>CM035841.1:134100796-135519284 GCA_020510985.1 Pholidichthys leucotaenia | reverse complement strand
GTTTATATTTTCCCCAATATTGTCTGTACATTGGTCCAATATTGGTGGATAACTGGGCATGACCAAAACACATGAAAATGATTTGCAGTCTCTTCACCACACAAGCGCCAACAATTCAACCCCTTATGAGTAAATTTGTTTTGTGCAGGTGTTCTGAAAAATCTTACCAAATTTTTCCATCCAAATTCTCTCCACTGCAGGGAAGAGGTACTTTTTCATTGCTGTTTATTTAGCTTTTCCCATATTTCCAGTTGTAAAGTGAAATTCCCCCCCTTTTCCCATCTCTCTTTTATATATGATGTGTTGTCTCCTTTTAAGTCTTGAAGACCTTGGTATATTTTAGAAATGTATCTGATCCCTGGGATCCCTTTATATGCCATTAAGAAGACCTTCAGAACACCTGACTGGGCCCTTTCCAAATCCTCCTTTTTAAGTATATTGTTTATGTGGTGTCTAAGCTGAAAGAACCTGTAAAGGTCTTGATTTATTAGAGCTTGTTTTTTCAAATCTTCAAAACTTCTTAAAATTTGCCGTTTAAAAAAATTGTAATATTTTATCAGTCCGTTCTCTTTCCACTTTTTAAATCTAGTGTCTGTTTTATTAGGAGTAAAGTCTTGATCATAGGCAATCCATTGCAGTAATCGATAAGGCTCTTTAGTTTGATTCTCTCTGACTATCTTAAAACAAATTTTTAGCGGGGTCTCTATCCACAGGTTAGTGTTGTTCAAAAGTTTAGGTAAGGCATTGTTCCCTATTATCGCCTGTAGGGGGATGTCACTTGTTATTTGGCATTCCATCTCCTTCCATTGTGCAGTGTAGACTGGGTTACATATCTCTACTAAAGTTTTAATTTGTGCGGCTTTAAAACAGTCCCTGATATTTGGCAGTGCAAGCCCACCTTTGTCTTTGTTTAGCTGTAGGGTTCTATATCTGATTCTAGGTCTCTTGCCCTGCCATATGAATCTTGAGATCCTTCTGTCCAGTTCCTGCCATGTTTTTTTGGGAGGTTCTACCGGTATTGTTTGGAAAAGGTATAGAAGACGTGGAAGTATATTCATTTTGACTGCTTCAATTCTTTGTGCAGTACCCAAGAATGGTATCATATTCCATCTTGCTAGATCAGATGTTATTTTTGCCACCAGTGGATCATAGTTTAGTGTTATAATTTTGTTGAGTTGTTTCGGGATATTGACCCCCAGATATTTCATAGATTCCGACTCCCAGTTAGTTTTGAGTTTGCTTAGTAAATATTGATTTGGGTCATAGTTGAATGTTAAAACTTGGGTTTTATGCATGTTTAGTTCGTACCCCGATAAATCTCCGTACTCTAAAAAAACTGAGATTAGTTCTGGAAAAGAGGTGTCCGGCTGCCCCAGGTATATTAGTAGTAGTAGATTAGTTTATTTGACAGGGACAGTGCAATAAACATAGACAATTAATCAAAGACAATCAATCTGATGTGTTGCACATAGAGTGTATAGCTATTAGCTAATTTGCAACTCTTGTCCCTGGATGGGCTTTAGAAAAAAGAATCAAGATAAAAAATATACACAATAACCACATACATCAATGCAGAAAAATTATAAATACACAATTATAAATATTATAAATATTATAAATACACAAATATAACAGCCTGACTCACATTTAACATAAATATTATAAATACACATATATTATAAAATATTATAAATACACAAATATAACAGCCTGACTCACATTTAACACATATAACATAACTCACATTTGCCTATTTCAGGCCTCCCTCCCTCCGTCACTCACTATAAACAAACACATTTATTCCTTCCCTTCATTCACTCTCACTTTGCAGACAAATAATTCATACATGAGTACATTCTTGTTTATTTTTCAGCCAGTTTTTAACATTTTTAGTGAATGTTTTAAAGTCCGTTATTATTTTAATTTCATTTGGCATTGTGTTCCAGATGTGACTGCCCTTTATAGAGAAAGCTGTTTGTCCAAATGTGGTTCTGCGGTGGAATATTTTACAGTTATTGTTAACAGAACTCCTGGTGGCTCTGCTGCTGTCCTGTCTTTGGACGAAACCAGCAAGTGGCTCGGGTGCTGATTTATGGAAACATTTGAACGTTAATTTCAGAAGACAGAGGTCAATGAAGCTCTCAAAACTCAATAGGTTGTATTTTTTTAAAACATTACAGTGATGCCACCTAATGGGCTTTTTGTCCAAGATTTTTAGGGTTTGATTATATAATGAACCTATATGTCTTATTGTGGAAGGGGCTGCTTGAGCCCAGACTGTCAAACAGTATGATATATGAGAAAAAACCATAGAATGCATATACAGTGCAGCTGCTTCGTAAGGTATGTAATATCTAATTAATTTAAAGCAGTTCAGATTTTTTTTTTACTGTTTTTGAAATTTTCTTTATATGAAGATTAAATTTGAGTTGAGGATCTAGTACAATGCCAAGGTATTTGAATTCTGTAGCTAAACTGATGTCATGATCATGTATATTAACTTTAAAATGTTGCAGGTTACATTTTTTGATTGAAAAGCACATTGAGACTGTTTTCTGAAGGTTCAGCAATAGATGGTTCTTGAGGAGCCACTCTTGGACATCAACCATACTTGTAGACAGTACATCTGCAGCCTGTGCTGGAGTCTTGGCAGCTGTGTAAATAACTGCATCATCTGCATAAAGTTGGCATGTTGCAGCTGAGCAGTGTAACGGCAAGTCATTAATAAAAATGCTGAAAAGTAAAGGACCAAGAATGGACCCTTGTGGGATACCCATGCGGTTGTTTAAAAATGAGGATTTATCCTGGTGAACTTTTACACACTGTTCTCTATTCTGGAGATAAGATGCAAACCATTCTAATGTATTTGGGGAGAAGTTAAAAGATACCATTTTGGATAAAAGCAAACTGTGGTTTACAGTATCGAAAGCCTTTTTGAGATCTAGAAAAACAGCTCCTACCACATTACCCCTGTCCAAGGACTGTTTGACGTTTTCAATAAGGCAACAATTTGCTGTTTCTGTTGAGTATCCTGGTCTAAAACCAAATTGATGTGGATGAAGAAGTTGACTGTCTTGTAAGTAGTCTATCAGCTGTGTAGCTACAACTTTTTCAAGAACCTTAGATAGGACTGGTAAGATAGAGATTGGGCGGTAATTGCATATATCGTCTTTACTGCCTGATTTATGAACTGGTATGACGACAGCTTTTTTCCAGCCAGATGGAAATGTACTAGACCTAATGGAGAGATTAATGAGATGAGTCAGTGGTTTGATTAATATTTTGCTGTGCATTTTGAGAAAGGAGGTGCTCATATTGTAGATATCATTAGTTTTTGAGTTTGACAGTGTTTTAACAATACCAGCAATTAACTTCTCATTTACCTCATCGATGTGAAAAGTATCTGTTGGAAGTATGGAATTTGTGTTGTTGAGCACATTTGGCAGCACAAAAATTTTTGTTAAGTCTTCCACAGAGCCCACAAAGTGTGAATTAAATTCATTTGCCAAAGTAGCCTTGTCACTGACGGTCTTGCCATTGATTCTAAGTTCCTTTACCCCCTTCTGATCGTTTTTTTTATTAGTTAAGTTATTTAAATGCCTCCATAGGGAACTGTTGTTACCCTTTGCATGATCTATCAGTTTATTGTAATAAGATATTTTTGATTTTCGCAGCTCATGTACCACTTTATTTCTTAAACTTTTGTACACAAGGTGATCATTTTGTAGTTTGGAGGTTAGTGATGTTTTCAGTGCATAGTCTCGCCTCTTCATAAGTTTTCTTATTTCATTATTTAACCATGGTAGGCTAATCTTCTGTTGTCTACTTTTAATTTGCTTTGAAAATTTTTCTATAGACTTTGTGATTGTTGCAGTTATAAAATTACAACAATCATCTACTTCACATGTTGCCATGAGCTGCTCCCAATTTTGATTCTCTAAGTAATGTTCAAACTCCTCATTTTTTGATTTGGGGATAATAAAATTTGATTTGTCAATATCGACTCCCCCAAAATACTGTAGTCGCTTTTTAGTAAGTTTCCTGACAGCAAGAACCATGTTATGATCTGAGAGACCAGTTACAAGATTATAGGTTCTGGTTATTCGTTCTGGTTTATTAGTAAATACCATGTCAATAAGTGTTCTGGATTGTTTGGTTATCCTGGTGGGTCCTTTGATGATTTGCTGGTAATTAAATTTAGTCATGAGGCTTTTCAGTTTTTGTTTGTCTTTTTTATCAGACCAGTTGATATTAAAGTCACCATGAATTATTGTTTCTCTGTTCTTCTCAAGTTGTTTAACCAGATCACTTAATTCATTATAAAAGGAAGAGTTGTGTGACGGTGGGTTGTACACTACTGCAATGTTGAAATTCATTACCGGAGAGAGACATACATTAACAGCTAAACATTCAAGTGAAGTATTCAAATCAACCAGTTGACATTTATATTTCTCTTTGATGTAAATTAAAACACCTCCTCCCCTCCCTACCTGCCTGTCTTTTCTAAAACACTGGTAGCCCACAATATCGATCATATTAGTGTCTATGTTACTGTGTAGCCAGCTTTCTGAGAGACAAAGGTAGTCCAGATTTGAGTCCAACAGCAACACCGAAATCTCATCTCTTTTGGGGATTATGCTCCGTATGTTTAAATGACCGCCGAGGATCCCCTTTGGTTTAGCCTTGGTGTCCCAAAGAACTCGTGCATGATTAACAGTTTGGAAAAATAAATGTTGTTTTTGCTTTTGTACAGCTCGGTTTTGTGCTAACCCAGTGGTCTGCTGTTTAATAGTGGCAGGTCCAGGGTTAAGGTGAATATCTCCTGCCAGAAGTAGCAGAACTAACAGAACTTTAACTGTATATCCTCTGCCATATTGTGATTTTTGCTTAACAGCCATGTTTGCCTTAATTTGGAAGTTTTTGCTCAGGGCTTTTAAAGACCACATAGAGTGTAGGGTGAGATGTCCAAGCCCAAATCCATACAGATAAAACTTTTTAACTTCACCTTTGGTTGAGTTTGTCGGAAAATCCTTCTTGTTGCAGGTCCAGACACACAAAGACAAAACGAAGAGGAAGTATAGAAGTAGAGAATGCTTATTAGTGGTGCCCATCAGCCCACTTTTTAATCCCGTGGGAGCCATCTTCAGTCTTTCTTGGAAAGAAGGAAAAGGAAAATCTGTGGATAGTAAAATAAATTCTGCTTATATCGCCAGAATCTGATCCGATCGTCCTCGAATCCAGCTGGGCCTCAGCTAGCCAACTAGCCCCTTCCGTTGCTGGTCTCGTTGCTCATAGTCGCCGTAACTGGTCTCCCGTCCCGCTCCTCCAACCGAGTCTCGTCACACACCGCCGCTGCCACCGAGCACCGCTGAGGTCACGGTAAATCCTCCGCTAGGCACCGCCACCTACTGTCGTCTGCCTGGGTGAAATCTCTGCTGAGCCCCGTCAACAAATAGCCGCTTGCCTACAGACAGCCTACAGACATTTTAATGTCTGCTGATGACATTAAAATGTCATCAGCAGAGAGTGCTATTTTATGTTCCTTCTGACCAAGTGTAATACCTTGAATTTTTTGATTCTGTCTTATCCATTGGCTCAGAGGTTCTATGAAGATTGCAAAGAGCAGTGGAGACAAGGGGCAGCCCTGACGACATCCTCTTTCCAGCTCAAAAGATGATAAATTACCGTTAATCCTTATTTTAGCTGTTGGTTTTTTATATAATGCCTAGATAGTTCTAATGAAGTTATGAAAATTGAAACTGGATAAGATTCTATATAAGAAAGACCAGTCAACCGAATCGAATGCTTTTTCAGCATCTAATCCCAATATGACTGCATTTAAGTTATATTTTTTTATATGATGAATTATGTGTAAAGTGCGTCTAATGTTGTCTTGTGTCTGTCTTTGTCTTATAAAACCTGTTTGGTCTAAATGAATTAAGTCTGTCAGTATATTTTCTAACCTTTTGGCAAGGATAGTGGTAAAAAGCTTATAGTCCTGATTTAATACACTGATTGGTCTGTAGTTGGAGCATTCTAGTCCTTTTCAGGTTTTGGTATGACTGCAATGACCCCTTCTCTCCAGGAGGGGGGGATTTCCCCTGTGTGGAGGACATAGTTAAATGTTTTCAGGAGGAGAGGAGATAGATTGACTGGCGCCTAGCGGCTGCCCCAGCCTTGGATGCGCTCTGCAGAGCGTGCCCAAATGCCAAGTCACGTTTCGTTACCTTGTATTCATACATGTGTAATGACAATAAAGTTGAATCTCAATCTCAGGATAGTTGCTGTTTAAAGGTTTTGTACCACTCTGCTGTATAGCCATCTGCTCCTGGGGATTTGTTAGCTTTAAGTTTCATAATTGCTTTTTCCAATTCTTTAGGTTGTATTTCTGACAGTAGTGTTTTATTTTGAGACTCAGTAAGTTGAGGAAGGTTTAATGTGTTTAGGAATGCTTCGGATGAGTTTTTATGTTTTTTGAGGGAGTACAAGTTCTTATAGTAGTTCTCGAAGCTTTTAAGAATATCCTGAATTCTGAATTTTATTTCCTTTGATACTGGGTCTCTGATTTTGTAGATTGCTTTTTCCATTTGTTGTTTCCTCAATTTATAGGCTAGTAATTTTGCCAATTTGCTGCCTGCTTCATAGTATTTTTGTTTCAGAAATGTAAGTTTCTTCTGGATTTCTATTGTGTAGATCTCATTTATTTGTTTTTTAATTTCCTTAATTTTGAGCGAGTCATTAGAATGAGTGTTGTCTTTGTGCTCTTTTTCTAGGTTCTTAAGTTCTGACTCTAATGTGGTTAGTTTTCCTTGTCTCAGTTTCTTTTGAATTGGCAGTTTTGCGATAATCTTTCCCCTTATTACAGCTTTGCATGCATCCCACAGTATTAAAGGGGATACTTCTCCATTATCATTTTCTTCCAAATATCTGAGAATATCTGATTCCAATTCATCTTTCAGTGGTCCTTTCAGGACATTTGAATTCATCCTCCAAGAAAATGTATTATTTGTGAATTTTTGGGTACTTAAGTCCATATAGATCGGACTGTGGTCGGAGAGATCCATCAGTCCTATTTTACATGTTTTTACTCTTCCAATGTCTCTATTAAACATAAAAAAATAGTCAATCCTTGAGTATGATGAATGTGGCGCTGAGTAAAATGTATAATCTTTTACACTGGGGTTGAATTCCCTCCACACATCACAGATTCCCATTTCTTTTAGTAGCATCTGAGTTCTTCTACTTTGAGTGTTATTTTGATGTGGAGAATTACCTGATGCATCCCAGTATGGATTCAGTCTTAGATTGAAGTCTCCACCACATATCACTAAACCTTGGGCTTTAGTTATCATTAGGTCAAATACATTTTTATAAAATTTCCAGTTAGCCCCTGGAGGTGCATATACATTCAGCAGGGTGATATCTTCTCCCTCTAGCGGCCCAATTACCAAACTGTATCTCCCTTCTTTATCTTTGTGTTCTGACTTTTTTTCAAATGTAATTTTGGTTGAGATCAATGTCGCTACTCCCCTCCTCCTCCCTGACTTATATGAAGATGAAGAGATCATTTTAAACCCTTGTCTATTGAGTTTAGTGTGCTCCACGTCTGTTAGGTGGGTTTCTTTTAAAAATATTATTCCTGCTTTGTCTTTTTTCATTTTGCCTAGAATCTTGGATCTTTTAACTGGATTCAGGATCCCTTTTACATTATATGAGATTATTTTGGTTACTCCCTGTTTCTCCATTGTGTTGTCTTATTTAGTATAACAGTGTGGTGGCCCTTTTTTATGCTACTCAGAAACTGAAAGAACATTAAGAACATAAAAAACATTAAGAACATAGCGTAAAAAACTTTAAAACAAAAAACTGACAAAAGAACTTCCTGAGCTGAGGTCTTTTTAGTGACCTTAGAAGAGCCTTGATGGAGTGTAGGCTCTGAGGGAAATTCCTCAAACTCTGTTACGTGTTGAGGGCCCTCTCTTACCCCTGTAAGTTGTCCCATGTTTTTAACATGAATTTCAGATCCCAATCTGAACTTGTAATGATTTTTTTTTTTTTATGCCTATACCTTATGAAATTGTGTG
Source organism: Pholidichthys leucotaenia (assembly GCA_020510985.1). Classification (NCBI taxonomy): domain Eukaryota; kingdom Metazoa; phylum Chordata; class Actinopteri; order Cichliformes; family Pholidichthyidae; genus Pholidichthys; species Pholidichthys leucotaenia. Next base: position 135,511,200 of record CM035841.1, on the reverse strand, counting down.
CACCCTCCCACCACCATCACAGCAAACATTCACGTTAATACAGTATTTGTTAGTGTGGGGAGAACATGTGGATCATTGTCACATTTCTATTTTAACAAGTTTTTTTTTTTTTAAGACTTATTTGTTTCTAATATTATGACTGTTCCATGAAATGTTTTACCACATGCTGATTCTGCATCTCCTTTAATGTTTGTTACCTTGTAGGAGGGGGGTTGGATGTGCAGACTGACTTAAAAAAAAAAAGCGTTATTCCCTCCTGTTAACGGCCAGTTTTTCCTTGTAGCTCTGACGCTGGGTTTCCTGCTGCTGGCCCGTGGGTTTTGAGGGTCTCTGTGTGGACCACGTTTGAGCCTTGATTCTTTCGATTGGGTCTGCTACGGGTTTAAACACCGTTACCGGGAGTCCTCTTCTCGCCATATCTTCGGTTGCTTCTTCCGCCGAGTTATAGAGACATGTCTCTTCCCCGTAAAAAACCCGCAACTTTGCCGGGAATGGCGTCTGGAAGCGCAATTTTTTCTCTCGTAGTACCTTTTTAGCGTCGTTGTATTCCCGACGCTTTTTAAGGACCTCCGGGGCGTAATCGTGTTCCACGAAAACTTTTCTCTCTTGGTGCATAAATCCTTTTTTCTGCCAAGCCAGTCTTACAACCTCTTCTTTTATTGTGGAGTTGAAAAACTTCACCACCACCGAACGTGGAGGCGCTTCCGCTGCCGGCCTAGGGGCTAATGTACAGTGCGCCCTTTCTATCTTCAAGTTGGTGGATTGGGGAATATCCATCTTCTCTCTCAGTAAGGATTCCACGCATGCCGCCATTGTGGTGAAACCATCCTCGACTCCTTCTTTCAGACTGTGAATTCTTATGTTGTCTCTTCTCAGTCTTCCTTCTTGGTCGGTTAGCTTAGCCTCTAGCCTTGACTGCCTTTTGTGTAGATCCAGCACGGAATCTTCCAGCGCTTTTATTCTTTCCTCTGCTTCCAAGATTCGGTTCTCGGCCTGGTCCACTCTGCTGTTTGTCCTTTTTAATTCTTCTTTGAATTCATGAAATTCGGCCCAACACTCTCGGCGAAATCGTCTTAATTCATTAAATACCATTTTCAAGCTAACCTTTTTGTTAGCTTCATTCAGCTCCTCGTCTTCTGAATGGAAATCCTCCGGATCAGATTCTTCGGCCGATGCGTGTCCTGGCCTGGTAAATGTCGATTTCTTCTGTTTTCCTTTAGGCATGATGACTTTGTCCTTTGATTTTCACTCTTCCAAAAATCCATTAAATCTGATTTTCAAGGTATTTTACTGGATTGGGTCTGGGAGCTTCAGCGTTAAGCTGCAATCACCATGGTGTCCAGACCGGAAGTGTACTTATAATTTCTTTTAAAGCATATATGCACAGATCTGTTCCATGACGGGGTTTAAATCCAAATTGACAATCAGTAGATTTGATGAATACATTTAATTTTTCAAACAGGATTCTTTCCAGTACTTTAGATATTATATTGGCTATAGCTATGGGCCTGTAATTGTCTAGGCTACACAGCTTGCCAGCTTTATCTTTAATGACTGGTACCAACAGATAGATAGATAGATAGGTAGATAGATAGATAGATAGATAGATAGATACTTTATTTCGAACAAAAAAGTATAACAAAAACAAAACAAATGACAAATGCAATAAAGTAACAGTATACAGTGTTAGAAAGGGAGAAGGAAGAAGTGAACACTTATTAATTCCATCTCCTCTTTTCCATAAATACACCCATGTGAATTATATACAAATTACCACATTTAAGACCCCAAGTAAACAATTAACTGTATTTTGTACATATCAACATTAACACCCATCCATCCTAACATACATTGATGTCCATACATCAAAACCAGCCTCAAACAACACAGATATACACAGTGCTGTCCCACCCACCATTCCATAGTGCCCCATAGTGTCCCAGAGTGAGCATAATGAATCGTACATATAAATACTATCCTTCTAATATATATCCTTTCAGCAAATAATGTTTATACCTCTTTTTGAATTGAATTCTGTTTGTACATAGTTTCAGTTCCGGCTCCAGACTGTTCCACAAATCCACCCCACAGACAGATATGCACATACTTTTCTTAGTTGTTTGTATCTTGGGTTTTGTAAAGTTTAAGTCTCCTCTCAAATTATGATCATTGTCTCTTTTTTTAAATATTTTTTGTATATTAGTTGAGAGTTGATTATTAATTGCCCTGTACATTACTTGTGCTGTCTTAAATTTAACTAAATCGATGAACTTTATGACACGTGACTTTAAAAACAACGAATTGGTATGGTCTCTATATCCTACATTATTTATTATCCTTATAGCTCTTTTTTGTAATGTGCATATTGACTGTAGGTTGGTCTTGTAGGTGTTTTCCCAGACTTCTACACAGTAGTTAAGATAAGGTAGAAACAGTGAATTGTACAGTAAGACCAATGATTTATAGTCCAAGATGTGTCTTGTCTTCCCCAGTATGCCTATACATTTTGCTAACTTGGCCCGGATGTGACTGATGCGAGGTTTCCAGCAGATTTTATTGTCTAGTGTCACCCCCAGAAACTTATTTTCCTGTACTGTTTCTATTCTGGTAACACAACAGACAATAATGATTCTGGTAACATCCCATGAATCATGAAGCTGGTGAAACAGATTGCAAGAAGAGGAGCAATTCTTGAGCTAGCATATTTAAGATGCTCAGCAGAAATACAGTCTAAACCACTCGCTTTGTTATCTGATAACTCTCTAATGGCTTTGGTCACTGCATAAGTGTCAATCAGGAACGAACTGTCCCTTTCTACTTTCCCTACCATATAAGTTTCATCCTTAGTTGAATTAAATAATGAATAAAAATGCTGCCGCCATAAAACCACAATATTTTCTATACCTGAAATGCCTTCCAGGGTACAGGGTAAAGACGTTTTCCTATTACTAATCCGTCTAAGCTCCTTCCAAAAATCTGTGACATTCTTATCTAACAATTTCTTGGCCAAGGAATTACTTCTCATCAGCTGCTCATTTTTAGAAATATGACGAATAGCATACTTAAACTTTGCATTTGTACATTTCTTATCTCAAATTCTGGCCCTTGTCTGGGTCTCCCAGCCACCACCCATGCTTTATATGCTTCCCCAGCTTCAGAATAAGGCACAGCTACGGCCTCATTCCAGCCAGGTCTAACATTATGTGTTTTACGTATCTTCCTATAATAAGGCTTACTGTCCTTATACAGGGAGTTAACTATAGCATTGTACAAACTACAAAGGTCTTTCTTATGCTCGACAATGCTACAGTTCACATTGTTGCACATTACAGCATCTCTAGGAAGACATATTTTACTCAAGGATTTATCTGTATGGACACAGTATTCTACAATTTCTTCCTTAGAAAGAGTGTCCCAGTCTAATTATTCCACCTCATCCTGACTGACATTCAGACAAAGTGCAGGTAGACAGTCAACATTAATTATCATCTCAAATGGTATATGATCAGACATTGCTAACCCATAATAAATACTCATGCCACCCAAAGAGGCATGTGCATCACCAGTGCTGATGCAATGATCTAGTCAGGACATAGTGTGCCAAGCCTCACTTATATAGGTATAGCTATCAGAAGGCATTAACACCTTACTTGACAAAATTAAGTTATTTTCATAACAAAAATGATACATATGTTTTGCAAATAAGGAGTCAGTGTCAGATATGTCCGCATTCAAGTCCCCCATAATAAAAATACAAGTATTATTATAATCTTGCATATAAGAATTAATAAAAGCAAGCTTACTTAAATATTCATCCTCATTCTGTTGACACTCAAATGGCGTATATACATTAATAATGAGGAATTCCTTATCATTACAATTAAACTGCACACCAATACACCAATCTACACCAAGTCGGACCACTTTTATCAAGGAGTCCAGCTTCTTTCTCCAGAGGATAGCCACACCTCCAGGTATCCTACCCCTGATAATCCCCTTGCTGAGGTCAGCTGTAGACTCCCCAGCACCGTGGAAATCAGGGTTAAGACAGTTCAAACATTTCAAGTCTTGTTCAGAAAGAAACGTCTCCTGAAGGCACAAAATATCACAATTGTTCAGTAACTAACCGGCGAGCTTTCTCCCCAGCACTTTGCCACAATTTAAGGCCACGACAGTTGTAAGACATGACCTGAATACCCATCAAAAAAAAGGAAGAAGAGTTAAGAAAGATCACCATCATCCGTGGGTGCCCACATATTCTCCATAGCAGCCACTCCACTAGCTCCAGCCCTCCCAGCCCCATGGGGCTCATAATATCGCCGCACCAATGCGCCCTCTGGCCAGAGCTCTGGCTGGTACATGTCCCCGACCTCAGAACATCCCGCTGTTACTTTAAATGAACCAACCCTGCCGTTCCCAGTGAGGATTTTCTGACAGATAACTTCTCGTCCAAGCTTGTCTTTAAGATATGCAGATAGAGCGTTAGCTTCCAAATCAGAATGAAAACGGGTAGCAAACACACTCACCATCTTAGTCCGTACAGTTTTAATATTACCAGAGCCCGTACCAACAACAGCAGCCGCGTTGCTGGCTTTATTCCTACGGCTGTTTGAAGCAGAGGATGGCTTGGGTTTAGCTGCAGCATGCTCAACTCGTCGTCCCTTTTTCACCACTTGACTCCATTTTGGAGAGCCTGGTGAAGACGCTACTGTTCCGGAATTTTCCCCAGTTAGAGGCTGACCCACCGGGTCCAGATTCACAGCCGAAACCTTCTCTCCAGCGGTCAAGTAAGATTCCCGTGCATCTCCAGATATTGAATCAATCATCTGGCAGACCCCATCCTCCGCTCCGACATCAGCGGGACCGACAGGCCCTCCCAGAGCAAGCGGCTCATTATCCACGGTCCATAAAGCAGATTGCTCCAGGCCACTTACACGTGGGGCAATATCCAAAGTAATAGTACGTAGATCTTCACTGGAGCTAGTCTGTAACAGCATGGTTTGTTTCATGGCACAAACCTCTGCACTTAAGTGCTCCATTCTCCTCAGGAGACTTTAACAGCCCAAGCTGGAAAATGTAACCAGCGGCAAATCATCCAGGTAATGAGAGATGAATCTAGGTAGATTTTCACCGCACTCATTCATTACCTTAAGGCAGCTCTTTAAATTATTAACATCTTTTTGGGGCCCCTTGTGTGCAACACACCTTTGCGTAGTGGGGCAGAGCTCAAACAGAACTTTCTTTGAGGACTCAATCCACTCAGAGTCAAAAGTATTAGAGGCCAATAAGACGATCTCATCCTGACTCAGAGTCTTAATTTTCACTGCAAGAAAATTTAGCAGCTCATCCTCAACAATTATTTTCCCCTCAGTAGTCTTATATACTTCAGGTTTTAATCGAGACCGCTTTACCTCAGGAGCCAACACAGAGCCATTCCAACCAAGACGCGTGGGTTCCACCATCTTGTGCCAGCTTGTTTCACCGTCCTTTTAAATCCTCTTTGTAACCAGAAACGGAATCAGAACCTTCTTAGTTGTCTCACAAATATTCCTCACATTCGCTGGTGTCCAACAGAAGTCTTTTGAACAGTTTTACCAGAAGGTCTCAGTTCAGGCCTCAAAGCTCCTCAAAGCACCTCTGGTCTCGTCGCCATCTTGCAGACACCAAATTAAAAACCTGTAGAGTTCACCTCCTGCCACTAGAGGCCACTAAGGAGTACGTTGTGGAACGATAGGGGATAGTCATCCATTTTGTTTGCTGTTTGTCTCATGCTCCCGCATTGTTCATGCCACAACCTCTGCATCAAGTTACTGACTTTGTTCCTGTAAGTTCCTCTGCTTCAGTACTTATTCTGTTAGTGATATCCAGTTCTGTTGGTGTCTCTGTTACATATTTCCATGTTTAGTTGCCACAGTCATTTTATATTTGTATATTTGTATCCCTGCAGGGCTCCTTCATCCTTGTCATTAAAATATAAACTGACATCGAGGAGCGTATTTCTTCATGAAGGAGCCATGGTCGTCGTTGAATGCACTGTCCCTGGTTGTGATTTCAAGACGGGCAACGTGTCTGAAGCCCTCGCCATTGCTTTGCTGACAAACCACGGATTTAATCATCAGAGCCCATCTATCCAGGCGCCCGTCCAACCCCCATCTTTTCATGGTCCGAAGTTAGATCGCCCTAGAGTTGACGTGGGCATATCGGCAGAGGAATGGAATATATTCACCCGTCGTTGGGATGTCTTCCATACCGGTTCGAGCATAGAGGATGCACAAGCTCCTTTCCAGCTGTTCCAGTGCGCCGGGCTAGAACTCGGGGACAACCTGTTGAAAGCCAATCCCAACGCAGCTTCCGGACCCCTGCCAGATCTTTTCGCCGCCATGCGCTCCCTGGCTGTCATTCCAGTAGCCACCTCTGTCCTACGCACCGAGCTGCTTCAGTTACACCAGGAACGTGATGAGGCGTTTCGCGCGTTCTCTGCCAGAGTACGGGGCAAGGCGGAGACATGTGCCTACAACGCGGTATGTGAGTGTGGCAAAAATGTGAACTACACCGACCACGTCATCCGCGATGTTTTAATTAATGGTATATATGACTCGGACATACGCCGCGAGACACTGGGGACACCAGACGTACTGTGCAAGCCAGTTAATGATGTGATTGCGCTTGTCGAAAACAAGGAAATAGCCCGCAACGCTCTTCCATCACCTACCCTATCGGCTGTGTCTTCATTCCAGCGCCTGAGGAAAAGTCCACCATTGGGTGCCGCCCCATCCCCAGTTGACAAGGCCAGACAAGCCTTGTGCCTGGACTGCAAATGCTCCTTCAAGGTCTTTACTGAGGGATCCCGCGGATGGAACATTAAGCCCCACCGAGATTGTATTGACTGCTACAAGGCCCGCCGGCGTAGGAATCGTAAAACACCTGCAATAGACAGTCAGCACGCCGCCGTCGAGTGTGAGCCAATCTCCCAGATTTCTTCGATTCATGCTGGGGCCCGTACCGGCCGACGCCCTGTCCCAACAACTCGTGACAGTGTCCCCAAACCCTCACCCATTAAACTCGGGCACCACATTTTCTCGAGGGGTGAGTGGCGACGTGCCAGGCTGAGAGACCACCCCCGTGTGTCGATCATTGTCGCTGTTGATGAGCCAGATAGACAGGGCAGCAGCACCAGCACCCGTGATTCAGTTAACGAGGCGAGGATATCTGCCATTGCGGACACTGGCGCGCAGTCCGACCTCTGGTCCCTGCAGGAGTTCCTGGCTTGTGGATTCCCACGCAATGTCTTGCGCCCTGTCAATCTTAGCCTGTCTGCTGCCAACCGGTCCCCTATCGCCATTGAAGGGGCATTTTTTGCAAGGCTCTCAACAGCCCCCAGCTGTGGTGTGGGGTCGTCCTGCCACTCCATGATATATGTGAGTAGCTCTGTCCAAGCCATGTACCTCTTCCATGAGTCATTACTCAACCTTGGCCTCTTGCCTTTGGACTTTCCGTTAGGTGGCCGTGGGGTGGGACACGACGGTACACTGGGTTCTGACAACCCTAGCACGTATGACCAGCCCTCGTCCTCTAATGCTACACGGTCCACGATCAGTGGCTGTAAGGGTCCGGCTAGTCCTCAGAACGCTCAGTGTTCGTGTCCCCAGCGTATGGTACCTCCACCACGCCCTACGGAGCTACCGTTCCCTTGCACCCCAGAGAATAATGGTCAGATGAAAGAATGGCTGCTCAAAAGATATGCTTCGTCTACATTCAATACATGCCCTCATCAAGCGTTGTCGTGCATGGAAGGGCCACCCATCGAAATACATGTGGACCCGGCTGCTACACCGAAAGCATGCCACACAGCTGCCGTCGTCCCCATACACCGGCAGCAGAGGGTCTATGATGACCTCCTACGGGATGAGGCCCTTGGTGTCATTGAGCGTGTCCCATACGGTGAGCCGGTGACTTGGTGCCATCGTATGGTAGTCACTCGTAAACATGACAGCTCCCCGTGAAGGACGGTGGACCTCTCGCCTCTTAACAAGTTTTGTCAACGGGAGACTTTCGCCACTGAATCCCCATTCCAACTCGCGCGACGTATCCCGAAGGACACCTGGAAGACTGTCACTGACGCCTGGAATGGCTACCACAGTGTACCCCTACGTGAATCTGACCGTCACCTTACCACCTTTATCACACCCTTCGGACGATGGCGGTACACCAGGGCACCACAAGGTTTTCTGTCATCGGGGGATGGGTACAACCGGCGTTTCGATGCTGTCCTCTCGGACTTTGAGCTCAAAGAACGTTGTGTGGATGATACTGTCCACTATGACACTGACCTAGTGCAGCACTGATGGAGGACCATTGACTTTCTCACACGTGTTGGCCGATCGGGCATCATTTTGAATGCAGACAAGTTCCAGTTTGCAGAGAGGGCCGTCGACTTTGCCGGTTTCAGGGTCTCAGACACCACTATCGAGCCACTCCCGAAGTATTTGGATGCTATCAGAGACTTCCCCACCCCGGAGTCCACAACAGATATTAGGAGCTGGTTTGGCCTCGTCAACCAAGTGACCAACTATGCTCAGCTACGTGACACGATGGCGCCATTCAAACCGTTCCTCAGCCCACGTTGTAAGTTTTCATGGTCGTCTGAACTGGAGGAGGCCTTCCAGAAATCCAAAGAAGCCATTGTTGGTGCCATCCGCAAGGGCGTGGAGATCTACGACATGGAGAAACGTACCTGTCTCCGCCCAGACTGGTCCAGGCGAGGTATTGGTTACTTCCTTCTACAACAACATTGTAACTGCACCTCTGGTGCACCGGACTGTTGCTTGGGGGGTTGGAGGATTACCCTAGCTGGTTCCCGATTCCTGTCCTCAGCGGAACAACGTTATGCTGCCATCGAGGGTGAGGCCCTGGCGGTGGCCTGGGGCCTTGAGCAGACAAGGTACTTCACACAGGGCTGTGACAACCTCGTCGTGGTCACCGACCACAAGCCACTAGTGAAGATTTTCAGTGACCGTATGCTGGATGAGATCACAAACTCTCGTCTCTTCAGACTCAAGCAACGTACCCTTCCATGGCGCTTCGACATAGTGCACCTGCCTGGCAAGAGTAACCATGCTGCTGATGCCACCTCAAGGCATCCCTCGCCCTCGGGCTTGGCGAACGTACTCTCATTAGGGTCATGGAGCGTGCCCGATGCCGTGGAGTCAGCGTTGATGGCTTCCATCCGTGATGACGCTCAGGAACTTGGAGCAATCTCCTGGCCTCTCCTAGCACAAGAGACGGCTGCGGACACATGCTTTGCCCAACTACTACACCTCATTGAACACGATGGTGTGGTTGATGCAAATGACCCTGCCCTGGCGGACCTATCTCCAGTGTGTGAGGCCATCTATGCACAGGATGGTGTGCTGCTATATCGTGACCGTGTGGTGGTCCCTCCGTCCCTCCGGGACAGAATCCTTCGGCATCGCCATGCGGCTCACCAAGGCGTTTCTGCTATGGAACACCGTGCCCGTGCTATAGTCTATTGGCCTGGAATGTCCAAAGACATTCAGGCCACCAGATATGGATGTGCTGACTGCAATCGGAATGCCCCTTCGCAGGCAGCTACGCCCCCCCCCCTGCCATCCCCACCTCCATCCACACCTTTCGAGGCGGTGTTCGCTGACTTTTTTGACTATGGGGGCCGCCACTACTTAGTTGTTGGCGATCGACTGTCAGGTTGGGTGGAAGTTCTTAGCTCCTCAGCTGGTACAGACCTAGGAGGCTCGGCAGGCCTAGTTCGCCACCTCCGCTCCTTCTTCGCTACCTTTGGCGTTCCTGAGGAACTTTCCAGCGATGGTGGTCCAGAGTTTATGGCAGGCCACACAGAGAACTTCCTGCGCTTGTGGCATGTCAGGCATCGTGTATCTTCAGTTGGTTTTGCACAGTCGAATGGGAGAGCGGAGGTTGCTGTGAAGACTGCTAAGCGTCTTTTAATGTCCAATACTGGCCCGACAGGCAGCCTCGATCACAACCGTTTTCTGCGTGCTATATTGCAATTGCGCAACACGCCCGACCCCGACTGCCATCTCTCCCCGGCGCAAATCATTTTTGGTCGCCCCCTTCGCGATTCCCTCCCCTTTGTCAACCGACTGGAGAAGTTCTCTAACCCGTCTGTCCGACCACTCTGGCGCCAGGCGTGGATGGCAAAGGAGGATGCCCTCCGGACCCGCCTGTCCCGTACGACTGAGTCTCTACGGACACACTCGAGACCACTCCTACCACTGGCACTTGGTGAGTCGGTGTTCCTCCAGAATCAGCTGGGCCCGAGCCCTAACAAGTGGGACAGGTCAGGAGTGGTGGTAGAGTCCCTGGGTCATGATCAGTATTGCGTCAAGGTTGACGGATCGGGACGTCTCACTTTACGCAACCGGCGGTTCCTTCGTGCCTTCACACCAGCGACCTCCCATTCTCATGTGCAACCGACTGCCCCATTGCCGACACCCTATGCCCTGGCGAGAGAGTCTCTACATATCCGCCCAGGCACTCAGCTGTCAGCGGACGAGCACCTTGACTCGGCTTTGGACACATCTGTGCCGGAACCCTGCGATGAAGCTACCTCTGCAACCGACACCCAAGTGGTGCCTGCCCCGACGGTCTCAACCCCGACCGTTCCATCTCCTGCGTCACGGCCACCGTCAGCATCGCCCCAACCCCATCAGCTGTGCCGTCCGAGGAGGCCGCCCAAGCGCTATGAACCTGAGACGGGCCATTGGGTGCAGGATTGAATCCGTCTACCTCTTCCAGTTTGTTGGTTTCCGGACTGGGGGGGATGTAGAGTTCACCTCCGGCCACTAGAGGCCACTAAGGAGTACGTTGTGGAACGATAGGGGATAGTCATCCATTTTGTTTGCTGTTTGTCTCATGCTCCCGCATTGTTCATGCCACAACCTCTGCATCAAGTTACTGACTTTGTTCCTGTAAGTTCCTCTGCTTCAGTACTTATTCTGTTAGTGATATCCAGTTCTGTTGGTGTCTCTGTTACATATTTCCACGTTTAGTTGCCACGGTCATTTTATATTTGTATATTTGTATCCCTGCAGGACTCCTTCATCCTTGTCATTAAAATATAAATTGACATCGAGGAGTGTATTTCTTCAAAACCTTTTTCTTGTAAATTCATTCATCTTCTTCCGCTTAATCCTTTTTGGGTCACGGGGGGCTGGAGCCTATCCTAGCATCTTTGGGCTAGAGGCAGGGTACACCCTGGACAGATCGCCAGTCCATCACAGGGCCAACACAGAGAGACAGACAACCATTCACTCTCACAGTCATACCTAAGGACAATTTAGAATCCCGTTTGATGCCAATAAACCTAACTTGCATATTAATCAGTTTATTCTTTAAAAAAAAAATGACCTGTTGCTGTTAAATTTTTTCTTCCTTCCAACATATTTTACTTTAAAATAAACAGTAACAGATGCTTTAATTTACATGTATTTATGATCTTGACAACATATATCACTAATCCTTATCTTGTTGTCTTATAGAGGTTATATTTATCTTATGAAACATCCCCACCTTCTGCCAGTCACTTATCAACTAATTATATTTTTGATGAATATTAATTGGATCAGAATAACAAAAAAAAAATCAGCTGAGATCGTCAAACACACAAACTCCCATTTTAATGATTCTTCTAGTAGATTTTGTTGCGTAAAACATAGAATTCACTTTGAAGGCTGGCAATAAAAACTTGTCTTTCTTTGTTTCCTGCTCTCCTCTGACTTTTATTTGCTGCACAAAGTAACAGTCCGACTGCCGCTGGTGGAAGACAGAATGTGACGTCATTACAGAACATGTACGCCTCGACTCAAGATGGCGGCGGTACCTGTGGATGTTTACGTCGTGAGCCGAGCCTTGACGGTTAAACTGTTAAAAATGCTTTTCTTAGTCTCCAACAAATGAAATGAATATTTGTAAGACGACAACGAAGGTTACCCAGAGAAGGTTTTGGTCCATTTCTGCATTCAAACAGCATTTAAAAGAACGGTGAGCCAAGCTAAAAACCAGCTAGCTTAACTAGCTTCTCTGGAGTGTGACTGGAGCGGTCGACATTTTACTGATTCTTTTGATGTACGGGGCGTTGCTCGAGGGAATAGTGGCGTCACTGAACGGTTGCTACTGTTCATACCAGGATGTGGGGCGCCTCATGTTTTCCTGGTAAGTGATGATGCTTTTATCTGTTTGAGAGGCCAAGCTAAAAACAAGTACATTTCTCCTGATTAGGGATGCAAGTTATTTATTCATTTATTGTTGATTTACCTTATCGATTGGTTAACTAATTGGGGCCAGCACAGTGGTGCAGTGGTTAGCACTGTTGCCATACAGCTAGAACAGGGGTGTCCAATCATGTGCCATGGAGGGCCAAGACCCTGCAGGCTTTACCTCCAACCAGTGTCTTCAACTGTCTCCTCAGCCTCCCTGGGAAGGTCTATGCCAAGGTACCGGTACTGGAGAGGAGAGTCCGGCCGTTGGTTGAACCTCGGATTCAGGAGGAGCAATGTGGTTTTCGTCCTGGCCGTGGCACATCAGACCAGCTCTTTACCCTCTCGAGAATTCTCGAGGGTTCATGGGAGTTTGCCCAACCAGTTTTTTATGTGTTTTGTGGACTTGGAGAAGGCATTTGACCGCATCCTTTGTGGTTTTTTGTGGGGGGTGCTTCGGGAGTATGGGGTATCGGGCTTGTTGTTACGAGCTATTGGGTCTCTGTACGACCGTTGTGAGAGTTTAGTTCGTATTGCGAACACTCGGTCGGACTCATTCCCAGTGAGAGTTGGACTCTGCCAGGGCTGCCCTTTGTCACCGATCCTGTTCATAATTTTTATGGACAGGAGTTCTAGGCACAGCCAGGGAATGGAGGGTGTCATGCTTGGTGACCACAGGATCTCATCTCTGTTGTTTGCAGATGATGTTGTCCTGTTGGCTTCATCCAGCAATGACCTCCAGCTCTTGCTGGGACAGTTTGCTGCTGAGTGTGAAGCGGCTGGGATGAATCAGCACCTCCAAGTCCGAGTCCATGGTCCTCAGCCGGAAAAAGGTGGATTGTCCTCTCTGGGTTGGGGACAGGCTCCTGCCCCAAGTGGAGGAGTTTAAGTATCTTGGGGTCTTATTCAGGAGTAAGGGGAAAATGGAGTGAGAGATTGACAGACAGATTGGAGCAGCATCTGCAGTGATGCAGACATTGTACCGGTCTGTTGTGGTGAAGAGGGAGCTGAGTTCTAAGGCAAAGCTGTCAATTTACCAGTCAGTCTACGTTCCTACTCTAACCTATGGTCACGAGCTTTGGGTAATGACCGAAAGAACGAGATCGCGGATACAAGCGGCTGAAATGAGCTTTCTCCGTAGGATTGCTGGACTCACCCTCAGAGATATGGTGAGGAGCTCAGTCATCCGGGAGAGGCTCAGAGTAGAACCGCTGCTCCTCCACATTGAAAGGAGTCAGTTGAGGTGGTATGGGCATCTGATTAGGATGCCTCCTGGACGCCTCCCACTTGAGGTATTTCGGGCACGTCCCATTGGGAGGAGACCCCGGGGCAGACCCACGACTCGGTGGAGAGAATATGTCTCCCAGCTGGTCTGGGAACACCTTGGTATCCCCTCTGAAGAGCTGGAGCGGGTGGCTGGGGAGAGGGAAGTCTGGGCTTCTCTGTTTGAACCTCTTCCTCCGCGACCCGGACCTCCGGAAAAGCGGTAAAAGATGGATGGATGGATGGATGGATGTTGTATGTTAAACATTAATAACATAAACTAAACTCTGTAGCAAACCTGGCTGAATGATGGTAGGCTTCACTGATGGTTCACAAATATTTATTCCGTTGTCTCTTTAAACAGTGTGAACACACCTTAAGAGCAGAAGGAACAAAAACACAAAGAACACATTTCAACAGGCATACACTAGATTAACCATTTTCACATTCAGATTATAGTAAAACAACTAATAATATAACAATTTATTTATATAAATAGAATAGTAATACAAGTTAAAATTGATAAACTGTACAAATTAACAGCCACCAACTGACTATCCAAACAAGCCCCTCCAAACCAAATAACCTCTCCAAATCAAAAACTCAAAACATTAAAGATGCACTCTGGCGGCTCTAAAGCCACCTCAAATGCGTATTACCCACAAAACACTTTCATTGCCTTAGAACTGTTTGGAAAGAGAGTTTAAATCTTGCATCTTTGTAAGTATGCGCAGATCTATGAATATTTTAATTAGCGGCTTGCAGGCTTACATATGATTGGTTGCTGCAACTCCTGGTGGGTGGGCTGCTAATCTGTTCTAAATGCTTCCGGATGTTGAAGTTTTGTCTGTATCCATCCATCCATCTTCTTCCGCTTAATCCTTTTCGGGGTGGGGGGTGGAGGGCTGGAGCCTATCCCAGCATCTTTGGGCGAGAGGCAGGGTACACCATGGACAGATTGCCAGACCATCACAGGGCCAACACAGAGAGACAGACAACCATTCACTCGCGCAGTCATACCTAAGGACAACTTAGAATCCCCAGTTTGATGCCAGTTAACCTAACTTGCAAGTTTTTGGCATGTGGGAGGAAACCTGAGAAATCCCAGAGTAAACCCACGCAGACATGGGGAGAACATGCAAACTCCACACAGATCACTGTTGGTTGGGGGCTGGGATCGAACCCAGGATCCCCTGGCCAAGGGTGAGTTACTGTACTTTATCTTCAAACATAAAAAGCGAAACATTTTTCTGAAAACAATTGAGGTGAGAGATAAATGTGTAGTTGCCAAATATATGTTTACTTTTTACGAACAACCAGTCCACCAGTGACTGGGGGGGGGGGGGGGATTTGAATGTGGCTGCCGTGTTTCCTCTGACTAAAAGACCTTGGTGCGGTGGCAACATATTTTTCCCGGGGGGGGGGGGGGAGACATACCGGAATATGTTAATTTTATACTGTTTATTTCTTTTTAAAATTTTACACCGTAACGTTGCGTATGGAACTTACCATTTGAAGTATTGTACAACCGAGGCTTGAATATTGGGCCAGTTGGGGTCTTACTCAGATATCCTGTGTTTAGACTTTTTAGTGGTGTTATCCTTCTCTCCTTCCTCTGCCTGAACACTTTCCTCTCCTTGGCTCATCTCTTCTGTCTCATCTTGCCCTCTCTGAGCTCTGTCTAATTCAGGTTCTCTCTCTGTCTATGGTGGTATACAAACAGGTTAGAAAATATCAAGTGTCATGTTTTGTCCTGCAGCATTTTTTTGTTTTGGTTTACGTAAATGACAAAAATGTTTTTTGTTTTTTTTGTATTTTTATTCTAGTGTTTCTTTTTTTCCATTGAGAGAGTAGGGAAGGGAAAGAAACATTCATAATAGTAATGTACTCATGCATACTTAAATTATATGATCAGGTGGGTATAGTAACCAGAAATTCTACTCATGAAAAAGCAGTGCTTTGAAATTAATGATTAAAAGTAGACAACCAAAAATTTCTACTTGAGTTAAGGGTGCAAAGAGCACCCACTTAAAAATTTCAGCAATGACTTCACTCTTGAAGGTTTGAGGTTTTTCTCCAAAATTTATAACAGTTTTCTTATAGTTTTCTATTTTTCTCTGTAAATCTAAAGTTGAAACCATGTTCCTCAAATTTGTAATTTCTTCTTGTAAAATTGACTTTTCTTGTACATTTGAAACTTTATTATAAATTTGTGGATTATTTTATGACTAATTTTTGTCTGCTTTTTAAAATTACTGTTTTTTTTTTTTTTAGATAAATTTGAAACAGACTGTGGTAATTTATTTTTTTTTGCTTTTTCCTCATAACAATTTACATTTTTGACCATAATTTTGCAGTCAGAACAGAACAATAATTTAACTCTGATTACAAAGAAAAAATATTAATAAAATTGTATTTAATGAAATAAATTAACTTAAATGACCAAGGATGCCATTATTTCTGTTATAATATTTCTTTATATTTATTATTTAATTTATTTTTTATTTTTTTTTTAGAAATCTCCTCACCACCCAAGACAGCAGGAAAAACCTCCCTTATTTTGAAATCAGATGTTGGCACGTTTGGTTTGTCTGAAATCTGCTGACGGAATAAGTCATTGACTTTGTGAATTTCAGTCACCTTAACCTGCCAGGTACATAATAGGGAACTGTAGCGGACTCAAGACATATTTACTGTTGCATTCCAAATCAGAGTATAGGTAGGAATAATAGTATAGGGTGGAAAAAACTGAAAATTTTAATAAGAGTATAGGGCGTAATAATAGTATAGGCTGGAAATTTGTTAAAATTTCAATAAAAGTATAGGTGCGCAATAATAGTATAGGGACGCACAATACATACAAAGTTAAATAATGTTCATAATTATGCCTGAGATATTGAAATATCTACAAAATTAAAAGAAACCACCTTCTGAATTGGTTTTATTTCTTTTGAAAATATTGTATGAACAATTTATCAGAGGAACATTAATAGCAATTTAAAATTTACCAAATTTAATGGTGAAGTTTAAACATTTGAAAAAAAAAATAATACAACAAATGTACCAGTATATTCATAATAGTGCAAATCAGCTTACAAACCTGCTTTCCCAACTCCTCTTTCTGTTTCATAGAGTATTTCTTCAACTTTAAATCAAAACCGTCAGACACCGGGTCAGACACTTCAGAAGCCATCGTCTGCTGCTCCGCGCATGGCCCCGGGCACATGGCATGACGACATGTAGACTGTTTCGTAAACAACCGGCACGTGTATCCCGAACACAGCCGAGATAATACGGAAATAAAGGAAGTGCCTCCGACAGCTTTTTCAGCCAATTACGAGGAGTGATTTAGTGGCTGCGGGCCTGCTGCATAGTACACACACACTTGAAAAAATATATACATACGAGTGCCACACTTCAATCGGTAAAGCTTTGAATAAATCTCGAAAAAATGTCCTTCATGTCAAAGCTGGCGCGGACCCCGAAAATGCACACGCTTTGTGCAACGCAACCTTCTGGTTTGGACAGCCACGCTGGTGTCCTGATGGCAACGAACGCAGCACCCGGCGGTGATTCTCCGACGACAAGCGAACGCAGCAGCCTGACTGATCTGCTCTCCCTTCCGCTTCAGGGAGACTTACGACGCAGAGTTTCCAGGCGAAACTCTCCGGAGAACACCCACGACTGGGACCTACGTTCAGGTTCACGCGTTCTGATAAGCGTATAGACCCAAATAAAACCGTATAGGGTGACATAGGGCATATCCCAATAAGCGTATAGACCAAAATAAGACCGTATAGGGCTGCATTTTTGGGCGAAATAAATATCCGTACATGTACGGTTATTTGGAATGCACCAGTAATTCACCACAATATGTGTTCATGTACAGAATGATCTGTTTAGGCAGTTATAGTTGTGCTCTCAGGCTTTCTCATCAGGCACCTCTCTAGGCAGCCACTGAAGGACCTCAGTTTAGAGTGAAGAGAGCTAGTGTTTTCAGCTGTTGCTTTTTGTCACTGCCGCCGGAGAATAAAAACGGCACGCCTGCTCGTGCGAGAAAAGAGAGAAATTGCCAGTCCCTTCATTCCTGCAATTCCTACAGAACATAACTTAATATTGTAGTAGCTGGTGAAATATATCCTCAGCAATTCATCAGTCCCCCGCCTTTCCTTTCATATGAAGCCGGCTGCATACGAATTCTAACCACATCTCTTAGCTAAGCGACTCTTCCATTATTGCTCCTGTTAACAGTGGGTTAAAACCACGATAAATGCCTCCAGTGCTTACATACATACCTCTTATGTTTTTTTTTCTGCGTTTAAAGTAGGAGGAGATGGATAATACGAATGGTAACAAAAGAGCCCAGAACAACCTCTAAACTCATTCATGGTGAACTCCAAGGTCAAGGTACATCAGTGTCAGATCGCACCATCCGTCATTGTTTGAGCCAAAGTGGACTTCATGGGAGACGACCAAGGAGGACACCACTGTTGAAAACAAATCATAAAAAAGTCAGACTGGAATTTGCCAAACTGCATGTTGACAAGCCACAAAGCTTCTGGGAGAATGTCCTATGGACAGACAAGACAAAACTGGAACTTTTTGGCAAGACACATCAGCTCTATGTTCACAGATGCAAAAATGAAGCATACCAAGAAAAGAACACTGTCCCTACTGTGAAACATGGAGGAGGTTCTGTTATGTTGTGGGGTTGCTTTGCTGCATCTGGCACAGGGTGTCTTGAATCTGTGCAGGGTACAATGAGATCTCAAGACTTATCAAGGTATTCTAGAGAGAAATGTGCTGCCCAGTGTCAGACAGCTTGGTCTCAGTCGCAGGTCATGGGTCTTGCAACAGGATAATGAGCCAAACCACACAGCTAAAAACACCCAAGAATGGCTAAGAGCGAAACACTGGACTATTCTAAAGTGGCCTTCTATGAGCCCTGATCTAAATCCTATTGAACATCTGTGGAAGTAGCTGAAACATGCCGTCTGGAGAAGGCACCCTTCAAACCTGAGACAACTGGAGCAGTTTGCTCATGAGGAGTGGGCCAGAATACCTGCTGAGAGGTGCAGAAGTCTCATTGACAGTTACAGAAATCATTTGATTGCAGTGATTGCCTCAAAAGGTTGTGCAACAAAATATTAAGTTAAGGGTACCATCATTTTTGTGCAGGCCTGTTTCATGAGTTTATTTTTTAAAATAATTCTGTTGAACCACAATGCAAAAGCATTGTCTGATTTTCGTTGGTTAATTTTCATAGAATTTTTATTTACCACTTATTTATTAAGATAAGATAAGATAAGATAAGCCTTTATTAGTCCCACAATGGGGAAATTCCAGGATTGCAACAGCATAGGGATAGCAACACTCAGAGCAACAATCAGAAGGCAAGAAAAAACAACATCTAGTAAACATATGTCCATATTACTATAAATGTATATATACAGACACACAGTGCAGAGCATTATGGCTGGTGGATGTGCAGCAGAAAGTCTAAGCCAGGGGTGTCCAACCAGGTGCCATGGAGAGCCAAGACCCTGCAGGTTTTCTCTTCTACCCAGTCTCTTCAGCAGGTGTTTTCACTTATCAGCAATCAGTGGGAAGAAGTTCACAGAAATCTGCTGTTGAAGACACTGGTTGGAGGTAAAACCTGCAGGGTCTTGGCTCTCCATGGCACATGGTTGGACACCCCTGGTCTAAGCTCTCTCTCCGCGGATACAGCGGGCCAGCTGGAAGTCTTTGGGCATGATGGTGACCCCCTTAGCGAAGAAGAGACCACCAGGTGGGCCTCGCTGGTCTCCTGCAGAGCCATGACGGCGAAACTCAGGAAACGCAGGACGGTCTTGAAGTCCTGAGCGATCTCCCTCACCAGGCGCTGGACGGGCAGCTTACGGATGAGCAGCTCCGTGGATTTCTGGTAGCGACGGATCTCTCTCAGAGCCACGGACCTGTGACGGCGATTACCACTTATTATTCAAGTTATTTCTGTGACCATTGTGTTTTTTTCTTTTATTAACAGAGGGGTACCAACAATTTTGTCCACGTGTGTAAATATATATTCTCTGCATCAACAATGAACTATACATGTATTCATTTAGTATAGCACTAGGAATTTTGACAGTAAACCTTTGTACTTTTTGCAGATGTGTCTCCACTTTTGTTTTGTGTTAAGGTTGCCACCAAGTGACACAAATTAAATACTAAAAGACTGGAAAAGCTGTCTAAGAACAATCCAGCAGTTTGAGAAATCACTTTCTGTTTGGTGTAAGTCTGCCAACAGAATTATGAGCCATAAAGCAGTTTGAGTTAAAATATTAAACCCCATTAAACCCTAACTCAGGGTTGTCCAATCATGTGCCATGGAGGGCCAAGCCCCTGCAGGTTCTCTCTTCTACCCAGTCTGTTCAGCAGGTGTTCTCACTGACCAGCAGTCAGTAGAAGAAATTCAGTGGAATCTACTGTTGAAGACACTGGTTGCAGGTAAAGCCTGTAGGGTCTTGGCCCTCCATGGCACATGATTGGACACCCCTGTCCTAACCCATTATTAGAAAATACAGATGCTAATATGGCCCAGAATCCCTCCATATACTGGTACTGTCACTAAAGTGTGCAGTGTCTTCTGCAGTGACACATGCAACAATAGTCTTCAGTAAATAAAATAATTGTTTTTGGCTACTTTTTCTTAAAAATGAGTCATTATTTTCAAAGTCACTGATAAATGGTTTGTACTGTTGACTCTTTTCCCATTGGTGTCTTAACAGACAAAATAGAAAATCATGATGCAAAAGCATAAGTCACTAAATTGTTTATTACATTCAGCAGCAAATTCCAGATTATTTAGAATGTGCAAAATTCAAACTGTAAAAAAAAAAAAACCCAAAAAACTTAGAATGGGTCACACACGGCGACCACGCTCCCTCACTGAGAAGCAACTGGATATGTTGCTCATGCTGGTCTCGGTTCAACAGATCTTCAGCCTGCATCTCTGTAAATAGTGACGCAAGGTCCGGTTTGGGGTGGATCGTTTTCCTCTTGCCTAGACGAAAAGAGAGAACAGGGTGGTGGTTAATTAAAGCAAGTTTAAAACATATTTGGGAAATACACTTGTTGCCAAAAGCCAGTACTGCAATGTGACAAAAAAAGTACTTTGTTGTTGTATTTAACCACAGTTTTCATGTAGCTGCACTTCAGTAAAGTAGATTTTACAAGGGTTGGGTTATGTTTAAAATCATTTGTTTTTACTGTGGCCTCAGCAATCAGAATGAGTTGATACTTTCAGTTGAATGGAATCTAGTACTTTAACTGAGGGTGTGCATCCCCGAATATGGAGTCGCTCAGTCAAAATATGTAATTTTTATCAATAAAAGTTTAGCCACCGCTGTCGCCCTGGCTTCAAGTGTGGGTGATGTTTTGTACTTGTATTGCTAAAATATTAAAGGAAGCACTACACTGGGTCTCAAATATTTGTCATGTGTCCTGTTATTATAGTACTGCATGAGTTTATTGATGATGAACTATAAACTAAATTATAATGGTGACTGAAAAACCATTCCCCAAAGTGCAAGATACACTATTGTGAATATAACTCACAAAGGATCACACAAGTGATCTGACAACAACAAAAATAAACAAGCGGTTTATTTTACAGTGGCTAATATTGGATGTACCATTCATTTTCAATTATTCTGTAATTAATATTAACACAATTTCAAATAAATCTCAGTTCAGTCCCTTTCATATTAAGTGGAAATTGTGCTACTTTAACTTAAAAAGCAAAGGATTTGAGTACTTTGTCCACCACTACTAAAACTAGAAAAGCACTCGGAGAGCGCAGACCTCCGCCAAGCACCACAGTTCCCCCCATACAGTGTTTGTGTGTACGTTTTCAGATTCCTTGACCATGAAAACATATGACTAGCAATTGGATTGACAATGATAGGATTAGTGCGTACCTGTCAAGTGATACGGTTTCGCCGTATTTTAAATACGGGGAAAATGCAATTTTAGCAAATACGGGCATATTGCCATTTCTGTACGCCAAAAAGAAAAATATACGGGAAAAAAAATTATTGAGCATGTGGAGGAACACCTCGTGTGTGACCCCCACAGCGTACGGGGCTGGCAGAGCGCTCAGCGTCCGCCTGCACTTATTTCGATCCTCCACAAGCGCACCTAAGCAGTGTTTTTGTGATTTGCAAAATGGCTTCTTGCAGCGCGCTGCCGGCGAAGAAAACAAAGCTTGAAGAAAAGGGAAATCGAGGGACTGGACGTCACCGTTCTCCTTCACCGTCACCATTTATTTATTTATTTTTAGATTGCACAATATTCCATGGGAGAATGTTGTGGGCTTTGCTTCGGACAATTGCAACACGATGGTGGGTCGAGACAATTCTGTCCTTTCCAGACTGAAGGAGAAATCTCCAAATGTTTTCAGGTATGGGCAGTATTATTCACCTTCAAATAATACCTAAATATAACAAAAAAAAAATGCTTTAAAATCTTAACAAACATGCTTAGAGGTAGCCCAAATCCCCTATAGTGTACTGTTATTTTGTATCTTGGAACTTTGCTTTACATTCAATTCAACTTTATTTATATAGCGCCATTTCACAACAACAGTCATCTCATAGCACTATCAACTGTAGGGGGAACCCCCACAGTTGCAGAAAGACCCCAGCAATCAGGCGATCCCCTGTGAGCAAGCACTTGGCGACGGTGGAGAGGAAAAACTCCCTTTTAACAGGAAGAAACCTCCAGCAGAATGTACATCTGAATGTATAGCATTATATTCAAAGGGCTGAATAAGATTGATACTTTCATTGTTATTATTATTAACACAATTTCAAAGAGAATTATTTCTGATACTTAACTTATGAAACAAAAATCCATTCTGCTTTTGTTTCAGCATTGGCAGCATAAATGAATGAATTTGAAATAGTTCATGTTGCAGTTGCTGTTTGTTTGGTTTTTGTTTGGTTTTTTTTGCTTCAGTTTTCTTTCATCTGCCGATAAATACAGTTTTTAAGTACTCAGTACAGGTGTGAAAGCCCCCCCCCAATAAGGGAGGCATGAGGTCAGTACAGGTGTGAAGGCCCCCCCAATAAGGGAGGCATGAGGTATGCCTTGACAGGTATGTTAGTGGTTCAGTAGTTATTCACGAAAATGGTATTTTCCGTAATGGCGGCCACAGTTCCCCCCCCATACAGTGTTTGTGTGTACGTTTTCAGATTCCTTGACCATAAAAACATATGACTAGCAATTGGATTGACAATGATAGGATTAGTGGTTCAGTAGTTATTCACGAAAATGGCATTTTCCGTAAAGGCGGCCACAGTTCCCTCCATACAGTGTTTGTGTGTACGTTTTCAGATTCCTTGACCATGAAAACATATGACTAGCAATTGGATTGACAATGATAGGATTAGTGGTTCAGTAGTTATTGACGAAAATGTCATTTTCCGTAATGGCGGTTTTCTTCTGGACGGTGATCCGGATCACCACCAAAATGTAATCATCTGTAGGATACCCCATTTCTGACAATCTGAAAATTTCATGAAAATCCGTCCATAACTTTTTGAGTTATCTTGCTAACAAACAAACAAACAGACAAACCAACGCCGATGATCACATAACCTCCTTGGCGGAGGTAAAAATAACGGGATGTGCAACTCACCACTCATAACACATTCTGTGTAGTGCTAACCGTTGCCAGTGTCACAGCAGATGCTGGTTGAACTCTGGAACAAAAATACACACAACTTAATTACATGCACAGCACGAAAGTGCAACATGTAAAAAAACACCTTTTTCACCAGGATTGCAACTAGCTTATTTCATCAGATATTGTCGACACGAGCGCAAAATACAAGGACAGCATGGAGTTAGCATTGACGGCTAACTAGCTAGCTCATTGTCTGCACAAAAGAGACAACGTTGTTGTCTGTTCAAAGTGAACTTTCCACTGCTGGGATAAATAACGTAAAAGATGCATAATATCACATCATATCACATCACTCACCATAACCTGATATCACGGCTTTCAACTGCTGAAGTTGGGTGCTCCCGCGGCCATAAATTCATTTCAGGTGGCTCTGTCTAGTTCCCTCTGGATTCTCTCATCAGCCAAAAGGCACAGAAAACTCTGCTGGACAGCAGTGTTGACTTCTGTGAGTCTGATTTCTGTGAAGCCATTCTATGGTTGTTGTTTATACTGACGCTTGCTTGCTTGCTGGCTCATGGACGAATCTTTGCAAATGGCGGCTCGAGATTCTGTAATTCAGCGTTATGACATCGCTCTCATGACGTTACGCCCAGACCAATCAGTGGCCTACAGTCTTTTGACGTCACATTTTCAGGTTGGTACGGCACGCTTGGAACCAGTCTGGAGTAGGTCTGAAAAATCGGGGCCGAAACGGTTACAATTCCTAATGGAAAAGCGTACCAAGTCGAACAGGCCCAAACAGGTACTAGTGGAAAAGGGCTAAAAGGTTGTGAAGGTCCAGCGAAAGCTCTTTGCTTCTACCCATCATGAGTTCATTGTGGTGTGACAATCTGATATTCTCAAACCTTTTAAAAGGCTATTAGTCAGGAGTTAACCAGCTGAAATTAATTTGCACTAATGGGGGGATGGGATGGCTTCCTAAATTCTGATGGATTCCAGCTGGTGTCTTGGCTTTCTATGCTTTTGTGCACCTCTTTTTTCATGTGTCCAATACTTATTCCCTGTGTCATTCCACTTTATTAAATAGAAGTTGTTTTGTGAACACAGTTGCCTTGATTTCTTTGTATGTATGGATTACTTGGGTTGTTACTGATATCTGGTGAAAACCTCAGGTTAATGGCTCCATCACAACTATGGTTCATGAGAAGAATGTTGATGTGTTCAATACTTATTTTCCCCGCTGTATGTCATTGTCTTGCTGTTGCTATTTCTTTATAATTATGGTTGATCACTACGTAACAAATGCCTTGTGCCACTGGTGTGTATATACAGTATGTACCCAAAACTTGCTTTGTATTTGCTATTGTAGTTTCATTACAACTAAACTATGCATGCCACATTCACTGGGTATTGTTGTTAGAGAGTGTGTGTGTGTGTGTGTGTGTGTGTGTGTAAACACTTGCGTTTCTGACTTCTCTCTTGTAAATTTGTGTGTGATTGTGGTTGCAGGTCTTGTTATGTGGGTATTGTTAACCCCTTGCACTCCGGTCAATTTTCCTAAAAACGCCAAAAAATAATGTGCCCAAAGTAAATTGAAAGCTGTTCTTCAACCCTTTGCAGCATCTTCATGGGGTTGGTCTCATTTAAAAGAAAACACTTTGAATTTTTTGGCAAAAAAACCCCATGATCTCTCTAAGTGCTCCGGCCACTGAGTTACAGTCATCTAAACATAATGAACTTAAGTGTTATCCAGCTGAGGTCCAAATTTTGTAACAATACCACAAAAAATGAATATTTTACACAGCTTTGTTCTCAGGCTGTTCCCAGGCGTTTTTGAACTGTGCCAAATTGTGCCAAATGGCACAGTTTGGAAAAACGTGTAACTTTTGAATGATTCAATGTAGAAGCTTCATTTTGGGCTCTAATGAAAGGTCACATTCAGGGCTGTGTCTGTGTGTGTGTGTGTGGGGGGGGGTTGTCCACCCACCCCCCCCGCTACAGAGGACGGCGATCCGCCCTCGCTACATGACGGATTACACTCGGATGTGGCATGTTTCCACAGCAGCGCTGTCACCGCGGCTTCCCCCCCCTTGCTACTGTGTGTGTGTGTGTGGGGGGGTGCCCCCCCCCTTCCCTCGCTACAGCGGACGGAGATCGGCCATCGCTACATGATGGTCCGGAGGCGGCGAAGAACCGTGTAACGCGGCGCACGCACTTCGGACATCGTGCGCCGCACAGTTGTAATTTACCGATCGGTCAAAAGTCATTTTTGATTACAATTTTCAGGGATAAAAAATAATTTGGCTTATAACACCTTACCTCTTCACAGCCACATTGTCCTGGCCAACTTCTCTTCCTCATTGTCAGACGAACGCGATGCTGGCGCTCTTGTGTGCTCTAGGACGCAGAGATTTGCCCGTCCGCGGTACAACGGAGCGCAAGAGGTTAATTAGAGGCTGCACGGTGGCGCAGTGGTTTAGCACTGTGGCAGCACAGTTTTACCCTCGGCCGGGGGACCGCGGGGATCATGAGATCGTGGGTTCGATCCCAGCCCCCGACCAACAGTGAGCTGTGTGGAGTTTGCATGTTCTCCCCGTGTTGCGTGGGTTTACTCCGGGATTTCTCCGGTTTCCTCCCGCACATCAAAAAACATGTAGGTTTAGGGCGCTCGCGCACGCAGCGACCAGCAGCCGGTGGCTTGTCACCAGACTGCAAACCAAATCTACCTACGGGTACAAATAAGTAACAAAAAAAAAAAAAAAAAAAAAAATTAGACAATGCTTTTCTTTTAGTTGTATTTTCCCTTAATTTTTTTTGTCAAATTTTGCAGTAATTTTATCTGCACATTTGTATCCTTTTGCTCTCAAATTCATGTTTTGTCTTAAATTTGCAACTTTATGTGCTAATTTCTAAATTCCTTCTTTTAAATTTAATTTTAATCCTAAATTTGATTTTCAAAAATCTTCCTCATCAGTTTGCAATGTAAAACTTTTCTTTTCTTCTCTTTTTTTATGTTTGTTTCCCGCCCCCCCCCCCGCCCCCCAGACTTCCCACAGCAACCTGACTGTAAGAAGGAGGATCTTCTGGCTCAGCCGCAGCTCTGGAACCAGGTGAGGAACTTTGTTCTAGATCAAGAGGAACCAGAACCTCCACAGGTTGAAGAGGAACAGGAGGAACTCTTCATCGGTCAGGAGGGAGAACTGCTGATAGTGAAGGTGGAGGCTGATACCTTCACAGTGACTCCTATTTCTGAGGAAAACCAGCAGATTGAAGCAGAACCAAATGGTGAGCAGCTACTCTCTCACAATTCTGCTATAACTGAGATCCAAGATGAGGAAGGAAGGTGGCATTTAGACGCAGTATTAACTAAAGAAGAACCCAAACCAAAGAAGAGACAATGGAAAACAAGAAGTCCCAGTAACAGTGATGATGACTCTCTGACCTCACAGACTGTCTGTGAGTATGAAAGAGGTAAAAAACTAGATACTGTCTTGGTGTAATCTTTGAGAAACTGTCTTAAAATAACATCATTTTTAAGTAATGTTTCCACTAAATATATAAATCTGTTGTACTGTTCTCACTAGGAAATCAGCTTGTGCTGTGAGATATTACAGGGAAAAAATAAATCGTGGTTAGCCACACTGTGACTTTAACTGTCTTATAAGTTCTTTACCAGCAACAATGTGGCTTGGTTGTTAGTGATACGATGTTAGAGTGATGATATAGAGTGAAGTACGTGGTGGTAATGCACCTGTGGGCTGGTTGCCAACCGCCAATCAAATTTAGAAGAAGAAGAAGAAGAAATGGTAAATGGCATTCACTTATATAGTGCTTTTATTCTCATCTCTAGATGACCAAAGTGCTTTACAGATCCTGCTATCTGCCCATTCACACACACATCCACACACTGATGGCGGCATGCTACCAAACATGGCGCTTCCAGACCCACCAGGAGCAATTGGGGTGAAGTGTCTTGCCCAGGGACACAACGGCAGGGTACCCGGGGAGAGCGGGATTCGAACCGCCAACCATGTGGTTATTGGACAGCCTGCTCTACTTCCTGAGCCACTGCTGCCCCAAGAAGAACAATGTGGCTTCCTAAATCACTTGAGACATTAAATGTTGATGTGTGTAGACTGTACGATCTTACCTAGGTAACATTGGTTTTATCATACAAGCATAAAATGTGATCCGTATCGTCCATCTGCTCCACTCTAGATGCAAAACATGCTCATCTAGTGCGATCATGCCAACAGCTGGAGGACTCATCTTACAAACCTGCTGCCACAGTTCAGTTAAACTTTCTTCTTGTTGGAATTCCCACACTTATTTGGATGTTTTGTCTCCATTTGATGTGTTTGAGTTTGTTTTGATCTTTTTCCTTTCTATGGCTCCAGTGTCGCATAGATCAGAGCACCATTTCATACTGTAGTAAGTAGTAGTAACCTACTTCCTAAGCAGAATAGTATTAAAACAGCACTGACCTTTCTGACGCTGTCAGAATTTCAGTGGAGAATAACTTTCCTCTCAAGTCCGCTAGAATGGCCATCTTTGAACCTCTCTCATGGTCTAGGACGGGGATGTCAAACGCATTCCATTCCGGGCCAAGACCCTGCATGTTTTACCTCCAACCAACGTCTTCCACAGGTGATTTAACTGAATTTCTTCCTACTTGTTGAAAAAATTCCTTATCAAAAATTAGGCATGATCAGAGTTTCAGCAAATTTAAGATAAGATAAGATAAGATAAGCCTTTATTAGTCCCACAATGGGGAAATTCCAGTATTGCAACAGCACAGGGATAGCAACACTCAGAGCAACAATCAGAAGGCAAGAAAAAAACAAGAACAGCTAGTATACATATGTACATATTACTATAAATATATATATATATATATACTGTATATATATATATATATAGACACACAGTGCGGAGCATTGTGGTTGGTGGATGTGCAGCAGAAAGTCTAAGCTCTCTCTCCCTCTGCGAGTGCGGCGGACCAGCTGGATGTCTTTGGGCATGATGGTGGTGACCCTCTTGGCGTGGATGGCGCACAGGTTGGTGTCCACGAAGTTGCTCCAGTAGATTTACGGGAGGTCTGCTTGGTGGAAAAAGCCCCCCAGGAAGCAGCTAGCCACCAAGGCTGCTCGAAAAAAGCGCTCCGGCCACCGGCGGAGTGAAGAAGCCTCACCGTTATAGGCCCGGTACCGTGGCTCTGAGAGAGATCCGTCGCTACCAGAAATCCACGGAGCTGCTCATCCATAGGCTGCCCTTCCAGCGCCTGGTGAGGGAGATCGCTCAGGACTTCAAGACCGACCTGCGCTTCCAGAGCTCCGCCGTCATGGCTCTGCAGGAGGCCAGCGAGGCCTGCCTGGTGGGTCTCTTAATATACACTGATCAGCGGAAGACAATACAGAGTACAGCTTTCACAGACTGCTGCAGTGCATTGGCTTAACTAACAGTGATTTTGGCTATATATATCCAAAGAGCTGTCGGGGTGAGGTCACTTCTTGATAGTTCATTCATGACTCAATTGATAAAGTTTACTGAGCCTCTTGATTATTTCATTCATGACTCAGCTTGTATCTGCTGACTACATGTAGGAAACCAATTGACATTAGTAATAGGGCTGGACACAGTCACAGTGATAGAACTGGACATTCACAGTTGATAACCTAAGTTACATTAGCATCCTTCAATCTGTTTTTTCCACTACTCAACAACTCCAAATATGGTAACAGGATTTCCTGAGTCAGTATACACATTAAGCTTTATATAGATATGAAAAATTCATGTACATCAAAATTCATGTAACTCAGTGCAGCATATAATTTTTCCATCACCACTGATTGCTGAGTAGCAAAAACACCTGTTGAAGAGACTGAGTGGAAATAAAATTTGCAGGGTCTTAGCCCAGAATGGATTGAGTTTGACATCCCTGGTCTAGGATCACACTTACTGGTTATCACGTGATTGCTGTTGGTTGTCCTTGGTCTGTCTTGGTCTGTCTTGACCTCTCACATTATTTTATATAATTTTCATGTGATCTTGTAATTTGAACCCCGCTCTTATCCATGCTGCTTTAAAACACAAATGCATTTGATGGGGAGAGCCGGAAGGCTCAAATCATATCAGCGCTGTAATGGACTGCATCCAGAGACAATGGAAATCAGGGGTTACCCAGGACCCATTTACCTCGGGAGACCCCAATTTGCCCTCAACAGCATAGCTCCTGGATCATTGGGCCACACAAACCCTCCACCACAGCATGGTGGTGATCAGAATACCCCAGGGATTAAACACTGCAGCATTATTGTTAGCCTAGCACTGGGTTCAATAGGTTTATCACAATTTTAGTCACTTGCTATGGTTTGCTTATTAGATGGAGAAATAAATTGGAGAGCCCAAAATGAAGACTGCTCTTCCCCTGTCTCAGCTGGCTTCTGTGTGATTGTGGTCTGTCAATTTTTACCTGAGACCTGGTGCCCTGAAAATGGCATGCCATGAGGTTGTTGCTTTAATGAGCTTTGGCTAGAAGATGACCCATACAAACAATGGCTAAGATGATGACCAAATCTACCAATAGCATTCTGCAAAGTCTGCAAAAAGGATCTACAGCTTTTCATAATAGTCTCTTTTTCAAGTCACATCAAAAGTAAGTTGGTAGAAAATTTTATCAGAGGTGAATATTCAGCATTAAAGCTAATTTTTATATGGTTACTGTTAATTAATTTGCAGGCCATATTATAGTTATGGGGCCAAATGATTGAATCACATTCTGTCTGATAAATGTGCTGTGGTAGTACTACATGTTTATGGTGCACGATTACATTGAATATGCAGTAAACATAGCCATTGTTACTTAATAGTTTCTGTACTCTTAGTAATGTCTCACTACTGAAAGTTTCAGCAAATGATAGGCTAGCCCTATACACAGAGGTTGGCAGACTAATGAGATATTGTGCTGAATAAAAAGAAGGGTTAGCTTATTATTAATTACTGAAATATATTTACAGTTGAAACCAGAAGTTTACACTGTATTAAAAAGACATAACCTTTTTTTCCTCAATGTCTGACATTAAATCAGATGAAACTTTTCCTGTTTTAGGTCAGTTAGGATTACCAAAATTATTTCTGTTGGTGGCAATGGGCTGCTTCTATGGCTGCAGCTGCCCTGGAGTGGGTTAGCGGGGGTGTGGCTGCTGGTTCACGCAGGCAGCCTCCCCCACCACTGCAGGGCATTGGTGCATGTTTTTGCCTGGGGTGCGGGCAGGTTTCCAGCCCGGGCAGGGGGAGGGGGGGTATCCATCTGGGGCCCAGGGGCTGGAATTGGCCCTGCTGGGGGGGATCGCGCCAGCCTCCCTCGGCTGCCCCTCCTGGGGTGGTTGCATGGCTGTCCTGGGGCTTGCTGGCTTCGGGGCATTTGTGCTCTGTGGGGATTGGTGGCGGTCTTGCTTGCTCGACGTTGCGGGGGGCGGGGGGGGGGGTATTGTTGTGACCTGCCGCCCTCTTTGTATGTTTTCTTGCAAACCAGTCACACGCACCCACTCACTTTAAGTGCACTCTCATACACACACATACAGATCCAGATCATCAAACAAATTTAAATATTAGACAAAGATAACACAAGTAACCACAAAATGCAGTTTTTAAATGAAAGTGTTTCTTATTAAGGGAAAAAAAATTCAAACCTGCATGGCCCTGTGTGGAAAAAGTGATTGCCCCCTAAACCTAATAACTGGTTGGGCCACCCTTAACAGCAACGGCTGCAATCAAGCATTTGCAATAACTGGCAATGAGTCTTTTACAGCACTGTGGAGGAATTTTGGCCCACTCATCTTTGCAGAATTGTTGTAATTCAGCCACATTAGAGGGTTTTTGAGCATGAGCTGCCTTTTTAAGGTCATGCCACAGCATCTCAATCGGATTCAGGTCAGGACTTTGACTAGGCCACTCCAAAGTCTTCATTTTGTTTTTCTTAAGCCATTCAGAGGTGGGCTTGCTGGTGTGTTTTGGATCATTGTCCTGTTGCAGAACCCAAGTGCGCTTGGAACTCCCATGCAGGCCATTTTTGCCCAGTCTGTTTCTTACGATGGAGTCATGAACACTGACCTTAACTGAGGCAAGTGAGGCCTGCAGTTCGTTGGATGTTGTTGTGGGGTCTTTTGTGACCTCTTGGATGAGTCGTCGCTAGGGGTGGGTTCAAAAGATCAATATATCGATATGGATCGATACACGTTTGACTGAGCCGATATCGATCCACAAAATCCGCGGATCGATCTTTTA
The DNA here is from genome assembly GCA_020510985.1 of Pholidichthys leucotaenia. Classification (NCBI taxonomy): domain Eukaryota; kingdom Metazoa; phylum Chordata; class Actinopteri; order Cichliformes; family Pholidichthyidae; genus Pholidichthys; species Pholidichthys leucotaenia. The sequence goes on along the minus strand of CM035841.1, from coordinate 135,479,733 downwards.
ATATTAATATGTTTTAATATAATATTTTTATGTTTGTGAACGTCTGCTGAGTATAATTGGGTCGAAACCGGGTCAGTGAGCCAGGAACAATGGCCGAGAACCATAAACAACTGACGCGCTAACGGAGCTAGCAAGCTAACTGATATGCTAGTTCTTCTTCTGTGGTGTTAAAACGGTTCTCATCCGGCAAGAGTTTCCTGCCGCGCGGGCTCTTTTGTGTTTACACGAGCGGAGATAATAACGTGCGTCTCTTAATTTAGCAACAAAAGTCACCGTAAAGACTGTCCTCAACAGCTTCTGAATATTTTTCATAAATAAAACTTCTGTGTTCCCTGCGGCGCATGCACACGTCTTTTGTGTTTACATGACGCGGAGTTAATAACGTGCATCTCTTAATTTAGCAGCAAAAGTCACCGTCTGACCGTCCTCAACAGCTTCTTAATATTTTTCATAAAGCGGGGATAAACGGACTTTTACTCCATGCAGCGCTGTGTTGGAACATCAAGTTGACGACTGATAAACGGAAAATGCGGAGACTGAAACCCGTGAAGCAGAGACTTGGAGCTCCTGAGACTGTAAGTATAATATTTGTTTGTTTTAACGTTTGTGTCGTCAATTAATAATTTATCCGGCATGATGATGGTTTCTTTTACAAACTATGGACACAGAGAGAACTGTTGGTTAAGCGCTGTGAATAAATGCAGAATTAAGGTACATTTTATGAGATTATGGACTTCTGCCACTTAAGCGATGTGAAGAGAATAAATCACAATAAAATTAATAAAGGCTGCAGTACAACAAGCTATTTTTACTCAGTAGAACTAAAGTGAAATGAACAAACCTTCTCAGGAAATGAACTGAAACCCTTTTCCAACATTGAAAGTTAATTTGTAGTTAAAATATATTAAAAAAACACCTAAATTATTAAACCCTACTGTGGTGTGGGGATCTAAAAATGTGAATGTTAATTTTACTGTGAAAGCTATTCTTTTTATCTGCCTTCAGATGTGTGAAGACTGGAAGCTCCATCCTCACTGAGACCTTCTGAAGGTCAGAGGTCGTCAGTGGAGGAGCAGCCCTGCTTCATGTGGATTTCAGCACAGAAGAAGACCTTCAAATTCAAGATTCGAGGAGGTGCTGCCATCACTTTCTCCACACTAACATGCATTCAATGCAATTTAGTTGTTGTAATGACAAATTCTTTTATTTCTTTTTTAAAGTTCTCAGCAAGAACACAATATTGGTCTTTTTTTTTTTACAATTTTACTGAGCATTTAATTCTAAATAAATCACTGTTTAACAAGAAATTTTTGGCAATCCTGTACTTTTCTTGTGGTGTTACATAGAATAGCATCACTGTAAACTATGGAAAAAGCAGCTGCTTTAAAATTTGTACTTCCTCACACAACTTTGAGTGCAAAAAACTCTAAAAGTGCCATAACTTTTTGGAAAAGCTCCCACAAATCCAGGCTTTTTGGGCCACAACAATCACAAAAACAGCTGACAAAATCCTGGAGGGACTGAAATACAATGAGATTATGAATGCATGGTTCATGCATTGAATTTGTTTCCTGACTCTGGGTGGTGAACTTGACACGACACACCCTTTGCACTAAAGAAAGCACCTGTGAGCACTTTATGAAATGATAAGTTAAATAATAAAAAGTGCATTATTGTAACTGATTTTGGGTCAGTTCTATATGTGATAATTTATGTATTAACAAAATTAGAAGATTCTTGGTACAATTTGCAGCATTAGGTCTCGAAGATTTTTGTTTCATGGGAAGTAAAATGGCTATTAAAATGGTAATTCCCCAGATCGAATCGGGATTGAATCGGAATCGAATCGAATCGATTCAGAATCTCAAGAAACGGAATCAAATCGATTCTGGAAATTAGGGATCGTTCCCAGCCCTAGTCGTCGCTGCACTCTTGTGTAATTTTGGTTGGCTGGCCACCCCTGGGAAGGTTCACCACTGTTCCATATTTTCACCATTTGTGGATAATAGGTCTTACAGTGGTTCGTTGGAGTCCCAAAGCTTTAGAAATGGCTTTATAACCATTTCCAGACTGATAATCTCAATTGCTTTGTTTCACATTTGTTCCTGAATTTCTTTAGATCACAGCATGATGTCTAGCTTTTGAGGATTTTTTAGTCTACTTCGCTTTATCAGGTAGGTCCTATTTAAGTGATTTCTTGATTGAGAACAGGTGTGGCAGTATTCAGGCCTGGGTGTGGCTAGAGAAATTGAACTCACCTTTCCAAACATGTGATAAACCACAGTTAAATTGTTTTATCTGGGAAGTGGGGATGAGTCACTTTTTCGCACAGGGCCATGTAGGTTTGGATTTTTTTGTACCCTTAATAACAAACACCTTAATTTAAAAACTGCATTTTGTGTTTACTTGTGTTGTCTAATGTTTAAATTTGTTTGATGATCTGAAACATTGAAGTGTGACAAACATACAAAAAATGAGAAATCAGGAAAGGGACGAACACTTTTTCACACCACTGTAGACTGGTATGTTGTCTTAATTCCCAAATTAAATACCTTAGTCTGCTTTTCCAGCAGAGTTTGTTTGGTCACTGTTGACCAGGTACAGTGCTGTGAAAAAGTATTTGCCTTCTTCCGGATTTCTTATATTTTTGCATATGTTATGTTACACCTAAATGTTTCAGATCATCAAACAAATTTTAATATTAGACAAAGATAGCCTGAGTAAATACAAAATGCAGTTTTTAGATAATCATTTATTAAGAGAATAAAGCTATCCAAACCTACCTGGCCCTATGTGAACATGTAATTGCCCCCTAAACCTAATAATTGGTTGTGCCACCATTGGTGTCAGCAACTGGCAATGAGTCTTTTACATCACTGTTGAGGAATTTTGACCCACTCTTTTGTGCAGAATTGTTTAAATTCAGTCACAGTGGAGGGCTTCATGATTGGAGGGCTTCATGAACTGATGGCCGGACATTCTCCTTCACGATTTTTTGGTAGAGAGCAGAATTCATGGTTCTGTCAATTAGGGCAAGTTGTCCAGGTCCTGAAACAGTAAAGCAGCCCCAGACCATCACACTACCACCACCATGTTTGACTGTTGGTAGGGTGTTCTTTTTATGAAATTCTGTGTTAGTTATATGCCAGATAAAACAGGACACATTTCTTCCAAAAAGTTCAACTTTTGTCTTATCAGTCCCCAGAATATTTTCCCAAAAGTCTTAAGGATCATCTAGATGTTTTCTGGCAAATGTGAGACGAGTCTTTGTGTTCTTTTTGTCCAGCAGCAATTTTTGTCTTGGAACTCTCCCATGGATGCCATTTTTGCCCAGTTTCTTTCTTATTGTTCCATTATGGACCAGTGTCCAAAGTGAGGCCTGCAGTTCTTTAGATGTTGTTCTGGGTTTTTGTTTCTCATCTGATCTTGAATTTCTTTAGATCACAGTGGGATGTGTTGCTTTTTAAGATTTTTTTTTTATTTTTTTGCCTACTTCAGGTTGTCAGACAGGTTCTATTTAAGTGATTTCTTGATTCAGCAAGGCTGGTAGTAATTGGGCTTGGGTATAGCTATTGAAACTGAACTCAGCTTTCCAAAAAATATGGTTAATCAGTTTATTCATGATGTAACAAGAGGGACAATTACTTTTTCATATACTAGGGCCAGGTAGGTGTCACTAGTTTTTTTCCTTTAATAAATGAAATCATCATTTGAAAACTGCATTTTGTATTTATTCAGGTTATCTTTGACTGCGATGGACTGGCGATCTGTCCAGGGTGTACCCTTCCTCTCACCCAAAGATGCTGGGATAGGCTCCAGCCCCCCCCCCCCCCCCCCCCCGTGAAGGATTAAGCGGTAGAAAATGAATGGATGGATCTTTGTCTGATATTAAATTTGTTTCATTATCTGAAACATTTAAGTGCGACAAATACGCAAAAATATAAGAAATCAGGAAGTGGGCCAATAGTTTTTCACAGCACTGTAGGTCAGATTTTAAAATGCTCAGGCTGGCAGTCCTCGTACCCCAGATACTTCAGTGTCCTGTGGTTTGTTGATTGGTGCTCTGTTAAATGAAAAACACAGGCCAAAAAGTTCTTGTGACAAATATTATTATTTCTAATTTTCCACAATTATACAGAGTTGAGATGTCAACTTCTCACATCAGAATATAAATGCAACTGGAGATTATATTTAGTTATTGTGAGAAAAATATTTTTTATGGGTGGCAGTGGCTCAGGAGGTAGAGCGGGTTGTCTAATAACTGGACGGTTGGTGGCTCGAATCCCGCTCTCCCCAGACATCCTGCCGTTGTGTCCCTGGGCAAGAAACTTTACCCGCCTTGCCTTCAGTGTCCATAACTCTGGGCATGAATGTGTATAAATGTTCGGTAGTGGTCGGAGAGGCCATTGGCACAGATTGGCAGCCACATTTCCGTCAGTCTGCCCCAGGGCAGCTGTGGATACAGTAGTAGCTTACCACTATCATTGTCTGTGGAGTGAATGAATAATGTATCCATTGTAAAGCGTCTTTGAGTGTCTATAAAAAGTGCTATATAAATCTGATGCATTATTATTTTCTTTTAATAGCTATCTTGCACATACTGAGAATCTTAACATCAGACAATGACGGAGACAAATTCTGATCAGTGTACCTGTAGTCTTTCTGCTGCTTCGTGTTTTGGACAGCTGTGGTCAGTCAGACACAAAGCTGTCTGTCCCACAGTAGCTTCTGTGGTGACTTTCTCACACTGGTTGGAATGAAACACTTCACGAAGACGGATAACACATTATTTCTAAAAAAAAACCCAAAGTCTTCAATTAATGACAAACTTGGATCAGTTTGATAGTTAAAAAAACAGGCTGGTATAAAAGGTACTACAAATACAAATCCGTGTTTAAGTAGAGATATACAGACAGCTGGGGAGCTTCAGTTTTCAAATAAGATAAGATAAGCCTTTATTAGTCCCACAACGGGGAAATTCCAGGATTGCAACAGCACAGGGATAGCAACACTCAGAGCAACAATCAGAAGGCAAGAAAAAACAAGCAAGCAAGAGCAGCTAATATACATATGTACATATTACTATAAAATATATATATACACACACACACACAGACACACAGTGCAGAGCATTGTAGCTGGATGGAATAAATATATGAATATATGAACACACAGTGCAGAGCATTGTAGCTAGATGGAATAAATATGTAAATATATAAACACCCACAGTATGGAGCATTGCAGCTAGGTGGAATAAATATGCAAGTATATAAACACACACAGTGCGGAGCAATGTAGCTAGATGGAATAATATGTAGATATATAAAAACACAGTGCGGAGCATTGTAGCTAGATGGAATAAATATATAGATATATAAATATAAACACACCCAGTGCAGAGCATTGTAGCTAGATGGAATAAATATGTAAATATATAAACACACACAGTGCAGAGCATTGTTGCTAGGTGGGATGAAACAGCATAACCGTCTATTTAGTTATCCTACATGGTATGATTATGTGCCCATACATATTCTCACCCTCCATATCGACCGGTATGTTCCTAGTTGTATGCCGGAGAGGACCATTGTGTAAGTCTATTGCATCTTTTGCATTCAAAAAAAAAAAAAAAACTATTAGTTTGTTACGTCTTTTTGCTATCTCTGCGAGCAGCCCTGCTTAGGTTGTACAGTCTGACAGCCGTTGGTAGGAAGGACCTACGAAACCTCTCGGTTGTGCACCTGGGATGATGTAGTCTGCTGCTAAATGAGCTCCTCAGTGCATCCAGTATGTCCTGCATAGGGTGGAACTCGGACTCCAGCAGAGATGACAGTTTAGCCACCGTCCTTCTCTCTCCTATCTCCTCCATCGGATCAAGGCGTTGCCCCAGGACAGAGCTAGCTTTCTTAATCAGTTTGTTCAGTCTCTTCCTATCGGCTGCAGTAATGCCACTGCCCCAGCAGACCACTCCAAAAGTGATGGCTGATGCCACCACCGTGTCATAGAATGACTTCAGCAGCGCCCCTTGTACACCAAAAGACCTGAGTCTCCTCAGCAGGAACAGCCTGCGCTGTCCCTTCTTGTAGAGTGCGTCAGTATTGTGTGACCAGTCTAGTTTATTGTTCAGATGAATACCCAGGTACTTGTAGGATGTCACCATCTCGATGTCTGTTCCCTGTATATTTACTGGTGCTGCGAGGGGCTGCCCATGCCTGCGGCAGTCCACCACCAGCTCCTTAGTTTTCCTCGCGTTGATCTGGAGGCAGTTCCGATGGCACCAGTCCACAAAGTCCTGGATAAGCCCTCTGTACTCAGCTTCATCTCCGCTGGAGATGAGACCAACGATCGCAGAGTCATCAGAGAACTTCTGTAGATGGCAATGTGTTGTGTTGTGTGAGAAGTCCGCAGTATAAAGAGTGAACAAGAAGGGAGCCAGCACCGTTCCCTGGGGGGCCCCCGTGCTACTGATGATCGTGTCGGAAACACAGTCCCGGGTTCTCACAAACTGAGGCCGGTTCGTGAGGTAGTCCAGGATCCATGATGACAGGTGCTGGTCCACCCCTGCGCGCAGCAGCTTGTCCTTCAGGATCATCGGTTGGATGGTGTTGAAAGCACTGGAGAAGTCAAAGAACATGATCCTCACCATATTCCCGGGCTTCTCCAGGTGGGACAGAGAACGGTGAAGGAGGAAGATCACCGCATCCTCCACCCCAATGCCATGCTGGTAGGCGAACTGGAGTGGATCCATCGCTGGTTCCACCAGGGGGCGGAGATGAGCAAGGAGCAGTCTCTCCAAATGATTGAAATATGACCATAAAATGTGTACAGAAGATAACACGACACCCCCCCCCCAAATAAATATAAAAGTAGCGATCTTGGCAAATGGATGCAATGCTCCCTCACCCCACTCTTAATATACTGTATTTAAGCAGCTAACCACAGTGAGGGGGGGGGGGATATCTCCTTCTGTACAATTGTAATGGAAAACTTTTAAAAGTTACCCACCAATATTACAGGGGAGGAGGGGGGGGATCACTGGCTTTTACAGTGCATCTGGAAAGTATTCACAGCGCTTCACTTTTTCCACATTTTATGTTACAGCTTTATTCCAAAGTGGAATAAATTCAATTTTCCCTCAAAATTCTACATACAATACCCCATAATAATAACATGAAAAAGTTTTTTTTTTTTTTTTTTTTTAGATTTTTGCAAATTTATTAAAAATAAAAAATAAAAACTATGAAATCACATGTACATAAGTATTCACAGCCTTTGCTCAGTACTTTGTTGATGCACCTTTGGCAACAATTGCAGCCTCAAGTCTTTTTGAATATGATGCCACAAGCTTGGCATACCTATCTTTGGGTAGTTTTGCCCATTCCTCTTTGCAGCACCTCTCAAGCTCCATCAGGTTGGATGGGAAGCGTCGGTGCACAGCCATTTTCTGATCTCTCCAGAGATGTTCAACTGGATTCAAGTCTAGGCTGTGGCTGGGCCACTCAAGGACATTCACAGAGCTGTCCTGAAGCCACTCCTTTGATATCTTGGCTGTGTGCTTAGGGTTGTTGTCCTGCTGAAAGATGAACTGTCGCCCCAGTCTGAGGTCAAGAGCGCTCTGGAGCAGGTTTTCATCCAGGAATGTCTCAGTACATTGCTGCATTCATCGTTACCTCTATCCTGACTAATCTCCCAGTTCCTGCCACTGAAAAACATCCCCACAGCATGATGCTGCCATGACCATGCTTCACTGTAGGGATGGTATTGGCCTGGTTTCCTCCAAACATGACACCTGGCATTCATGCCAAAGAGTTCAATCTTTGTCTCATCAGACTGGAGAATTTTATTTCTTATGATCTGAGAGTCCTTCAGGTGCCTTTTGGGAAACTCTAGGCAGGTTGCCATGTGCCTTTTACTAAGGAGTGTCTTCCGTCTGGCCACTCTACCATACAGGCCTGATTGGTGGATTGCTGCAGAGATGGTTGTCCTTCTGGAATGTTCTCCTCTCTCCACATAGGAACTCTGGAGCTCTGACAGAGTGACCATCGGGTTCTTGATCACCTCCCTGACTTAAGCTGGATTCATGCTGCACCTCTGCTGTCCGCGTACGTGTAACCGGAAAAATGTGGAAAAAGTGTAGCGCTGTAAATACTTTCCGGATGCACTGTATATTCATATGCTGTCTGTAAGGTCTCCATCCATAGTTTCCATTATCCAGAAAGTAAAAAGCCCAGTCTACACATACGACTGCCTGTATATTAAATGCATGGATGATTAACCGTGATTTAGACCTGTGATGTCTGATGAGACTCCTATTACAGAATGATGCTGAAGCTGTTAAGATTTCATGCTCCAGTGTAACAGTATTTCTAACCATAAGCTAACATTATTTCTAAATAATACTCTATAAACTTACGTTAGATATTTGAACTTCTTTAGCACTTGACAAACTAGTTTAAATTTACTATAATTAGCATACAAGACTCCTTACACTGTGTGATGGTGTGTTCATAGTCCCAGTGGGGCTGACACTCCCTATCCACCGGGCAGGAGAAAGTGTCCTGGTGAGGCAGAGGAGGGAAGGCCCGGCTTCATCTGTGAGCACCAACGGGCTTTCCAAAAAGCCCAGCTGCAGCTGAGACGGATAGATGTACTTTATTGATTCCAAACTGGGAAATTACAGTTTACAGAATTACAGATAGACTTGTTTCCCTACAACATCCAGGCAAGATGCATTTTCGTGGTCGAGGAGGGATCTAATTACCGGCAGACAAGCAAACATTAGCAGGCTGTGTAAACACAAGGGCAAGCAGAGAACCACTGCGCATGTGCGGCTGGTATTTATATCCGTGGGGGCAGTGATGGGGCGGGGTTAGGGCAGCATTATGTAGAGCCGCCCCGTTGTAGGCCAGCCCAAAAAAGTCTGGCAAGAGAACTGCCAAAAACTGTTCAGCAGTGGAACTCTGCTGTTTAGCTCTGCATACTTATAAGCCTTTTACCATGATTTAAGCACCACATTTGTAATATGTATATTATGTTTAGAAGAAAAATGCTGAATTCAGTTGTCAAGGTCTTTAAGGTCTGTGTCCCTACATTTGCAAACTGTAATCTAGCTTTTTATATTCTTTTAAGTAAAATTTTCATCCTGTGTCCCCTTTTAGACCTCTGGGGTCCATGTCAACAGGTGGAAAAATAATTTTGTCCTCTTTAAATAGTTTATTGAAAAGAAACAGATTCATCACTGCTGTCATTATCACATTTCTTGTGCCTTTTTTGTCCCTCCAGCTGTGCAACTGGAAGGGTATTCTGACTCTGAGGCAGAGGATGTTCTCACTGTCCAGCAGCTCTGGAACCAGGAGAGGCACTCAAGTCTTGACCAGGAGGAACAAGATGCTGCACAAGTTAAAGAGGAAGAGGAAGAACTCTGTATCAGTCAGGAGGAAGAATACTTTGGACTGAAACAAGAGATTGAATCCTTCATGATGACTCCTACTGATGAGGACAATGATGACAGTGAAACTGAACCAAAAAGTGAGCAGCTCTTCTATCATAACTCTCCTGACACTGAGAGCCAAAACCAGAGGGCAAGTAAGAATGTATACTTAGGATCATTTGAACATGAAATGCCAAAAGAGAAGAGACTTCACAGTAACAGAAGTGACCGTAACAATATAGACAACTCCTCCTCTACTAATAGCAAAGCCTTTAAGAATAAGTCACCAAAGAAGAAATATTACACACCAGATAAGACACACGTTTGCAGCACGTGTGGGAAAAGATTTAGTCAGAGGAGTGGTTTATCAGTCCATGAGAGAATTCACACTGGTGAGAAACCATTTTCTTGTGAAACATGTGGGCAAAGTTTTTGCCAAAGTGGTTCTTTGAAAAAACACGTAAGAATTCACACAGGTGAGAAGCCATTTTCTTGTGAAACATGTGGACAAAGATTTAATCACCATAGTCATTTGAAAACTCACACGAGGATTCACACAGGCGAGAAGCCATATTCTTGTGTAACATGTGGTCAAAGATTTAATGAACGTGGTTCTTTGAAAAAACATGTGAGAATTCACACAGGTGAGAAGCCATTTTCTTGTGAAATATGTGGACAAAGTTTTAGTCAACGTAGTAATTTGAAAACTCATATAAGGATCCACACAGGTGAAAAGCCATTTTCTTGTGAAACATGTGGTCAAAAATTTAATGAACGAAGTTCTTTGACAAGACACATAAGAATTCACACAGGTGAGAAGCCATTTTCTTGTGAAACGTGTGGTCAAAGATTTAATCGACGTGCTCATTTGAAAGCTCACATGAAAATTCACACAGGTGAAAAATCATTTTCTTGTAAAATATGTGGGAAATGCTTTACTCAGTATTTTATCTTGAGTTACCACATGAGAACTCACAATTTAGGTGCTGTAGTTCAGTAATGTCTATAGATTTTTTTTTTTAATTTTCAGGTTTGTCTCTTTTGTGTGAATGAAATGTTCTTTACATTTTTGAAGCTGTTATGTAAATATAGATCATTTTGGTAAGAACGCCTGTCATCAGATCATCTGCATATTCATTCTGCTTTGGGCTGTCAGACCGCTAATCTTTCATGTGCTGGATGCATGGACATCAATAGGATGATTAATATGTGGGTGGCACTATGGGGAGGTGTCTACAGCATCCTCGCACCCAAAAAAAAGTAAATGTAATAGGTGCCCTGTAATATTAATTAGTTAATTTATTATTAATATTAGTATTATTAATAGATTCGGAGTGGTGGCCTAGTTGATAGAGAATACGCCCCACAACCGGGAGGTTGGGGGTTCAACTCCCGGCCGGGTCATGCCAAAAACCATATAAAAATGTTACTTCCTGCCTTCTAGCTTGGTGCTCAGTGTAATAGAATGGGGGAAGTAGAAGTTGTTTGTGGCGGCACCTTGCATGGCAGCGACCACTGTGATTCTGCATGTGATTAACATTGTAGATAGGAGAAATGTACTTTCGTTCTACTGTATATGATTGGTTGAATGGACTGAATGACAACAGAGATGGCTTCTTGTTCTTCAATACTTTTTTTAATTAGTTTATTGGTTTATTTGTCAGGGACCATGTACAGAAAAAACAAACACAGGGTAAAGATGCTGTGTACCAGATTATAGCATTCTCACTAATTTCCATCTGTAGTCCCTTATATTTACATGTTCCAAATAAAGGAAAATGGTAAACAGCAAAAGTGCATTGTGGACTGATAAAGAAAGAAATAGACACTGAAATGCTTCTGATAACCTTGTACCACTCAGTTTAATTTGCTTGAAAAGGAGTAGGACAAATGATAAACATATTTAACCCTACCCCTTTTGTTGCAAATTAAATTATTCTCTTAATATCTGTGTACATACAGACAGTGTATGCATACATCTCAGGATGTGCAGTCTCTGGTCGGTCTTCCTCACTAGCCCAGAGATATTAACTCCCTGGGTCAGGTCCTCAATGTGGACATCCAGGAAATGGTAACATGTGGGACACATCAGTGCTGCACTCTATTCCACACTCTATATTGCACGTTCTCATAGCTTCTGTATATGTGTTTTAACATACACTACCGTTCAAAAGTTTGGGGTCACTTAGAAATTTCCTTATTTTTGAAAGAAAAGCACTTTTTTTCAATGAAGATAACGTTAAACTAATCAGAAATACACTCTATACATTGCTAATGTGGTAAATGACTATTCTAGCTACAAATGTCTGGTTTTTGGTGCAATATCTACATAGGTGTATAGAGGCCCATTTCCAGCAACTATCACTCCAGTGTTCTTTTTTTTTTTTTTTTAATTTAAGTTTTTGTAAAGGGAATACAGGTCATAACAGCATTGCATTGTTTACATTTTCATCACATGTTCCCTTATTTTTTGCTATTTGACAACATTGGAAGAATAATTATTACAACACCCCTTTTTTTTAAAGTGAAAGAAAAAGTGAAATTAAAGAGAAAAAATAAACAAACAGAACAGCAAAAAACAAACAGAAAAATAAGTAATTAAAAGTAAAAGAGCATCTGAGTAGTGTTGGAACAAAGAGCGGAACCATTATTGAAATGGTATATGTCAAAGATTAGATCTAATGGAAGACACATATGCGATCCAGGGTTGCCAAAAGTTCATGAACCCATCCATGTCCTGTCTCAGTGCGAATGTCAACTTTTCCATCGAGTAAATGTCTTGGATCACGTTAGACCAATCTTCAGGTGTAGGACAGTCCTTCAGCATCCATTTTTTAGTTAGGGCTTTTTTACTTGCCAATAGTAAAACATTGAATAAGTATTTTTCTCCTCGTCTTTCCAGTAAATCCGGTAGTAAACCCAAATACAAAGTTACAAAAGAAAAGGGAACTGTTATTTTGAACATTTTCCCCAATATTGTCTGTACATTGGTCCAATATTGGTGGATAACTGGGCATGACCAAAACACATGAAAATGATTTGCAGTCTTTTCACCACACAAGCGCCAACAGTTCAACCCCTTATGGGTAAATTTGTTTTGTGCAGGTGTTCTGAAAAATCTTACCAAATTTTTCCATCCAAATTCTCTCCACTGCAGGGATGAGGTACTTTTCCATTGCTGTTTATTTAGCTTTTCCCATATTTCCAGTTGTAAAGTGAAATTCCCCTCTTTTTCCCATCTCTCTTTTATATATGATGTGTTGTCTCCTTTTAAGTCTTGAAGACCTTGGTATATTTTAGAAATGTATCTGATCCCTGGGATCCCTTTATATGCCATTAAGAAGACCTTCAGAACACCTGACTGGGCCCTTTCCAAATCCTCCTTTTTAAGTATATTGTTTATGTGGTGTCTAAGCTGAAAGAACCTGTAAAGATCTTGATTTATTAGACCTTGTTTTTTCAAATCTTCAAAACTTCTTAAAGTTTGCCCCTTAAAAAAATCGTAATATTTTATCAGCCCTTCCTCTTTCCACTTTTTAAATCTCGTGTCTGTTTTATTAGGAGTAAAGTCTTGATCATAGGCAATCCATTGCAGAAGTCGATAGGGCTCTTTAGTTTGATTCTCTCTGACTATCTTGAACCAAATTTTTAGCGGGGTCTCTATCCACGGGTTAGTGTTATTCAAAAGTTTAGGTAAGGCATTGTTCCCTATTATCGCCTGTAGGGGGATGTCACTTGGTTATTTGGCATTCGATCTCCTTCCATTGTGCAGTGTAGACTGGGTTACATATCTCTATTAAAGTTTTAATTTGTGCGGCTTTAAAATAGTCCCTGATATTTGGCAGCGCAAGCCCACCTTTGTCTTTGTTTAGCTGTAAGGTTCTATATCTGATTCTAGGTCTCTTGCCCTGCCATATGAATCTTGAGATCCTTCTGTCCAGCTCCTGCCATGTTTTTTTGGGAGGTTCTACCGGTATTGTTTGGAAAAGGTATAGAAGACGTGGAAGTATATTCATTTTGACTGCTTCAATTCTTTGTGCAGTACCCAAGAATGGTATCATATTCCATCTTGCTAGGTCAGATTTTATTTTTGTCACCAGTGGATCATAGTTTAGTGTTATAATTTTGTTGAGTTGTTTTGGGATATTGACCCCCAGATATTTCATAGATTCCATCTCCCAGTTAGTTTTGAGTTTGCTTAGTGAATAATGATTTGGGTCATAGTTGAATGTTAAAACTTGGGTTTTATGCATGTTTAATTTGTACCCCGATAAATCTCCATACTCTGAAAAAACTGAGATTAGTTCTGGTAAAGAAGTGTCCGGCTGCCCTAGGTATATTAAAATGTCATCAGCAAAGAGTGCTATTTTATGTTCCTTCTGACCAAGTGTAATACCTTGAATTTTTTGATTTTGTCTTATCCATTGGCTCAGAGGTTCTATGAAGATTGCAAAGAGCAGTGGAGACGGGGGCAGCCCTGACGACATCCTCTTTCCAGCTCAAAAGATGATAAATTACCGTTAATCCTTATTTTAGCTGTTGGTTTTTTATATAATGCCTGTATAGTTCTAATGAAGTTGTTATGAAAGTTGAAACTGGATAAGATTCTATATAGGAAAGACCAGTCAACCGAATCGAATGCTTTTTCAGCATCTAATCCCAATATGACTGCATTTGTTATATTTTTTTATATGATGAATTATGTGTAAAGTGCGTCTAATGTTGTCTTGTGTCTGTCTTTGTCTTATAAAACCTGTTTGGTCTAAGTGAATTAAGTCTGTCAGTATATTTTCTAACCTTTTGGCAAGGATAATGGTAAAAAGCTTATAGTCCTGATTTAATACACTGATTGGTCTGTAGTTGGAGCATTCTAGTTTATCCTTTTCAGGTTTAGGTATAACTGCAATGACCCCTTCTCTCTAGGAGGGGGGGATTTCCCCTGTGTGGAGGACATAGTTAAATGTTTTCAGGAGGAGAGGAGATAGTTGCTGTTTAAAGGTTTTGTACCTCTCTGCTGTATAGCCATCTGCTCCTGGGGATTTGTTAGCTTTAAGTTTCATAATTGCTTTTTCCAATTCTTTAGGTTGTATTTCTGACAGTAGTGTTTTATTTTGTGACTCTGTAAGTTGGGGAAGGTTTAATGTGTTTAGGAATGCCTCGGATGCGTTTTTATGTTTTTTGTGGGAGTATAAGTTCTTATAGTAATTCTCGAAGCTTTTAAGAATATCCTGAATTCTGAATTTTTTTTCCTTTGATACTGGGTCTCTGATTTTGTAGATTGCTCTTTCTGTTTGTTGTTTCCTCATTTTATAAGCTAGTAATTTTGCCGATTTACTGCCTGCTTCATAGTGTTTTTTTTTTCAGAAATGTAAGTTTCTTCTGGATTTCTATTGTGTAGATTTCATTTATTTGATTTTTAATTTCTTTAATCTTGAGCGAGTCATTAGAATGAGTGTTGCCTTTGTGTTCTTTTTCTAGGTTCTTGAGTTTTGACTCTAATGTGATTAGTTTTTCTTGTCTCAGTTTCTTTTGGGTTGCCAGTTTTGCAATAATTTTTCCCCTTATTACAGCTTTGCACGCATCCCACAGTATTAAAGGGGATACTTCTCCATTATCGTTTTCTTCCAAATATCTGAGAATATCTGATTCCAATTCATCTTTCAGTGGCCCTTTGAGGACACTTGAATTCAACCTCCAAGAAAATGTATTATTTGTGTATTTTTGGATGTTTAAGTCTATATAGATCGGACTGTGGTCAGAGAGATCCATCAGTCCTATTTTACATGTTTTTACTCTTCCAATGTCTCGATTAAACATAAAAAGTAATCAATCCTTGAGTAAGATGAATGTGACGTTGAATAAAATGTATAATCTTTTACATTGGGGTTGAATTCCCTCCACACGTCACAGATTCCCATTTCTTTTAGTAGCATCCGAGTTTTCCTACTTTGAGTGTTATTTTGATGTGAAGAATTACCTGTTGCATCCCAGTATGGATTCAGTCTTAGATTGAAGTCTCCACCACATATCACTAAACCTTGGGCTTTAGTTATCATTAGGTCAAATACATTTTTATAAAATTTCCATTTAGCCCCTGGTGGTGCATATACATTCAGCAGGGTGATATCTTCTCCCTCTTGCCACCCAATTACCAAGCTGTACCTCTCTTCTTTATCTTTGTGTTCTGATTTTTTTTCAAATGTAATTTTGGTTGATATCAATGTCGCTACTCCCCTCCTCCTCCCTGACTTATATGAAGATGAAGAGATCATTTTAAACCCTTGTCTATTGAGTTTAGTGTGCTCCACGTCTGTTAGGTGGGTTTCTTGTAAAAATATTATTTCTGCTTTGTCTTTTTTCATTTTGCGTAGAATCTTGGATCTTTTAACTGGATTCAGGATCCCTTTTACATTGTGAGACTATTTTGGTTACACCCTGTTTCTCCATTGTATTTTCTTATTTAGTATAACAGTGTGGTGGCCCTCTTTTATGCTACTCAGAAACTGAAAGAACATTAAGAACATAAAAAACATTAAGAACATAGTGTACGAAACTTTAAAACAAAAAACTGTCAAAAAAACTTCCTGAGCTGAGGTCTTTTTAAAGACCCTGTAAGAGCCCTGATGGAGTGTAGGCTCTGAGGGAAATTCCTCAAACTCTGTTACGTGTTGAGGGCCCTCTCTTACCCCTGTAAGTTATCCCATGTTTTTAACATGAATTTCAGATCCCAATCTGAACTTGTAATGATTTTTTTTTTTTTTTTTTATGCTTATATCCTATGAAATTGTGTGCACCCTCCCACCCCCATCACAGCAAACATTCACTCTAATACAGTATTTGTTAGTGTGGGAAGAACATGTGGGTCATTGTCACATTTCTATTTTAACAAGTTTTTTTTTTGTTTTTTTTTTTAAATTAAGAAGACATTTGTTTCTAATGCTATGACTGCTCCATGAAATGTTTTACCACATGGTGATTCTGCATCTCCTTTAATGTTTGTTACCTTGTAGGAGTGGGGTTGGAAGTGCGGAATGACTAAAAAAAAAAAAAAAGGTCGCTATTCCTTCCTGAAACTGGAAAGCTTATCCTTGTAGCTCTGGGGCTGGGTTTCCCGTTGCTGGCCTGTGGATTTTGAAGGTCTCTGTGTGGACCACGTTTGAGCCTTGATCCTATCGCTCGGGTCTGCTGCGGGTTTAAACACCGTTACCGGGAGCCCTCTTCTCACCATGTCAATTATTGCTTCTTCCGCCGAATTATAGAGACATGACTCTTCACCATAAAAGACCCTTAACTTCGCAGGAAATGGCGTCTGAAAGCGCAGTTTCTGTTCCCGTAGCACCTTTTTGGCGTCGTTGTACTCCCGGCGCTTTTTAAGAACCTCCGGGGCGTAATCGTGTTCCACGAAAACTTTTCTCTCTTGGTGCATAAAGCCTTTTTTCTGCCAAGCCCGTCTTACAACCTCTTGTTTTATTTTGAAACTGGCGAATCTTACCACCACCGAACGTGGGGGCGCTTCCGCCGCTGGCTTTGCGGCTAATGTACGATGGGCCTTTTCTATCTTCAAATCAGTGGTTTGTGGAATATCCAACTTCTCTCTCAGTAAGGATTCCACGCATTCCGCCATTGTGTTGAAACCATCTTCAGCTCCTTCTTTCAGACCGTGAATTCTAAATGTTGTCTCTTCTCTGTCTTCCTTCTTGGTTGGTTAGCTTAGCCTCCAGTCCTGACTGTTTTTTGTGTAAATCCAGCACAGAATCTTCAAGCACTTTTATTCTTTCTTCAGCTTCCAAGATTCGGTTCTCGGCCTGGTCCACTCTGCTGTTCGTCCTTTTTAATTCATCTCTGAATTCACGGAATTCGGCCCAAACCTCTCGGCGAAATCGTCGTAGTTCTTCAAATAACGTTTTCAATCTAACCTTCTTGTTGGCTACGTCCAGCTCCTCGTCTTCTGAACGGAGGTCCTCCGGTTCAGATTCTACGGCCGCTGCGCGTCCTGATCTGGAAAATGTCAGTTTCTTCTGTTTTTGGTTAGGCATGATGTTTTTGTCTTTTGATTTTTATTCTTCCAAAAATCCGTTAAGTCCGATTTTGAAGATGTTTTCCTGGATTAGGTCTGGGAGCTTCAGCGTTAAGCTGCTATCACCATGGCGTCCAGACCAGAAGTCCACTCCAGTGTTCTAATGGTACAGTGTGTTTGCTCATTGCGTCAGAAGGCTAATGGATGATTAGAAAACCCTTGTGCAATCATGTTAGGTCTGCAATGCTGTAATTGCTGCAAATGGAGGATTCTTTGACGAAAGCAAAGTTTGAAGGAAAAAAATATTATTTCAAATACAAATCATTATTTCTAACCTTGTCAATGTCATGACTATATTTTCTATTCATTTTACAACTCATGGTGGTAAATAAGTGTGACTTTTCATGGAAAACACAAAATAATTGTCTGGGTGACCCCAAACTTTTGAACGGTAGTGTAGTAATGAGCAAAGCAGCCTAAACTCTGTGTGCTTTAAGGGTTAATATACAGGTACATCTCAAAAAATTAGAATATCATGAAAAAGTTCAATATTTTTTGTCACTCATTTCAGAAAGTGAAATACATATATAGATTCATTACACAGAGAGTGAAATATTTCAAGTGTTTATTTTAACTTTGATGATTATGGCTTACAGCCTATGAAAACCCCAAATTCAGTTTCTCAAAAAATTAGAATATTACATAAAATTAATTTTTAAAAAATAGTGTTTTAATACAAATGTGGACTGAGTGAAAAGTATGTCCATGTACACACTCAATACTTGGTCGGGGCTCCTTTTGGATTAATTACTGTATCAATGTGGCGTGGCATGGAGGTGATCAGCCTGTGGCACTGCTGAGGTGTTATGAAGGCCCAGGTTGCTTTGATGGTGACCTTCAGCTTGTCTACATTGTTGGGTCTGGTGTCTCTCATCTTCCTCTTGACAATACTCCATAGATTCTCTATGGGGTTTAGGTCAGGAGAGTTTGCTGGCCAATCAAACTCAGTGACTTCATGGCCATTAAACCAGGTTTTGATACTTTTGGCAGTGTGTGTGTGTGTGTGTGTGGAGGGTGCTAAGTCCTGCTGGAAAATGAAATTGGCTTCTCCATAAAGCTTGTCAGCAGAGGGAAGCATGAAGTGCTCTAAAATTTCCTGGTAGACGACTGCGCTGACTTTGGTCTTGATAAAACACAGTGGACCAACACCAGCAGATGACATGATTCCTCAAATCATCACTGACTGTGGAAACTTCACACTAAACCTCAAGCAGCTTAGATTCTGTGCCTCTCCACTCTTTCTCCAGACTCTGGGACTTTGATTTCCAAATGAAATGCAAAATTTACTTTTATCTGAACAGAGGCCATCTGCTGGTGTTTGTCCACTGTGTTTTGTCAAGACCAAAGTCAGCGCAGTCGTCTGCCAGGAAATTTAAGAACATTTCATGCTTCCCTCTGCTGACAAGCTTTATGGAGAAGCTGATTTCATTTTCCAGCAGGACTTGGCACCCTCCCACACTGCCAACAGTATCAAGACCTGGTTTAATGACTATGGCATCACTGTGTTTGATTGGCCAACAAACTCTCCTGACCTAAACCCATTAGAGAATCTATGGAGTATTGTCAAGAGGAAGATGAAACACCAGACCCAACAATGCAGACGAGCCGAAGGTCACTATCAAAGCAACCTGGACCTTCATAACACCTCAGCAGTGCCACAGGCTGATCACCTCCATGCCACACCACATTGATAAAATAATTAATCCAAAAGGAGCCCCGACCAAGTATTGAGTGTGTACATGGACATACTTTTCAGTCGGTTCACATTTCTATTTTAAAAACTTTTTTTAAATTAATTTTATGTAATACTCAAATTTTTTGAGAAACTGAATTTGGGGTTTTCATAGACTGTGAGCCATAATCATCAAAATTAACATAAACACTTGAAATATATCACTCTGTGCAAATGAATCTACGTATATGATATATGGGTTTTACTTTCTGAAATGAGTGACAAAAAATATTGAACTTTTTCATGATATTCTAATTTTTTGAGGCGTACCTGTACATTTTAAATCATTTTGGCCTGAGAGCTGACGCCTGGGGTGACACTACATACAATGTGCAAACATTCAGATTTATAGTCCCCCCCCCCCCAAAAAAAAAACCAAAACACAAAAACAAAACAATTTCTTAAATAATAATAAAATAATAATGGTCAGTTCTATCAAATGCTTTTTTTTTTTTAAGATTAAGAAATAATTGACTGTAAATGTCTTTTTTTTAATCTACAGAATTGATGATTTCTGTTCTGAGTTCTGTTAATGCTAATGATGCAGACACATTTGCTCTAAATCCATATAGACTGTCAGAGTAGTTTGTGTTGATCTATAAATTTTTGTGATGTATCGCTGAAGAGGTTTTGTAGAATTTTTAAGAATTGTGGCAGAACAGAAATCTGTGAAGTGTTACTTATCACCAGACTTGTATAATGGAATGACTTTTGCAGTTTTTTTTTTTTTCCACAATATCTTTATTGAACCTTTTTTTTTTTTTTAACAAACATGATACAAACAATCAAACACTAACACTAAAGTACTACAAAAAAAAAAAAATACCCTAAAAACACCAACAACCACCAACAAAATCAAGTCTTCAACAATGCTCCTCTGTTTAGTCTAGACAATCCAATACATTAGTATACATATTATGTTCACCAGTTTGGAATTTACAAGGTCCACACACATCATTCACCTTCTTCTTCAAGAGTTATGTTTAAATTTTTTACATAATCAATAAAAGGTCTCCATATATTCTCAAACACAATTTCCTTTGATTTCAGTATATATGTTATTCTTTCTAATGGAAGGTTTGTTAACATCTGTCTTAACCACTGAGTCACATCTGGTCTATGAGTCTTTTTCCATAATAGTGCAATACATTTTTTGGCATTAAGCAAACTGAGGTCTATGAATGTTCTTTCACTTTTATTGAAATTATGCTTTTCTGGGTACAGACCCAACAAAAACAGTTTAGGATTCAATATGATTTGTTTTGAGATTATTTTTTCAATTGTTACCCTCACCTCCTCCCAAAACATTCTTATTAATCTACATTCCCATAAACAATGAAATAGGGTTCCTTTACTTTCCATGCATTTTGTGCATGTATCTGGTATATTTTTGTTATATCTATTTAACTCCTCCGGTGTAACATACATCCGCATTAACCATTTGAAATGTATCAATTTAAGGCGTGCATTTATTGATTTGGTTTGAGCTTCTGTACAAGCCAATTCCCATTGTTCCTCTGAAATTTCAATTTGCAGATCTTCTTTCCAGTAGTTTAATCTTTTCAGTGAATTTTCACTTGAAGATAGTGTCAATGAGTTATAAAACTCTGAAATAATACCCTTTCTTTTACTATCTTTCATCATCATTTTTTCCAAGGATGAATAAATAGGTCGAGTGAGAGCTTTGTTTTGATTTGATCGAATAAAGTTTCTAAGTTGAAGATATTTAAAAAAATGTGTTCTATTGAGATTAAATTTGATCCTCAGCTCTTCAAAAGACATTATGTTGTCTGCACATGGCAAATATAAATCCTGAATCTTTTGTATCCCTTTTAAATTCCATACTTTAAATACAGCGTCCGCTCTCCCTGGTTTAAAATATTGATTACCCCATATTGGACTAAATTGTGACAATAACTGTGGTTCTTTTAAATAGTTTTTAGCTTCACACCATATTTTGATCATATGCTTTACAAATGGATTTTTAACTTGTTTTTGTAATTTTTTTGCCGAATCTGAGTATATGAATATGGGAAGAGGTAAAGGTAAATTGTATGATTCCATTTCAGTCCAGTGAGGGAGATCATTTGATGAAAAATAATATGTCATAGACCTCAGTTGTGCCGACCAATAATACAACATAAAATTTGGACATTTCAGACCTCCACGATCAAATGGTAAATATAATAAAGACAAACGTAATCTAGCCCTCCTGTTGTTCCATATAAATTCCACTAACTTTTTTTTTATTCTTGAGAATAGATCTAAAGGTGGTGATAAGGGAATGTATTGAAATAAATAAAGTATTTTAGGTAAAATATTACTTTTAAGTATATTGATTCTCCCGATCATCGACATTGGTAGTGACATCCATCTCTGAGTTAACTCATTGATATCTGACATTAAGGCTTCATAGTTGACACTGGCGACTGATTCTAGCTTAGGCATAATTTGGATTCCTAAATATTTAAACTGATTTACAACATTGAATTGATTTACCTCAGGGGCTGGGTAATTTCTCTGGGTCTCATTTAGCATTAATATTGAAGATTTAGTTTTATTTATTTTATATCCTGATATTTCCCCAAAATTCTTTATTAAATTCAACAAGGTTGGAATTGATTTTTTTAGATTCGACATAAACAAAATTATATCATCGGCGTACAGGGAGATTTTATGTTCTGTTGGTCCAACTTTAATTCCATATATTTGTGAATGTAAACGTATCGCTATCGCTAAAGGTTCAATTGCCATAGTAAACAGTAAAGGTGAAAGTGGACAGCCTTGTCGACATCCTCTATTGATTTTTATTGGTTTTGAAATATTGTTATTTGTTAGGATTTCTGCTGTAGCATTATTGTATATTATTTGAACCCATTTTATGAAATTATTTCCAAGTCCAAACCTTTGTAGGACTTCAAAAAGAAAGGGCCATTCAACTCTATCAAAGGCCTTTTCGGCGTCCAATGATAGGAGAGCTGTATCCGGTGCTTCTTTATTAAAATAAATAATATTAAATAGTCTTCTTACATTATGGAAGCCTTGTCTACCCTTTATAAAGCCATTCTGATCTCGATTAATAATATTTGGTAAAATTTCTTGTATTCGTCTTGCTAAAATTTTACAGATTATCTTAAGGTCGGCGTTTAATAGGCTTATTGGTCTCATATTTTCACATTTATTAGAGGGCTTACCTGGTTTTGGCAGCAGTATAATTAAGGCATTATTTATGTATGATGGTAAATTATTATTTTGAAATGCTTCTAAAACCATTTCCAAAAAAGGTTTTATTAATTTATTCTTAAATTTTTTATAAAGGTCAACTGGAAGACCATCTGGTCCTGCACTTTTTCCTGATTTCATATTATCAATGGCTAGCCCAACTTCTTCTTGACTAATTTTAGACTCCAATATCTCCCTGTTTTCATTTGGAATACACGGTATAGATAGTTCGTTCAAAAACCCATTTAGTTTTGTTAAATCAGGTTCATTTTTGGTATCATATAATTTTTCATAGTAATCTCTAAAGGCTCTATTAATTTCTAAAGGATCTATAACTACCTGTCCATTACTTATAATACTGGTAATTGGTGTTTTAATTTCCAATTGTTTAATCTGCCATGCTAATAATTTTCCTGATTTTTCACCTTGTTCATAAAAAGATTGTTTCAATCTTAGAAGACTCGAGGCAGCTCTATTCGCTGATTTTTTGTCGTATTCAGCTCTCAAAATCAGTAATTCATTCTCCAACCTTGGGTCACTTCCTGCATACACTTTTTCCTGAAGACTTTTTATTTTATGTTCCAATTTAGCTCTCTCCTCTCGAGTCTTCTTAGATTTTGATCCTGTATAACTAATAATATGTCCCCTAATAAAAGCTTTGAAAGCCTCCCACTTTACACATGCTGATGTTTGTGTAGTATTGATGTCAAAGAACTCGTCTATCTGTTTTTCTATATACTTGACAAATTCCTCATCCTGAAGCCATTTATGCTGAAATTGCCATCTACCTGATTCCTTTGTCAATTTTTTATCTACATATATTAGACAACAGGGTGCATGATCAGAAATCACGATGTTATCATAAAAGCAGTTTTGAATCTTGGACCTTAATTCTGTGGAAATCAAAAAATAATCAATACGTGAGAATGTCTTGTAGGTACTGGAATAACAAGAATAGGCTTTAACTTGTGGTTTCATTTCTCTCCATATATCTAACAATCTCAATTCTTTCATAAAATGATTAATAGTCATCCTACATCCAATGTGCGTACAATCCAGTCCTGTTGATCTATCCACACCTGGATTCAATGTACAATTAAAATCCCCTGCTATTATATGTTGCCCTGTAAGTGATGATAAGATGAGAAATAAATTAGCAAAGAACTTCTGATCATCTATATTGGGACCATATAAGTTCACAAGATTTATATTTTCTAATAGCAAAGAACCTTGAATGATTACATATCTTCCAAATTTGTCTCCAATTACATTTTTCACCTGAAAAGGAACTGATTTATGTATGAGAGTCATAACTCCCCTGGCTCGGGATGAAAATGAAGAGGTGAATACACTTCCCTGCCATCTACTCCTAATTCTTTTAACATCCTCCTCTATCAGATGAGTTTCTTGTAAAAACACAATTCTTGAACCCATGTCCTTTATTTTATTCATAACTTGTTTAAGTTTTTTTAAATTTTGTAGACCTCTGCAATTCCATGAAGTTAAATTAAGATTAACACTTTGGTCCATGATCAATAGAGAGTTTAGGATTACCTTGAAGTGTAAACATGCTCATACAGAGAAGCAAAAACATGAGTGGTTGAACATTCATCCTACAAACTACACACAAACAAATTTCCCCTTCCCACACTTGTGGCAAACCCCCCAAAATCAAAAGAAAAATTCTGTCTCCCGATATAGCCATCGACCGTTCCACACCCACGGGGAACAGCCTAAGCCACTCCTTCTTCATCCTCCCAATCACCCTAACTCTACTGCTTTTAATGACGTAACATTAACTCTCTTCTGTAGTTTTCCAACTTAACTCCAAAATTTTTAACAACTTTGTACATCATAGTTTTTTTTTTTGTTTGTTTTGTTTTTGTTTTGTTTTTTTAATATATAATACAATCTATATTTTGTAAACTTACTATTTACTTCAAGTCAGTCAGATGCCTGTGCAAATGCTTAATTATTCTACCTTATATTTTGTTCATGCTTAGCTCCCACCAGTCTCTTCTTCTTCTTTGATCTTCTTGATGAACTCCTGCGCCTCCTCTGGGGTCTTGAAGATGTGGGTTCTGCCCTCATACGTGGTCAGCAGTCTCGCAGGCTAGATTACACCATGACGAATCCCAAGGTTGCGCAGCTCCTTACGTACGGGATCAAACTGCTTCCTCAATTGCTGGATTCCTGTGGCCAAATCTGGGTAGAACCGCACCTGCTGGTCCTGGTGTTTAATCTCTCCTTTAGCACGTGCAGCGTTGAAGATCTTCATCCTGTCTCTGTTGCTAAGAAACTTCATAATTAAGGTCCTCGGCGGTCCCTTATCTCTCCGTGGGCCAATACGATGTGCTTTTTCCAGAACCACTGCTGATTGCAACTCCTCGCTGCCCAGCACCTCCGGAATCCACTTTTCCAGAAAGGAACATACGTCCCGACCTTCTGATTCCTCTGGAAGACCCACCAGCCTCAAATTATTCTGTCTCGACCGAGATTCCAAATCCAAAATATTATCTTCCAGAGATTTATTTTTTTTTTCCAAAGTGCGCACCTTTAATTGAAGACGGGTGACGTCATCTTCAGCACTAGCGAGACGGAGCTCCATCTGCGCCGTTCGTTCTACACAGTCACCCAATTCCTTTCTTATTCCTTCCAACGCTGTCATAATCCCATCAAATCTAGAGGAAAAGTCCGCTCTCATTGAACTCATGGCAGCCATCAGCGCATCTGCGCCATTCCCCGCAAACATCGCACCGCCGCCAGCCTCCTCCGCCATATATGGAGTTTTGTTTGCTGCGTCACAGACCTGAAAGTCCGTTAATTTGGACTGTTTCGGCGGCTCGCTTTTTCCTTTTCCTGGTTTTCCAGCCCTAGGCTTCGCCGACATATCCTCGCCCAAATGCTGGGATACGTTCTGTCCCAAATGAGAGAGTTATTTGCCGATTTTTTTTCTCCAGGAGCAGAGCAGAGCGAGACACGTCCGTCCTACGTGGCAGCCATAACCGGAAGTCGACTTTTGCAGTTTTAATTTTTATTTGGAAATTGTCCAGTTTGGAATGATAAATTGGATATGTGAGTTAGTGATTTGGAAATTCCCTCAATTACCTATTTCACTGTTTTCATATCTGTGTCATCACAATCAATTGGTTTTAACATTTATTAACAGTATATTTTTTTTCAACTGTTAATGACAGTTTATAGAAAATTCAATTTTTATTATTTATACATGTCACTGTATCAGAGATTTTTTTTTTGTTGTTGCCAAGTTTGGCCCAATACTTCCAAAATATCTAACTTACTATCGCATTCATTTGTTAACATTGTTCTCATTTTCATTAAAATGTTGAGGCTAATTAACCTGTCTCCAGCAATTCTTTATTATGCTTTTTAATATACACTCAAGGGATTTAATAACCACCACTTTATTTTTGGCCCAAATTGGGAAGAGCTTTTCTCTATTATGAAAACAAGTTGTACAAATGCATGTGGCGTAATTCCCAACATTTGGGATTTGGTCACACCTTACTGATTAAATAGATGTACTTTATTGATCCCAAACTGGGAGATTACAGTGTAACAGCACCATGACACAGTAGATGATCAAAATGACAGAAACGCACAGCATAATGGAAAAAGGAATTACCCAGGGAAAGTAAAACTGCCTGGATAGCTTTATATACATCACACATGAATAGATGGTGACCCATATGGATATATGAATCATACTCGCTGTACAATGCAGGACTATCGGGCACAGGGTGAAATGTGAGGTACCAATTAGACTGCAAGGTACAGTATGGCAGTATTGTTATGACCAGAATTCAACATCATAGTGAGTTATTGTGCAATGAAACGGCATGTGGCAGGAAAAATTTTCTGTACCTAACCGTTTGGCAGCGAAGCTGTAGCAGTCTGCTGGAGAAAGTGCTCCGCTGTCTGTCCAATGTGTGGTGGAGGGGATGATCAGGATTGTCCATGATGGATAAGTTTGTTCAGTGTCCTCCTCTCCACCACATTCTCAAAAGCCTCCACCCTGAGACCAATCACAGAGCCAGCCTTCTAGATAATCTTGTCAAGTCTGCTGGTATCGCTGGCCCTGATACTGCTACCCCAACAGACAGCAGCATAGAAGATGGCGCTGGCGACAGCGTCCTGGTAGAAAAGCTCCGGCATCTTGTTGCACATGTTGAAGGATGTCAGGTTCCTCAGAAAGTAGTCTGCTCATTCCCTACTTGTATGCAGCATCGGTGTTAGATTTCCAGTCCAGTCCGTTGCTGATCATGACATCCAGGTATTTGTAGTTCTTCACTACCTCCATACCTCCCCCCAATCCGCAGTGGCTGTGAAGATGTCCTCTTCTTCCTAAAGTCAGTCACTATCTCTCTGGTCTTGCTGACGTTCAGCCTCAGGTGATTCTGCTCGGTCCACTCCACAAATCTGTCTACCAATGCCCTGTACTCTCCCTCTTACACACCCAACAACAGCCGAGTCATCAGAGAATTTCTGCAGGTGGCATGACTTGGTGTTGTACTGAAAGTCAGTGGTGTATAAGGTGAAGAGAAAAGTGAGAAAACACAGTCCCCTGTGGAGCTCCTGTACCATCAATCACCACATCAGACAAGACACTGCCCAGCCAGACAAACTGTGGCCTACCTGTCAGGTAGTCAGTAATCCAGGAGATCACAGAGCTGTCGACCCCCATCCCCCGCAGCTTCTTACCCAGCAGCAGTGGCTGGTTGGTGTTAAACTCACTGGAAAAATCAAAGAACGTGATTCTCAGCGTCTCCTCCGCCATCCAGGTGCAAATGGGCTCATTGCAGCAGGTAGATGGCAGTGTCTTTAACTCCTGAATGGGGCTGATATGCAAACTGCAGAGGGTCCAGCCACGTCTTCACCTGTGGCCTCAGACCAGTCTCTCCAGGACCTTCATCACATGAGATGTGAGGGCAACTGGTCGATAGTCGTTCAGATCCAATGGAGATGACTTTTTGGGGACAGGAACCAGACACTGTGATTATTGTGAGTAGTCCTATATCTCAAAACACAATTATGGGGAAGAAATCACAATACCTCAATATATGGTGTTTGTTTCTTGGCAATTTTTTTTTTGTCACTGATTCACTTCAGATATTCATTAAAAGGTAATGAGAAGCAGTATATGAGTGGTCATTTGCATAGAACACAAACTACAGGGAATTTACAAATAAATGTAGTGTCATGTTATTAAAGCCCTTGAGTGTACTATACTAATGTTTACTTTCTGCTTCTTTAGTTCTATATTATATAAATTCTCTCATATATTTTTAGGGTCATTTTTTTTAATCCCTTAGACATCCACTGCTTATCGTAGTATTTTTGATTGCTACTGCTGTAGAAGCATGCTCAAATAACGAGGCTGAGTTTCAGTCATAAAACCAGCTTTATTTGACAGAACGCAGCTTCTAGCATTCTCAAAGCAGGAAAGAGAATCATACTTCAACCCCCTTTTATACATTTCCAGCATCAGAATTCAAGTCACATGGTGTCTTCAGTCAACATACAGTTACAAAGCATCCCCTTGAAGCTTCACCATTGTCTCTCATTTCCTGATGAACCGGAAAACCCTCCGGGGCGTCTTCTGTGGGACAAAGAAACAAATCTCACACTTCCTTGTTACCTCCTGTAGATTCGAGTTCTTAGTCCTTGCAGACGTGACACCCCACAATACACATTCAGTCCTGTCTCTGTGGCAGCGTGAGCCCACAATGTGTGTCGGCCACACTACCCCCCCCCCACACGTCTAGTAAGGCAAAATCTAAATGGCATAACAAAAAGAAAAACACAAAGCACTCCATACATCGCTAATCAATCCACCAACTGCCTAGGTTTTAATCTTCTGCCGAATCTGCTGCAACCTGGCTTGGCTGCACCTGCAACATCTCTCTGCACCTGTGGATTAAAGCCGTTAGCACCTCTCTGTGAAGACTTTGGAGAATGTCCCCTCAGCGGCCTGCCCCGGCGGGGGGGCCTCGCGAGCTGCACCTCCTCGTCAGCCAGAACAAAAGCGGGTTTGAGTCTGTTAATGCAAATCAGCTCCCGTCTGCCCCCTAAATCTAGCAGAAAATGCTTCTGCCCGGTCTCCAGCACTCGAAACGGTCCGTCGTAAAACGGCCGCAAACTTGGACGCTGGGCGTCATGTTTAACAAAAACAAACTCTGCATTTTTTAAAGCTTTGGGCACAAAAACGTGTGGGAAACTGTGATGGATTGGGCCAGGAAGTGTGTTTGCTCCTGAGCCGCTCTGCCACGGCTGAGCGGGGGGGCCACTAGGTGCGGGATTATCAGGAAGAAATTCCCCGGGCAAACGAAGCGGTTGGGCGAAAACTAATTCAGCCGGGGAAGCGTGCAAATCTTCCTTAGGTGCAGAACGCAACCCTAATAAAACCCATGGAAGTTTGTCTACCCAATTTGTATCCGTTAGCGACGCTCTGAGGGCTGCTTTCAATGACCTGTGAAAGCGTTCGCATAAACCATTAGCCTGGGGGTTATACGCGGTGGTGCGATGAATCTTCACCCCTAAGCTGCGGGCCATCGATGACCACAGCTCGGAAATAAATTGGGGACCCCTGTCGGACGTTATGTCCGACGGTACACCAAAACGCGCAACCCATGCTGCTAAAAATGCTCGCGCAACTTCTTCCGCTGTGGTTGATGCCAGAGGAACCGCCTCTGGCCAGCGCGTGGTGCGGTCTACCATCGTCAAAAGGTGTGTGTGCCCATGTGATAACGGAAGCGGGCCGACCAGGTCAATATGCACATGATCAAAACGCTTAGCGGGGATGTGGAAAGGTTCTAACGGGGCCTTAGTGTGTCTGTGTATTTTAGCTCGCTGACACGCTACGCAGGCTGCTGCCCATTCCTTGACCTGTTTGCGCAACCCGGGCCAAACAAATTTCTCCCCCACCAACTTAATCGATGCGCGCACCCCCGGGTGCGCGAGAGAATGGACCAAGTCAAAAACACGGCGACGCCACGCGGTTGGCACCACTGGGCGGGGCCGTCCCGTGGAGACATCGCAGATTAGCGGGGGCATACCGTTTTGTTGCACCCTGTGCTCCAGCCTTAACCCTGTTGGTCCAGACTGGAGCGCGCGCACGTCCGCGTCGTTAACCTGCTCCGCAGCCATAGCTGCATAATCTAACCCAACACAGATCGGGGCTGCGCGCGCTCCCGCGTCGCTGCCCGGGCCCGCGGCCATGGCTACAGAGTCTGCCCCTATGGGGCTTGGCGGTGCTACTGCACGCGAGAGGCAGTCTGCTACAACATTGTGTTTACCCGCGACATGCTGAATATCAGTAGTGAACTCCGATATGGCGGCTAGTTGCCTTTGTTGCCGGCCTGACCAGGGTTCTGAAATTTTGGCCATCGCAAACGTTAGCGGTTTATGAGCCACAAAAGCAGTGAAACGTCGCCCCTCTAACCAGAACTGAAAATGACGGATGGCCAAGTGTAGGGCCAAAAGCTCCCTGTCAAACGCGCTGTATTTCCGTTCACTATCGCGCAAGGTCCTGCTGAAAAACGCGAGGGGTTGCCAGGTACCTGCCACAAACTGTTCAACTACCGCCCCCACCGCTACATCGGAAGCGTCAGTGGTGAGCGCCATGCAGGCCGTTGGAACTGGGTGCGCTAACAAAACTGCGTTTGCCAGGGCTGATTTGACCTGGGCAAAAGCGCGCTCCCGCTCCGGAGACCATTCAACTTTATTTGCGGGCTTTTGTTTTTTTTTTTTTTTTTTTTTTTTTTTTTTTTTTTTATTTAAGTTTTTGTAAAGGGTATACAGGTCGTTACAGCAATGCAGTGTTTACATTTTCATCACATGTTCCCTTATTTTCTGATATCTGACAACATTGGAAGATTAATTCTTACAACACCCCTTATTTTTTTTTTTTTTTTTAAAGTGAAAGAAAAAGTGAAATTAAAGAGAAAAAAAAAAAACAAAACAAAAAACAAAAAAAAACCAAACAAACCAGTAAAAAACAAACAAAAAGAAAAAGTAAGTAAATAAAGATAAAAGAGCATCTGAGTAGCATTGGAACAAAGAGCGGAACCATTATTGAAATGGTATTTGTCAAAGATTAGATCTAATGGAAGACACATATGCGGTCCAGGGTTGCCAAAAGTTCATGAACCCATCCATGTCCTGTCTCAGTGCGAATGTCAACTTTTCCATCGAGTAAATGTCTTGGATCACGTTAGTCCAATCTTCAGGTGTAGGACAGTCCTTCAACATCCATTTTTTAGTTAGAGCTTTTTTGCTTGCCAATATTAAAACATTGAATAAGTATTTTTCTCCTCGTCTTTCCAGTGAGTCCGGTAGTAAACCCAAATACAAAGTTACAAAAGAAAAGGGAACTGTAATTTTGAATATTTTCCCCAATATTGTCTGTACATTGGTCCAATATTGGTGGATAACTGGGCATGACCAAAACACATGAAAATGATTTGCAGTCTTTTCACCACACAAGCGCCAACAGTTCAATCCCTTATGGGTAAATTTGATTTGTGCAGGTGTTCTGAAAAATCTTGCCAAGTTTTTCCATCCAAATTCTCTCCACTGCAGGGATGAGGTACTTTTCCATTGCTGTTTATTTAGCTTTTCCCATATTTCCAGATGTAAAGTGAAATTCCCCTCTTTTTCCCATCTCTCTTTTATATAAGATGTGTTGTCTCCTTTTAAGTCTTGAAGACCTTGGTATATTTTAGAAATGTATCTGATCCCTGGGATCCCTTTATATGCCATTAAGAAGACCTTCAGAACACCTGACTGGGCCCTTTCCAAAACCTCCTTTTTAAGTATATTGTTTATGTGGTGTCTAAGCTGGAAGAACCTGTAAAGGTCTTGATTTATTAGGCCTTGTTTTTTCAAATCTTCAAAACTTCTTAAGATTTGCCCTTTAAAAAAATCGTAATATTTTATCAGCCCCTTCTCCTTCCACTTTTTAAATCTGGTGTCTGTTTTATTAGGAGTAAAGTCCTGATCATAGGCGATCCATTGCAGAAGTCGATAGGGCTCTTTAGTTTGATTCTCTCTGACTATCTTAAACCAAATTTTTAGCGGGGTCTCTATCCACGGGTTAGTGTTATTCAAAAGCTTAGGTAAGACATTGTTCCCTATTATCGCCTGTAGGGGGATGTCACTTGTTATTTGGCATTCGATCTCCTTCCATTGTGCAGAGTAGACTGGGTTACATATCTCTACTAAAGTTTTAATTTGTGCGGCTTTAAAGTAGTCCCTGATATTTGGCAGCGCGAGCCCACCTTTGTCTTTGTTTAGCTGTAGGGTTCTATATCTGATTCTAGGTCTCTTGCCCTGCCATATGAATCTTGAGATCCTTCTGTCCAGCTCCTGCCATGTTTTTTTGGGAGGTTCTACCGGTATTGTTTGGAAAAGGTATAGAAGACGTGGAAGTATATTCATTTTGACTGCTTCAATTCTTTGTGCAATACCCAAGAATGGTATCATATTCCATCTTGCTAGGTCAGATTTTATTTTTGTCACCAGTGGATCATAGTTTAGTGATATAATTTTGTTGAGTTGTTTCGGGATATTGACCCCCAGATATTTCATAGATTCCGACTCCCAGTTAGTTTTGAGTTTGCTTAGTGAATAATGATTTGGGTCATAGTTGAATGTTAAAACTTGGGTTTTATGCATATTTAATTTGTACCCCGATAAATCTCCATACTCTGAAAAAACTGAGGTTAGTTCTGGTAAAGAAGTGTCCGGCTGCCCTAGGTATATTAAAATGTCATCAGCAAAGAGTGCTATTTTATGTTCCTTCTGACCAAGTGTAATACCTTGAATTTTTTGGTTTTGTCTTATCCATTGGCTCAGAGGTTCTATGAAGATTGCAAAGAGCAGTGGAGACAGGGGGCAGCCCTGACGACATCCTCTTTCCAGTTCAAAAGATGATGATAAATTACCGTTAATCCTTATTTTAGCTGTTGGTTTTTTATATAATGCCTGTATAGTTCTAATGAAGTTGTTATGAAAATTGAAACTGGATAAGATTCTGTATAGAAAAGACCAGTCAACCGAATCGAATGCTTTTTCAGCATCTAATCCTAATATGACTGCATTTAAGTTATATTTTTTTATATGATGAATTATGTGTAAAGTGCGTCGAATGTTGTCTTGTGTCTGTCTTTGTCTTATAAAACCTGTTTGGTCTAAATGAATTAGGTCTGTCAGTATATTCTCTAACCTTTTGGCAAGGATAATGGTAAAAAGCTTATAGTCCTGATTTAGTACACTGATTGGTCTGTAGTTGGAGCACTCTAGTTTATCCTTTTCAGGTTTAGGTATAACTGCAATGACCCCTTCTCTCCAGGAGGGGGGGATTTCCCCTGTGTGGAGGACATAATTAAATGTTTTCAGGAGGAGAGGAGATAGTTGCTGTTTAAAGGTTTTGTACCACTCTGCTGTATAGCCATCAGCTCCTGGGGATTTGTTAGCTTTAAGTTTCATAATTGCTTTTTCCAATTCTTTAGAATGTATTTCTGACAGTAGTGTTTTATTTTGTGACTCCGTAAGTTGGGGAAGGTTTAATGTGTTTAGGAATGCCTCGGATGCGTTTTTATGTTTTTTGTGGGAGTATAAGTTCTTATAGTAATTCTCGAAGTTTTTAAGAATATCCTGAATTCTGAATTTTATTTCCTTTGATACTGGGTCTCTGATTTTGTAGATTGCTCTTTCTGTTTGATGTTTCCTCAATTTATAGGCTAGCAATTTTGCCGATTTACTGCCTGCTTCATAGTATTTTTGTTTCAGAAATGTAAGTTTCTTCTGGATTTCTATTGTGTAGATCTCATTTATTTGGTTTTTAATTTCCTTAATCTTGAGCGAGTCAGTAGAATGAGTGTTGCCTTTGTGTTCTTTTTCTAGGTTCCTAAGTTCTGACTCTAATGTGGATAGTTTTTCTTGTCTTAGTTTCTTTTGGGTTGCCAGTTTTGCAATAATCTTTCCTCTTATTACAGCTTTACATGCATCCCACAGTATTAAAGGGGATACTTCTCCATTATCGTTATCTTCCAAATATCTGAGAATATCTGACTCCAATTCATCTTTCAATGGTCCTTTCAGGACATTTGAATTTAACCTCCAAGAAAATGTATTATTTGTGTATTTTTGGATATTTAAGTCCATGTAGATCGGACTGTGGTCGGAGAGATCCATCAGTCCTATTTTACATGTTTTTACTCTACCAATGTCTCTATTAAACATAAAAAAATAGTCAATCCTTGAGTAAGATGAATGTGGAGTTGAGTAAAATGTATAGTCTTTTACACTGGGGTTGAGTTCCCTCCACACATCACAGATTCCCATTTCTTTTAGTAGCATCCGAGTCTTCCTGTTTTGGGTGTTATTTTGATGTGGGGAATTACCAGAAGCATCCCAGTATGGATTCAGTCTAAGATTAAAGTCCCCACCACATATCACTAAACCTTGAGCTTTAGTTATCATTAGGTCGAATACATTTTTATAAAATTTCCAGTTAGCCCCTGGGGGAGCATACACATTCAGCAGGGTGATATCTTCTCCCTCTAGCCGCCCAGTTACCAAACTGTATCTCCCTTCTTTATCTTTGTGTTCTGATTTTTTTTCAAATGTAATTTTGGTTGATATCAATGTCGCTACTCCCCTCCTCCTCCCTGATTTATATGAAGATGAAGAGATCATTTTAAACCCTTGTCTACTGAGTTTATTGTGTTCCACGTCTGTTAGGTGGGTTTCTTGTAAAAGTATTATTCCTGCTTTGTCTTTTTTCATTTTGCCTAGAATCTTGGATCTTTTAACTGGATTCAGGATCCCTTTTACATTATATGAAATTATTTTGGTTACACCCTGTTTCTCCATTGTGTTGTTTTGTTTAGTATAACTGTGTGGTGGCCCTCTTTTGTGCTACTCAGAAACTGAAAGAACATTAAAAACAAGAAAAACATTAAGAACATAGTGTAAAAAACTTTAAAACAAAAAACTGTCAAAAGAACTTCCTGAGCTGAGGTCTTTTTAAAGACCCTGTAAGAGCCTTGATGGAGTGAAGGCTCTGAGGGAAATTCCTCAAACTCTGTTACGTGTTGAGGGCCCTCTCGTACCACTGAAAGTAGTCCCATGCTTTTAACGTGAGTTTCAGAACCCAATCCAAACTTGTAATGATTTTTTTTTTTTTTTTCCTTTTATGCCTAAACCCTGTGAAATTGTGTGCACCCTCCCACCCCCATCACATCAAACATTCACGCAAAAACAGTATTTGTTAGTATGAGCAGAACATGTGGATTATTGTCACATTTCTATTTTAACAAGTTTTTTTTTTTTTTTTATTACAAAGACTTATTTGTTTCAAATAATATGATTGTTCCATGAAATGTTTTACCACATGCTGAATATGCATCTCCTTTAATGTTTGTTACCTTGTATGAGGGGGGTTGGATGTGCGGATTGATTCAAGAGAAAGGAAAAAAAAAAAAAAAGGTCGCTATTCCAACCTGAAAACGGATAGTTTATCCGCGACGCTCTGGTGCTGGGTTTCCCGCTGCTGGTCCGTGGATTTTGAGGGTCTTTGTGTTGTCCATGTTTGCGCTTTGATCTTCTCACTCGGGTCTGCTGCGGGTTTAAACACCGTTACCGGGAGCCCTCTTCTCGCCATGTCAGCTGTTGCTTCTTCCGCCGAATTATAGAGACACGTTTCATCGCCGTAGAAGACCCTTAACTTCGCAGGAAATGGTGTCTGAAAGCGCAATTTCTTCTCTCTTAACACCTTTTTCGCGTCATTGTATTCCCTGCGCTTTTTAAGGACCTCCGGGGCGTAATCGTGTTCCACGTAGACTTTTCTCTCCTGGTGCATAAATCCTTTTTTCTGCCAGGCCAGTCTTACAACCTCTTGTTTTATTTTGAAATTGGAAAATCTTACCAACACCGAACGTGGGGGCGCTTCCGCCGCCGGCCTAGCGGCTAATGAACGATGTGCCTTTTCTATCTTCAAGTCGGTGGTTTGTGGAATATCCAATTTCTCTCTTAGTAAGGATTCCACGCATTCTGCCATTGAGTTAAAACCATTTTCGGTTCCTTCTATCAGACCATGAATTCTTATGTTGTCTCTTCTTTGTTTTCCTTCTTGGTCGGTTAGCTTAGCCTCTATAGCTGCTTGTCTTTTGCGTAGGTCCAGCACAGAATCTTCGAGCACTTTTATTCGATCCTCTGTTTCCAAGATTCGGTTCTCGGCCTGGTCCACTCTGCTGTTTGTCCTTTTCAATTCTTCTCTGAATTCCCGAAATTCGGCCGTAACATCTCGGCGAAATCGTCGTAGTTCCTCAAATAGTGATTTCAGGCTAACCCTTTTGTTAGCTATCACCAGCTCCTCGTCTTCTGAACGGGGATCTTCCAGTTCAGATTCTCCGGCCGATACGTGTCCTAGCCTGGAGAATTTCAGTTTCTTCTGTTTTCCTTTAGACATGATGATTTTGTCTTTTGATTTTCACTCCTCCAAAAATCCGTTAAGTTTGATTTTCAAGGTGTTATCCTGGATTGAGTCTGAGAGCTTCAGTGTTAAGCTGCAGTCGCCATGGCGTCCAGACCGGAAGTCCGGCTTTTGTTTTTTTAACGCGGTGTACAATGGCTGCATGAGTCGTACTGCGCTTGGGAGGAAACGGTTGTAAAAATTAACCATCCCTAGAAACTCCTGAAGCGCCTTGACCGTTTGAGGTTGCGGAAAATCCGTTATGGCACGCACTTTATTTGGAAGGGGAACTGCTCCCTCTGCCGAAACGCGATGTCCCAAAAAATCAATCTGCGCCACCCCAAACTGACACTTCGCTGAGTTAACTATTAACCCGTGCTCTGCCAACCTCTGGAAAACTGCTGTGAGGTGTTTCTCATGTTCGCCTTCGGACGCGCTGGCTACCAAAATATCGTCCAAATAAACGAACACGAAAGGCAGGTCGCGTAAAACTGCATCCATCATGCGTTGGAAAGTCTGCGCGGCCCCCTTGAGGCCAAAAGGCATGCGCAAGAACTCAAAAAGGCCGAAAGGCGTTATGACCGCTGTTTTGGGTACATCCTGCGCACGCACTGGAACCTGGTGATAGCCGCGCACCAAGTCTATTTTAGAAAAAATGCGCGCCCCCGCCAAATGGACAGAAAAATCCTGAATGTGCGGAATCGGGTAGCGGTCATGAGCTGAAACGTTGTTCAACCTGCGGAAATCACCGCAAGGTCGCCACGAGCCGTCAGCTTTTGGGACCATGTGTAACGGCGAAGCCCAAGAGCTCTTGGAACGTCTAACAATGCCCAGTTTTTCCAGATTGGTGAACTCCTCGCGCGCGATGGCCAGTTTAGCTGGGTCCAAGCGCCGAGCCTTTGCAAACACGGGAGGGCCTGTGGTCGTTATGAAATGTTCTACCCCATGTTTGGCCACCGTTGCTGAAAACGTGGGGACTGTGAGTGCTGGAAACTGAGCAAGCAGAGTGTGAAACTTACCACCCGCAGCTGAGACGCTGGCATGTGCAGTTGGCGGGGCCACCCGAGCTGTGCAGGGAATAGAATGAAAGGACAGTGCATTAATCAGACGTCTATTAGCAAGGTCAACCAATAAACCATGTGAGCACAAAAAATCAGCCCCTAACATGTTGAAACTGACTGCTGCTACAATAAATGTCCACTCAAATGAACGGCCCTGTAAGGACAGAAGCATGGTCCTCTCACCAAACGTTTTAATCGTGGAGCTGTTCGCTGCTGACACTGACACCCAGGGGGCTTTAGAAGGCGACAGCCATTCCGCGTAGGTGGGTGTGACGAAGCTCAGCTGAGAGCCCGTGTCCACGAGGAACTGTTTCCCCGAGCGTGCATCCGTCAGGTAAAGCAGCCTGTTCTCGTTGCCGAGGGTCGCAGCTGCTACCGGCCCTCGGTCTTGGCGTTTCCCTGGCGCTTAAAATTGCACGGTGGGACGCACCTGTGCGCTCTCTCTGCAAAACGGCGGTGGTAGAAGCACGAGCTGTTCTCCGCTCCGCGTCGTCTGGCTCCTGTCGCCGCCGTCGTTGGTGCGTCTGGCGCCGCGGCCGCTGTACCCGCACTGTGTCCGGACGCCGTTCCTGGACTGGCCGCCGCGGCCGAGACCGCGTTCCGCTTGTGGGCGTCGACCAACCTCTGCGCCTCCTTGCTCAACCCATGGTAGTCTCGCCTGGCCAATCGGGGTGACTCTGCCAGGGCCACTCTCACTGCTGGTGGTAGGGTTCGAAGGAAAAGGTGGGCGAAAATGAATTTGCCATCCTCAGAGGCTTTGAGCTGCAGCATCTTCACCATCAGGTCCGCAGGTCTATTGTTTTCGGCCTCCGTCAGCGCCAGGAGCCCCTCTGCTCGTTGTTGGACTGAGGGGGTGAAATGGCTGATCAGCGCGTCCTTCAATGCGCTGTACTTGTCGCTGTCTGGTGGATGATTAACCAGATCTTCCACTCTCTGGATCGTGTCGCTGTCCAGCTTCGCTACCACGTGGTAGAATCTTGTGTCATCGTTGGAGATTCTCCGGAGGTTGAACTGCGCCTCGATTGCGCTAAACCATGAGCGCGGGCTGTGCTGCCAGAAATCGGGCAGCCGGATCGTGGAGGCGGCCATCAGGCTGGCTTCCACCGAGCCCCGCTCGGGAGAATTCTGTCTGCTCATTCTCCGTCGTAGGTCACCAGTGTAGAAGCATGCTCAAATAACGAGGCTGAGTTTCAGTCATAAAACCAGCTTTATTTGACAGAATGCAGCTTCTAGCATTCTCAAAGCAGGAAAGACAAAGAATCATACTTCAACCCCCTTTTATACATTTCCAGCATCAGAATTCAAGTCACATGGTGTCTTCAGTCAACATACGGTTACAAAGCATCCCTTTGAAGCTTCACCATTGTCTCTCATTTCCTGATGAACCGGAAAACCCTCCGGGGCGTCTTCTGTGGGACAAAGAAACAAATCTCACACTTCCTTGTTACCTCCTGTAGATTCGAGTCCTTAGTCCTTGCAGACGTGACACCCCACAATACACATTCAGTCCTGTCTCTGTGGCAGCGTGAGCCCACAATGTGTGTCGGCCACACTGCATTATTTTATTGGGCAAACTTTCTCATACAATAATGTAAATATTAAGACTTAAGCTTTATTAAGGTCTTTTACCCCTCAGCTTCTAAAAGGCTTATTTATAGCTGTTTTTTAATAGCTGCTGTCATAAACTTTTAAATACTAGCTAGTCATTACTGATATCCTTTCTCAGTAATCGATTCATTATACTATTGTATAAACTGTTAGTAAATATAATATAGATTGTTCCACAGTGAGAGATCATCTGACTAGGTTTGATTTTTCTTTTTTAGGATATTGGCTTAGGCTGTACAAAGTATTGATGAAGTCAGCTTGTGCTTATTCAAATTTATAAGATAAGATAAGATAAGATAAGCCTTTATTAGTCCCACAACGGGGAAATTCCAGGATTGCAACAGCACAGGGATAGCAACACTCAGAGCAACAATCAGAAGGCAAGAAAAAAAACAAGCAAGCAAGAGCAGCTAATAAACATATGTACGTATTACTATAAAATATATATATATACACACACACATCAAGACATGACATGACATTATCAAGTCAATATCAAAATCACCACAAATGAACAATATTTTCTTGATTTTTTATTTATTTATTTATTTTTTTTGTAAAATTTTCTTCCATCCAGTTCTTAAATGCATCTATACTGGAACCTGGTGTTCTATACATGCAGTTTACAATAACATTTTTCTTTTCCATAAGCATTTCTATTGTGACACATGCCAGTAAATTATTTACCACTGTTCTCATTTCCTCCACCACCTTATAATGAAATTTTATTTTAACTAAAGCTGCTTTCAAACTACAGGCACAGATTCCATTAGCATAACACCTCAACAACCCTTCAAGGAGACACAGACCTCATCTCTTGCAGATAACTGCATTCATTTCTCCAGGATATTGAGTTTCATGCCCTCACATCGCTGATGTCATATGAATGCATTAGTCAACCTGCAAGCTGGTGATGCTGGCCATTATTGAGAGTCATCGGCGTTTTTACAAGTGAATGAATGAATGAATCTTTATTTTGGATAGATTAAAAGTAAAGATTAAAAGAAAGGGACAGAATAATATAACAAAGGGGGAAAATCTAACAAGGTCAAATTAAACAATAACTTCTCTGATTATACAGTTCAACATAAGTTATCCAAAACAGGTGATGACTGAAGCCGCAGCTTATATTGCCCACCCATATTCCATCCAAGAATTCAGTAGAAAAACAAAACAAGAGCGATTACAATTCAGAACAAAGCTAAGACAAAACGTGACAAAAAAACAAACAAACTAAGCAACAGCACAACACAGACTGAATATGATGATTCTTATGTGATTTTACATGTCATCTTGTATATATGTTTGGAGTATTTCTTCCTTTAGTTTTTGTTTAAATTGTCCAAGCGTTGTACATGATTTTAATTCAGGTCCAAAAGCGTTCCACAATCTGACTCCTTGCCCTGAGACACAGTGTTGCTTGATAGTAGTTCTCACTAAAAGTTTTTGAAATATACATGTTCGTCTGAAATGATATTGTTTCTCCCTTATTTGGAACAACTTTTGGATATTTGCAGGCAGTGATAGATTCTTCACTTTAAACATTATTACTGCAGTTTTAAAGTCAACCACATCTTTCAACTTGAGAGCTTTTAGTTTAAGAAAAAGTGGGTTTGTTGGTTCCCTGTAAGCTGCTTTGTTTATTATTCTAATAACTCTCTTCTGAAGCATAATGATTGTATATATGTTTGTTTTATATGTATTTCCCCATACTTCAGTACAATATGTCATGTATGGGAGTATTAATGAATGATACAAAGTATATAGTGTGGGCTGATTCAGCAAATATTTCACTCTGTGTAGTATTGCGATTGATTTGGATATTTTACCTTTAATATAATTAATATGTGACTTCCAACACAGTTTATTATCAATTATTACTCCAAGGAATTTAATTTTGGATACACTTACAATCTCTACACCATTTACACTGAGTTTAGATTATAAGTTGTTGTGATGGTTGTTAAAAATTATAAATTTTGTCTTACTTAAATTGAGCATTAATTTGTTTGAATCAAACCACAGTTTAAGCTTTCCTAATTCCTTTCTGAGTGTATCCAATAGTTGTTCCAAACTGCTTCCACTGCATAATAAATTAGTGTCATCTGCAAACAATATTAAATCCATTTTTTCCGAAATTTTACATACAGTTAGGCCCAAAAATATTTGGACAGTGACACAATTTTTGTTATTTTAGCTGTTTACGAAAACGTATTCAGGATACAATTAGATAATCAATATGGGCATAAAGTGCAGACTCTCAGCTGTAATTTGAGAGTATTCACATCCAAATTGGAGCAAGTGTTTAGGAATTACAGCTCTTTAACACGTAGCCACCTCTTTTTCAAGGGACCAAAAGTAATTGGACAATTGACTCAGAAGGCTGCAAAAAAAAAAAAAATAAAAAATAAAAATAACAAGGCTGCATGGGCTCTTCCCTCGTTAACCTGTCATCAGTTAAGCAGTTAAAAGGTCTGGAGTTGATTCCAGGTGTGGCGTTTGCATTTGGAAGCTGTTGCTGTGAACACACAACATGCGGTCAAAGGAGCTCTCAATGGAGGTGAAACAGACCAATCTGAGGCTGAAAAAAAAGAAGAAATCCATCAGAGAGATAGCAGAAATGTTAGGAGTGGCCAAATCAACAGTTTGGTACATTCTGAGAAAAAAAGAGTGCACTGGTGAGCTTGAGAACTCAAAAAGGCCTGGACGTCCACGGAAGATAACAGTGGTGGATGATCGCAGAATCCTTTCCATGGTGAAGAACAACCCCATTCACAACATCCACTCAAGTGAAGAACACTCTCCAGGAAGTAGGTGTATCAGTATCTAAGTCTACCATAAAGAGAAGACTTCATGAGAGTAAATACAAAGGATTCACCACAAGGTGCAAACCATTAATCAGCCTCAAAAATAGAAAGGCCAGAATTGACTTTGCCAAAAAACACCTGAAGAAGCCAGCCCAGTTCTGGAACAGCATTCTTTGGACAGATGAGACTAAGATCAATCTGTACCAGAATGATGGGAAGAAGAAAGTTTGGAGAAGAATTGGAACAGCTCATGATCCAAAGCACACCACATCTTCTGTAAAACATGGTGGAGGCAGTGTGATGGCATGGGCATGCATGGCTTCCAATGGCACTGGGTCACTTGTGTTTATTGATGATGTGACAAAAGACAGAAGCAACCAGATGAATTCTGAAGTGTATAGGGATATACTTTCTGCTCAGATTCAGCCAAATGCAGCAAAGTTGATTGGACGGCGCTTCACAGTACAGGTGGACAATGATCCAAAACATACTGCAAAAGCAACCCAGGAGTTTTTTAAAGCAAAGAAGTGGAATATTCTGCAATGGCCGAGTCAATCACCAGATCTCAACCCAATTGAGCATGCATTTCACTTGCTCAAGACAAAACTTAAGGCAGAAAGACCCACAAACAAGCAACAACTGAAGACAGCTGCAGTAAAGGCCTGGCAAAGCATCACAAAGGAGGAAACCCAGCATTTGGTGATGTCCATGGGTTCCAGACTTCAGGCAGTCATTGCCTGCAAAGGATTCTCAACAAAATATTGAAAAGCAACATTTTACTTAGGGTTATGTTTATTTGTCCAATTACTTTTGATCCCCTGAAATGAGGAGCGTTTGTATAAAAATAGCTACAATTCCTACATGTTTAGTCATATATTTTTGTACAACCCCTTGAATTAAACCTTAAAGTCTGCACTTCAATTCCGTTGTAGTTGTTTCATTTCAAATCCAATGTGGTGGCATGCAGAGCCCAAATCATGAAGATTGTGTCACTGTCCAAATATTTCTGGGCCTAACTGTATATCATTTATATACATATTGAATAATAATGGCCCCAAAACTGAACCCTGTGGGACTCCGCAAATAACCTTTAGTAACTGTGAGTTTTTGCTACCAACACATACATACTGATATCTGTTCTTTAAGTAACTACATAACCAGGACAGTGCTACCCCCCTAATACCATAATTTTGTAGTTTCTTTAATAATAATTTATGATCCACTGTATCAAATGCTTTTTTAAGATCCAGGAATACCCCAACTGAATACTCTTTATTTTCAGCGGCAGTTGATATTTTTTCTATAAATTCCATTAGAGCAAATGCAGTTGTCCTCTTGTGTCTGAACCCATATTGCTGCTCATACAATAAATTATTCTTCATTATGAAGTTGTCAATTCTCTCTCAGAATATTTTTTCAAGTATCTTGAAAAATTACGGCAATAGTGAAATAGGTCTGTAGTTTGAAAATTCTCCTCTGTCACCCGTCTTGTATGTCGGAATTAATTTAGCTATTTTCATTGCACTGGGAAATATATCTGTTTGGAGAGACAGGTTACAAATATACATCAGTGGCTTCACTAAGCATTCAATGATAGTTTTGACTAAAAGCATGTCAGTACCATCACAATCCATAAATGTTTTACTTTTAAACGATTTAACAATTTCAATGACCTCTCTCTCGTCTGTGTTCTTTATGAAAATGGAGTCTTTTATAGCAATGTTTTTGCTTATTGTATCACCTGTAGATGCCGTAATGGGTATTTCTCAAGCCAAATTAGGACCAATGTTAACAAAAAATTTATTAAATTCATCTGCAGGTGAGACTGCATTCACACTCTGTTTTTTGTTTTTGTTTTTGTTTTGTTTTGTTTGTTTTTTTTGAAAGATTGGTTGGGTAGCTTGTGTTCCTGTTTTTATTTCCAAGAATACTGTTAAGTATTGTCCATGTACTTTTAATGTTATCTCTGTTTTTCTCCAGTTCTTTACTGTAATAATCTCTTTTACTACATCTCATTATATATATTAACTTATTTTTGTATGTTTTATACTGCTGCTCTGCTTCTTTTGTCCTTTTCTTTAGAAAAGCTTTATATAATGAATTTTTCTTTTTACACACTTTTTGTAATCCTTTGGTTAACCATGGCTTATTGACAAATTTATGTTTAAGCTTTTTCTTTACTAATGGACCATTTTTTTCATAAAGAGTGGTTACAATGTTCATGAATATGTCATTGGCTTCATTTACATCTGATACATAGACTTTTATCCAGTCTCGCTTCAGTAGGTCTTCTTTAAAAGAACTGATTGCATTTTGTGATTTGTATCTGAAAGATTTTTAAAGTTTTTTCTGTATTGGCCCCTGTGCGGCCATGGGTAAGTGCAAAGACTGGCAAATGGTCACTTATGTCATTTATCAATGATCCACTTTCTATTTTCTGATTAATGATATTAACAAACAGGTTATCAATAAGTGTAGCAGTGTGAACTGTGATTCTACTGGGATGTGTTATTGTGGGATATAGACTCACACTGTACATAGAATTCATGAACTCTGTGATTACATTTTGTTGAAATGGATTTAGTAAATCAATATTGAAGTCTCCACAGATTACAACTATTTTCTTACTAGTTATATTATTGTACAGCTCGACTAACTTATCTCTGAATGTCTCAACGCAAGTTCCCGGCATTCTATATATACAACTTATAATTAAATTTTTTGTTTTATCTTGGTCAATCTCAACAGTAACACATTCTAGAATCCTTAGTAGTGCAAAGGACATTCCATTTACAAGTTTACACCTATACAAGTCATCAATATACAGTGCAACACCACCACCCTTTTTTTGAGATCTATTAATATATATAAAACGTCTGATATCCCTCTGTTGCCATCAGGGGAGCCTGCTCTTCATTAAGCCAAGTTTCAGAGACTGCGATAGCTGTAAATTTTCTATCTAGCTGTTTTAAATAGTCCTGAATCTGTGGAAAGTTTTTGTTAAGACTTCTGCTGTTAAAGTGTATTATTGATAGTTTACCATCTACTTGCACTTGACTTTTGAATTGCTTTTCAGTATAATATTCACAGTGATTATGAATATTATTGAAGAAGTGGTTATCAGGATCAATATCATTCTCCATCTCTTGTAGTTTATGTTCAGCATAATGGCATATTTTCAGAGTCTGAATTTCCTCATTCTGTGTCAAATAACTTCCTCCAACTGGGGATGATTGATGTCTACTAAAGTCAGTCATAAGTTTTTTGTTTTGTTTTTTAAAGTACATTGACATGGTATGTCACAAAAGAACTGTTCTTGCCGTGTGTGTGAATATGGATTATTGTAGTCTCTT
This sequence comes from Pholidichthys leucotaenia, assembly GCA_020510985.1. Lineage (NCBI taxonomy): Eukaryota > Metazoa > Chordata > Actinopteri > Cichliformes > Pholidichthyidae > Pholidichthys > Pholidichthys leucotaenia. The sequence goes on along the minus strand of CM035841.1, from coordinate 135,434,945 downwards.
AATTTTCATAATCAGTGTTCATCTATATTTATTTAAGTCAGTGAGATCTCTTACTATTATGGCCTTTGCTTCCTCAGGTGTTCCATTTAGTTTGATCCAAACTCTACAGTTTCTTGTCCATGTTGCTTGTATCTTGTTTTGTCTTTTCAGCATCCGTGCTTGCTGTGCTATTTCAGCATTAGTCTTTGTTAAATGTTCATTTAGGTAAATTTCTGTTCCCTGTAGCTTTCTGGCCTGCCTCATTATGTCATTCTTTATCCTTCTGTTCACAAAGCGCATCACAATTGATTTCTTTGTTTTATTATCCTTTCTGGATAAAGTATGACAGGCTGAAATTGCATTTACTTCAACCTTTATGTTTCTGCTTTCAAGGAACTGAAGCACCTGGTTTTCCAGGGAGACTGATTCACTTAGAGGAGCCTCCTCACCTCTCATTCCTGCTGTAGCATTGGCATATGATTGGTATTTAATGTCTAGTCCACTAATAATTAAATCATCCATACGAGAATATTGTTCAAGATCCTCGATGCGTTGCTCCAAGTCTGCAATTATTTTTGTCTCTTTCCTTAATTGTTAATTTCAATTCTCTGACTTCCTCCATTAGCCCTAATAGTTTAGACTGTTGATTGGCTACTTTGGTCAGCTCTTCTGACATGAAGTTCAGAGATTTTTTTTTAATCTCTTCCTTTTCCACCTTCTTTGGTGGCATTTTTTACTGAGTCTTAATTTTGTTGCCCAAAGTCAGCACAGATCACAGGTGGATATAGAAATACATGACTGATCTATATACCGTTGTTCAATGATTGCTGCTCTTTGTTGGAGAGGATTGCAAAATGCACCCAAAATTTTACAGAATTACCATGAGTTTTTTTCATATTGGCACTGAATGGCTTTCATATTTACAAGAAGAGACACTGTTTGTGCGTGTGTGTGTGTGTGTGTGTGTGTGTGTGTGTGTGTGTGTGTGTGTGTGTGCAGAAGGCTTGCACTTTTATTTGGTGAGGATGTATTTCATGTCCAGCACCACACAAAGTGAGATACTTTTTATTCCAGAGTACAAAATAAAAATACAGAAGCCGCAACACAAATGCAAACAAAAAACCCCACAACAGAAGTTAGCTAAGCTTGGCAATGCAACTTCACGCCTGCTAACATTAACACGTTTTTTTTTAAACTCATAAACACCAGAGTGAACATGTCTGGGGAACACTTTCAATGATCTTGGGATGTTGTAAAAACTGATATCTGCACTGTAGAAACAGATTGATGATGGAAAAACGGTGCTTCAAGGTGGTGTCCCAACAACCAGAGTAGCCATACTGTACAAATGAACCTATGGCAATGCAACCCCATGATCTTAGATGCTTGAATCAAGCTGGCAAGCTGGGCCAACTACCGTTGTGGCTTTTTTATTTACATTTGCTGTGGATTTTTGGTTTACAACACAAAGTCCTTACCAGTTTTCAATCTTTTGTCACCTTTCAGAACTCTCACTTCACTTCAGTGTCTGCTTATAGATGCCGGAATTAGACCACATCATAGTTCTTCAGGTACTGATGGATTTATTTACACATACTGTAGTTCACAGGCATCAAAATCTACTGTCAAACTATTCGGCTACACAACAGTGCACAAATAAGAATATACTTTTAACACAACTTGCATCTATTCTTAAAGATGCACAAAAAAAAAAAAAATCATGTAAACATACCTTGCTGGCTGCACACAACCAAGAAGGAATGAGTCCACTTCAGCAAAAAACAAAATTAAGAAAATTAATCTTCTTAAAAGCAGTAAAAGTCATGGTGAAACACTTTTCTTAAAATACAAAACTTCTGCTGCTATACATGTTACACTGTTGATGGCTGCATATGGTGGAGAAAAGAGGACTGCAACCTCTAAATGAGTCTCTGTGCAATAGGAATGGAACTTTTGTTCCTACTTAGAGTGAATATGAATAAAATACGTTCGACCCTAAAATAAACATGAATAAAATAAGAATATCAAATAATGACATTATTTATGGCAGGAACTCTCTTGTAGGTGAAACTGGTTTCTTTGAGGTGTTCTATGGCTGTAGATCGTCTCAGAAACATCAGTAGCCAGAATAATAAAAGCAAGCAAACATGGTAATGGCATACACAGTGAAGAAGCACAACAGCAGTCTCATGAAAATTTAAGTCCATGCTTACTGCAAATGTATAGCCAAACACAGTACAATCAGAGAGAACAGGATCTCCCCCCCCCCAAAAAAACCCCCCTAATTTTATTGCTTTGGAACATTGTTGATTTGTGGTTGATGTGAGACAGAAACAGCTGTGGCTCATCAGAGGAGGCAAGGGAGGCAACTCAGAAATTTGAGAAAAGATTTTTTTTTTTCTTTCATAGCATTGCTATTTCACTGAAGTTGGCCTCTGGTGGTGTTATTTTTGTGTAGTATTTAGTCAGAAGACCCATGAGAAGTCAAGTGGAGTAAAAAGAGGGTTTGGCACAGTGGGAAAATTAATCAACCAATCAGAAATTAGTTCATATTTGTTGCTATGTAAACTTTCTTGACTCCTTGCATTGAAAAAAAAAAATGAAAGGAGGCGAGCCTCTGAACCACTGAATCATCACAGAACCAGATGACACATGATTGTGTCATCACATTCTTTCATAAAAAAAAGTCTGTTTTATAAGTTAACCAATGAGGTGCAGCTCGTGTGTTTTGCAAAGGTGAAGTCAGCATTACAGGAGCGTGAATGGGGTGTGACTGACGTATGTATGCATAGTAGGATGGAATTGATGCAGGGTCTCTGTGCCTTTAAGTGGCAGATGCTCATGGATGATTTACTATAAAGGCAGGTGCACATGCCTGGTCTGCTCTCTTTTTCTGATACTCTGCACGCACTGCGCTTCCTGGTTAGGCATCGCTGTCATTATTGCTGCAGGAAAGCGTGTCAGCGGGACTCTGATTCTTTTGTCAATTTAGTAGTGATGGCCAGATGAGGCTTTCTGGAGGACTTGAGGCCTTTCATCAAAATGGCTCATATAGATTAGGCCTCATGTGAAACTTCTTTTTCTCTTCTAGCCCATCTAGTGGACAAAACATATACAACATGCAGATTTTTACAAGGGTGTTATTGGTTTGTGTTTTTTCATTTCAATAAATGCACTCAGTCTTTTAAGAAATATCAGTGATCATAAGGGAAAAAAGAAATAAAACTGAGGTGACTACAGTGAATGTGCTTGTGCTACTTATCCATTTTTATTAAGATTAACTTTTCAACAGTCTTGTACTGTCTTTCCTAGTACATTCATCTCTGTCCTTATTGTCATGCAGAGCACTATAGGGCCTCAGCATAATGATGTGTTATTGTTGTATCCAAGTTTTTTGAAACACAAAAGATGATTCACCTTGCAAATAAAAACAAATAAGAATAACCCCAGGTCTCCAGATACAAGACAGACATTTTACCTCTGGGCTACCATTTAGTGACAACCAGATAAGCCTTTTGTGAAGACTTGAGCCTTTCCATTGAAATGACTCATTGACAAAGCCTCATGTGAAACTTCATTTGCTCTACTAGGCCATGTAGTCGACAAAAACAAGGGCATTATTGGTTTAGTGTGTATTTTTTCAATTGCTCTCTACATGTCTGTTCTTTTCTTCTTCTCTATCCCCTCACCCCCCAGCCAGTCGCAGCAGATGACTGCCCCTCCCTGAGCCTGGTTCTGCTGGAGGTTTCTTCCTGTTAAAAGGGAGTTTTTCCTCTCCACCGTCGCCAAGTGCTTGCTCACAGGGGATCGCCTGATTGCTGGGGTCTTTCTGCAACTGTGGGGGTCCTCCCTACAGTTGATAGTGCTATGAGATGACTGTTGTTGTGAAATGGCGCTATATAAATAAAGTTGAATTGAATTGAATTGAATTGAATTTCAATGAACGTGCTGTCTTTTAAGAAATATCAATGATCATAAGGGAAAAAATAAATAGAACTGGGGTGACTACAGTGAATGTGCCTGTTACTTGGTGGGCTTGTACTACTTATCCATTTTTATTAAGAAATAATAAATTTTCAAGAGTCTTATACTGTCGTTCCCAGTATATTCAACTCTGGCCTTATTCTCATGCAGGGCACAATGGCAATAGTGCCTCAGCATAATGATGTGTAATAATGATCCAAGGTCTTTGAAACATAACAGACACTTCACCTTGCAAATAAAATTACAAGAATGACACAGCTGGAATTCAAACCCCAGCCTCCCACTTGTAGAGCAGATGCTTTGCCACTAAGCCATCACCTTAGTTACAATAAAAATCCACTATTTGTGGCAAATACATCAATGGGAGAAATGTGCTCAAAATGTTCCCAAACAGAAGTCCATGTTTTTGGTGCTGCCTCCTAGTGATGACTAAGTTGAAACAGCGTTGGCACGTACCAAAACTTAGGTGGAACTTCTGACTGAAACCACTGTTCCGAGGTCTGTATCAGAAAGAGGATGTCATGTGATTGTTCCATGTCATGTTCCATTACGTTACTGACTGTTCTGAAACATCACAGTTTTAGATCAGTGAATATGCGGTGATTTTGTTACCCTTTTCTAAAATGGAATAATAAATAAAATACTGCCATTACACATTATGAAAATGCCTATTCTATGCACAATATATGTATTATTTATATATACTGTATATATACAGTATATATATATATATATATATATACACACACTTTATATGTAAAATAATAATTTATTGTGTCCTTGCCTGATTGGCTGATGATTCATCACCCCACATGCCTAAAACATTTAAAAGCTCCTTTAAAGTGCAGTTTGTTTGCGAAGTCTTGCCTCTCTGAGTGTCTTGTACTGAACATCCCAGGTCAGCTGTCTGGGATCACTTCAACCTTCTTGAGGGGAAAAAAGTTAAATGTATACATTGTATGCAACATCTTGCATTTTGTAATAATACAACAACTATGTGGAGACACCTATGGACAAAACATCCTGACGCCTGCATTCCTAGCATAACACAACCGAGTACTGAATCAAACCATGTCCAGCATAGTGTTTATGGTAGGTATTCATGGTCTTTTAATACACATACGAGTATACATTTATTATTTATACACATTTATTATTATTTACAATAAATATAATTATGCATTTGATCACTAAAAGAAGCCATATTGTTGGACATTTACATATAGTTACATATATTTACAATATTTACCATACAATACATCAAGTTGCATGGTAGCATTCCTCCTAACTCAGTCTTTTTGTTGTTCCTTGACAGGAAGGCAAAAAGAATTAGACGAGGCACTAGTTGACCTGACTGTGAAGGACTCAACCTTTTTCAATTGTGGAAGATGAGGGTTTCGGTCACTTTGTCAAGAAACTTGACCCCAATTACATCCTTCCATCCAGAAACACACTGAAAACAATGTTGAAGTCCAGATATACAGAGAGCAAGGACAAAGCAATGGCTGAAGTGAAAAAGGCCAAAGCTGTGAGTTTGACCTCAGATATGTGGACTTCAACCAACATGGATGCCTACCTAGCAGTTACATGCTACTTCATTGATGAAAACAACAAGCTTTCCACCACTGTCCTTGGGGTCACTAAATTCACTGAGACACACACAGTTGAACACCTGAAGGAGGCCCAGAGTGTTCTTTTGTGTTCATGGGGGATAGAGAAGAACATCACATGTTTAGTCACTGATAATGCAGCCAATATGAGTACGACATGTGCCTTGTTTCGCTCACACCTTTAATTTAGTGGTGAAAAAAGCCACACAGCAAATCCCTGAACGGCATAAGCTGCATCTACAATCGAGGCAGATAGTTGGCCTCTTTAGATCTAGTGCCACCGCTAAACAGAAGCTCTCAGACATCCAGCAGCGAATGGGAAAAACAGTGATGAAACTCATACAGGAAACTGAGACAAAATGGAATAGCACATATTCAATGTTTCAGCATCTGCTGGAGCAGCAAGAAGCAGTGGCAGCAGTTTTGTCCTCTCTGAACACAACTTTGACTCCTTTCAACAGTGCTGACCAAGAAACAGTGAGTGAGTGCCTTCAGCTTCTTGCTGTCTTCAGTGAAGCAGCTGTGGAGCTGTCATCTGAAAAGAGAGTTTCTGCCTCAAAAATAATTCTATTAGTTAGGCAAATTCATCACAAGGTTCATGAACAATGTGAGAGTTTAACAGACCTAACTGCCCTTCAGTTAAGCAGCAATCTTCAGAAGAACTTGAGGGAGCGATGTGGGGTGGAGGTTGTGAGGGTCCTTGCAGTGTCAACTGTCTTAGATCCTCGATTCAAAGTTCTGGCTTTTGGATGTCCAGAGAATACAGACAAAGCTGTGAAGGCTTTTGACAGCTGAGTGCTGTGCTGTCATTCAAACAGCTTCTCAATCACAAGCAACCTCTTGTGTGCCGTCAACATCAGCCACAGCAGGACGTCAGGCCAGTGAACACAAGGAGAGCCTCTGGGATGGCAGCATGGTATGGATTGACATGGTACCATACCATACCATACCATGGTATGGTATGGATTGACAGCATGGTAGGGGGAACCACACAAAGACAGAGTGCCACTGCTGATGCTACTGTTGAGGTAGGCAACCCCCAGACACCCACTATGCTCAGAATGATTGAATGAGGTGGTAATTGTGTTTGATTCTCATTTATTGTTATGTAACTTGTCTATCAGTCTAGGTTCAGCGCTATCTCTCAGCCCCATACCTGCCCAGACAAGATGACCCTCTAGATTACTGGAAACAACATGCCGCTATATTCCCTCATCAGCTCCAGGTGGCCAAAACATATCTGTTATGCCCATAACCAGTGTTCCAATAACAAGGCCGGAGGTGCAATAGAACTTGACTTTATTATGTGACTCACAGATACACAAGGCGCTCCTATACAGGCAGAGGCGAAAGTCAGAAGAGACCGTGCCTCTTCCGCATCAGCCCTTTATATTCAGGGTGGCGGTGGAACCTGAAAGGTGGAGCCACCACCCACATCATACAATAATACATCATATTAATACATAACATCCCCCCCTTCAAAAAAAAGCCCAAAATGCACGCACACTAATTAGGCCCTCCCAAATTTAGTACCCGAGTCACACTCTAGTGGCAAACAAATAAGGCAGACCTATCCATGCACACAAACAACTAAAACTAGAGGGGGACAGGTGGACTACCGTCCCACCTCCACATGGCCAGATGGATTATTCTGCCGTCTCTGATAATAAAAGTCCATAAAATAAAATATCTCCGTGTTCCTATTATAACACAAAATAAAGGAATTAGGAAAGCTGAAACTGTGGTTTGATTCAAACAAATTAACGCTCAATTTAAGCAAGACAAAATTTATAGTCTTTAACAACCATCACAACTACCCAGTACCCAAACTCAGTGTAAATGGTGTAGAGATTGAAAGGGTATCCGAAACTAAATTCCTTGGAGTAATAATTGATAACAAACTGTGTTGGAAGCCACATATTAATTATATAAAAGGTAAAGTATCCAAATCAATTGCAATATTACACAGAGTGAAAAATTTGCTGAATCAACCCACACTATACACCTTGTATCATTCATTAATACTCCCATACATGACATATTGCAATGAAGTATGGGGAAATACATATAAAACAAACATATATCCACTCTTTATGCTTCAAAAGAGAGCTATTAGAATAATCAACAAAGCAGCTTACAGGGAACCAACAAACCCACTTTTTCTTAAACAAAAAACTCTCAAGTTGAAAGATCTGATCGACTTTAAAACCGCAATAATAATGTTCAAAGTGAAGAATCTATCACTGCCCGCAAATATCCAAAAGTTGTTCCAAACAAGGGAGAAACGATATCACTTCAGAGGAACATGTATATTTCAAAAGCCTACAGTGAGAACAACTACCAAGCAACACTGTATTTCAGTGCAAGGTGTCAGATTATGGAACGATTTTGGACCTGAATTAAAATCATGTACAAAGCTTGGACAATTTAAACAAAAACTAAAGGAAGAAATACTCCAAACATATTTACAAGACGACATGTAAACTCACATAAGGATTGACATTTCCAGCCTGTGTTGTGTTATAGCTTAGTTTTTCTTTTTTCTCTGTGACACTATGTCTTAGATTTGTTTTTGAATAGTAACCGCTTAACTTAGACTAGCTCAGTTTTCTTTTTCTCTCAGTCATATTTTGTCTTAGCCTTGTTTTAAATTGTAATCGCTCTTGTCTTGTTTTCTCTTTTTTCTCCTTTGAATTCTTGGATGGAATATGGGTGGGCAATATAAGCTGCGGCTTCAGCCATCACCCATTTCGGATAACTCACGTGGAATTGTATAGTAGAAGGAGTCTTTGTCTAATTTGACCTTGTTGTTATATTATACAGTTTCTTTTAACCTGTAATGTACTATCCGAAATAAATAAAATAAATAAAATAAATAAATAACACAAAATAACCCCATAAACTTATATACATAAAGGTAAACCCTTAATTCAATAAACAAACAATCAATCAGTTAACATGCACATTCATGCCCTGCTATTAACATTCCCAATAATACTACTGTCAAAAAAAATTATGTGTATGCATATTATCATTTTATATAATCCAATCAAGTATATACTGTATATAACTGTATGTAACTGTCTGCTGAAAAATACTAAAACTGTCTGTGTATTAGAAGTTTTGTACATGATGCATGAAGATTGAAGTTGTTTTTTTCTTTTTTTAATTATGTTGAAATTCCAGTTCTCCTTTCATGGTAGATTTATTTTAAGGCACACGATGACCTGGGCTGCACAGTATGACCTGCCCTAAGAAACTGTTACTCCTTAGAGCACAAGGTGGACTCTGCTAAAGTGAAATTGTTCCTTTTTCTTTGATGTCAGCATATTTCATCATGATTGTATAAGGGAGTATATGATAGATGTTTCTGTTTGATCATGCAAACTGCTGTGTATAAATTGTCTGAACTCTGATGATTGTCTTTAGTACTGATCTCCTGTAACCAGGATTCGTGCTCCTTGCATTGCAAGTAAACAAAAGCTCATGAGAAATAGAATTTTGTGTCTTGAATCTTTATTGAGGTAACAAACTAATATACGATCACTTTTATGAGTTTCTAGATTCCTGACATACGTGGTGCCGGTGACCCGGATGGACAACAGGCTAGAGGGTGCCAGAAGCGACGCCTTCTCTGGGTTGAGATCCGTGCGCACGGTCTGACCACTGGTCAGCTTTGGAAACCCGACTTCTGGGAACTCCGGAGGAGGACCGGCGCCCTGGCTCTCCCTAGTTGACGTCCATCCTCGATAATAAAGAGAAAGAAGCTAGCAGTCATAAAGTAAGTGACGTCTTTTGTTATTAAGTGTAAGGATACAGTGAGTTTCCTGTATTACGGTCAGGGACCATAAAAGTCAGTATACACTCAGTACGTTACAAGAATCTCCTAATCCATCCTGAGTGAGTAATGTAACAAAGAGCCACAAGAACCTTTTTTAAAAATCAATAAGTGAGTGTTGCTCATAAGTCTGAAAAGAGTGTAATGGTAGATAAAAGGTTTATTTAGGTTGTGATACCTGGTCTGGGACCAAAAAAGAATATCGGGTCGTCTGGGACGTAATGGTAGTGTGTTGAACCGAAGTAACACACTTTTCCTGGTAAAATACTTTAATTCCTGTGGAATTAACAAAGGCTAAAAATGGGTAATTGCGCAGGAAAAACAGAAAACAAGAAAAAATCTAAACAAAAGAAAAAAGAAGACTGGACGCCATGGCGACTGCAGCTTAACACTGAAGCTCTCAGACCCAATCCAGGATAACACCTTGAAAATCAAACTTAACGGATTTTTGGAGGAGTGAAAATCAAAAGACAAAATCATCATGTCTAAAGGAAAACAGAAGAAACTGAAATTCTCCAGGCCAGGACACGTATCGGCCGGAGAATCTGAACTGGAAGATCTCCGTTCAGAAGACGAGGAACTGGTGATAGCTAACAAAAGGGTTAGCCTGAAATCACTATTTGAGGAGCTACGACGATTTCGCCGAGATGTTACGGCCGAATTTCGGGAATTCAGAGAAGAATTGAAAAGGACAAACAGCAGAGTGGACCAGGCCGAGAACCGAATCTTGGAAACAGAGGATCGAATAAAAGTGCTCGAAGATTCTGTGCTAGACCTACGCAAAAGACAAGCAGCTATAGAGGCTAAGCTAACCGACCAAGAAGGAAAACAAAGAAGAGACAACATAAGAATTCATGGTCTGATAGAAGGAACCGAAAATGGTTTTAACTCAATGGCAGAATGCGTGGAATCCTTACTAAGAGAGAAATTGGATATTCCACAAACCACCGACTTGAAGATAGAAAAGGCACATCGTTCATTAGCCGCTAGGCCGGCGGCGGAAGCGCCCCCACGTTCGGTGTTGGTAAGATTTTCCAATTTCAAAATAAAACAAGAGGTTGTAAGACTGGCCTGGCAGAAAAAAGGATTTATGCACCAGGAGAGAAAAGTCTACGTGGAACACGATTACGCCCCGGAGGTCCTTAAAAAGCGCAGGGAATACAATGACGCGAAAAAGGTGTTAAGAGAGAAGAAATTGCGCTTTCAGACACCATTTCCTGCGAAGTTAAGGGTCTTCTACGGCGATGAAACGTGTCTCTATAATTCGGCGGAAGAAGCAACAGCTGACATGGCGAAAAGAGGGCTCCCGGTAACGGTATTTAAACCCGCAGCAGACCCGAGTGAGAAGATCAAAGCGCAAACATGGACAACACAAAGACCCTCAAAATCCACGGACCAGCAGCGGGAAACCCAGCACCAGAGCGTCGCGGATAAACTATCCATTTTCAGGTTGGAATAGCGACCTTTTTTTTTTTTTTTTTTTTTTCTTTTCTCTTGAATCAATCCGCACATCCAACCCCCCTCATACAAGGTAACAAACATTAAAGGAGATGCATATTCAGCATGTGGTAAAACATTTCATGGAACAATCATATTATTTGAAACAAATAAGTCTTTGTAATAAAAAAAACAAAAAAACAAAACTTGTTAAAATAGAAATGTGACAATAATCCACATGTTCTCCTCATACTAACAAATACTGTTTTTGCGTGAATGTTTGATGTGATGGGGGTGGGAGGGTGCACACAATTTCACAGGGTTTAGGCATAAAAGGAAAAAAAAAAAAAAATCATTACAAGTTTGGATTGGGTTCTGAAACTCACGTTAAAAGCATGGGACTACTTTCAGTGGTAAGAGAGGGCCCTCAACACGTAACAGAGTTTGAGGAATTTCCCTCAGAGCCTTCACTCCATCAAGGCTCTTACAGGGTCTTTAAAAAGACCTCAGCTCAGGAAGTTCTTATGACAGCTTTTTGTTTTAAAGTTTTTTACACTATGTTCTTAATGTTTTTCTTGTTTTTAATGTTCTTTCAGTTTCTGAGTAGCACAAAAGAGGGCCACCACACAGTTATACTAAACAAAACAACACAATGGAGAAACAGGGTGTAACCAAAATAATTTCATATAATGTAAAAGGAATCCTGAATCCAGTTAAAAGATCCAAGATTCTAGGCAAAATGAAAAAAGACAAAGCAGGAATAATACTTTTACAAGAAACCCACCTAACAGACGTGGAACACAATAAACTCAGTAGACAAGGGTTTAAAATGATCTCTTCATCTTCATATAAATCAGGGAGGAGGAGGGGAGTAGCGACATTGATATCAACCAAAATTACATTTGAAAAAAAATCAGAACACAAAGATAAAGAAGGGAGATACAGTTTGGTAACTGGGCGGCTAGAGGGAGAAGATATCACCCTGCTGAATGTGTATGCTCCCCCAGGGGCTAACTGGAAATTTTATAAAAATGTATTCGACCTAATGATAACTAAAGCTCAAGGTTTAGTGATATGTGGTGGGGACTTCAATCTTAGACTGAATCCATACTGGGATGCTTCTGGTAATTCCCCACATCAAAATAACACCCAAAACAGGAAGACTCGGATGCTACTAAAAGAATTGGGAATCTGTGACGTGTGGAGGGAACTCAACCCCAGTGTAAAAGACTATACATTTTACTCAACTCCACATTCATCTTACTCAAGGATTGACTATTTTTTTTATGTTTAATAGAGACATTGGAAGAGTAAAAACATGTAAAATAGGACTGATGGATCTCTCCGACCACAGTCCGATCTACATGGACTTAAATATCCAAAAATACACAAATAATACATTTTCTTGGAGGTTAAATTCAAATGTCCTGAAAGGACCATTGAAAGATGAATTGGAATCAGATATTCTCAGATATTTGGAAGATAACGATAATGGAGAAGTATCCCCTTTAATACTGTGGGATGCATGTAAAGCTGTAATAAGAGGAAAGATTATTGCAAAACTGGCAACCCAAAAGAAACTAAGACAAGAAAAACTATCCACATTAGAGTCAGAACTTAGGAACCTAGAAAAAGAACACAAAGGCAACACTCATTCTACTGACTCGCTCAAGATTAAGGAAATTAAAAACCAAATAAATGAGATCTACACAATAGAAATCCAGAAGAAACTTACATTTCTGAAACAAAAATACTATGAAGCAGGCAGTAAATCGGCAAAATTGCTAGCCTATAAATTGAGGAAACATCAAACAGAAAGAGCAATCTACAAAATCAGAGACCCAGTATCAAAGGAAATAAAATTCAGAATTCAGGATATTCTTAAAAACTTCGAGAATTACTATAAGAACTTATACTCCCACAAAAAACATAAAAACGCATCCGAGGCATTCCTAAACACATTAAACCTTCCCCAACTTACGGAGTCACAAAATAAAACACTACTGTCAGAAATACATCCTAAAGAATTGGAAAAAGCAATTATGAAACTTAAAGCTAACAAATCCCCAGGAGCTGATGGCTATACAGCAGAGTGGTACAAAACCTTTAAACAGCAACTATCTCCTCTCCTCCTGAAAACATTTAATTATGTCCTCCACACAGGGGAAATCCCCCCTCCTGGAGAGAAGGGGTCATTGCAGTTATACCTAAACCTGAAAAGGATAAACTAGAGTGCTCCAACTACAGACCAATCAGTGTACTAAATCAGGACTATAAGCTTTTTACCATTATCCTTGCCAAAAGGTTAGAAAATATACTGACAGACCTAATTCATTTAGACCAAACAGGTTTTATAAGACAAAGACAGACACAAGACAACATTCGACGCACTTTACACATAATTCATCATATAAAAAAATATAACTTAAATGCAGTCATATTGGGATTAGATGCTGAAAAAGCATTCGATTCGGTTGACTGGTCTTTTCTATATAGAATCTTATCCAGTTTCAATTTTCATAACTTCATTAGAACTATACAGGCATTATATAAAAAACCAACAGCTAAAATAAGGATTAACGGTAATTTATCATCATCTTTTGAACTGGAAAGAGGATGTCGTCAGGGCTGTCCCCTGTCTCCACTGCTCTTTGCAATCTTCATAGAACCTCTGAGCCAATGGATAAGACAAAACCAAAAAATTCAAGGTATTACACTTGGTCAGAAGGAACATAAAATAGCACTCTTTGCTGATGACATTTTAATATACCTAGGGTAGCCGGACACTTCTTTACCAGAACTAACCTCAGTTTTTTCAGAGTATGGAGATTTATCGGGGTACAAATTAAATATGCATAAAACCCAAGTTTTAACATTCAACTATGACCCAAATCATTATTCACTAAGCAAACTCAAAACTAACTGGGAGTCGGAATCTATGAAATATCTGGGGGTCAATATCCCGAAACAACTCAACAAAATTATATCACTAAACTATGATCCACTGGTGACAAAAATAAAATCTGACCTAGCAAGATGGAATATGATACCATTCTTGGGTACTGCACAAAGAATTGAAGCAGTCAAAATGAATATACTTCCACGTCTTCTATACCTTTTCCAAACAATACCGGTAGAACCTCCCAAAAAAACATGGCAGGAGCTGGACAGAAGGATCTCAAGATTCATATGGCAGGGCAAGAGACCTAGAATCAGATATAGAACCCTACAGCTAAACAAAGACAAAGGTGGGCTCGCGCTGCCAAATATCAGGGACTACTTTAAAGCCGCACAAATTAAAACTTTAGTAGAGATATGTAACCCAGTCTACACTGCACAATGGAAGGAGATGGAATGCCAAATAACAAGTGACATCCCCCTACAGGCGATAATAGGGAACAATGCCTTACCTAAGCTTTTGAATAACACTAACCCGTGGATAGAGACCCCGCTAAAAATTTGGTTTAAGATAGTCAGAGAGAATCAAACTAAAGAGCCCTATCGACTTCTGCAATGGATCGCCTATGATCAGGACTTTACTCCTAATAAAACAGACACCAGATTTAAAAAGTGGAAGGAGAAAGGGCTGATAAATATTACGATTTTTTTAAAGGGCAAATCTTAAGAAGTTTTGAAGATTTGAAAAAACAAGGCCTAATTAATCAAGACCTTTACAGGTTCTTCCAGCTTAGACACCACATAAACAATATACTTAAAAAGGAGGTTTTGGAAAGGGCCCAGTCAGGTGTTCTGAAGGTCTTCTTAATGGCATATAAAGGGATCCCAGGGATCAGATACATTTCTAAAATATACCAAGGTCTTCAAGACTTAAAAGGAGACAACACATCTTATATAAAAGAGAGATGGGAAAAAGAGGGGAATTTCACTTTACAACTGGAAATATGGGAAAAGCTAAATAAACAGCAATGGAAAAGTACCTCATCCCTGCAGTGGAGAGAATTTGGATGGAAAAAACTTGGCAAGATTTTTCAGAAACACCTGCACAAAACAAATTTACCCATAAGGGATTGAACTGTTGGCGCTTGTGTGGTGAAAAAGACTGCAAATCATTTTCATGTGTTTTGGTCATGCCCAGTTATCCACCAATATTGGACCAAGGTACAGACAATATTGGGGAAAATATTCAAAATTACAGTTCCTTTTCTTTTGTAACTTTGTATTTGGGTTTACTACCGGACTCACTGGAAAGACGAGGAGAAAAATACTTATTCAATGTTTTAATATTGGCAAGCAAAAAAGCTCTAACTAAAAAATGGATGTTGAAGGACTGTCCTACACCTGAAGATTGGACTAACGTGATCCAAGACATTTACTCGATGGAAAAGTTGACATTCGCACTGAGACAGGACATGGATGGGTTCATGAACTTTTGGCAACCCTGGACCGCATATGTGTCTTCCATTAGATCTAATCTTTGACAAATACCATTTCAATAATGGTTCCGCTCTTTGTTCCAACGCTACTCAGATGCTCTTTTATCTTTATTTACTTACTTTTTCTTTTTGTTTGTTTTTTACTGGTTTGTTTGGTTTTTTTTATTTGTTTTTTGTTTTTTTTTCTCTTTAATTTCACTTTTTCTTTCACTTTAAAAAAAAAAAAAAGGGGGGGTGTTGTAAGAATTAATCTTCCAATGTTGTCAGATATCAGAAAATAAGGGAACATGTGATGAAAATGTAAACACTGCATTGCTGTAACGACCTGTATACCCTTTACAAAAACTTAAATAAAAAAAAAAAAAAAAGAAAAAAGAAGAAATGGCATGCCGAACAGTTAAAAATTATAATTACCGTTTAAAGGAAAAACAGCAAATAAAGGATCCTGAAAAATATTTAAATAAATGGGAAAAAGATTATTCTTTCAAACCCACACTGAATGTGGATGAATGTGCGGTCCTAGTATCAACTGTAAAACTTATAACTAAAGGCAATAAGAAAGGGAAAAGTAAGCTAAGTTCTGAACTTAAATGTGCCAATCTCAGGGCAATGGTGGCTATAGACGCCAGAGCCAAATCAGATCAAGGGAGAAAAAAATGATGAAAAAGAAAAAACAAAAAACCAAGGTATAAGAGTCAAAACAGCGAGGAGCCCTTAAGTCACGGGGAGGAGGAAGCACATCCTCCCCCGTCTCACTCAACTTCTGATCCTAAGGAGGGTCCTTATAATGCATTAATGAAAGAGGCCAGAGAAGTTGAACAAAAGTATCTCCCTCAAAACAGTGAACACGCATCAGCTTTTCCGGTGATTGTCAAATCTGTAAAGGTGGAAGAGGGGCAGCCAAAATAAGACAGGCTGTATTTTAAACCTTGGACCCCCCAAGAAATAATTCAGGCGGCCAAGAGCAAACCAAATCCTGAAGAGGATTTGACCAGGTGCATTCGGGAGCTTAAAGATTTGTTGTTAATACACTTTTTAGGTCCCTCAGAAATGTTTAAAATACTGAGAACTGTGTGTGGTGAAAAAGTGAATGAATATATAAATGAACATTTTGACCCTGATTATGAAGACAAAATTGCTGGGGTAACATTTTTAAAGGACATGTGGAAAGAATATAAAGGTAAAATGTTGAAGGTCATTGAAGATGTTCAAAAATACTATGCTACACCATCCTCATTAAATGAAATGGCAGGGTTGCGCATGAAAAAGGATGAAGATCTAGGCGAATTTTGGGCCAGATTTATGACAAAATTTAAGAAAACTATGGGGGGACTGCCTAATGCTGCCATGGAAGACGAGCCCTATAGGGACTTGTTTAAATACAGTTTTCTAGAAGCATTACCTACTGATCTGTCCACAATGGTAAGGTCAACTTGCATTAATTTGAAAACATGTACATTGGCTGAATTTAAAGAGCATGTGTTACATGCAGGGGACACGTTGATGCAGAAGAAAAAAGTTAAAAGTAGGACAGTTCCACTGCTCCTGAGCAGTGTAGAGGGTGAGGAGGAAGTGTTTGTTGCACGGATGGTGCAAGGTGGGGCTAGACCCAAGACAGGCAGGTCAACGCAAGTGAATGATGGAAATCAGGATGTATGTTTTAATTGTGGCAAACCTGCTCACTGGGCCCGTGACTGCAGGTTTGGCCAAAGAGGTGGATTTGGAGGCAGGGGACCAAGTAGAGGTAGAAGAAGATTTCAGAATGATCAGAGAGGCAGGTTTCAGCAAGGCAGAGGAGGTAGAAATCAAAATGATTATGGAGGTGAGAAGAGACAAGGACCCTCAGACCGAAGAGCATGACTAACCGACTGTGACGAACTCTCTTCTGAGGACAAACAGACAGTACTGGACCAACAGAAAAGACTATCTGAAGTGTTGACAAGGCCTAATGAGACTTTGGACTTGACTATGTACAGCAGTGCGTTGTCTGCCCCTACAATATGGTTACTAGTGAATGGAAAGGAGGTTGAATTTCTTTGTGACACAGGAGCCACACGCACTACTGTTCGCAAAATCCCCAAAGGTGCTAAATTTACTGGAAGAACTATTAAAGTTCAAAATGCAGGAGGTGGAACAACAACTGAGAGCCTATATGGCCCAATTACATTAACAGACTCCTCCACAGGCAAAGCATGTATTTCAGAAGTGGTTGTGGCACTCTCCTGCCCAGTAAATTTACTCGGGAGAGATGTATTATTCAAACTTGACATTATATTAGGCCCAAATTTAAAAAATAAAAGAAGGATGACTACACTGATTTAAAGGATTCTGACTTTACAGATGTGATGTTTATATGATTTTGCACTGCGGGATACATTTATAATGGTGTAACAACATCATATTTCAGAAATGTGATAGCAATGAGGAATGTGCTTCTCCTGATTCAGCGGTGGCCAAGCTGGGTCAGGGTGAACTACATTGCACTCCATAATTTACCAAGGAATGTATGAAATAGGGGCATTCCTTGTAAAACATTAAATCAAATTCTAATTGGGCAAAACGTCCGCCTTTCCTTTGACTGAAAGGGTGTGACACAATATTTCAAATTCAACCTATCTGTGTTCAACTGGACAAACTGATCTTATTTATCAATGCTGAAGCATATCAAAAATGCACAGATAGTTATTTTCTTTTTCTTAAGTAGAATTTGTAAACTATTTCAAGAGATGTCACAAAAAGAAGCTATAATTATTGAAATCTTATTTTTGAAGGAACTGGGCTACCTACAAATTTGATTTAAAATTAAAATTGTTAGCACACTTCCTTTCAGTAAAATCAAACAAATACCCTGTAACTTTGCTGCATGTGGGTCTCCATGTATCAAAACAGGGGGTATCAAAGAAATTAATTAACAAATAATTAGCAATCCTCAGAAAAATAGATAATGCATAAAAAATTATCAATAAATGATTGATGATGAATTCAATTCAACTTTATGTACATAAGCGCTTCTCATTTCATTTTCTGTAGTACCCAGGATAAACATATGGCTACAGTTATAACTAAAATACATGCTGGGCAATACAGACCACTTTTTATTATTCATGGGATAATACAAATAAGAAGATCATGCCCTCTATTATGTTGTGAAGGGGGTTTTGCAGCAGGACAACCATTCCATATTGTTACCAGCTAGACTATTGTCGTACACTATAACCTTGTTGTCACAGCCACACCTTAAGCTTGTACCAAATTCCTTGTGGTTATTTACTGATGGCTCATTTAAAAAAAAAAAAAAAAAAAAAAAAGGGGCAACAGAGGAGCGAGCGGTGGTTCTCTCTCCCATCATCAAGGGGGGGGGGGTGAACAGCAGCTCTCTCTCTCTACTTAGCAAGGGAAAAAGCGAGCGACAGGCTTGCTTAGTAAAAAATAGAAGTGTGCTTATGCTGTAACAATGTTGTCTGGGGTCCTGATTGTGTAAAAATTCCACAACCTGCATCACCTCCAACAGCTGAACTATTGGCTACTAACCTGAATGTAACTTATCTGTACAGACAGTAAATATGCTTATAACGCATGCCACCTGCATACTGTTATCTTGAATCTGCGGGGGTTTGTCACCTCCACAGGAAAACCAGTAAATATCGATAGCAATTATTGCAGCTACGTAATGTTTTGATGCTACCACGTTATGTGGCAGTTATTCACTGCCCTGCCCACACTAATGGCACTGACTTGTTTAACTGCAGTAATCGTTTGGCTGATAACGCTGCTCACTGTACTGCTATTAATCTTTTAGGAACCATCTGTTTTATTAATGATATTGATGTTTTAAAAGATTGTTAAAATAATATGGACCTTCCTCCTGTTTCATATGTAAATAATTAGATATACATTTGGCTTGCCTGACGAAAATTTGCTCTGCCACCCACATTATATAAATGAGCTGTCCTGGTGGCACATGGCCAATCATGTGCCAACAGGAGGGAAATCAATGAATGATGAGGATGTTGGAAAAACTGTCCTAATATTTTGAAAGAAGTAACAAAAACATGCCAAAAGTGCATCATTTGTTTATAAAATAATTAACTAACTTGTTTCCCTGAGTAAGTCCAGTTACAAAGGGGGCGTGTCCTTTTAAGGACAAGGCCGTCTCAACCCTGGTGAAGAAAGAGGCCCGGAGGGGTACTCTCTCAGGTGGAAGCATGGCACCAAAATTATTGATGACTCTGTGTTCAGCACTTCTCCTGACAGTGGGGTGGTAATCTCTTTCTGATTCAAGGACAAGGAACCCACGAAGCACGGAAAATGAACAATACGTGGATTATATGCATAACCTGTGGTACCAGACAATGGTGGTTTCAGTGAGAGGACTGGGAATCAATACTTCTTGCTATGTGTGTTCATTGCTACCCCATTCACACAAGACTGCAATACCCATGATCCCTGCTCCACTGAGTGAAGAGGAAACACCCGGAGCGACAATAGCGATGAACTCTCTGTTTAATACAAGCAGTAATGTTGGACATTGGTTGGTGGGTAAACTATCTGGAAAACAGAGAATTAGTGATTTTAAAGGTATTATGAGTACTCTTTTTCCAATGTATGGCAGTGCTCTAGCTATACACCACATAAATGCATTAGCATGGACAATGGAAAATCTGACTGTATTAATGGAGCAAGGATTCACAACTTTAAATGAAGAACAAAAATTAGCCATTTGAATGATATTTTACACTTACAGCATGGGTTAGATGAAGATAAAGGTTGGGGCTCCTGGGATTGGTTTCAAAGTAGAACTTGGTGGCAGATTCTTTTGAAATAGTTAACCCCATTGATTGTGATATTAATCTTATTCTGCGTGCTTTTCATGTGTGTCATTTATGGCTGTGTTGTGAGACATGTATATGTTGGACACTGCATATGTGATTTAACCACGATGAAGGAGAGCCAGCCCCCTGCGGTGCGGAGCCACAGAGCTGGACCCCCTGCGGAGGACAGGGGACAGAAGACTCCTGACCACTGAGGCTCGGGAAGAGAGAAGGGGAGTTATGTAAATAAAAGGCTAATGAATGTGAATAAAGAGACTTTGATATAGATGTGTGATTTCCCCCGCGAGGGAAATGGTTTGATGTGAGAAGGTTTAAATGAGAGAACTTTGGTGTGTTGACTCTCTTTTTACTCTCTCCCCTGTTCAGCTCGAGTGTCCCCGCCACCAGTACAGACCCACGTCGCTACAGCAGGTGGTAAGTTTCACACACTCCTCACCCAATTTCCAGCGCTCACTGTGCCCACTTTTTCAGCGGACGGTCGCGAAGCACGGGGTGAACACTTCATCCCCACTTCTGGTCCTCCCGTGTTTGCAAATGCTCGGCGCTTGGATGCAGTTAAGCTCGCCATTTGCGCGCGAGGAGTTCGCCAGCCTGGAGAGGCCTGGGCATCGTTCGTAGGTCGAAGAGCCCGTGGGGCTTCGCCGCTGCACATGGTACCGAAAGCCGATGGGCTCCTGGGAGACCGTGCGGGGATTACCGCAGGCTAAACAACGCTACGGCACACGATCGTTATCCCATCCCGCACATTCCAGGATTTTTCGGTGCACCTGGCGGGGGCGCGCATTTTTTTCAAAGATTGATCTAGTTCGCGGCTATCACCAAGTCCCGGTCCAACCGGAGGACATTCCTAAAACAGCGGTAATAACCCCGTTCGGGACTTTTCGAATTTTTACGCATGCCGTTTGGTCTCAAAGGGGCGGCGCAAACATTTCAGCGGATAGATGGATGCCGTGTTACGCGATCTCCCTTTCGTGTTTGTGTACCTCGACGACATTTTGGTCGCGAGTACTTCAGAGGACGAACACGAAATGCACCTCACAGCAGTTTTTAGGAGGCTGGGAGAGCACGGCTTAATAGTTAACCCAGCCAAGTGCCAGTTCGGCGTTGAGCGGATTGATTTTTTGGGTCACCGCGTCTCCCCGGAGGGAGCGGTTCCGTTACCAGAGAAAGTACGCGCGGTAGCGGATTTTCCCCGTCCACAAACGGTCAAATCACTACAGGAATTCTTGGGGATGGTGAATTTTTATAACCGGTTCCTGCCCCACGCAGCTCAAATCATGCAACCGTTATATGCCGCGCTCAAAAAACAAAAGCCGACCCAGGCGGTCGAATGGTCCCCGGAGCGGGAGCGCGCGTTCACAGAGGTTAAAAAAGCCTTGGCTGACGCTGCGCTCCTGGCCCACCCAGACCCTGCAGCACGTATCGCGCTGACGACAGACGCTTCAGATTTAGCCATAGGGGCCGTTATTGAGCAACAGGTAGCCGGAGTTTGGCAGCCTTTGGCTTTCTTTAGCAAATCTTTAAGCGCGGCTGAGCGAAAATACAGCGCGTTTGACAGAGAACTGTTGGCGCTGCATTTGGCTATTCGTCATTTCCCAGTTCTGGCTGGAAAGGACGGTGCTTCACCGCTTATGTGGACCACAAGCCGCTCACATTACGCCATGGCCAAAATTTCAGATCCGTGGTCCGGCAGGCAGCAGAGGCAGCTGGCCGCAATCTCGGAATTACCACTGACATTAGGCACGTCGCGGGCAAATTCAATGTAGTAGCGGATTGTCTCTCACGCGCGTTCACGACCCCGACACGCGCAGAGGCAGAACGGGCCACCGTGACCGCGCCGCAGGGAGAGCGGCACGGTGGGGGCGCGCGCAGCCCCCGGTGCACGTGGGTATAGATTACGCAGCCATGGCAGCGGACCAGGGGGCGGACGCAGACGTGCGCGCGCTCCAGTCTGGACCAACAGGGTTGAGGCTGGAGAGCAAGTGTTTTACAAACCGGTATGCCCCCCCCTGATCTGCGACATGTCGACGGGGCGCCCGCGTCCGGTGGTTCCGGCCACGTGGCGCCGCCGTGTTTTTGACTCGGTCCACTCACTGGCGCACCCGGTGGGTGCGCGCGTCGGTGTGAAACTAGTGGCGGAAAAGTTTGTTTGGCCGTGCCTGCGCAAGCACGTGAAGGAATGGGCAAAAACCAGCATTTCCTGTCAACGGGCCAAAATTCACAGGCACACAAGAGCCCCGTTAGAACCGTTCCGCATTCCGGCCAGAAGGTTCGACCATGTGCACGTCGACCTTGTGGGCCCCCTACCGGCATCACAGGGGTTCACGTATCTTTTGACAATGGTGGACCGCACCACACGTTGGCCGGAAGTGGTCCCACTTGCGACGACCACGGCCGCGGAGGTGGCTCGCGTTTTTTTAACGGCTTGGGGTGGCGCGCTTCGGGGGTTTCCGTCTGGACATTACGTTCCGATAGAGGACCGCAATTCATCTCTGAGCTGTGGTCAGCGATGGCCCAACGGCTTAGGAGCCAAAAATTCACCGCACTACGGCTTACCACCCTCAGGCTAATGGTTTTATGCGAGCGTTTTCATAGGTCTTTGAAGGCAGCACTCAGAGCGTCGCTCACGTATGCAGATTGGGTAAATAAACTCCCTTGGGTTTTATTAGGGTTGCGTTCTGCGCTAAAGAGGACTTAGACGCCTCCCAGCGGAGCTGGTATTCGCACAAACTCTGAGGCTGCCGGCGAGTTTTTACCAGAGCACCCAGAGCCCCCACTCTCTCTGCTCTGGGTCCGTTTGTTGGCCGGGGGCAGACACGCTCCGGGTCCGGTTCATCACGCTTTTCCACGAGTTTTCGTCCCAAGGCTATTGAAAAAATGCCGTATTTAGTCTTTTGTCAGGCGGCGAAGCCTTAAAGCAACGCTCAAACCACCTTACGAAGGGCCATTTCGAGTGCTGGAGGCAGGTGTTAAGCAATTTGTGCTAGATTTTGGGGACGAAAAGAGACAGTCAGTATTGACAGACTAAACCTGCTTTTGTCATGAAGGACGTGTCTGTACCGGTCGCGGTTGGCGCCTCGACGAGGCAGGCCCCGCAGAGGGCATTTAACCACTCTCTTCCTCAGTCAACAGACCCGAGCAGAACAGCACAGCAGGCAAGGCGAGGGGCCAACGCACAGCAGATTCGGCAGACGGCTGAAGCCCAAGCGGCGCACAGACTGAATGTTGGTGTTGATTATTCAGTAGTGAGTAAGGTGCTATTAAATTTTGGGAATTAGACTGTTCTTCATCGTTTGGGGGGGGGTTATATGGCTGTGTTGGAGGACATTGTATATGTTGGACACTGCATATGTGATTAACCACGATGAAGGAGAGCCAGCCCCCTGCGGTGCGGAGCCACAGAGCCTGGACCCCCTGTGGAGGACAGGGGACAGAAGACTTCCTGACCACTGAGGCTCGGGAAGAGAGAAGGGGGAGTTATGTAAATAAAAGGCTAATGAATGTGAATAAAGAGACTTTGATATAGATGTGTGATTTCCCCGCAGAGGGAAATGGTTTTGATGTGAGAAGGTTTAAAATGAGAGAACTTTGGTGTGTTGACTCTCTTTGTTCGCTGCTCAAGAATAAGAGCAGACAGTGGAATGATTTCTTGAATAAACTGAAATGAAAGACAATTCGGTTTCGTTATTCAAGTCTCCCCACATCATTCCCTGTATAAGGTCCATAATAAATAGAGCTCTTGCTCAACACACTTTCATGTTACAATCTGTTATGCTCCAACGGGAAGTCCCTGTACAATATACTGCCTTGAGACAACAAGGTAATGGTGATTGTGATGACAGAACCACTGTTAGATTTGGAAGTGATGCTCAATGAATGTCAATGTAGAAAATCGTGAGAAGATACATTGTACTGATGATTGCATGTGATTTAAATTGATAAAAATGATAAACAGGAGGGAATGTCAAAAAAAATTATGTGTATGCATATTATCATTTTATATAATCCAATCAAGTATATATATAACTGTATGTAACTGTCTGCTGAAAAATACTAAAACTGTCTGTGTATTAGAAGTTTTGTACATGATGCATGAAGATTGAAGTTGTTTTTTTCTTTTTTAATTATGTTGAAATTCCAGTTCTCCTTTCATGGTAGATTTATTTTAAGGCACATGATGACTGGGATGCACAGTATGACCTGCCCTAAGAAACTGGTTACTCCTTAGAGCACAAGGTGGACTCTGCTAAAGTGAAATTGTTCCTTTTTTCTTTGATGTCAGCATATTCATCATGATTGTATAAGGGAGTATATGATAGCTGTTTCTGTTTGATCATGCAAACTGCTGTGTATAAATTTTCTGAACTCTGATGATTGTCTTTAGTTACTGATCTCCTGTAACCCAGGATTCGTGCTCCTTGCATTGCAAGTAAACAAAAGCTCATGAGAATAGAATTTTGTGTCTTGAATCTTTATTGAGGTAACGAACTAATATACGATCACTTTTATGAGTTTCTAGAATTCCTGACAACTACCCAGCCCGGGCAAACCCTAAAGTACACACACGCCAAACATGGTGACACACACATTACAGGTTTTTTTTTTTTTTCCCACATGGGCACTTGTTGTAGCAGTTTGTCACGAGAAACATATTAACTACGTAGCCGGGGCAATTCACATTAACCCAACTCATCGCCCCTTGCTACTATACAGTCTCGATGGGAGAAGCCACCCCTGAGACCCGTCTGGGCGGCTCCTGCCCAGAGCGTCTTCATCTCTTTGGCACTGGAGACAAGCCACGTTGGCATTTCGAACACCTCCTTCTTATTGCTAGTGCGCCACAGCTCGTTGGTGGTGTCTCCATGAGTCATCGCGACAGCTGTTGCTGCATCGAGCAGCTTGTTTTTGTGCTAACGAGATCGCAAATGCCCCATGTCCCAAGGGAAAATCTGGTATTGGGTTGGACTGAATGGCTTGAGGAAGTACAGGCTTGCATGAGAGCACGACACTTGTCTATAGCTGATCAAGCATTTTTCCTATTGGATCATCTTGAGGATGAAGCCTGTGAAGAAATAGAAGTACCGGCCTAGTGTGGTTTGTGGGGACCCAGATCAAATAATTGCAGTATTACAGAGCTGTATTGGTGTTGTGAGTCATATGTTTCTTTGCAACAGGCCTTCTTTTCCAGGAGGCAACAGGAGGGGGAGACCTTGCAAGAATTCTCCCTTGCCCTGATGAGTCTTATGGCTTCTGTAAAACAGCGTGCACCCAATGAAATTCCAAATTATGAAGTGTTGCTGAGAGATCAATTTGTTGAACATGTTTTTGACTGTGCTCTTCATTGTGAGCTTAAACAGTTTGTGCGTAGACAGCCTACCACTTCTCTGCTTGATGTCAGGAGTGAAGCTATAAGATGGGAGCGAGAAGGTCTGCCAGGTGGGTTTAGAGACCGTAGTTACTCAGTTCCCTCAGCATTTGGTACTCTGTGAAGTGTACAGACTATCTCACAGGGGTTGGTTGGTTCACCCTGGATGATTGACATGAGTGAGATGAGGGAAATGTTGAAAGCTCAACAAGAGCAGTTAAGTAAATTAACACAAAGTATGACTTTATTGCAGAATTCTCATCAGTCTACTCGCCCGCGTCACAGTGGCCTGATTGTATGCAGACGTTGCCAACAGCCTGGCCACTACGCAAGCGATTGTGATGGTGTGCGTGTTGTGCATGGTCAGTCTCCCTCATCTGTAATCCTGCGGCCTGGATAGACTCCTCCATCTCAGCCGTCGGGAAACTAATGCCCAACGGATTGCAGAGCCACAGTTTGGGTGGGGTACCGACTGGCTCAGAGGTTGGTTTGATAATTGTGAGGCTGCTTCTAAATAGGTGTTTTTCATGCCCATGCCTAGACTAACATGGGTGGCGTTACTGTACCTTGTTTGGTGGAATACTGGGTTCAATGGTGTCCCACCATTACAGAGAGCTTCTTTTCAACAGCATTTTGAGTCTCAGGGCTTGGAACAACTTCAATCTTGTCACTGGTTGCCAGCTTAGAGCTGCCACTGGTGTTAGCATTCCTCTACATTGGCTATACTTGAGCTTGACATTGTGACTTTGTGGTAAGATAATGACCCCGATGTGGTGTGTTGTTGTAAAGGATCCCTCTTGGTGACGTGTCTTTTCAGGCCCCCTGGTGTGTTGGGGATGAACATCATTCAGCGGTGTTGCAAAGATCTTTTTGGCCAGCATGGTTTGGCTTTCGTTGAGTTGCCTGCTGTATCAGATGCCCCCGAGTTCGTCGTGAGGGCTCTACAGACATGTCATTCAGTTAAGCCATGCAGTTCTTCCAATAACGCTCGTTGCATGGTTAAGGTCCCGGGGTACAAAGCTGTTCGTATTCCAGGTAGGGTAATGAAAATTGTATCAGCCACATGCTCTGAACAATATGCTGGGATGACTTTTCTTTTGAGCCTTTGCACACTGGTTCGCCAGCTGGTCTACTTGCTTCACCTGCATTGGTTTGTGTGGAAAGGGGCACAGCCTTTGTTTCCATTGTTAATGTAGGTGTCACAGATGTGTTACTATACCCCCGCACCACTGTGGGTACACTGAATAGTGTCATTAGTGAGCCTTCCCCAGTGTGTTGCTGAGGTGCCAGCTTGTGTAGCCACAGTAATATCTCAGACCATTGTATCAGTGCAGATCAGATAGAGGAGCTACACCTTGTCTCAGCTGTCAGATACAAGAACAAAGGCGGTGCGGGCTCCTCCTCATGTATATGCACAACTGCCTTTTTCATCTCATGAGGGAGACCTGGGGTGTTACGACCTGGTGTCTCATGATATTCCTCTTTTGGATGAGGTGCTGTCAAACAGCGTTACCGATGTTACCTCCGTCTGAGTATGAGGTTGTAAAAGAGCATATCAATCAATTGTTGGAGGCACAGGTAATCAGGGAGAGTTGTAGCCCCTATGCTTCACCCATTATCCTTGTGAGAAAGAAGGATGGCAGCCTGCGGGTGTGTGTCAATTACTGACAACTTAATAGCAAGACTCATAAGGATGCCTTCCCTCTGCCATGTATCGAAGAGTCTCTCGATGCCCTCACTGGTGCACGCTGGTTTCCTACCATGGATCTGGCCAGTGGCTATAATCAAGTTCCAGTCACTGAAAAGGACAGGCCCATGACAGCCTTTTGCACCCCATTTGGGTTATTTGAGTGGAACTGGATGCCCTTTGGACTCTGCAATGCCCCCAGCACATTCCAGCGCCTGATGCAGCGGATATTTAGGGATCAACAATCCCAGTCTCTGCTGTTATACTTGGATGACATTGTCATTTTCTCATCCACAGTTAAACAACACCTAGAGCGGCTGGAGGTGGTACTGAGGTGACTGCAGCAACAGGGGTTGAAGACAAAGCTCACCAAATGCACCTTTTTCCAGCAGGAAGTGCATTACTTGGGTCATGTAATTTCTAGTGCAGGCGTTTCTACTGATCCCCCCAAAAACTGAGGTGGTGTCGAACTGGAAGCCTCCCCGGACTGTTACAGAGTTGTGGGCTTTTCTTGGGTTTGCCAGTTATTACCGTCACTTTGTTGAGGTGTTTGCAAAGTTGGCTGCTCCCCTGCACAGACTGGTTGCTGAGTTGGGAGACACCCACCGTAAGAAGAGGGAGAACACTGTGGCTACAAACTGGACTGAGCAATGCCAAAAAAGTTTTGAGGCACTCAAGACAAAGCTAACTGCAGCTCCTGTTCTTGCTTATGCAAACTTCTCCTTGGCTTTCATCTTGTTGGTGGATGCAAGTTATGCGGGCCTGGGTACAGTGTTATCCCAGGAGCAACAAGGAAAAGTAAGACCAATAGCCTACGCTAGCCGAGGTTTGAGACCCTCAGAATGTAACATGATCAACTACAGCTCGATGAAATTGGGAGTTCTTGGCCCTTAAGTGGGCCACGACTAAGAAATTCCGAGAGTATTTGTTGGGTCATAAGTGTGTGGTTTTAACCAGATGAACTCAGGAGATTCCGCGGGCGGTCACGTCTCTGCATCTTTAGTGCGTCTCAGTGCGCACTAAAAAAAAAAAGCTGTATTTCCAGTCTTCCAGTACAGACACAGCCTTAAACAGAAAGCCAAAGGAGTGTTTGATTGGTTTAGAATGAGACTGACATCTCATTTGACCAACAAGAGCCTTGATTTGGGTTTTAAACCCGGAATAACCAATGATCGTAAACCTAGCAAGAAGTATCTGCCCATCAACGACCACGAATACAACGAGCCAATTGAATCCGAGTAATCTGACGATGGATGTGTCGTTTAGCCAATCAATTTCTGACTTCAATGCATCCTACATGCACTGGTTCAGTGTATATTTCTGGTAAAATACCATGCGTTTGCGTGCGTAAAATCTGTTTGGACTCCGCCGCTGTGTGACGCGCAGTCCTTTGTGATACTGTGCAGAAGGGTCAGGGTAACATTAGCCATTATTTTACTTGTTTTGAAAAATGGTTCACAAAATAAACCGAAAGGGCGTGCATGAAAACGTTGATGGCTTGACCGGGTCGGGTGACGCCAACAGTGAATCAGTAAACAAACGGAGGTTTCAATAATGGAATAGCTGATGATCCAGACACCAGTGGACAATACCAGCGACAGTGCGGTTGTGGACAGGTAAGTCTTATAATCTAAATTATTCTTTATTGATAAAAATAGTAATAAAAATAACTTTTGACCAATCGGTAATTACAAGGGTCCCGCATGGCAACGTTTTTGTGTGCGCCGTGTTGGGGGGGGGGGGGCGTTATTTGTTACTGTGCATATTGCAGAAAAATTTAATAATTTTTTAGTATAATTTTTATTTCACTGTAGGCTATTTTTTCCTGTAAAAAAAGGAACTGTGCTGTGTATGTCTGGGTTATTATGCCTTTGTTTTACTGTGTAAACGTAATCTGGTGAAATAGAGCCCTGACTATGTGAGCACACTAATGTGAGCACCCCAGGTGGACCTCGATATTCAATCTGTACATTTTCAATCCAGTGACTTACAAAGTGATTCATAATTTTCTAAAGCCTCATTCAGAACATTATAGTCCCACAGACTGGTTTTCATCTGGGGCAGCATTTATAAATCACTGGATGGAGAATGTACCTGTACATGTACAGATTGGATTCCATGGTCCACTTGGGGTGCGCACTTGGTCAGGGGTCCAGTTGACCTGTATCTGTGTAAACTGGTGAGATAGTGAACTCTGGAAAAATTGGAGGGGGGGTTGTTTTTGTGTATACTTTAGTGAAATGTATTAATTTTTCGCATAATTTTTCTTACACTGTAGGCTATTTTTGCCTGGAAAAAAAAAAAAAACAGGAACTGTGCTGTGTATGTCTGGGTTGTTACTCCTTGGTTTGACTGTGCAAACTACTGAGATAGTGAACTCTGGAACACAGTTTTCCAAACTGTGCCATTTGGCACAGTTTTGGCACAGTTCAAGAATGCATTGTTACAACCTGAGAAAAACGCTGTGTAATATATTCATTTTTTGTGGTATTGTTACAAAATTTTGACCTGAGCTTGAAAACACTTGGTTCTACATTTCTGTTGTTTTCCAGCAAGTTTCACACAGCTGTATGTTATTTGCAAGCATTTGTATCTAAAAAAAAAACACCCAGGCAAACTTTATTTTCTTCAAATTCAGTATGTTTAGATGATTGTTACTCAGTGGCAGGAGCACTTAGAGAGATTATGACTGTTTTGCCAAAAAATTCAGAGTGTTTTCTTTTAAATGAGACCAACCCCATGAAGATGCTGCAAAGGGTTGAAGAACAGCTTTTGATTTACTTTAGGCATGTTATTTTTAGGGAAGTTGAGCAGAGTTCAACAGGTTAAATGGACAATAATCCACTCAGTCACTTGTCTTCTGCAAAGCTTGGTGCTACAGAGCAACGGTGGGCAGCCCAGCTGGCCTCTTTTGATTTTGAAATCCAGTATCATTCTGGTAGAACAAATAGGAATGTTGACACTCTGTCCCAACTGCATCCATCTGGGGCAGAGGATATTGGCCTTTTCGTTCCTGGTACTTCTGTTTCTAAGCCTTTACAGCAAGCCCTGCAGCCCAATAAGGTGGAAGGTATGCAATCTGCCGTATCTGTCTTGCCCTGTCACATGCCTTCTGATATCCAGGAGCTTCAACAGGCTGATCCACTCATTCAGGAGGTTCTAGTGTTCTGGAGAAGGCAGCAGCGTCCCACCTCCGAAGAGTAAACACAGATGTCTCCAGCTGCCTTGGCCTTACTTCGTCAATGGAATTGGCTGTTTGAGAAGGATGGAATCTTTTATCACAGAGTGTTTCACCCAGATGGTGGAGAGGCAGTTTTCCAGCTTGTTCTGCCCGCTGCATTGAAGGAACAGGTGCTAGTCCAGACTCATTAGGATCATGGCCATCAAGGAGTGGACAGGACTTTAGACTTGCTGCGCCAGAGGTGTTATTGGCCAGGTATGTCCTCTGAGGAAGCTAAATGGTGTCAGGCCTGTGAAAGATGCCAACTTGCAAAAGACACTCGGCCTGCTATTCATGCATTTATGGGCTATCTGTTGGCTTCACGGCCAAATGAGATCCTGTCCCTCAATTATACATTACTGGAACCTGCCCATGATGGTATAGAAAATGTCTTGGCTGTGACAGATGTTTTTAGCAAGTACACCTGGGCAGTTAGATTAGATTAGATTAGATTCAACTTTATTGTCATTACACATGTATGAATACAAGGTAACGAAACACAGTTTAGCATCCAATCAGAAGTGCAAAGGACAGCAGTGCAGTATATACGGTAATTAACAGTATGTGCAATTTAAGCAAATATATGCAGCAGTGCAGAAAGTTAAGAGTACTGTTATGTGCAAATAATGTGCAATAAGTTAGATGTAGTTATGTAGTTATGCAGTTATGTACAGGTGAGGATGGTAAAAGATGATGGTAAGAGAGTCAGCGGGGAACTAGTTCAATAACGTGACGGCTGTTGGAAAGAAACTGTTGCCAGTTGCCACCTGAGATCAATTTGCTTCTACAGTGGCCCAAGTTCTGCGGTGCGGGAGTGGTTTTGTGGTTTGGTGTTCCCACCCTGCATTCACTCTGATCAGGCGCCAACTTTGAAAGCTCTTATTCAGCAGCTTTGCAGTCTGTATATCAATCATAAAGTCTTGCACTACTTCATACCATCCGATGCAATGGGCAGTGTGAGCGCTTTAACAGAACCCTTCACAACTTGCTTGCCACACTGCCTGTGTCCCGGAAGAGACTGGAATGCCTGTCTGCCTCAGCTGCTGTATTGTTATAATACTACCCCACATCAAGCCATTGGTGAGTCTCCATTCTTTTGATGCTTGGCCAAGAACCGAGACTGGCCCGTTGACTTCCAGTTGTGCCGAGTGCAGGACCCTTTTAGAGGAGAGGTCCATGAGTGGTTCAAAAGCATCAGATCCGACTGCAGATTGCCTTTGAAGGGGTCCAGGAATGCCTGAGGGCTGCTGCAGAACATAGGAAGATGAGTTATGACCAGCAGGTGCGAAGTCCATCACTGGGAGAGGGCCAGCTGGTGTAGCTGCGTGACCAGTACAAGAGGGCAGCATAAGATTCAAGATGTGTAGAGCTCTGTGGTATAGAGTTCTGCAAGCACCCCGGGATGGGTAGAGCTCTGTGGTATAGAGTTCTGCAAGCACCCCGGGATGGTGGTTCTGTGTACACTATTGCACCAGTTCATGACCTAACTAAAAAGAGAAATGTTCATCATACCCAGCTGAAGGCGGTAATAGGTCCACGTTCATCAGAGTGCCCTACCGTGGATGAATTGCCTCCCACTGTTGCTTCACCAGAGAGTGAGCTGTCTTGTGATGTTGATTTACTGGTCCTCAGGCATGAAACCTCTCAGGCTGTCCCCCTGAGGATTGGTACCAGGGAGGAAACAACCAGACTGCCTGGTTTGGATTTTTTTTTACCCTCAATAAGAAACGCCTTCAATTAAAAACTGCATTTTGTGCTTACTTGTGTTATCTTTGTCTAATATTTAAATTTGTTTGATGATCTGAAACATTTGTATGACATACAAAAAAAAAAAAAAGAGAAATCAGGAAGGGGGCAAACACTTTTTACACACACACACACACACACACACACACACACACACACACACAGATACATATATACACACATTTCTAATAAAAATGTACGGAAAACCAAATTTTAAAGGACATTCAGTACAAAAAAAATACATATCGCGATATAGCAAAATTACATCGAGATACTTTTTTTTTTTTAAGCACTGCAGTGGTGCAGTGGTTAGCACTGTTGCCTTACAGCTAGAAGGTTCCTGGTTCGAATCCCCAGGTTGGCAGGGGTTGGAACCTTTCTGTGTGGAGTTTGCATGTTCTCCCTGTGCTGCGTGGGTTTACTCCGGGGGCTCCGGTTTCCTCCCACAATCCAAAGACATGCATGTTAGGTTGATTGGCTGTTCTAAATTGTCCCTAGATATCTGTTTCCTATAGGCCCTTAGAATAGAGGGTTAGTACTAGTGAAAGCGCTTTGAGTGGTCTTTGTGACTAGAAAAGCGCTATATAAGTGCAGGTTAGTTAGTAGTTAGTTAGTATATCACCCAGCCCTACTTTGAATACACTCCTAAATAAAATCTTAAGACCGGGTTAAAAACTAAGTATTTGCATTTCGCACTGGTGGATTGTAACCAGGTTGTAATTAGAGCTTCAAAATGCAAAAAGAAACAGAAGCAAGACACAAAAAATAGAGAGCAGGAAATTTATTGAAAACTGCATTTAAATTCAAACAGGCTGTTCATCAGCTCATCAAGTTTACAACCATAGCGCAATAAAAGCCCAAAAGAGAAATAAAGCTGAATAAAGGAGTCTGTAGTGAGTAGCCCCACTGTTCTTGTTGATCACTTGCAAAATTCATTTAGGCATGCTTGATGCGAGTGTGTCCAGGAGGC
Source organism: Pholidichthys leucotaenia (assembly GCA_020510985.1). Taxonomy (NCBI): domain Eukaryota; kingdom Metazoa; phylum Chordata; class Actinopteri; order Cichliformes; family Pholidichthyidae; genus Pholidichthys; species Pholidichthys leucotaenia. The sequence continues at coordinate 135,401,883 of CM035841.1, read as the reverse complement.
TGGTGGGAATTATGGTGAAGATGGCCATGAAGACACAGGTTGATCCTCAATCCAAATTAACGCCCTTACTGATGCTGACTGCAGCCCAATAACCACAAGATGCCATCTATAAAACAAGGGTTTAAAGAAGAAAAAACATCTTCAAAGGCCATGTCTCCTCCCACGCCACAATCTTGCCCATTCGGAATTTGCAAGGGAGCCCCAAACATGGGACATTGAAAGATAGAAGAAAGTTTTATTCTTAGATGAGAAAATTTTTTTTTTAACCTGGATGGTCCTGATGGTAGTCCTTTGTCACCAATCCTGTTCATATTTTTTTATGAACAGGATTTCTAGGCACAGCCAAGGAATGGAGGGTGTCATGTTCAGTGACCACAGGGTCTCATCTCTGCTGTTTGCAGATGATGTCATTCCATTGGCTTCATTGACCAATGACCTACAGGTCTTGCTGGGATGGTTTGCTACCGAGTGTGAAGCGGCTGGGATGAGAATCAGCTCCTCCAAGTCCAACTTCATGGTGCTCAGCTGGGAAAGGGTGGATTGTCCTCTTTTGGTTGGTGATGAGCTCCTGGCCCAAGTGGAGGAGTTTAAGTATTTCGGGGTCTCATTCACAAATGAGGGGAGAATGGAGCAGGAAATTGACAGATGGATCAGAGCAGCCTCTGCAGTGATGCGGATGTTGTACCTGTCTGTTATGGTGAAGAGGGAGCTAAGCTCTAACACAAAGCTGTCGATTTACCAGTCAATCTACGTTCCTACTCTCACCTATGGTCATGAGCTTTGGGTAATGACCGAAAGAATGAGATTGCGGATACAAGCGGGTGAAAAGAGCTTTCTCCCTAGGATTGCTGGACTCACCCTTAGAGATAGGGTCAGGAGCTCAGTCATCAGGAAGAGGCTCAGAGTAGAACCGCTGCTCCTCCACATTGAAAACAGCCAGTTAAGGTGGTTTGGGAATCTGATCAGGATGCACTCCTGGACATCTCCAACTTGAGATGTTCCAGGCACATCCCACTGGGAGGAGACCTTCCGGAGAGACCCCAGGACTACGCTGGAGGAGACCTGTCTTCCAGCTGCCTGGGAACATCTTGGATCCTCTTTGTATAGCTGGAGGAGGTGGCTGGGGAGAGGAAGTGTTATTTTATTTTATTTTTTATGCATCCATCAAAAAATTAAAACAAAGTAAAGCAGACAAACCCAGAGAAGTCTGGGCTTCTCTGCTTGAACTGCTGCCTCTTGCAACCCAGACCTCTGGAAAAATGGGATGGATGTGTAGAAGAGCTTGAAAGAACGAGGCGATGTGATATATAATCCAAAGTTATTATCAGCTCCTCTAACAAGTCTCATCTAGGTGCAGCAGCAGAAGAAGGAAAAAGAGCGAACACCTTCGGCTCTACGAACTTATACTCGCACATAACAACAGACATGCATATCAAAAGCTGACATCCCTCATTATCTATCCCCCCATTGTCTTCGTACTCCTCTGCCAGGCCCTGGGGGGTTCAGGGCAACCCATCCGGTCTCACCGCAGTGCCTCGGATGCTCTTTGATCTTCACTGGCGGTTGAGACTCTTTGTCCTGTTCTGAGGTGTGAAGTCGCCTTACATATGTAATCACCAAACATTCTCACATGCTTAAACATATGTTGTTATGGAATATATGATTAATATAGACCACAGGATGGATGGTTCTGATGGTTTCCAACATTACTGGCATGACAAGGAGAATCACTGGAGAGTTTTCTAAGGTGGCACAGTGGAGAAGGATCCATTATTATCAGAGGTGTTTTTTCCTTCATGGAAACAATAGTGCTACAGGTTGAACAGGGGTGTCAAATGGCGGCTGGCTATGTGGCGATGTTGCAGTGGACATGCTCTTGACTGAGGGCCCTCATCTGTGGGGTAAGGACTGGGTCTTTCAAAAGGACAATGCTGCAGTTCATAACACCCCGCCTACGAAGGACTTCTTCCAGGAGAATAACGTTACTCTTTTGGACCATCCTGCATGTTCCCTGCTCTTCTAAATCCCATATAGAACATTTGTGGATTAATGGCAAGGTACATTTACAAAAATGGACATCAGTTCCAGACCATGGAACTAACCCTTCGTGAAGCCATCTTTCACCACATGGAGCAATATTCCCACTAGCCTCCTGGGGAAACCAGCATCAAGCATGCCTGAAATTAATTTTGGAAGTGCTCAACAAGAATGGTGGGGCTTCTCACTACCACATCCTTTTTTGACACTTTTAGTTTTTTTTTTGTTTTTTTTTTAGGGCTATAATCTTAAACTTTTGACCAGCTGATGAACAGCCTGGTTGAGTTTAAATGCAGTTTCCAATAAATTGCCTACTGTGGAGGAACAAAATAGTCCACAGCGCGGCAGAAGGGAGAGGCAGTCCATTCACGTCAGGTCACCAGGGTGGAGGAACGAAATAAGTTCAGGCGTGACACGGCGAGCTGAAGGTTTAAGTGGTTTTATTCCTCCATCATCATGAGACACTGCAGCACTGTGTGCTGTGTATGAGCCCTGTTGTGAGTAAGCTCTGAGTGCGTCCCTCAGGCATGTCAAGTCAGCACATTTATGTATACAGACAAGAGAGAATGCATGGCACATTTACATATTGATATACGTACATGACAGTCAATACATATCAATTGCTTGGTTAACTGGCGCCAGACTCCTCTCCTTACTCCAGGGATGTATAACAATAGGACAAAAAAGAATGCAAGGCACATTTACATATTGATATCAGTCCATACATATCAATTGCGTGATTAACTGGTTGTCCCCCAAGGGGCTCTCTGTTTGTATGCAATCCCTGCTGAGCGTGAATATTATCAGTCTGCATTGTGCTGCGTGCTCACCCGTGTGCTGGGTGCCCACACTACTCTATTTTTTGACTCTTGCTCCCATTTCTTCTTTTTTGCATTTTCAGAATCAGAATCAGCTTTATTGGCCAAGTATGCACAACACATACAAGGAATTTGACTTTGGCTAAAAACTTGCTCTCATTGTTCAGGTGGAGGATTTAAATAAGGATTCAATGACAACAGAGTATGTACAGTAAATTACAGTCTGTCCACATTTCTATAAAAGGATGCAAATATATACAGGAATATATGCAGTTATTTACTCAGACTAACCACACTTTGCAGAAATATATGAAAAAATATACAGTCACACAGTATTTCAATGTGAACACAGATTCAGTGATATAATGCTGTGCTTTCAACACCATCCAACCGATGATCCTGAAGGACAAGCTGCTGCGCGCAGGGGTGGATCAGCACCTGTCATCATGGATCCTGGACTACCTCACGAACCGGCCTCAGTTTGTGAGAACCCGGACTGTGTGTTCCGACACGATCATCAGTAGCACGGGGGCCCCCCAGGGAACGGTGCTGGCTCCCTTCCTGTTCACTCTTTATACTGCGGACTTCTCACACAACACAACACACTGCCATCTACAGAAGTTCTCTGATGACTCTGCCTATCGTTGGCCTCATCTCCCAATGGAGATGAAGCTGAGTACAGAGGGCTTATCCAGGACTTCGTGGACTGGTGCCATCGGAACTGCCTCCAGATCAACGCGAGGAAAACTAAGGAGCTGGTGGTGGACTGCCGCAGGCAGGGCAGCCCCTCACAGTACCAGTAAATATACAGGGAACAGACATCGAGATGGTGACATCCTATAAGTACCTGGTATTCATCTGAACAATAAACTAGACTGGTCACACAATACTGATGCACTCTACAAGAAGGGACAGCGCAGGCTGTTCCTGCTGAGGAGACTCAGGTCTTTTGGTGTACAAGGGGCGCTGCTGAAGTCAATCTATGACACGGGTGGTGGCATCAGCCATCACTTTTGAGTGGTCTGCTGGGGCAGAGGCATTACTGCAGCCGATAGGAAGAGACTGAACAAACTGATTAAGAAAGCTAGCTCTGTCCTGGGGCAGCGCCTTGATCCGATGGAGGAGATAGGAGAGAGAAGGACGGTGGCTAAACTGTCATCTCTGCTGGAGTCCGAGTTCCACCCTATGCAGGACATACAGAATGCACTGAGGAGCTCATTTAGCAGCAGACTACATCATCCCAGGTGCACAACCGAGAGGTTTCGTAGGTCCTTCCTACCAACGGCTGTCAGACTGTACAACCTAAGCAGGGCTGCTCGCAGAGATAGCAAAAGACGTTAACAAACTAATAGTTTTTTTGAATGCAAAAGATGCAATAGTCTTACACAATGGTCCCCTCCGGCATACAACTAGGAACATACCGGTCGCTATGGAGGGTGAGAATATGTATGGGCACATAATCATACCATGTAGGATAACTAAGTAGACGGTTATGCTGTTTCATTCCATCTAGCAACAATGCTCTGCACTGTGTGTGTTTATATATTTGCATATTTATTCCATCTAGCTACAATGCTCAGCACTGGGTGTGTTTATATATTTATATATCTACATATTATTCCATCTAGCTACATTGCTCCGCACTGTGTGTGTTTATATACTTGCATATTTATTCCACCTAGCTGCAATGCTCCGTACTGTGGGTGTTTATATATTTACATATTTATTCCATCTAGCTACAATGCTCTGCACTGTGTGTTCATATATTCATATATTTATTCCATCAGCTACAATGCTCTGCACTGTGTGTCTGTGTGTGTGTGTATATATATATATTTTATAGTAATACGTACATATGTTTATTAGCTGCTCTTGCTTGCTTGTTTTTTTCTTGCCTTCTGATTGTTGCTCTGAGTGTTGCTATCCCTGTGCTGTTGCAATCCTGGAATTTCCCCGTTGTGGGACTAATAAAGGCTTATCTTATCTTATCTTATCTTATAATGTGAATGAAGTAAAAAGCAGTGTGAGAGTTATGTGCAATGTAATAATGGATGAAAAGTCATGAGTACAGCAACAGGTAGGACTAGGTGAATGTTAGGAGTTCATCAGAGTGATGGCTTTGAAGCTTTACTTAAAACCTGGTTACGATCTACCAGCGTGAAATGCAAATACTTGTAATTTTTCTCCCAGTCTTAAGATTTTTTTCAGCAATGTATGTTTGTTTACTGTGCATGTCTCTTACTGTGCTGTGTGGTTTATTTGCGAACACAGTACAGAATTTCATCCTACCTCATGTGATGACAAAGTGAGTCCAAGTTTAAACTATCAAAACACAGACCATCTCTCCATTCCTTATGAAATGCTGTTGATTCAGATATTTAAGAGATTTGAATCCAGTGCAGGCTGCTCTCAAGGTTTTTAAATTTCAACCTGTAACTAGAAGAGGATCTTCCTGCCTCACTAGAGTTTCAACTCTGCGTGAAAAGTGTCTCATTTTTACCTCTAGTGTGGCTCACCTCATGTGATTTGAAGAGCTTCACTCCAGTAAAAGTATTCCCATATTAATCACATGAGTTTAACTTTATTGTTGGTGAGTTGATGTCTTCTTAAGCTACTCATCTGAGTAAAGGCCTTCCCACACTGATCACAAACAAACTGTTTAACACCAGTGTGGGTGAGTTGATGTATTCTTAAGCTACCAATCAGAGTAAAGGCCTTCCCACATTGACCACACACAAATTGTTTAAATCCACTGTGGGTAAGTTGATGTGTTCTTAAGTGACCCATTAGGGTAAATGCCTTCCCACACTCATCACACACAAATGGTTTAACCCCACTGTGGCTGAGCTGATGTGTTTTTAAGTGACTTATCTGAGTAAACGCCTTCCCACACTGACCACATACAAACTGTTTAACTCCAGTGTGGATGAGTTGATGTGTTCTTAAGTTACTCATCTTAGAAAAAGCCTTCCCACAGTGACATTTAAATGGTTTAACTCCAGTGTGGATGAGGTTGTGTTTTCTTAGGCTACCCATCTGAGTAAAAGCCTTTCCGCACTGACCACACACACATGGCTTAACTTCAGTGTGGATGAGGCGATGTTTTCTGAGGCTACCCACCTCACTAAAGGCCTTTCCACACTGATCACACTCAAATTGTTTAACTCCACTGTGGATCAATTTGTGTCTTTTTAAGCTCCCAGACCGTGTGAACCCTCTTCCACATTGCTCACAAGAGTATTGTTTATCCACAGTATGGCATGTTTTTTGTCTTCCTTTTCCACTCTTGTCACTGTGCGATTCAGTTTTGCTTGATGTTGTTGGAGGATCTCCATCCTGCTGAAAGTGCCGAGGTTCCTCTCCATTTTCCCTATTATGTTTCTGTAGCAAAAAAAGACAACAGAAACCGTAAATGAATACATTTATCTATGGAAGACCAAAGATCCAAAGTTAAAATGAAATTATATTACACATTTTGCCTTTTTTCAATAGAACAAATCTGCATTTCTCAATCCTTTTGGATTACGATTCTTTTTTCTATTCTAATAATTATATATTGACTAATTAGAATTATTCCAAAGAATTGAATTGAATTGAATTGAAATTGAATTGAATTGAATTGAATGTTATGCTTATCTTTTTGACTGAGGATCGTCACTTCCTTGTGGTAACGTAACGTATCGTCACTTCCTGTTTTGCTGTCTGCCTGTGTGGTTGCTCTCCAGCTATTAGCTATGGCTACTAGCTCTCTTTCCTCTCCTCTGGTGTGCTCTCTCTGTCAGATGTTTAGCTACACCTCTGCCTCTTTTAGCGATAACGGTAAATGTAATAAATGTTGTTTTTTTGAGGCGCTCGAGGCGAGGTTGTCTGATTTGGAATCCCGGCTCCACTGCATTGAAACACCGTCTGCGCCAGTTAATCTCGACGGACGCCCATTAGCTGCAGCGGAGCTAGCTAGCTTAGGCCCCCCTGTCAGCGGTCCTCCGGCTCTCCTCAGCAGCGAGGAGACTGGGTGGGTGACGGTGAGAAGGAAGCCTAGTCGCAAAGCCCCGGTTCACCGCCAACCTGTTCACGTTTCTAATCGTTTTTCCCCGCTCAGCGACACACCCGCTGAGGAAAAAAACTCTGATCATTGGCGACTCTGTAGTCAGAAACGTGAACCTAGAGACTCCAGCGGTCATAGTCAAATGCATTCCTGGGGCCAGAGCAGGCGACATCGAGTCAAATCTGAAAATGCTGGCTAAAAGTAACTGTAAATACTCCACAATTGTTATTCACGCCGGCATTAATGACATCCGTCTCTGGCAGTCGGAAGTCACCAAACTTGATGTAGAATCGGTGTGTGACTTTGCAAAAAACGATGTCTGCCACTGTAGTATTCTCTGGGCCCCTCCCCAATCTGACCAGTGATGACATGTTTAGTCGCTCGTCATCCTTGAACCGCTGGCTGTCTGTGTGGTGTCCTAAAAATGACGTGGGCTACATTGACAATTGGAGCTCTTTTTGGGGAAAACCTGGTCTTATGAGACGAGACAGCATTCATCCCACTTTGGATGGTGCTTCTCATTTATCTAACAATCTGGCATCTTTTTTATCCAAATTTCCAAAACCATGACTACTCAGAGTTGGGACCAGAAAGCAGAGTCGCAGTCTTACACGCCTCTCTGCAGCTCCTCTTCATCCGCCACCCCTCAGCTTAGCCCCTGTCTTCCCCATCAGAGAATCGTTGTCTGCTCCCTCCAAAGTAAATAAAAATATCATGCATAAGCATCCCAAACTGATAAAGCAAAACATTGGTAAAACTCAAATTAAACATAAAGCCTCTAAATTGAATGATTTGGCCTCTGTTCCTCCTCATAATTTAAAAATTAAATGTGGTTTACTAAATATTAGGTCTCTAACTCCCAAGTCTCTGTTAGTCCATGATCTGTTAATTGATCATCAGATTGATTTAATTTCCCTTACAGAGACTTGGTTAGGGCAAGAGGATTATGTTGGTTTAAATGAATCAACTCCCTCTGGTTATTTAAACTGTCAAAATCCCAGAAGTTCTGGTCGTGGAGGAGGAGTAGCAACAATTTACCATTCCAAATTACTAGTTAATGTAAAGCAAAAAACATGTTATAATTCCTTTGAGGGCCTGGTCCTCAGTATTGGGCACTTTAGCAATTTTAGGTTAAACCCAATTTTATTTGCCATAGTTTATCGTCCCCCATCAACCTACTCAGAATTTTTATCCGAATTTGCTGATTTCTTAGCTGATTTAGTGCTGAAATCTGATAGAATAATTATAGTAGGGGACTTTAATATACATGTGGATGTAGATAGTGACTGCCTTAATGTGGCATTTAATTCAATATTAGACTCGATTGGGTTTTCTCAGAAAGTAGGAAATTCTACTCATTACCTCCACCATACATTGGACCTTGTTCTGACATATGGCATAGAAATAGAAAATCTTGTAGTGTCTCCTCATAACCCTGTACTGTCAGACCATTGTCTGTTAACCTTTGATTTTACCATTTCTGACTATTTGGCTCCTAAAGAAAAATATTATTACAGTAGATGCCTCTCAGATGATGCTGTTTCCAAATTTATGCAGATTGTTTCCTCTATGCCATGTGTCAACACAACGGAAATAAGCTATAGACAGCTTGCTCCTTCTGTAATTGATAACATGGTGGATAGTGTTTCAGCTTCTCTGCATCAGGCTCTAGACTTGGTGGCCCCCTTAAAAAAGAAAAAGTCTAATCAGAGATTTCTAACTCCTTGGTTCAACACAGAAACTCGTAGCTTAAAACAGAAGACTCGTCAATTAGAAAGAAAATGGCGCTCTACTAATTTAGATGAAATCTATTTAGCTTGGAGAAATCATCTTTTAATTTATAAAAAATCTCTTAGAAAAGCTAGAACAAGTTATTACTCTGCATTAATAGAAGAGAACAAGAATAATCCCAGGTTTCTTTTCAGTACTGTAGCCAGGTTGACAAAGAGTCAGGACTCTGTCAATCCTAGCATTCCCTTAGAGCTTACTAGTCAGGACTTTATGAACTTTTTCAATAATAAAATTTCATCCATCAGAGATAAAATCAATCAGATTCTTCCCACAGTTAACTTAAATACTGTAACTACTACAACTCCTTCTTTTGACGTCTGTCTTGATGAGTTTACTCCAATCGACCTTTGTGAGTTAGACAAAATAGTTTCCTCATCCAAACCTTCAACTTGTCTTTTAGACCCTATTCCTACTAGGTTATTTAAAGAAGTCTTCCCACTTATTGGTAGCTTTATTCTTCATATAATCAATTCTTCATTAACTTTAGGCCATGTACCGCAGGCTTTTAAAACAGCTGTAATTAAACCCTTACTCAAAAAGCCAACGCTAGATCCAGGAGCTTTAGCTAACTATAGACCAATCTCTAATCTCCCTTTCATTTCAAAAATCTTAGAAAGAGTTGTTGCTACGCAATTATTCGACCACCTGCAGGGAAATGGTTTACTTGAAGAGTTTCAATCTGGGTTTAGAATCCATCATAGTACTGAAACAGCCTTAGCGAAGGTCACTAACGACCTCCTCATTGCATCTGATAATGGACTAGTTTCTGTACTTGTCCTTTTAGACCTTAGTGCAGCTTTTGATACTATCGATCATAATATTCTACTTGATAGATTAGAACACTATGTTGGACTTAATGGAACTTCGTTGCAGTGGTTTAGATCTTATTTATCTGATAGGTTCCAGTTTGTTCATGTAAATAATGAGTTTTCTTTCAACTCAAAGCTTAGTCATGGAGTTCCACAGGGATCTGTGCTAGGCCCTACTCTTTTTAGTTTATATATGCTTCCGTTAGGCAACATTATTAGAAAGCACTGTATACATTTTCATTGTTATGCAGATGACACACAATTATACCTGTCAATGAAGCCAGATGATAGTAATCAATTAGCCAAGTTAGAAGCCCGTCTTAAGGAAATCAAAGCTTGGATGACTTGTAATTTCCTGCTATTAAATTCAGATAAGACTGAAGTCATTCTTGTTGGTCCAAAAAACCTTAGAAATTCCTTTCCAAATCAAACTTTCAGTTTGGATGCAGTTACTCTTTCTCTTAATAGCTCTGTGAGGAACCTTGGAGTTATTTTTGATCAGGATTTGTCCTTCAATTCACATATTAAATTTGTTTCTAAGACTGCCTTCTATCATTTGCGTAATATTGCCAAGATTAGGAGCATCTTGTCTCAGAGTGATGCTGAGAAACTGATCCACGCTTTTGTTAGCTCGAAATTAGATTATTGTAATTCTTTATTATCAGGTTGTCCTAAAACATCTTTAAAAAGTCTTCAGCTGATCCAAAATGCTGCAGCAAGAGTTTTAACAGGTACTAGAAAGAGAGATCATATCTCGCCGGTTCTGGCCTCCCTTCATTGGCTTCCCATAGAGTTTAGAATTAAGTTTAAAATCCTTCTTCTTACTTACAAAGCTCTAAACAATCAGGCTCCTTTTTATTTAAAAGATCTGATACTACTGTATTATCCTAACAGAGCACTACGCTCCCAAAATGCAGGACTACTTGTAATACCTAGAATCTCCAAAAGTACAATGGGCGGCAGAGCCTTCAGTTATCAAGCTCCTCTCCTGTGGAATCAGCTGCCAATCTGGATTCGGGAGTCAGACTCGATCTCTGTTTTTAAGATTAGGGTTAAAACCTACCTTTTTGATATAGCCTACAATTAGGGAGGGATCATGTGTTTCTGAACCCTTCCTTAGTTATGCTGCTAATAGGTTTAGTCAGCCGGGGGACCTCCAGTAATGCACTGGGCCTCACTCCTTTCCTCACTCTATGAAATTTTTTTTTTTTTTGCTGGTCATTAACATTTGTTTGTTCTCTCCCATAGATTGAGTCCCCATCGTGCTGTTTGCTCTCTACATGTCTGTTCTTTTCATCTTCTCTGTCCCCTCACCCCCCAGCCAGTCGCAGCAGATGACTGCCCCTCCCTGAGCCTGGTTCTGCTGGAGGTTTCTTCCTGTTAAAAGGGAGTTTTTCCTCTCCACCGTCGCCAAGTGCTTGCTCACAGGGGATCACCTGATTGCTGGGGTCTTTCTGCAACTGTGGGGGTTCCCCCCTACAGTTGATAGTGCTATGAGATGACTGTTGTTGTGAAATGGCGCTATATGAATAAAGTTGAATTGAATTGAATTGAATTCAAAGCATCAATCAGCCTCAAACAGATTCTGGAGGGGAAAGCAGCTCCCTGTCCTCAGGAAAGGAAAGCAGCTCCCTGTCTATGCCGTGTACATTGCAGATGGGGAACACCTTCCATAAAGGAGGGACAGGCTGAGGATGAAGGGGATGATGCACCCATCACTGGTTCTGAGGTTGCTGAGGTTTTGTTTAAAAAAAACAAAAAAAACAACTGATGGTGGTGTATAAGATTTGCCCCAAGTACCCATGCCAAGATTTGCCCCAAGTACCCTTTGGTCTTTGACCGGCGGGGGATAAAAAAAAAATTATTATAATTTTTGAGTTCCACTTTAAGCTTGTTCAGTTTTTCAGATAGTGGTATATCACTTTAACCAATTTTTTTTCCCACATTTTTGGCAGCATTTCATCTCGAGTATTTTAGCTTATTCAGTTTACAGTATACATACAGCATTTGCTTCAGGAAATATAAACAAAATCTAGTTTACATCTGTAGTGTATGATTAGGAAAACTACTGCAGATTAGATGAAGATTCTGTATCAGACAGTTAGTAGTCCTGGTTCATTGTGTTATTTCATCCATTAAGCCTTTAATGTTTGTGCATTGCTACTATACTGTATCTTCTTTGTAATGATTTCCAATGTGCTGTTTAGTAGGAGTTCCAGCGTTTCAGTCAGCTGCTTTAATTTTTAAGAATTTCTTAAATAATATCTTCATTAGAAGTCCATGTTAAAAAATAATCTAGCCAGTTTGAGCCCTCTTGAAATGTGGGAATTTTCTTGGGAAAAAGAAAGGGGGAAAAAACTGGGCTGGAATGTATTTTAGAGTCTTTTGTTGGTTTGCTTCTCTGTTTAGATAATTTCAACTGTTTATGTCTTTTGAAATGCTTTGTGGGTGACATTTTGGGTGCATCATTACCATTTAAATAACCAGTGTTCATAGATCACTAAAACCACAAAAGCACAAATGTCTGACTAGATCTGACCAGATAATATTGTTCTCCAAGTCCACAAATTAGCTGAATTTGGTTTTAAAATATACAAGTTTTTCTTCAAGGGTACATCCAGGGGCCCTGGATGTAGACAGGATCTGAACATGGTCCGGCCAAAATTGTTTCAAACAATCCATTGGGAAACAGTACAAGAGTGCTCTTCTGTTCACAGCCAAGAACAAATCCCAAATAAGAAAATTTTGGTCAGAATCTTAGTAACAAGAGCACTCTCAGGCAAGTGCAATATCCCCTGCCTCTGTTCTCTTTGAAGATTTCAATACGTCACTGAAGGAAAGCAGTTTTCAGTTTTCCCATATAATTATCGAGGCAGAACCAAATTATGATAAGCCTATCATCGATGAATATGTAACAAAAATAATTGTATACAACCCATAGCTGTAGGTCAGGATCCCAAGGTGAACCTGTGTGGCAAGTTTGGTGACCGTAGCTTTACTTGTTCTATAGTAATAGTGCAAATGGAATGTTAACCTTGTCTTTTGACCTTTAGATCCCAAACCCATAGTCAGGTCAGGGTGTAAACCATCTAAGATTTGTCTTTGATACAATTATGGCATTGATTTAAAATGCCTACATCATTTCTTACAGTAGTTATTGCGTTTACAAGATTAAGAGAAAAACTGACCTCTGACCTTGACCTCAAGGTTTACAGTTCCTGCAAAAATCATCTCATCAGAGTCAAATTGGAATATGCACATCATCAGTGTATATCAAACCCTGCTACCAAGTTTCAAAACATTTGGAACAAAACTGTAGGAGTTGATTTCACAAGACAATTACTGTCTATTACCTGAAGTGAAATAGGACATCATAAAGTGCAAGTTACACACCTGTGATGCCGTTGATGCAGCAGCAGTATGCATTCTTATTGCGTTGCCCGACATGCACCTCTCCAGAGAAGGACAGGTACACGTCGGCAACGCAGGCCGCAAGAGCTGTGATTGGGCCGTTTTATCTCCTCCTTCACATTTCCTGGTTCTTGCCACTGCTCCGCTCTGCCTGTTCACGGAGGCACAACTTCCAAAGGGAGTCGGTTAAACAACGGTCCAAATTCAAAAGAATATTGAGGAAGTAAGCACATACACAACATTCTATGGCTCGTCAAAAGCCCAGTAATTACACAGATTGCCAAATAACGGCAGCGACGGTGGTCAAACGCATCATTTTCTCAGACTTCTCTTTTTCTCTGTGCAATGATTGTATGAAAAGGTGCTTTTTCTTAACATTTATTTGCTCCAACTCCATCACAATGTGCTGTTGTCCGTCGCCACTTTATAAACAAAAACACAAGACGAACACAAATCACTCTACACATTGGCTGAAACCCATTTTGGCAACAGAACAATGCATTTCACCTAATGAGAAAAAATTGCCAATCACTGCATCAGCGACAGATGTTGGTAATGGCATTGACTAGGGCTGTGTGATAGGACGATATACTGTATATCGGATGACTATATAAAAGCGTCTATTGTTTCATAGAATACTCTATCGTTTATATCATATTTAAAATGCACACACACCTGCTCATTCAGTAAAGTTCCTACCTCACCACTACTTGTCAGCGCCCCATCTCTTCCTCGCAGTGAGTGACTGTATGCAGTGGAACAGGTGTGGTGGGTGGCTAGGCTTCAGTCCGGTGGTTGCTAATGCTAACTCCAAACTACCGGTTCAGATAGCTTCTACTCTTGTTTTCCAGGGATGTGGGACCATTTTTCATTGTGCTGCATCAGAGAGGATAGTTCGCTAACCTCGTTTTAATAGGAGGTAAGTAACGTTAACACCATGTCTAATTATAAAATGCTAAATGATGATGCTAAGTTGTGCTAACTGGAAACTATAGCAGACTATTGATTTTTTTTGGTTTAAATTACTGCTGAGTTTCTTAATTTTGTCTGAAATTTTTTTTAATTAAAGCTGCACAAGTGTATGATGGTGTATGATACACGCAAAATAAATACATTAAAATTGGTCAGAGGAGCAAGTTGGCTCTTAATGTAATTTATTTGATTTCTAATCATTTTAATTAGTCAAGTAGTGATAAAGAATAAAGTTAAAGTCATCACATGTATTTTATTACATTGCCTTTTGCATCTTTGATTTTCAGATCATGATCAATCTGAAATATTTTTACTAAGAAGCAAACAGGTTAAATCAGGCCAGCATGGCAGTCTTTAGGCTGCAGGTCTACACTTAAATTTTCAATGATTTAAACTAACAGCTAATTTATATCTGTAGATGGCAGCCATGGGTAATTTTCTCATTTTCACACATTTTTATGTTGTTGTTTTTTTTGGCTATTCTCCTCTGGCTCAGTAAATACTTAACTTACTGATGTTTACTTTTTATTCACATGATTTAGAAGAAAAACCTGAAATTTATGAACATTAAAAAACTATTTTATAACTGTGCAAAATTAGGAGGGAAAATGGTACATGTTAAAAAAAAAGAGCTGGTCCTTTTTATATGATTTTAGATTGATTAGATTTTTATTGATGATATGAATTTACAGAAAATGTATATCATCATACATATCGTTATATAAAACAACTTACACTACTGTTCAAAAGTTTGGGGTCACCCAGACAATTATTTTGTGTTTTCCATGAAAAGTCACACTTATTTATAGTTACTTATTCCTGCTGAGGAGACTCAGGTCTTTTGGTGTACAAGGGGCGCTGCTGAAGTCATTCTATGACACGGTGGTGGCATCAGCCATCACTTTTGGAGTGGTCTGCTGGGGCAGTGGCATTACTGCAGCCGATAGGAAGAGACTGAACAAACTGAATAAGAAAGCTAGCTCTGTCCTGGGGCAACGCCTTGATCCGATGGAGGAGATAGGAGAGAGAAGGACGGTGGCTAAACTGTCATCTCTGCTGGAGTCCGAGTTCCACCCTATGCAGGACATACTGGATGCACTGAGGAGCTCATTTAGCAGCAGACTACATCATCCCAGGTGCACAACCGAGAGGTTTCGTAGGTCCTTCCTACCAACGGCTGTCAGACTGTACAACCTAAGCAGGGCTGCTCGCAGAGATAGCAAAAAGACCTAACAAACTAATAGTTTTTTTTGAATGCAAAAGATGCAATAGACTTACATGGTCCCCTCCGGCATACAACTAGGAACATACCGGTCGCTATGGAGGGTGAGAATATGTATGGGCACATAATCATACCATGTAGGATAACTAAATAGACGGTTATGCTGTTTCATCCCACCTAGCAACAATGCTCTGCACTGTGTGTGTTTATATATTTACATATTTATTCCATCTAGCTACAATGCTCTGCACTGGGTGTGTTTATATTTATATATCTATATATTTATTCCATCTAGCTACAATGCTCAGCACTGGGTGTGTTTATATTTATATATCTATATATTTATTCCATCTAGCTACAATGCTCTGCACTGTGTTTTTATATATCTACATATTATTCCATCTAGCTACATTGCTCCGCACTGTGTGTGTTTATATACTTGCATATTTATTCCACCTAGCTGCAATGCTCCGTACTGTGGGTGTTTATATATTTACATATTTATTCCATCTAGCTACAATGCTCTGCACTGTGTGTTCATATATTCATATATTTATTCCATCCAGCTACAATGCTCTGCACTGTGTGTCTGTGTGTGTGTGTATATATATTTTATAGTAATATGTACATATGTATATTAGCTGCTCTCGCTTGCTTGTTTTTTTTTCTTGCCTTCTGATTGTTGCTCTGAGTGTTGCTATCCCTGTGCTGTTGCAATCCTGGAATTTCCCCGTTGTGGGACTAATAAAGGCTTATCTTACCTTATTTACCACCATGAGTTGTAAAACGAATAGAAAATATAGTCAAGACATTGACAAGGTTAGAAATAATGATTTGTATTTGAAATAATAATTTTTTCCAGATACTCAACCTGCTCAAAGGAAGGTCAGTTTTATAGCTTCTCTAACCAGCTAAACTGGAGGGCAATGGATCAGCGTTCTCGTCGCGCCCTCCGCCAGTACCCGGGCTTGCCCGGGGAAGCTAATGATCCTACCAGCAGACTAAATTTGAAGAGACGAAGCCTCAGTGCCAAGTCAAAGAAGAATCCTAGTCACAGTCCCAAAGCCGAAAGCAAACAGCCCCGAGAGCACCTTGCGGTAGGACCTGCCCTTCGCATACTACAACTAAACGTTGAAGGCCTGTCTGCAGCCAAGCGAAGCCTTATCGAAGTCCTTGCCTTCCAACACTCGATTGATGTAATCTGCCTCCAAGAGACTCATATTGGCAAAGAGGAAGCTGGCTGCTACACCATCAATGGCTTTGACCTCCTGTGCTATGTTCTACATGCCAAACATGGACGTGCCACCTATGTGCGTTCTGACATAGTTGAAGTAAACCACCTGACAACAACACATTTCTCAGACACCATAACCATTGGTGGCTTCCATATTGTCAATGTGTACAAGCCCCCTAGTGCCAACTGGGATCTGCAGGTCTTACCCACCCTACCCCACCCTGCCATCTATGTGGGGGACTTTAACAGCCATCACCCTGACTGGGGGTACCCAGCAGTGGATAGTGACAGGGAGGTACTTTCAGACTGGGCATCTAGAAATGATCTCGCTCTGATACACGACCCCAAACAAAGAGGAACCTTCCACTCTGCTAGGTGGAAGAAGGACTATTCTCCTGACCTGTGCTGGGTCAGCTCTTTGAATGGGACGCCATATCCTACACAGATCCTCATTCTTGATGATTTTCCACACAGCCAACACCAGCCCCTGCTTGTACACATTGGCCTACAACTTCCAGTCATAAACAGCCCAAGGAAGATGCGCTGGAACTTCCGCAAAGCCAACTGGAAGAAATTCAGTGAAACCCTGGATCGAAGTGCTGTTACCATCCCACTCCACACCATCACTGTAGATGAAGCATACAACCGCTTCTGCAGCGCAATCTTCAAGGCTGCTCACACTGCAATCCCACGTGGCTACCGAACCCTCTATGTCCCATGCCTGGACGGAGAAAGCGCTGCCCTCCTACAATCCTATCAAACATCAGGGGACCCAGAGATAGCAGACCATCTCATTGAATCGCTAAGTACAGCCCGGCGAAAGAAATGGGAGGAGACAGTTGCTGACCGGAGCTTTACCCACTCTAGCAGGAAATGTTGGAGCCTCATCCGTCGCCTAGGAGCTGCACAGAAGCCCCCTAGCCAAAGCTGAGCATCTGTCACACCCAACCAAGTTGCATCCCACCTACTGACCATCGCCAGAGCACCCCAAGACAAAGACACCAGAAGAGCAGTTACAACTGAGCTAAAAAAAACACCAAAAAATGCCCGTAGAGGAAATGAACCCTGAACCCTTCAAGGCTGCTGAACTGGAGAAAGTCCTACAGGGCCTGAAATGTGGAAAGGCAGCAGGATACGACAACATCTTCCCAGAATTCATGAAAAATCTTGGCCCCCGAGCCCTAACCTGGTTGACACAACTCTACACAAGGATCATACAAACAAACTCGATCCCAAAGAAATGGCGGACAGCAAAGGTCATTGCCATACCAAAACCTGGCAAAGACCACAAACTACCAGCAAGCTACTGCCCAATCTCCCTACTCAGAGTTCCTTATAAAATCATGGAGCACCTAATACTGCAACATATTTCCCCAGGAATAGAGGAAATTCTAAGTGTGGATCAAGCAGGTTTCCGCAAGGACCGCAGCACAGGAGAACAGGTACTGGCCCTAACCACCTTCATCGAAAATGGTTTCGAGAGCAGACTGAAGACAGGGGCTGTGTTTCTCGATCTTACAGCTGCCTATGATACGGTCTGGCACAAAGGCCTCCTCCTGAAACTTACAAAGGCGATCCCTGCCTGAGCAACAGCAATTATAAAAACCCTGCTGACCAACCGAAGGCTCAGAGTCCACCTCGGTCAGAACACAAGCTCATGGAGAACGCAGAAAAACGGACTCCCACAAGGCTCAGTTCTAGCTCCAACCCTGTTCCAACCTTTACATAAACGACCTGCCCACTACAAAATCCCGCAAATTCATCTATGCAGACGACATCTGTTTTGCACTCCAAGCACCAGACTTTGAGCCACTGGAACGGGTGCTCACGGAAGATTTTGCCAAACTGGACCAGTTCTGCAAAATCTGGCACCTAAAACCAAGCCCAGCAAAAACCGTCTCCAGTGTATTCCATCTCCACAATGTAAAAGCTGCCAGAGAACTAAACATCCACCTTAGCGGACTTAAGCTTAAGCATGCCTCGAATCCAACCTACCTTGGAGTGACCCTTGACAGGACCCTATCCTTCAAGGAACATTTAAAGGGGACGGCTGCTAAGGTGAAGGCACGAAACAACCTGCTCTGCAAGCTCGCTGGTGCAAAATGGGGGGCGGCAGCCTCCACCCTGCACACCTCAGCACTGGCCCTTTCATACTCTGTAGCAGAATATTGTGCCCCTGTCTGGTCCAGGTCATCCTACACACACCACGTAGACACCCAGCTCAACACAACCATGAGAACCATAATTGGGACAATGCGCTCAACATCACTCCCCTGGCTCCATGTACTGTCAAACATAGCCCCCCCACACATCCGGCGAGAAGCACTAACTCAAAGGATGCTTCAAAAAGCCAAAGATTCTCCTCACTTACCAATCCATGCAGATATCTACACCCCACCCCCTGCCCGACTTCCATCCAGATGGCCGATTTGGAAAAACCCTCCCCCAGCTGACTTCACCATCCAGACAGCTTGGCAAGAGGAATGGGAGACCAAGGAGGTCCCAAACAAACACCTGGTGACAAACCCCAACCAACAGGTCCCGGGCACCAACCTCCCAAGGAGACAGTGGTCTACACTCAATCGCTTCAGGACTGGACATGGCCCCTGCTTGGCCAGCCTTCACAGATGGGGCAGTAGCCCTAGCCCACTGTGCGCATGTGGAGAGGAGCAAACAATGGAACACATCATAGAGGCTTGCCCGCTCCAAAGACTGGAAGGAGGATTACACACCCTCCATACAGCAAACCAGGAGGCAACTGCTTGGCTTGAGGACTTTGTATTCGCTAAATAAATAAACCAGCTAAACTGTTTTCAGCTGTGCTAACATGATTGCACAAGGGTTTTGTAATCATCCATTAGCCTTCTGACACAATAAGCAAACACATTGTACCATTAGAACACTGGAGTGATAGTTGCTGGAAATGGGCCTCTATACACCTATGTAGATAGTGCACCAAAAACCAGACATTTGCAGCTAGAATAGTCATTTACCACATTAGCAATATATATTAGATATTAGAGTGTATTTCTGATTAGTTTAAAGTTATCTTCATTGAAAAAAACAGTGCTTTTCTTTCAAAAATAAGGAAATTTCTAAGTGACCCCAAACTTTTGAACGGTAGTGTATATCGTGATATGAATTTTTTTGCCATATCACACAGTCTTGCGTCAACGTGATGCAGGTGCATAAATCCTGCTTAAGTCAGGGGCTACAACTCCTGCAAAAATCATCTGATTGGAGCCAAATTGCAATATGCACATCATCACAGCATATCAAACCCTGGTGCCAAGTTAAAAAAAAAAATCGTAACAAGCCTGTAGGTGGAGTTAATGTCACAAAAGTGGGACAGATCGCCACATGACATAATCCTTCGGTCTTCACCCAAAGGGGCCGAACCCCTTTGGTTTTCAACTGTCGGGGGATAAAAACTAAAGAGTTCCGTCCATCCATCCCCTTCCTTCCGTTTAATCCTTTTCGGGTCACGGGGGGGTGGGGGGGGGTGAAGCCTATCCCAGCATCTTTGGGCGAGAGGCAGGGTACACCCTGGACAGATCGCCAGTCCATCGCAGGGCCAACACAGAGAGACAGACAACCATTCACTCTCACAGTCACACTTAAGGACAATTTAGAATCCTCAGTTTTGATGCCAATTAACCCAACTTGTATGTTTTTGGTGGTTCCAAGGTTGTCATAGCCAGGACCGGCACTGGGGTTAAGCTCCCAGTGCTCATAAAATGCTCCTTACGGCGTGCGTCTCGAAAAGCCTCTGACAACTAAGTCCAACTCCTAGCCTGCCCGTGTGGTTTAGTCTCTAAGCCCGGCGGAACTGCTTCTACTAATAGGAGAAGGGGCAAGGGCGGATCTCTGGCGCCTTAAAACCAGATGCTTTGGGTAGATGGTGGCTCGTCAACCTGGGAAGGTAGCCCATCTAGGGGAAGGTAAACCCTGATTTCAAACCTCCGCTGCCTTGCGGCACACCCGGTCACGGGAAAGGCTTCGGGAGTCAACCCTGAGGAAAAATCCGGAGTCGGAGTCCCTAAGGCAGTTCTCTGTTGTGCTCAACATCATTCTGGCAGCTCCTGCGACGGCGCTGGTGCCAAACTATAGCAGCCCTGCTGTTCCTTTGGATTCATCAGTGACGTGGAGAGGGGGGACATGCTGCATGGGTAACATCTTGTCCTACATATCTTCCTGCCCAGGCTTGAATCCTACCAATGCCCAACGCTGGAAGGTAGAACACCGGTGCGCATTGGCCTGTTCAGCTACAGGCAGTGCTGTTCCAGCAGAGTAGATGTTTAGGATTCTCTTCCATGGTCATCATAGACCGACGGAGGCCGACGAGGATGTTTTTGGCATGTGGGAGGAAACCAGAGAAATCCCGGAGTAAACCCACGCAGACACAGGGAGAACATGCAAACTCCACACAGATCACTGTTGATCGGGGGCTGGGATCGAACCCAGGATCCCCCAGCCAAGGGTGAGTTGCTGTGCTGCCACAGTGCTAATCACTTCGCCACCGCTCTAAGCTGAATACACAAAGTGAAAACTCATCCTACTTTTTGTAAAATAAATGAAAGTGCCTCACTGCCTGTTGGAAAAAAAAAACAAAACAAAAAAACATGTGGGCCAGCTGGAGTTTAATCACCATTCTGAAATTACTGGCCACCACATAACCATAGCAACCAGGGCTTAATTTGAGCCGAATCCTGCCAGAACAAAATCCGACACCTCTTACTTTGGATCAGTCCCACACTTCTTGTTTCACTATGAAAATGTCATTAAATTTTTGTCTATTAATTAATGTTTTCTGCATTATTAGGCTATATTTATTTGTTGCACAGAAAAATATCCATCACCTATTTTAGCTGCATTTTATATTGGATTTTAGCAAGGGGTGGGCGACACTGGGCAGTTCAGACACAGCATGCACCCGGTTTGAATTAGCTGTCAGCATCAAAGAGGACAGGAAAGAAAGTGCCAAAAAGATTTATTGAATTTCCTTAAACCAATAGTCCAATGCAATAGTTGAAGATGGCGACTCGCATCGACCAAGTATAGACAAACTTTTCCACAGGTAGCTTTTTCCCGTCATTTATCCACTGTCTGTTCTTCTCTTTTTTTCATATATCATTTTCGCCATCTGTCCGATGGAGCTGGAGGAACTTGAGGACTTTATTGGCGCGTTTTATCACCACTTCTGTGACATGGTGGAACCTATCATTTCTCCCGGTAAGCCTCACGATCCTCCCTCCTCGGTTAAGTGACCTAGACCCGCGGATTCACCATTAATTCTATTTCTATTTATTTATTCTTCTATTTATACGGATGCCGAGAGAAACGCAATTTCATCTTGCCTGCACTACAGTTGTATGTACAGCAATATGACAGTAAAGTTTGATTTGATTTGATTTGATTAACAACACCCGAGGAATTACGGAGCAACCCAGAGGTTAGTGACATTCTTTCCTCCATTGAAAGTAAACTTTTCAGCATGAATACTATGGTCGAGTTGCTCCATAAAGAATTCCAGGACGTCCGCAAAATCTGGAATTCAGCCAGGCACAGCTCGTCTCTCCTTGGAAGAAAACAGTACATTGGGGGGAAAAAAAAAAAAAAAAAAAATCAGTAGCGTCAACCACGCAACTTGACATCGTGCAAAAGAAAACCGGAAAATGAAGGAAACCATTCTCGATCTGCAATCACGCAGCATGAGAGATAACCTGTTTTATTCTGGAATTGTGAAAAAAACAACAAAAAACAATGAAAATCCAGAGCAGCTGATCTCTGAATTCATGTCTACGCAGCTGAAAATGCCCCTGACATTGTGAAATCAATTACCTTCCACCGAGTCCACTGCATTGGACAGAAACCCCCCCAAAACAAATGTCCCAAACAGATTATTGCCAAATTTGTGAACATTTCAAACAAAATGTTCTGGTACAGAGGCAGGGTAAGCAGCTTAAAAACACAAATTTTGGTCTTAATGGTCAATTTCCACAAGAAATTATGGAAAGAAGAAGAAAGCTTTTCCCTATTAGGAAACAAAAAAATCCAAGAAGGTAAATGAGCAGTTATCTCTGTGGATAGATTGTTTATAGATGGCAAGCTGTTTATGGATGAAACCATAACCCCCTGGCTATTCTAGATTCTAGTTTGTTCCCTAGCTACATGTGAGAAAAGAGTGTGATTGTGCGCAGGTCTCTTATTGACCCCTCTTTGTCTGATGTTTCTTTTTTTGTTGGAGTTTGTTTGTTTGTTGTTGCTAATCTTGCTGATGTTGTCAGGTTGTTGCTGTACGTTATCGGTTTCTTCTCATCACTTATTAACTTTCATGTCTGTTCTCTCGCACATTTGGTATACCAGAAATAACTTCAAGTACATGCACCCCACTCACTCTTGCAAATGCAAGCAAATACAACAGAGACATCATGCGCACACACCCAAGCACACACATGTAGGTACAGTGGAAATAAAAAATGTCTACACACCCTGTTCAAATGCCAGGTTTTTGTGATGTAAACAAACAAAAAAAAAAATCAGACCAAAATAAATCATTTAGAAACTTTTTCCACCATTAATGTGACCTATAACCTGTACAACCCAATTGAAAAACAAACAAGTCTTTTAAGGGGAAAAATAAAAAACTCAACCTGGTTGTATAAATATGCACATCCTTCAACTAATACTTTGTTGCAGCACCTTTGACTTTTGTTACAGCATTCAGTGTTTTTGGGCAGGAGTCTATCAGCATGGCACATCTTGATGTGTTATTTGCCCACTCTTTGCAAAAACCCTCCAAATCTGTCAGATTGTGAGGGCATCTCCTGTGCACAGCCCCTTTCAGATCACCCCACAGATGCTTGATTGATTTCAGGTCTGGATTCTGGCTGGGCTATTCCAAAACCTTAATCTTCTTCTGGTGAAGCCATTCTTTTGTTGATTTGGATGTGTGCTTTGGGTCATTATCGTGCTGAAAGATCAAGTTCCTCTTCATCTTCAGCTTTCTAGCAGAAATTTGAAGGTTTTGTGCCAACACTGACTGGTATTTGGAACTGTTCATAATTCCTTCCACCTTGACTAAGGCCCCAGTTCCAGCAGAAGAAAAACAGACCCAAAGCATGATGCTGCCACCACCATGCTTCACTGTAGGTATGGTGTTCTTTTGGTGATGAGCAGTGTTGTGTTTGCACCAAATATACCATTTGGAATCATGGCCAAAAAGTTCAACCATGGTTTCATCGGACCATAACATACTTTCCCACATGCGTTTGGGAGATTTCAAATGTGTTTTTGCAAAATGTAGCCGGGCTTGGACGTTTTCCTTCATAAGATAAGGCTTCCGCCTTACCACCCTACCCCATAGCCCAGACATATGAAGAAGATGGGAGATTGCTGTCATATGTACTAAACAGCCAGTACTTGCCAGAAATTCCTGCAGCTCCTTCAATGTTGCCATCAGCTTCTTGGCAAACTCCCTGACCAGTTTTCTTCTCATCTTTTCATCAATTTTGGAGGGAAGTCCAGTTCTTGGTAATGTCATTATTGTGCCATATTTTCTCCACTTGATGATGACTGTCTTCACTGTGTTCCATGCTATACAGTATTTAATGCCTTAGAAATTCTTTTGTACCCTTCTCCTGATTGATACCTTTGAACAATGAGATACCTCTGATGGTTTGGAAGCTCTCTGTGGACCATGGCTTGTGCTGTAAGATGTAACTACAAAAACACTCTCATAGACACACATGCACACATACATATGTTCTTTTACAGGTGCAGATACCAGACTTGTGATGAGACCCTTTCAGAAGAAGAAACAGTTTGTCTTCTCTTTGTTTCAGTTGTGTCAATTAGTTTTTTTCCATTTGACCCCCCCCCCCTCACACCCCTCCCTTCCCCATTCCCCTCCTGTCAGGTCTATCATGGGTAAAACAATTTAAATAAAGTATTAAAAGTTATTACAAGAGGAGTCTATAGATAAGATAAGATAAGCCTTTATTAGTCCCACAATGGGGAAATTCCAGGATTGCAACAGCACAGGGATAGCAACACTCAGAGCAACAATCAGAAGGCAAGAAAGAACAAGAGCAGCGAGTATACATATGTACATATAAACATAAATATATAGACACACGGTGCATAATATAAATAATATACATGTACTGTATAAAGCTCCTTTTGGCAAAGTAAATCTGTTTGGCACAATAAGGGAAGCAGATTTTTGTTCTGCTTACCTAGCTGCTTGACAGGGTGGGGGGTGGGGGTGAGGTTCCTTAAAACAGTGAAACAGTTGGATTCTTGGGGGAGGGGCAAACTTTTTGTGTGCTGGAGAGAGACTGAAATGGAGGAGCCGCTTAGTTCTGGAGGCTCCTGTATTTACTCCTTCAAAAATGGGGAAAAGATATTTTTTTTTGGGGGGGGGGGGTGTCAATGGATTTTTATTCTAAAAAAATATCTTCAAAACTAAAATATTCAAATACCAATTTAAAATTCATTTATTGCCCAGCTTTACTGTCCATTAGTGTTTTTTTTTTTAATGTAACCATGCTAACAGATAGAAAAATGGCATCAAAAACACAAGTCGTTACACCACAGCAATGTAAAAGTTTTGATAGTAACGGACCATAGGTGCACCCATACCTGTTCTTCCTGGATCGACATCGTCTGCTGTCTGAGTGGAAGAAGTTCAGACGAGTGTGTTGTGTGGTCGCTGTGTCACTGCTGCTCCGACACCAGAAGTATGATGGGTTCTCATCCTGAGGAACCAGGCAGAATGTTCACTCTGTGAGAAAAGAAAGAATGAAGACATTTTACCAAAGTATTTTGGCTTTGCTCAGTATTGTATTTGTATTTGCACAGTTAAAAGGTGCAGGTAGAGGCAGAAAACCACCATGGCATATTTGGAACCTCCACCTAAATTCTAATACATATCAAAAGAGAATAAACATATACAGCTCTGGAAAAAAATAAGAGACCACTACACAATCTTTCTGAAATTAGCATCTCTACATGTATGGCAGCTAGGGAGGCAAGTTATCAATTAATTAATCATTAGTTGATTCACATTTTCCATCAATTAACGATTAATTGATAAGGTGCAATTTTCCTGAGAATCTGAATTTTCCTTGGTACAGTACAGTCTATCTTTAACATAAAAAGTGAATTATTGTTTTTGATATACTGAATAAAACATGAACATCATATTCCTCAGCGATTTATTGTACCATCTGCATTTTTTTTTTACTACAGACAATGGCGTTTTTTGTAGTTTAACAAATTTTGTACTGTAGTGTGTACTATGTGCTGGTACATCTCAGTAAATTACAGATGCCATGATTTTTAATTTATTTTAAAAACTATTACTAATATCAAATTTAATCTTTTTTAGTTACATTACAAACAAAAATACTTTTACGTTGTAATTTACTGAGATGCACTAGTAAACTGTTTTAACAGGAAAATAGAATTCCTTTATTTACAATGAAGCATAACAAAATTTGGATGCATCTTTCCATGATAATTTAAAGAAAGAAGGATAAAAAGACAGGAATAAATAGTATTAAAAGAAATAAAAATAAAACTGACTTTACATAGTATAACCTGTGCAAATATGCAACACACAACATGGAGGGGGTCCTAAAGACCATTTAAAAATGTGGATTGTGTTATATCTGATAAATGACCAGGACGGAGGCGAGTCTTCATGCAGCAACTAGCTAACTTTATTATGAACTTGAGTTTACACACGTGGACAAAATTGTTGGTACCCCTCTGTTAATGAAAGAAAAACCCACAATGGTCACAGAAATAACTTGAATCTGACAAAAGTGGTAATAAATAAAAATTCTATGAAAATTAACCAATGAAAATCAGACAATGTTTTTGAATTGTGGTTCAACAGAATTATTTTAAAAAACAAACTCATGAAACAGGCCTGGACAAAAATGATGGTACCCCTAGAAAAGATTGAAAATAATGTGACCATAGGGACATGTTCAACCAAGATGTGTCCTCTAATTAACATCACAGGTGTCTACAAACTTGTAATCAGTCAGTCGGCCTATTTAAAGGGTGACAAGTAGTCACTGTGCTGTTTGGTGACATGGTGTGTACCACACTAAACATGGACCAGAGGAAGCAAGGGAGAGAGTTGTCTCAGGAGATTAGAAAGGAAATTATAGACAAGCATGTTAAAGGTAAAGGCTATAAGACCATCTCTAAGCCGCTTGATGTTCCTGTGACTACAGTTGCACATATTATTCAGAAATTTAAAATCCACGGGACTGTAGCCAACCTCCCTGGACGTGGCCGCAGGAGGAAACTTGATGAAAAATGGAAGAGACGGATAATACGAATGGTAACAAAAGAGCCCAGAACAACCTCTAAACACATTCATGGTGAACTCCAAGGTCAAGGTACATCAGTGTCAGATTGCACCATCCGTCGTTGTTTGAGCCAAAGTGGACTTCATGGGAGACGACCAAGGAGGACAGCACTGTTAGAAACAAATCATAAAAAAGCCAGACTGGAATTTGCCAAACTGCATGCTGACAAGCCACAAAGCTTCTGGGAGAGTGTCCTATGGTCAGACGAGACAAAACTGGAACTTTTTGGCAAGGCACATCAGCTGAATGTTCACAGACGCAAAAATGAAGCATACCAAGAAAAGAACACTGTCCCTACTGTGAAACATGGAGGAGGTTCTGTTATGTTCCGGGGCTGCTTTGCTGCATCTGGCACAGCGTGTCTTGAATCTGTGCATGGTACAATGAAATCTCAAGACTATCAAGGTATTCTAGAGAGAAATGTGCTGCCCAGTGTCAGACAGCTTGGTCTCAGTCGCAGGTCATAGGTCTTGCAACGGGATAATGACCCAAAACACATAGCTAAACACCCAAGAATGGCTAAGAGCGAAACACTGGACTATTCTAAAGTGGCCTTCTATGAGCCCTGATCTAAATCCTATTGAACATCTGTGGAAGGAGCTGAAACATGCCGTCTGGAGAAGGCACCCATCAAACCTGAGACAACTGGAGCAGTTTGCTCATGAGGAGTGGGCCAAAATACCTGCTGAGAGGTGCAGAAGTCTCATTGACAGTTACAGAAATCGTTTGATTGCAGTGATTGCCTCAAAAGGTTGTGCAACAAAATATTAAGTTAAGGGTACCATCATTTTTGTCCAGGCCCGTTTCATGAGTTTGTTTTTTTTAAAATAATTCCGTTGAACCACAATTCAAAAGCATTGTCTGATTTTCACTGGTTAATTTTCATAGAATTTTTATTTATTACCACTTTTGTCAGATTCAAGTTATTTCTGTGACCATTGTGGGTTTTTCTTTCATTAACAGAGGAGTACCAACAATTTTGTCCACGGCTGAATATGGGTGTTTTTATTTATTAGGGGTCCAATGTGTGACATTGGTGGCAAAATTTAAAGTTGATCAAATCTGCACATGAAATTGACTAATCACTATCCAATTGTGTCAGGTTTATGAAACTATTAACTATTTTCGTAACGGCATTCGCGTTCAGGAACTCTTGAGGATGAGCGCTCACTTCAACTACTTGTAAATGGAGACGTAAATGGGACACTCGGGCTTTTGTTTCCCCGTGTGCCAATGCACTTTGCAATGGCACACGTTTTACACGAAACAACTTCAACACTTCCAGTATTTTTCACACATCAAAACTCATCAACAGCTACATTTTCATGACATATTAAGATGTGATAACGTGTATACATACCTTCAAATTCTCCCTGTTTGTTGGATAAGACGTAAAATCACAAAAGGCGTAAATGCGGGACACGGAAGTTTGGACCTTCGATAACTTCAATATAAAGTGACCACGGTTAATCCTCTCCACATGGGTTGAGCACATCCGGGGTAGAGAAAATAAAAGTGCTTTCCCAGGGCGGTCACCTCGCCAGACGGGGCTGCGCGCGGCCGACCAAAACCGAAGACGTAAATTTTTTAAAGGACACCATATTCGATGTGTCATAAATGTTTGAGATTTTATTGAAATATTCTACATCTGAGCTTCACAAAGACTGATCTCCTTTTTACGTGTATGGTTTGGGATTTGAAAGGTGCAAAGTGAAAAGCATCAGCACTTCCTGTTTTCTGGTTACTTTACCAAATAACTTGCATGTTGCTGCGTAAATTTGGGGACACGGAAATTTACGTCGTACGAGTAAATTTGCAGGGGTCGCCGTACAAAAACCATAGATCCGATCACATTGGGGAATGTTTTATTTTGAATTTGCATTACAACTCTGTTATCTCTTGCATTTTGAGTAGAAAGAGTTACTCAGAGATCACGTTACAGTACTGTACTTTGAAATTGATGCGATTTTCATGTCACACAAAAACTGGGAAAAATGAGGGGACACGACCAATAGTTTCGATTCTAACGGCAAAATCAATGATTTTTTTTTTAAAATTGCAATGCAAGTCTGAAACTCTTTTATGTTCCCTTGCATATTATAAAAACGAAACCGACATCTGCAAATTACAGAAAAAGAGAGAGCGCTTGAAAGTCGGATACCCCTGATATAGTGCACTGGACCCCCAAAAAAACCCAACACCCATATACAGAGTGGGCCATGCCCACCTGACGCCACCCTGTGGGTGGGCACGGCATCCCAGACACACACACTCTCATACATCAGACCCCCCCCTTTACAAAACTGGGAAACCACACACACAATTGAACCTCCCAAATTTAGAAACCTGAATCGCACACTAAGAACAGGGAGAACAATATACTGTCATGAACATCCTACCACAGTCATACAAAACAATTAAACTGGACCTTGTCTCTTGAAAAATACAACATAACCCCATATTACTCACATGCACACCAGCATCAAATATATACAAACTATACACCTTATCTTATATATATACACACACACACACACACACACACCCACACACACAAGTATTCACACAAGGACAAAGAAAAAATTCAAGTAACGCCAACATCTCTGGGCAACCACCATCCACAAAACTGCCTCAGAGGCCCCGGGCACCCCCACAGCATATGTGCCCCTGGCCTCTGTCCATGTCCAGGGTCGAAGCCCCTCTCCCTGGAGAAGATGTCCCTTCCCACCATAAGCTTCGTCTTCCCTCCGGCCCCGCAGTGCTGTCGTCCAGCGCGCTGTCCCACCGTGTCCTTCGGACCGCTCCCGACCACCTTCAGCACCGCCATCAAGGCTCCAACTAGTCCAGCCCCCCGTGGCCGCACTCTGGTGAAAATGGAAACCCGCTCGTCGGCGCCGTTTGCTGCCTCGGGCGTCTTGCTGTACCGTCCAGCACCCTCGTCTAGGATGCTCCGCTGTGCTGCCACCGTGTCCAGCGAGTCGAGAATCCTTCGGCCCTCTGCACCGAGGTTACAGGCCAGGAGGGCCCGCCACTGTCTCCCATCAAGCCGAGGAAAACCCTGCCAGTCGACATACTCCTCGAACTCACATCTCCACTGTGGCCACGAAATTGTCGGCTCACCTGGGTTTTCCAGAAATGGCAATAGTTGCTGATTTAGCCAGCATGCTCCCATTCTTCTCCTCATCGCCAAATGTTATATCTGATAAATGATCAGGACAGAGGCGAGTCTTCATGCAGCAACTAACTAACTTTATTATGAATTTCACTTTATATACAGAGTGGGCTGTGCTCGCCTGACGTCACCCTGTGGGTGGGAACAGCATCCCACACACACACACTCTCATACATCACAGATTGCACTTGGAATAAAGCTGTCCCTCAGTCTTGTTGTACAAGCCCGAAATGCTCTAAAACGTTTACCAGAAGGTAATAGTTCAAAGTGTCTATGGAATAGATGTGTGAAGTCTTTATAGATAGACCTCGCTTTCCTGAGACAGTGAGTGTGATAGATCTCCTCCAGTTCTGGGAACCACAATCCAATGATTCTCTCTGCTCCTCCCACTACACGCTGAAGTGCTTTCCACTCAGCCGCAGTGCAACTGTGGAACCACACGCAGATGCAGTATGCAAGGATGCTCTCTGTGGTGCAGCAGTAGTAGGAGAGCAGGACACGCTGAGAGAAGCCAGATTTTTTTCAGCAATCTCAAAAAAAAAATAAAAAGAGACGCTGTTGGGCCTTCTTCAGCAGCGCATTGGTGTTGGATGCCCACAAGAGATTGTCCGAGATGTGGGTTCTCAAGAACTTGAAGGATGAAACTTGTTCCACACAATCACCATTAATAAAGACAGGAGGATGATCCTTGTCCCCAGATCTCTGGAAATCAATAATTAGTCCTTTGGTTTTTCCAGAGTTAAGGGACAAGTTATTTACAGAGCTCCATCTCACCAAATTCTGCACCTCCACTCTATAGGCTGACTCATCACCATGAGAAATCAGCCCAATCACAGTCGTGTCATCTGCAAATTTTATTATGGTGTTTAAGTTATATGCAGGGACACAATCATGGGTGAGCAGTGAGTACAGAATTGGTGAGAGTACACAGCCTTACGGGGTGCCAATGTTCAAGGTTATGGAAGATGAAGTATGTGAGCCCAAGTGCACCACTTGTGAGCGTCCTGTCAGGAAGCTGGAGATCCAATTGCACAGTGGAGTGCTGAGGCCCAGCCGATACAATTTATGTATAAGCTGAGAGGGGATAACAGTATTAAAGGCTGAGCTGTAATCTACAAAAAACATCCTCGCATGTGCGCTCTGCCCCTCCAGATGTGTCAGAACAGTGTGCAGAGCGAGGGAGATGGCATCCTCTGTAGATCTGTTTGCTTTATATGCAAAATGGTTTAAGTCCAGTGCTGCCAGAATTTTGGCCTTTATGTGAGATAAAACCAGTCTTTCAAAAGACTTCATTATTATGGGTGTCAAAGCAATTGGATGAAGGTCATTCATATTGCTGGTATGTGTTTTCTTTGGCACCGGGACAATAATGGCTGATTTAAGGCATGAGGGCACTGACTGGAGCTTCAGAGATAGATTAAAAATACCACAAAACACCTCAGCCAGCTGGTCTACACAGGTCCTGAGCATGCTTCCAGAGACTCCATCTGAGCCTCTGGGCATTAAATTAGTCCTCTACCCTCTGCCTGTATATGTCCTTGGCCTTTTTTATACCCTTCTTCAGCTCACACCTAGCAATATTATAGCCAGCTGCATCACCAGACCTGAATGTGGAGGTTCACATCTCCACCTGAATGTGGAGATGTGGAGGAGTATGCTGAAACGGTCACCAGCTACATTGCGAAGTGCACAGAGGATGTCACTACAGTGAAGACCATCACTATGCGGGGTAACCATAAGCCCTGGATGACTGCAGAGGTGCGCTCGCTGCTTACAGCCAGGGATGCAGCTTTCAGAGCGAAGGACAGGATCGCCCTCCGCTCAGCCAGGTCTGCGCTCTCAAAGGGAATTAAGGCGGCAAAGCGCGCCTATGCGGAGAAAATCCAGGGACACCTCTGTGACACTAGGAACACCAAGCAGATGTGGCAGGGAGTTCGGACACTGACGGGCTATAAGTCTAGGCAGGGGGTCGATGATGACGACGCTTCGCTTCCTGACAGGCTTAACGACTTCTTTGCACGTTTTGAAGCATCAAACTCGACAATCAGAGGGAGGGCTGGCCCACCCCCACCATCGGTCGGACCAGCTTTTACCATCAACACAGCGGACACACGGAGGACCCTAACCAGAGTCAACCCACGCAAAGCTGCAGGTCCGGACAACATCCCGGGACGTGTGCTCCAAGACTGCGCGAGCGAGTTGGTGGATGTCCTGACTGACATTTATAACATCTCCCTGAGTCAGGCCATCGTTCCCAGATGCTTCAAGACCTCTATCATTGTACCGGTGGCAAAGAAACCAGTTGTGTCCTGTTTGAATGACTATTGTCCTGTTTCACTGACACCAATTGTGATGAAGTGTTTTGAACGGCTTGTTAAACCACACATTACAGCCTGCCTCCCTGCATCACACGACCCGCTCCAGTTTGCATATCGTTCAAACCGCTCCACGGAGGATGCTGTAGTCACCACCCTACACTCTGTCATCACCCACCTGGACCAGAAAGACACCTACGCCAGACTCCTGTACATTGATTTCAGTTCAGCATTCAACACCATTATTCCCCAGAGACTGATGGAGAAATTACTCCTTCTCGGTCTGAACACCGCCACATGTCTCTGGATCCTGGATTTCCTGACTGAGAGACCTCAGTCTGTCCGGGTTGGAAACAACATCTCCAACTCTGTCACGCTGAGCACCGGATCCCCTCAAGGATGTGTACTCAGTCCACTGTTGTTTACACTTCTAATACATGACTGTGTATCCAGACACGAGGGGAACCAGATTAAGTTTGCAGACGACACCACGGTGGTGGGACTTATTCAGAGGGATGAGGAATCAATGTACAGGGAAGAAGTGAGAGACCTGGAGGGCTGGTGCAGGGAGAACAATCTGGTGCTCAACGTGGACAAAACGAAGGAGATGATTATCGACTTCCGGCTGTCACAGCCTGAGCACGTCCCCCTCAGCATCGGCGGCCGTTTAGTGGAGAGAGTGGAGAACATCAAGTTCCTCGGAGTGCAGATCTCGCAGGACTTGACCTGGAGCAAGAATTCCTTGGGGATCAGGAAGCGGGCTCAGCAGAGACTGCACTTCTTGAGGAAACTCAAACAGGCCTCTCTCCCCATCTGCATCCTCAGGACCTTCTACAGAGGTGTGGTGTAGAGTGTTCTGACGTACTGCATTGCTACATGGTACTCCAGCTGCAGTATGTCAGACAAAAAAGCCCTGCAGAGGATAGTCAAGGGGACTGAGAGGGTAATTGGAGTCTCCCTCCCCTCTGTCCAAGAACTTTTTCAGAACCGTTGTAGGAGCAGGGCACTGAACATTGTCAAGGACCATTCTCACCCTCTGCATAAACACTTTGAACTTCTTCCATCTGGTAAACGATTCCGGAGCATCAGAGGCAGAACCACCAGACTGATCAACAGCTTCCTTCCACAAGCTGTCAGGATGCTGAACAGTTGACCCGGAATCTCTCATACACACTACTGCACCTACGGACATTTTGTATATTATTTGTATATTATAGTTAGTTAGTTTTTTCCCAAGAATGTCTCAGGGATGTGTGAATGGATGGGGGGGTGGGGGTGGGGGGTGAAGCTATGTGTGAGTGTGTCTTAAATCATGCTGCTTCTATTTATATGGATGCCGAGAGAAACGCAATTTCATCTTGCCTGCACTACAGTTGTATGTACAGCAATATGACAATAAAGTTTGATTTGATTTGATTTGAATGCCTGATTCCGAGCTTTTAGTAGTAAATAAATTGTGAGCTGCTTCATCTCTTGCATGTTAAACACTATCATAGTACCCTGGCAATCCAGGCAAACCCAGTACGATCTGGGCTCCCTTTGTTGTCTGTTACCTCAATGGAAACTTGAATCCAGTCTGCTTTCCCATCTAGCGGTGGGATGAAGGCAGCGGGGATGGGTTTTGCACTTGTGTAGTTTCTCCACCCTGCTGATTTGAAGCAGGCAGGTGGAGCTTTAAGCTCACGTGCTGTTGGAAGTTGTTGTGGCTCTCCGACGTAACCCGGAAGGGTGAGTTTATTCACTCTGCGCAGTGCATGTGCCCTGGGGGCATGGCATCTTCTTCTGCTTTTTCTTTAGTTTTGGTTGAAAGGCGGCAGTAGGTGACTGCATTCGCCTCCGCCTGGTTGGTGGCGCCACTACATTTCATAAAATAAGCTCCCATTGAAAAGGACTGCTGAGTTATCAAATAGTTGACAACTAATTTAATTTCGACAACTAAATTATTCTCGACAGTTTGGGCTGTCAGGGTAAAGAAATTTCCCCTGCGGTGATGGTAGATAGCTCTACAGCACAATATCCGGTATTATTGCAAATGTTTTTAGGACTCTGATCTCGTAATTTAGACAGGGTTCATAACTAATGTGGCAAATGATGGAAGCTGTGTTGAGAAACTCGCTGTCAAACGCCGCTCTCAACTTAGGTGCATGTGTGACAATTGTGTGGAGCTCAGGTCTTCCTACAGTCATGAACTGCTGATTCTGTTAAAAAAACAAAAAAACAAACCTCAATCATTTTCATAAAGCAGTGGTGGTAACTCCAGCATTTAAACTACAGGGTGTGTGAACTGGTTGGAGACAGTTACGACATTCAGCTTATTTAAACAGGACAGACTCTGTGCAGGACCCCGTGTGGCTCTTGTCTCCGTATCTCTCCATTTTGGACAATACTACTGTCTGAAAAATCATGCTCACACAGCAAACAATGCACTACGCAGTAGCAGAGCTTAATCGTCAGGATCATAAACCCAGAAGGAGCCCATCCAGCCATTATTTTTTAAAAAAAATTTAGGATATTTTCTCACTTCGTTTCTCCCACATCTGCCACAAGCAATCTAATCTCACCAAAAGTAGTACAAATAACACACTTTATGCCCTGCAAACATGCTGCTGGCAATAAAAAAAACACACTTAACATTTAACAATTTATTTAATATTCAATAGGGGCACATAAGTAAACAACAAAATTTAGCCACACACAAAAAAAGTGAACACTACGGTTGTTGCGGTTGCTCGTTATCCTCCGCGGTAGGTTTGTCCATAGTGTGGGACTACATAATTGCGGTTATCGTGACAGCCCCATCGACAATCAAAAGTCAATTAATCATTAACATCCCTAGTGGCAAGGAGGTGATCATTTAAACATGGTAAGACATATGAAAGCTGTGAATAAAAATTAAGAGTTATTACACAAATATACAAGGGGGGCTGAAAAGTTCATAGTGGTCAAATTTGACCAAATGTGGTTTATTTTTCAACCACAGGGATCCAAGCGCTGCAACACCGATGGAAGAAATGTGTGGACCGAAGGGGAGACTATGTTGAAAAATAAACCACATTTGGTCAAATTTGACCACTATGAACTTTTCAGCCTATGAATTTTTTAGCCCCCCTCGTAGATTTCTGAGAGCATTCCGTTAAAACTTAAGTCTTGTAGTGTTTTAAGAGTGAACATAAATTTGTTTTTTTTGCATTGTTCTAAAAGCACATCAAAAAGCAGATCTAAAAGCTAATTTTTTTTGTTGTTTTGGCCAGTTGTCATTTTCTGTAAATAAATGCTCTAAATGACAAGACAGGAATGACAGGAATTTGGGTGAATTGTTTTCAGTAGGCAAGAAAATAAAACAAAACTGTTAATGCTGCTCAAACACATACAAATAAATAGAAAAAACAGATAAAGTGAGAATGTTGCAGTGGTCGCTTTGGTCCCTATAGAATCTATCCATCCACCCATCTTCTACCACTTAATCCTTTTTTGGGGGGGGCGGGGGGGTCGAGCCTATCCCAGCATCTTTGGACAAGAGGCAGGGTACACCCTGGACAGATCGCCAGTCCATCACAGGGTCAACACAGAGAGACAGACAACCATTCACTCTCACAGTCATGCCTAAGGACAATTTAGAATTCCCAGTTGATGCCAATTAACCTAGCCTGCATGTCTTTGGCCTGTAGGAGGAAACCGGAGTAAACCCACACAGACACAGGAAGAACATGCCAACTCCACACAGAAGGATCACTGATAGTCAGGGGGTGGGTTCGATCCCATGACCTTCTTGCTGTGCTGACACAGTGCTGCCCACTGCGCCACCATGCTGCAAAATATAATTCAATTATGATAAAAATAATTAAGGTGGTATCGCGATATTTAAAGAAGTATCGACTCCAGAATATCGATACCCAGATATCGATACGCCCATCCCTAGACATTAGCAGTTACCTCACTTCTATAATTACTTGACGCAGTGTTTAGATTAAAAACTCACAGCGTGTAGTTTCTATTGGAACCTCACAACGTAATGCATGTTTGGCTCTACATCATCTGAAGACGTTTGTAAAATTTGACGAAAACGTGAAGGGGAGATCCATGGGGCGCTAGCCAACAAGCTAGCTAGCACTCAGGCTACTCGATTAAAAAGAGCAGACGATGGATTCCGGGAAAATCTGAATCATATGTCCGATCATACACGGTGACTAGTGGGATGACTAATGGGAATACATAACGGAAACTTATTTTACTCTATAAGGACATTGACACTTTGACAACAGCTTTTCACAGTTTCATTTTAGGCAGCAGATGTTTCCAAAAACCTGAACAGAACTTCACTGCTTACAGAGCTGATGAGAAAACCGTTTACCTGGTTTGGTTAAGTCCACTCCTGGAGGATAGTTTTTCCCTCCGACAAACATGACTGCTTCACACTGTCGCTCCTGCTTCACTGACAAAGACTGTATTGTATTGTATTGTATTGTAGATCTGTACTCTGGACAGCGCACTCTGGACAACGCACTAGCTGGCAGAAGTGAAGCCAACGGAAACTCTGTGGCCTCCATTTTAGTACACCCAAAACACTCATCGAATCAATGGAAAATGAATGGATTTAGTTGTAAACGGTGCCACTTTTACCTCAATATCTTCCAAAAAAATTGACAGATTTTGAACTTCTTGGTATGGAGACACAGCTTGTAATCTTGCACAACCGGTGAACTACAGAAATCGAGTTGACATTATGTTTAGCTGCCGTGGGAAGACTGGATAATTGGAAAAGTAAAGCCAAAACGAGTAGTTCTATGAGTAAGGTCTGTACCCTTGTCATTCCGTCCCAAGTTACTCTGTACCCAAATCGCAACAAACTCTAGACATTCCGTACCTACTTCCATACCTGCATAATTAAATACTTACCAAACCAAAAATGATGTTGTTGTGGTTTATTAACAGGGTGTCTGCAGGTTTTAACAAGTGCAATTTTAGACTTTTTTAGACCTTTTTTAGACCATCATGGATTAAATTTACGACCTTCTCGAAGTATTAAAAAAAGAAAGAACAAACCCAGATTGCGGTCAATTGACGTTTATTGTCAATGAAACGAACATATATACACCCATTATTTTCATTATTTTACATGCTTCTAAGCTCTGCACTTTTGGTGGCAATTTCTTCCTCCAGAACCTTAAGCTGGGAGAGTTTGTCTTTAGCAGCCCTCCTCAGAGCATTTGATTTTGAGAGGAGCTGTGCCATTTTGCTCCCAGCCTTGCCCTCTGCTTGCTCTGCCAACTCATCTGCATCTTTGCCCAGGCTCTCAATGACTGTATGCAGACTGTCCCTCTTGACTTTCAGGTCTTGTAACTGCTCCTCCACGTGTGCCCTTTCTTCCCTTGTGTCTCTGCCTCCTTCCTCTTCCTCTCTTCGTCCAAATGCACACGGTACCGTGACCTGGCAGCCATGACAGATTTCATTAAGTCAGGTGTAAGTGGAACCCTGGTAACGCCCCCATGTATTGCAACGTAGTCGCAAACAAGCCTGTGTGCAACCAATGTTCCCTCTTGCATATTCTCCGTCTCGATCTCTTTGTTCACAGAGAAGCCTCTCTCTACAGACGCCTGACCATGAGAAAGCAGTAAAAGTTTCTGGCAAAATGCCCAAAGATCTGGGTATGCCTTGCCGATGAAGCCATGAAGGAAGACATCTAGCCTCTTTTGCATTGGCTTGAAGGAGATGAAATCTTCATGCCTGCACTCCACAGACAACGCAGCATCAAACTGTTGGAGAATGGTGTCCCCTGTGACAAAAAGATGTAAAAATAAATTAAAAAAAAAAAAAGTTAGAAACAAGCATTGATGACTCATTTTCCACTAAGATTTGGCTAAATCTACTTATGGTTTCCATTTAGTCATCACCATTATGGCTTTTCTTACAGCTCTGTGTGGGTACAGTCTAAACCACACAAAACAGGTGCATGGAAATTATTTGCTGGAGTAACCTAACTTAAGAGATCTACACTCAAACATATTGTGATCATATTTTGAGCAAGCATACAATAAATACAGATCAGTTCAATGCTAAACATAATATACAAGATAATCCGAAAGTGGCACTCATAACTTTCCTAAGCCCTATCTAGAACTCCTCCTACCAGCACAAACTCCTCCTGCCAGCTGCCTGTTGAGCAGAAATGTCTGCACAAGTCCCTTCATCTTTGCCTTGCAGCCGTCTGGATCACTGCTCATCACTCTGGGGTCTAGACAATCCATCTGCCTAACGGTACTGTATTTAAGAGGACTCTTCTCCTGTACTTTCTTCACGATGCTTGAGAGTCCTTGCATGCAGTCCCTTTTAAATTCAAGAATCCTGAGGTCTGAACTTTTGCTGTTCTGTACAGAGAAATGCAAAAGGAATGTAAGCAAAAATGCTGTACACATGTACTTCCCCCTGATAATCTTTGACATTAACCTACTAGTACCTTGAGGGCCTCCTCAGCACCCAAGCCGATATCCACACAGTGCACTGGCATCAATTTCTTCTTTTCACCTATGTCCAGGTTGGTAAGCTGGGCTGTGGTGATGTCCTGCAGGACCTCTCATTTCACGAAACGACGCATCAGACTCTGTTGGACGATTACAAAAGAAACATTTCAATTACATGATAACTTTGCAAAATATTACCATTTTGACTGCTGTGGATTTGCTGTGAATGTGTCTTTGTTTACAACTGTATTTGTTTAATTACAGGCCTACATAATGCTTTACTTTTGAGCTGGCGGTGTAATGGGGTTGGTGGGTGGGCTAGCATCATAACCACACCATAACTTTCAAAATCAATATAATGCAATCATAAAATTCATACATCCATTTCATCACAGTTTCCTATATAATATTCTGCTTATTAGAAAAGGCATTACCTTGATCAACTCTGCCAGATCTTTTCCTAGGTAAGGCATCACCGGCTCCTCAGTCTGGTACTTCCTTAAAAACGGATCAAATAGCTGGGCGACACTCCTGAAAAACTGCAGCTTCGGTAAAGTCAGGGGATCTTTCTGGGCATCTTCAATTACATCAAAGCTTGCAGTGCCAGGATGTGGAAGCTCCTTGCTCTTCACAGCATTTGTGTACACCAGCATAGATGACCAGATTTCCAAAGCTCGTTCGACCACCGGCAGGTTTTCAAGCCATCAATGTCCACAGAATGCCAATGGGAACCGTGTAGACTTGGTGGTTTTCACATAGTCTTCTCTCCTTGCTGGCACATTATGTAACAATGTATGCAAGGCCCTGAGAAACTTGTCCACCTGCCACATGGAGAAGCCTGTTTTAAAGGCATTGTGTAGGGTGTGTAACCCACAGCTTCCCACAGATATGAGTCGAGAACCCCCGTAGAGGTCAGCATATTCAGACTGGAAGAGCTCAAAGAATTTTAAATTTACATTGGGACCATCCATGGAGACTGATATCAACTTGCTGAGGTCCAGGTGGCCCGCACATTCCTAAGGGAAGGAAACAAATCAACCAATCAATTAAATTTGCATATATTAAAAAAAACACAATCTACCCTACATTACACCACATTCATTACATTACATTATTACAGTACACTTAGCTGACATTTATCCAAAGTGACTTACAGATATTACAGGGTACTAGTTACAGTCCCTGGAGCAATGTCAAGTCAAGTAGTTTTATTTGTCCCAGGTTGGGCAATTGTTTTGCAGTAGTGGCACACGCACGCACACGCACACACGCACACACACACACACACACACACACACACACACACACACTCATTGTCAGTAATGTATCTCTTTAGGTCATTAAAGTTGAATCTGATTAAATATAATCCAATTACACATCTATAAATACAGGGTAAAGAATATTAACCATCTAATTAGAAGTACAAATAGCCAAAGTTCAATATATGCACAGATTAATATACTATTTACAGCTGTAATGCCAGTATTTACACCTAGAAAATGTGAGTATACAACGTATGTTCAGAGTATATTGATACATTTTGGTGGGCAACAGTTATGTGCAGCTAACATACAAATAAATTATGGGAGCAGCATGTATAGGTTGGGCAATGAAAGGGGGCGTGTACAAATTAGTATGATTAAGAGAAGCCAATTTAATACACAGATGTCCTCATTCATTCTCTCACACAAAGCAATTACAGAGCACTACTTCAGAAAATGAATTAACTAAATCTCCTAATGATTCAAATATTTTCACTAAGGAACTTTTGGACATGGTGACAGACAAATGTATGCGGCTCAGACGCGTGGCCACACACCATCCAATTTAAAGTGTCCCTTCTCATAACAGGAGATGAAATCGTTCGTCGGTCTCTGCATTACGTTTGGGATCATAAAACTACCGCGACATGGAAGTTTTATGATCCCTACCGTAATACAGAGACCGACGAACAACATACATCTCGAATATAATGACAAATTAACTATGCTGCGTTACGCAGCAACAGACATCTGGGGCAATGTTGCGTTATGCAACAACCGGCGCTTGGGGCAATGTTGCGTTACGAGAAACCCGGTGTGGCATCTTGTCTGGCTAACCCGTAACAAGATGTTACTCCAGATGTTAAAAACGCAGCGATTGGCCAAAACTAATTCTATTACTTTTAATTAAGAGTGACACTTTTACGACCAATCACCGTTGGTTCTAACATCTGAGTAACCAATTGTCACGGAACCAGATAGTGTCGCACCGGCGTCAATGGATAAATGTAATATATATATATATATATATAAAAAACAACACTTACTTTGACCTCCTTCAGCAAGTCGTTTGCTGTAGCATGGCCCAGAAACTGAGAGCCAACGTACCGGGACTGTACCTGGCCGCCATCCCAGTATCTTATGTGAAGGTCCAGTTGCTTCTTTTTTGATGCGCGGTTCAAACTTTCGTCGAACATTATCACGAAGGGCCCAGACACCTTTGAGATACAATCTTTCTTGACGAACTCTGCTACTCCAAATCGGATGATATAGGCGGTCTTGTCTCTCCCGCATTGGAATGTTTTGGCTACTGTCGAGTCGGGAAACATTGCTTGAAACAGTTCCCAGATGTCGTCATTAGCTCTGTATGACTGGTGTTTAGCCACGGTGTTAAGCGCCCACAGAACTTCTGCCTTCATCGTTTCAGTCGAGCCCATTAGATCGCGAATATCATTTGTATTATTTCTTGACGTGCTGCTTGCAACCGAACAGAACTGAGCAATTCCATGAGAGCTGCGTGCTGCATTTGTTGATTCCTGGTGTTTGCTAGCTTTGATGTGTGACTCCAGTGCCCTGACGCCCAGGGTCCCGAGTTTAAGTGTTCTTTTGCACAACGTGCAGTACGCCTCAGTGTCGTCGTTGGGAACGCGTTTGAGCCAGTCTGCAAAGTCATCTCTTGAGAGCCAACTGTCATTAAATTTACATTTGCCCATCTTTTTAGTTTTGTCCTGCTAGCTTTCTCTCCTGCCATTCGCACGTTACTTCACAACTATTCCTGCCTTGCTCGCGCACACAGCTCATTCAGACCAGAGCCAAAATGTTTGCTCCAGCATCCTGTGATGACAGTACATTTCCGTTTCACATCTGTAGTTTTATTGTGCGTTCCACTAACAGCAACATTTCATGTAGAACTACACGGACCATAACTGCCACCATAACAGAAAAAAACCTGAATGGCGTGGAAAAGACA
Organism: Pholidichthys leucotaenia; assembly: GCA_020510985.1. Lineage (NCBI taxonomy): Eukaryota > Metazoa > Chordata > Actinopteri > Cichliformes > Pholidichthyidae > Pholidichthys > Pholidichthys leucotaenia. The sequence continues at coordinate 135,359,980 of CM035841.1, read as the reverse complement.
TAAGAACAATACTTTAAAAAAAACATTAATCCTTTATCGATATTTTGCATTGAAACGTGTACTATATCTGCTATTAGGACACAGGATGGTACTTTGGTGTCAGACTTAAATGAAATTAATGGTGCTTTCAGAGAATTTTACACCTCGCTTTATTCTTCTGAAATGGAGGCTGGATCTCAAGAGATCTATGCATTTTTATCATCCCTATCTCTGCCCTCCCTAACGAAGGAACAAATAGATTTACTTGACGCCCCAATTACTAAAGAGGAAATTGTGAAAGTTATTAAGAGCCTCCCGACTGGAAAGGCACCGGGCCCTGACGGATTCACTGCAGAATTTTACAAGGCCTGTGTTGATGAGCTTTCTCCTTTACTTTTAGAAATGTTTGCGGAATCCTTTGAACAAGGCCGTCTGCCCCCTTCTTTAACAGTGGCTTTCATTTCGCTTATTTTAAAAAGCAATAAAGATCCGTTAGAATGTAAAAATTATAGACCAATTAGTCTTATAAACTGTGACTGTAAAATTCTCTCCAAAATTTTGGCATTAAGATTAGATAAAGTAATGATATCTCTTATAAATCCTGATCAGGTGGGTTTTATTCGTTCCAGGGGTGCGGCAGACAATATTAGGCGATTTATTGATATCATATGGTTAGTTCAAAATGATCCTTCACTTGCACACCTCTCTCCAGTGGCAGCCCTCTCCCTGGATGCTGAAAAAGCATTTGACAGGGTTGAGTGGCAGTATCTCTTTGCAACTCTAGAGACCTTTGGTTTTGGTTCAAAGTTTCTTTCTTGGATTAATTTACTATATAATGAACCTAGAGCTTCAGTGATATCAAATCGAGTTACATCACAGTCTTTTAGACTTTATAGGGGTACGCGCCAGGGCTCCCCTTTAAGTCCCCTGCTTTTTGCTTTGGCATTAGAACCATTAGCTGTTGCTATCCGCAAAGACGGCAATTTTCCAGGTATTCAGGTCCATGGCAGTACCCATAAGATAATGCTGTATGCTGATGATGCATTGGTACTGATTACACAACCTCAAAAATCAATTCCAGCTCTCCTTAAAATTATTAACCAATTTTCACGTTTGTCTGGTTATAGAGTTAACTGGATAAAATCAGAAATTCTCCCTTTAACATCTTATTGCCCTAAAACACTGTTTACATTTGGTCAAAATATAGGCTTCTCTTGGCCAAAATTAGGAATTAAATATCTTGGCATCCTGTTTCCTCACACTTTATCAGATCTGACTCAAATTAATTTTGAGCCCTTGCTTGAAAAATTTAAAATAGACATAGAAAGGTGGTCACCTCTTTTTTTGTCTCTCTGGGGCAAGGTCAATGTTATTAAGATGATTTGTGCACCCCGATTTAATTACCTTCTGCAATCTCTTCCTCTTAGGATCCCAGTTAGGTATTTTCGACAATTTGATAGGTTGTGCAATAAGTTTTTATGGAATGGTAAGCGCCCTAGATTAAAGTTGAAGAGATTGCAGAAGTCTATAGATTCAGGAGGTTTGGGGGTCCCAGATTTGGTTTTATATCATTACGCTTTTAGTCTTAGACATTTGATTCATTGGGCTCTCCCCACTGAGAGAGCTCCCCCTTGGTTTTATTTGGAGAGTTACTTGAGCAGCCCTCTTCCCCTAGTACATCTAATCACAATTAAACTTTCTTCTGAATTTCAGTCGCATCCTATTATATCCTTTTTACAATACGTTTGGAAGAGAGTTGCTTCTATACTAGAGTTTAGCTCTCATCTTCATTCTATGGCTTCTATTTGGCTTAACCCAAGTCTCCATATTGGAAAATCCCCATTTAGGTGGAAAATCTGGGTGAAAAAGGACATCTTGATGTTAAAAGATCTATATGAAGGGGGAGCTCTCAAATCATTTGATGTTCTACGGGCACAGTATGGACTACCACAGAATCAGTTTTGGAAATATTTACAACTTCGACATCTGCTGTGTCAAGTCTTTGGATCTACAACTACCCCTCCTCCTGATGTAGATTGGCTCATCCAGGCTTTGAGTTCCTGTGGCAAAAGATCTAAGGCCTCAAATTTCTATTTAATGCTCCTTAAGAGCTCAAATAAAGACTCTACATTCCTTAAACACGTATGGGAAAAAGATCTGAATTCACAATTTACTGATGTTGAATGGGCAAATATTTTAAAGAATGGGAAGAAAGTGTCTAGGGAATTGAAAACCAGACTTGTTCAATTTAAAATTTTGAATAGATTTTACTGGACACCTCGTAAAATGTTGAGAGCGAATCTCATTCACTCTTCAAGCTGCTGGAGATGTCTACAGGGGGAGGGGACATTAATCCATATGATTTGGAGTTGTTCGGTTATACAAGACTTTTGGTTGCAGATCCATAGACATATTATGACAATTGTTAAGCAAGAAGTGCCATTTACTCAGAGACTTTTTGTCCTTGGGGATCCATCAATGATTCAGGACCCAATCTCTGATGCCGAGTGGATTCAGACTGCTTTGATGCTGGGCCGAAAGTTGATCACTTTTTACTGGAAATCTTCCTCTGCCCCACCCATAGCTCAATGGCTCAGGGAGTTGGGCAAGCTTGCTGCACTAGAACGCCTTTCATATAAACTTTTGGACAAGATGGACAGCTTCTATAATAAGTGGGGACCCTTTCTTACCTTTATAGGTGTAGTAGATTAAGCTAATCATCTTAAGAGTATTAGGGTGGAAATGGAATGTTTTATCCTCTCACTGGGTATACTTCCCTTTTTTTTTTTTTTTTTTTTTGTTTGTTTGTTCCTGTTTTATTTTCTAAATTGAAAACCCAATAAAAATTCAAATTACAAAAAAAAAAAAACATTAATTCTTTATCGATATTTTGCATTGAAACGTAGGTCTTAAATTACTCAAACTCAATTTTAGACTCACAGTGCAAAATATCCCTGTATTTTAGACTTTTTTAGGCCTAAAATTGAAAATGTGTAATTTTAGACTTTTTTTTAGACTTTTTTAGACATCGTGGGCACCCTGATTAATATCAAAATGTGATTCAAAACACAGAAAAAAACACAGATAAAAAAACGCAGAAAATAAAAGTAATAAAAACGCAGAAAAAGATTCAAAACACCTGGACATCAAACTGTAAAATATACATCAAATTAAACGGATCACCTGAAGAAGCCAAGGTCATTAACATCCTTAATATTATGGAACTGGACAAATATCAATGAATATTATGAACTGGAGTCGACAGCAACATCAGACAACTGTAGGACACTGAAGGATTATACTCATCTGCTACAAGACATTTAACAACATGAAACAAAAGATCAACAAACAGGAACAACAGGAACTGAAAGTTTTTGAATATACAGATCACAACCCACAGGACGTAGAATATAACATAGACCCTGATAATAATTTATTTAGCTCCATCAATAATGACTGTAGTTACTACACGGATGAACAGTTTAACACAATGGTCACATCTGATTTCAATATTTCTATGATCCACTTCAACAGCAGAAGTCTCTATGCCAACTTTAATAACATTAAAGATTATTTACATTATGGCGGCACATGGGGAGAGCATAATTGTGTAACATCTTAGACAAGAACAAAGAGCAGAGGTTCCCTGGTGAGATAACAGGGAGGTGTGAAGGATGAATGAAGTGAATGCACTGTGGCCTTTTGTGTGTTAGAAACTTCTAGAGGAATGGTAAAGGATTAAGGAAGTGAATGCAATGTGACCTTTTGTGTGTTAGAAGCTTCTAGAGGAATGCCATGTTATTTAAGAGAAGAGTCTCTGCTGAGATGTCATTCTGTCTATGCTTCTTGTGTGAGTTGTGTAATAAATCGTCTGAAGCCAAATCCGCCTCTTTATTTACACGCTCCACACTGGTGACCCAAGACGAATCATGGAACACGATGAAAGATCCCCGGAGTCAACCTCGATGGGAACCCCCAGCAACGCATGTGCTGTTGCGATCAAGCTACCGGATTTTTGGCAGCACAACCCGCGCTCCTGGTTCCACCTAGTCGAGGCGCAGTTCGCCCTCCGGGGGATATCGGCGGATGACACAAAGTTCCACTATGTGGTCGCAGCGCTCGACGCCCGCACTGCTCAGCACGTAGAGAGCCTGCTTGATCAGCCACCAACCGACGGCAAGTACAGCGCGCTGAAGGCTGCGCTAATCCAGCACTACACACTCTCGGATGGTGAGAAAGCAGAGAGACTCCTGACGCGGGTCCGGGTTGGGAGACGGGTCAGCCATAGACCTGATGGAGAAGATGCTGAGGTTAAAGGGCACAGACGACGACCATTTTGTTTTTACCCACCTCTTCCTCCGGAACCTTCCATCAGCAGCGAGAGCGACCCTGGCCAATTCGCCGTTGCTGGCCAAGCGGAACTATCGTGAGCTAGCCCGGGAAGCAAACTGGATCATCGTCGCCACCAGGGAGTTCACGACCATTGCGGCAGTGACGGAGCTCGGCGCGACGACCAGAGGAGGCGAGGAGCCATAGACGGCAGCAGCGGGGGCCAAGGAACGCGGGGGAGACACGCTTTGTTTCTACCACCGCCGCTTCGCAGAGAGGGCACGCAAATGTATACCACCGTGCCAATTCAAGCACTCGGGAAACGCCAAGACCGGGGGTCGGTAGCAGCTGCGACCCTCGGGGAGGAGAACAAGCTGCTCTACCTGACGGACGCATGCTCGGGGAGGCATTTCCTCGTGGACACCGGCGCCCAGAAGAGTTTCATCCGGCCGACCTACGCTGACCGGCTGGCAGGATCTAGCGGCCCCGAGATGGCAGCAGCAAACGGCTCGGGGATTAAGACCTTTGGTGAGAGGACTCTACTCTTGTCTCTACACGGCCGTACATTTGAGTGGACTTTTGTCATAGCAGCATTGAATTTCCATATACTGGGGGCTGATTTTCTGTGTTCACATGGTTTGTTGGTAGATGTCGCTAACAGACGCCTAGTTAATGCACTGTCCTTTGACTCTCTACCCTGTATAGCTCGAGTGACCCGGCCAACAGCACAAGCCAACGTCATAGCTACATGCGGTAAGTTCCACACACTGCTCACTCAGTTCCCAGCACTCACTGTCCCGACGTTTTCAGCAGCCATCGCTAAACATGGGGTGGAGCATTTTATCACCACCACCGGGCCGCCCGTTTTTGCACGACGTCGGTGCTTGTACGCAGCTAAACTGGTCATAGCGCGCGAGGAGTTCGCCAACCTGGAGAAGTTGGGCATCATCAGGCGCTCAAACAGCCCATGGGCTTCCCCGCTACACATGGTCCCTAAAGCTGAGGGTTCGTGGCGACCTTGCGGGGATTTCCGCAGGTTGAACAACGCCACAGCGCACGACCGCTACCCAATTCCTCACATTCAGGATTTTTCCGTTCACCTTGCAGGAGCGCGTGTTTTTTCTAAAATAGACCTGGTCCGCGGTTACCACCAAGTCCCAGTGCGCGCTGAGGACATACCCAAAACAGCGGTAATAACTCTGTTCGGTTTATTCGAGTTTTTGCGCATGCCATTTGGGCTTAAAGGGGCTGCACAGACGTTTCAACGCATGATGGATGCAGTGCTGCGCGATCTCCCTTTCGTGTTCGTCTACCTGGACGATATCTTAGTAGCCAGCGCGTCCGAAGACGAACACGAAACCCACCTCATGACAGTTTTCCGGAGGTTGGAAGAGCACGGGTTAATAATCAACCCAGCGAAATGTCAGTTCGGGGTGACGGGGATTGATTTTTTGGGGCACCGCGTCTCTCCCGAAGGAGCGGTCCCGCTGCCTGACAAAGTGCGCGCAGTAGCAGATTTTCCCCGGCCGCAAACGGTCAGGGCGCTACAAGAATTTTTGGGAATGGTGAACTTTTATAACCGTTTCCTTCCCCGCGCAGCGCAGCTCATGCAACCACTGTACGCTGCGCTCAAAAAACAGAAACCCACGGATAGGGTCGAATGGACCCCGGAGCGAGAGCGGGCGTTTTCGGAAGTCAAAGCAGCCCTGGCAAACGCCGCATTGCTGGCACATCCAGACCCAACGGCCCGTATAGCGCTCACCACTGACGCTTCAGATGTGGCCATAGGGGCTGTCGTGGAGCAGCGCGTTGCCGGGGCTTGGCAGCCGCTCGCCTTTTTCAGCAGAACTTTGCGCGACAGTGAACGTAAATACAGCGTGTTCGACAGAGAGTTGCTGGCTCTCCACCTGGCCATTCGCCACTTCCAGTTCTGGCTGGAAGGGCGCAGTTTCACTGTGTTCGTTGACCACAAGCCGCTAACGTTCGCGATGGCCAAGGTTTCAGAACCGTGGTCGGGCCGGCAGCAGAGACAGCTGGCCGCGATCTCAGAGTTTACTACCGATATTCAGCATGTGTCGGGCAAAATGAATGTAGTGGCAGACTGCCTCTCGCGCGCCGTGGTGGCCCCGGTCTGCGTGGGGATAGATTACACAGCCATGGCTGCGGAGCAGGTTAGTGATGCGGACGTGCGCGCGCTCCAGTCTGGACCAACAGGGTTAAGGCTGGAGAGCAGGGTGCTGCAGGATGGCATGCCCCCCCAATCTGCGATGTCTCCACGGGTCGCCCATGTCCTGTGGTCCTGGCCGCGTGGCGCCGCCGCGTGTTTGAGTCGGTTCACTCTTTGGCGCACCCAGGAGTGCGCGCGTCGGTCAAGATGGTAGGAGAGAAATTTGTGTGGCCGAGCCTTCGCAAACAAGTGAAGGAGTGGGCGGCAGCCTGCGTGGCATGCCAACGAGCCAAAGTACACAGACACACGAAGGGTCCCTTGGAGCCGTTTCGCATTCCGGCTAAGAGGTTCGACCATGTCCACGTGGACCTCGTGGGCCCCCTCCCGCCATCACAGGGGTACACGCACCTCCTGACAATGGTGGACCGCACCATGCGCTGGCCAGAAGCGGTTCCGCTGGTGGCAACCACAGCCGAGGAGGTGGCGCGCGTGTTTTTAACAGCATGGGTGGCGCGTTTTGGAGTTCCGTCGGACATTACGTCCGACAGAGGCCCTCAATTTGTTTCTGAACTCTGGTCAACAATGGCCCGCAGCCTGGGTGTCACAATTCACCGCACAACCGCGTACAATCCGCAGGCTAATGGGTTATGCGAACGTTTTCATAAATCATTGAAAGCGGCTCTCAGGGCTTCACTGACGGATGCAAATTGGGTAGACAAGCTACCATGGGTTTTATTGGGGTTACGTTCTGCGCCTAAAGAGGATCTGGAAGCTTCCCCAGCAGAACTCGTTTTTGCGCAACGACTTCGGCTGCCCGGGGAGTTTCTGCCAGATAATTCCGCGCCGGGCAGCTCCCTGTCTCAGCTGTTGCAGCGTAGCATAGACACAGGCACGCTGCCGGGCCCTGCCCACCACAGTTTTCCGCACGTTTTTATGCCTAAAACTTTGAAAAACGCGGAGTTCGTGTTTGTCAGACACGACGCTCATCATCCTCCACTGCGCCCACCCTATGATGGACCGTTCAGAGTGCTGGAAACAGGGGACAAGCATTTTTTGCTAGATTTGGGGGGTAGGAGGGAAAAGACTGGCATAGGCAGACTCAAACCCGCTTTCGTGGTGGCGGACGAGCAAGTGCTGTTGGCGAGGGCCCCTCGGCGTGGAAGACCCCCACGGGGAGCTCCCCAGAGAAAAGATTCCCCAGAGCACCCACACGGACAGACAAAAAGTTTTACCCCCAAACATCAACCCCCCAGCATGACAGCGCCGCAGAGGCGGTGAATCCTGGTTACAGCAGATACGGGAGAAGACTGAAGCCCAAGCAGCATGTGGATTGATGTTTAATGGTTCTATCACAGCATACGGACTGTTATTCTATTGTTCTATCCAAGATGCTCGGGGGGTGGTGGTATGGCGGCACATGGGGAGAGCATAATTGTGTAACATCTTAGACAAGAACAAAGAGCAGAGGTTCCCTGGTGAGATAACAGGGAGGTGTGAAGGGTGAATGAAGTGAATGCAGTGTGGCCTTCTGTGTGTTAGAAACTTCTAGAGGAATGGTAAAGGATTAAGGAAGTGAATGCAATGCAACCTTTTGTGTGTTAGAAGCTTCTAGAGGAATGCCATGTTATTTAAGAGAAGAGTCTCTGCTGAGATGTCATTCTGTCTATGCTTCTTGTGTGAGTTGTGTAATAAATCGTCTGAAGCCAAATCCGCCTCTTTATTTACACGCTCCACAACATCAGTTTAAAGAGCCATTCAATATTGTGGCAATATCAGAGACGTGGCTCAGTGAAGAGAAAGGAGTGGATTTTACCATGGATGGCTATGAATTAAATTATATAAATAGAAAAGTGAAAAAAGGAGGAGGAGTTGCAATTTATGTTGACAAGAGCTTGAAATACAAGGTTGTTGAAAATCTGTCAGTAACTGTGGATGATTTATTTGAATGTATTACAATAGAAATCTGTCTGGACAATGTGAAGAATGTAGTAGTGAGCTGTGTATATAGAACACCTGGATCAAACATTGACTTATTTAAGGACTGGATGTAAAAAATGTATGCAAAACTAACTCATAAAGTTATGTTCATCTGTGGGGATTTCAATATAGATCTGATGAACTCAAAACAACATAGTTTGACAGAAGAATTTATCAACACAATGTACAGTATGGGCTTACATCCAACAATTACTGGACCTAGCAGAATCACGTCACACAGTGCCACACTAATAGATAACATATTCACAAACATTATGGAAAATAATATCAGGAGTATGGGGTACCCCCCCACAGCAGCCACGGACAAACACAGCGCTCGACTAGAGCAATTAACAGGACAGTGAGATGTGTGTGTTGAGATCAATAGGCAGCCTTCCTGTGCTTAGTTCAGGCACCAGCATCCTGTGGATATGTATGACGCAAATGCAAACATTCATGCTTCCTGCTCGCATTGTGGTACAAATGTCACATGTCTGAATGCATTTCCTTTGATGATAAAATGCTTTTGATGTATTGTCCGTTGCTGGGTATTTAAGTGGCTGAATTCATATGTTCACTCTCTTTCTGCTTCTGACTACAGCTCATGAGAGCCTGAGAGCTTCGCTCCAGCATGCTTATGCAGCAGCTGGGGTGAGCTCCGTGATGGCGATGATTTGATCAATAAACTTCATTAAAACTCCAGTCGCCGTGCCTTATTTTAATATCGCCACACTGGTGACCCCGCAGACGCACACGCTTTGTGCGACGCAACTTTCTGGTCTGGACAACCACGCTGGCGACCCGACGCTGAAAAGAACACGCTGCCAGCAAACGCAGCACCCGGCAGTGATTCTCCGACGACAAGCGAACGCGGCAGCCTGACTGATCTGCCCTTCCTTTCTGCTTTAGGGGGACTTTGACGCTCTTCGGAGACCACCCACGACCGGGAAAGCTGAGGAAATTTCATGGTGAGGTCTGCACGCCTAGATCGGCACATCCACGCTGGACCGGCCGCTCTCACGGCTCCTGACACACGATTCTGTGTCTCCACACGAGAGCGCATACACCTTGCCCTCTCTCCACGACGGTGGCCCATGGCCGACGGAGAACGCGTGGACCTGAACGCACCATGACCCGGCACGAGCGACGACCAACAGCCCGAACAGGGGAGACAATCGGCGCCGACTGCGCAGATCTCCATCAAGCCCCCTGACCCTGATTCGCCTCGCAACAGCGGACCGGCCATGCACAGAAGCCTCGCATCAGAATAGCGCAGCTGGAAGGCACGTGGCCGCAGCGCGTGCCGCGCACCAGAGACAAGCTGGCTCTACAGACTTATACATCATCCTCCGCCGCTGCACACGGCTCTTCAGGACTGCTCACACACCTGAAGCACACACGCAGCCCGCACACAGGATTTGGTGTAAGTCTCAGCCACGGCGCACGACGGGAATCCAGCCGTCAGCTGTCCCCGAGGGCTTTAGGGCCGCGAACGCACCTAAAGCCTAAACGCCAAGTCCCTCACATAGCTTCAGCTCCTGTTTTTCTTCATTGCCGGACTGAATCGCGAGAGGGATCAGAGACTAACTTTTCTTCCCACAGCCATGGACATCCCCCGCCACTTGCTACCCCCACCCTCCTCCCTTCCCCGGCACAGACGTTCCCCGCAGCTCGCCACCAAAGCGGGACTACCGAGGTCTCAGCTCCCCGCTAAGCCCTCTGGGGGGGGGGGGGGGGGGGGTGTATGGGGTACCCCCCCACAGCAGCCACGGACAAACACAGCGCTCGACTAGAGCAATTAACAGGACAGTGAGATGTGTGTTGAGATCAATAGGCAGCCTTCCTGTGCTTAGTTCAGGCACCAGCATCCTGTGGATATGTATGACGCAAATGCAAACATTCATGCTTCCTGCTCGCATTGTGGTACAAATGTCACATGTCTGAATGCATTTCCTTTGATGATAAAATGCCTTTGATGTATTGTCCGTTGCTGGGTATTTAAGTGGCTGAATTCATATGTTCACTCTCTTTCTGCTTCTGACTACAGCTCATGAGAGCCTGAGAGCTTCGCTCCAGCATGCTTATGCAGCAGCTGGGGTGAGCTCCGTGATGGCGATGATTTGATCAATAAACTTCATTAAAACTCCAGTCGCCGTGCCTTATTTTAACATCGCCACAAGGAGTGGGCTTTTATTGAATGATATCAGTGACCACCTGCCGATTTTTGTTGTCTATCAATGTGATTATAGGAACTAACTAACTAACTAACTAACCTGCACTTATATAGCGCTTTTCTAGTCACAAAGACCACTCAAAGAAAAAGTATACCAAAAATATTAAATATAAAAGAATAAGAACCAAAGAATCAATGTATTTACTGACAAAGGAATTATTAATACAAGATTGGAAGATAGTTTATGATGAAAATGATATAAATAAAGCATATGATAAATTTTTACAAATATTTCAATCATTGTACAATAAAAACTGTCCTATAAAACAATACAGTGACAGACAACAACAAAAAAAAATATTCCTTGGGTCACCAAGGGGTTAATAAATGCATGTAAAAAGAAGAATACATTATATAAACAATTCACTAAATGCAGAACGGTGGAAGCTGAGATCAAATATAAAAGATATAAAAATAAGCTTACTAATATAATGAGGACCTGTAAGAAAGAATATTACAACAGAATATTAGAGGATAACAAAAATAACTTAAGAGGAATATGACAAGTACTCAATGGGATTATTAGTAACCGACCTAAGAATGCTAATTATCCAGAATATTTTATTGAAAAGGGCAATTTGATAAATAATATGGAGGATGTGGTCAGTGGTTTCAATAATTTTTTTTGTAAACGTTGGTCCTGAATTAGCACAATCGATAGTGACAGCAGAAACAAACAACAGTGGTTCTGCAAATGAAATAGAAGATAGAAATCCAAACACAATCTTTTTGGGTGCAGTTACTGAAAAGGAAATTATCGAGACTGTGAGTAAATTTAAGAACAAAAAATCAATGGACTGGAATGAAATTGACATGACAATAGTGAAAAAAGTAATTGAAGGAATTGTTAAGCCACTCACCCACATCTGTAACCTGTCATTTCAAACTGGTAAATTTCCAGACAAAATGAAAATAGCAAAAGTAATACCTCTATACAAAACAGGAGACAGTCATTGTTTCACAAATTACAGGCCAGTCTCTTTACTCTCACAATTCTCCAAAATACTTGAAAAAATCTTCACTAAGAGACTGGATGATTTCACTGAAAAACACAACCTCCTTACAGACAGCCAGTATGGTTTTAGAGCAGATAAATCTACATCTTTGGCACTGATGGAACTTATAGAAGAAATTACTAGTTGTATAGATAAAAAAAAAAAAAGTTTGCTGTAGGTGTATTTATAGATTTAAAGAAAGCTTTTGACACCATTGACCACAGAATACTACTAAGGAAACTGGGAAGGTATGGGATAAGAGGGGTAGGACTGAGTTGGGTGGAAAGTTATTTAAGTAACAGACAACAATTTGTACAAATTGGTGAGCACAAATCACCCTTCATGGACATCACTTGTGGTGTGCCCCAGGGGCCAGTTTTGGGACCCAAACTCTTTATCTTGTATATAAATGACATATGCCAAGTATCAAAAATTCTGAAATTTATTTTGTTTGCGGATGACACAAATATCCTTTGCACTGGTGAGAATTTGCAGCAGGTTTTAGAGGTGGTCACAACTGAAATGAAAAAGTTAAAGCAGTGGTTCAACAAAAATAAATTATCTCTAAATCTAAAAAAAACAAAGATTATGTTGTTTGGAAATTATAAAATAAATCATGAAATAATGGTAACGATAGATGATACCAGAACAGAAACAGTACAGGAAAATAAGTTTCTGGGGGTGACGCTAGACCAGGGGTGGGCAATCATGTGCCATGGAGGGCCATTCCACTGCAGATTTTCTGTTCCACCCAGTGTCTTCAGCAGGTGTTTTCTCTGATCAGCTTCAAGGATCGCTAATAATTGAAAACACCTGCTGAAGACACTGAGTGGAACAGAAAATCTGCACTGGAATGGCCCTCACTGCCCACCCCTGCGCTAGACAATAAAATCTGCTGGAAACCTCACATCAGTCACATCCGGGCCAAGTTAGCAAAATGTATAGGGATACTGGGGAAGACAAGACACATCTTGGACTATAAATCATTGGTCTTACTGTACAATTCACTGTTTCTACCTTATCTTAACTACTGTGTAGAAGTCTGGGGAAACACCTACAAGACCAACCTACAGTCAATATGCACATTACAAAAAAGAGCTATAAGGATAATAAATAATGTAGGATATAGAGACCATACCAATTCGTTGTTTTTAAAGTCACATGTCATCAAGTTCATCGATTTAGTTAAATTTAAGACAGCACAAGTAATGTACAGGGCAATTAATAATCAACTCCCAACTAATATACAAAAAATATTTAAAAAAAGAGACAATGATCATAATTTGAGAGGAGACTTAAACTTTACAAAACCCAAGATACGAACAACCAAGAAAAGTATGTGCATATCTGTCTGTGGGGTGGATTTGTGGAACAGTCTGGAGCCGGAACTGAAACTATGTATAAACAGAAATCGATTCAAAAGGAGGTATAAACATTATTTGCTGAAAGGATATATGTTAGAAGGGTAGTATTTATATGTACGATTCACTATGCTCACTCTGGGACATTATGGGACACTATGGAATGGTGGGTGGGACAGCACTGTGTATATCTGTGTTGTTTGAGGCTGGTTTTGATGCATGGACATCAATGTATGTTAGGATGGATGGGTGTTAATGTTGATATGTAAAAAATACAGTAAATTGTTTACTTGGGGTCTTAAAGGTGGTAATTTGTATATAATTCACATGGGTGTATTTATGGAAAAGAGGAGATGGAATTAATAAGTGTTCACTTCTTCCTTCTCCCTTTCGAACACTGTATACTGTTACTTTATTGCATTTGTCATTTGTTTTGTTTTTGTTATACTTTTTTGTTCAAAATAAAGTATCTATCTATCTATCTATCTATCTATCTATCTATCTATCTATCTATCTATCTAAAACAGAAGCTTAATTAATTAAGGCTGAAATTAAACTCTCAAAAATGTCATGGTATTCAGTGGCATAAGAGTTAGTGGAAAATAAACTCAAACAGTACCAACGCAAAACATATACTAGAGTGCATAGTAGTGATGGGAAGGCAGGCTCTGGAGCACTCAGGGTGCGCAAAGCTTATCCAGGAAATATTTGGATAAGCACGTTTCATTATGCCTCCGAGCACCAGCGGTCACACATACAGTATGATGGAGTTGGACAGGATGGGAGTGTTGTTGTGAATTGACGCGGGAGTTGTGGGCTCCGTGCCAGATTGGATGACCGCGAGATGTTTTTCCCCGCACGTCAGGACTGAGAGTGACCTGGCGCCGCTTTGTGGTTGTGGAGGAGGACGGCTGGCCATGGTGGGAATGTTGGAACTGACAGCTCGGTGCAAATTGGCCGAGACGTGGGACTATCCAATCCTGAGAGTGGTAGATGGCACGGTGCAGGATGAGGAACTGCCTGGCACCCTGGAGAGTGAGCAAGACCAATATCATCCAGGGCCACCACAGGAGGGTTCCTGTGCCAGAGCCCAAGTAGCCCTGGACGAGAGAACCGTGTGGCATGGCGGGATGCCTGTGACAGCGGGTGGCACTGAGTGGCTGGCTCCATCTGTTCCGGGATTTCGGCTGGAAGGTACCGGTGAAAAGGGGGTCACAACAGCGATGGCAAAGTTAAAAGAGGTCAGGGCAGGACCAGCTGGCATGGTAGAACAATGTGCCAAGCAGTAACACTGCGAGCTAAACAAAACCCCTCTGGGAGCTGCAGACTGGATTCGGGCTTGGGGGTGGTGAAATCACAGTAGTTCAGGACCAAACGGCAGGTGGAGGAGCACCAGGGATGGCTGCGTGTTGTGACCAGATGGGAGGATGCTTCTCTCCAGTTGTCGGACGGTTCATGGGGGCACCCAACCGAGCTGTGGCAATTCAATTCAATTCAATTCAACTTTATTTATATAGCGCCATTTCACAACAACAGTCATCTCATAGCACTATCAACTGTAGGGGGAACCCCCACCGTTGCAGAAAGACCCCAGCAATCAGGCGATCCCCTGTGAGCAAGCACTTGGCGACGGTGGAGAGGAAAAACTCCCTTTTAACAGGAAGAAACCTCCAGCAGAACCAGGCTCAGGGAGGGGCAGTCATCTGCTGCGACTGGCTGGGGGGGAGGGGATAGAGAAGAAGAAAAGAACAGACATGTAGAGAGCAAACAGCACGATGGGGACTCAATCTATGGGAGAGAACAAACAAATGTTAATGACCAGCAAAAAAAATATTTCATTGAGAGTGAGGAAAGGAGTGAGGCCCAGTGCATTACTGGAGGTCCCCCGGCTGACTAAACCTATTAGCAGCATAACTAAGGGAGGGTTCAGAAACACATGATCCCTCCCTAATTGTAGGCTATATCAAAAAGGTAGGTTTTAGCCCTATTCTTAAAAACAGAGATCGAGTCTGACTCCCGAATCCAGATTGGCAGCTGATTCCACAGGAGAGGAGCTTGATAACTGAAGGCTCTGCCTCCCATTGTGCTTTTGGAGATTCTAGGTATTACAAGTAATCCTGCATTTTGGGAGCGTAGAGCTCTGTTAGGATAATACGGTAGTATCAGATCTATTAAATAAAAAGGAGCCTGATTGTTTAGAGCTTTGTAAGTAAGAAGGAGGATTTTAAACTTAATTCTAAACTCTATGGGAAGCCAATGAAGGGAGGCCAGAACCGGAGAGATATGATCTCTCTTTCTAGTACCTGTTAAAACTCTTGCTGCAGCATTTTGGATTAGCTGAAGACTTTTTAAAGATGTTTTAGGACAGCCTGATAATAAAGAATTGCAATAATCTAATCTCAAGCTAACAAAAGCGTGGATCAGTTTCTCAGCATCACTCTGAGACAAGATGCTCCTAATCTTGGCAATATTACGCAAATGATAGAAGGCAGTCTTAGAAACAAATTTAATATGTGAATTGAAGGACAAATCCTGATCAAAAATAACTCCAAGGTTCCTCACAGAGCTATTAAGAGAAAGAGTAACCGCATCCAAACTGAAAGTTTGATTTGGAAAGGAATTTCTAAGGTTTTTTGGACCAACAAGAATGACTTCAGTCTTATCTGAATTTAATAGCAGGAAATTACAAGTCATCCAAGCTTTGATTTCCTTAACCACTTGCACTCCGGGCAATTTTCCTAAAAATTCCAAAAAATAATGTGCCCAAAGTAAATCGAAAGCTGTTCTTCAACCCTTTGCAGCATCTTCATGGGGTTGGTCTCATTTAAAAGAAAACACTTTGAATTTTTTGGCAAAAAAAACACAATCTCTCTACGTGCTCCGGCCACTGAGTTACAGTCATCTAAACATACTGAACTTGAAGAAAAAAAATTTGGACACAGTGTTTTTTTGGATACAAATGCTTGTAAATAACACACAGCTGTCCGATCTGGCTGGAAAATGCAACAGAAATGTAGAGCCAAGTGTTATCCAGCTGAGATCCAAATTTGGTAACAATACCACAAAAAATGAATATTTTACACAGCTTTGTTCTCAGGCTGTTCCCAGGCATTTTGGAACTGTGCCAAATGGCACAGTTTGGAAAAACGTCTGTAACTTTTGAATGATTCAATGTAGAAGCTTCATTTTAGGCTCAAAGGAAAGGTTACACTCAGGGCTGTGTCTGTGTGTGTGTGTGGGGGGGGGGGGTCGTCCCCCCCCCCCCGCTACCAAGGACAGAGTTCGGCCCTCGCTACATGAGATTACACTCGTTGCATGTTTCTACAGCAACGCTGTCACAGCGGCTCCCCCCCCCTCGCTACTGTGTGTGTGTGTGTGGGGGGGGTTGTCCCCCCCCCCCCCGCTCGCTACAGAGGATAGACTTTAGCCATCGCTACACAACGGATTAGCCTTATGTGGTGATGTAGGACAGCAGTGCAGTCACCGCGGCTCCCCCCCCCCTCGCTGCAGAAGAATAGCGGGGGTGGGGGGGCGTTCACAGCCTGTACACTGCAAGCAACCCCTTGTACTGCGGCGCACGAACTTCAGACTTCGTGAACCGCACAGCTGTAATTTACTGATCGGTCAAAAGTCATTTTGGATTACAATTTTCAGGGATAGAGAATAATTTAGCTTATAACACCTTACCTCTTCACAGCGGAGTCTGGGCGAACTTGTCTCCTCATTGTCAGACAAACGCGACGCTGGTCCGCTCTGGTTCTGGTCTCGCGACTCGATCAAAACATAATTCCATTATTGTGGTTTTGTGCTTCCATGATTGCGGTTTTTGGCGAACGATTTTTCAAAACAAATAACAGTAGTAATTAAAAAAAGACTGGCGAAGGCGTGTGTGTCACTCAGCCTTCGTCGTCAGCCTCCGTCAGTCTATAATGACCATGGAAGAAATCATAACGTCTACTCTGCTGGAACCAATACAAAATAAGCACCGCCTGGGGCCGAACATGCCGATCCACGAATGGCACTCCCTGTCACACAGGTTGCATTTGTGGATGGTCTCCATGCTGCTGGGTCTGTGGAGCTCTTCCTGTGTCCTCTTTTGATCCGCTCCAGCAGTCAGTCTTCACCCAGCCTTAAAAAAAACAGCTCACGAACTTCTCTGCTTCAATTGGCTCACTGCATTCAAAGCGTTGGGAGGCGGGTCCTCCTTCCTAGGTTTTCATTCATTGGTTCGTCAAGGTTTCAGAAACCCAATTCAAGGCTCTTATTAGTCGAATGAGAGGTCAATCAGATGAACTAATCTGTTCGCGGCTGTGTTTGCAGATTTTTTTTTCAGTGGCGCTTGGAGGGCACACCACCTACACCACCACCATCAATATCCTTATCATGCGTCATGCGCACGAGGGCGCACGAGCGCGCTCTCGTGCGCCCTCGTGCGCCTTAGAACGCAGAGACTTGCCCGCCCGCGGAACAACGGAGTGCAAGTGGTTAAGACAGGCTTCTAACTTGGCTAATTGATTACTATCATCTGGCTTCATTGACAGGTATAATTGTGTGTCATCTACATAACAATGAAAATGTACACAGTGCTTTCTAATAATGTTGCCTAACGGAAGCATATATAAACTAAAAAGAGTAGGGCCTAGCACAGATCCCTGTGGAACTCCATGACTAAGCTTTGAGTTGAAAGAAAACTCATTATTTACATGAACAAACTGGAACCTATCAGATAAATAAGATCTAAACCACTGCAACGAAGTTCCATTAAGTCCAACATAGTGTTCTAATCTATCAAGTAGAATATTATGATCGATAGTATCAAAAGCTGCACTAAGGTCTAAAAGGACAAGTACAGAAACTAGTCCATTATCAGATGCAATGAGGAGGTCGTTAGTGACCTTCGCTAAGGCTGTTTCAGTACTATGATGGATTCTAAACCCAGATTGAAACTCTTCAAGTAAACCATTTCCCTGCAGGTGGTCAAATAATTGCGTAGCAACAACTCTTTCTAAGATTTTTGAAATGAAAGGGAGATTAGAGATTGGTCTATAGTTAGCTAAAACTCCTGGATCTAGCGTTGGCTTTTTGAGTAAGGGTTTAATTACAGCCGTTTTAAAAGCCTGCGGTACATGGCCTAAAGTTAATGAAGAATTGATTATATGAAGAATAAAGCTACCAATAAGTGGGAAGACTTCTTTAAATAACCTGGTAGGCCTAGGGTCTAAAAGACAAGTTGAAGGTTTGGATGAGGAAACTATTTTGTCTAACTCACAAAGGTAGATTGGAGTAAACTCATCAAGACAGACATCAATAGAAGGAGTTGTAGTAGTTACAGTATTTAAGTTAACTGTGGGAAGAATCTGATTGATTTTATCTCTGATGGATGAAATTTTATTATTGAACAATGCCCAGCATGCCCAGGAGGAGACTGAGTGGTGGGCCTGGATGACTGAGACATCCGATGGTGAAGAAGAGGAGGCGCACCAGTGCCGAGGCAACTTGCTGTGGCCCGGGAGGCAATTCGCTTCCAGGGGCGGACTGATGAAAGGACGGTCTGGGGGGGGGGGGGGGCATGGGCTTATTTATCCTTCAGCCATGGCTACATAGTTTAATTATTGTGCATGTGTTTGGTTTGAGATTATTTTGTGTATTTTACTTTAGGAACACAGCAGTTATTTTAGTTTATAAATGGACTGTTTTTTTTAATTTAGTACCTGCGGCAGAATAATCCACCTGGCCGTATGGGGTGGGACGGCAATGCATCCGTACCCCCTAGTTTTAGTTGTTTTGGTGTGAATGTGTTAGGCCACTTACGATATATTGTTTTCGTCATTTTAGTGCATGATTCGGGTCCTAAATTGGGGTGGGTCTGAATTGTGTACGTGTGTTTTTGACTTTTTTAAGGGGGGGGGATGTTGTGTATAGTTTAGAATCTTATTTGTGAGGTACGGGTGGCGGCTCCACCTTCTGCTTCCGCCACCACCTGTGGCTATGAGAGGGCAGGAGGGGTGGTCTCTTTGCCACCTCTTCTGCCTGCTGTACTATATAGTGCCTCCCCTAAAAAACGTGTGTTCAGTTTGACACCTGGCCTCGTCCTTGGCTCTATATATAGACATAACAGGAGGAGCAACAGGGACGGCTGTGTGTCATGGCCAGACAGAGGGATGCTTGTCTCCAGCTGTTGGATGGCTCGTGGAGGGACCTGAATGACCTTTGGCATGCCCGGGAAGAGACTGAGTGGTGGGCCTGGACGAGTGAAACATCCGATGGTGAGGAAGTGGAGGTGCACCGGTGCCATGGCAACTTGTTGCGGCCCGGGAGGCGGGCCGCTTCCAGGGGCGGACTGATGAAAGGACGGTCCGGGGGGGGGCCCACGGGCTTATTTATCCTTCAGCCGTGTGTATGTAGTTTAATTATTATGCATGTGTTTGGTGTATTATTGTGTATATAGTTTGGGATCATTTTGTGTGTTTTGTTTTAGTGTAACAACATGGCAGTTATTTTTTTAGATGGACTTTTCTTTAGTGGAGATGGCAGAATAATCCGTCTTGCCGTGTGGGGGTGCGACAGCAGTCCACCTGTCCTCCCCTAGTTTTTAGTTGTTTTGTGTAACTGATAGGCCCCTTTTAGGAACTTAAGTTTAATTTTCTTGGTGCGTGATTCGGGTTCTAAATTGGGGAGGGTCTCAATTGTATGTGTGTTTTGGACTTTTTTGAGGGGGAGGGAAAATGTTATATAGTTATTTATGTAGAAGAGCTTGAAATAACGAAGCGATGTGATTTTATAAATCAAAGTTTAATTTCAGCTTCACTCCTCTAACAAGTCTCATCTCGGTGCAGAAGCAGAATAAGAGGTCGAACGCAGTCAGACCTTCATACTTATACCCACACTCAACAAAAGACATTGCATATCAAAGCTGACATCCCGCATTACATAATCCCTCCTCCATTGTCCTCCGTCTCCTCTACCTGACCCTGGGTGGTCAGGGAGATCGATCCGGTCTCCACCGCTGCGACTCTGTCTGTTCTTTGATCCTCGCTGGCGGTTGAGACCTCTTGTCCTGTTCTGAGGCTTGAGGTCATTCCACATATGTAATCACTAAACATTCTAATATGTCTATACATATGTAGGTATGGAATATATGATTAATATAAGCCACAGCCCCCCCCCAAAAGACTAAGAAAAGGACAATCAAATTAGTTTTACAGTTTAAGATAATCTCTATGACATATTGTACTGTTAAACCTCTTGACAGGGAAAACAAGGAAAAATCTTTCCAGCAGTCATGCTCCTGTAGAGAATTCAGTGGTAACAACAACAGTATAGTAATATCACAAAACAGCCTAAAATTGTCACGGCACAATCTGTTAACACAGTTAACAACTCTTTGTCAATTTTGCATCAGTCCCTGTGCCGTCTGGGTTTTAATCTTCTCCCGAATCTGCTGTGGGTCCGCTTTGGCGTCGTGGTGGGACCCTCCTGTAAGGAATCTGCAGCTTGAGGAGGAGAGTGGTTATTTGTTCCTTGCAGGGGGGCTGAGTTTTTTTTCTTGGGGGGGTCTACCCCGCCGAGGTGCTCTCGCCACCCGTGCAGGTTTGTCTCTCAACAAGAAGGCAGGTTTAAGTCTGTCAATGCTGACTGTTTCTTTTCTGTCCCCTAAATCAAGCACAAAATGCTTATCACCAGGTTCCAGCACTCTGAATGGTCCGTCGTATGGTGGACGGAGGGTTGATTTTAAAGCTTTGTGTCTAACAAAAACGAACTCGGCGTTTTTTAAAGCTTGGGGGACAAAAACCCATGGAAAAGAGTGATGTGCCGGTTCGGGGAGAGTGTCCGGTCCGGTGCTGCCTAAAGGCCTCAGGGCTGGAAGATGCCCGGGCTCTGGATTCTCTGGTAAAAACTCACCTGGGAGTCTGAGAGGTTGTGCAAAAACTAATTCTGCTGGGGAGGTGTCTAGATCCTCTTTAGGCGCAGAACGCAACCCCAATAAAACCCAGGGAAGTTTATTCACCCAATTTGTATCCGTTAGTGAGGCCCTGAGGGCGGCCTTTAAAGATCTGTGAAAACGCTCGCATAACCCATTAGCCTGAGGGTGATAAGCGGTGGTGCGGTGAATTGTCGCCCCTAAGCTGCTGGCCATGGCTGACCAAAGCTCTGAGACAAATTGAGGCCCCCTATCGGACGTGATGTCCGATGGGACGCCGAAACGTGCCACCCAGTTTGTTAAAAAAACGAGAGCGACTTACGCAGCTGTGGTTGACGCCAAAGGGACCACCTCAGGCCAGTGTGTAGTACGGTCTATCATCGTTAACAGGTGTGTGAAACCCTGAGACGAAGGTAGTGGTCCCACGAGGTCGACATGAACGTGGTCAAACCTTCTGGCTGGGATTCGGAAAGGCTCTAGAGGAGCTTTTGTGTGTTTGTGTATTTTGGCGCACTGACAAGACATGCAAGTTTTTGCCCATTCCTTTACATTTTTGCGCAGGCCCGGCCAAACAAACTTTTCCGCGACCATTTTGACCGAGGCGCGCACCCCTGGGTGCGCGAGGGAGTGAACCGAGTCGAAAATGCGGCGGCGCCATGCAGCTGGGACTACCGGGCGAGGTCGGCCGGTTGAAACGTCGCAGATTAGGGGGGGGTACGCCGTCACGTAAACCCCTTTCCTCCAGTCTTAACCCTGTTGGTCCAGACAGGAGCGCGCGCACGTCCGCGTCACTGCTTTGTTCCTCTGCCATGGCTGCGTAATCTATCCCTACGTGAATTGGGGCCACGTACGCATCCGCGTTGGCGAAGAGTTCTGCGGCTGAGGTAGTATAATCTGTCTCCTCGTGCTCTGGTGATGTCACAGCGCGAGAGAGGCAGTCTGCTACCACGTTAAGTTTGCCTGCCACATGTCGAATGTCTGGTGAACTCTGAGATTGCCGCTAGCTGTCTTTGTTGCCTGCCTGACCATGGTTCTGAAATTTTAGCCATCGCAAAAGTGAGCGGTTTGTGGTCTACAAAAGCCATGAAGCACCGCCCTTCTAACCAGAACTGGAAGTGGCGGATGGATAAATGAAGCGCTAGCAGCTCCCTGTCAAAAGTGCTGTATTTACGCTCGGTTTGGTTTAAAGATTTGCTAAAAAATGCTAAAGGTTGCCAGGTTCCGCCAACATGTTGTTCCACGACTGCCCCTATGGCTAGGACTGAAGCGTCTGTGGTTAACGCTATACGGGCCGAGGGATCGGGGTGAACCAACAATGTGGCATTCGCTAGAGCACTTTTTACTTCCGCGAAGGCGCGTTCGCGCTCCGGGGTCCATTCGACCGCGTTGGAAGTCTTTTGTTTTCTGAGCGCGGCATACAGGGGCTGCATGAGTTGAGCTGCGCGGGGGAGGAAACGGTTGTAAAAATTCACCATTCCCAAAAATTCTTGCAGCGATTTGACCGTCTGTGGTCGTAGAAAATTTTTTACCGCGTGGACTTTGTCCGGCAATGGGACTGCCCCCTTCGGTGAAACTCTGTGTCCCAAAAAATCAATTTGTGACACGCCGAATTTGCATTTGGCTGGGTTGATTATTAACCCGTGCTCTTCTAGTCTCTGAAAAACTGTAGTGAGGTGTTGTTCGTGTTCTTCCTCTGATGGGCTGGCTACCAGCATATCGTCGAGGTAGACGAACACGAAGGGGAGGTCGCGTAATACCGCGTCCATCATACGCTGAAAGGTTTGAGCAGCGCCTTTGAGGCCGAACGGCATCCGCAAAAATTCAAAAAGACCGAAAGGGGTTATTACAGCCGTTTTAGGAATGTCTTCCGCTCGAACGGGGACTTGGTGATAGCCGCGGACCAGGTCTATTTTAAAAAAAATGCGCGCACCCGCCAGATGTAGTGAAAAATCTTGGATGTGAGGAATTGGGTAGCGGTCATGCGCTGTCGCATTGTTTAATCTGCGGTAATTGCCGCAAGGTCTCCAAGAACCGTCGGTTTTCGGGACCATGTGGAGTGGCGATGCCCAGGGGCTTTTCGAGCGTCTAATAATGCCTAATTTTTCCAGGGTGGCAAACTCATCCCGTGCTATGGCGAGCTTGGTCGCATCTAAGCGCCGAGCTTTGGCGAACACGGGTGAGCCTGTTGTGGGGATGAAGTGTTCAACCCCGTGCTTCGCTACTGTGGCTGAAAATTTTGGAACTGTGAGTGCTGGAAATTGGGTGAGGAGTTGGTCAAACTTACCTCCTGCTATTGTGACGCTGGCCTGCACGGATGGTGGAGAGACTCGAGCTGAGCAGGGGATAGAAGAAAATAACCAAGCGCCTATTTGCTAGATCGACTAACAACCCATGTGCACACAAAAAATCAGCGCCCAACAAGTTAAAACTCACCGCCGCTACAATAAATGTCCATCTATAGTTGCGGCCGTGGATGCAAAGAGGCAGGTTCCTTTCACCGAAGGTGTCGATGATCGAGCCGTTGGCTGCCATCGCTCCATTTCCCCGGGGGCCCATGGCCCAGTCTGCGTGGGAAAGGTTGATAAAACTCAGCTGAGCTCTGGTGTCGATCAGGAACTGTCTCCTGGTGTGTCCGTCAGTCACATAAAGTAGCTTATTTTTCTCGCCGAGAGCCGCAGCTGTTAATGGTCTCTCGGCTTTGGTGTTTCCCGAACTTTTGAATTTGCAGGGGGGCACGCATTTGTACGCCCTCTCGGCGAAACGGTGGCGGTAATAGCAGAGGTCGTTCTGCCTGCTGCGCCTTGGTCGTGTTGCCGCCATGGTGGGCGGGCTCTGCTCGGTTGACTGTGGTTCTCCGCTGCTCTGGGCTTCCGCGCTGAGATCTGCGGATGCTGCTGTGGCCATCTGTTCCCCGCAGGCGTTGATGAGCCACTGCGCTTCTCGGGCCAGCGCGCGGAAATCCTGCTGGGTGCTGCACTGCATGTTGACCAGCGTCCCTCTCATGTGTG
This sequence comes from Pholidichthys leucotaenia, assembly GCA_020510985.1. Lineage (NCBI taxonomy): Eukaryota > Metazoa > Chordata > Actinopteri > Cichliformes > Pholidichthyidae > Pholidichthys > Pholidichthys leucotaenia. The sequence continues at coordinate 135,336,010 of CM035841.1, read as the reverse complement.
GGGGCAGAGTGCTGAGGAAGATGTGTTGGAAGAGGAAGTTGTCGTTGTCCTCTTCCTTGAGCTGCAGCATGTCCTCCACGAGGGCCTTGGGTCTGCATCCTCTGTGGCCGTAGATCGCCAGGATCTTCTCTGCTCTCTCCTCGGCTGAGGGGACGAAGTTCTCGACGATGGTCGCTTTAAGCTCTCTGTATTTGTCATGGGCGGGCGGCTGTTGGATTATGCTCCGTGCACATCTTGACGTGGCAGCGTCGAGTTTGGCGACGATGTGATAAAACTTCGTCTCATCCGCCGTTATGCCCGCCAGTGCAAACTGAGCCTCAGCTTGCTGGAACCACGAGCTCGGGTCTTCTTGCCAGAATTCTGGCAGCTTGACGGTGACGGCGCTTGTGTGGGCCGTCCCTGATGTGTCCGCCGGGTGAGAGCGCCTTTCTTCAGCTCTCACGGCAGGGCTGGGGATGGTGCTCGGTTGAGCCCTCTCTGTAGCTTCTGCCGTGGGGGAACGTCTTCCATCCGTTCCCCTGTCTGCATGGGCACCGGCGCTTGCCTGGGTCGCCTCTGATGAGTTAATCGCGGGAGAACGTCTCTGTTCCATCCTCACGTCTGGTCACCAGTGTAGAAGAGCTTGAAATAACGAAGCGATGTGATTTTATAAATCAAAGTTTAATTTCAGCTTCACTCCTCTAACAAGTCTCATCTCAGTGCAGAAGCAGAATAAGAGGTCGAACGCAGTCAGACCTTCATACTTATACCCACACTCAACAAAAGACATTGCATATCAAAGCTGACATCCCACATTACATAATCCCCCCTTCACTGTCCTCCGTCTCCTCCACCTGACCCTGGGTGGTCAGGGAGATCGATCCGGTCTCCACCGCTGCGACTCTGTCTGCTCTTTGATCCTCGCTGGCGGTTGAGACCTCTTGTCCTGTTCTGAGGCTTGAGGTCATTCCACATATGTAATCACTAAACATTCTAATATGTCTATACATATGTAGGTATGGAATATATGATTAATATAAGCCACAATTTATATGGTTTATGTTCTGTGTTCTTATTTGTGTGGCACAGGGTGGTGGCTCCACCTTTCTGTCACGCCACCACCCGTAACTATAAAAGGGCTGCAGGCAGGAGGGACAGTCTCTTGGCCATTTCCTCTGCCTGGCGGTCGTGTGTGGTGCACCTGTGTCTCTTTAATAAACGTATGTTCAGTTCGACACCTGGCCTTGTCCTTGGCTCCATATCCAGACATAACAGTACCCTTTTGTTTTTCTCTATCCATTGTAATCCTAGCATTATGGCCATTTGTTTACACTTTTCCATTATTTCTTTTTGTAGATTCAAATCAACAGATTGCATCATAAACAGCCAGGGAGGAATAGCTGAGGATGGGACCCTTTTACTGTACTGGATATTGTGTAGGCCTGCATCCCTTGCTTTAGCATCACCCATCCATCCAAAACTGTAAACGTTTGTTTCATTGTTCCCAGCATTGCTGCATGATGGCCTTTGTTGGGTGCAATTCATTGTGCCCCTATAAACCAGTGCTTCTCAATTATTTCCTGTTACGCCCCCTCTAGGATGATGAAAACATTTCGTGCCCCCCCACTCTCCGCCACGACTATAAATAGTATCATTTGTCTATAAAATTGTTATAAGTACACCTCTGCATAACATTGTATCCTTATTAACATTAAAGACTGTGCTCGCTGGTTTACTGCAGTAGCATTCACAAAGCGGGATCATTGTTGGCAATATTCGGCACGTTTTCGCTGAAAAAACTCAAGCGGCTCATCAGCGTCACTGGGGTGTAATGTCTTTAAGTGATGCCTTAATTTATTTGGCTTCATGCTGTCTGCTGCCAACATTTTTAGACACAGTAAACACACCGGTCTTTCCTCTTCTCCCACCGTAGTCACAGTGAAGCCAAGCGCTACATACGCTTCGTCATATTTCCTCGTCTTAGCTTTGAATTTTGAATTTGAATGAATTTATTTCAGATAGTACAGTACAGGTTAAAAGAAACTGTATAATATAACAACAAGGTCAAATTAGACAAAGACTCCTCCTACTATACAATTCCACGTGAGTTATCCGAAATGGGTGATGGCTGAAGCCGCAGCTTATATTGCCCACCCATATTCCATCCAAGAATTCAAAAGAGAAAAAGGAGAAAACAAGACAAGAGCGATTACAATTTAAAACAAAGCTAAGACAAAATGTGACTGAGAGAAAAAAGAAAACTAAGCTAGGTGTGGTCTATATTAACCATATATTCCATAACCTACATATGTTAGAACATGTGGAAATGTTTGGTGATTGCATATGTAAGGAACTTCACACCTCTGAAAGGACAAAGGAATCTCACCCGCCGAGTGAAGAACAAAGACGTTCCCGGACGCGGCGGGGGAGACCGGACGAGCCACCCTCACCCCCCAAGGCGAGGAGAGGAATTACCATCACCTCCCAAGACGAGGAGAGGAAATACCAAGACAATGGGGGGATTAAGATAATGAGGGATGTCAGCCTTTGTTATGCATGTCTTTTGTTGTGTGCATGTATATAATCAGTGAGTTGGCGAAATTCTGTCTCTTTTCCCTTCTGCCGCTCTCTGCACCAGATGAGACTTGTTAGAAGAGCTGAACATTAAAGCTTTGCTTATAAACCAAATCGCCTCTTCATTGCCCAGCTCCTCTACACTGGTGACCTTGACGCGAGTATGGACCGGAGGCGTTCTCCCACAAGCGACTCATCCGTGGCGACTCAGGCAGACGCCAGCAGCCACGCAGACGAGGGAGCAGACGGACAGCTGTTCCCCCCGGCAGAAGAGGTTGAGAGGGCTCAACCGAGCACCAGCACCGCCGTGAGAGCCGAGGCAAGGCACTCTCACCCGGCGGGCACAGCAGTGATGGTGTGCACGAACGCCGTCGCTGTCAAGCTGCCAGACTTCTGGCAAGAGGACCCCGCCTCTTGGTTTCAGCAGGCTGAAGCCCAATTTATACTGGCGGGCATCACGGCTGACGATACTAAGTTTTATCATATCGTCTCCAAACTTGACTCCGCCACTTCGAAGTGTGTGCGGAGCATGATCCGGCGACCACCGGCCCGGGACAAATACGAGACGCTCAAAGCGACCATCGTGGCGAACTACGTCCCATCAGCGGAAGAAAGAGCCGAGAAGATCCTGGCGGTCTACGGCCACAGAGGGGGCAATCCGAAGGCCCTCATGGAGGATTTGCTGCAGCTCAAGGAAGAGGACAACGACAACTTCCTCTTCCAGTTTATTTTCCTCAGCACGCTGCCGCCACACATGAGGGGGACACTCACCAGCATGAAGTGCAACACCCACCAAGACTTCCACACACTAGCCAGCGAAGCTCATCGGCTCGTCAACGCCTGCAAGGAGCTGACACCCACAGCAGCATCCGCAGACCTCAAAGCTGACGCCCCGAGCCACGAGGAGCCACAACCCACGGAGCAGACCCAGGCCACGGTGACAGCGACGCGACCAAAACGTAACAGACAGAGCGATGTCTGTTCTTATCACCATTGCTTCGCCGAGAAGGCCCGCAAATGTGTTCCCCCCCTGCAAATTTACGATGTCGGGAAACGCCAAAGCCGAGAGCCGTTAACAGCAGCGGTTCTCGGCGAGAAAAATAAGCTGTTGTACGTGACGGATGGACACACAGGCAAGCAGTTCCTCATCGACACAGGAGCTCAGCTGAGTTTCGTCATGCCCTCCCACGCAGATCGAGCCAGGGGCACCCGGGGCAACGGAGCAGTGGCAGCCAACAGCTCTAACATCGACACGTTTGGCGAAAAAAGCCTACACCTCCTCATCCACGGCCGCAGCTACAGATGGACATTTGTTGTAGCGGCGGTGAGTTTTAACTTGTTAGGCGCAGATTTTTTGTGTGCACATGGGTTATTAGTGGATCTAGCAAATAGGCGCCTGGTTAATGCACTGTCTTTTGCTTCTATTCCATGCTCAGCTTGAGTTTCTCCACCACCTGTGCAGGCCAACGTCACCACGGCAGGAGGTAAGTTTGAGCAACTCCTCACCCAATTTCCAGCACTCACAATCCCCAAATTCTCAGCCACTGTGGCTAAACACGGGGTTGAACACTTCATTCCCACAACGGGACCTCCCGTTTTTGCCAAAGCTCGCCGCTTAGATGCAGCCAAGCTCAACATAGCACGGGACGAGTTTACAACTCTTGAAAAATTGGGCATTGTTAGACGCTCGAAGAGCCCCTGGGCCTCACCACTTCACATGGTTCCGAAATCCGACGGTTCTTGGAGACCGTGCGGAGATTGCCGCAGACTAAACAACGCTACAGTGCATGACCGTTACCCAATCCCTCACATTCAAGATTTTTCACTACATCTAGCGGGTGCGCGCATTTTTTCAAAAATAGACTTAGTCTGCGGTTATCACCAAGTCCCAGTCCGAGCAGAAGACGTTCCTAAAACAGCGGTAATAACCCCTTTCGGGCTTTTTGAATTCCTGCGAATGCCTTTCGGCCTCAAAGGTGCCGCTCAAACTTTTCAACGAATGATGGACGCGGTCCTACGCGACCTCCCCTTTGTTTTCGTCTACCTCGACGACATGCTGGTAGCCAGCTCGTCTGAGGAAGAACACGAGCAGCACCTCACTACGGTTTTTCAGAGGCTAGAAGAGCACGGGCTAATAATCAATCCAGCCAAATGCAAATTCGGCGTATCGCAAATTGATTTTTTAGGACACAAAATCTCTCCGAAGGGGGCAGTTCCACTTCCAGACAAAGTTCATGCGATAGAAGGTTTTCCACGGCCGCAAACGGTCAAATCGCTACAGGAATTTTTAGGGATGGCTAATTTTTACAACCGCTTTCTCCCCCACGCAGCTCAGCTCATGCAACCCCTATATGACGTGCTCAAAAAAAGAAAGCTTCCAACGCGGTCGAATGGACCCCGGAGTGCGAACGCGCTTTCGCGGAAGTAAAAAACGCCCTAGCTAACGCCACATTGTTAGTTCATCCAGATCCCTTGGCCCGCATTGCACTAACCACAGATGCTTCAGACCTAGCTATAGGGGCAGTTGTAGAACAACTTGTCAGCGGGGTCTGGCAACCTTTAGCATTCTTTAGCAAATCGCTAAACCAAACTGAACGCAAATACAGCACTTTTGACAGAGAACTGCTGGCGCTTCATTTATCCATCCGTCACTTCCAGTTCTGGTTAGAAGGGCGGAGTTTCACGGCTTTTGTAGACCATAAACCGCTCACCTTTGCTATGGCTAAAATTTCAGAACCATGGTCATGCAGGCAACAAAGACAGCTAGCTGCGATTTCAGAGTTCACCACAGACATTCGACACGTGGCAGGCAAACTTAACGTAGTAGCGGACTGTCTCTCTCGCGCTGTGGCACCACCAGAGCGCGAGGAGACAGATTATACTGCCTCAGCAGCAGAACTCTTCACTAACGCAGACACATACGCAGCACCTATCCATGAAGGGATAGATTATGCAGCCATGGCAGAGGAACAAAACAGTGACGCGGACGTGCGCGCACTCCTGTCTGGACCAACAGGGTTAAGGCTGGAGGAAAAGGGTTTATGCGACGGTGTGCCCCCCCTAATATGCGATGTTTCAACCGGCCGACCTCGCCCGTTAGTACCAGCTACATGGCGCCGCCGCATTTTTGACGCAATTCACTCCCTCACGCACCCAGGTGTGCGCGCCTCGGTTAAAATGGTTGCCGAAAAGTTTGTGTGGCCAGGCCTGCGCAAAAACGTAAAAGAATGGGCAAAACTTGCATTTCTTGTCAACGCGCCAAAATACACAGACACACAAAAGCCCCTCTGGAGCCTTTTCCAATCCCTGCTAGAAGGTTCGACCACGTTCATGTCGATCTTGTGGGGCCACTACCTTCCTCCCAAGGTTTCACACACCTGTTAACAAAGATAGACCGCACCACACGCTGGCCAGAGGCAGTCCCTCTAGCGGCAACCACAGCGGAGGAAGTCGCTCGCGTTTTTTTGACAAACTGGGTGGCACGTTTCGGTGTCCCATCGGACATCACGTCTGATAGGGGGCCTCAATTTGTCTCAGAGCTCTGGTCAGCCATGTCCAACAGCTTAGGGGCAACAATTCATCGCACCACCGCTTATCACCCTCAGGCTAATGGGTTATGCGAGCATTTTCACAGGTCTCTAAAGGCTGCCCTCAGAGCCTCACTAACGGACACAAATTGGGTAAATAAACTTCCCTGGGTTTTATTGGGGTTGCGTGCTGCACCTAAAGAGGATCTAGACGCCTCTCCCGCAGAATTAGTTTTTGCACAACCTCTCAGGCTCCCAGGTGAATTTCTGCCAGAGAACCCAGAGCCAGGGCGCCTTCCAGTCCCAAGGTTTTTAGGCAGCAATGGACCGAACTCTCTCCCCGGTCCAGCTCATCACTCCTTCCCACGGGTTTTTGTCCCTCAAACTTTAAAAAACGCTGAGTTCGTTTTTGTTAAGCATGAAGCTCTAAAACCAACTTTACGCCCAGCATTCGATGGGCCATTCAGAGTGCTGGAACATGGTGATAAACACCTTGTGCTTGATTATGGGGATAGAAAAGAAACAGTCAGCACTGACAGACTTAAACCTGCTTTCTTGTTGAAAGACGAACCTGCACAGTTGGCGAGAGCACCTCGGCGAGGTAGACCCCCCAAGAGAAAAGACTCAGCCCCCAGGCAGGGAACAAATAACCTCTCTCCTTCCTACACTGCAGATTCCTCACAAGAAGGTCCCAGCAGGACGCCTAAACCAACCTACAGCAGTTTTGGGAGAAGAATTAAACCCAGACAGCACAGGGACTGACACCAACCACTCCACAATTATTAACTAATTGTGCTGCAACAGTTTAGGACTGACTTATGATTTTACTATGCTGCTATGTTTACCACTGAACTCTCTTAGGAGCATGGCTGCTGGAAAGTTTCTTCCGTGGCAACAGTTGTAACACGTAGTATGTCGTAATAACTATCCTAGACTGTGAACCTTTCTGTTGTCTTTTCTTAGTTGTTTGGGGGGCCTGTGGTCTATATTAACCATATATTCCATAACCTACATATGTTAGAGCATGTGGAAATGTTTGGTGATTGCATATGTAAGGAACTTCACACCTCTGAAAGGACAAAGGAATCTCACCCGCCGAGTGAAGAACAAAGACGTTCCCGGACGCGGCGGGGGAGACCGGACGAGCCACCCTCACCCCCCAAGGCGAGGAGAGGAATTACCATCACCTCCCAAGACGAGGAGAGGAAATACCAAGACAATGGGGGGATTAAGATAATGAGGGATGTCAGCCTTTGTTATGCATGTCTTTTGTTGTGTGCATGTATATAATCAGTGAGTTGGCGAAATTCTGTCTCTTTTCCCTTCTGCCGCTCTCTGCACCAGATGAGACTTGGTTAGAAGAGCTGAACATTAAAGCTTTGCTTATAAACCAAATCGCCTCTTCATTGCCCAGCTCCTCTACACTAGGCTAAGTTAAGCGGTTACTATTCAAAAACAAATCTAAGACAAAATGTCACAGAGAAAAAAAGAAAAAAAAGAAAGAAAAAAAACTAAGCTACAACACAACACTGGCTGGATATGTCAATCCTTATGTGAGTTTACATGTCGTCTTGTAAATATGTTTGGAGTATTTCTTCCTTTAGTTTTTGGTTAAATTGTCCAAGCGTTGTGCATGATTTTAATTCAGGTCCAAAATCGTTCCATAATCTGACTCCTTGCACTGAAATACAGTGTTGCTTGGTGGTTGTTCTCACTGTAGGCTTTTGAAATATACATGTTCCTCTGAAGTGATATCGTTTCTCCCTTGTTTGGAACAACTTTTGGATATTTGCGGGCAGTGATAAATTCTTCACTTTGAACATTATTATTGCGGTTTTAAAGTCAACCAGATCTTTCAACTTGAGAGTTTTTTGTTTAAGAAAAAGTGGGTTTGTTGGTTCCCTGTAAGCTGATTTGTTTATTATTCTAATAGCTCTCTTTTGAAGCATAAAGAGTGGATATATGTTTGTTTTGTATGTATTTCCCCATACTTCATTACAATATGTCATGTATGGGAGTATTAATGAATGATACAAGGTGTATAGTGTGGGTTGATTCAGCAAATATTTCACTCTGTGTAATATTGCAATTGATTTGGATACTTTACCTTTAATATAATTAATATGTGACTTCCAACACAGTTTGTTATCAATTATTACTCCAAGAAATTTAGTTTCGGATACCCTTTCAATCTCTACACCATTTACACTGAGTTTGGGTACTGGGTTGTTGTGATGGTTGTTAAAGACTATAAATTTTGTCTTACTTAAATTGAGCGTTAATTTGTTTGAATCAAACCACAGTTTAAGCTTTCCTAATTCCTTTCCGAGTGTATCCAGAAGTTGTTCCAAATTGTTTCCACTGCATAGCAGATTAGTGTCATCGGCAAACAATATTAAGTCCATTTTTTCTGAAACTTTACATATATCGTTTATACACATATTGAATAATAATGGTCCCAAAACTGAACCCTGTGGGACTCCACAGGTGACCTTCAGTAACTCTGAATTTTTGTTGCTAACACATACATACTGATATCTATTCTTTAAGTAACTACTTAACCAGGACAGTGCTACCCCTCTAATACCACAATTTTGTAGTTTCTTTAATAATAAATTGTGATCTACTGTATCAAATGCTTTTTTAAGATCTAGGAATACTCCAACTGAATACTCTTTATTTTCAATGGCTGTTGATATTTTTTTCTGTAAATTCCATTAGGGCATATGCAGTTGTCCTCTTGTGTCTGAACCCATATTGCTGCTCACACAATAAATCATTCTTCAGTATGAAGTTGTCAATTCTCTCATAGAATATTTTTTCAAGTATCTTGGAAAATTGCGGTAATAGTGAAATTGGTCTATAGTTTGAGAGTTCCCCTCTGTCGCCCGTCTTGTATATCGGAATTACTTTAGCTATTTTCATTGCATTGGGAAATATACCTGATTGGAGAGACAGGTTACAGATATACGTCAGTGGTTTCACTATGCATTCGATAACAGTTTTGACTAATAGCATGTCAATACCATCACAGTCCGTAGATGTTTTACTTTTGAACGATTTAACAATTTCAATGACCTCTCTTTCGTCTGTGTTCTTTATGAAGATGGAGTCTTTTACAGCAGTGTTATTGCATATTGTATCACCTGTAGGCACCGTAGTGGGTATTTCTCGGGCCAGTTTAGGTCCAATGTTAACAAAAAAATTATTAAATTCATCTGCAGGTGAAGCTATATTCACACTCTGAGTCGTTTTATTATTTTTTGGAATATTAGTTGGGTAGCTTGTATTTCTGCTTTTATTTCCAAGGATACTGTTGAGTATTGTCCATGTATTTTTAATATTGTCTTTGTTTTTCTCCAGTTCTTTACTGTAATAGTCTCTTTTACTACATCTTATTATATGTGTTAACTTATTTTTGTATGTTTTATACCGCTGCTCTGCTTCTATTGTCCTTTTCTTTAGGAAAGCTTTATATAATAAATTTTTCTTTTTACACGCCTTTTGTAGTCCTTTGGTTAACCATGGCTCATCAGCAAATTTGTGTTTAAGCTTTTTTTTAACTAATGGGCAGTTTTTTTCATAAAGAGTGGTTACAATGTTTATAAATGTGTCATAGGCTTCATTTACATCTGATACATAGACTTCTGTCCAGTCTTGCTTCAGCAAGTCCTCTTTAAGACAATTGATTGCATTTGGTGATTTGTGTCTGAATGATTTTGAAATTTTTTCTGCGTTGGGCCCCGTGTGGCCATGGATAAGTGCAAAGGTTGGCAAGTGGTCACTTATATCATTTATCAATAATCCACTTTCTATTTTCTTATCGATAACATTGACAAACAGGTTGTCAATAAGTGTAGCAGAGTGAACTGTGATTCTACTGGGATGTGTTATTGTGGGATATAGACTCATGCTGTACATAGAGTTCATGAACTCTGTAACTACATTTTGTTGATGTGGATTCAGTAAATCAATATTGAAATCTCCACAGATTGCTACCATTTTCTTACTAGTAATATTATTGTACAGCTCGACTAATTTATCTCTGAATGTCTCAATGCAAGTTCCCGGCGTTCTATATATGCAGCTTATGATTAGATTTTTTGTTTTGTCTAGGTCAATCTCAACAGTAACACATTCCAAAATCCCTGGTAGTGCAGAGGACATTTCATTTACAAGCTTACACCTATACAAGTCATCAATATACAGTGCAACACCACCACCCTTTTTTTTGAGTTTTGTTAATATAAAACATCTGATATCCCTCTATTGCCATCAGGGGAGCCTGATCTTCATTAAGCCAGGTTTCAGAGACTGCAATAGCTGTGAATTTTCTGTCTAGCTGTTTTAAATAGTCCTGAATCTGTGGAAAGTTTTTGTTAAGACTTCTGCTATTGAAGTGTATTATTGACAGTTTACCATCTAATTGCACTTGACTTTTGAATTGCTTTTCAGTGTAATATTCACAGTGGTTGTGAATATTATTGAAAAAGTGGTTATCAGGATCAATATCATTCTCCATCTCTTGTGGTTTATGTTCAGCATAGTGGCATATTTTCAGAGTTTGAGTTTCCTCACTCTGTGTCAGATGACTTCTTCCAGCTGGGGATAATTGATGTCTACTCGAGTCGATCATAAGTTTTTGTTTATTTTGCTTATTTTTTTTTAAAGTACTTTGGCATGGTGTATCAAAAGAACTATTCTTATCGTGTGTATGAATATGGATTATCATTGACTCATTTCGGGAGACTTTCGTTTGTCTCATTATCTCTGTCTCTCTCCGCCTTTCTTTTCATCACTGTTAAATATTTTTTCCATGGTGTCTCTTGAAGGTTTATTCACTGCACTTCATATCGCCTGTTTTGTGCTGTGTGCGCATGCACGGTGCAAAGAACCCTTCACCATAGAGCTAATCCTCCCTGCGCACACTCTGACAATGAGAGCGCCACTGCCACCTACTGTAGTTGATGTGCAATTACACTTTATTCTACTATGGCAAAAAAAAAAAAAGCATGTTCTCCGGGGTCACACGCGCCCCACCGGCATCGCACCATGCCGCCCCCCTCCATTTGAGAAGGAGTATAGAAGGAGTACATTTTTATAGTATAAACTAACAGTACGCACACATAAGCTTAACTCTCTTAATGCATAATGGAATTTCTCCAATTTCAACCAGCATGGCAGCTACTGGAAAAGTTTTGAGACATTGGTGTCTTTACACTATAATCACTTGGGAAATAGCTACTGAATACAGGATTCAAATTCAGATTCACTTTATTTGGTGTCCCATAAGGGCAATTCAGTTTGCAGCAACAACAAGGAACACAACCATACATACAAGTAAACTAAAACTTTCAAAAGAACCTAAATCACAGGGAAACACACTCAAAAGTATTCAGTGCAGATCATCATACAATTTCACAGGGGAGCATGTCGTAGTAGGTGCATTAAAATGTACAAACATAAATTAAAGATAACAATACTAAAGGAGTGAGTACATAAGATCGATTAAAAAAATGAAAATAGTTAAAAATTTAATGATCACAAGAAACACCTTAATTGTGATACTACTGTGATGCATTGTCAGTGTACATTTACGTTTTTGGAACATTTACATAGGATATTTATGCTTTAGATTGAGGGGAGGCCAACAGTTATAGAGCCGTATTCAGTGAGACCCTTGCCACTCGAGTTTGATTCCTCCTATTTCAGTTCCTAGAAAATCGTGTTGTGTGTGAGTGTGTAGCAGTGGTGTTGGTGATAAATATGCTTACCAGTGGGGTGCAGTTGCTCCTCCCAGAGAAAAAGACCTTATGTGTGTGTGAGATTCTACCTTGAGAAATGAATTACTGCCTCAGGGCTTTTAACTTTTTATACTTTATTTAGCTCAGGACGGGGAAGCATCAACGATAAAATAATAAGGGCAAGGGAATGGAGTTGAGAGGTGGTCTTAAGTGGTCTGACATGGCTTCAAGAGCTATTTGTCTTCTGAATGTCAGAATTTGATAATGCCTCTGAAAATAGCTTACATTTTTTCTTTAGAAGCTTAAATTTGGATTCTCGACTATCTCAATTTACAGTGGAGATGGTGTTGCACTCCTGACTGTGGAGTAATGGATTAGATTTATATGGTGCTTTACATGTCAAGTGACATCTCAAAGCACTTACAGTGAGTCCATTACACTGGTCAACACCAAATTTATTGTCTAAGGTTTTTAGCTGATTTAGGACAATTTTGATGTGCTGAATCCAAAAATCACATTGGTTTTGCTCAATCAGGCCAACTTTTTGAACTATGGCCACGTTTTTTACGTTTTTGTTTACATGTACGGGTATTTTCGCTTTATATGATGCAAAATTCTTTATTTCTTGAAATTTCCCGAACTCTGAAGAGTTTGCATGTGCCAATTTATGACTAATTGGTATTTTTATTTTACAGGTGAATTAAATGGCTTCGACCAGAAGATTTTGTAAAAATCAACTTAGCATAAAAACCTGACCTGATTGAGAGAAACGGATGTCATTTTCGGATTCAGCGGTGCAAAATTGTCTTAAATCAGTTGAAAAAACACAGACAATTTAAAAAAAAAAAAAATTTTTTTGTAATGTTGTGTTATTCATTCATTCCAGACAGACACTGGCTATGTTTACATGGACACAAGTAACCGGATTAAAAGCCTGATCGGAATAAAAATGCTTCATGTAAACACAGCAATCTGAATATTCTAACCCGATCACACTCATTCGGATCAAAATTTCATTCCCATTGAGAGGTGTGGGTTATGCCGATTGTTAATCGGAATGGTGCGCATGAAAACACTTATTCCGAATGTAGGGCAGAAAATATGTTTACTGCGCATGTCTGTACACCAGCTGCACGTTGACGTGACATATTTCCACCTTAGCAGCAGCTAGCGGAAAACATAACGGGAGTAAAACAAAACTGGTCTGTATCGTCCTGCTGTCCCCCTCTGTTCGTCATATGCAGAAATATGTACTTGTAGCTTCATTACGGAGACCAGCAGACGCAAAAGTATGGTCTGAATAACAATACAGGTCAATTTCGACAAAGCGGGGCTTGCCAACACCGGAAGTTGCTTCTTCTTCTACTATTTTCAGAATGTCGAAATGTCAACGTGCGCATATCAAAATGATTTATTCCGTTCAAACGTATGACACATGGAAACGCACGTCCTAATCACATCAGCTTTTTCAGGATCCATATAAACAGTAAAATTCTGATCTGAATTGTAATCAGATTGAAGAAATTTTGCCCATGTAACTGTGGCCACTGATAGTGGTAAGCTGCTACTGTAGCCACAGCTGCCCTGGGATCGACTGACAGAAACACTGGAGGCAAGGTGGGTAAAATGTCTTGCCCAGGGACACAACAGCAGGATGTCTGGGAAGAGCGGGATTCAAACTGCCAACCCTCTGGTTATTGGACAACCCACTTTACCTCCTGAGCCACTGCCACCCACATTTCCCCCCTCCGTTCCATTTTTGCTGAGCACCAAGCTGGATGACAGGAAGTTCCATTTTTATATGGTCTTTGGCATGACCCGGCCAGGACTTGAACCCCAACCTCCCGGTTGGGGGGGGGCAGATGCGCTACCTCTTGGCCACCACTCTGGAGTACAACTCACTGAGGTAGGAGAACAAGAGGCCTCGCCTACTTCTCAAACGCTTGCAGCTCAGGATTGTCGGGTGGGTGACCCCTGGCCTTCCTTAGGGCGCAGGGCAACATTATCACCCCCAACACTTAAGTAGGAGCTAATACAGTCATTTGTTCTACCAATTTTGGGCCATTTGGGGCACTGTTAACTCAAAGAAATGTTTAAAAGAATCTGCAATTACCTTTTGTGTTTGAGTGGAAGTCCATTCAAAAGGGACGTCTAGTTGGACAGATAATGTTGTGAATTTCTACATCTGACCTTCTCAGCAGATCAGGGGAGGGAGTCCCTTAAGCTGGAAATGGAGAGTATACCCTTGGTGCATGTCTCCAGACCATGTGATAAAACCAACTCTCCTAACCAGGGAAACCATATCAGAAAAATTTGCACATATAGTACACAGTTCAAGAAATGAGGGTGGTCCTCACTTCCTATTTTTCTTACTACATTCCAAAATACAGCAAGCACAGAATACAATGATCAGATCAATTCAACAACAGAGGGTATGCATATGATGTCACCGAACGGAACTCATGGCAGTTAAACAATGAGTGGCAAAAATGAGTATCAGCATTAGGGTGGATACAGTAAAACAAACAAAAAAAAAATACACATAGTATTCACAGTAGTACACAGAGCACCTGCTTGCATTGTGGAGAGCTAATCTTATCATTCTATCTGTATTACTCGGCAAAAAATTACATCAGTAAGTAAAGGATCTTAATCAGTTCCTCACCATGTGCTCCTTGGTCTTTACCTACACATCACTACAGTCAAGTAAATGGTGTGGTATTAACATCTAAAGTTAAAAAAGGTACTCTGTGCACTGCTGTGACTAAATATTTTGTGAGATTTTTGTGTGTTGCTGCATACAAAATAAAGCTGTCACACGTGATTGCTACTCAGTGCTGTGTTGCTATGGTAACTGTCCTGTAGATGCCAAGAATTTTGCTCCAATGCATCCTGTCTTTAATCAAAACAAAAATTAAACAAGCACTTTTGTTAAATCATAAATGCAACAGAACAAAAATGACTGTTTTTCAGCCAGGGTTCCCTAGAACCCATGGATTTCGTGGGAGAACACTTGTCAAAATAACAGGTTTTAGAACTTATTTTTTTTGGAATGAAATTTCAATAGAGGGCACATGGTTTGTCCAGCTAATCCCTCCCACCGTTTTCAAGCTAGGACATTTTCAAGTCACACAGTGTTTGTACATGTATTGAAGATGTGTGTATTACAAGGATTTTGAATTAAGATAATGTTTGTGAAAATTGTAAGTTTTTAGAACTTTTGTCATTTTTTGAATGAAATTTCAAGAGCAGGTACATGGTTTGTCTGGCAAACTTCTCCCAGTTTTCAAGCTGTGATTGGTCCGCTTTGTCTCCTCCTCCACATTTCCTGGTTCTCGTCCCTGCTCTCTCTCTGCTCCTTCACAGCTGTGTGACTTTCAAAGAGAGTCAGTTAAACAATGGCCTGCAGCTAATAAACACATTTTAGTGTGCATTTCTCTGAATGTCTGTATTAGGCCATCTCAGCACAGAGTGTAGACCTATTTTATGTGAATGCCCACACAGCCACATAGATTAACCCAGGGTCCACTTACCCAGTTGAAAACTACATTTGTAGTACAGATAATCTCGATCCAGAATGTCTGGGTTAGTGAACTCTGATAACTGAAAGATGCCCTGGGTATGTTGATAAGGCCTCTGCTCTTATCTGTCATCATTTAATAAAAAAACAAAAACACACAAACACAAATCACCTTATACATTGGCAGAAACCCATTTTGGCAATGCAACAATGTTGACATGGCACGGGTGCATAAATCTCAATTTAATCATCTCAAATTTTTAAATGAGTTTATAAGAAATCATAGGGAGTGCCAACCTTGACCTTTTGACCCCAAACCTGTAGTCAGAGGTTATGGTCTCAGAGTGAACCTGTGCACCAGGTTTGGTGACCCTAACTTTCTTTGTTGTTGAGATATAGTTTATAAGCCATGTTGATGTTGACCTTTGACCTTGCAATCCCAAAACCGCAGTCACACTTCAGAGTTACAGGGTGAATGTGTGTACCAAGTTTGGCAACCCTAGCTTTACTCGTACAGCAGTAAGGCATAACGAATGTTAACCTTTGACCTTTTGACCCCAAACCCATCGTCAGAGGTCAGGAACCAAAGGTGAACCTGTGTGGCAAGTTTGGTGACCCTAGCTTTGTTGTTGGGTTATAGTTTATAAGTTATTTTGATGTTGACCTTTGGCCTTGTGATCCCAAAACTATAGTAACACTTCAGGGTCACAGGGTGAACTCGTTTACCAGGTTTGGCAACCCTAACTTTACTTGTTGTACAGTAATAAGACATAAGAAATGCTAACCTTGACTTTTGACCTGTTGACGCCAAACCCATAGTCAGAGGTCAGGATTCCAAGGTGAACCTGTGTAGCAAGTTTGGTGACCTTAGCTTTCTTTGTTGTTGAGATATAGTTTATAAGCCATTTTGATGTTGACCTTTGACCTTGTGATCCCAAAACTATAGTCACACTTCAGGGTCAGGGTGAACCTGTGTACCAGGTTTGGTAACCCTAACTTTACTCGTTGTACAGTAATAAGCCATAGGAAATGTTAACCTTGACCTTTGACCTCAAACCCAGAGTCAGAGGTCAGGATTCCAAGGTGAACCTATGTACCAGATTTGGTGGCCCTATCTTTAGGGCCACCTAAAGAGGGTAAGTGGAGTCTCCCTCCCCTCTGTCCAAGAACTTTTTCAGAACCGTTGTAGGAGCAGGGCACTAAACATTGTCAAGGACCGTTCTCACCCTCTGCATAAACACTTTGAACTTCTTCCATCTGGTAAACGATTCCGGAGCATCAGAGGCAGAACCACCAGACTGATCAACAGCTTCCTTCCACAAGCTGTCAGGATGCTGAACAGTTGACCCGGAATCTCTCATACACACTACTGCACCTACGGACATTTTGTATATTATAGTTAGTTATTCTTTTTTTCCCCAAGTATGTCTCAGGGATGTGTGAATGGATGGGGGGGTGGGGGTGGAGCTATGTGGGAATGTGTCTTAAATCATGTTTCTTATATGGATGCCGAGAGAAATGCAATTTCATCTTGCCTGCACTACAGTTGTATGTACAGCAATATGACAATAAAGTTTGATTTGATTTTTGATTTGATTTATGTGATGTACAGTAATTAGGTAATTAATAGTTACTGCATTTAGAAGATTTAAGGAAAAATCTGACCTGACGTTTGACCTTAACCTCTTGCGCTCCGTTGTACCGCGGACGGGCAAGTCTCTGCGTCCTAGGGCACACGAGGGCACACGAGAGCGCACGATGCCGGACGCATGACTCGGACGCATGATCCTGATGGTGGTGATGTAGGTGGTGTGGCGCTGCAGACACAGCCGCGAACAGATTAGTTCATCTGATTGACCTCTCATTCGACTAATAAGAGCTTTGAATTGGGTTTCTGAAACCTTGAAGAACCAATGAATGAAAACCTAGCCAGAAGGACCAGCCTCCCAACGGCTGCGAGCCAACTGAAGCACAGAAGTTCGCTGAGCTGTTTTGTCTAAAGCTGGGTGAAGAGAGACTGCTTCAGCAGCCACAGGCTGTGTTTTATTATTATTTTTTTTTTTTTTTAATTCCAGCAGAGTGTTTAGGATTCTCTTATATGGTCATCATAGACCGACGGAGGCTGACGACGAAGGTCGTAAATCATTCGCCAAAACCGCAATCATGGAATTATGTTTTGACCGGGTTGCGAGACCAGAACCAGCGTCGCGTTCGTCTGACAATGAGGAAGAGAAGTTGGCCAGGACAATGTGGCTGTGAAGAGGTAAGGTGTTATAAGCCAAATTATTTTTTATCACACTGTTTACATTTGGTCAAAATATAGGCTTCTCTTGGCCAAAATTAGGAATTAAATATCTTGGCATCCTGTTTCCTCACATTTTATCAGATCTGATTCAGATTAATTTTGAACCCTTGCTTGAAAAATTTAAAATAGACATAGAAAGGTGGTCACCTCTTTTTTTGTCTCTCTGGGGCAAGGTCAATGTTATTAAGATGATTTGTGCACCCCGATTTAATTACCTTCTGCAATCTCTTCCTCTTAGGATCCCAGTTGGTTATTTTCGACAATTTGATAGGTTGTGCAATAAGTTTTTATGGAATGGTAAGCGCCCTAGATTAAAGTTGAAAAGATTGCAGAAGTCTATAGATTCAGGAGGTTTGGGGGTCCCAGATTTGGTTTTATATCATTACGCTTTTAGTCTTAGACATTTGATTCATTGGGCTCTCCCCCCTGAGAGAGCTCCCCCTTGGTTTTATTTGGAGAGTTATTTGAGCAGCCCTCTTCCCCTAGTACATCTAATCACAGTTAAACTGTCTCCTGAATTTCAGTCGCATCCTATTATATCCTTTTTACAATACGTTTGGAAGAGAGTTGCTTCTATACTAGAGTTTAGCTCTCATCTTCATTCTATGGCTTCTATTTGGCTTAACCCAAGTCTCCATATTGGAAAATCCCCATTTAGGTGGAAAATCTGGGTGAAAAAGGACATCTTGATGTTAAAAGATCTATATGAAGGGGGAGCTCTCAAATCATTTGATGTTCTACGGGCACAGTATGGACTACCACAGAATCAGTTTTGGAAATATCTACAACTTCAACATCTGCTGTGTCAAGTCTTTGGATCTACAACTACCCCTCCTCCTGATGTAGATTGGCTCATCCAGGCTTTGAGTTCCTGTGGCAAAAGATCTAAGGCCTCAAATTTCTATTTAATGCTCCTTAAGAGCTCAAATAAAGATTCTACATTCCTTAAACACGTATGGGAAAAAGATCTGAATTCACAATTTACTGATGTTGAATGGGCAAATATTTTAAAGAATGGGAAGAAAGTGTCTAGGGAATTGAAAACCAGACTTGTTCAATTTAAAATTTTGAATCGATTTTACTGGACACCTCGTAAAATGTTGAGAGCGAATCTCACTCACTCTTCAAGCTGCTGGAGATGTCTACAGGGGGAGGGGACATTAATCCATATGATCTGGAGTTGTCCGGTAATACAGGACTTTTGGTTGCAGATCCATAGACATATTATGACAATTGTTAAGCAAGAAGTGCCATTTACTCAGAGACTTTTTGTCCTTGGGGATCCATCAATGATTCAGGACCCAATCTCTGATGCCGAGTGGATCCAGACTGCTTTGATGCTGGGCCGAAAGTTGATCACTTTTTACTGGAAATCTTCCTCTGCCCCACCCGTAGCTCAATGGCTCAGGGAGTTGGGCAAGCTTGCTGCACTAGAACGCCTTTCATATAAGCTTCTGGACAGGATGGACAGCTTCTATAATAAGTGGGGATCCTATCTTACCTTTATAGGTGTAGTAGATTAAGCTAATCATCTTAAGAGTATTAGGGTGGAAATGGAATGTTTTATCCTCTCACTGGGTATACTTGTGTTTTGTTTTGTTTTTTTCCTTTTTTTTTTTTTTTTCTTTGTTTTTTTTTTGTGTTTGTTTGTCTCTGTTTTATTTTCTAAATTGAAAACCCAATAAAAATTCAAATTACAAATTATTTTTTATCCCTGAAAATTGTAATCAAAAATGACTTTTGACCGATCGGTAAATTACAACTGTGCGGCGCACGATGTCCGAAGTGCGTGCACCGTGTTACACGGCTCTTCGCCGCCTCTGGACCGTGAACGCCCCCCCCCCCCCGCCGCTACGATTCTGTCGCGGGGGGTGGGGGGGAGCCGCAGTGACAGCGTTGCTGTGGAAACATTGCCACATCCGAGTGTAATCCGTCGTGTAGCGAGGGCGGATCTCCGTCCTCTGTAGCGGGGGGGGGGGGGTGACAACCCCCCCCCCCACACACACACACAGTAGCAAGGAGGGGGAGCCGCGGTGACAGTGTTGCTGTGGAAACATCGCCACATCCGAGTGTAATCCGTCGTGTAGCGAGGGCGGATCTCCGTCCTCTGTAGCGGCACACACACAGACACAGCCCTGAATGTGACCTTTCATTAGAGCCCTAAATGAAGCTTCTACATTGAATCATTCAAAAGTTACAGACGTTTTTCCAAACTGTGCCATTTGGCACAATTTGGCACAGTTCCAAAACGCCTGGGAGCAGCCCGAGAACAAAGCTGTGTAAAATATTCATTTTTTGTGGTATCGTTACAAAATTTGGACCTCAGCTGGATAACACTTGGTTCTACATTTCTGTTGCATTTTCCAGCCCGGATCTGAAGCTGTGTGTTATTTGCAAGCATTTGTATCCAAAAAAACACCCAGGCCAAATTTATTTTCTTCAAGTTCACTATATTTAGATGACTGTAACTCAGTGGCCGGAACACTTAGAGAGATCATTTTTTTTTGCCAAAAAATTCAAAGTGTTTTCTTTTAAATGAGACCAACCCCATGAAGATGCTGCAAAGGGTTGAAGAACAGCTTTCGATTTACTTTGGGCACATTATTTTTTGGCATTTTTAGGAAAACTGACCAGAGTGCAAGGGGTTAATGTCATCTGGCGAGAGTGAAATTGCAATATGCGCATTCTCAGAGTATATTAAACCATGGTTCCAAGTTTCAAAACAGTCGGACCGAAACTGTAGTTGATTTCACAAGCCTGTCTATGAAGTGAGGTGAAACAGGAGGTCATAGGTCAGGGGCTACAATTCCCACCAAAATCATCCAATCAGAACCAAATTGAAATATACACATCTCTTGTGTATATCAAACTATGGTACCAAGTTTCAGAAATAATCAGACCAAAACTGTGGGAGAAGCCGAGTTCACAAAAGTGGGATGGACGGACGGACGGACGGACCCATAACATAATCCCTTGCTGGGCGAAAGTTTGCAAACTGTTTTGCTTTTTATGAACCCTGACAAAATCCAAAACTTACTACGCTAGTCAGCACTTGTCACTCCATGAGACACAACCCTTAAACCCCTGGTTTAGCCCAGGGGTGTCCAATAGAGGGGATGCATTAGAACAGAATTCTTGGCAGTTACAGGGCAGTTACCATAGTTACGCAGTACTAAGTGGCAATCACGTTTCAGCTTTAGTTTGTATGCAGTAGAACATAAAAATCACAAAATATTTGGTCAGCAGTACATTGAGTACTTTTTTTTTTTTTTTACTTTAGATGTTAATATCACACCGTTTACTTGATTGTAGTGATGTGTGGGTAAGAGCACACAAGTGAATAACTGGTTTTGAGCCTTGAAATATTCATCTATTTTTTGTCTATTAATACAAGATGGAATGATATTAGCTCTCTGCAGTGCAAGCAGGTACTCTGCGTACTGGTTTGACTGAATAATGTGTGTTTTTTGTGTTTTACTGCATACACCCTAATGCTGCCACTCAATTTTGCCACTTGGGTGTTTTTTAACTGCCATGAATTCTGTTTGGTGCCATCATACACATACCCTCTATCATGTGCCAAGGAGGGCCAAGACCCTGCAGGTTTTCCAAACAACCAGTGTCTTCAAGTGATTTCATGGAATTCCTTATTGATTGCTAATCAGTGAAAATACCTATTTTAGTGGCTGGTTTTGAGGAAAACCTGCAGAGTCTTGGCCATCCACGATACATGATTGGACACCCCTGGTCTAGCTCCTTTTACACATCTGCTACTTACCAATAATCAGTCGGCAACCAAATGTGTCCTATTTTTGAACATGCACCATGGTCAAAGTGGAAACACAAATCTGACTAGGTCGGACCCTACTGTTCTGCTGAAATGTTAGAACTATGTGTTAATATATACATAGGGATGTGATTTGGGTTTGGGGAAATTATCTGAAAATTCAGCAGGGGGTCTGGGGGACATAGTCCTCCAGCGGGGTCCGGGGCAGAGCCCCGTTGGGGGTGCAAGGGGGGGCAAAGCCCCCCCGAAGCTCCTGGGTTTTTATGATTTTTAAGTACCAGAACTGTGCTTAAATGACATAAAACAAACAGCTGAATGCCACTTAATACTGTATAATATTGACTTATGTTCCAAGAAGATAGCATTCCTAAAATATTCCAACAAGCATTATCCATCACATGCTTTAACACTTGATCAAATCAAAATCAGTTAATTTTATCTATTCCATAGTAGAAATAAAATTCATTCATACCATTACTTTTTATAATTTCAGCATTCATTTCAGATCACCAGTTTCAATCTCCATTGAGTCTTGAGCAGTTCATTTTGCACAATCACTGATGTAGCCAAGTCTTAGAAATATTCAAAAGTTATGGGTCAATGTTCACTGTGCACTGTCAATTTCAAACTATTTGGAATCATAAAAGTAATCTAACTAAATTGTTTTGCTATTTTTTTCTCCTCAACATCAATGTCAGGGCGCTGCAGGAATTTTGGGGGATGGTTAACTTTTATAACCGTTTCCTCCCCCGCGCAGCCCAGCTCATACAGCCGTTGTACGCCGCACTCAAGAAACGGAAACCGGCGGACAGGGTCGACTGGACTCCTGAGCGGGAGCAGGTGTTCTGAGGTTAAAACAGCTCTGGCGAACGCTGCACTACTGGCGCACCCAGACCCGGCGGCTCGGATAGCGCTCACTACCGACGCCTCGGACATGGGCATAGCGGCCGTCGTGGAGCAATGCGTTGCCGGTTCTTGGCAGCAGCTCGCCTTTTTTTTAGCAGGTCTTTGCACGACAGTGAGCGTAAATACAGCGTGTTCGACAGAGAGTTAATGGCTCTCCACCTGGCCATACGCCACTTCCAGTTCTGCCTGAAAGGTCGCACCTTCACTGCGTTCGTGGACCACAAGCCGCTAACGTACTTAACGTACTTATCTTCCTGGAAGATTAAAAAAAAAAAAAGCGGAATTCCGCGAATTAGCGGAAAAATCACATCCCTACATACATTAACACAGCCAGTAATAAATGTCAGTAATACACATGAGACTATCATTTCACATATCTGTCATTGGTACAACTAATTCAAAAACAATTTTAAAGAAAACTTGAAAGAACTAATGAGAGCAAAAAGTCAGGAAAACATCATACATTAAAAATAGTCCAATTTGAATTTGGTGCAGCTTGATCTCAATGTTTTTTTCAGTATTATACCTGTAACCAGATAATGAGCTTCCCGTCTCACAGGGTATCAGTGTTTCACATTTACCCCTAGTGTGGCTCACCTGATGTGATTTTTGGAGATTCCCTTTAGCAAAAGTTCTTACTATATTTATCACATGATTATGTTTTAACTTTACTGTGGACAAGTGTATGTTTTTTTAAGTGACTCATCCGAGTAAAGCCCTTCCCACATATAACACACACAAACTGTTTCACACTATCGTGGGTGAGCTTATGTCTTCTTAATGTAGTCTGATCAGAAAAGGCATTTCCACAATGATCACACACAAATGGTTTAAGTCCAATGTGGAGGAGTTGATGCGTTCTTAAGTTACCCATCTGAGTAAAGGCCTTCCCACACTGACCACATGCAAACTGTTTAACTCCAGTATGGATGAACTGATGTGTTCTTAAGCTACTCATCCGAGTAAATGCCTTCCCACATTGATCACACACAAACTGTTTAACTCCGGTGTGGGTGAGTTCATGGCTTCTTAAGTTACCCATCTGAGCAAAGGCTCTCCCACACTGATGACACACAAAGCTTTTGATTCCACTGTGGATACCTTGATGCCTTCTTAATCTACCCTTATCAGTAAAGGAATTCCCACACTGACCACACACAAACTGTTTAACTCCAGAATGGATGAGTTGATGTGTTCTTAAAGAACCCAACTGGCGAAAAGCCTTCCCACACTGCCCACACTCAAATGGTTTAACTCCAGTATGGATAAGTTCATGTGTTTTTAAAGTACCCTTCTGACGAAAGGCCTTCCCACATTGACCACATTCAAAGGGTTTGTGGATGAGTTTGTGAGTTTTTAAGTGATCCACTTGTGTGAAACCTCTCCCACATTCTTCACAAAACAATGATTTAACTTCAGTGTGACGTTTTCTTCGTCTTCCGTTTCCTCTCTTGTCTCCGTGTGATTTAGCCTTGCTGGCTGGTATTAGAGGCTCTTCATCCTCCTGTAGCTGCTGAGGATTCACTCCATTTTTCCTTTTATGTCCCTTTATCAATAAAGAAAGACAGCAATAGAGACAGTGAATGTTTGTATATTAAGGCCAAAATAGCCAAAATCAGAAATGAAGCAAGAAGCATTGAGACACAAAGATGATATACACGATTCTAGTCTTTATAGAATGTGACAATGTGTACTTCAATCCTTTTTAAATTTTCTCTTAATTTTATTGTGATGAAGAACTACTTTTCAGTGCAAAATAAATGTCGAGTAACGACTGAACTGCGCCCTCTGCAGGCGGAAGAATACAACTGCTACTCAGTCTGCTCTGCAGTTTACACCACGTTCCAAATTATTATGCAAATAGGATTTTAGTGTCATAAACATTCAAAGTGGTCTTTGAGACTAGAAAAGCGCTATATAAGTACAGGCCCTTATCCCCCTTATCCTTATTTTTTTGTTTTTCAATTAAACTCATGGATGGTACTGTGGCTCAGGGCTCTTTGGATCACTGATATCCATCTCAGACACCTGTCAATTAGTTTGCCAGGTGAGCCCAATTAAAGAAAAACTACTTAAGGATGTTCCCCATTATTAAGCATGCCACAGATTTCAAGCAATATGGGAAAGAAAAAGGATTGCATCAAATAGTGCAATGCCTTGGACAAGGTATAAAAACGTTAGATATTTCACACAAACTTAAGTGTGATCATCGTACTGTGAAGAAATTTGTGGCTGATTCAGAGCACAGACGGGTTTGTGCAGATAAAGGCATAATGAGAAAGGTTTCTGCCAGACAAATTCATCGAATTAAGACAGCAGCTGCTAAAATGCCATTACAAAGCAGCAAACGGGTATCTGAAGCTGTTGGTGCCTCTGGAGTCCCACAAACCTCAAGGTGTAGGATCCTCAAGAGGCCTGCCGTCGTGCATAAACCTACTATTCGGCCACCCCTAACCAATGCTCACAAGCAGAAGTGGTTGCAGTGGGCCCAGAAACACATGAAGACTAATTTTCAAACAGTCTTGTTTACTGATGAGTGCCGTGCAACCCTGGATGGTCAAGATGGATGGAGTAGTTGGTGGATGGCTATCATGTCCCAACAAGGCTGCAACATCAGCAAGGAGGTAGCAGAGTCATGTTCTGGGCTGGAATCATGGGGAGAGAGCTGATAGGCCCCTTTAGAGTCCCTGAAGGCATGAAAATGACTTTGGCAAAATATATAGTTTCTGACTGACCACTTTCTTCCATGGTACACAAAGAAGAACCATGCCTTCTGTAGCAAAATTATTTTCATGCATGACAATGCACCATCTCATGCTGCAAAGAATACATCTGTGTCATTGGCTGCTATGGGCATAAAAGGAGAGAAACTCATGGAGTGGCCCCCATCCTCCCCTGACCTCAACCCTATTGAGAACCTTTGGAGCATCCTCTAGCAAAAGATCTGAGGGTGGGAGGCAGTTCACATCAAAACTGCAGCTGTGGGAGGCTATTCTGACATCTTGCAAAGAAATTCAAGCAAAAACTCAAGTTCAATGGATGCAAGAATTGTGAAGGTTATATCAAAGGAGTCCTATGTTAACATGCAACTTTGCCTGTTAAGATGTTTTTGATTGAAATAGCTTTTGATTTCAGTAAATATATCTTCCTAATGCTGCAACTTCAACAAATTGCCATTTTCAGTTCTTTACAACCAATAAAATGTTCTGAAACTCTGTTGTGCAAAATAATTTGGAACAGTGCATTTTCAGTTTTTTATTTTTGCAAAAAATAGTTATCATTGGGAGGATTGTTCAATAAAATTTTACTTATGCTTGATGACTTGAAAATTATACTGTCATTTGCACTGACTATTTAGGAAAATCAGAGACAAATGTCATTTGTATAATAGTTTGGAACGCAGTGTAGAGGGGGAAATAACAGTCTGAAAGTTGAGTTTTTGTTTATATGTTAAATGGTTTTTTTTTACATTAGAAGACTGATGAAGACTGCAGTGAAGAGTTGAAACATGTAAAGAAAAGAAGGTAGAAACATCTTTGTCTTCAATAAGAACAAAAGGAAAATTAAAAGAAGACAAAATTAACCTACTCGAGATGTTAATTGTTCGTTTTTAGTGTCATCAAGAGTCTGTGTGTGTGTTCAGATACTTGTAAGCACAGCTACTATTTATTCACATATTTCTGTTTTAATATTGTACTGTAATTTCAATAGATTTCATGTAATATTTTTCTACCATTATAATTGTATTCCCGGATAGCCGTTAGTCACATAACCGTTACTTTATTTCACACTGATAAGTTAGCTTGTATTTTACTGTAATTTAGATATGTTTATTACAGTTCAGACCTGATTGTTGACCTGGACTATTTTATGCTGGCGTTTGCTGCCGTTTGATATATTTGGTTATTATAGGTGATAAAAAATTGAATATTTTTGTTGTATGGTTGTGTATTAATGGGTAGGTTGTTTAATTTATTTTGGGTTATTTCTTTGTATTTGCAGAACCACACACATGCAGTATACTGAACATAAACATCAAGAAGAGCTATTCATTAAATCTCCAAATAACATCTTGGCTTCTGGTTAATGCATTCTGACTGATGCCCCATGGTGGACACAGTTTGAAGACCATATAATTTAATACAGTCCTTTCAATCATCCTTAACATTTGGTCCTTCGAGCCGGATAGCGTGATCACCGTTATTGCCAAGATGTTTCCAGGCCAACATAGAGTCTCACACCCTGAGGATGCCCATCCACACCGAGACTTGGCCACCAGCCTTAATGGACAGTTATGTTGTGTCCCTTCCTGCACTCCAGCAGCCTTCCCGCACAACTCAGTATGAAGTCTACTCATCAGAGCCACAGTAGCATCATAGCATGGAGAGAGCTTCAGAGAGACATGTCAGGATGACACCTCTCACCTCTTCATTCCTCAATGAAGATTTGACTCTACAGCAAGGAGAAGAAGCTCTGTTTTCACATGAGCCTGATTATTCAGACTCATTTCACCAGAGTACATCTGCCTTCTCTAGGCAGAGGCCTGCACTAGAATCAACACGAGATCCTGGGAATCCTTCACAGGCTGATGGAAGATAATCACAAGATGCAGCACCATATGATGGACATGCAGACACCCGTAATCCCTTTGATAACCCACCTCTGCTGCAATGGTCAACCCACAATCCTCCACAGTCTTCTGAGCCACCTCAGCCATATCTTGAAAAGGATGATGATGATTGGCCACCACCACCCCCTCCTGTCTCAGATGACGACATTTATCAACCACCACCATCTGTACCAGACCCAGTGGTGGAGCTCACCACAGTGATGAGACGTGGTCAGTACAACCTAAGCCCTTACCCAATCAGACAAAGTCACAGCAGACAGCTCCTTCAGTGAAGACTCCAGAGTACCGTACACCACATACACCCCTAATGACTGAGTCGCTGCCCAACAGGCTACTACCCATACAGTGAGGCAAAAAAGTATTTAGTCAGCCACCAATTGTGCAAGTTCTCCCACTTAAAAGATGAGAGAGGTCTCCAATTTTCATCATAGGTATACCTCAACTATGAGAGACAAAATGAGAAAAAAAAATCCAGAAAATCACATTGAAGGATTTTTAATGAATTAATTGGTAAATTCCTCGGTAAAATAAGTATTTGGTCACCTACAGACAAGCAAGATTTCTGGCTCTCACAGACATGTAACTTCTTCTTTAAGAGGCTCCTCTGTCCTCCACTCGTTACCTGTATTAATGGCACCTGTTTGAACTCGTTATCAGTATAAAAGACACCTGTCCACAACCTCAAACAGTCAGACTCCAAACTCCACTATGGCCAAGACCAAAGAGCTGTCAAAGGACACCAGAAACAAAATTGTAGACCTGCACCAGGCTGGGAAGACTGAATCTGCAATAGGTAAGCAGCTTGGTGTGAAGAAATCAACTGTGGAAGCAATTATTAGAAAATGGAAGACATACAAGACCACTGATACTCGATCTGGGGCTCCACGCAAGATCTCACCCCGTGAGGTCAAAATGATCACGAGAACGGTGAGCAAAAAATCCCAGAACCACACGGGGGGACCTAGTGAATGACCTGCAGAGAGCTGGGACCAAAGTAACAAAGGCTACCATCAGTAACACAATACGCCGCCAGGGACTCAAATCCTGCAGTGCCAGACGTGTCCCCCTGCTTAAGCCAGTACACGTCCAGGCCCGTCTGAAGTTTGCTAGAGAGCATTTGGATGATCCAGAAGAGGACTGGGAGAATGTCATATGGTCAGATGAAACCAAAATAGAACTTTTTGTTAAAAACTCAACTTGTCGTGTTTGGAGGAGAAAGAACACCATACCTACTGTGAAGCATGGGGGTGGAAACATCATGCTTTGGGGCTGTTTTTCTGCGAAGGGACCAGGACGATTGAGCCGTGTAAAGGAAAGAATGAATGGGGCCATGTATCGTGAGATTTTGAGTGAAAACCTCCTTCCATCAGCAAGGGCATTGAAGATGAAACATGGCTGGGTCTTTCAGCATGACAATGATCCCAAACACACTGCCCGGGCAATGAAGGAGTGGCTTCGTAAGAAGCATTTCAAGGTCCTGGAGTGGCCTAGCCAGTCTCCAGATCTCAACCCTATAGAAAATCTTTGGAGGGAGTTGAAAGCCCGTGTTGCCCAGTGACAGCCCCAAAACATCACTGCTCTAGAGGAGATCTGCATGGAGGAATGGGCCAAGATACCAGCAACAGTGTGTGAAAACCTTGTGAAGACTTACAGAAAACGTTTGACCTCTGTCATTGCCAACAAAGGGTATATAACAAAGTACTGAGATGAACTTTTGTTATTGACCAAATACTTATTTTACCGAGGAATTTACCAATTAATTCTTCAAAAATCCTTCAATGTGATTTTCTGGATTTTTTTTCTCCTCATTTTGTCTCTCATAGTTGAGGTATACCTATGATGAAAATTGGAGACCTCTCTCATCTTTTAAGTGGGAGAACTTGCACAATTGGTGGCTGACTAAATACTTTTTTGCCCCACTGTACATCATACTGAGACTGTGTATCGTGGCCCTAAGCCTTCCATTCCTACTTTCACCAAAGGAAACCCAAGAGAGTTTGCTAGACTTAAGGTCGCCCTGGACAATATGCTTCACCGTGATGCAACAGAACACTTCAAGTATCAGATTTTGGTTGATCACTTGAAGTATGAAGATGCACTTCTCATAGCAGACTCTTACACCAATTCACCACACCCCTCCACAGACACATTGGCCAGTCTCACTGAGCACTACGGTCAGCCACACCAACTAGCTCTGAGAAAAATCGCAGATCTGATGGAAGCCCCAAACACAGCATGTGGTGACACCAGTGGTTCTAGGAGATTTGCCCTGAGAGTGAGAGCACTAGTGGGAATGTTAGATCAGCTTGGTGAAAATAGACAGACTGAGCTTCACTGTGGCTTACATATCACATGGTTGTTGTCCAAGCTGCCTCAGGACATGCATGCAGAATTCAAGAGATTCCTGTACCCCATGCATGTCACCATTCCCAGTCTCGTGCATTTCTCAGATTGGCTTAACTATGAACTGAAGATTCAAGAGACTCTGTACAAGTCCCCATGCGAGGACAGGAGCACGTCTGGAAAGAAACACAAGCACCATCATATGATGGCAAGAGCCCCAAAGGCACCAGTATCCTGCACACCACTGATCAGCCACAGACCACACCAGCAGCAGAGAAAACATCCCCCAGCACCAAGCAGCCAGAGAGGACTCCATACTGCTCCTATTGTGCCAACACCACGAACAAACTTTGCACAGCTGACCACTGTACAGATAATAACTTGGGTTAAGACAAACAAGAGATGCTGGCGATGTGGGCACTCACACCAAGCTGCAAAGGGAAACATCTGCAAACTCGTCATAAGGTGAACATAAAACCTGCACCAGAAGACACATCCTGCCTGCTGAGCACAACAAATGAGGTCCTCTACATAGACAGATGCTCCGGTTGCAGTCAGGTCCTGCTTAAAGTGAGTTAAGTACTGCTGTGTAATGGTGAGAACACAGAGACCTATACCATCCTTGATGATGGCTCTGAGAGGACTAGTCTCCTCTCTGAGGCAACACAAAAATGAAACTTAGTGGTGAGCCAGAGAATTTGGTCATCAGCACTGTTTGTCAGGACCTCAGAGTTTTACATGGTGCAACAGTGTCCTCCATATCCCCTATAGACCAGCCACAAAAGTCCTTTAAGATTCACAGAGCTTTCAATGCTGATCAGCTTGGCCTAGCTGAACATACATACCCCACAAACACACGCCAAAGGAAGCATAAACACTTAAGAGGCCTCCCTCTCCAGGCACTTAGAGTGTATCCTCTGCTGTTGATTGGATCATATTACCCCCACCTCATTACGCCAGTTGAGCCTAAACATTTAAGACCAATAGGGGGACCAGCAGCAGTGAAGACCAGGTTAGGCTGGACACTTCAAGGGCCAACTAAGTACATGAAGCAGCAGACAACCACCCAACAGTGCCTTCACATCTCCACTTTTTCAAGTGCTGCTGAGCTTCTGCAAAATGTAGAGAAGTTGTGGCAGTTGGACGTCTTTCCTTACAGAAGTGAGAAACTCGTGGCACATCTCAGGCAGGATCAGGAAGCAGTCCATCTGTTGGAAGCAAAAACCACGAGTAGAAGTCAGTGGTGTCCAACGCTATGCCATTCCCCTTCTCAGGGTCAAGAATATGCCCCAGCTCCATGCACCAAAACAGGCTGTTCTTGCCAATCTCCGCAGCACTGAGAGGCGCCTACTGTGACACCCTCCGAAAGCTGCTGCATACTGTGCAGAAACTGCCAAGCTAGAAAAGGCAGGTTATGCAGTAAAAGTGCCTGAAGAAGATGTCAACAAATCACTTGAGTCCTGGTTTATTCCCCATCACATGGTCAGCCATAATGGGAAGAACACGTTAGTTTTTTTAACTATTCCTTTACATATAAAGAAGTTAATCTGAATGAACTGCTCTTGCCTGGCCCCACCTCGAGTTCCAGCCTGCTTGGAGCTTCAGGCTCCCTGAAGTGAATGCTCCCTGCTTCGGGGAGCATTCACTTACTATCAGCAGCGACATCAAGAGCATGTTGCATCAGGTGAGGCTTCTTCCTGAGGATCAGTCACTCCTTTGATTCCTGTGGCGAGATCTGAAGACAGTAGAACCACCTAGCATCTACACATGACAAGTCCTTCCATTTGGTGTCACCTGCAGTCCCTGTTGTGCTACCTTCACACTACAGAAACATGTATTTGACCACAGTCAGCCAGGTGAAGATGTTCATGTCTGTATAGAAAGATCCTACTATGTAGACAACTGTCTGCACAACCTCTCTTCTGTAAAAGAAGCTCACCATCTAGTTGACAAACTGACATCACTCCTTGCCAAGGGTGGATTTGAATTATGTCAGTGGGCCAGCAACACACCACAGGCCATCAATCACCTGCCCAGAGAGGCTCAGTCAGAGAGCAATGAACTGTGGCTCAGTGATGCAGGCACTGAACCACCAGAGCTCACCCTTGGACTCTGCTGGATATGCAGCTCTGACACCCTGAGGTAGAAATACCAAATGGTGGATCAACCCACACCCACCATGAGAAATATCTACAGAGTCCTGGCACACCTTTATGACCACCCAAGTTTCCTTATCCCCTTCACCACACAGGCTAAGATAATAGTACAACACTTGTGGGCTACACAAAGAGAATGGGATGATCCATCACTCCCTGATGTGTTACAGCCATGGTTGAAGTGGGAAGAAGAATTGCAGCATCTCCAAAAGATATCATTGCCTCGTTGCTATGTAAGCCCTCAAATGGACACTTCAAATCTACAAAGAGACTTGCACATCTTTGCTGATGCATCAGAGAGAGCATATGGGTTGGTGGCCTACCTGCATTCAGAGAACCCACAGGGTCATGTGGATGTCTCCTTCCTGGCTGCCAAATCCAGAGCGGTCCGAAAGAAACAACAATCAATGCCTTGACTAGAACCATGTGCTGCCCTAACAGCTACACAGTTGACCACAGTTCTGCAAAGGGAACAGCAAAGTTGAGTGTGAACATCAGACACATTTTCTGGTCAGACTTCACAACTGTTCTCACATGGCTCCAGTCAGACTCCTGTAGATACAAGGTCTTTGTTGGGACACAAGTAGCTGAGATCCAGGAGTTGACTTACACCAGTACCTGGAGGTATGTGGATTCTGGCAACAACCCAGCTGGTATGAGTTATATTCATAATAGTGTATCTTGCACTTTGGGGAATGGGAGTTGTTCAGTCACCATTATAATTTAGTTTATATGTGTAGTTTATAGTCTATTGTCAACCTCACGCAGTACTATAACAGGACACATTTACAAATATTTGAGACCCACTGTAGTGCATCCTTATATATTTTAGCAATATTATAAGTACAAAACACTGAACATAATTATTTTTTTGTATTTGTATCTTGTATACTTTATTGATCCCCAGATGGAAATTCAGGGCATCCATGATACGGCGCCAATCTCTTCACCATTCTCACACACACAGACAACAGAATGACCCATTTGGCTGCAACTGTTGCATCAGTCTTGCCCATTTGTCTGTAAATATTTAAATAAAAATGATTTACTTCGTTATTTGGGCATTTTTGCATCTTGTTGTCATTTAGTCAAAGCGTGCATATGTGTCTGCATATGATATGCAGTTGATCTGGCCATTCCGCTCTACAATCATGGTGGTATCAAGTTTTTAATTTTTAGATACTTGCACGGGGGGGGGGGGGGAATTCATGGTCCTGCAAAGTACAGTGGTACCAAACAGGTGAAGCAGAAGCAGGTACTCCCATCTACTACTGACTGGGTGTGCCTCCCCGTAGGTCCACCTGGTTGGGCTTGTGCTTCTCCCGGCATGTCGTGTTGATACACTGGTGTACTTTGTCAGACCTGGGTCCCCGCTGCCGCTCTGCCCATTCTGCTCACGCACCTCATGTTCTCCACTTATGGTGAATTATCCTTTAGACCGATGCAATAATGGCAACTTTATGGTATAATTTTTTAAGCATTAAATCTTCAGTATTATCTGTTTCTAGTCAAATTTGTTATTTTTCACTTTCCTGTTTTGTCCAGGGAACACTGTGGTGACTGACAGGCTGTGATGCTGCATATCATTCAATCAGCATGGTCATGGTGCCATGTATTATCCAGTCAGTATGGTCGTGGTGCCGTGTATTATCCAGTCAGCATGGTCGTGGTGCCGTGTATTATCCAATCAGCACAGAGTCAATCCAAAACCCCTCCCACACTTCTTGAAGCCAGGGCATGAAGAGAGAGTGGTGACACAGCGGTGGCTAAACTTTTGACAAAAACTACATATTTTGACTGAGCGACTCCATACTTGGGGATGTACACCCTCGCAACCTCAGCAAAGCACAAAAAAAGCTTAGGTCAGTCTGACGAAAGGTTCAAGATATGCGTGGAACACACACACACACACACACACACACACACACACACACACACACCATTTATAGACAGTTACAATACGAGATTCCATTCACCTGAATGTATTAACTCATTCTGATTGCTGAGGCCACAGTACAAACTAATGATTTTAAATGTAACCCAGCCCTTGTAAAATCTACTTTACTGAAGCGCAGCTACATGAAAATTGTGGTTAAATACAACAACAAAGCACTTTTTTTTTGTCACATTCCACCACTGGCTTTTAGCAACAAGTGTATTTCCCAAATATGTTTTCAACTTGCTTTTATAAACCACCACCCATTTCTGTCTTTCGTCAAGGCAAGAGGAAAACGATCCACCCCAAACCGGACCTTACGATACCACTTACAGAGATGCAGGGTGAGGATCTGCTGAACCAGGGCCAACGTGAGCAGCACATCCAGTTGCTTCTCAGTGAGGCAAGGGAGCATGAAACTACCTTGTGAAGGAAGGAGATGGCTCAGAATGCTGCCTTCAGTCAAGCATTCCTTGGTGTGCTGGGCCACCTTGTGAAGGCGATGAGTGGCCGGTGTCCATTCTGAGTTTCTTTTTGGTTTTTTTTACAGTTTAGAGTTTGAATTTTGCACATTGTAAATAATATGGATTTGACTGCTGATTGTAATAAACAATTTAGTGACTTATGTGTTTGCATCATGATTTTCTATTTTGTCTGTTAAGACACCGGTGGGAAAAGCATCAACAGTACAAATCAAACATTTCTCAGTGATGTTGAAAATAATGGCTCATTTTTAAGAAACAGTAACCAAAAACAATTATTTTATTTACTGAAGACTGTATTGCTGGATGTGCCAGTGCAGAAGACACTGCACACTTTAGTGATAGTACCAGTATATGGAGGAATTCTATGCCATATTAGGATCTGTATTTCCTAATAATGGGTTAGAGCAGGGGTGTCCAATCATGTGCCATGGAGGGCCAAGACTCTGCAGGCTTTACCTGCAACCAGTGTCTTCAACAGCAGATTCCACTGAATTTCTTCCCACTGATTGCTGATAAGTGAAAACACCTGCTGAAGAGACTAGGTAGAAGAGAAAACCTGTAGGGTCTTGGCCCTCCATGGCACATGATTAGACACCACTGGGTTAGGGTTTAATGGGATTTAACATTTTAACACAAACTGCTTTATGGTTCATAATTCTGTTGACAGACTTAGACCAAACCAAAAGTGATTTCTCAAACTGCTGGATTATTCATTGACAGCTTTTCTAATCTTTTAGTATTTATGTCACTTGTTTGTAACCTTCACAAATAAAACAACAAAAGTGGAGACACATCTGCAAAAAGTACAAGAATTTGTCAAAATTCCTAGTGCAATACTAATTGAATACATGTATAGGACATTGTTGATGCAGAGAATATAGTGGTGTGAAAAAGTGTTTGCCCCCTTCTTGATTTCTCATTTTTTTGTATGGTTATCACACTTCAAATCAAATCAACCTTTATTGTCATATTGCTGTACATACAACTGTAGTGCAGGCAAGATGAAATTGCGTTTCTCTCGGCATCCATATAAGTTAAAGAACATGATTTAAGACACACTTGCACATATCTTCACCCCCCCACCCCACCACATCCATTTACGCATCCCTGAGACATACTTGAAAAAAAACCCAAAACCTAACTATAATATACAAATAATGTACATAATGTCCGTAGGTGCAGTAGTGTATACGAGAGATTCCGGATCAACTGTTCAGCATCCTAACAGCTTGTGGAAGGAAGCTGTTAATCAGTCTGGTGGTTCTGCCTCTGATGCTCCGGAATCGTTTGCCAGATGGAAGAAGTTCAAAGTGTTTATGCAGAGGGTGAGAGCGGTCCTTGACAATGTTCAATGCCCTGCTCCTACAACAGTTCTGAAAAAGTTCTTGGACAGAGGGGAGGGAGACTCTAATTAGAGGCTTCCGCCCTCCCAAGAGAGCAGACGCTTTTTCCTTCTCTCTTGCTCTGACTTTTTTTCCTCCCCCCCCCCCCCCCCCCAACTACTGGATCCCAGCTTGCTGTTGTCTGTCTGCGTCTAACTGCGACCGTCGAAAGAAATTATGGAGTTAATAAGCTGGGCTTTGAACACAATTGACACTATTTTTTCAACAAGGAAAAGTGCTCCGGGGGAAGCTGTCTGCCCCGCAGGAACGGCTCCAGCGGGCTATTTACGTGACACAAGTAATTGGAGGATCTTGTGTCTCACTAATCTCTCTATCGAAGATATTGAAGATTTGTATGTCTTCGTAATAATGGTGATCGGGATCTTTCTGATTGGAACTGGGATTGTCCTGGTGTACCGCAAATTGCTGAAGATGGATACAACCTATCAAAATGCTGGCCAGGCGAGGTGCATCTGTCAAATTGAAAAATTGGAGAAGACCCTGATAGCGACAAATGGAGAACTGTCTCGGAAGGTGGATTACATCATGTTCATGCTCAGGTCTATCCACGACGGACTCAAAGCCCCGCAATGAAGGATTAAGTACTGAATCTACAGAAGAAATAAAAAGCTCCTTCTCTGTGATCAGTCCTATTTGGCCCAATTTCCCCATGAAAATTCCTCCTGGCTGTCTGCAGTCTGTGTTTTCAAAACAACGAGCACAAGGCCTTGGACAGCACCTGCTCAGATAATCGCAAGGACGATTGGCGAGCAGCCAGACAAAACATCTCCTGCCAAGTGCCCTTGTTGTTCTCCTATTATCACAACACTTTGCATCAACAGTGCACACATATTGATCCACGAACTGAAATAAAGATACACACACTGCTCTCTTGTGTCCTGTGAAACTTGTCCGCGAATGTGCATTGAGAGCTTTTTTTTTCCTTGTAATCATAATATTGATTGATTATGCAACCAGTATTCTGAATCAATGATTTTTTTGCTCCTTCCTATTGTTCCTTGTATTATTCTTATTCTTATGCTATCTGTACCCTCTATCCTGTTGGCAGGCGCGTCCCCGATGCAGCCGTGTCACTGGAAATGCAGGTTCATTTTCTGTGTCAAGTCAAATTCTCTCGTATGTTATCAGTGATCTGTTAATGTACTTGGCAATAAATCTTTTCTGATTCTGATTCTGATTACCCTCTCAGCTCCCTAAACTATCTTCTGCAGGGCTTTTTTGTCTGACATACTGCAGCTGGAGTACCATGTAGCAATGCAGTACATCAGAACACTCTCCACCACACCTCTGAAGAAGGTCCTGAGGATGCAGATGGGGAGAGAGGCCCGTTTGAGTTTCCTCAAGAAGTGCAGTCTCTGCTGGACCCGTTTCCTGATCCCCAAGGAATTCTTGCTCCAGATCAGGTCCTGTGAGATCTGCACTCCGAGGAACTTGATGTTCTCCACTCTCTACACTAAACAGCCGCCGATGCTGAGGAGGACGTGTTCAGGCTGTGACAGCCGGAAGTCGATAATCATCTCCTTCATTTTGTCTACGATGAGCACCAGATTGTTCTCCCTACACCAGCCCTCCAGGTCTCTCACTTCTTCCCTGTACATTGATTCCTCATTCCTCTGAATAAGTCCCACCGCCGTGGTGTCGTCTGCAAACTTAATCTGGTTCCCCTCGTGTCTGGATACACAGCCATGTGTTAGAAGTGTAAACAACAGTGGACTGAGTACGCAGCCTTGAGGGGATCCGGTGCTCAGCGTGACAGAGTTGGAGATGTTGTTTCCAACCCGGACAGACTGAGGTCTCTCAGTCAGGAAATCCAGGATCCAGAGACATGTGGCGGTGTTCAGACCAAGAAGGAGTAATTTCTCCATCAGTCTCTGGGGAATAATGGTGTTGAATGCTGAACTGAAATCAATGTACAGGAGTCTGGCGTAGGTGTCTTTCTGATCCAGGTGGGTGATGACAGAGTGCTGGGTGGTGACTATAGCATCCTCCGTGGAGCGGTTTGAACGATATGCAAACTGGAGCGGGTCGTGTGATGCAGGGAGGCAGGCTGTAATGTGTGGTTTAACAAGCCATTCAAAACACTTCATCACAATTGGTGTCAGTGCAACAGGACGATAGTCATTCAGACAAGACACAACTGATTTCTTTGCCACCGGTACAATGATAGGGGTCTTGAAGCATCTGGGAACGATGGCCTCACTCAGGGAGATGTTATAAATGTCAGTCAGGACATCCGCCAACTCACTCGCGCAGTCTCGAAGCACACGTCCCAGGATGTTGTCCGGACCTGCAGCTTTACGTGGGTTGACTCTGGTTAGGGTCTTCAGTGTATCCGCTGTGTTGATGGTAAAAGCTGGTCCAACCGATGGTGGGGATGGGCCAGCCGTTCCTCTGATTGTCGGATCTGATGCTTCAAAACGTGCAAAGAAGTTGTTGAGCCTGTCTGGAAGCGAAGCGTCGTTATCATCGACCCCCTGCGTAGACTTATAGCCCGTCAGTGTCCGAACTCCCTGCCACATCTGCTTGGTGTTCCTAGTGTCACAGAGGTGTCCCTGGATTTTCTCCGCATAGGCGCGCTTCGCCGTCTTAATTCCCTTTGAGAGCGCAGACCTAGCTGAGTGGAGGGCGATCCTATCCTTCGCTCTGAAGGCTGCATCTCTGGCTGTAAGCAGCGAGCACACCTCTGCGGTCATCCAGGGCTTATGGTTTCCCCGCATAGTGATGGTCTTCACTGTAGTGACATCCTCTGTGCACTTCGCGATGTAGCTGGTGACCGTTTCAGCATACTCCTCCACATCCGTCTTGTCTTCCTGGGAGGCTGCTATTTTGAAGACCTCCCAGTCTGTGTGCAGAAAACAATCTTTCAGTGCAGAGGTTGCACTCTCTGGCCAAATCCTGATTTGTTTCACTACTGGCCTGCTGCGCTTCAATAAGGGTTTGTAGGCAGGCACCAGTATCACGGATATGTGGTCAGAAAGGCCGAGGTGGGGGCGGGGTATTGCCTTATATGCATCTGTGTTTGTGTACACCGAGTCCAACATATTCTCTCATCTGGTCTTAAAGTCTACACATTGTTTAAACTTGGGGAGCACAGTCTTTAAGCTGGTGTGGTTAAAATCCCCCGCAACCACTACAAAACTGTCTGGATGTGAAGTTTGGATTTCGCCATTTGCATCGTGTAGTTCCCCGAGTGCCTTCTTAGCACTAGCGTTAGCGCTCGGCGCTATGTAAACAGCCGCTACAAACACGTTGCTGAATTCCCTTGGCAGATAAAATGGCCGACAATTTACAATAAGGAACTCCGCCAACGGAGAGCAGTGTTTAGATACTAACGTGGCATTAATGCACCAGTTCTTGTTAACATAGATGCATAGGCCCCCCCATGGCTCTTACCGGAGCTCGCCGTTTTTCTGTCTGCCCGAAACAATGTCGTACCTTCCAGTTGAATGGCCTCGTCAGGGATGTTGTCGTGGAGCCACGTCTCCGTGAACGCAAGCACACAGCAGTCCCTCCACTCTCTCCGGGTTTCTCTCAGCAGCCGCAGCTCGTCAAGCTTGTTGTCGAGGGAGCGGACGTTAGAGAGAATGAGTGACCGTACCGCTGGTCTGGAGGAGTTAGCCTTTAGCCTAGCATAGATCCCAGCCCTTTTTCCACGCTTTTGCTTGTGTTCCCTTCGCTTACGCTTCCTCCTCTCCCGGGTAGCTTCTAGCAGGGACTCCGCCAGAATTCCATGCTGGCATAGAATGTCCAAGTCACAACCAAGCGCCGCAATTCTTGCAGCGTGCAGTACCTTGATGTTTAATAAGGTCTCACGGTTGTAGGTTTTACAGAATGTACGTCTGGGATGATCAAAACACTCAAAACTCTCACACTCGCTGATGCCAACAGGGGCCACTGCGTCCATGCGCGCCGCCATCTCCTCATCATATCGAAAAGAAGAATGTTTCCACTTAAATGTTTCTGAGCATCAAACAAATTTAAATATTAGACAAAGATAACAAGTAAACACAAAATGCAGTTTTTAAATGAAGGTGTTTGATTAAGGGAAAAAAAAAATAAATCCAAACCTCCATGGCCCTGTGTGAAAAAGCGATTGCCCCCTAAACCTAATAACTGGTTGGGCCACCCTTAGCAGCAACAACTGCAATCAAGCGTTTGCGATAACTGGCAATGAGTCTTTTACAGCGCTGTGGAGGAATTTTGACCCACTCATCTTTGCAGAATTGTTGCAATTCAGCCACACTGGAGGGTTTGAGCAAGAACTGCTTTTTTTAAGGTCATGCCACAGCATTTCAATCAGATTTAGGTCAGGACTTTGATTAGGCCACTCCAAAGTCTTCATTTTGTTTTTCTTAAGCCACTCAGACGTGGACTTGCTGATTTGTTTTCGATCATTGTCCTCCTGCAGAACCCACGTGTGCTTCAGTTTGAGGTCATGAATAGATGGCTGGACATTCTCCTTCAGGATTTTTTTGGTAGACAGCAGAATTCATGGTTCAGCAGCAAAACAGCCCCAGACCATCACACTGCCACCACCATATTTTACTGTTGATATGATGTTCCTTTTCTGAAATGCTGTGTTACTTTTACGCTGGATGTAATGGGATACACACCTTCCAAAAAGTTCAACTTCTGTCTCATCAGTCCACAGGGTCTTTTCCCAAAAGTCTTGGGGATCATCAAGATGTTTTCTGGCAAAACTGAGATGATATACTGTATATATTTATGTTCTTTTTGCCCAGCAGTGTTTTTCATCTTGGAACTCTGCCATGTACGCCATTTTTGTCCAGTCTCTTTCTTATGGTGCTGGCATGAGCACTGACCTTAACTGAGGCAAGTGACGCCTGCAGTTCTTTGGATGTTGTTGTGGGGTCTTTTGTGACCTCTTGGATGAGTCGTCACTATGCTCTTGGGGTACTTTTGGTTGGCCAACCACTCCTGGGAAGGTTCACCACTGTTTCATGTTTTTGCCATTTGTGGATAATGGCTCTCACTGTGGTTCACTGGAGTCCCAAAGCTTTAGAAATGGCTAGAAAATTGAACTGAGCTTTCCAAAGATGTGGAAAAACCACAGTTAATTTATGTTTAAACAGGGGGGCAATCACTTTTTCCCCCACACAGGGCCATGTAGGTTTGGATTTTTTTTTTTTTTTTTTTACCCTTAATAAACACCTTCAATTAAAAACTGCATTTTGTGTTTACTTGCGTCATCTTTGGCTAATATTTAAATTTGATAATCTGAAACATTTAAGTGTGACAAACATACAAAAAATGAGAAATCAGGAAGGGGGCAAATACTTTTTCACACCGCTGTATATATTTATACAGTATCTACACGTATATATCCAGTAAATCCATGTATTTCTCCATGTGACCTTGTGACTGCATTATTTTAATTGCTTTTAATCCTACATCAAGTTTGTTTTGGCTTAAAAAGGCATCATAATTGTTAAATATATGTTATTATACCTAACTCAGTACTGTTTACCTGTTGAAATGTATATTTTATGGCTAATATAACCCCATAACTACAATATGGCACCTGGCGATCAGTTTGGGCAGCTGATCACGTTTTGCCATGACACCACCACAGGCTCGAGTGCTGCTGGAGCAGGTACATCCCATGACATCTCTATAGTCTCTCTGTGATTTTCACACCGTTCAGAGCAATTTGTCGCACAGGAAGCTAAACATTTCTACAGATATTCTGAAGTTCTGCAACCACTGCATGTTCGTGAAGTTGAGGTCACATCCCACCACTGGGCTCGATTGAACAACCAGACTGACGGTTTGAAGAGATAATTTTGCCACAAGACAGCCATCTGAAACATGAACACAGCATACATATTTTTAGTACTGAATAGCGATAACTTGCCGCATTACAACGTAGTACAGGGGACTTATTAATGACTGTAGCAATCATTAGCCTACCTTCAAGTGTGATCTAGTTTGTATCCTCACGTCTTCGGCTTTATACTGTTCTATGGTTTCCAAAACTCTCCAGTACTTTTCCAGAGTGCTTCGTCTCGCCGCCTGTAGCCTTCTCTGGCTCTCCTTTTTTGCCTTCACTCTGACAAAAAGCCATATAGAGCAAGCAGCAGATATACCATTGCCTTGATATCCTCCATCTTGTGTTTTGCTTGTGTCACATACAAATGACATCACAGGAGTGTCGGGCCGCCTTGCCGAAAAGCTCCCACCCAGTTTTGGTTGTACTTAGTTGTATTGGAAAACAAACCACACCGTATTGAGCTGAGGTGAGTAGAGTCGAGGCGAGTCGGGCTGAGTGGGTACTAGTGGAAAAGGGGCATACAGTGCATCCGGAAAGTATTTGCAGCGTTTCACTTTTTACACATTTTGTTATGTTACTGCCTTATTCCAAAATGAATTAATTTTTTCCTCAAAATTCTACACACAATACCCCATAATAATGTGAAAAAAGTTTGAGATTTTTGCAAATTTATTAAAAATAAAAAACTAAGAAATCATATGTACATAAGTATTCACAGCCTTTCCCATGAAGCTCAAAATTGAGCTCAGGTACACCCTGTTTCCACTGATCACCTTTGAGATGTTTCAACAGCTTAACTGGAGTCCACCTGTGGTAAATTTAGTTGATTGGACATGATTTGGAAAGGCACACACCTGTCTACATAGGATCCCACAGTTGACAGTTTATGTCAGAGCACAAACCAAGCATGAAGTCAAAGGAATTCTCTGTAGACCTCTGAGACAGGATTGTCTCGAGGCACAAATCTGGGGAAGGGCACAGAAAAATTCATGCTGCTTTGAAGGTCCCAATGAGCACAGTGGCCTCCATCATCCATAAATGGAAGAAGTTTGGAACCACCAGGACTCTTCCTAGAGCTGGCTGGCCATCTAAACTGAGCGATCGGGGGAGAAGGGCCTTCGTCAGGGAGGTGACCAAGAACCTGATGGTCACTCTGTCAAAGCTCCAGCGTTCCTCTGTGGAGAGAGGAGAACCTTCCAGAAGGACAACCATCTCTGCAACAATTCACCAATCAGGCCAGTATGGTAGAGTGGCCAGATGGAAGGCACCTTTTAGTAAAAGGCACATGGCAGCCTGCCTGGAGTTTGTCAAAAGGCACCCGAAGGACTTTCAAACCATGAGAAACAAAATTCTCTGGTCTGATGAGACAATGATTCAACTTTTTGGCGTGAATGCCAGGCGTTATGTTTTGAGGAAACCAGGCACCGCTCATCACCAGGCCAATACCATTCCTACAGTGAAGGATGATGGTGCCAGCATCATGCTGTGGGGATGTTTTTCAGTGGCAGGAACTGGGAGACTAGTCAGGATAGAGGGAAAGATGAATGCAGCAATGTACAGAGACATCCTGGATGAAAACTTGCTCCAGATCGCTCTTGACCTCAGACTGTGGCGATGTTCATCTTTCAGCAGGACAACGACCCTAAGCACACAGCCAAGATATCAAAGGAGTGGCTTCAGAGCAACTCTGTGAATGTCCTTGAATAGCCCAGCAAGAGCCCAGACTTGAACCCAATTGAACATCTCTGGACCCTATTCCTTCCAGGTTATTTAAAATTATTTTCCCAATTATTGGTAGCTGTATTCTTCTTATCATTAATTCTTCTTTAACTCTGGGTTATGTTCCACTGGCTTTTAAAATTGCTGTAATTAAACCTTTACTTGAAAAACCGATGCTTGATCCTGGAGTTTTGGCCAATTATCGACCAATCTCTAATTTGCCTTTCATTTCTAAAATCTTGGAAAGAGTTGTTGCTGTGCAATTATCTGACCATTTGCAGGGAGTTGGTTTGTTTGAGGTGTTTCAATCTGGGTTCAGAGCTCATCATAGCACTGAAACTGCCTTAGTGAAGGTCTCTAATGACCTCCTGACTGCATCTGATAATGGACTTGTCTCTGTTCTTGTTCTTTCAGATCTCAGTGCAGCCTTTGACACTATTGATCATGCCATTCTACTTGATAGATTGGAACACTTTGTTGGACTCTGCGGAACTGCGTTGCAGTGGTTTAGATCTTATTTGTCTGATAGATTTCAGTTTATCCATGTCAGTGATGGATTTTCTTCCAGCTCTAAGCTCAGTCACGGAGTTCCACAGGAATCTGTGTTGGGCCCTACTCTTTTTAGTCTATATATGCTCCCATTGGGCAATATCATCAGAAAGCACTGTATACATTTTCACTGTTACGCAGATGACACACAACTATACCTGTCAGTGAAGCCCGATGATTGTGATCAGTTGGCCAAGTTTGATGCCTGTCTTAAGGACATCAAAGCTTGGATGACTTGTAATTTTTTACTATTGAACTCT
This sequence comes from Pholidichthys leucotaenia, assembly GCA_020510985.1. NCBI lineage: Eukaryota > Metazoa > Chordata > Actinopteri > Cichliformes > Pholidichthyidae > Pholidichthys > Pholidichthys leucotaenia. Next base: position 135,292,396 of record CM035841.1, on the reverse strand, counting down.
GATAAGACTGAAGTCATTGTTGTTGGCCCAAAACATCTTAGAAATTCCTTTTCAGACTATGCCCTTAATTTAGATGCGGCCACTCTCACTCTGAACAGTTGTGTGAGGAAACTTGGAGTGATTTTTGACCAGGATTTGTCCTTTAATTCACATATTAAAACTGTTTCTAGGACCGCCTTATATCATCTGCGCAATATTGCCAAGATCAGGAGCATCTTGTCTCTGGGTGATGCTGAGAAACTGATTCATGCCTTTGTCAGTTCGCGATTGGATTATTGTAATTCACTATTATCTGGTTGTCCTAAAGTATCTTTGAAAAATCTTCAGTTGATTCAAAATGCTGCTGCTAGAGTTTTAACTGGTTCTAGAAAAAGAGATCATATTTCCATGGTTCTGTCCTCCCTCCATTGGCTTCCCATTGAATTCAGAATCAAGTTTAAAATCCTTCTTCTTACTTTCAAAGCTCTTAACAATCTGGCCCCCCAATATATAAAAGATCTGATATTACCTTACCATCCTAATAGAGCATTATGCTCCCAAAATGCTGGCTTACTTGTGGTGCCCAGAATCTCCAAAAGTACGGTGGGAGGCAGAGCCTTCTACTACCAAGCTCCTTCTCTCTGGAACCAGTTAGCACTCTGGGTCCGGGAGTCAGACTCGGTCCCTGTTTTTAAGAACAGGGTAAAATCCTTCCTTTTTAATATAGCTTTCGTTTGAGGGTTTTTGTGTCTTTTAACCCCACTCTTGTTCTATCGTTATGTGATCCATACTGCTGGTTGACCTCCAATATTGTACTTGGCATCTTACTGCTATGTTCTTAATGTCTGTCCTTTCCATCCTCCCTATCCCCTCATCCCCAGCCAGTCGCAGCAGACGACTGCCCCTCCCTGAGCCTGGTTCTGCTAGAGGTTTCTTCCTTCCAAATGGGAGCTTTTCCTCTCCACTGTCACTTAGTGCTTGCTCATAGGGGATCGTCTGATTGCTGGGTCTTTCTGTGACTGTGTGTTTTTTTTCTGCACTGTGGCGCCACGAGACGGCTTTTGTTGTGATGTGGCGCATTATAATAAAGCTGAATTGAAAATTGAATTGAACCAACAAATTCCTAGTTTGTGTACTACATGAACAATGGCAATAAATCTCATTCTGATTCTGAATAAAGCGAAAATATCTGTACATGTAAACAAAAACGTATAAAACATATGGCCATAATTCAAAAAGTTGACCTGATTGAGCAAAACCAATGTGATTTTTTGGATTCAGCACATCAAAATTGTCCCAAATCAGCTAAGAAAACTTGGACAATAAATTTGGTGTTGACCAGTGTAATCGGATTACTCTGTTTACATGACAGTTTGAATAATCAGGTAACTCCAGAAAAACTGATTATAATCGGTTTACTCATGACCATGTATACAGGGTCAGTGACTTTAATCAACAGCCTTCAGACAAACAAAATGTGCCAACATTTGGATTTCAAAATAAGGGAGGTTTCTCTTGCTGACTGGGTGGTGAGGAGATTTCTAAAAAATTACATATATAGAAATATTATAACAAATAACTGCATCTTTGGTCATTTAAGTTAATTTATTTCATTAAATACAATTTTATATTAATATTTTTTTTCTTGAAATCAGAGTTAAATTATTGTTCTGTTCTGGCTCTGCAAAAATTATGGTCAAAAGTGTAAACTGTTATCAGGAAAAAGTAAAAAAAAATAAAATACCACAGTCTTCTTCAAATTTATTAAAAACTAATTTTATTTTAAAAAAATATGGATTGAGCCGTCGCCAGCGACGGATCTCCCGCCTTCTGGCTGCATTAAATTGTAGGGGGGTGCTTGTGACGGCAATGACTGATGAGGCCAATGCGTGAAGCACATAGCATATCACAATCAGGACAGATGAACATAACTGGCTGAGTAGACAAAAGTAGTAAAAAATAGACAATTAGCCACAAAATAATCAACAAATTTATAATAAAGTCTCAAATATACAAGAAAAGTCAATTTTACAAGAGGAAATTACAAATTTGAGGAAAATGGTTTCAAATTTAGATAAATTTACAGAGGAAAGTAGAAAACTATAAGAAAATTGTTATACATTTTGGAGAAAAACCTCAAACCTTCAAGACTGAAGTCATTACTCAAGTTTTTAAATGGGTGCTCTTTGCATGCTTAACTAGAAAGTTTTGGTTGCCCACTTTATTAATTTCAAAGCACCGCTTTTACATAAGTAGAATTTCTGGCTACTATACCCACCTCTGATCATATAATTTAAGTACCATGAGTAAATTACTGTTATGAATGTTTTTTCCCTTCCCTTTTCTTCTCTCAATGAAAAATAAAACCCCAAAACACTAGAATAAAAATACAAAAAAAAATAAAATACACATTTTTGAAATTTATGTAAACCATGATAAAAAAAATCCAGCAGGACAAAACATGACATTTGGTATTTTCTAACCCGTTTGTATACCACCATAGACAGACAGATAACCTGAATTACACAGAGCTCAGAGAGGGCAAGATGAGACAGAAGAGAGGAGCCAAGGAGAGGAAAGTGTTCAGGAAGAATGTCCAGGAGAGGTGACAGCAGAGGAAGGAGAGGATGACACCAGTAAAAAGTCCAAACACAGGACGCCTGGGTGGGATCCCAGCTGGCCCAATATTCCAACATTCAAGCCTTGGTTGTAAATACTTGAAATGGTAAAATTTAAAAAAAAAGAAATAAATAGTATAGAATTAACATATTCCGGTGACAATAGTGTCATACGTTTTCTGCCACCCCCACAGAAAAATATGTTGCCACCATGAAAGGTCTTTAAGCCAGTGAAAACACTGACTATAGAGGGTATGATGTCACCAAACAGAACTCCTGGCACTTAAAAAACACCGAGTGGCAAAAATGTGTGGCAGCATTTGGGTGTATGCAGTAAAACATAAAAATACACACTACACAGAGTACCTGCTTGCATTGTGGAGAACTAATGTTATCAATCAATCTTGTATTAATTGGTAAAAAAAAAAAAATTTAAAGGCTTCGAGTCAGTTCTTCACTTACCATGTGCTCCTTGGGCTTTATCTACAGTCAAGTAAACGGTGTGGTATTAACATCTAAAGTAAAAAATGTACTCTGCGCACTGCTGTGACTAAATATTTAGTGTGATTTTTATGTTTTGCTGCATACAAAATAAAGCTGTCACATGTGATTGCCACCCAGTGCTGTGTTGCTATGGTAACCGACCTGCAATGGCCCTTTTCCACTAGTACCTGTTTGGCCCGGTACAGCACAGCACAGTTCAGTCCGCTGGTGTTTCCATTACACCAGAGTACCGCTTGATGTGGGTGGGATTTGTTACAGAGAGGCGGCGCAACCCTCCCGTTACGTTAAACAAGCAACCCAGGCAAAACGAGATGGCAGGATACGAAGTGACTGCGGTCTCTGGCTTTTTTTTTTTTTTGCCAGAGTAAAGGCAAAAAAGTAAAGCCAGAGAAGGCTGCAAGCGGTGAGACAACACACTCTGGAAAAGGACTGGAGCGTTTAGGAAACCATATACAGCAGTATAAAGCGGAAGACATGAGGATATGAAATACATCACATATGAAGGTAAGCTAATGATTGCGAATGCTACTTTGCTTTATGTCCCCCGTACTACATTGTAATGTCGGCAAGTTATTGCTATTAGCTACTAAAATATGTATTCTCTGTGTGGGTGTTTCGGATGGCTCTCTTGTGGCAAAATTATTGCTTCAAACCGTGGGTCTGGGCGTTCAACACAGGCTCCCAGTGATGAGATGTCACCCCAGCTTCCCAAACACACAGTGGTTACAGAACTTCAGAATGTCTGTAGAAATGTTTAGCTTCCTGTGCAACAAATTGCTCTGATCTGTGTGAAAATCATGGCGAGACTGTTGAGACATCATGGGATGTACTGCTCCAGCCAGTGGCATCGTGACAAAAAGTGATCAGCTGCCAAAACTTGATCACCAGGTGCCTTATTGTAGTTATGGGGTTATATTAGCTGTAAAATATATATTTCAACAGGTAAACAGTACTGAGTTAAGTATAATAAGATATTTAACAATTATGATGCATTTTAAGCCAAAACAAACTGGATCTAGGGTTAAAAGCAATTAAAATAACGCAGTCAGAAGGATACATGGATTTACTGGATATATATCATATTGAGTATTGCTGACTGCATGTAGCTACTGTATAAATATATAGTCTCTGTATCAACAATGAACTATACATGCATTCATTTAGTATAGCACTAGGAATTTTGACAAACCTTTGTACTTCTTGCAGATGTGTCTCCACTTTTGTTTTATGTGTGAAGGTTACCACCAAGTGACACAAATTAAATACTAAAAGATTGGAAAAGCTGTCTAAGAACAATCCAGCAGTTTGAGAAATCACTTTTGGTTTGGTGCAAGTCTGCCAACAGAATTATGAGCCATAAAGCAGATTGCGTTAAAATGTTAAATCCCATTAAACCCAAGACCCTGCAGGTTCTCTCTTCTACCCAGTCACTTCAGCAGGTGTTCTCACTGATCAGCAGTCGGTAGAAGAAATTCAGTGGAATTTGCATTTGAAGACACTGGTTGCAGGTAAAGCCTGCAGGGTCTTGGCCCTCCATGGCACGATTGGACACCCCTGCCGTAACCCATCCATCCATCCATCATCTTCCGCTTTATCCTTTTTTCGGGTCACGAGGGGACTGGAGCCTATCCCAGCATCTTACTAGCAAATACAGATGCTAATATGGCCCAGAATTCCTACATATACTGGTACTATCACTAAAGTGTGCAGTGTCTTCTGCACTGACACATCCAACAATACAGTCTTCAGTAAATAAAATAATTGTTTTTGGTTACTTTTTCTTAAAAATGAGCCATTATTTTGAAGTCACTGATAAATGGTTTGTACTGTTGACTCTTTTCCCACCGGTGTCTTGACAAAATAGAAAATCATGATGCGAACACATAACTCACTAAATTGTTTATTACAGTCAGCAGCAAATTCCAGATTATTTACAATGTGCAAAATTCAAACTGTAAAAAAAATAATTAAAAAATGAATGGGTCACACACGCCGGCCACGCTGCCTCACTGAGAAGCAACTGGATGTGCTGCTCACGTTGGTCCCGATTCAACAGATCTTCAGCCTGCATCTCTAAATAGTGATGCAAGGTCCGGTTTGGAGTGGATCGTTTTCCCTCTTGCCTAGATGAAGACAGCAATGGGTGGTGGTTAATTAAAGCAAGTTTAAAACATATTTGGGAAATACACTTGTTGCTAAAAGCCAGTGGTGCAATGTGACAAAAAAGTACTTTGTTGTTGTATTTAACCACAATTTTCATGTAGCTATAAGGGCTGGGTTACGTTTAAAATCATTTGTTTTTACTGTGGCCTCAACAATCAGAATGAGTTGATACCTTCAGTTAAATGGAAACTAGTACTTTAACTGAGGGTGTGCATCCCCAAGTATGAAGTCGCTCAGTCAAAATATGTAATTTTTATCAATAAAAGTTTAGCCACCGCTGTGTCGTCCTGGCTTCAAGTGTGGGTGATGTTTTGTACTTGTATTGCTAAAATATAAAAGGATGCACTACAATGGGTGTCAAATATTTGTAATGTGTCCTATTATTATTATATTATTATTGTGTCCTATTATTGTAGTACTGCATGAGTTTATTGACGAACTATAAACTACACATACAGTATAAACTAAATTATAATGGTGACTGAACATCTCCCATTCCCCAAAGTGCAAGATACACTATTATGAATATAACTCACAAAGGATCACAAGTGATCTGACAAAAAATAAAAAATAAAAATAACCAAGCGGTTTACTTCACAGTGGCTAATATTGGATGTGCCATTCATTTTCAATTATTCTGTAATTAATATTCACACAATCAAATAAATCTTAGTTCAGTTCTTTTCATATCAAGTGGAAATTATGCTACTTTAATTTTGGCACTTTACCTATACTTTAACTTAAAAAGCAAAGGATTTGAGTACTTTGTTCACCACTACTAAAAAACAACGGGATGTGCAACTTACCACTCCTAACACATTCTGTGTAGTGCTAACTGTTGCCAGTGTCACAGCAGATGCTGGTCAGACTCTAGAACGAAAATACACACAACTTGAGTACATGCACAACACGAAAGTGCAACATGTAAAAAAACCACCTTTTTCACCAGGATTACAACTAGCTTATTTCATATTGTCGACACAAGCGCAAAACACAAGGACAGCACAGAGTTAGCATTGACGGCTAACTAGCTAGCTCATTGTCTGCACACAAGAGACAACGTTGCTGTCTGTTCAAAGTGAACTTTCCACTGTTGGGATAAAGAACGTAAAAGATGCATAATATCACATCATATCGCATCACTCACCATCCTCTATATCCTAATATCACGGCTTTCAGCTGCTGAAGTTGGGTGCTCCCGCGGCCGTAAATTCATTTGGAGTGGCTGCGTCTAGTTCCCTCTGGATTCTCTCATCAGCTGAAAGGCACAGAAAACTCTGCTGGACTGTGATGTTGATTTCTGTGGGTCTGATTTCTGTGAAGCCATTCTATTGTTGTTTATACTGACACTTGCTTGCTGGCTCACGGACGAATCTTTGCAAATGGCGTCTTGAGATTCTGTAATTCAGCCTTCAAACGTCGCTCTCATGACGTTACGCCAAGACCAATCAGTGGCCTGCAGTCTTTTGACTTCACATTTTCAGGTCAGTACGACACACTTAGAACCAGTCTGGAGTAGGTCTGAAAAATTGGGATCGAAAAAGTTACAGTTCCTAATGGAAAAGCCTACAAAGCGTACCGAACCAAACAGGGCCAAACAGGTACTAGTGGAAAAGGGCCATAACTGCCAAGAATTCTGTTCCAATGCATCCCCTCTATATTATGTTTTCTCCACAATTCAAGGACAGAGAATAGACGTAGTGGATGTACAAGTAATGTAGGAGGAGGATGTAAACATACATTACCCCTGAAGGGATAAACTCAGACTGTCAAGACAACAGATATTGCTAAATAAAGTCATTATTTATTGCTGCTGCTTCTTTGGGGCTGATCCCTTTAGGGGCCGCCACAGCGGATCATCTGCTTCCATGCTCTACCCTATCCCTTGCATCTTCCTCTGTAACACCAACCCTCTCCATGTCCTCCTTCACTACATCCATGAATCTTCTCTGTGGTCTTCCTCTTTTTCCTCCTGCCTGGCAGCTCCATCTTCAGCATCCTTTGTCCAATATATCCACTGTGCCTCCTCTGCACATGTTTGTCACTTATTTGTCGCTACCAGTGTTAATTTCATTAACTAAAACCAGTTGACTAAAACCATTGATAATGAATAGCTCAAAGATAAAACTGACTAGTTATGACGAAAGGTGCGTTCAGACCAAACGCCAACGGACAAATTTTTGTGTGTGGCATGATTACATGTTAACGCAATGTAAACATGTGAACAGATGTGAATTCACCATCTGAGTGAGTTGCAGACGGGCAGAGTTGCCTTTGCAGCTGTGTTCAACCTGTGGAGGAAATCCCCAAGCACCATCATGCTTAGGTTTTACGTTACCTGATGGGGGTCTCACCTGAAAAAAATTGTCCCTGCCCCCAAAATTTCACCTGGATGACAGGTGTTTACACTGCTAGCCTTGTTAGCATGTCCGCAGCAGTCCGTGAGTAAATAACTCCGACATTCCAATTCAGCTGCAGAGCTCCTAGTCCATCTGCCTATAGGTAAGTGGCAGTCTCATTTTCAAACTAGTTTACTCTCCAATGTTGATACTTTTACTCTGGTGAATGGCAGACTCTCAAGGCCGTTACTGAGCTAGCACTATCCCTCGGACGCAAACTATGCGTTTTTGCGCATCTTTCGCATGTTTACGTTAACTTCGCATGTATTTGTGCAATGTGAAAAATTTGCTTTGGGTTTGGTCTGAACACACCTTGAGACCAAGACTAAATAAGACTAAATCTCGACTAAAATTAGGTGTCAATAACCAACATGTAAAAATTGTATTTTTTGTTAAATTTCTAGCTTTAGTCGACAATAACCCTGATTACTACTGTAATCAGGTTATTGTAAACTGATTCCTAACCCTGGTTACTACTGTATTTGCTCTATTTGGCCAAGACAGACTTCCACTTTGCAACATTGAAACTTATTTTCATTCTTTTCTTCCAGATTTAATCAGGTCTAAGTATGGGCTTGCTGTACCTCTGGAAAAAGGTTTGTGCAAAGGTGCAGAATAAAATGTAGAATTAAATTCAGAAATCCAGATGAAATTTAAATACCAAATAATGATTACCTGAAAACCTGTGTGAAATATGATGAATACTAGGGCCGTTGGGGGGGGGGGGGGGGGGAAATCGATTCACACAAGAATCTAGATTCGCATTTTACATGATCCAGAACCGATTCACAAAAATTAAGAATTCAATTTTTTTAAATCACTCACACACACTACACACACCACCCGAGGAAATTGTTTGCCCCTTCCTGATTTTGTCTGTCGCACTTAAATGTTTCAGATCAAACAAATTTAAATATTAGACAAAGATAACACAAGTAAACACAAAAAGCAGTTTTTAAATGAAGGTGTCTATTGTTAAGGGTAAAAAAAATTCCAAACCTCCATGGTCCTGTGTGAAAAAGTGACACCCCCCCCCCCCCCGTTAAAACAAATTAACCATGGTTTATCACATCTTTGGAAAGCTGAGCTCAATTTCTCTAGCCACACCCTGGCCTGATTACTGCCACACCTATTCTCAATCAAGAAATCACTTAAATAGGACCTGCCTGACAAAGTGAAGTAGACCAAAAGATCCTCAAAAGCTAGACATCATGCTGCAATACAAAGAAATTCAGGAACAAATGAGAAAGTAATTGAGCTCTATCAGTCTGGAAAAGGTTATAATGTGGTGACACCAGCACACTGCGGATGGACATTATCTCACACCAGAAGCAGACAGAGGGGTTGAACAATGGACTGAGGAGGGTAGCACACCACAGGAGTAATTACACCAGACTCTAAGGTGCCTTCACCTCCTGCTGCTCTAGGCTACAGCACAGGGAGGCAAAAGTATCATCATCATCATCATAGCAGTCTGTCGTGAGCAACCAATGACTGTTTCTTTTTGGTCTGATCATGATTCCTCCACACAGCTCTGTCACCTTCTGCTGCCGAGGAAGCTCCTGTCTAGGTCCAACTTCTTCTTTCAGTGTGTCTTTACTGTGTCTTTAAATCTGAGCCTTGGGTCTAGCCCTGATTGCGTTTGCCCTCACATAACTGTGAGTAGTAGTAACTGGCCGAGGGAGACGCTGGTGGTCCAGTCCTCTCAACATGTCCGAGCCATCTCAGGTTCATCTGTATTAGCATGTCCTCCATTGATGGTAGACCAGCTCGTTTCAGCACTTCTATGTTGGTTATCTTGTCTTTCCATGAGATGTTCATTATGGCTTGAAGGTGTCTCATCATGTACCCGTGGAGTTTCTTCACCTGCACTCTGTAGACAGTCCAAGTTTCAGCACCGTACAATAGAGTAGCCAGTACTGTCGCTCTGTACACTTTGCATTTCACACGGATTGACACATGTCGATTGTTCCACAGTCTCTCCCTCAAGTTTCCAAACACAGCGCTCGCTCTTCCCATTCCGAGAGATAGTTCATCCTCCAGCCTAGCATTCTCTGAAACAGTATTCCCTAGGTACTTGAAAGTCTTGCACTTGACTAGTGGCTCTGTACCAATGCTGATTTCTTGTGGTAGTGATGTTGATAATTGGAACTTTGGTGGTTGATAAAGGCACTCTGTCTTCTTGATGTTGATTTGGAGGCTGAATTGGCTAGCTGCTCTTGCAAATTTCTCCACTAAAGATTACATATCTTCCACACTGTGTGCAACTAGAGCACTGTCGGCAAAGAGCATTTCTCTTACTATCTTTATCGATGTCTTACTCTTGGCTTTAAACTGTGCTACATTGAACAAGTCTGCTTCTTTCCTTGTTTGAATGTATACTCCTTCTGAAGTGTCTTTGAAGGCCACCTCAAGCATGGCTGCCAGATATAGCGAGAAGAGCATAGGTGCCAGCACACACCCTTGTTTGACCCTGTTGCTGACTGAAAAGTCTTTAGATACTGAACCACTCATTGCCACGTTTGCTTGCATACCTGTATGGAGTGCCTCGATCAGGCTGACAAACTTTTCTGTACAACCATATTTCTTGAGTACCTGCCAAAGTCCTTGTCGCGAAACAGTATCGAAGGCTTTACTGAAGTCTATGAAGACTACATAAAGCAGCATGTTCTGTTCAATACACTTTTCTTGAACCCGTTTCAAGCAGAAAATCATGTCCATTGTGCTTCTTCCACTTCTAAAGCCGCACTGGGTTTCCGGTAGTACATTCTGCGAGATGTGTTCACTGAGTCTGTTAAGTAGTACACGTGAGAGAATCTTACCAACAGTGGCTAGTAGTGATATACCTCGGTAATTTCCACAATCCTTCCTGTCACCTTTCTTGAACAAAGGCAAAATACTTGCATCCTTCCAGTCTTGAGGTACTTTCTGGACATCCCATATCTCTTGGATGAGCTTGTACAGGCAGTTGGTCAGCTGAACACCATCAAATTTCCACACTTCTGCTGGAATTCCATCCCTTCCTGGAGCTTTACCATCCTGTGTTGGCCTGATAGCTGCCATTAGTTCATCAAAATTTGGTGGTTCATCCAGACTTGATACAGCTGGTCGCTGCACTAGAGCTTCTTTAGCCTCTTCAGTGAGATCTCCAGGGTTGTTTAGTAGTTGGTCAAAGTGGTCTGCAAATCTGTCCAGGATCTCGTCTTTCTCCTGCAAAACCGTTTCACCATCCATAGCCTTTAGTTGGATCAATCCTCTTGGTTTAGGGCCGTAGATTTCTCTCAGACCTGTGAAGAATGTTTTCATGTCTTTCCTGTCTGCTGCAGTTTGAAGTTTCTCCGCTTTTTCATCCCACCAGTTGGACTTCATCTCTCTGGTGTACTTCTGTAGCTCACTCTGAGCCTTTGAGTATTTCTTCTTCTTCGACCTTGTGTTGCACTGTAGGTTTTCCTGCCTAGCTATATTCCTCGCTTCTAGTAGTTTCTTCAGGTGTTCATTATGCTCAAACCAATCTTGATGTTTCCTCTCAGGGTAGCCTAATACATCACTCGCAGTCTGATACACCGTATCCTTCAGCGTTGCCCATTTCTCTTCTATGTCATTCTCTGAGTTGTTGCTGTCCCAAGTCTTTCAAGTTTTCATCCATTTCCTGTGTAAGTTCTTCCTGCTTCTTTTGGCCTTTTAGCGCACTAGTGTTTAGCTTCCGTGGTGGCTTCGCACCCGTCCTGCAGTGCTGTTTTCGTCTGCAAATCCTTAATCTAGATCTCAGCATAACATGATCAGTGCCACAGTCCGCGCCTCTCATTGCTCTGGTGTCCAATACATCCCTTCTGTCTCTCTGCCTGACTATGATGTGTAGTCTAATAAGTGCCAGTGCTTTGATCTTGGGTGCATCCATGTCTTCTTATGTGTGTCCTTGTGCTTAAATAGAGTGTTGATTATCACAAGGTTGTACTCTGAACATAGTGGAAGTAGAAGTTCTCCATTAGCATTGCACTTGCCTACTCCATGACTGCCTAGCACTCCTTTCCATTTCTCGGTGTCCGAACCAACTCTGGCATTAAAATCTCCAATGAGTATCAGCCTGTCATCAGTCAGTACACGCCTGATAGTCTCACGTAAATCACTGTAGAACTCTTCCTTCACCTCCTCTGTGTTGGTCATTGTTGGGGCATATACACTGATGAGTGTGGCATACATCTTCTGCTGTAGTGGGAGTCTCGTAGTCATTATCCTGTCGTTGATTGGCACCAGTTCCTCATCAACCATTGCTGCTATCTCCTTTCTAACTGCAAAGCCCACTCCTGCTTCTCTCCTTTCTTGAGTTGATCTCCCACTCCAAAAGAAGATGTACCCATGGTCTTCCAAGCTGTCATATCCAGGCAATCTTGTTTCACTAAGTGCAGCTATGTCTAACATTGTACCTGTTCATTTCCAGGGCCACAAGCGCGGTCTGTCTTTCTGGGTGCTGTGATGTTGTTCTGTCCAACAGAGTGCGTACATTCCATTCTGCTACACACAAGGTTGCCGTTTTCCTCTTCTTTTGTCTTCCTGCTCCTAGCTTACTTTTCGCTGCTTGTCGGAGTGTGAACATACTGCTTATACAAAGGGCTGTGTAACCCTTGCCTTATGTTAATTAGGTAAGGGAAATAATTAAGTGTAGACCAGTTGCTAGGTTCGGGTTGGGTTACAATAGGGAATTAAAATGAGTGTGGAATGAAATAGCTGGAGGCAAGAAATGAGCAATAATGGTTGTTATTTATAGGGAAAAAGTGAGCAATATATACAGACAATTTACCACTATACAAATATAACAGCGGCCGGTATGAAATAAAACCCCAAAGATGTCCTACTGAGCTCAGTGTTTGTTTGTCCTTTCGGTTTAGTCGTTTGACCAGTCAAGATATCTTGTATCTCCAGACTCAGGTTTCTTTTCCTCTTTTAAAGCGGCTACTTGGGTTGTTGCCACTTCAACGTTGGGCACTGGAGAGAGGAAGGATGCTCTTCAATCGAGATCTTGGTCAGATCTCGGTTCAATCTCAGTTCAGTCTCGGGTCAGGCTCGCCATCTCCATTCGGAGAGAATCCAGGATCCAGAAGGTTCTTGATCGGCAACCAAAAAAAACCTAGCCTGCACAACAATAATGGTATTATTGTTTACAGCTAGAGTAATTCGTCTTCCAACCCCTTCTTATATAACACCATAGCTTAGTGTTTAAATTCTTCTCTCATATTACTATTATTACAATCCAGCAATATAGTAATATCTTACATTTCACATCTTACAATTTACATGCATGTGTTCTTTTTCTTTTCTCACAATCTCTCTGGTAGCACATGAAATACCCCTTTTTTCATGTAACCAATTAAATGAATTCCTCTGTTTATCTCTACATCACTTAACCATGAAATTATGATTAATCCTTTCTAACCTTGTCTTTGTAATTCATTTCATGAATTACAATTAATTTATCACATAACCAGGGAATATACTGTTCCATTACTTCCAATATCCCCTTTTTAAAATCAGTAAAACCCGGTCTGAGCTACTGGGTTTAGCATAACCTATGCTTTTACATAGGAGACCAAGACCATGTGCTTTTAGCATCAAACTACACATTTCATTTGACAGAAATAGTGCATAAGAACTAAAAGTACTTCAGCATACTGTTGGGAACTGAAATTGCATTTAGGAAAACCATACAGACACAAAGACAGCCTTTTCCATTGCTTTTAAACAGGAAAAAATCCACTCGCGATTAGCATTACGCTAACATTAGCATGTATCTCACGCACCAAGATGAGGTCTCAGTGTGAACACAGCAAAAGTCACCGCTTCACGGCCTCTCAAGCTCGTGCTCCCGTCAACTTAGGATAATAGAGGTTGCAAATTAGCGTTTGGAGAGTGTTTAGATCCATTTATAGCATCTTTCTGAATTAACTCACTAAGAAGAGGTGTCAGTGTGAACCAGACCGCTCACAACCTCTCTCATCCGCTCTCATATCGTGAAAGACCGAAACCCAAGTGCGCACTTGCTGCCTCTACTCGGAAGGTGGGGCTAATATCGCTCTTAACGAATGGGAAGACCCAGATCACCCAACGTGACCATTAAACAGGAATTTAAAAGTTGGATAACGAGGATCACACTTCCTCTTCCTCAAAATAATCGGTTTTCAAAATAAAATCACACAATTGTATTAATACAATTGACATCTGAGAAAAAAAAAAAGGGTCATTTTCTCAGCTGGGTTACAGCTGCAAACTAACAGAAAAGTTACATGAAAATGGCACAAAATCACCAGGAAAAAAAAGAAAAAAAGACCCGTTTAAGTACAGAAGGTCTGAAATCGTGTGAAAATGTTAGAAATGTTACAGAGTCAGAACCGAGGGCTGAACTACTATTTACATGGTAAAAACGCCGAAATCAGGAGCAAATATACACAAACTCACTGCTCCTTTCGCCTCCGTTCTTGAAGCAAATAAAAATAAAAATACTCCAAAAATCTCAATCACTACTAAAACTACTATTTACTATTCTGAACTATTATTTACACGGTAAAAACGCCGAAATCAAATCAAAAATGGACAAACACACTCACGTGTTGAAGGTCCGTCCATCTCCCCTGAGATCTCTTTATTTGTGTAATAATCATAAGAAAAAGTAGGTAATTTATGAGAACTCTCCAAATTCACATACAAAATTTCCACATTTTCAACTAAAAAAAAAATCTCTTATTTAGGTGGTACAGTAGCTTGAAACTGTACACAAACTGTAGGTTATCTTTATATATTATCACTCAAATATACATAAGAGTAGCTACCCCCATATAGTTAAGAAGTTACTGAGATGTGAAGCTACGTGTCCACTGGTTCCATCGTTTTTCCCCATTTACTGTCGTCCTCTGAAGCTGAGTACAGAGGACTTACCCAGGACTTCGTGGACTGGTGCCATCGGAACTGCCTCCAGATCAACGCGAGGAAAACTAAGGAGCTGGTGGTGGACTGCCCAGGCAAGGACAACCCCTCACAGCACCAGTAAACATACATTGAGATGGTGACATCCTACAAGTACCTTGGTGTTCATCTGAACAATAAACTAGAGGCGAATGTATATTAGGAAGGTAACGTGTTATGATAATCGTGCCACACATTGCCTTTGTATGTAACTTGTGTTATGATAATCGTGCCACACACTGCCTTTGTGTAACCCCATGTAATATGCACCAGCCCAGCTCTCTATGCATGAGATTAAAGCTATATAAGCGGAATGCAGAGGCAACCAGGGATTCTCTTCTACACAACGGCCCCAGCGTGGACGCTGGGGTCACAGGTTGTACATGTGATAAAGGGTTCAATAAAGAATCTGTGTCGCCTCCACATCCTTCCTTTACACCCTCTACAATAAAGTCCTTTCTAAAGCTTCGGGACTCCAGCAAACCACAGTGAGAGCCATAATCCACAAATGGCAAAAACATGGAACAGTGATGAACCTTCCCAGGAGTGGCCGGCCCACCAAAATTACCCCAAGAGTGCAGCGACGACTCATCCAAGAGGTCACAAAAGACCCTACAACAACATCCAAAGAACTGCAAGCCTCTCTTGCCTCAGTTAAGGTCAGTGTTCATGACCTCCACCATAAGGAAAGAGACTGGACAAAAATGGCCTGCATGGCCGAGTTCCAAGATGAAAACCACTGCTGGGCAAAAAGAACATAAAGGTTTGTCTCAGTTTTGCCAGAAAACATCTTGATGATCCCCCAAGAGCTTTTGGGGAAAATACTCTGGACTGACGAGACAAAAGTTGAACTTTTTGGGAAGGTGTGTGTGTCCCATTACATCTTGTGTTAATAGTAACAGCATTCAGAAAAGGAACATCATACCAACAGTAAAATATGGTGGTGGTAGTGTGATGGTCTGGGGCCATTTCGCTGCTTCAGAATCTGGAAGACTTGGTGTGGTAAATGGAACCATGAATTCTGTTGTCTCCCAAAAAATCCTGAAGGAGAATGTCCGGCCATCTGTTCGTGACCTAAAGCTGAAGCGCACTTGGGTTCTGCAGCAGGACAATGGTCCAAAACATGCCAGCAAGTCCACCTCTGAATGGCTTAAGAAAAACAAAATGAAGACTTTGGAGTGGCCTAGTCAAAGTCCTGACCTGAATCCTATTGAGATGCTGTGGCATGACCTTAAAAAGACGGTTCATGCTCGAAAACTCTCCAATGTGTCTGAATTACAACAATTCTGCAAAGATGAGTGGGACAAAATTCCTCCACAGCGCTGTAAAAGACTCATTGCCAGTTATCGCAGATGCTTGATTGCAGTTGTTGCTGCTAAGGGTGGCCCAAGCAGTTATTAGGTTTAGGGGGCAATCACTTTTTCCACACAGGGCCATGTAGTTTGGTTTTTTTTACCCTTACTAATAAACCACATTCATTAAAAACTGCATTTGTGTTTACCTTGTGCTATCTTGTCCTACATTTAAATTTGTAGCTGATATGAAACCTTTAAGTGTGAAACATACAAAAAAATGAGAAATCAGGAAAGGGGCAAACACTTTTTTCACACCACTATATCATATATATATTTTGCGGTGGTGCCGGGGTCCTGTCACGTGACCGCGTATTGCCGCTTCGTGATATGCAATAAACAACATTGACGCTGCCGACGCAGGAGGGAACCATGCAGAGAAGCTTACTAAACTAGCAGCCGGCATGAAAACAGTTTGGATTAAAGAAAAAAAAATGGAACAGCAAAGGAAATTCAAGACCGTCTGTCTGCGTCTCGCAGACTCAGCCAACACCCTTTCAACTTTACGCTCCCTCAGCAAGTTACGCCCCCACATTATGTCGCACCACAAAAATGGCTGGCTGTAGCTGACCGTGCAAATATGGCTGAGCCAGCACTGGTCTGTTGATACACAAATTCAGGTGTTGTAGTCCTTGTAGACGGGCCCGGGCCAACAGTGGCCACACACCTTCAAAGGACGAATGTAAAAGAATCTAAAAATGAGAGAGTTTATTCCATCGACAGTAAGAAAAAAAAAAAAGTTTATGGTCTAGTCTTTGAATGACATTTGTTTGCGTGACCGCACGCTACCCCGTTGCCTAGCAACCCTGACAGCCGCAGTTCAGTTTTTTTTTCCTAACATTTTTTGACAGCGATGGAAGCAGTGTTCTTTTCACTGAATAAAAACCAAATCTTGTTATTGACTAAAAGTAGACAAAAACAACTGATAATGAACAGACTAAAACAAAACTATAAAAATAAAAATAAATCTGGACTTAAATTAGGTGTCAAAAGTAAAATGCATAAATGGTAATTTTAGTTTAATTTCTAGCTTTAAATGGATGAAAAAAAATAGATAAAGTTTTAGTTGACAAAATTAACACTGGGTGGAATTTTATTTTTGTTTGTTTTAAATTATTGCATTTACATGTACTTTACCTTTTATTGGAGAAGCTTCACCAGGCAAAGGCCCATAACCAGATAATCACCCAGAGTGGAAAGAAGTGGAAAAAGTTCTAAGTCCTCCTGCTGAACAACGTACACTGCACCACTTTAGCAAACTCTCATCAAATTCTGAACTGGCAAAAAACAAATTAATAAATAGTGGGGACTCCACTCAGTAGTTCTTGAAGTGGCAGATTAAAGGTGGGGAGTGGGGGAGTGATAGGTTAATGCAGCACCCCAAGTAGCAGAGAAATGTTAGTGCTGTGATATAAAAGAGTGCCTGCAACCTGGGGGAGGTTTTTTCTGATTCTGGTGATGTGAGAGAGAGTGGGAATAAAGCTTCATCTGCTTGGAAAAGTTCAGCCTGGTTATTCTCGCCACACTGGTGACCCTTGATGCACAATGGAATGCGAGGTGAACACCCCGGAGACGACTCGGACAGGAAGTGCCAGCAACGCGTGGCGCCGTTCGGTCAAACTCCCAGACTTTTTGGCTACACCGACCCACCAAGTCTTGGTTCCTTCACACCGAGGCCCAGTCGCGCTCCGGGGAATACGGCAGATGACATCAGATATTACTACGTGGTCGCAGCGCTGGACACACGCACAACTCAGCAGGTGGTGAAGCCTGCTCCAACAGCCACCGCCCATGACAAATACGGTGCTCTCAAAACCGCGCGACCTGGCGCTACACGCTGTCAGACTGTGAGAGAGCGGAGAGGCTCCTGACGTGCTCCGAGTTAGGAGACGGGTTGGCGGTCGAATTGATGGAGAAGATGTTGGTGTTGATGGGCACAGATGACGGGCATTTTCTCTTTGCCCACCTTTTCCTCCGGAACCTCCCGACAGCGGCCAGAGCGGTCCTTGCCAATTTGCCGCTGCTGGCCACGTGCAACTACCGGGCACTAGCCCAGCAGGCAGATCGAATCATCCTTACTACCAGAGCCCTCACAGTGAACGCAGCGGCGTCAGAACCCAGCGAGATGGCCAGCGGAGGCAAGGAGCCAGCGATGGTGGCTGCAGCAGGGGCCAAGAAGCACCGGAGAGACACGCTCTGTTTCTACCACCGCTGTTTTGGAGAGGACGCATGCCGATACGTGCCACCGTACCAATTCAAGCATTTGGGAAACGCCGGAACCGGCAGTCGGTAGCAGCTGCAACCGCCGGTGAAGCAAGCAAGCTGCTCTATGCGACAGGCTCACGCTCAGGGAGACGGTTCCTCGTAGACTTCGGCTCCCAAAAGAGTCTCATCCTGCTGTCCTACGCAGACTGGCTGGCGGGAACTAGCGGCCCCGAGCTGACGGCTGCAAACGGCTCAGACATTAAGACTTTTGGAGAGAGGACACTGACTGTATTCTTGCACGGCCGTACATACCAATGGACACTCGTCATAGCGGCATGCAGCTTCCCCATTTTAGGCACTGATTTTTTGTGTGCACACAGAGTACTAGTCGATGTTGCTAACAGACGTCTGATTAACGCAATGTCTTTTGATTCTCTCCCCTGTACAGCTCGAGGAGCCGGGTCCACAACACTAGCCAACGTCACAGCTCCAGGGGGTAAATTCCACGCACTACTCAACCAGTTCCCAGCAATGATGGTCCCGACTTTTTCGGCGACCGTCACAAAACACGGGGTTTTCACACGATCTTGGCGCCTGGACACAACTAAAATGGCCATAGCGCGTGAGGAGTTTGCCAACTTGGAAAAGTTGGGCATCATCAGGTGCTCAAACAGCCCATGGGCATCCCCGCTACATATGGATCCTAAGGCCGAGGGATCGTGGCGACCTTGCGGAGATTTCCGCAGATTAAACAATGCCACAGTGCACGACCGCTATCCCATCCCTCATATTCAGGATTTTTCCGTTCACCTCACTGGGGCACGTGTTTTTTCCAAGATAGACCTGGTCTGCAGTTCCCACCAGATCCTGGTGCGCGCTGAGGACATACTGAAGATGGCAGTAATAACCCCGTTTGGTCTGTTTGAGTTTTTATGCATGCCTTTCGGCCTAAAAGGCGCGGCGCAGACATTCCAACGTATGATCGATGCGGTGTTGCGCGATCTGCCATTTGTGTTCGTTTACCTGGACAACATCCTGGTGGCCAGCGCGTCCGAGGACGAACACATGGACAGTTTTCCAAAGGTTGGAGGAGCACGGGTTAATCAACCCGGCGAAGTGCCAGTTTGGGGTGACGGGGATTGATTTTTTTGGGCCACCGCATCTCACCGGAGGGTGCGATACCCTTGCGGGACAAGGTGCGCGCCGTGGCGAATTTTCCCCGGCCTCTGACGGTCAGGGCGCTGCATGAGTTTTTGGGGATGGTTAATTTCTACAATCGTTTCCTCCCCTGCGCAGCCCAGCTCATGCAGCCGTTGTACACCGCGCTTAAGAAACAGAAGCCAGCGGACAGAGTTGACTGGACTCCTGAGTGAGAGCAGGCATTTTCCGAGGTTAAATCAGCTCTGACGAACGCCGTACTGCTGGCACACCCGGACCCGGCGGATAGGATAGCGCTCACTACCGACGCATCAGACGTGGCCATAGGGGCCATCGTGGAGCAGTGCTTCACCGGTTCTTGGCAGCCGCTCGCCTTTTTTTAGCAGATCTTTGCACGACAATGAGCGTAAATACAGCAGGTTCGACAGAGAGTTACTGGCTCTCCACCTGGCCATACGCCACTTCCAGTTCTGGCTGAAAGGGCGCACCTTCACTGCGTTCATGGACCACAAGCCGTACGCGATGGCCAAGGTTTCGGAACCATGGTTGGGCCGGCAGCAAAGACAGCTGGCTGCGATCTCAGAGTTCACGACCGACATACGACATGTGGCTGGTAAACTCAACGTGATGGCTGACTGCCTCTCACGTGCATTAGTGGCCCCAGTCTACGTGGGGATAGCTTACACGGCCATGGCCGCTGTGCAGATTGGCGATGCAGACATTTGCGCGCTCCAGTCTGGACCAACAGGGTTAAGGCTGGAGAGCAGAATACTGCAACACGGGGGACCTCCCCTAGTCTGTGACGTATCTACAGGCTGCCCGCGACTGGTGGTCCCCCGCGCTTGGCACCGCCGCGTTTTTGAGTCGGTTTACTCCCTGGCGCACCCAGGAGTGCGTGCGTCAGTCAAAATGGTGGGTGCAAAGTTCATCTGGCCGAGCTTACGCAAACAGGTGAAAGAGTGGGCCGCAGCCTGTGTAGCGTGCCAACAAGCCAAGGTGCACAGGCACACGAAGGCCCCTTTGGAGCCGTTCCATATCCCGGCTAAGAGGTTTGACCACGTTCAAGTGGACCTTGTGGGCCCCCTCCCGCCATCGCAGGGGTTCACGCACCTCCTGACAGTGGTGGACTGCACCACACGCTGGCCCGAAGCAGTCCCGCTAGCTTCAACCGCGTCCGCAGAAGTGACACGCGCTTTTTTGACAACATGGGTGGCATGTTTCAGTGCTTCTTCGGACATCACGTCTGATCGGGGCCCGCAGTTTGTTTCTGACCTCTGGTCCACCATGGCCTGGAGCCTGGGCGTCTCAATTCATCACACGACCACGTACAACCCACAGGCCAATGGGTTATGCGAGTGTTTCCATAGGTCACAAAGCAGCGCTCAGAGCTTCACTTACGGATGCAAATTGGGTGGACCGGTTGCCGTGGGTTCTATTAGGGTTGCGTTCTGCACCGAAGGAGGATTTGGCAGCCTCCCCAGCAGAGCTGTTTTTTTTCCCAGCCGCTGCGGCTCCCCGGGGAATTTTAGATGGATAACCCCGCGCCGAACACCAATCCATCCCCGCGTTCAAGACATAGCGCAGAGGCAGGGACGCTACCCGGCCCAGCCCACCACTGTTTTCCACACATTTTTGTGCCAAAAACCTTGAAGGATGCGTCATTCGTATTTGTCAGGCACGATGCCCACCGGACCTCATTGTGCCCGCCTTACGCTGGCCCGTTCAGAGTGCTGGAATCCGGGGACAAACATTTTGTGTTAGACTGGGGGGGGGGGGGGGCTCCGGGAGACAATCTGTATAGATAGGCTTAAGCCCGCCTTTGTTTTAGCAGACGAGCAGGTGGTGTTGGCCCGAGCTCCTTGGTGCGGAAGACCCCCATGGAGAACTCCCCAGGTAAATGAATCGTCAGATCAGTCACATGAGCATGCTGAAGGTGTTTCCCCCCTCCCCATTGTCCCCCCCCAGACTGACACACCCCCAGGAAACCCCCACCGGCATAGCAGCGCCTCGGAGCCGAAGACCCCCTGTTACAGCAGCTATGGGCGAAGGCTGAAGCCCAAAGGACATGGGGGTGAAGACTCAGTCTGAGACTCTGATGGGGGGGGGGGGGGGGGGGGAACCCACTCAGTAGTTTTCCCTCAGACTGAAGTGGCAGATCAAAGGTGGGGAGTGATATGTTAATGCAGCACCCCAGGTAGCAGAGAAGTGTTAGTGCTGTTGTAACCCAGTGTTAAAAACGTGATTAAAATTATGAATGTCGATACCGCTTTAAGAAGAAGGGGGGACATTCATTTCACAATGGGAGTAGATATTTATAATTTAATTCACGTTAAACTATCAATACCGCTTTTAGAAAAGAAAAACACCCATTTCACAATGGGAATACATAATTCGAATATGAATATTTAAATAAATATATATTCATAAATAGTTAGGAACATTTTCTAGAAGGTTCTGATGAAGTTCCTAGCATTGTGTGTTGATATTTTGAGTAACCAATGGCTGTGCCATTGCTGGGTCACGCCACCCAATGGGTTAAGCACTCTCTCCCTGGGTCTGGGATGACTTGCATTTTTGGCTCAGTCACGCCAGACGACAAAAGACACAGACCAGAGAGAGAGAGAGACGGTCCTTGGTGATATGGCGACGCTAACGTGCTAATAGCAGCCTTTGCCTGGATAAAACCCTTGAAATTGATTGGGATCCAAAGGTTGTCGACGCCGTTGAGCGCGGGAACCCCATTGACGCACAAGCCACTTAGTATGGTCAGGTTCTTTTTTTTTTCCTTTGGACTGATTTGACCAGAGTGTGGATCTCCAGATCTGGATGGCGAGCCGAAGCCCGAACCCTATGAACTGCTAAAGGTGACTCCACTAGTCACCTGGAAAGGGCCAAAACAGGACTGTGAATTTTGTAAATATAAGTTTGAGTTTATGGATTATTTTTTTTCTATTTTATCGCACTGAGTATTTATTTATGTGTACAAAATTGTAAATGATATACATAGTTGCAAGTTCCATATACGGCTGTGTATGTGTCATCTGTTGTTGCACCTCCCAGGCTCCTACGAACCCAGAGTCGGTCTGACCTGGCCCAATTATCCCTTTTCCCTCAGGTAGAAAAGTTAAGGTAAATACATTGCCATAACACACCACTACCAAAAAGGGTACTACACCTAAAGTGAGTAGGTGTTAGTAAGGGTTACACACAAAATTTGGCGAGACAAGTAAGGACACAGGGTGTTTTACACCAAAAAAATTTGGCGAGAGCAGCCAGGAGCCTGGAGCGTTGCACAACAGATGAGGATTCTGTTTTGACCCCTGACTAAACAGTTTATATACGGCCAAAATGGATTTTGTGGAAAAGTATGGTGTCAAAATACCTAATGCCGTCATTGTCAGTGGTGTTGTTGACAAAGAGAAAGACTCAGACATTTTTGAATTTCTAAAGCAACATGGCACTATTCGTAGGGTGCTTACCATTAATGATAACTCATCTGACTTTGACAAAAGTCATATTGTAGAGTTTGAGACTGGATTAAGCATTGAAACATTAGCACCTACGTTGCCATGCTCCTTTCCATCCACTGACAATCCTGAGATTAAATACTGCATTCAAACTAACTGATGTCTACACTAAAACTGTAGGGGGCAGTGTTACTGAGGCTTATCTTAGCAACCTGAGGGGTTTAGCTAAGCTAAGTGGAAAAGGTTTTGAAGAGGTGTTGCGGGAGGTTATGTCCACAATAGGGAAGTCTATTGAAGCTGCTGAGACAGCTGAAACAGTCTCTGCTGACGTCGATCCTGCTTTCCCTACTGTAGAACCCACACAGAGTGGAGTCTCTCCTCCACTCCAAGTTGAAGTGCCTCGCACCCCTAAAACCACTCAAGCACTCTTCCAAAGCCCTCTTAGACCAAACTTAACACCTCAAATGTTGAGTCCAGTTGATCTTAACCCACCCGAGGTTCAGAAAATCGTAGTCGAGCATGTCATTAAACATGCAGAGAAGCCGTCAAACGCCCATTCCTCTTGGAGAATCAGAGCTTTCTCTGGCAAAACGCCAAGACCGTATACTGAAGCTGACTATGAAACATGGCGTTCACATGTTGACCTGATGATGGAAGATACTTCTTTGTCTGACTTGGAAAAATCTCGCAAGATCTTTGAAAGTCTTCTTGCTCCTGCGTCTGATGTTATTCGCTCTCTTGGGCCTGAAGCCACCTCTGCCGACTATCTTAAGCTGTTAGATTCAGCTTTCGGGACTGTTGAAGACGGTGAGGAATTGCTTGTGCGATTCATGAACACTTTTCAAGATTATGGAGAAAAATCCTCTGCATATCTGCATCGTTTGCAGGTGGCGCTCAATCTCAGAGTGCATAGAGGCGGTCTGGAGCCCCAGGAAGCGAACAAACAGCTTCTCAAGCAGTTTAACAGAGGCTGTTGGGATGACAATCTGCTAAAAGAGCTACAGCTGGAATTGAAAGATAAACATCCACCTGCGTATGCAGAGTTATTGCTTCACCTTTGCACTGTTGAAAACAGACAAGAAGTTAAAAACACCCCCATGAAAAAACACTTGGGCGCCACAAAACCAAAAGCAGCTTCCTACAAACAAACAGTCACCGAAACAAGTACAAATAGTGAAGTGGAGTCGGACAGTCTGAAAGAACTGAAAAAGCAAGTTGCTGATCTAAAAAGCCAATTAGCTGCTGTCGTGAAACAAAAGAAACAAGCACCACCAAAGAAAGACCCAACTAAGAAATCTGGAAATAAAAAACCTAATCATGCCAAACCTGAAAACCTACCTTCGTCCAGCCGTCCCAATACTAGGCTCAGACCATGGTATTGCTTCCGCTGTGGTGAAGATGGGCATATTGTAGCCACTTGTGAGTCAGAGCCAAACCCTGCACTTGTAGCTGCAAAACGCAAAGAACTAAGAGTAAAAAGACAGATTTGGGACAGTCAGAACTCCCAATCTTCTTTAAAACTGAAGTCTGCCCCTGTTGCGGGACAAACAGAGGCTAGTTCAGAGATGACCCGTCCCAAACCGAAAGCTCCATTCAAGACACGTGCTAAACTGAAGTCACATTACAAAACAGACCCCTTTAACTTTCCTAATGCTCCAATTGGTACAAAAAGTACAGCACAAGTGAAAGTGAATGGCTGTACTGTGAGCTGTTTGTTAGATACAGGCTCCCAGGTGACTACTGTCCCTGAGTCCTATTACAGACAGTACTTATCCAACCATGAGATTAAGCCACTTTTTGAGCTGTTAGAAGTGGAGGGAGCTAACGGTCAGAGTGTACCTTACTTAGGCTACATTGAAATGCATGTCACTTTCCCAAAAGACCTTTTCGGTATTGAAGCCGAAGTGCCAACACTTGCCTTAGTGGTTCCTGATGTACGTGTAGCTGGTCAGTCCTTAGTGTTAATAGGGACAAACTTTACGAGCTGTACTCTGATGCATGTTCTGAACTGCAGCCAACCATGTCACTTGGTTATAAGGCAGTGTTAAAAGTCCTTGAGCTACGGCACAGACAGTCCAAAGACACTAGCCTTGGTTTAGTGACCATGCGCAATAAAGAGCCACAGTTAGTTCCTGCAGGCCAGACAGTTGTTCTAGATGGCGCTGTAGCTGTGTCAGCCAGCAACAGTGAAAAAATCTGTCTTGTTAGAACACCCGTTAATGTCAGCCTTACCTGGTGGTATCCTGGTAAAACCATGTCTCATAGACTTACCTGAAAGAGCACCTTACCTTGTTCCAGTTATACTCACCAATGAATCGGAACATGCCGTGACAATCCCTCAGAAGTGTGTCATTGGAGAAATTTGTGCATATCAACGAGTCCTATCACAAGAACACTCCGTGAAAGTTACAAAGTCCAAAACTGAACCAAAGTCCACTCTGAAGTTCAACTTTGACTCTTCTCCCATTAGCGCTGAATGGAAAGAGCGCCTAACAGAAAGACTCAGTCAAATGCCTGAAGTATTTGCACAAAACGATCTTGACTTTGGCAAAATGGATCAAGTGAAACACGCAATCAAATTATCAGATGAAACACCGTTCAAACAGAGAGCACGTCCCATACATCCAAATGACCTGGAAGCGGTCCGTAAGCATCTCAAAGAACTCCAACAAGCAGGCGTGATAAGAGAGTCTACTTCCCCATTTTCTTCGCCTATTGTAGTGGTGCGAAAGAAGAATGGCGATGTCTGCCTTTGTATTGATTACAGGAAGCTTAACATGCAGACTGTAAAAGATGCTTACGCTCTCCCCAACTTGGAGGAAACGTTTTCCACCTTGACTGGTTCGCAGTGGTTCTCCGTCCTCGATTTAAAGTCGGGGTACTACCAAATTGAGGTAGAGGAGCTGGACAAACTAAAGACAGCGTTCGTACGTCCCATGGGCTTTTGGGAATTCAATAGAATGCCCCAAGGCATTACAAATGCCCCCAGCATGTTCCAGCGCCTCATGGAGAAATGCATGGGCGACATGAATCTGCATGAGGTGATTGTGTTCCTCGATGACATCACTGTATTCTCCAAGACGCCCGAAGAACATGAGGCTCGCTTAATGAAAGTTCTTAATCGCCTAAAAGAGTACGGGCTTAAACTCTCCCCTGAGAAATGCAGATTTTTTTCAAACTTCTGTCAGATACCTCGGTCACATTGTGTCCACTAAAGGAGTTGAGACCGACCCCGAAAAAGTGAAAGCCCTAAGTACCTGGCCTGTGCCCCATGATCTCAAACAGCTCCGCTTGTTCTTAGGCTTTTCAGGGTACTATAGGCGGTTCATTAAGAACTATTCCAGCATCGTTAAGCCCCTCACTGACTTAACAGCAGACTACCCTCCTTTGCGAAAAAGCCCAAAGCCCAAAGCTAAGCCTGCCCAATACCACGACCCAAAGACACCGTTTGGCGAGCGATGGACTTCTTCCTGTGATCTTGCATTCAAAACCATCATTGAAAAGCTCAGTACTGCACCTGTCCTGGATTTCGCTGACCCTCAGTTGCCATATACCCTCAATACTGACGCCAGCACTACAGGGCTTGGCGCTGCCCTCTATCAAGAGCAGGAGGGCCAGACTAGGGTCATAGCTTATGCAAGCCGGGGGTTGTCTAGAAGTGAGTCCCGTTACCCCGCCCACAAATTGGAATTTTTGGCTCTAAAGTGGGCAGTAACGGAGAAGTTCGCAGACTATCTATATGGCAATCATTTTACTGTCATGACAGACAGTAACCCCCTGACGTACATCTTAACTACTGCTAAGATGGATGCCATGAGTTATAGGCGGCTAGCTGCTCTGTCGATGTTTAACTTTAAGCTTCAATACAGAGCAGGCAAGCTTAACTCAGATGCAGATGGCCTCTCTAGACGGCCACATGGCGAGTTACTTGATGACGCAGTGTCCCAAAAGGAGCTTGACCGCATACAGCAGTTCACTCAAACTCACTTGTCTCTTCCTGAGAACAGTTTAAGTTCCGAGGTAGTGTCTGCTATATGTGAAAAACACCTTGTCTGTAGCTCTCCAGACAACACCTTCCCTTTGGTTCACTCGTTAGCCATCTCTGTAGCTGCCATTCCAGATGGCTACGCCGATGAAGATGGCTGTGGTGGTCTTCCAGTTGTACCCCACATGACTCCTGAACAGATCAAAAACGAACAAAGAACTGACCCCTGTTTAAGAGAAGTGATTGCACAAATTGAAACTGGGCTAAAAGTTCCACCAACTGTACGAACTGAACTTCCTGACATCAACTTGTTACTCCGAGAACTCAGTTGACTTGAAATGTGCAATAACATCCTCTACCACACTCGTCAAGACGGAGGAAATGTTACTTACCAGCTCGTCTTACCTGAACAGCTTCGCGATTCAGTCTTTCAAAGCCTCCACTGTGACATGGGCTATTTAGGCACAGAGCGTACTTTGGATCTCGCCAGAACAAGGTTCTATTGGCCTCACATGGCGGCAGATATTGAAAAGAAGATCAAGACATGTAATTGCTGCATAAGACGTAAAACTGCTCCAGAGCGAGCTGCTCCGCTTGTCAGTATCAAGTCCACCCGACCGCTTGAACTTGTCTGTATGGATTTCCTGTCCATTGAGCCCGATCAAAGTAACACTAGGGATGTGCTCGTGCTAACTGATCATTTCACGAAATATGCTATAGCCATCCCTACCAGCAATCAGAAAGCTCAGACCGTTGCAAAGGCACTTTGGGACAACTTTATAGTCCACTATGGGATACCCGAACGATTACATAGTGATCAGGGTCCCGATTTTGAGTCCCATATTATAAAAGAACTTTGCAAAATCATGGGCATTCGCAAAATCCGGACGACACCCTATCATCCCAGAGGTAACCCGGTAGAACGTTTCAATAGAACGTTATTGAGCATGCTGGGTACTTAACGTGAATTAAATTATAAATATCGATACTGCTTTTAGAAAAGAAAAACACCCATTTCACAATGGGAATACATAATTCGAATATGAATATTTAAATAAATATATATTCATAAATAGTTAGGAACATTTTCTAGAAGGTTCTGATAAAGTTCCTAGCATTGTGTGTTGATATTTTGAGTAACCAATGGCTGTGCCATAGCTGGGTCACGCCACCCAATGGGTTAAGCGCTCTCTCCCTGGGTCTGGGATGACTTGCATTTTTGGCTCAGTCACGCCAGACGACGAAAGACACAGACCAGAGAGAGAGACGGTCCTTGGTGATATGGCGACACTAACGTGCTAATAGCAGCCTTTGCCTGGATAAAACCCTTGAAATTGATTGGGATCCAAAGGTTGTCAACGCCATTGAGCTTGGGAACCCCACTGACGCACGAGCCACTTAGCATGGTCAGGTTCTTTTTTTTTTTTTTCCTTTGGACTGGTTTGACCAGAGCGTGGCTCTCCAGATCTGGATGGCGAGCCGAAGCCCGAACCCTATGAACTGCTAAAGGTGACTCCACTAGTCACCTGGAAAGGACCAAAACAGGACTGTGAATTTTGTAAATATAAGTTTGAGTTTATGGATTTTTTTTTTCTATTTTATCGCACTGTGTATTTATTTATGTGTACAAAATTGTAAATAATATACATAGTTGCAAGTTCCATATACGGCTGTGTATGTGTCGTCTGTTGTTGCACCTCCCAGGCTCCTACGAACCCAGAGTCGGTCTGACCTGGCCCAATTATCCCTTTTCCCTCAGGTATAAAAGTTAAGGTAAATCCATTGCCATAACACACCACTACCAAAAAGGGTACTACACCTAAAGTGAGTAGGTGTTAGTAAGGGTTACACACAAAATTTGGCGAGACAAGTAAGTGTCACAGGGTTACACTGTGATATAAAAGAGAGTACCTGCAACCTGGGGGTGTTTTTTTTCTGATTCTGGTTAATGTGAGAGAGAGAGGAATAAAGCTTCATCTGCTTGGAAAAGTTCGGCCTGGTTATTCTCTCCACAAAATTAAAAAAATAAAAAAAATATCACCAAATCTTGTAACAGCACGTTATTTTGTTTTACCGAAGAATTTAGATACTCAAGTTTATGTTTGTGCAGGTTTAAAATTAATGTTACTTGTCTTATGCATCAATTGCATTCAGTTCTTATTTTCTTTTTTTAAATTCTATTTTATTGTACAGTGCTTTGTGACTATATGTCTGTGAAATGCACTTTATAAATAAACTTTACTTACTTATTGAATTTGTTCATTGCATTAAGTTACTGTACAGGAAACTGTACATTGACTGCATAAAGTCAGGTAGCACTATTTAAATGGATATTCAAAGTATTTGTGATGGAATTTACTTTTGTTTTCAAATTAATAGCCTACATTTCCAGAATGCTGGAGGGCGACCAAACCTACACACTGTGTAAAAGCTGTTAGGAATTGTGATGCTGACAAGGAAAATTTTCAAGTTATTTCATTTGTGTAGTTTCATTTTTGAAACTCAAGTTTTCAAGAAATAAAAAAATAGTTACTAACCTAAGCCTACTTTTTTCATTTAACAGTATTTTATTGCAAATCAGCTGATTTTTTTAAAATACCCCCCCCCCCCCAAAAAAACCCAACCCATCAACACACTGTACTCTGCTTTCAAGCATACCTCAGCATTTTTTGCAGTGCACTTTTTTTAAGATTAGTGGGTTTTTGTTCTGAACTGAGAGCCAAATGTGAATCTAAAAGCATTTTGAATCAAAAATCGATTCTAAATCAAATCGTGACCCCAAAAATCAGAATGGAATTGTGTGATTTCTCAAGATTCACAGAATATTGTTATGATTCATACACTGGCCTACAAATGTATAGTTACAATCAGACCTTGACCTGAGATAACCCACACTGACAGGAAGGGGAGGCAGAGAATGTCCCATTGCTCTCTCTCTGTCCATCTCTCACTCACACACTTTTGCACCTGGACAAGAAAATGGGAGGAGTAGAGGGGGCTTGGATAAAGGCCAGAATGTTGTTGCCAAGAACAGGTAGACAGAAAGACCCCAGCATCCAACCTAGTGCCCAGCTGTGAGGGAACAGGATAGAGGACCACAAGGGCCAGAAATTCAAGTAAGGAAATGGACAGATGGTTCCCCCCTCCTTCTTAAGAGCTGTCTCTTAAAAAGGGGCTGCACAGATGGCAGTATTCAGTTCTCCCTTGCGTGAGGGGGACTTTGTGCAGTTTGTTCTGTATTTGTCTGGCACAATAATAAATGCATGTCTGCAAGGAATTCTACTGCCTCTTGAATTATTCTTGCAGATGTTTTTGGGAGCCTTATCTGAAAAATTGCTAAATTATGAGTCATGTGTAGCTATAGTTTATTTGGCCTAAACTTTTCTACCATGACACCTGTTCATTAGAGTTTGTCTAATTCTGCTAACAGATGGGAAAAAGTGACATGGAAAATACAACTGGCTGTACCACACCAGCATGGATGATGATGGACTTCACCTGTACTCATACCTGTTCTTCCTGGAATGAGGTGAGCTTCTGCCTGGACGACATTGTGGTGGAAATAGTTTGTCTAAGTGTGTTGTGTGGTCTCTGTCACTGCTGACCCGACCTCTGAGGCATTGGTGAGATTTCAGCCTGCAGATATCAGAAGCAGGAAGAGTGTTCACTGCCTGTGACAAGGAAGAAAGAAAAGTACATGGGTTAAAAAAAAAAAAAAAAAAAAAAAAAAAAAAAAAAAACACCAAATCAGTCTTTTGACTGAAATTTTTTTTTTTTTCTTCAGGCCAAATCATATCCCCCAGTCTTGGGTCAAGGACCATTTCCTTCTCAGCTCTGATTTTTCTACACCCCCACTACTGTTTGTAATGCTTCAATGATTAGTCATTTGATTAATAAAAATTAATCAACAACCAAATTAATCAAATTATGTCCAGTAAGTAATGCATGCCAGACAAAAATCAGTTGTTGCCAGTCCCAAGTTGGAATATTTTGGTTCAAATAAATAAGAAATTAAGCTACAAGCGATGTATAATGTTGCTATATGGCAAAAGAGAATTTCTTGTCACTCAATCCAGTTTTTTTCCTCAGCTAATTGCATTTATGGAAATAAAAACATACACATGGCATCCACAAAGGACAGTCTATTCTCTTCGTCAAAATTATATTTTGTAATTATTTTCAGGTTTTTGACAGTTTATCAGTGGCAATGTTGAGCTCTGACTCAAAAATACTGTTTTGTTTCAAAATATTTGGTTCAAGAACTGATGGATCCAGATGTAGAACGGAAAGAACACAAGGGGAAATCAGGTCCCATGTAGTAAAAAAAAATATGAAAATTTATATATTTGGGATATTAAATTCAGTTCTAATTAACAGGTGAACATTATTTGAATTTTTGGCTTCTATGCAACACCCTGTCCCACTTCATAGTTAAATAGGCCTACCTCTGTGCTATTGTGAATTTCCACACTGGAGGTGAACATACAGTAGTTGAAAGGAGAGAGTTTTTTTTTTTTAATCTTCTACAAAAACTCCTTGGGATGACAATGAGCCTTTTTAAATTTTTTTTTTTTTTGGGGGGGGGGTCTTTTTCTGTTATTTATATGGACACCTATACCGAAACTCTGATACTCACCTAATATTTAGCAGAGAATCTGCTGACAAACATTACGACTTTTTAAAGATCGGCGGACTCAGGAAGAGGCTAACGTTAGCTTAGCATCATAGTTGGCGTATCCATCAGAGGGAATTAAACTAACCGTCTCTTCAGAGCTTCATTTCAGCTTTTAAATCCACACCAGCCACTTCTCGGCGTCGATCCAAATCTGTTCTGTCCACAGAAGCGGACTGTGACGGAGATTCTGGAGCCTGCTGTCATTCCACCAGCTAACCAAAAGTAGCAGCATTACGCTAGCTAACAGTCACATCCGGCAGGAATTTCAAACTAGAACTCAATACTATAAAATATTTTCCCCTTTCATTAAATGAACCATCTGTAAGCAGAAAGTATGTGATAAACATTTTAAGAACCATGAGGCGTGGCCACAAATTAATTAGACATTTAAGCTGAAAAAACAGAATTTTCCAACAACAATGTTCCAGCTTTGGGGTCCATCCTACAATGAGCCTCATTCATGAAATGTGAGCAGAAGGGATTTACTAAACTGATAGAATTGTACTTAAAAGGGTGGCGTGGCATCCCAATAATGCAATAAAAAGGTATTTATAACAAAACTTTGCACTAACTGGTGTTGCTGTTATAGCCATCTTGTGGAGCGTGTAAATGAAGAGGCAGATTTGTTTCAGACGATTTATTACACACACACATCTTCAAGCATAGACAGAATGACATTCCAGCAGAAGCTCCTCTCTTAAATATCATGGCATTCTTCTAGAATCTTCTCACACACAAAAGATGACCTTCGCGTCACATTGCATTCAACCCACTCATCCTTAACACCTCCCTGTTATCTCACTAGGGAACCCCTGCACTTTGTTCCTGTCTGAGATGGTACAATATTAGGCTCTCCCCAGGTGCCACACCACCACCCCCTAGCATCTTAGATAGGACGATAGGATAACAGTCCACATGCTGTGATAGAACCATTAAACATCAGTCCACATGCTGCTTGGGGTTCAGTCTTCTCCCGTATCTGCTGTAACCAGAATTCACCGCCTCCGCGGCGCTGCCCTGCCTTTGGGGGGGCTGTTTGGGGGGGAAACCTTTCTGTCTGTCCATGTGGGTGCTCTGGGGAATCGTTTCCCTGGGGAGCTCTCCGTGGGGGTCTTCCACGCCGAAGGGCCCTCGCCAACAGCACTTGCTCATCCGCCACAACGAAAGCAGGTTTGAGTCTGTCTATGCCACGATGGTCGTGAACGCCCTGGTGGCGATGATGATCCGGTCTGCCTGCTGGGCTAGCACACGAAAGTCCCACTCGGCCAGCAATGGCGAATTGGCCAGGGCCACTCTCGCCGCTGTCGGAAGTTTCCGGAGGAAGAGGTGGGTAAACAGAAAGTGGTCGTCGTCGTGCCCCTTAACGTCAGCATCTTCTCCATGAGGTCTATTGCCGACCCATCTCCCAACTCTGTCCACGTCAGGAGCCTCTCTGCCCTCTCACCATCCGAGAGAGTGAAGTGCTGGATGAGCGCAGCCTTTAGCGCCTCGTACTTGTTGCGGGTTGGTGGCTGATCGAGCAGGCTCGCTACGTGCTGAGCTGTGCGGGCGTCGAGCACTGCGACCACATAGTGGAATTTGGTGTCATCTGCCGTTATTCCCCGGAGGGCGAACTGCGCCTCGATGAGGTGGAACCAAGAGCGCAGGTTGTTCTGCCAGAAATCCGGTAGCTTGACTGCGACCGCACATGCGTGGCTGGAGGTTCCCGTCGAGGTCGGCTCCAGGGATCTTGATTCGTGTTCCATGATACATCTTGGGTCACCAGTGTGGAGCGTGTAAATGAAGAGGCAGATTTGTTTCAGACGATTTATTACACACTCTCACATCTTCAAGCATAGACAGAATGACATTCCAGCAGAAGCTCCTCTCTTAAATATCATGGCATTCTTCTAGAATCTTCTCACACACAAAAGATGACCTTCGCGTCACATTGCATTCAACCCACTCCTCCTTAACACCTCCCTGTTATCTCACTAGGGAACCCCTGCTCTTTGTTCCTGTCTGAGATGGCACAATATTAGGCTCTCCCCAGGTGCCACAATCTCTTTTTTTCCCCCCAAAGAATGAAATACACACCATATAGACCAAAGGAGTCCAATCATGTGCCATGGAAAGCCAAGAACCTGCAGGTTTTCTTTTCTACCCAGTCTCTTCAGCAGGTGTTTTCACTTATCAGCAATCAGTGGGAAGAAATTCAGTGGAATCTGCTGTTGAACACACTGGTTGAGAGGCAAAGCCTGCAGGGTCTTGGCCCTCCATGGCACATGATTGGACAACTGTCGTGTGAACACACCACCGTTGCTTCACTGAAGCTGATGTGTGCACTCAGATCTTTTTTCCAGTTTCTGTGAGAACGCTGTCATGTGCACACCCCCTAAAACTTTGCCCACATTTCACACGAAAACAGCTTCTCACCTGTGTGAATTCTTATGTGTTGTTTGAATTCAGAATGATAATTAAAACTCCGCCCTCATGTTTCAAAGGGAAATTGTTTCACTTTATTCACAAAACAGACTTAAACCTGAAGAAAAACTATATACATTTGTTACTGTACTACAGCACTTCAGTTGTGCGGGTTCTCATATGCTTATTCAAATTACAAAGGTGACTGAAGCATTTCAATCAATCACTCAAGCATTTCCCACGTTTCACACGAAAATTCCTTCTCACCCATGTGGACTCTCCTGTGTTTTTTCAAAGTACTATGTCGATTGAAACTTTTCAAACATGTTTCACAAGAAAATAGCTTCTCACTTGTGTGAATTCTCATGTGATCTGTTAAATGACTACTGTAAATAAAACTTTTCCCACATATTTCACAAGGGCCTCTGACTTCTGTGAACTCTCCTGTGAATCTTCAAATTATTAAAACTTTGGCCAGATGTTTCACAAGAATATGGCTTCTCACCAATGTGAATTCTCTGATGAAGCGTTAAATGTCCCCTGTTACTGAAGTTGTTTCCACACACATTGCAAACATGTGTTCTAGCCACTGTGTGAGCTTTCTTTTGGGACTCATTAAAGTCTTCGTCATTAACAGGATATTTTACAGACTTTTCATCTGTAACAGTATCACGCTGATTCTCTGGAATGATGGAGTTGTCTACACTGTTAAAGTCACTTCTGGTCCTGTGAAGTCTCTTCTTTGGTTCTTCATGTTTACTTGATCCTGAGTTTACATTCTTACCTGTTCCCTGGTCTTGGCTCTCAGTGTCAGGAGAGTTGTGAGAGAGGAGCTGCTCACTGTTTGGTTTAGTTTCACTGTTGTCATTGACCTCATCAGTAGGAGTCACCATGAAGGTGTCAGTCTCTTGTTTCGCTCCAAGGTTTTCTTCCTCTTTAGCCTTTGCAGCATCTTGTTCCTCCTGGTCCAGACTGGAGTTCCTCTCATGGTTACAGAGCTGCTGGACAGTGAGAACCTCCTCCTCCTTACAGTCATGTAGCTGTGGAGCAACTGGAGTGACAAGGAAACACAAAAAAATATTGGTAATAGAAAAACTGCAAAGAATAAATGCACTGTGGTGAAACAAATGTCACCGCCTGGTAACAGAGTTCCTTTCCTTCCATGTGAAAATGACTACAGTAATAGATCTGTCTCAGCTTCAACAAGTTATTTAAAAGTAATATGCTCGGGGTGTGTGGGAAAGAACTGCCTATCGGAGATGTAATGTCAGAGGAAACAAGAGCACACTGAGACGAGTGCAATATCCTCTGCCTCCATTTGCTTTGAAGATCCCAATACGTCACTGAAGGAGACCAGTTTTCAACTTTTCCATATAATTAGTGGGGTAGAACCAAATTTTGATAAACCTATCATCCATGAATATACAACAAAAAAAGTTGCATTCAACACATAGCTGCAGATCAGGATCCCAAGGTGAACAACAAGGTGTAGCAAGTTTGGTGGGCCTCGCTTGACTCATTCTATAGTGACAGCGTAAATGGAAAGTTAACTGTGACATTTGACTTTTTGACCTCAAACCCATAGTCAGCTCAGGGTATAAACTGTCCAAGATTTGTCTTAGATAAAATTCTTGTTATCTTATTTTCCTTGATTTCCCAATGAAACCAGTGGGTCGGATTTACGTACTTACTGGAGGCATTACTATAGTATTTTAGGACAATTTCTCCAAGACTCAACCTGAAAATTTTCTTTTTACCTGTTTCATTCTGACAGAGAGTGTCTGAGGTCAGCGAGTCATCATCACCGTTACTGTGACTTCTTGTTTGCAGTCGTCTCTTCTTTGATTTGGGTTCTTCTTCTTCTTTTTCTTCTTCTTTAGTTGATCCTGAGTGTACACGTCTGCTTCCGTCCTCATCTTGGATCTCAGGTCTAGCAGAGCTGTGAGAGAGCAGCTGCTCACTCTTCGGTTCTGCTTCACTCTGCTGGTTTTTCCCAGAAATAAGAGTCACCATGAAGGTATCGGCCTCCAGCTGTTCTCCCTCCTGACTGATGCAGAGTTCCTCCTGTTCCTCTTTCATTTGTGGAGGTTCTGGTTCCTCCTGTTCCTCTTTCATCTGTAGATGTTTTGGTTCAACATGCAGGTTAGGTTAATTGGAGACTCTAAAGTGGCCCTAGATGTGAATGTGTGTGTGAATGGTTAAGGTATAGCGCCATACCGTGGCTGCTTCATCCATCCAGGTGGATGCCCTCAATTTCCCCTCTGGGGATCAATAAAGTATACAATCCTCCTGCTCCTCTTTAACCTGTCGAGTTTCTGGTTCCTACTGGTCCAGAACAGAGTTCCTCTCCTGGTTCCCAAGCTGCTGCTCAACCAGGATCTCTTTCTCCCTACAGTCAGGTTGCAGTGGGAAGTCTTGAGGGGAAAAGAGGAAAAAGAATGTCATGTTGAAAATTTATGAAATAAAAATATATCAAATTTAGGATTAAAAACACAAATTTGAAAGAAAAAAAAAACAAATTTGCACAGACGTTGCAAATTTAAAACAGAAAAAAAACATGAATTTGAGAGTAAAAGGCTACCAATGTGATGATAAATTTAATGCAAAATTAAATTATGATCAAAAACATACACTGAGGGGAAAAAAATACAACAAAAAAAGCATTGCGATATTAAAAAAAATAAATGTCACAAAACAAGACCCCATTACACACACACACACACACACACACACACAGGAACAAAGTTGTGAATTTATGAGAAGGAAGTGAAAATTTTATTTATTTTTTTTTTTCAAATTTACAAATCAGGTTTCTGAGACAAGTTACAAATTTCAGAATAAAAAAAAATCTCCCATTACTAATGGTGGGTCAGTTTATTCTTATAACTCAGCTGTTTTGCTTTCATTTTAAGGCTCCATGAAGATTTTCTTTTATAAAAATTGATGAAAAAGTGATTTGATTAAGAGAAGTTATCCCTGAAGACTGAAGTACATTTTCTGAGGTAGAAAGACTGAACAGACACTGATGAAAATGGGTCTTCCTGTACGTCAAACAGATTCATTTTGTCTTCTTTCAATTATTTTTCCTTTTTTTTTTTTCCTTTGAAAGACAAAAGTAAAATAGAAAGATGTCTTTACCTTCTTTACATGTTTCAACTGCACTGCAGCCTTCATCAGAAGGCTGCAGTCTTCAGCAGTCTCAACTACAGGGTCTTCCTGTAGTTGAGGTTGGAGACCCCTGAATAAAAGTGACCCATCAATATGTGGCTTCTATAATCAAACCACCACATTTGCAGCAGGTCGTACCAGCAAAAGGGTGCTCTACTAAGCACTGAAGATGGTAGGCATGAAGGGGTTGAATAAATTTGAAACGGCCGTAGCCATTTAAAGTGGAATTTTGTGTTGAATCAGGAGAAACCACTTGTAATATTAGACGTGTTGAGCTATTTAAATTGTTCTTGTATGATCTGTTTATTGCAAACAGCTGCTAGCTTGTACATTTTGCCAATAAACCTAATTTTCAGTGGGGGTTGAATAATTTTGACTGCAACTGTAAAGCATTAAACATTAATTAATTTTCATATTCATTTTTTATTGCACAAAGTAAAATGCAGCATGGGCTGATAACAGCACGTA
This sequence comes from Pholidichthys leucotaenia, assembly GCA_020510985.1. Lineage (NCBI taxonomy): Eukaryota > Metazoa > Chordata > Actinopteri > Cichliformes > Pholidichthyidae > Pholidichthys > Pholidichthys leucotaenia. Next base: position 135,254,898 of record CM035841.1, on the reverse strand, counting down.
GTCCTTTATTTACCTTATTTACTGAATGCATCACTTTATTGTGATGGTGAGGATCATGTTCTTTGACTTCTCCAGTGCTTTCAACACCATCCAACCGATGATCCTGAAGGACAAGCTGCTGTGCGCAGGGGTGGACCAGCACCTGTCATCATGGATCCTGGACTACCTCACGAACCGGCCTCAGTTTGTGAGAACCCGGGACTGTGTGTCCGACACGATCATCGGTAGCACGGGGGCCCCCCAGGGAACGGTGCTGGCTCCCTTCCTGTTCACTCTTTATACTGCGGACTTCTCACACCACACAACACACTGCCATCCACAGAAGTTCTCTGATGACTCTGCGATCGTTGGCCTCATCTCCAATGGAGATGAAGCTGAGTACAGAGGGCTTATCCAGGACTTCGTGGACTGGTGCCATTGGAACTGCCTCCAGATCAACGCGAGGAAAACTAAGGAGCTGGTGGTGGACTGCCGCAGGCATGGGCAGCCCCTCACAGCACCAGTAAATATACAGGGAACAGACATCGAGATGGTGACATCCTATAAGTACCTGGGTGTTCATCTGAACAATAAACTAGACTGGTCACACAATACTGACGCACTCTACAAGAAGGGACAGCGCAGGCTGTTCCTGCTGAGGAGACTCAGGTCTTTTGGTGTACAAGGGGCGCTGCTGAAGACATTCTATGACACGGTGGTGGCATCAGCCATCACTTTTGGAGTGGTCTGCTGGGGCAGTGGCATTACTGCAGCCGATAGGAAGAGACTGAACAAACTGATCAAGAAAGCTAGCTCTGTCCTGGGGCAGCGCCTTGATCCGGTGGAGGAGATAGGAGAGAGAAGGACAGTGGCTAAACTGTCATCTCTGCTGGAGTCCGAGTTTCACCCTATGCAGGACATACTGAATGCACTGAGGAGCTCATTTAGCAGCAGACTACATCATCCCAGGTGCACAACCGAGAGGTTTCGCAGGTCCTTCCTACCAACGGCTGTCAGACTGTACAACCTAAGCAGGGCTGCTCACAGAGATAGCAAAAAGACGTAACAAACTAATAGTTTTTTGAATGCAAAAGATGCAATAGACTTACACAATGGTCCCCTCCGGCATACAACTAGGAAAATACCGGTCACTATGGAGGGTGAGAATATGTATGGGCACATAATCATACCATGTAGGATAACGAAGTAGACGGTTATGCTGTTTCATCCCATCTAGCAACAATGCTCTGCACTGTGTGTGTTTATATATTTACACATTTATTCCATCTAGCTACAATGCTCCGCACTGGGTGTGTTTATATTTATATATCTATATATTTATTCCATCTAGCTACAATGCTCCGCACTGTGTGCTTATATATCTACATATTTATTCCATCTAGCTACAATGCTCCGCACTGTGTGTTTATATATTCATATATTTATTCCATCCAGCTACAATGCTCTGCACTGTGTGTCTGTGTGTGTGTATATATATATTTTATAGTAATATGTACATATGTATATTAGCTGCTCTTGCTTGCTTGTTTTTTTTCTTGCCTTCTGATTGTTGCTCTGAGTGTTGCTATCCCTGTGCTGTTGCAATCCTGGAATTTCCCCGTTGTGGGACTAATAAAGGCTTATCTTATCTTATCTTATTCTTCAGTCATGATATAGTCCTTTACTATTGCACGTCTTTTCATTTTTACTACTGTTTCACTTTAGTGAAATTAGTTTATTTTCTGAAATTTGCTACTTCTTTCTTATAAATGTATTGCTTTTTTCTCATAAATTTGAATTTTTAAAAACTTTTCCCACTGAAATTTGTATTTATCATAAATTGGCAACATTTTTTCCTCAAATTTTTGACTTTTTTCTTGTAAATTTGCAAATCATCTTGAAGATTTAAAACTAAATTTGTATTTTTTTTTCTTGAAAAATTAAAAACTCTCAACTTGCCATTTTTTAATCATAAATTTGCTACGGTCTTCTCGTAAACTGCAAATTTTGTCTGATAAATTTGCCACTTTTTGTCAAGTTTAAACTTTGTTTCTTGTAAATTTGCAATGTTCATATGGATGCTGGTTAAAATTTTTGTTCGATGTAATGGATTACTTTTTCTGCTAATCTCGACAATGATCTGTTTATGTTTTTTAATGTTTTTGTTGGCAAGGAAGTTTTTTCTCCATTTTAAAGCTTCTGATGATAGATGGATCTTCATACAGACATCTACCTGGGTCTTTTTTTAAAAAACATTTTATATCTACAATACTTCACATTTTCAATCAGTATGAGCACATTGGGCCTCATTCAGGAAATGTTAATAAATCTGAGAGTAGATTTGTGAGTAAATCGCCTTGGTTCTAAAAATTTACTCCAAATTCGTGAACGCTGCATAAAAACCCAATTTGTTCGTAGATCTGTGTGCAAGTTCATGAATCCAATTTATTTGTAAACTGGACGCGCGCTCCCTTGGCTGGAAATTAACATAAATTTCCACCCATGATCCACCATATAAGGAGGTGTGGAGCGTCTTCCCATTGCTCTGACAGTGTAGCGCAACTAAAGAATAGAAGGAAAAACTCCCCAGAGGCTGCAATTAAAGTAATCTTGAGTTAAGTAGAGGTGAGAGAAAAGTATTTTCTTCCATCAGTAATGAAGTGGCCATACTAGGAAAAGCAAAGACCAGGACGGAGGTGGCAGATGCTGCGGGGGGGGGGGGGGGGCTGGAAGAAGCACACCACATTATTAAATTTTGTTTTATTTTTTGAGAGCTCCAAACCCCAAAAAGGAAGGTGTTATGGTGATTAAAAATGTTATAAACATATAAGTGCTAAATCACTATTCTATCAGTCATCACAAATATCTCTTTAAGTCCCTTACGTGGGGCTTATTTGTGCAGTGCTGTATCCTGATAAAATGGGAATGGAGCACTAGAAATGTAATTTCAAGCTCAAAAATTTAACCACAAATAAATCAGTGATGCCTCATCAGTGTAATGCTTTTAAACACATTTTTAACAAACTGCAGAGGGAGAAAATTTTGTCTGATTTTCCTTAATGAGAAATCTTTTAAAAGGTTTTGGCCTTTGGTTTGTGTTTACTTCTCTGATATTCATTTAGATACCAACTTTGTGGTCATTTAACAGTGGATAAAAGATCTGAAAACGATCATTGGGCAAAATAATCAACATATTCTTTTAATTTGGATATTTCATATAGAAGCAGAAATATATATATAGAAGAGATCCAGCATACAGAGCGAGTCAGTCCACAATTTAAAATGGGAAGACTTTTGATTTAACCTGTTGCACTCCTGTGTACCGCGGACGGGCACGTCTCTGCGTCCTAGAGCGCACGAGGGCGCTGCGCCAAGAGCGCACTGAAAAAAAAAAGCTGCATTTCCGTTCTTCCACTACAGACACAGCCGCGAACAGATCAGATATGATTGACCTCTCATTCGACTAATAAGAGCCTTGAATTGGGTTTCTGAAACCTTGAAGAACCAATGACTGAAAACCTAGCAAGAAGGACCTGCCTACCAAAGCTGCGAATGCAGCGAGCCAATTGAAGCACAGCAGTTCGAAAGCTGTTTTGTGTAAGGCTGGGTGAAGACAGACTGACTGCTGCAGATGAAAAAAGGACCCGCAGGAAGAACCGTCACAGACCCAGCAGCACGGAGACCACCCACAAGTGCGACCTGTGTGACAGGGACTGCCATTCGCGCATCGGCCTGTTTAGCCACAGGCGGTGCTTTTTTTTTTTTTTTTTTTTTTTTTATTCCAGCAGAATAGACGTTTAGGATTCTCTTCCATGGTCATCATAGACCGATGGAGGCCGACGACGAAGGTCATAAATCATTCGCCAAAACCGCAATCATGGAATTATGTTTTGACCGGGTCGCGAGACCAGAACCACGAGTCCGTAACAAGTAGTAGTAGATTAGTTTATTTGACAGGGACAGTGCAATAAACATAGACAATTAATCAAAGACAATCAATCTGATGTGTTGCACATAGAGTGTATAGCTATTAGCTAATTTGCAACTCTTGTCCCTGGATGGGCTTTAGAAAAAAGAATCAAGATAAAAAATATACACAATAACCACATACATCAATGCAGAAAAATTACAAATACACAATTATAAATATTATAAATATTATAAATACACAAATATAACAGCCTGACTCACATTTAACATAAATATTATAAATATTATAAATACACAAATATAACAGCCTGACTCACATTTAACACATATAACATAACTCACATTTGCCTATTTCAGGCCTTCCTCCCTCCGTCACTCACTATAAACAAGGGACCAGCGTCGCGTTCGTCTGACAATGAGGAAGAGAAGTTTGCCAGGACACTGCTGCTGTGAAGAGGTAAGTGTTATAAGCTAAATTATTCTTTATCCCTGAAAATTGTAATCAAAAATGACTTTTGACCGATCGGTAAATTACAACTGTGCGGCACACGAAGTCCAAAGTCCATGCGCCGTGGTACACGGTTCGTGCGCCGCGTCCGTACCGTGAAAGCCCCCCCCCCGCTACTCTTCTGTAGCGAGGGGGGGGGAAGCCGCGGTGACTGCGCTGCGGTCGCCACATCGCCACATGAGTCTATTCCGTCATGTAGCGATGGCCGATGTCCGTCCTCTGTAGCGAGGGGGATAGGGGACAACCCCCCCCCCCCCCACACACACACACACAGCCCTGAGTGTCACCTTTCATTAGAGCCCAGGATGAAGCTTCTATATTGAATCATTCAAAAGTTACAGACGTTTTTCCAAACTGTGCCATTTGGCACAATTTGGCACAGTTCAAAAACGCCTGGGAACTACCTGAGGAAAAAAGCTGTGTAATATATTCATTTTTTGTGGTATCGTTACAAAATTTTGACCACAGCTGGATAACACTTGGTTCTACATTTCTGTTGCATTTTCCAGCCCGGATCTGAAGCTGTGTGTTATTTGCAAGCATTTGTATCCAAAACAACACCCAGGCCAGATTTATTTTCTTCAAGTTCAGTATGTTTAGATGACTGTAACTCAGTGGCCGGAGCACTTAGAGAGATTATGACTGTTTTGCCAAAAAATTCAAAGTGTTTTCTTTTAAATGAGACCAACCCCATGAAGATGCTGCAAAGGGTTGAAGAACAGCTTTCGATTTACTTTGGGCACGTTATTTTTTCGCGTTTTTAGGGAAATTGACCGGAGTGCAAGGGGTTAAGTCTATAATTATCAAAATCAAATGTCATTTTAAATCAAACATGAAAGGAATTTTTAAGGTGAACTTCAGCTTTTCGGTTTTCATATTTTTATTTAACGCAATAGTCTAAACAAAAAATAGGATATTGTGGCAAACACTCAATGGACCTGTTGGACCAGTTCTGTGACTCGCATTTTAGGTCAGAACAAAGGCAGGAAGCTTAGCCTTGTTATGCAAGGCTGGAGACTGTGGGGGGTCGATTAAAGGATGCGTGGGAGACCGTGGAAGTGATATCATGGAGGAAAATGCATTGTGACTGTCTTTATTATGCCAGGTGGTGAAATGCATTGTGACTGTCTTTATTATGCAAGGTGGTCTGTGGGACATGTGATCTATGAGGTGTGAAGTCCCTGATATTTAAGGACGAGAGTTACTGTTTCATTATCCCTTTTTTCTGCTTTGAAATGATGGAGATGTGAATAAAGCTGACTCTGAGAAAGAATGCTGCCTCGTCATTTTCACATCTTCCACACTGGTGACCCCGAGACGTATCATGGAAGAAAGAAATTCCCCTGGGCCAGCCACGTCAGGAGCCCCCAGCCAAGCGAATGCTGCTACAGTCCAGCTACCGGACTTCTGGCAGAACAATCCGCGCTCCTGGTTCAACGCAGTTGAGGCGCAGTTCAACCTCCGGGGGATATCGGTAGATGTCACGAAATTCTACCACGTAGTCGCAAAGCTGGACAACAACACGGCCCAGCATGTGGAGAGCCTGATCGACCAGCTGCCGGAGAGCGACAAATACGGCGCGTTGAAGGCTGCACTCATCCAGCAATTCACCCCCTCGGCGGAGGAGCGAGCAGAGAGGCTCCTGGCGCTGACGGAGGGGGAAAATGACATGCCCGCGAGCCTGATGGAGAAGTTGTTGAGGTTGAAAGACTCTGACGATGATCACTTCATTTTCACCCACCTCTTCCTCAGGACTCTACTGTCAGCAGCGAGAGCGGCTCTGGCTAGTTCGCCACTGTTGGCCCTACGGGACTACCGCGCGCTGGGCCGAGAGGTGCAGCGGATTGTCAATGCCACCAAGCGGCGCACAGCCACGGCCGCTGCAGCGGAACTCGGCGCGACGACCGTAGACGACAGGAGGCAAGAGACAGCGGTGCCAGACTCACCGACGACGGCGGTGGCAAGGGCCAGGGAGCGTGGACCGGACGTCTTTTCTACCATCGCCGCTTCACAGAGAGGGCACGCAAGTGTGTACTGCCGTGCCAGTTCGGGCGTTCGGGAAACGCCAAGACCGGGGGTCGGTAGCAGCCGCGGCCCTCGGGGAAGAGAACAAGCTGCTCTACTTGTCGGACGCATGCTCCGGGAGGCAGTTCCTCGTCGACACAGGCTCCCAGTTGAGTTTCATCACTCCTTCCTACGCGGACAGACTGGCGGGTTCCGGAGGTCCCCTGGTGACAGCGGTGAACGGCTCGGAGATTAAGACCTTTGGTGAGAAGACTCTGCTTCTGTCTCTACACGGCCGTGCATATGGGTGGACTTTTGTTGTAGCAACAGTAAATTTCAATATGCTGGGGGCTGATTTTTTGTGCTCACATGGGTTGTTGGTTGATCTCGCTAACAGGCGCCTGGTTAATGCACTTTCTTTTGATTCTGACCCCTGTGCAGCGCGAGTGGCCCCGCCTACAGCACAAGTCAACGTCACAACAGTGGGCGGTAAGTTCCACACACTGCTCACTCAGTTCCCAGCACTCACGGTCCCCACATTTTCGGCAACAGTCTTAAGCACGGGGTGGTGCATTTTATTACCACTACCGGACCACCCGTTTTTGCAAAAGCTCGGCGCTTGGACGCAGTTAAACTAGCCATAGCGCACGAGGAGTTCGCCAACCTGGAGAGGTTGGGCATTATCCGACGTTCAAACAGTCCGTGGGCTTCCCCCCTACATATGGTCCCGAAAGCTGACGGATCATGGCGCCCTTGCGGGGATTTTCGCAGGTTAAACAACGCTACAGCGCACGACTGCTACCCAATCCCACATATCCAAGATTTCTCGGTTCATTTGGCAGGGGCGCGCATTTTTTCTAAAATAGACTTGGTCCGCGGTTACCACCAAGTCCCAGTGCGTGCTGAGGACATACCCAAAACAGCGGTAATAACTCCGTTTGGTTTATTCGAGTTTTTACGCATGCCATTCGGACTTAAAGGGGCTGCTCAGACGTTCCAACGCATGATGGACGCGGTGCTTCGCTATCTCCCTTTCGTGTTAGTCTACCTGGACGATATTTTAGTAGCCAGCGCGTCCGAAGACGAACACGAAAAACACCTGGCCACAGTTTTCCGAAGGTTGGGAGATCACAGGTTAATAATCAACCCAGCGAAGTGTCAGTTCGGGGTGGCACAGATCGATTTTTTAGGACACCGCGTCTCCCCCGAAGGAGCAGTCCCGCTGCCTGACAAAGTGCGCGCTGTGGCAGATTTTCCCCGGCCGCAGACAGTCAGGGCGTTGCAGGAGTTTTTGGGAATGGTGAATTTTTATAACCGTTTTCTCCCCTGCGCGGCGCAGCTCAGGCAGCCGCTGTATGCCGCGTTCAAAAAAAAGAAACCCGCGGATAAGATCGAGTGGTCCCCGGAGCGGGACCAAGCGTTCTCCGAGGTGAAAGCAGCCTTGGCAAAGGCTGCGTTGTTGGTACACCCAGACCCAACGGCCCGCATAGCGCTCACCACTGACGCGTCAGATGTGGCCATAGGGGCGGTCGTGGAGCAACATGTAGCTGGGGTTTGGCAGCCACTCGCCTTTTTCAGCAGGACCTTGCGCGATAGCGAACGTAAATACAGCGCATTCGACAGGGAGCTGCTCGCTCTCCATTTGGCCATCTGCCACTTTCAGTTCTGGCTGGAAAGACACACTTTCACCACGTTCGTTGATCACAAACCGCTAACATTCGCGATGGCCAAGGTCTCGGAACCGTGGTCAGGCCAGCAGCAGAGACAGCTGGCCGCGATATCAGAGTTTACCACTGATATTCAGCATGTGGCGGGCAAACTCAATGTAGTGGCAGATTGCCTCTCGCGCGCTGTGGCGGCCCCAGTCAGCGTAGGGTTAGATTATGCAGCCATGGCCGCAGAGCAGGTTAATGACGCAGACGTGCGCGCGCTCCAGTCTGGACCAACAGGGTTAAGGCTGGAGAGCAGGGTGCTGCAAGACTGTATCCCCCCCCTAATCTGCGATGTCTCCACTGGACAGCTGTGTCCAATAGTACCGGCTGCGTGGCGCCGCCGCGTTTTTGACTCGGTTCATTCTTTAGCGCACCCTGGAGTGCGCGCGTTGGTCAAAATGGTGGGAGAGAAATTTGTTTGGCCGAGCCTCCGCAAACAGGTCAAAGAGTGGGCAGCAGCCTGCACAGCGTGTCAACGAGCCAAAGTACACAGGCACACGAGAGTTCTTTTGGAACCGTTTCACATTCCGGCCAAGAGGTTCGATCACGTTCATGTGGACCTTGTTGGACCCCTCCCGCTGTCACAGGGGTGCACACATCTTCTGACAATGGTGGACCGCACCACGCGCTGGCCTGAAGTGGTCCTACTGGCATCAACCACGGCCGAGGAAGTGGCGCGCGCGTTTTTAACAGCTTGGGTGGCGCGCTTCGGCGTTCCGTCGGACATTACGTCCAACAGAGGCCCTCAATTTGTTTCCGAGCTTTGGTCGACAATGGCCCGCAGCCTGGGTGTCACAATTCACTGCACAACCGCGTACAATCCGCAGGCTAACGGGTTATGCGAACGTTTTCATAGATCATTGAAAGCGGCTCTCAGAGCGTCACTGACGGATACAAATTGGGTTGACAAGTTACCATGGGGGTTATTGGGGTTGCGTTCTGCACCTAAAGAGGATCTAGAAGCCTCCCCAGTGGAGCTCGTGTTTGCGCAGCCACTCCGGCTGCCTGGGGAGTTTCTCCCAGATAACCCTGCGCCAAACGCCTCCCCGTCTCAGCTGTTGCGGAGTAACATAGAATCAAGCACACTGCCCGGCCCCGCGCACCACAGTTTTCCGCGCGTTTTTGTGCCTAAAACTTTGAAGAGCACAAAGTTTGTTTTTGTTAGACACGATTCGCATCGAACCCCGCTGCGACCGCCTTATGACGGACCATTCAGAGTGCTAGAAACAGGGGACAAGCAGTTTTTGCTAGATTTGTGGGGTAGGAAAGAGAAAATTGGCATAGACAGACTTAAACCCGCTTTTGTGGTGGCAGAGGAGGAAGTGCTGTTGGCAAAGGCCCCGCGGCGAGGTAGACCACCATGGACGGTTTCACATAGTAATGTTTCCCAAAGTAATGTTTCCCCAGAACACCCGCAGAGACTGACAAAGGGTTTCTGCCCCCAGACGGCAAATCCCCAGCGGGACGGCACCGCAGAGACGGTGAACCCCAGCTACAGCAGATTCGGCAGGAGGCTGAAACCTATCCAGCATGTGGACTGATGTGTATTGATGCTATCAAGGCATGCATGTGGTTATTTTCTTGTTGTTCTGTTTTTCTAAAATGCTGGGGGGGCTTGTGTGGCGAACACTCAATGGACCTGTTGGACCGGTTCTGTGACTCGCATTTTAGGTCAGAACAAAGGCAGGAAGCTTAGCCTTGTTATGCAAGGCTGGAGACTGTGGGGGGTCGATTAAAGGATGCATGGGAGACAGTGGAAGTGATATCATGGAGGGAAATGCATTGTGACTGTCTTTATTATGCCAGGTGGTGAAATGCATTGTGACTGTCTTTATTATGCCAGGTGGTGAAATGCATTGTGACTGTCTTTATTATGCAAGGTGGTCTGTGGGACATGTGATCTATGAGGTGTGAAGTCCCTGATATTTAAGGACGAGAGTTACTGTTTCATTATCCCTTTTTTCTGCTTTGAAATGATGGAGATGTGAATAAAGCTGACTCTGAGAAAGAACGCTGCCTCGTCATTTTCACATCTTCCACAATATCAAGTTAATTTAATTAACTCACCCAAATTTTTAAGAACTCTAATCTGAAGCTTAAATATACAAATTGCTGATGAATTAAGTTAAATCTATTATGGGCTATTTTTAGTCACATTTAAAAAACATGTTTGAAAGGCATTTGCATATTGTGAACATAACACAGAACAGTTTGAGGTTAACTAAAGTTGAAATGTGTGATAAACACAGGCAATATATACATGTAGGTGCAGCTGGATTTACACACACTGGCAGGAATAGATTTTGTTCACAAATACAAAAGGTTTGGAGCTACTTGTCCGAAGTTGTAGATGCAGGACCCAGATGCGAGACTCACGTTCAACAGTTTTTATTTGAGCCGGTTACCCAAACACAGCTTGGAGGTCAAAACAGAAAATAAACAAGCTGGCAGGCAGGTACAGCAAACACAAACTTGGCAGGCAAAAGCACGGCCAGATAAAGGCAGGATAAACAGACTAGACAGTAGTGATGTTATGCTCAATACTGCCCACTCGACACCAACTCGAGCAACATAACGCAGAAGTGTCATGAGCAGAGCATGGAGCACTGTGTCAACATGCCCACAGTCACGTGGCCATAGCAAACGAGGCGTTGTTGTCACATCATGTGATTGGAGAACTGGTGGGAAATTTGAGAGGGCTGGGCGTTGCATACGTCAATAGTGAAGGATTTAACCGATTCACCACTCAAGTTGAGGTTTTTTTGAGAGGAGGAGAAGATTTGGTATCATCATTGCATTCGCTATTTGAGTAGAAGTCAGGGACCGTACTACACAAGTTAGAATTACAATGGTGTGAAAAAGTGTTTGCCTCCTTCCTGGTAGCTCATTTTTTGTATGTTTGTCACACTTAAGTGTTTCAGATCATCAAACAAATTTAAATATTAGACAAAGATTACACAAGTAAACACAAAATGCAGTTTTTAAAATGAAGGTGTTTATTATTAAGGGTAAAAAAAATCCAAATCTACATGGCCTTGTGTGAAAAAGTGATTGCCACCCCGTTAAAACATAAACTAGAAAAGCACTCGGAGAGCGCAGACCTCCGTCTGCGCATCATCATCTGAGCATTATCATCATAGTTACAATAATAGGTATCATCATCATAGTTACAACAATAATAGGTATCATCATCATCATAGTTACAACAACACCTTGTACCATTTACAACACCTTGTACCATTTTCAACAATGCCTGAAAGTTTCATCGAAATCCGTCCAAAACTTTTTGAGTTATCTTGCTAACCAACAGACAAACAAACAGACAGACAGACAAACCCCGGCAAAAACATAACCTCCTGGCGGAGGTAATTAACTGTGGTTTATCACATCTTTGGAAAGCTGAGTTCAATTTTCTAGCCATTTCTCAAGCTTTGGATCTCCAGTGAACCACAGTGAGAGCCATTATCCACAAATGCCGAAAACATGGAACAGTGGTGAATCTTCCCAGGAGTGGCTGGCCAACCAAAATTACCCCAAGAGCACAACAACGACTCATCCAAGAGGTCACAAAAAACCCCATAACATCTAAAGAACTGCAGGCCTCACTTGCCTCAGTTAAGGTCAGTGTTCATGACTCCACCATAAGAAAGAGACATGGCAAAAATGGCCTGCATGACAGAGTTCCAAGACAAAAACCACTGCTGAGCAAACAGAACATAAAGGCTCATCTCAGTTTTGCCAGAAAACATCTTGATGATCCCCAAGACTTTTGGGAAAATACTCTGTTGGACTGACGAGACAAAAGTTGAACTTTTTGGAAGGTGTGTATCCCATTACATCCGGCGTAAAAGTAACACAGCATTTCAGAAAAGGAACATCATACCAACAGTAAAATATGGTGGTGGTAGTGTGATGGTCTGGGGCTGTTTTGCTGCTTCGGGACCTGGAAAACTTGCTGTGATAAATCTACCAAAAAATCCTGAAGGAGAATATCCGGCCATCTGTTTGTGACCTAAAGCTGAAGCACACTTTGGTTCTGTGGCAGAACAACAATCCAAAACACACCAGCAAGTCCACCTCTGAATGGCTTAAGAAAAACAAAATGAAGATTTTGGAATGGCCTAGTAAAAGTCCTGACCTGGATCTGATTGAAATGCTATGGCATGACCTTAAAAAGGCGGTTCATGCTCGAAAACCTTCCAATGTAAGATAAGATAAGATAAGATAAGCCTTTATTAGTCCCACAATGGGGCAATTCCAGGATTGCAACAGCACAGGGATAGCAACACTCAGAGCAACAATCAGAAGGCAAGAAAAAACAAGAGCAGCTAGTATACATATGTGGTTGAATTACAACAATTCTGCAAAGATGAGTGGGCCAAAATTCCTCCACAGCGCTGTAAAAGACTCATTGCCAGTTGTTGCAAACGCTTGACGACAAACATCGCAAACGTTGTTGCTGCTAAGACTGGCCCAACAAGTTATTAGGTTTAGGGGGCAATCACTTTTTTTTTCCCCACACAGGGCCATGTAAGTTTGGATTTTTTTTTTCCCCTTGTGGCGGTTCGTTTTAACCCCACAACAGACTAAGGACACTCAGCCCTCTTTTCTCTGTTTTTCTGCTGCATTACTGAGAAGCAATGTGCCATTCATGTATTTGTGATGCAAACATGCATGTGTTGTGATGTAATGCGCCATTCTATATAGTGTGCATATGGCTTGTCCTTACTGTGCTTTTTCTGAGCATCTTAGATGTGCTTTGGTGTATTAATGTCTACAGGTAGACGAGTTTCTTCTGTCTCACCTATGTGATGTTAATCGATGCCTTTCATCCTTTGTACTCATGCGTCCTGTCCTTACTGTGACCTAGAGACTCAGATCAATATGTAGATGTGCTTGTTAGCCTCTTTGTCTTGCACTTAGAGCGAGGTCTAGCTAATCTGCCCATTGTGATGTATGGCTTACAAATGCAAATACCTCCTGCCTGTTCTGTTGTCCCTTTGATCATTCTAGACTGTGGGGTATGTCTTTTTGATGTATTGTTATGATCAAGTATTTAAGGTGCAACTCTGTAACGCAATCTCTCTCTTCTTCTCTCACTCTGATCCTGCAACTGGTAGACACACGCGTGTCCGCCTCTCCTTCTCTGAGAGCTTAGGGATCCCGCTCCGGGCTGCTCCACTATGCACCGGAGAGGGGATCCCGTGAAGGCGACATGATATAATAAAACCTGCTTAAAACCACAGCACTGCTGCTTATTTTTCCATGCCGCCTCACTGGTGACCCCTCGAACACGCACACGTTTTGTGCGAAAGCAACCTTCCGAGCTGGACAGCCACACAGCTGCGTTGGTGGCCCCTTGAAGACGCACACGTTTTGTGCAACGCAGCCTTCTGTTTTGGATGGCCACGCTGGCGAACCGACGCTGAAAAAAACGAGCGGCCAGCGAACGCAACACCCGGGCATGAATGCTCCGTCGCCTGAGATCTGCACAACCACGCTGGACCGGCCGCTCTCACTGAGAGCGCACGCACCTCGTCCTCTCTCCACGACGGCAACCTCCAGGGCCGACGGGGAGCGCAGCGCGTGGAACTGAACGCACCATGGCCGCACGAGCGACAACGATCGTCTCCTCCCTCTCACCGCTCCAACGCAGCTGCACGAGCCCGGGGCACAAAGATCGTCTATTGCCTCGCACCGCTCCAATGCGCCTCCACGAGCCCGAGGGACGGAGATCGTCTACTTCCTCACACCGCTCCAACGCAGCTGCATGAGCCTGAGGAACAAAAGATCGTCTATTCCCTCCCGCCGCTCCAACGCCTCTGCATGGGCCTGAGGGACTAAAGATCGTCTATTTCCTCTCAACGCTCCAACGCACCATGGCCAAATCTACAGCAACAGCTCAACCTGGATTTTATTGGCGCCGTCTGCGCTGATCTCCGCCAAGTTTCTGCACCCTGACTCACCACTCCAGCGGCCCACCCACGCACTGAACCCCCGCGCACGCATCGGGGAGTTACAAGGACGGCGCATCACGCATGGGACAAGTAATGGCTCCACAGGCTGCCTTCCTCCTTCGCCGCTGCCTTTCAGGGCTGCTCGCTCACCTGAGGCACGCATGCAGCATACTGGAAGGATTTGTTAACAGTCTCAGCCACGCCACAGACCACCATCGTCCTCCGCCGCTGCCCACAGAACCTTCAGGGTTGCTCGTTCACCTGAAGCAAGCACGCAGCTCGCCACTGGATTTTTTAATGGTCTTAGCCACGGCACAACGGGATTTCAGCCGTCAGCTGTTCCCGGGAGCTTTGGGGTTGCTTCAGCACCCAAAGCCAACAGTCCCCCTGCTTTGTTTACTTTTTCCTCTTACAGCCGCTCCTGCTTTTCTTCATGGCCACAAGAGGAGTCAGAGACTAATTTTTCTTCTGGTGATCTCCGCATGTGCAACAGGACAAACCCTCGACGTCACGGAGCAGCAAGCAATTTTTGCACGGCTCAGGACGATTTCACAGCTCCTGCCGGCACTTACTACCCCTCCCCTCCCTCCCCCTCCGCCTGCAGCGAGCTTCTCCCACAGCTCGCTCACACAGATGGATTATCGAGGTCGCGACCCCCTGCCGCGTCCTCTGGGGGGGAGCGTGTGTGGCGGTTCGTTTTAACCCCACAACAGACTAAGGACACTCAGCCCTCTTTTCTCTGTTTTTCTGCTGCATTACTGAGAAGCAATGTGCCATTCATGTATTTGTGATGCAAACATGCATGTGTTGTGATGTAATGCGCCATTCTATATAGTGTGCATATGGCTTGTCCTTACTGTGCTTTTTCTGAGCATCTTAGATGTGCTTTGGTGTATTAATGTCTACAGGTAGACGAGTTTCTTCTGTCTCACCTATGTGATGTTAATCGGTGCCTTTCATCCTTTGTACTCATGCGTCCTGTCCTTGCTGTGACCTAGAGACTCAGATCAATATGTAGATGTGCTTGTTAGCCTCTTTGTCTTGCACTTAGAGCGAGGTCTAGCTAATCTGCCCATTGTGATGTATGGCTTACAAATGCAAATACCTCCTGCCTGTTCTGTTGTCCCTTTGATCATTCTAGACTGTGGGGTATGTCTTTTTGATGTATTGTTATGATCAAGTATTTAAGGTGCAACTCTGTAACGCAATCTCTCTCTTCTTCTCTCACTCTGATCCTGCAACTGGTAGACACACGCGTGTCCGCCTCTCCTTCTCTGAGAGCTTAGGGATCCCGCTCCGGGCTGCTCCACTATGCACCGGAGAGGGGATCCCGTGAAGGCGACATGATATAATAAAACCTGCTTAAAACCACAGCACTGCCGCTTATTTTTCCATGCCGCCTCACCCTTAATAATAAACACCTTCATTTAAAAACTGTATTTTGTGTTTACTTGTGTTATCTTTGTCTAATATTTAAATTTGTTTGATGATCTGAAACATTTAAGTGTGAAACATACAAAAAAAAAAGAAATCAGGAAAGGGGCAAACACTTTTTCACACCACTCTAGGTTTAGGTTTAGTAACATTAAACAACACATTACATGTACTAAATATTACACACAGTATCTCACAAAAGTGAGTACATCCCTCACATTTTTGTAAATATTTTATTATACGTTTTCATGGAACAACACTGAAGATGTGACACTTCGATACAATGTAAAGTAGTCAGTGTACAGCTTATATAAGAGTAAATTTGCTGTCCCCTCAAAATAACTCAACACACAGCTATTAATGTCTGAACCGCTGGCAACAAAAGTGAGTACACCCCTAAGTAAAAATGTCCAAATTGTGCCTAAAGTATCAATATTGTGTGGCCACCATTATTTTCCAACACTGCCTTAACTCTCTTGGGCATGGAGTTCACTAGAGCTTCACAGGTTGCCACTGGAATCCTCTTCCACTCCTCCACGACGACATCACAGAGCTGGTGAATGTTAGAGACCTTGCACTCCTTCACCTTCCGTTTGAGGATGCCCCACAGATGCTCAATAGGGTTAAGGTCTGGAGACATGTTTCGCCAGACCATCACCTTTACCCTCAGTTTCTTTAGCAAGGCAGTGGTCGTCTTGGAGGTGTGTTTGGAGTCGTTATCATGCTGGAATACTGCCCTGTGGCCCAGTTTCCGAAGGGAGGGGATTATGCTCTGCTTCAGTAGGTCACAGTACATGTTGGCATTCATGGTTCCCTGTGAACTGTAGCTCCCCAGTGTCGGAAGCACTCATGCAGCCCCAAACCATGACACTCCCACCACCATGCTTGACTGTAGGCAAGACACACTTGTCTTTGTACTCCTCACCTGGTTGCCACCACACACGCGTGACGCCATCTCAACCAATTAAGTTTATGTTGGTCTCATCAGACCACAGGACATGGTTCCAGTAATCCATGTCCTCATCTGCTTGTCTTCAGCAAACTGTTTGCGGACTTTCTTGTGCATCATCTCTAAAAAGGGCTTCCTTCTGGGACGACAGCCATGCGGACCAATTTGATGCAGTGTGCGGTGTATGGTCTGAGCACTGACAGACTGAGCCCCCACCCCTTCAACCTCTGCAGCAATGCTGGCAGCACTCATACATCTATTTTCAAAAGACAACCTCTGGATATGACGCTGAGCACGCACACTCAACTTCTTTGGTTGACCATGATGAGGCCTGTTCTGAGTGGAACCTGTCCTGTTAAACAGCTGTATGGTCTTGGCCACCGTGCTGCAGCTCAATGTCAGGGTGTTGACAATCTTCTTATAGCCTTGGCCATCTTTATGTAGAGCAACAATTCTTTTTTTCAGATCCTTAGAAAGTTCTTTGCCATGATACACCATGTTGAACTTCCAGTGACCAGTATGAGAGAGTGTGAGGGTGAAAACCCCAAATTTAACACACCTGCTCCCCATTCACACCTGAGACCTTGTAACACTAATGCGTCACATGACACCAGGGAGGGAAAATGCTAACTGGGCACAATTTGGACATTTTCACTTAGGGGTGTACTCACTTTTTTTGCCAGTGGCTTAGACATTAATAGCTGTGTGTTGAGTTATTTTGAGGGGACAGCAAATTTACACTGTTATATAAGCTGTACACCGACTACTTTACATTGTATCAAAGTGTCATATCTTCAGTGTTGTCCCATGAAAACATATAATAAAATATTTACAAAAATGTGAGGGGTATACTCACTTTTGTGAGATAGGTAGATACTTAGTGATGGTGAAACTGAGGCCTTATAAAACAATGAACAACTTTGAGACAATTGCTTCATGATTGACACAGTGTTATGAAACATTTAATAAAGAGTGTCATCTGCTGACTGGGTGTCAGAACTGTATCCGAGTAGAAAACCTGAAAAAAAATCTCAATACTTTTTTTTTTTGAGCATTTGCCCGAGGTCTTTTCAAAATTGGATGGCAGGAACAAACACTACAAAGCAAACAATAAAAAAACTAATTCCAATAGAACCCTCTTAAATTTCCCGCGAGCCCTCAAGTCGCGTGATGTGATCGACATAACGAGGCCTCACCTGCTATGGTCACGTGACTGTGGGCGTGCTGAAACAGCGCTCGATGCACTGCTCGTGACATTTTCACTTTATATTGCGTGAATCAGCGTCAAGCGTAACATCACTACCCCTACGAATTGGGACACCCCTTCATGGCTGCCCATGGCCAAAGTGGCTGTACATTGTAGCTGTCACACCAGCCACTGGCCGGTCTTAATGTCAAGTCTCTGTCTTTCTTCTTGTTTTAGATTTGATTGGCGGTTGGCAACCAGCCTACAGGTGCATTACCACCACTGACTTGACCATCATCACTCTATATGTTTGTATAAGGAGTTCTGAACAACTCCTTCGATGTGAAAAAATTATCTGTTCTTGGACTGTGTCCTAGGAGCAGCTGAAGAGCTCCAGGTCGGTCAGCTCGTGCTCTCTCTCTCTCTCAATTCTGAAAGCTGTCTATTATTTCACAGATTACATGGAGAGTGATCCAATTAAAGTCAATTAAAACGATAGACAACAGATGGCAGGTTTTCCTCTGGTAACATTTTTCTGTGGCGGGCCGCCTCGCCAGAAATTGTACCGCCACGCCAAGCAGATATGATTTTATTAAGAAAAATATATGAAGCAATGACTTTCCGCAAGCGCGCACACGAACAACATGCGTGGCTGTCATCCGCGCAGAGTTTAGAAGCGCCTCGCTCACATGAGTTTTCCAGTCAGTCAGCAGTGTCTCGCTAAGCGTGACTGTCCGACAGAAACATGAGTTTATTAAAGTACTTTAAACACGGAAAAAAATCATAAGAGGTATGCAAGCACTGGCGTTTATCATGGTTTTAGCCCGCTGGAAATGGGAGCCATAATGGAAGAGTCGCTTAGCTAAGAGATATGATTAGAATTCAAATGCAGCCGGCTTCATATGAAGGGAAAGACAGGGGGACTGATGAATTGCTGAGGATATATTTTACCAGCCACTGCAATATTAAGTTATGAGACTGGCAATTTCTCTCTTTTCTCGCATGAGCAGGCGTGCCGTTTTTTTTCTCCAGCGGCAGTGACAAAGCACAGCTAAAAACGCTAGCTCGAAACTGAGGTCTCCTGGGGCTCCCTGACGGGCCTGATGGAAAATAAATATGTGCATTTAAAAATTTTTTTTTAACCAAATAGCCAAATTAGGAGGTATTTACTTGTATTATTAGCATATTTGTAATTTGTGTGTATTTTCTACTATTGAATAAAAAAAAAAGAATCGAATTATAGGCACTTCCCGGCCAGATATTGTGATACGAGGAGACCAGCTCCCGGCCGTGTAGTCACTTTGCAACTATAACTGCGATCATTCTGTACATGAACACATTGTGGTGAACTATGTCTTTAGAGTCCGCTACAGTTCCCTATTATGTACCTGGCAGGTTAAGATGACCGAAATTCACGAAGTCAATGACTTTAATCTGTCAGCAGCCTTCAGACAAACTAAACGTGTCAACATTTGATTTCGAAATAAGGGAGGTTTTTCCTGCTGTCTGGGTGGTGAGGAGATTTCTTTAAAAAAACAAAAAAAACAAAACTATAAAGAAATATTACAACAGAAATAATGGCATCCTTGGTCATTTAAGTTAATGTATTTCATTAAATACAACTTTATTAATATTTTTCTTTGTAATCAGAGTTAAATTATTGTTCTGTTCTGACTGCAAAATGATGGTCAAAAATGTAAACTGTTATCAGGAAAAAGTAAAAAAAAAAAATTACCACAGTCTGTTTCAAATTCATCTAAAAAAAACAAAAAACAAAACAGTAATTTTATTTAAAAAAAACAGACAGAAGTTAGTCATAAAATAATCCACAAATTTATAATAAAGTTTCAAATGTACAAGAAAAGTCAATTTTACAAGAGGCAATTACAAATTTGAGGAACATGGTTTCAACTTTAGATTTACAGAGAAAAGTAGAAAACTATAAGAAAATTGTTATAAATTTTGGAGAAAAACCTCAAACCTTCAAGACTGAAGTCATTACTCAAGTTTTTAAGTGGGTGCTCCCTGTACACTTAACTCAATTAGAAATTTTTGGTTGCCTACTTTTAATTATTAATTTCAAAGCACTGCTTTTACATGAGTAGAATTTCTGGTTACTATACCCACCTGATCATATAATTTAAGTATGCAAGAATACAATACTATTATGAATGTTTCTTTCCTTTCCCTACTCTCTCAATGGAAAAAAAGAAGCACTAGAATAAAAATACAAAAAATACACATATTTTTGTAATTTATGTAAACCATGACAAAAAAATCCTACAGGACAAAACATGACACTTGATATTTTCTAACCTGTTTGTATACCACCATAGACAGAGAGAGAGCCTCAATTAGACAGAGCTCAGAGAGGGCAAGATGAGACAGAAGAGAGGAGCCAAGGAGAGGAAAGTGTTCAGGCAGAGGAAGGAGAGAAGGATAACACCACTAAAAAGTCGAAACACAGAATGTCTGGGTGGGACCCCAACTGGCCCAATATTCAAGCCTCGGTTGTACAATACTTCAAATAATAAGTTCCATATGCAACGTTACGGTGTAAAATTTTAAAAAGAAATAAATCAGGGGCGGGGGGACATACCGGAATATGTTGCCACCGCACCAAGGTCTTTAAGCCAGAGGAAACACTGGACTGACTTTTTTTTTTTTTAAACAAGCCTGTCTGAGAAAATTACACAACAAAAAGTGTAGTGCAACCTGTGATATTGAGCTTTGCCCTTTTTCAGGTTTTCAACTCAGATGCCATTCTGACAGTCAGTCACCAGATGGCAGTCTTTATTAGATGTTTCATAACACTGTGTTGCTCATGAAGCAATTGTCTCAGAGTTGCTCATCATTTCATGAGGTCTCAGTTTTAACTAGACAGGGTACGTGTTGATCACGTAGCATGACCGTAGGACACCATATTGGACGGAGACTGGAGACTCAGGCTGACATAAATAGGCAAGGGAGCAATCAAGACAACACAGAACAGGTTGGAACACTCAGGGACAGACAGCAGGGCATGGCAATACATATGGAAAACATGAGGGGCTGAGACAAAAGGTAAACATGAGACATAAATACAGGACCAGGAGAAACATAACTCAGGCAATGCTGATGACAGAGACATGGACAACAATGACAATGAACATACAGAACCAGATATAAATAATGAACCTAATGACCATATAAATTAGGGCAAAGGCAGGGAAAACAAAGAACTAAGATAATAAAGAGGTCCAAAACACAGAAAATACAAAAATTAACTCAAGGCAAGGACATGTGTCCAACCCATGTCTTGACACTACCAACATTTTGATGAATGCCAAAACATTTGTAAATTTCCCTCTCAACAGTTTACCAACAAATCTGTTCTGCTCATGTTTCATGAATGAGGCCAATACTTTTAATAGGAGACAACTGCATCCTCCTTTACATTTCCTGACTCTTGTCTCTGCTTGTTCACCGTGGTGCCATTTCCAAAGTGAGTGGGATACAGCGGTCTAAATTCAAAAGAATATTGAGGAAGTTAGCTGATACAGAATGTTTGCATGACTCATTCCAACCCCATTAATAATTACATAGATAGATAAATGATGACGACGGTGGGCGTACATGCCATTTTGTGTAATGTCTTTTCTCGATTGCAGCCGGGGGTGGACTGGGATAAAAATTCAGGCCGGGAATTTGACTCCATCCCAGGCCACCCTATTGTTATGAATCACAAACCATCGCTGCTATATTTGGAGAGCACCATATTGACATATTGTGTGTTAAACTAGTTATAAATGTGACTACAACCTTTAGGTGGGAAGGTAAACATCCATTTTTTGAGTTTTTTTAGTCAATCATTTTCTCATCTGAACCTCTCTCCCTATCTTTCTGCACATCTTGTTGCTCTGCAGAACAAGATAAAAAATGTAAATAAACTTAAAAGTTTTACTTCTTGAGCAGACAGTAATTCTATGCACCCTGATTACATGCCATCGAACAACATACCTACATATCTAGGACTGTGGTTCTATGTTGTACATGAAGGATCCTGTTCTGTGTCTGCCTCTGAACTTGGATACTCAGCCTCTGCAGAAGCAGCTCAGGTGCTACTGCTTCCTTCTCCACCTTTTCAGAAAAACAAAAGCCATAGTTTCAGTTTAGCCGACTGCTGTTTCCATTCAACCAATTGCTAAATATGTGCTTTACAGGAAAAAAGTACACAGAGAGTTGATACAGTGAATGAAAAGAAATCCTTTTCAAATTGTATTTTTAAAAAGTGTTACCCTGCCTCTCGCCCAAAGATGATGGGATAGGCTCCAGCACCCCCCCCCCAAAAAAAAGGATTAAGCAGAAGAAGATGGATGGATAGGTGTTCCAACTCTTCTGAAAATGGGGTATGTACTGTACATGTTTAAGAATGTAAAAGAAATGTATTGTAAAAGCAGTCATAATTGTTCTGTTGAAAAAAAATATTATAAAATGCTTTGAAATAAACATGTAAGAACTTACAGTGGATATAAAAAGTCTACACACCCCTCTTCAAATGCCAAATTTTTGTGATGTAAAAAATGAGACCAAGATAAATCATTTCAAAACTTTTTCCACCATTAATGTGACCTATAACCTGACCAACCCAATTGAAAAACAAACTGAAATCTTTTAAGGGGAAAAATAAAAACTAAAAAATTATATATAATGTATATACTATATACATTATATTATATATAATGCGTATACTTTTTATATCCACTGTAAATATGAAAATGTAGCTCCTTTAACTGTTTGTTCAGCACAGATGCACTCCAGCAGAGTGCATCTGTGGACTGTTCTAATCATACTGAATAGATGGGCAGCTCGGTGGCGCTGTATAGATGGGCAGCTCGGTGCCGCAGTGGTTAGCTCTGTGGCAGCACAGTAAGAAGGTCACGGGATCAATTCCACCCCTGACCATTGTGGGTTTGATCCCACCCCCTGACCATCAGTTGACTCTTCTGTGTGGAGTTTGCATGTTCTCCCCATGTCTGCGTGGGTTCACCTTGGGTGCTCTGGTTTCCTCCCACAGGCCAAAAAACATATGAGTTAAGGTAACTGGAGACTCGAAAGTGGCCCTGGGTGTGAATGCGTGTGTGAATGGTGAAGGGATTGGCGTCGCACCGTGGCTGCCTCATCCATCCAGGTGAATGCCCTGTAATTTCCCTCTGGGGATGAATAAAGTATACAAAATACAGGAGAAAAAAAATGTAAGCCCCATCTTATTTAACAAAAGTTCATCATCCTTCTAGGTCAATCAAATTAAGGGTTTAAACACCTTTAAAAAGTCCCTGCACAGAATTTACATATTAGAGCAGCAAGAAGAAACACAGTGATTAAAAAAATAGAATAGAATATATATACTTAAATAATAAAAAATTGCATGCACTTGAAAACATTATCGAGGGGTTGCACGTGACATCAGTGGTCACGTGCCACATTGTCTGCCATTTTGGACAGCAAATAGTGTGGGCCATGTGTTGATAATAATAATTCCACCAGCACATACTCAGTCGGACTCGCCACGGTGTTGTTCGTTTTCCATTACGACTGAATACCACCTTAAAGGGGTGAAATCTTTCCAGCAAGGCAGCCCGACACTCCATAACACTGTATGTGACAAGCAAAATACAAGATGGATATCGAGGTGAGCCTGCTGCTCGCTGGCTTTTTGTCAGAGTAAATGCAAAAAAGGAGAGCCAGAGATGGCTACAGGCGGCGAGACAAAACACTCTGGAAAAGTACTGGAGAATTTAGGAAGCCATGGAGCAGTTCAAGCCAAAGACGTGGGGATACGAACTAGATCACATGTGAGGGTAAGCTAATGATTGCTAATGCTAGTTAAGCACTTATACGTCCCCCGTACTACACTGTAATCACGGCAACTTATCGCTATTAGGTATTAAAATATGTATCCTGTGTGTGTGTTTCAGATGGCTCTCTTGTGGCAAAATTATTGCTTCAAACCATGGGTCTGGGCATTCAACCAAGCCTCCCAGTGGAGGGATGTCACCCCAGCTTCACAAACCGCAGTGACTGCAGAACTAAAGAATGTCTGTAGAAACATTTAGCTTCCTGTGCTACAAATTGCTCTGATCTGTGTGAAAATTGTGGAGAGACTTTTGAGATGTCATGGGATGAGAGGATGGACTACCAGCGTCTCCCTCGGCAGTTACTCTACTCACAGTTATGTGAGGGCAAATACTTATTTTACTGAGGAATTTACCAATTAATTCATTAAAAATCCTTCAATGTGATTTTCTGGATTTTTTTTTTCTCATTTTGTCTCTCATAGTTGAGGTATACCTATGATGAAAATTGGAGACCTCTCTCATCTTTTAAGTGGGAGAACTTGCACAATTGGTGGCTGACTAAATACTTTTTTGCCCCACTGTATATTTAACAATTATGATGCATTTTTAACCCAAAACAAATTTCATCTAGGATTAAAAGCAATTAAAATAATGCAGTCACAAGGTTACATGGAAAATACATGGATTTAATGGATATATACATGTAGATACTGTATAAATATACACTCACCGGCCACTTTATTAGGTACACCTGTCCAACTGCTCGTTAACACTTAATTTCTAATCAGCCAATCACATGGCGGCAACTCAGTGCATTTAGGCATGTAGACATGGTCAAGACGATCTCCTGCAGTTCAAACCGAGCATCAGTATGGGGAAGAAAGGTGATTTGAGTGACTTTGAACGTGGCATGGTTGTTGGTGCCAGAAGGGCTGGTCTGAGTATTTCAGAAACTGCTGATCTACTGGGATTTTCACGCACAACCATCTCTAGGGTTTACAGAGAATGGTCCGAAAAAGAAAAAATATCCAGTGAGCGGCAGTTCTGTGGGCGGAAATGCCTTGTTGATGCCAGAGGTCAGAGGAGAATGGCCAGACTGGTTCGAGCTGATAGAAAGGCAACAGTGACTCAAATAACCACCCGTTACAACCAAGGTAGGCAGAAGAGCATCTCTGAACGCACAGTACGTCGAACTTTGAGGCAGATGGGCTACAGCAGCAGAAGACCACGCCGGGTGCCACTCCTTTCAGCTAAGAACAGGAAACTGAGGCTACAATTTGCACAAGCTCATCGAAATTGGACAATAGAAGATTGGAAAAACGTTGCCTGGTCTGATGAGTCTCGATTTCTGCTGCGACATTCGGATGGTAGGGTCAGAATTTGGCGTCAACAACATGAAAGCATGGATCCATCCTGCCTTGTATCAATGGTTCAGGCTGGTGGTGGTGGTGTAATGGTGTGGGGAATATTTTCTTGGCACTCTTTGGGCCCCTTGGTACCAATTGAGCATCGTTGCAACGCTACAGCCTACCTGAGTATTGTTGCTGACCATGTCCATCCCTTTATGACCACAATGTACCCAACTTCTGATGGCTACTTTCAGCAGGATAATGCGCCATGTCATAAAGCTGGAATCATCTCAGACTGGTTTCTTGAACATGACAATGAGTTCACTGTACTCAAATGGCCTCCACAGTCACCAGATCTCAATCCAATAGAGCATCTTTGGGATGTGGTGGAACGGGAGATTCGCATCATGGATGTGCAGCCGACAAATCTGCCCCAACTGTGTGATGCCATCATGTCAATATGGACCAAACTCTCTGAGGAATGCTTCCAGCACCTTGTTGAATCTATGCCACGAAGAATTGAGGCAGTTCTGAAGGCAAAAGGGGGTCCAACCCGTTACTAGCATGGTGTACCTAATAAAGTGGCCGGTGAGTAATGTACCATGTACTCCTTTTGTATTGCACTAGGAATTTTTACAATAAACTTTTGTGCCTTTTGCAGATGTATCTCCACTTTTATTTGTTTTATTTGTAAAGGTTACCAAGATTTCGTGACATAAATTAAATGCTAAAAGATTGGAAAAGCTATCTGAATAATCCAGCAGTTTGAGAAATCACTTTTGGTTTGGTGTAAGTCCATCAACAGAATTCTGAACCATAAAGTAGTTTGTGTTAAAACATGTTAAATCCCATTAAACCCTAACTCATTAGGAAATACAGATGCTAATATGGCCCAGAATTCCTCCATATACTGGTACTATCACTAAAGTGTGCAGTGGCTTCTGCACTGGCACATCCAACAATACAGTCTTCAGTAAATAAAATAATTGTTTTTGGTTACTTTTTCTTAAAAATGAGCCATTATTTTCAACATCATTGATAAATGTTTGGTTTGTCCTGTTGATTCTTCCCACCGGTGTCTTAACAGACAAACTAGAAAATCATGATGCAAACACATAAGTCATTACTGTTTTTTCTGGACTATAAGTCACTTTTTTTCATAGTCTGGCTAGGGGTGCGACATATACTAAGGCGCGACTTCTATATTAAAACACTTCACATGTTCGTTATTTTCACACTGACAGCCACGAGAGGGCACTCTAGGCTTGTGTACCAGCATCTGCTGCACCTGTACCACTGACAATTTAAAATGTAAACATTACTGGTAACAACTTAGGCTATAAAGACAACTGAGAAAGACCGAACACAAATGCCCCCCAAAAGAAAATCATATTCTGCAGATTACAAGCTGCAAATAGTGAAATATGCAGCCGAAAACGGTAATCGAGCAGCAGAAAGAAAGTTTGGAGTGAGCAAGAAACTTGTGAGGGACTGGCGGAAAGCGGAGGTTACTCTTACTGCAATGAAGAAAACAAAAAAAGCTAATCGCGGGCTAAAAGCTAGATGGCCACAGCTAGAGGAACGAGTTCACAAATGAGTGCTTGAACAACGTGCTGCCGGGAGAGGCTTGTCAACGGTGCAGTTACGTCTCCACGCTCAGGTAGTTGCCAAGGAGATGAATACAAATGACTTTGCGGGAGGACCTTCTTGGTGTTGCCGCTTCATGCAACGCAAAAGCCTCTCCATCAGAGCACGGACAACGATGTCCCAAAAACTGACAGCAGACTTCCAAGCCAAGGTCGACAGTTTCCTTGAGTTTGTTGAAAAGCAAGTAATTGAGCACAGCGTGACACCGGATCATATTATTAACATGGACGAGGACTCCTCACGTTTGACATCCCCATGGGCCGAAGTGTCGCAGAGAAACGGCAAAAGAGTGTGAATATAGTGATGACTGGTCATGAGAAGTCGCATTTCACAGTGGTGCTGGCATGTTGTGGAGATGGATCAAAATTGGCACCAATGGTCATTTTCAAACGAAAAACCACGCCAAAAATCCAATCCCCTTCAGCTGTCGTGGCCGTGAATGAGAAAGGGTGGATGGATCAAGAAATGATGAACTTTTGGCTTACAAAGTGCTACACTAAGCGTCCGGATGGCTTTTTTAGAACATGCAAAGCCCTGTTTGTGATGGACAGTATGCTAGTGCACATCACGCCACAGTTCAAAGCTAAATTAAAAGCTGTCAACACCATACCTGCCATCATCCCTAGAGGCTTAACCAAAGTACTCCAGCCACTTGACATGTCGGTGAACCGGAGCTTTAAGGCAGTTTTGCATCACCTGTGGGAGTAGTGGATGATGGATGGACAGCACAGCTTCATGGCAACCGGGAGGATGCACCATGCAACTTTCCTGCAAGTCATCGGATGGATCGACAAGGCATGGACTTCAGTGACAAACGAAACCATCCTGTCGGGATTCAGAAAGGCCGGAATAATTGTAAATGGAACTGATGCTGAGTCTGACGACAGCCATGCAGAGGAGGAAGCGGTGCTTCGTCTACCTCCGGAGTTGGCAGAGTTGTTCAGAAGCGACACTGAGGATGAAGAATTTAAAGGATTTAGCAATTAGGAGTGAGATCGTGAGTTTGGTGAACTTGTTATATTATGTTCTTTATGCTATAGTTAAGTGAATAACTGTTAATATATTACGTTAACATACGAGACACCTATTCAGTTCGTTGTTTATGCTTCATGTAGCTGAATAACCATCAATGTGTTACGTTAGCATACCGCACACCTATTCAGCCTGTTGTTCTCCATTCTATTATTACTATAACTTGCCTTTTAAGATGAAATGTCTGTTCTTGGTGTCGGATTTTGTAAAATAAATTTCCCCCCAAAAATGTGACTAGTAGTCCAGTGCGACTTATATATGGTTTTTTCTTCTTCATTATGCATTTTTTGGCTTGTGCGACTTATACTCCAGAGCGACTTATAGTCCAGAAAATACGGTAAATTGTTTATTACAATCACCAGCAAAATTAAAATTATTTAGAATGTGCAAAATTAAAACTTTAAACTGTTTAAAAAAAAAAAAAATCTCAGAATGGGTCACACACACCGGCCACTCTCAAGGTGGCCCAGCACACCAAAGAACACTTGATTGAAGGCAGCATTCTGAGCCATCTCCTCCCTTCACAAGGTAGTTTCATGGGATACAAGTCAAGTGGACCCCTGACCAAGTGAGCACCCCAAGAGGACCCTGGGATCCAATCTGTACAAATACATTCTCAATCCAGTGATTTGTAAATGCGAAGGAGAACAACAACAACAAGAATTTGTGTAAAACTGTTGGAAAGACTTTTCCCGGTCACCAAGAACTGTAAAAAATATATCAAAGTGTCAAAGTGCCTTTACGGTCATTCTATTGCTAATAAACAATGCAACGAAATTGAGATACTGCTCCCTAAAAACAAACTATCACACTCACAGTTCACTCATGCATTTAACATTCTTATAATTACAACAATAAATAATGCTTGAAACAATATTACCTAAAAGTTGAATACAATATGTACATAGCAATAATGAAAACATACTGACTGATAAATATATAAAACCAGCTTATACACACAGGGTTATTGCCACAAAATAACCTAAAATAACATAAAATAATATCAGCAGTCTGTACATGTTACATAAATCCATTCAAAATACGTACTGCTGCTGGGAAAAAACTAAGATTAAACCTGGTAGTCCGGGTTTTATGGGATCTGTACCGCTTTCCCGAGGGGAGCAAGTGAAAGAAATCATGGCCTGGATGAGTGCAGTCTTTAATGATGGCAGTAGCTCTGTTGAGGTACCGAGACCCAGAAATCTCTTCCAGAGAAGGGAGAGAACAGCCAGTGATTTTTTGCGCAGTCTCGATCACTCTCTGGAAGGCTTTGCGGTCTGCGGCTGAGCAGCCCTCATACCAAACCGTGATGCCATATGACAAAATGCTCTCAATAGCAGAGCGATAAAATAAAACCAGCAACTGTGCATTCAGGCCATTCTTCTTGAGGAGCCTCAGAAAGTGTAGACGTTGTTGAGCCTTTTTTATCGTAGCTATGGTGTTAACTGCCCAGGTAAGGTTGTGAGAAATATGAACACCCAGAAACTTAAAAGCCTCCACCCTCTCCACACACTCCTTGCCTATATATAGAGGAGGCGGCTCACTGCTATGCTTCCTAAAATCAATAATGAGTTCTTTTGTTGTTTTTTTTTGTATTCAATAGCAGATTATTATCTGCTGTTGAAAAGAAATGTTGAAAATGTTGAAATGTTGAAAAGAAAGCTAGCTCTGTCCTGGGGCAGCGCCTTGACCCAGTGGAGGACATAGGAGAGAGAAGGATGGTGGCTAAACTGTCATCTCTGCTGGAGTCCGAGTCCCACCCTATGCAGGACATACTGAACGCACTGAGGAGCTCATTTAGCAGTAGACTACATCATCCTAGATGTGAAACCTCTTGGTTGCACAGGTCCTGCCTACCAACGACTGTCAGACTGTACAACCTAAGCAGGGCTGCTCGCAGAGATAGCAAAAAAAAAACGTGACAACCTAATAGTATTGAATGCAAAAGACGCAACAGACTTACACAAATGGTCCCCTCCAGTATACAACTAGGACAATATCAGTCGCTATGGAGGGTGACAATATGTATGGGTACATATTCATACCATGTAGGGTAACTAAATAGACGGTTATGCTGTTTAGTCCATCTAGCTACAATGCTTCACACTGTGTGTATATATATATATATATATATATATATATATATATATATATACACACACACACACACACACACAGTATATATTTATGTGTACATATGTATATTCACTGCTCTTATTTTCTTATCTTCTAAATCATTGCTCTGAGTGTTGCTATCCCTGTGCTGTTGCAATCCTATCTTAGGATTATCTTATCATAAGATAAGCCTTTATTAGTCCCACAATGGAGAAATTCCAGGATTGCAACAGCACAGGGATAGCAACACTCAGAGCAACAATCAGAAGGCAAGGAAAAAAAAACAAAAAAAAACAAGCAAGCAAGAGCAGCTAATATACATATGTACATATTACTATAAAATATATATATACACACACACACACACACAGACACACAGTGCAGAGCATTGTAGCTGGATGGAATAAATATATGAATATATGAACACAGTGCAGAGCATTGTAGCTAGATGGAATAAATATGTAAATATATAAACACCCACAGTACGGAGCATTGCAGCTAGGTGGAATAAATATGCAAGTATATAAACACACACAGTGCGGAGCAATGTAGCTAGATGGAATAATATGTAGATATATAAAAACACAGTGCGGAGCATTGTAGCTAGATGGAATAAATATATAGATATATAAATGTAAACACACCCAGTGCTGAGCATTGTAGCTAGATGGAATAAATATATAGATATATAAATATAAACACACCCAGTGCAGAGCATTGTAGCTAGATGGAATAAATATGTAAATATATAAACACACACAGTGCAGAGCATTGTTGCTAGGTGGGATGAAACAGCATAACCGTCTATTGACGTCTATCTGAGCACCATCTCACCAGTTTCTGGACCTCATCTCTGTATGTGGACTCATCTCCTCCTGATATGAGGCCCACTACTGTTGTGTCATCTGCAAACTTCACTATAATGTTTGTGGGATCAACAGGCATGCAGTCATATGTGTACAATGAATACAAAGTGGGGCTCAACACACAGCCCTGTGGCGAGCCTGTGTTAAGCATGACTGTAGAGGAGGAATGGGGTTCGAGTCTAACAGTCTGTGTTCGGTTTGTTAGGAAGTCCTTAATCCAGCTGCAAGTGTGAGTAGGCAGACCAAGCTGAAGTAATTTATATATATGTAAGATGACAACTAAGCTGACTCGGAGAAGGTCTTGGCTCCGCTTCTCCTTTCAAAAGACTTTTCTTCACGACTGCTGATCGTCACCGCTGGCTGCCCCCAGATGAAAATCCACAGAATAGGTATGTGGGACTACAACGTTCTGAATGAGGCTTCAGAAAGCTCTGAAACAGTTTGTAAATCACTGGATTGAAAATGTACTTGTACATGTACAGATTGGACCCTGGGGTCCACTTGGGGTGCTCACATGGGGTGCTCACTTGGGGTCCACTTGACCTGTTCCCGTTTCATGCTCTCTTGCCTCACTGAGAAGCAACTGGATGTACTGCTGGTCCCAGGTCAGCAGATCTTCAGCCTGCAGTGGGACTCTAGAATGAAAATACACACACAACTTAAGTACATGCACAGCACAAAAGTGCAACATGAAAATAACTACTTTTTAACCAGGATTAACACTAGCTTATTTCGTCAGATGTTGTCGACACAAGCACAAAATACAAGCAGAGCACAGAGTTAGCATTGATGGCTAACTAGCTAGCTCACTGTCTGCATACAGAAGACAATGGTGTTGTTTGTTCAAAGTGAGCTTTCCACCACTGGGATAAATAACGGCAAAGATGCATAATATCACATCACTCACCATCCTCTGTCACCGTTTTCAACAATGATGATGCCGTGGTTGGGTCCACCGCCACTCTGCCTCCTGTCTGCCTTCGCCAGTCAGTGGTCGTGAATTCTTTTCAGGTCGCTCTGTCCAGCTCCCTCTGGATTTCTTTAATCAGCTACCAAGCACAAAAAAGTCTGCACCTTGTCATTGGACAACGGTGTTGATTTGTGTGTGTAGCCATTTATCTCGTTGATTAAACTCACTCACGATTGCTGTTGGTGATGTGACTGTTCATTGCCTTCCAAAATGGCACAGTAAACAAAAGACACGTGACCCATGTGACGTCAGCGCAACCCCTCTATATAAAAATGGATTGACAGAGCACAGCAGACAGCCACACTTCAGACACAGTCCAGGGATGGATAATTTTTTCACACATAAGGAGTTGTTCAGAACTCCTTATACAAAGATATAGTGTGATAAGTCAGTGGCGGTAAAGCTGGTTGCCAACCGCCAATCAAATCTAAAAGAAGAAGAAGCTACCATATGACTTTAACCTGGATGGAAAAATATCATATTTTACATCATATAATATTTACTCATGGTGTGTGAATCTATTTTGTAAAAATTATTTCAAGTATTACTCAATGCCCAAGATAAGGAGTTTTACAATAAACCACACAGAAACAAAAAAAACAAACAAAACTACATCAATAACGCAAATACAATGATTGGAAAACAAAGGAAATGATTACACAGAAGCCTCCTTAGCCGATGTAAAAGTATGTTATCTTGACTGACCTGTAGTTTTAGCTCTAAACATCTTGGTGATTTTACCGCAGTTTGCTGTAGCTGTGATGAGAACTTTTTAACTTAATTCGCTCCCTTTCTGCTTCTCCTTTCCTTTTGACCACCACAACCTTCCATTTTGGGCAGCGTGGTGGCGGAGTGGTTAGCACTGCGGCAGCACAGCAATTCACTCTTGGCCGGGGGATCCTGGGTTCGATCCCAGCCCCTGACCAACAGTGATCTGTGTGGAGTTTGCATGTTCTCCCCGTGTCTGCATGGGTTTACTCCGGGATTCCTCCGGTTTCCTCCCACATGCCAAAAACATGCATGCTAGGTTAAGTGGCATCAAACTAGGGATTGTAAATTGTCTTTAGGTATGAATGTGAGAGTGAATGGTTGTTTGTCTCTCTGTGTTGGCCCTGCGATGGACTAGCGATCTGTCCAGGGTGTACCCTGCCTCTCGCCCAAGGATGCTGGGATAGGCTCCAGTCCCCCCGTGACCCAAAAAGGATTAAGTGGAAGAAAGTGGATGGATGGATGGATGGAGATCCTTCCATTTTGCTGCTGACAGGACATCATCTGACTCCACCTGCAGTCTTGTGGTGCATTCAAGGTACCTCAGACAACACAAAACTACTGAACAGTAACGCACACTTGAGCATACCAAACACATACCAGACAGAACTCAAACAATGTCCCCTGTGGACTGCTCACTCAGGCCACTTTGGCTCTTGATTGGCCAGTCCACTGGGAAATGTCCCGCTCCGCCCTATGCTCAGTCTGCGCCTGATTGTAGCGTTCGTATGAAAAGTTGCTCTCTGCGTTTATCCGTCGCCATTTAATAAACAAAGAGACACAATCTGAACACAAATCACTGGACACATCAGAAACTCATTTTGGCAAGGCAAGAACACATTTAAACCAGTGCACAAGTAGAAACTATAAAAGCACTCAGAGCGCATAACTCTGCCAAGACTCCTTCCGTTTCTCATGGATCACCTCCAAAATGTAATGGGTTTGTGTGTAAGCCTATAGCCACTTGTGGTGAAAACTGCATCAAAGTCTGTCCATCAGTTTTGGAGTATTGTTGCTAATACACTGTGAGAAGATAAGCGCCTTGGCAGATCATCACCAAAATATAATGGGTTCCTCTGTAGGCCAAGAACCACCTCTGATGAAAATTTCATCCAAATCCATCCAGTAGTTTTTGTGTAATCCTGCTGCACAAATACAAAGAAAGCCCTTGGTGGAGGTATGCACTCTCAGATCATCACCAAAATCAAATCATCTGTTCCCTATGCCATTACACACCTTTCCTGAAAATTTCGTCAAAATCCGTTCATAACTTTTTGAGTTATGTTGGTAAAAGACAGACAGACAAACAAACCCCGGTAAAAACATCACCTCCTTGGCGGAGGTAATTACTGTCAAAGGGCTGCACAGAAGGGTACTCTGTGAGCTTCAGAGAGCCATAAATGAGGCTGTACCTGTAGTATAGGCTGCTGTCCATGTCCACTGTGCTCCACTCACATGTACACACGGTGATAACAACACAGGTGTTACATGAGCAAATAAAATGCAGGTTCAACCTCCCAGCAGCCAGCCTCCACCCCGTCTCACCATTCAGCACCACGAACTTCCAGCTTCCCACCTCCGTCTCTCCGTTGCACTCCGACAAAAATGGTCAAGGTGCACGCGATTCCATCACCGGCGTACAACTTGATGGGGTTATATGTGCAGATTAAAATAAATAAATATAATTAAATGTAATTAGTTTTGGTATCCCAGCATCAACCTGCAGCTCTGTCTCCCCATCAGTTCACAACGGCTATATTGTGCAGAGACCTGCAGATCCTAAGCACTGCCAACAGTGTCTGGAGAGTGTTATATCTGATAAATGACCAGGACGGAGGCGAGTCTTCATGCAGCAGCTAACTTTATTATGAACTTGAGTTTATATACAGAGTGGGCCGTGCCCACCTGACGTCACCCTGTGGGTGGGCACGGCATTCCAGACACACACACTCTCATACCTAACACCCCCCAACCCCCTTTACAAAACTGGGAAACCACACACACAATTGAACCTCCCAAATTTAGAAACGCGAATCACACACTTAGAACAGGGAGAACAATATACTGTCATGAACATCCTACCACATTCACACAAAACAATTAAACTGGACCTTGTCTCTTGGAAAAAAAAAAAAAAAAAATACAACATAACCCCATATTACTCACATTCACTCACATGCACATCAGCATCAAATATATACAAACTATACATCTTCTCTGATATACATATACACACAGGCATTTACACAAGGACAAAGAACAATTCAAGTAACACCAAAGTCTCTGGGCAGCCACCATCCACAACACTGCCTCGGAGGCCCTGGGCACCCCCACAGCATGTGTGCCCCTGACCTCTGTCCATGTCCAGGGTTGAAGCCTCTCTCCCTGGTGAAGATGTCCCTTCCCACCATAAGCTTCGTCTTCCCTCCGGCCCCGCAGTGCTGTCATCTAGTGTGCTGTCCCACCTGTGTCCCTCGGACCACTCCCGACCACCTTCAGCACCGCCATCATGGCTCCAACTAGTCCAGCCCCCCCGTGGCCGCACTCTGGTGAAATTGGAAACCTGCTCGTCGGCACCGTTCACTGCCTCGGGTGTCTCGCCGTACCGTACAGCACCCTCGTCCAGGATGCTCTGCTGTGCTGCCACTGTGTCCAGCTGCCACTGCTCGCTCCCGGGGTTCTCAGCTTCACACTCGTCGGCGACCCTCTCTGACCCAGGCGTCTTGACGCAGCTCTCGACTCCCTCATTCCATGAGTCATGCTGCATAGCCTCCGTATCCGGCCACTGCTCACCTCCGGGACATGCACCATCACCCTTGTCGGGCCCGCTCACCGACCTGGGCTCCTCACCGCTGCATTCAGTGCTCTCGGTGTTGGTGCGCCGCTGCGCTATCACCATGTTCCGCAGCTGCTGCTCCTCCTCGGGACACGCACCATCACCCTCGTCAGGCCCGCTCACTGACCTGGGCTCCTCACCACTGCATCTCGTGCTCTCAGTGTTGGTGCTCTGTTGTGCTGTCACCATGTCCTGCGGCTGCTGCTCCTCCCCGGGGCCGTCAGCCTGCCTGGCCTCCAGCGGCGGGGCTAACTCCTGCTGCGCCACCTCTCCGCCGGTGTTGGTCTCGCTTAACTCGGGCTCTCTCCATCTTTGCTCCGGCTCTGGCTGCTCGAGGGGTGAGGGCAATTCTGGGTCCTGCTCATCCTCCATCACATCATCATCCGAGCTGTAGTCACTCTCTGAGTCCCATTCACTGTCCGTTTCACTCACACTATGATCGTCGGCTGCACCCACGTCCGCAAAGCCCGTGTAAACCGGTCCTGGGCTGCTGACCATCTGTCCACCAATTTCAAAAGTGAAACCCAGCTCATCAAACAGGTCCCACCCCATCACATTCTTGCCCCGGCATGCCACCTGGAACCTGAACGCGGGAATGGTCTTCTCACCATACTGCACCGCCAGCGTGATACACCTGCTGTTCCCGGGGCCCTCATCGTCCGGCAGTTCTGCCGCATCCGGGCGCCGGGGTGTGAGCCTCCTAACCCAGGCCTCACTCACAATGGAGCGTGGGGCGGCAGTGGCTAACAGCATGGGCACCCTCACACCGTCCAGTTCCACCACCTGTTGCAGTCCAGACCATCCTTCAGGTCGTGCAATGTTGACACCTTGTCTGCTGTTGTCAGTGGCCAGGGGCTCCTCCACATGTGGCCCCAGTTCTGCCTCGAGGCCCAGTTTTCGCACCCTTAGCCCTGTTTCGGCACAAAACTAGCCTATTAGCTAGCCTGTCCATAGGCTCCGACTGAGCCTTTATCTCTCCCAAGCTAGCTAGTGCCGGCGTGTCCAGCGCCACCAGCCTCTTTGCCCACAACTCTCTGGCCCTCGTCCGCTCCGTGAAGTGCGCCTCCATGAGCCCGACAGCCTCCACGTAGCCCTCACTCGTGCCCAACAAGTTGAGAATCCTTTGGCCCTCTGCACTGAGGTTACAGGCCAGGAGGGCCCGCCACTGTCTCCCATCAAGCCGAGAGAAATCCAGCCAGTCGACATACTCCTCGAACTCACGTCTCCACTGCAGCCACGAAATCACCGGCTCACCCGGGTTTTCCAGAAACGGCAACAGCCGCTGATTTAGCCAGCACGCTCCCATTCTTCTCCTCGTCGCCAAATGTTATATCTGATAAATGACCAGGACGGAGGCGAGTCTTCATGCAGCAACTAACTAACTTTATTACGAACTTGAGTTTATATACAGAGTTGGCCGTGCCCGCCTGACGTCACCCTGTGGGTGGGCACGGCATCCCAGACACACACACTCATACCTAACAGAGAGCAGACAATTCCTCCCCCAGTGTGCATCTTTACCGGTAAAAGCTGGTTAAAAAAGTTCACCTTTGACCTCTTATGGTCAAGCTGTCAGTGAAACCATGTGAGATGCACTCTTCAGATATTGTGGCATCGCCATGCAAGAGATGAAAGCTTGTGGTCAAGTGGCCTCTCAGTTAACAGGGAGACAAAGTTTCTGTCCAAATACATACATACCCACACCACAGATTTTATATATATATATATATATATATATATATATATATATACAGTATATATATACACACACACACACACACACACACACACACACACACACACACACACAGTGGGCCAAAAAAGTATTTAGTCAGCTACCAATTGTGCAAGTTCTCCCACTTAGAAGATGAGAGATGTCTCCAATTTTCATCATAGGTATACCTCAACTATGAGAGACAAAATGAGAAAAAAAAATCCAGAAAATCACATTGAAGGATTTTTAATGAATTAACTGGTAAATTCCTCAGTAAAATAAATATTTGGTCACCTACAAACAAGCAAGATTTCTGGCTCTCACAGACTTGTAACAACTTCTTTAAGAGGCTCCTCTGTCCTCCACTCATTACCTGTATTAATGGCACCTGTTTGAACTCACTATCAGTATAAAAGACACCTGTCCACAACCTCAAACAGTCAGACTCCAAACTCCACTATGGCCAAGACCAAAGAGCTGTCAAAGGACACCGGAAACAAAATTGTAGACCTGCACCAGGCTGGGAAGACTGAATCTGCAATAGGTAAGCAGCTTGGTGTGAAGAAATCAACTCT
This sequence comes from Pholidichthys leucotaenia, assembly GCA_020510985.1. Lineage (NCBI taxonomy): Eukaryota > Metazoa > Chordata > Actinopteri > Cichliformes > Pholidichthyidae > Pholidichthys > Pholidichthys leucotaenia. Next base: position 135,217,530 of record CM035841.1, on the reverse strand, counting down.
GGAAGCAATTATTAGAAAATGGAAGACATACAAGACCACTGATACTCGATCTGGGGCTCCACGCAAGAGCTCACCCCGTGAGGTCAAAATGATCACGAGAACGGTGAGCAAAAATCCCAGAACCACACGGGGGGGGGGGGGGGGACCTAGTGAATGACCTGAAGAGAGCTGGGACCAAAGTAACCAAGGCTACATCAGAAACACACTACGCCACCAGGGACTCAAATCCTGCAGTGCCAGACGTGTCCCCCTGCTTAAGCCAGTACATGTCCAGGCCCGTCTGAAGTTTGCTAGAGAGCATTTGGATGATCCAGAAGAGGATTGGGAGAATGTCATATGGTCAGATGAAATCAAAATAGAACTTTTTGGTAAAAACTCAACTTGTTGTGTTTGGAGGAGAAAGAACACCATACCTACTGTGAAGCATGGGGGTGGAAACATCATACTTTGGGGCTGTTTTTCTGCAAAGAGACCAGGACGACTGATTCGTGTAAAGGAAAGAATGAATGGGGCCATGTATCGTGAGATTTTGAGTGAAAACCTCCTTCCACCAGCAAGGGCATTGAAGATGAAACATGGCTGGGTCTTTCAGCATGACAGTGATCCCAAACACACTGCCCCGGCAACGAAGGACTGGCTTCGTAAGAAGCATTTCAAGGTCCTGGAGTGGCCTAGCCAGTCTCCAGATCTCAACCCCATAGAAAATCTTTGGAAGGAGTTGAAAGTCTGTGTTGCCCAGCGACAGCCCCAAAACATCACTGCTCTACAGGAGATCTGCATGGAGGAATGGGCCAAAATACCAGCAACAGTGTGTGAAAACCTTGTGAAAACTTACAGAAAACGTTTGACCTCTGTCATTGCCAACAAAGGGTATATAACAAAGTATTGAGATGAACTTTTGTTATTGACCAACTACTTATTTTACTGAGGAATTTACCAATTAATTCATTATTCATTATTAATTCACAAAAATCCTTCAATGTGATTTTCTGGATTTTTTTTTTCTTATTTTGTCTCTCATACTTGGGGTATACCTATGATGAAAATTGGAGACATCTCTCATCTTTTAAGTGGGAGAACTTGCACAATTGGTGGCTGACTAAATACTTTTTTACCCTACTGTGTGTGTATATATATATATATATACTGTATATACGTGTATATATATATATATATATATATATATATATATATATATATATATATATAGCTCAAAAAAATTAAAGGAACACTTTTTAATCTGAGTAAGCTGGACTAGCCTGCCACAATTTCTTCACTAAGTTTTGGAGTGTTTTCATTTACATCAAAAGACGTGGCATCTTTTCATTCTTAACACATTATCCAGTCCATATCAGTGTAGATATCCAGCTTATTTTTCCCCCATTAAAATCTGATGTGTTTTCAAAGTGTTCCTTTAATTTTTTTGAGCAGTATATATATATATATATATATATATATATATATATATACGTATATATACACACACATACACACTGTAAATTAATCACCCTTTATTGTCATTCAACTGTACAACCAATCATGCACAGTAGAACGAGATTGTGCTTTACCCATCTACTGTGTTAATCACACACACCCCAAGTGCAGAATCAGAGGGCCGCTGCCATGCAAGGCGCCGCCACAAATTTCCCTCCTCCAGTCCATTAAGCTGGACGGCAGGAAGTTCCACTTTTATATGGTCTTCAGCATGACCCGGCCGGGATTTGAACCCCTGCCTCCCGGGTGTGGGGCAGATGCTCTACCAAATGAGCCACCACTCCGGTATGTGTATTGTATTATATATATATATATATATATATATACATACACACACACACACATATATATACATACACACACACTTGCAATCAAAAATTATTCTGCCCCCATTACATTTTGGGGTTTACTGGCAAATTTTAACATTTTCAAGTTTATGCAATAAAAAATAAACAAGAACAGTTTAAATAGTTAAATGAAACTAAAATTACAAGGATTTTATTCAAATTCAACGCTAAATCCTATTGCCAATGGTTTTGTTAATGGCTCTGGGGAGGTCGCAGGCATTTCCAATGTCCTCCAGGGAAGGCCACTGAAGAGTCACATCTCTAACCCCAGCACACATCCCACTATGTCCCGCAGCCGGATTCGGCACCGTTCCTGGCCTTGGCCTGACTGAGTTTTGGCAAACCATTACCAGATCTCAGCTGTAGGTACTGACACTCAGCCATGATCGCCCGATTCCATTGGCTACCTGAGTTTTCTTGTAAAACTGTAACTGTTATTTATGTCTTTGACAAACAGATTCAGAGTTTTCCAAATCCCCATTCAGACCCTTCAGTCGCACACACCTGCTGTGTGGATTTTTACCTGTGGGCAGCAGAGGTAACGAAGGAAAGTCTTCAGAAAGCAGAAACTGACCAAACCTTCTCCGGGTCAGCGTCGTTGTCTTACAAATATTTCTCACATTTGTTGGTGACAGAGAAAGGTCTTTTTAACTGTTTTATCAGCAAATCATACCGCAAACTTCCATTAGTCTCGCCGCCATCTTGAGTCAATGCACGTGTGCGCGAAAATGACGTCACATCCTCTCCTTACGTCACTGTGGCAGCAGCCTTCAGACAGTACAAATGAGTTTGTGCAGTAAATAACGTCCAGAGTAGAACATGTCGTGTTATTAAAACACTGCGTGAGTCCGACTGTAGTTTTTAACGTCACTTTTTTATTGCACCAAATGTCAACCTCGCTGCTAGTCTGTCACTCTTCCGCCAGCCGCCTCCGTGACGTCATCCATGCGCGACTTTGTAGTTCTTTTCCAAATAACTCATTTACACCACATCTCCCCTTTCTAGTATCAATGGGTAGACTGCCATTGATTCATCAGACCTTAGAGGATTATTCTGCCTCTGTGGCTGGAAGATCTGGTCCTACCTAATACCATTCACACACACAACAAACACACTGCAGTTTACCCTTAGCACTGAACAATATGTGCAAAATCAAGTACAATACTTCCATCCTAAACCCTGTACTGTTCTGTCCTCACTCTAAACTCTGAACTTGAACATTTACATATAAAAGAGTGCAAAATCAGAAAAACAGTGCAATACATTTGCAACCTTTTTTTTCCACTATTATTTTCAAAAGTTCAATCTTCATAATTGTTTATAAGTCCAACCGGGTTGGTTTTACAACCGCTCTCCCAGACCTGGTTCTAGGAGTAGGAGTAGATGGTGGTTCAGGAACGATCTGCTGTGATGATGTTGCTGCAGGTTGTTCTGCTGAAGGTTGTTCTGGAACACCTTCCGGGAACTGCTCAGCTGCAGCACTGTTGCTCTGCTCCGATGAGGAGTTCCAGGGGATGAGATGACGACGGTTTCGCCTGATGGTCCCACGGGGTCCCTCCACCAGATAAGAGCGCGGTGTGGTGTGATTTCCGATGACAGCACCTGCTGCTCCTTGATCGGTCACCCACACGTCCTGTCCTGGAGTGAGTCTGTTGAGATGCTTTGCACGGTGTCTCAGGTTATAGCGTTGCGCATCCTTTGTTTTCCTCTTCCCTTCGTTCAGCATAACAGCATTTCTATCCGGAAGAGCAGGACTCAACAACGCAGGAAGAATAGGCACAGTTGTACGAAGCCGCCTTCCCATGAGCAGCTGAGCTGGGCTATACCCATTTTGGAGAGGGGTAGCCCTGTAGGCCAGTAAAGCAAGATAGGGGTCATCTGACTTCTTCAAAAGCCCCTTCACTGTCTGCACTGCATGTTCCGCTTCAGCATTGCCCTGGGGATATTTTGGGCTGCTGGTTACATGCTGGAACCCGTACAACTTTGCAAATGCTGCAAAAGCTGCTCCAGAGAATTGTGGCCCATTGTCTGTCACCAGGGTTTCACAGATTCCATGATGTGCAAAGATTGACTTAAGGTGGTGGATCACATCATTAGATCTTGTGGGAGTTAGCAGGGCAATCTCCACATCTCTTGACATGTAGTCCACCACTAGCAAGTAGGTCTTGCTCCCTAACATGAACAAGTCTGCTCCCAACTTCTGCCATAGTCTGTCTGGGCATGGTGTCGGCATCAGTGGCTCCCTGTGGTTCTGTCTCTCCTGACAGCATGCTCTGCAGTTGAGAACCAACTCATTCAGCTGCTGACTCAACCCCGGCCACCATACTGACTGTCGTGCCCGTTCTCTACACTTAACCACACCCTGGTGTCCTTCGTGCAGCTTAGCGAGAACATCATTTCTCATGGTTGAGGGTATGACGAGCCTATCTCCCTCTAGCAGTAGACCATCCTGGACAGCTCTGTCAGTCCAGTATAGCTTGAGCGCAGGTTCATTTATGCCATAAGCTGGCCAGCCTTCTGCACACAGCTGCATCACTCGAGCACACACACTGTCCCTCTGCAGCTGCTCTCTCAGCTTCTCCAGATAGGCAGTGCTTGCAGGTAGGTTCTCCATCACCATATCCACGTAGATATTTGTGTCCTCGAACAGCTCTTTGTCAGCTGGTGTCCCTTTTCTTGTGACAGGTGCTCGCGACAATGTATCAGCTGTCCACAGGCACTTCCCTGGCACATGAGATATGGAGTAGGAATAGCGCATAAGACGCATTCGAAAGCGTTGTATCCGAGGGGGTAGAGCGTCCAGTGCTTGAGACCCCAGGAGACTCAGGAGAGGCTTGTGATCTGTCTCCAACTGGAAGTGTTTTCCAATGAGGAAGTTGCTGAGCCTCTCGCAAGCCCAGGTCAGGCTCAAAGCCTCCTTTTCCACTTGTGCATATCTCTGCTCGGTGGGTGTGAGAGACCGCGACATGAAGGCTACTGGTCTCCACTCCTCACCCCAGTTTTGTAGCAGGACTCCTCCAAGTCCATAAGACGATGCGTCTGCCGTAACTTTGCATTCTCTGTTAGGATCATATACGGCTAGCACCAGTGGCGACGTCAGGGCATCCTTTAAGTCCTGGAAGGATTTAGCCTGGTCAGCGCCCCACACCCAGCAGTTCTTCTTTGAAAGGAGATCTCTGAGGGCTTTATCCCTCTCAGCTAGCTGCGGGATAAACTTGCCTAGCTGGTTTACCATTCCAAGGAAAGATCTTAGTTCACTCACTGTTTTTGGCTCAGGCATTTCCCTCACAGCCTCCGTCTTGCTCGGGTCTGGACTGATGCCGCTAGCGGAGATCACGTGGCCTAGGAAGGTCACCTCAGACTTTGACAGATCACACTTGCCAATGTTAAGTGTGATACCTGCCTTCTGAATCTTTCTTAGCACGGTATGCAGGCGAGCATCATGCTCCTCTTGCGTACAACCCCACACCAGCACATCGTCAATGTGACAAACCACGCCTTCGAGCCCTTCTGTGACCTCCGTCACCATTCTGTTCTGAAAGTGTTCAGGAGCGGATGCAATGCCAAAAGGTAGCCGTTTGAAATAATAGCGTCCAAAGGGCGTGATGAACGTTGTCAGTTTCGCTGAATCTTCTGTCAATGGGATTTGCCAAAACCCCATATTTGCATCCAGCTTACTAAATATTTTGGCTCCAGCCAGCCTCCCAAGTGTTTCCTCTACTGATGGTAGAATGAACTTCTCTCTACACACGGACTCATTGAGGTTAGTGAGGTCAACACTATTCGCACAGGATCCATCTTGTTCTTTCTGGGCATTACCACGATGCCAGCACACCAGTCTGTAGGCTCCTCAATTCTGTATATCACCCCAAGGCTTTTCATGCGGGACAGCTCTTGCTTGACTTTGTCCATTAGTGGCAATGGGATCCTCCTTGGTGTCTTGAGTGAAAATGGTTTGGCACCTGGTTTGAGCTTGATGGCATATGCCTGGCGCACCTCACCTAGTCCGCTGAATAGTTTTGGATAGTTCTCCTTTAATGACTCTACAGTATAGTGACACTGTCAAGGCGTGCAACAAGCCCTAGTCTGCAGCTCACGGACCTCCCTAGCAGGGCAGTGTGCACATAACGGACAACATACACTTCCTCCATCTCCTCTTTCCCACCAATTCTCAACAACAGCTTGGCAATGCCCACAACATCAAGTGGCCTCCTCCCCGGTCTCAGGAGCGGCTTAGGTGCTTTGTGGAGCGCAGGTGGGTTTTCTCTGAGTATTTTCTGGAACACAGCATGTGGCAAAACTGTGACATCAGCACCCGTGTCAATTTTGAACGTCACGCTGCTGTCATGAATGTCAATGTTGACCATCCAAGGATCACCGTCTGTTGTAACACTGCCGAGGAAGATGGCATCCTCATCCTCTTCCACCTCAAGTACAGATTTTACGGTCTTGCACACACGTTTATAGTGACCCTTTCTCCCACAAGCATGACAGTTCACTTCATTTGCAGGGCACTCCCGTTTTGAATGTGATGGAGAGCTGCCACATTTATGACATTTTAACTGTGTCCCCTTTTCCTTGCTATTCTGAGTATCTCCGGATCCATTTGGCCCACTCCTGCGGCTTAGAAAAGTCGAAGGGCTCCGGCGGCTGGATGTTGAACGTAGCGCACGGACCCGCTGCCACAGCGGCTCCCGGAGCGGTTGTTATCCCTCCATTTGCATCTTCGTCTCCACTCATCGTGTCCGCAAACTCCCCTCTCTTCCTCCGCGGTGTACAAACGATCCTTTTCTTTCCGGGCTTACCTCTCTACGTTAACTACAGGACTTCTGACACCATGTCGTGTTATTAAAACACTGCGTGAGTCCGACTGTAGTTTTTAACGTCACTTTTTTATTGCACCAAATGTCAACCTCGCTACTAGTCTGTCACTCTCCCGCCAGTCGCCTCCGTGACGTCATCCCTGCGCGACTTTGTAGTTCTTTTCCAAATAACTCATTTACACCACAGAACACAAGAGGGAAGAGAAGAAAGAAAATCTTGATTGTGAGTCTTCGAAAAGAATTCTCTGTTTCTGGTTGAATCGTCCAGCTAAATTGGGATGGTTAGGAGGAAGTCTACCAGAAGAATCAAGCAATATTAATCAAAAATATTATTAGCGGAGAGTAAATAAGATAAGATAAGATAAGATAAGATAAGCCTTTATTAGTCCCACAACGGGGAAATTCCAGGATTGCAACAGCACAGGGATAGCAACACTCAGAGCAACAATCAGAAGGCAAGAAAAAAAACAAGCAAGCAAGAGCAGCTAATATACATATGTACATATTACTATAAAATATATATATACACACACACACACACAGACACACAGTGCAGAGCATTGTAGCTGGATGGAATAAATATATGAATATATGAACACACAGTGCAGAGCATTGTAGCTAGGTGGAATAAATATGCAAGTATATAAACACACACAGTGCGGAGCAATGTAGCTAGATGGAATAATATGTAGATATATAAAAACACAGTGCGGAGCATTGTAGCTAGATGGAATAAATATATAGATATATAAATATAAACACACCCAGTGCTGAGCATTGTAGCTAGATGGAATAAATATATAGATATATAAATATAAACACACCCAGTGCAGAGCATTGTAGCTGGATGGAATAAATATGTAAATATATAAACACCCACAGTACGGAGCATTGCAGCTAGGTGGAATAAATATGCAAGTATATAAACACACACAGTGCGGAGCAATGCAGCTAGATGGAATAATATGCAGATACATAAAAACACAGTGCGGAGCATTGTAGCTAGATGGAATAAATATATAGATATATAAATATAAACACACCCAGTGCTGAGCATTGTAGCTAGATGGAATAAATATATAGATATATAAATATAAACACACCCAGTGCAGAGCATTGTAGCTAGATGGAATAAATATGTAAATGAAAGTGTTTGATAAATTAAATATACTTGTAAGTCATCAAGACCAAATAATCGGATAGTGTCTAAATGCTGTGCATTTCATTATTTGGGAAAAATATGGCTATAACTGCAATACCAGTTAGTGCAAAATTTTGTGTAATAAATACCTTTTTATTGCATTATTGGTGTGTCACTCCACCCTTCTAAGTACAATTCTATGTGTTTAGTAAATTCCTTCTGCTCACATTTGATGAATGAGGCCCATCTTACAATGGACCCCAAAGCTGGAACATTGTTGTTGGAAAATTCTGAGGTTTTCATCTTCTTCCACTTAATCCTTTTCAGGTCACGGGGGGGGGGGGGGGGGGGGGGCCTGGAGCCTATCCCAGCATCTTTGGGCGAGAGGCAGGGTACACCCTGGACAGATCGCCAGTCCATCACAGGGCCAACACAGAGAGACAGACAACCATTCACTCTCACAGTCATACCTAAGGACAATTTAGGATCCCCAGTTTGATGCCAATTCTGAGGGGTTTTTTTCAGCTTAAATGTCTAATTAATTTCTGGCCACACCTGGAGGTGGGGTTACATCAGGGATTGGCTCTGAGCCCCTTCTTGTTTGCCATGGTGACAGACGAGGTCAGGCAGGAGTCTCTGTGGACCATGATGTTTGCAGACGACATTGTGATCTGTAGTGAGAGTAGGGAGCAAGTGGAAGAGAACCTGGAGAGGTGGTGGTGTGCTCTGGAGAGAAGAGGAATGAAAGTCAGTTGAAGCAAGAGAGAGTACATGAGTGTGAATGAGTGGGAGGCAGGTGCAACAGTGAAGATGGAAGGAGTAGTGGTAAAGTAGATGAGTTTAAATACCTGGGGTCAACCATCCAAAGCAATGGAAAATGCACAAGAGAGGTGAAGGAGTGCAGACAGGGTGGAGTGGGTGGAGACAAGTGTCAGGGGTGATTTGTGACAGAAAGGTAGCAGCAAGAATGAAAGGGAAGATTTACAAGACTGTAGTGAGACCTACTATGATGTATGGTTTGGAGATGGTGGTGCTGACAAAAAACGGGGTCAAGCTGGAGGTTGCAGACTTGAAGATGCTAAGATTTTCATTGGAAGTGACAAGATTAGAAATTAGTATATCACAGGGACCGTTTATTTTATCTCCAAACTGCTCAAGTTGAGCAGTTAGAGAGGTAAGGCTGAGATGGTTTGGACATGTGCAGAGGAGGGATAGTGGATGTTTTGGACAAAGGATGTTGAAGCTGGAGCTGCCAGGCAGGAGGAAAAGAGGAAGACCACAGAGGAGATTCATGGATGTAGTGAAGGAGGACATGGAGAGAGTTGGTGTTACAGAGTAAGATGCAAGGGATAGGGTGAGATGGAGACAGATGATCCGCTGTGGCAACTCCTAAAGAGAGCAGCTGAAAGAAGAAGAAGAAGAATTTCTGGCCACACTTCATGGTTTTTTAAATGTTTATTACTGTGGGGAGCGTGAAAAAACGAGGCTGAATTATTTCTTAATTCAGGTTATATTGTTGCGATCACATCCCCAGCTATCTCTCAAGAACAGAAGAGCCGGAGCTGAGTCAAAACCTTCTCTTTTATGCACACAAGGACAAAGGAAGAATCACATATCACAGTCAACCCCCCTATTGACAATAACTCTCCCCCCGCGCCCTTCAGTCCTCCGCCTGGGCCCCAGGAGGTCAGGAAGTCCTTTCAGCTCCTTATCGCCGTACCTCCGTCTTCTTGTTGTAATCCACAGGCGGTCCAGACATATTGTCCCATCTAAGACGTGAGGTCAATCCACACATGCAATCTCAAGCATCCCATAGTGCTTATACATATGTAGGTAAAAATACATGAGCTACATAACCCCCCCCCAAACGTTGAAGAATGGACAATATACTGTATAAGCGTTAATAAAACATGATAACCTCAATAGCATAGTCTATACCACATGATCATATCAAAAATCAGTGATAACCTCAATAGCATAGTCTACACCACATGATCACATTAAAATTCATTCTGTACGCCGTCTGGGCTTCAAACGTCTTCCGAATCTGCTGTAAGCAGGTCTCGCCGTCCCTGCGGTGCCGTCCTACAAAGAATCTGCAGACTGAGGAAGAGAGTGGTTATTTGATCCCTGCGGGAGCTCAGGGACATGTTCCCTGGGGGGTCTGCCATGTCGAGGTGCCCTCGCCACCCGTACAGACTCGTCGTTCATCACAAAAGCAAGCTTTAGTATGTCAATACTAACTGTCTCTTTTCTGTCTCCCAAATCTAGCACAAAATGCTTATCACCTGATTCCAGCACCCTATACGGACCATCATATGGCGGGCGGAGGGTCGGTCTCAGAGCCTCGTGCCTGACAAAAACGAACTCGGCATTTTTCAAAGCTTTGGGAACAAAAACGCGTGGAAAAGTGTGATGAACGGGGCCCGGGAGCGTGTCTGCTCCCGTGCCAATCAGTGGCCCCAGAGCCGGGGGGCGCCCCGGCTCCGGATGCTCTGGTAGGAATTCACCGGGCAGCCTGAGAGGTTGTGCAAAAACTAACTCAGCTGGGGAGGCATTTAAATCCTCTTTGGGGGCAGAACGCAACCCCAATAAAACCCATGGTAGTTTGTTTACCCAATCTGCATCCGTAAGCGACGCTCTGAGGGCTGCCTTCAAAGACCTATGAAAACGCTCGCATAAACCATTAGCCTGGGGGTGATAGGCGGTAATGCAATGAATTTTCGCTCCTAAGCTGCTGGCCATCGCTGACCAGAGCTCAGAGACAAATTGAGGCCCTCTGTCGGACGTAATATCCGACGGAACCCCGAAACGTGCTACCCAGGCCGTCAAAAAAACGCGAGCCACCTCTGCAGCTGTGGTCGATGCCAGGGGGACCACTTCCGGCCAACGTGTGGTTCGATCCACCATTGTCAAAAGATGTGTGAACCCCTGCGAAGACGGTAGGGGGCCCACGAGGTCGACATGCACGTGATCGAATCTCTTGGCCGGAATGTGGAACGGTTCTAAGGGAGCTTTTGTGTGTCTGTGAATTTTGGCCTGCTGGCAAGCCATGCAGGTTTGTGCCCACTCTTTCACGTGCTTGCGCAGGCTCGGCCAAACAAACTTCTCCGCTACCATTTTCACAGAAGCGCGCACTCCCAGGTGTGCCAGGGAGTGAACCGAGTCAAAAACGTGGCGGCGCCACACGGCTGGGATTACCGGGCGCGGTCGCCCAGTCGATACATCGCAGATTAGTGGGGGCATACCGGCTTGCAAACACCTACTCTCCAGCCTTAACCCTGTTGGTCCAGACAGGAGCGCGCGCACGTCCGCATCGCTACCCTGTTCCGCTGCCATGGCTGCGTAATCTATTCCCACGTGAACTGGGGCCGCGTGCGCTTCCGCGCTGCTATTTTGCCTTGCGGCTGTGGTAGTATAATCTGCCTCCGCGCGCACCGGTGCTGTGACTGCGCGAGAGAGGCAGTCTGCCACTACGTTGACTTTACCCGCTACGTGCTGAATATCAGTGGTAAACTCCGAAATTGCGGCCAGTTGCCTCTGTTGCCGGCCCGACCAAGGTTCTGAAATTTTGGACATCGCAAAAGTGAGCGGCTTATGGTCGACAAAAGCGGTGAAATGCTGACCTTCCAGCCAAAACTGGAAATGGCGGATGGCCAAATGGAGCGCTAACAGCTCCCTGTCAAACGTGCTGTATTTCCGCTCGGCTTCGTTCAAGGATCTGCTGAAAAATGCCAGCGGCTGCCAAACTCCGGCAACATGCTGTTCCACGACCGCCCCTATGGCCAAATCTGATGCGTCGGTGGTGAGCGCTATGCGGGCCGATGGATCAGGATGAGCTAGAAGCGCGGCGTCAGCCAGGGCTTTTTTTACCTCCGCGAATCCGCCCTCCTGCTCCGGGGACCACTCGATAGGATTGGAGGGTTTTTGTTTTTTGAGCGCAGCGTATAATGGTTGCATGAGCTGCGCTGCGTGTGGTAGGAAACGGTTATAAAAATTTACCATTCCTAATAACTCCTGCAATGATTTGACCGTTTGTGGTCGGGGAAAATCTGCCACTGCGCGCACCTTATCCGGTAGCGGGATTGCCTCTTCTGGGGAGACGCGGTGTCCCAAAAAATCGATCTGCGCCACGCCAAACTGGCACTTGGCTGGATTAATTATTAACCCGTGCTCTCCCAACCTCCGAAAAACCGCAGTGAGGTGCTTTTCGTGTTCCTCTTCTGAAGTACTGGCGACTAAAATGTCGTCGAGGTAGACGAACACAAAAGGGAGATCGCGTAACACGGCATCCATCATACGTTGGAATGTTTGTGCGGCGCCTTTAAGACCAAACGGCATACGCAAAAACTCAAAAAGTCTAAAAGGGGTTATTACCACTGTTTTAGGAATGTCCTCAGGATGGACTGGAACCTGATGGTAGCCGTGAACCAGGTCTATTTTAGAAAAAATGCGCGCCCCCGCTAGATGCACTGAGAAATCCTGAATGTGCGGGATTGGGTAGCGGTCATGTGCTGTGGCGTTGTTTAGTCTGCGGTAATTGCCGCAAGGTCTCCAGGAGCCGTCAGCTTTAGGGACCATATGCAGCGGCGAAGCCCAGGGGATCTTCGAGCGGCGAATAATGCCCAGCCTCTCCAGGCTGGCGAACTCCTCACACACGACGGAGAGCTTAGCGGCATCCAAACGCCGAGCTTTCGCGAAGACGGGGGGGCCCACTGTAGTGATAAAATGCTCCACCCCGTGTTTCGCAACTGTTGCCGAAAAAGTAGGAACCGTGAGCGCTGGAAATTGGGTGAGGAGTGTGTTAAACTTACCGCCTGCTGTGGCGACGTTGGTCTGCACCGGTGGTGGGGACACTCAAGCTGCACAAGGAATAGAATAGAAAGATAGTGCATTAACTAATCGTCTGTTGGCAAGATCAACTAACAAACCATGTGAGCACAGAAAATCGGCACCTAACATGTTGAAGCTCACCGCCGCTATGATAAAAGTCCATTCATAAGTGCGACCGTGCAAGGACAGAAGCAAAGTCCTTTCTCCGTAGGTGCTGATGCTCGAGCCGTTCGCCGCCGTTGCCCCGTCACCACGGGGGCCAGCCAACCGGTCAGCATAGGTCGGGGTGATGAAACTCAATTGGGCTCCGGTGTCTACGAGGAAGTGCCGCCCGGAGCTCGCATCTGTGATGTACAGCAGCTTATTTCTTTCACCGAGAGCCGAAGCTGCTAACGAATCCCGGTTCTGGAGTTTCCCGAGCTCTTGTAGCTGCACGGCGGCACACACCTGTGTGCCTTCTCTGCGAAACGCCAGTGATAATAACAGAGGCCATCTCCTCCACTGCGCCAGGGCCGCGTCGCTGCCATTGATGGTGGGGCTGGCTCCGCTGTCTCTGGCTCTTCGTTGCCTTGGGTCGCTGCACCTAGGTCTGTCGCTGCCGCTGTGGCTGTCTGCTCGCCGCAGGAGTCGAGGAGTCGCTGCGCCTCTCGGGCCATCGCACGGAAGTCCTGCTGGATCACACAAGGCATGCCGGAGAGGGTCCCTCTCATGTGTGCCGTTAGGTTGCTTAGGAAGATGTGCTGAAATAGGAAATTGTCGTTGTCCGATTCCCTCAGCTGCAGCATGTCTTCCATCAGGGCGACTGGCCTGCGCCCTCTCTGGCCGTGCAAAGCCAGGAGCCTCCTAGCCCTCTCTTCGGCTGAGGGCGTGAAACACTCGGTGAGGGCAGCCTTCAACTCGTCGTATTTGTTGTCAGCAGGTGGCTGCTGTACCAGGCTCCGCATGCATCGAGCTGTGTGGTTGTCGAGTCTTGCGATGACGTGGTAAAACTTAGTGTCATCCGCCGTTATCCCTGCGAGCATGAACTGTGCCTCAGCCTGGAGGAACCACGAGTCAGGGTTGTCCTGCCAGAATTCTGGCAGTTTAATGGAGACGGCGCTCGCTTGGGCAGACTCCGACGAGTCTGCATCAGGAGAATCCCTTCTATGCATTGTCTCACGTCTCTTGGTCACCAATGTGGGGAGCGTGAAAAAACGAGGCTGAATTATTTCTTTAATTCAGGTTTTATTCTTGCGATCACATCCCCAGCTATCTCTCAAGAACAGAAGAGCGGGAGCTGAGTCAAAACCTTCTCTTTTATACACACAAGGACAAAGGAAGAATCACATATCACAGTCAACCCCCCTATTGACAATAACTCTCCCCCCGTGCCCTTCAGTCCTCCGCCTGGGCCCCAGGAGGTCAGGAAGTCCTTTCAGCTCCTTATCGCCGTACCTCCGTCTTCTTGTTGTAATCCACAGGCGGTCCAGACATATTGTCCCATCTAAGACGTGAGGTCAATCCACACATGCAATCTCAAGCATCCCATAGTGCTTATACATATGTAGGTAAAAATACATGAGCTACAATTACATACTTTCTGCTTACAGATGGTTCATTTAATTAAAGGGGAAAATATTTTATGGTATCCGCCTTATTCCTAGGCCCCAAGATGCCTTGCGTGAATTATGGTAGCAACTTCCAGTACTAGTTTAGAACGTATGGTTGTCACTGAAACGGGACACTTTTCCTTATTAAAAAACAATGACTTCGGCATCAGAAATGCAGGAACATGGCCTCTTGCACCTCAAAACAGTAATATAATCATACCACTTTCCAAGACTATCGAGGGATGGGAAGATGACCTTATAAAGTGGCCTCGTAGACAGTAGCTCCATCAGTTAGCGCCGCTGCTAAAATGCTACCGCTGTAAACAAATGACCCGTGCTGTCATGACTGAAATAAATAATCAGCCCACGTGCGCGATGCAGCAACAAAAGGGACAACCAAACAACAATACATGTTTGAGGTTCTTTTATTAAATAGCAAAATCCTCGCATGGCTACAGAAACAGTCACTCGCCAGAGGAAGGTGCCTGTGGAGAAGACGAGGGCTGACTGAGGAGGAATGGAGTAAGGGAAAATGGGCTAGCCAAATTGCCACTTACAGTAGCTCCGAGGGAGAACCAGCAGGGCCCTAGCAGGGAATAGACGAACCAGCAGGGTGAGGGATGAGCTGGTGGTGCCTGACCGGGTGGAGGTAGCTGAAGGTGAGTGGAGATGTGGCAGGAGAGCGCGTGGAGTCCCAGTGACACACCCGCACGATGGCAGCAACCTTTAGGAGGAGAAAAAGCACACAGGTTAATAACTTTTTAACAAATGTGAATCAAAGACTTGCTGTCTGAACAGTAGTATACCCAGACGAACCAGTGTTGAATCACTGAAGGATGCCTCCTTATGAACGCTAGTTGATGAGAGGGCGCAGGTGTATCTTCTCATTCAGGTGCGCTGTTGACCTGAGGAGAGATGAACGGGAAGGAGGGGGTGCACTCTCACCACTCATGACACGTGCTGGCAAAATGAGGCACTTTGAGGACATTTTCAAAACTGATGTAACGTTATTTCCATATTCTGCATTGAAAGATTTTCAAAATGATATTTCATTTGTAGGAAGTACACAAAACCTGACCCGGAAAAAAGACGATTTGTTTATATTTTGGCTAGATTGAAAACTAGCGTTCAATCGGTCAGGAGTTACATCTTCCACAAAAGCATAGGTAGTTTTAGAAAGTACAATTTCTAAGCTTTCCAATGATACCAGACACTCATGGGGTTTTCCTGGGACTTTGTGCTACCAAACAAAGTAAGAGTCATGATTTATGACTTCTCGTTGCCTGTACTCATATGCTGTGTTTGAAATGCTCACTCCTTCCCCATATAGTGTACTATATAGTGAATCAGCCATTTTGTAGTGCTGTTCGAAATCTTAACTGAAAATTTCATTCACTATATAGTACACTCAAAATATCCCACAATGCATTTTGAAAGGTAGTGTACAACGGATGGTCACTACATGAGCCAATATATCCCATAATGCAATGTGCAGCCGACAGAGCAGTGAGAGGAGAGCTTCACATCACAACATAAAGTACCTCAAGGAATTTATATTTAATTTGGGAAAAACGATGATTTGATTTAATATATATTTACTACAAATTACATGCAGGTATTCATTTTTTACCACCTTTGCTCCGTTATGTTTTACTGTCTCACCATGATGACGTCATTAACCACGCCGCAAAAACAAGCCCAGTAGTGTCCGAAATCTTATAATTTTATTGTTATGTTGAGTTTACTATATAGTCCACTATATCTAAATCAATCAATCAATCAGTCACTCAACCTTTACTGTCATGATGCTATGCATACAACTGTAGTGCAACAAGATGAAATTGCGTTTCTCTAGGCATCCGTATTGTAAAAAGAACATAATTTAAAAACACACTCACACACCCCCACCCCGACAGCCATTCACATATCCCTGAGACACAGTTGGATATTACAGTAATGTTAACTTATTACAGTTGCAGTTAAAATGATAATAACTGCCTATGTATATATAAAACAATTAAAATGGCTAAGTGAATCTAAGTAGCTAAGAAATAAATACTTAAAACTGACAAAAACTATAATATACATATAATATACATAATGTCCATAAAGTGCAGTAATATGTGTAAAGGATTCCGGTTCAAATGTTCAGCATCCTAACAGCTTGTGGAAGGAAGCTGTTGATCAGTCTGGTGGTTCTGCCTCTGATGCTCCGGAATCGTTTGCCAGATGGCAGCAGTTCAAAGTGTTTGTGCAGAGGGTGAGAGTGGTCCTTAACAATGTTCAGTGCCCTGCTCCTACAACGGCTCTGAAAAAGTTCTTGAACAGAGGGGAGGGAAACTCCAATTACCTTCTCAGCTCCCTTAACTATCCTCTGCAGAGCTTTTTTGTCTGACATACTGCAACGGGAGTACCATATTGCAATGCAGTACGTCAGAACACTCTCCACCACACCTCTGTAGAAGGTCCTGAGGATGCAGATGGGGAGAGAGGCCTGTTTGAGTTTCCTCAAGAAGTGCAGTCTCTGCTGGGCCCGCTTCCTGATCCCCAAGGAATTCTTGCTCCAGGTCAGGTCCTGCGAGATCTGCACTCCGAGGAACTTGATGTTCTCCACTCTCTCCACCGAATGGCCACTGATGCAGAGAGGGACGTGTTCAGGCCATGACCACCGGAAGTCGATAATCATCTCCATTTTGTCCACATTGAGCACCAGATTGTTCTCCCGGCACCAGCCCTCCAGGTCTCTAACTTCTTCCCTGTACATTGATTCCTCATCCCTCTGAATAAGTCCCACCACTGTGGTGTCATCCGCAAACTTAATAATCTGGTTCCCCTCGTGTCTGGACACACAGTCATGTGTTAAAAGTGAAAGCAACAGTGGACTGAGTACACAGCCTTGAGGGGATCCAGTGCTCAGCGTGATGGAGTTGGAGATGTTGTTTCCAACCCGAACAGACTGAGGTCTCTTGGTCAGGAAATCCAGGATCCAGAGATATGTGGCGGTGTTCAGACCGAGAAGGAGTAATTTCTCCATCAGTCTCTGGGGAATAATGGTGTTAAATGCTGATCTGAACTCAATGTACAGGAGTCTGGCATTGGTGTCTTTCTGATCCAGGTGGGTAATGACAGAGTGCAGGGTGGTGACTATAGCGTCCTCTGTGGAGCGATTTGAACGATACACGAACTGGAGCGGGTCATGTAATGCAGGGAGGCAGGCTGTAATGTGTGGTTTAACAAGCCGTTCAAAACGCTTCATCACAATTGGTGTCAATGCGACAGGACGATAGTCATTCAGACAGGACACAACCGCTTTCTTTGTCACCGGTACTATGATAGAGGTCTTGAAGCATCTAGGAACGATGGCCTGACTCAGGGAAATGTTATATATGTCACTCAGGACATCCGCCAACTCACTCGCGCAGACTCGGAGCACACGTCCCGGGATGTTGTCCGGACCTGCAGCTTTACGCGGGTTGACCCTAATTAGGGTCCTCCATGTATCCGCTGCGTTGATGGTGATAGCTGGTCCCACAGATGGTGAAGATGGGCCAGCCCTCCCTCTGATTGTCAGGTTTGATGCTTCAAAACATGCAAAGAAGTTATTGAGCCTGTCTGGAAGCAAAGCGTCATCATCATCGACCCCCTGCTTAGACTTATAATCCGTCAATGCCCGTACTCCCTGCCACATCCGTTTGGTGTTCCCTTTGTCACAGAAATGTCCCTGGATTTTCTCCGCGTAGGTGCATTTCGCCGTCTTAATTCCCTTCACGAGCGCAGAGCTGGCTGAGCGGAGGGCAATCCTGTCCTTCGCTCTAAAGGCTGCATCTCTGGCAGTGAGCAGCAAGCGCACCTCTGCAGTCATTCAGGGTTTATAGTTGCCCTGTGCAGTGAAGGTCTTCAATATAGTGACATCCCCTGTGCACTTCGCGATGTAGCTGGTGACCATTTCAGCGTGCTCCTCCACATCAATCCTGTCTCCCTGAGAGGCTGCTATTTTGAAAACCTCACAGTCTGTATGCAGAAAATTCACTATATAGTGAGTAGGGAGGGAGTGAGTGAGTGAACATTCCAAACACAGCCATAATGACGCGGTGTGCATTCCGACCAGCACGTCTCTCCACCGCAAAAAAAATTGGCTGCATTTTGGTTAAAAATATGTTAGACATAATCAAATTTACTTTCGAGCAGATGTACGCCACAACACCGTGCTTGGATGTCATCTGTCACCGTGTGGTGAGAAGCCTCCATTTATCCAGTCTGGCACAACCACGAACACCAGCAACAAGTACCAGAACTACGCCAAAACATTCAAAAAATACAAAAAACTATAAGAGCTGAAATTAGCTGCCACTTGAGTGCAAAACACGCATGTGGACTATACATTAAAATTAATTTGAAAAACTTTTAAAAACGCTATTTTAAATGCCCCTGCTTACTCCACTCTCACTGACTGATTTAACACTAGGTCAGCTGAAACCGGAAGCCCCGCCCATAATTGTTCCGACAGCGGCACCCCCAGGAATAAGGTGGATTTAGTTTTAGTTTGAAACTCCTGCCGGATGTGACCATTAGCTAGCGTAATGCTGCTACTTTGGTTAGCTGGTTGAATGACAGCAGGCTCCAGAATCTCCGTCAGAGTCTGGTTCTGTGGACAGAACAGATTTGGATCGACGCCGAAAAGTGGCTGATGTGGATTTAAAAGCTGAAATGGAGCTGAGAAGAGACGGTTAGTTTAATTCCCTCTGATGGAAACGCCAATCATGATGTTAAGCTAACGTTAGCCTCTTCCTGAGTCCGCCGATCTTTAAAAAGTCATAATGTTTGTCAGCAGATTCTCTGCTAAATATTAGTGGGTGAATGTCAGAGTTTCTCTACAGGTGTCCACATAAATAATAGAAAAAGCCCCCCCCCCCCCCAAATAAAAAACAAACAAAAAAAAACAAACCTCATTGTCGTCCCAAGGAGTTTTTGTAGAAGGAAAAACCTCTCCTTTCAACTATGTTCACCTCCAGCGTGGAAATTCACAATAGCATAGAGATAGGCCTATTTAACTATAAGGTGGGTCAGGGTGTGACATAGAGACCAGATATTCAAATAAGGTTCACCTGTTTATTAGGACTGAATTTAATCCACCTTATTCCGAGGCCTCATGATGCCGAACATGTTGAGGACGGTTGACACGGCACTTACGTCTGTGTTTGGTTGGCGATTGGAGTGATTTGTTTGTGGCGGATGGCATAAACTGTACTTTGACTGTAACATTATGTCATTTAGCTCTGACGGACTCAATAAAAACGAGATGGAGTGTACGGTGTCCAGGTCTGCGAGGCAGAAAAGAGCAGTTACGGAGGCAGAAAGAATAGCAAGAGCTAGAAGCCTGTCAGATGAGAGTGACGTGGGAAGGAGTAACAATGCTCAGAAAACACAAACCAGTCAATATGGACGGCAGTTTTGATGATGCAGGAAATGAGTGGAAGGTTATCATTGAGTTCGGGGGGGGGGGGGCACTATCAACCTGTTAAACTAACAAAGCAATTGAGGAAGAAATTGCGAGGTTTGAGGTTCGCCAAGTTCTTGAATAATGACCGGGTGTTAATACATGCATCAAATAAACAGCAAAAGAAAATACTGGAAAATGACATGTCTAAAAGGAGAAAAAAATGAAGGCTCAGTTCCTGGCGCAACAGCAAACTTAAGGGAGTTTTATTCAGGTGTCCCTTTGAGCATGTCTATGGAAGAAGTGAAAAACGAGATACAAGGAGGAAAAGTGAATGAATGTTAAAAGGCTAAAGAGTAAAAGAGAAGGATCACTGCAGGGTACACTGTCTGTAATGATTCAGTTTGAAGGAAACACACCCTAAATCAGTCCTAATAGGATACCTGTATTACAGTGTCAGAGAATACATCCCAAAGCCTCTGAGTGCGACAAATGTCAAAGGATGGGTCACACTGCTCAACAATGTAGGGAAAGTTAAGATGTGCTAGATGTGGAGGGGAGCACAAATATGGTAAATGTGAAAAGGATGCCAAAGTAAAGTGTTGCAACTGCGGGGGTGAGCACAGTGCTGCATATGGAGGATGTGTTGTGCCGAGGGAAGCTAGAGAAGCCCAGGAAATTAGAATAAGTAGAAAATCTCATATGCTGAAGCTCGAAAGAAAGTTAGAGAGGCAGGAATGGTCAGAAACACAACAGGCCTTCCTCAGAGAAGTTCAGTTCAAAGGGAAGCACAGCCATCAAGAAATCCCACACAAACACAAGATCATGCCGCTGCAATCAGTTTTTGTGTTCACAAATGCAAAATGGATGATGACACATTGATAGTTTAAAGGACAAACTTTGTAGCTTTTATCTGCCACACCATTAATGTTGCAGCACAGCTTAAGAAGAAAAGTGACAGAATCAAAACCATTGTGGAAGCAAGCGGAAGATTCCTAGATATGAAAGATGTCAAAGCTGACCAAATTCATGTTTTATTGACAGCTGAAACTGGGGAGAATGCACATGGTGAAACTTACGATCTTAATTATGGTACTACACATACTACAGTGGAATGCAAGGAGTCTTATAGCAAATGGACAAGAACTCAAGAAGTATCTTTATGAACTACAAGTTGTTCCCAGAGGTAGTGTGTGTACAGGGAGACATGGCTTCAACCTCACTTAGATTTTGTTATTCCAGGATATAGTTCAGACAGGACAGAATTAACAGTGTAAATGGAGGAAGATGTGCCACTTTCATTAAAGATGGACTGGCATATAGGGTGATTCCCTCCCCTGAGGATATAGAGTGTAATGTTATTGAAATATGTAGGCCAAATGGAAAAGAAAATATTAAGCTGATTAATTTTTACAACCCATGTAGGAAGTTAACGGCGGATATATTCAGTGTTATGGCAGGGGAAGGGCATATGAAAGAGGTGTGGTGTGGGGGCTTTAATGCCCATAATAGCTTGTGGGGAAGCACACATACAGATAACAATGAAAGTGTTGTGGAAGAGATGTTAGATCAAAGATGGTTAATTTGTCTCAACAGTGGTGAAGGTACCAGGGTAGATGTGCACAGGGGCACATCATCATGTATTGACCTGACCCTGGTATCTGATTCTTTAGTGAGCGCCTGTGAATGGAACGTTATGAACAGTACAACTATTGGAAGTGATCACTTCCCAATACTTAGTCATTAAACTGAAGTATGTATACAAAAGGGAAGATTTAGACAAGGCAGATTGGGGAAAATTTAGGCAATACTGTGTACACTCATGTCATTTGGTAACATTAGAACAGGGGTGGGCATTCATGTGCCATGGAGGGCCATTCCACTGCAGGTTTTCTGTTCCACCCACTGTCTTCAGCAGGTGTTTTGCTCCTGATCAGCTTCAAGGATTGCTAATAATTGAAAACACCTGCTGAAGACACTGAGTGGAACAGAAAATCTGCAGTGGAACGGCCCTCACTGCCCACCCCTGCATTAGAAGGTGGCATAGAAGAATGGTCAAGTCAGATAACCAATCATATTCTGAATGCTGCAATGGCAAGCATACCTAAGAAAAAGGTTGTGCCCTGCTGGAATGAGGACTGTAGTATTACAGTAAAAGAGCGAAACAAGGTATTTAGAGAGCTGAGGAAGAATATGAATAGTGAAAATTTAATAAATTATAAAAAGAAATGGGCAGTAGCTCGAAGGATCATTGAAAACAGGAAAAGGTCAACATGGAGAGAATTTTATTCCACCCTTGGTAGGAAAACGGAATTAGGTGATGTCTGGGGTATGTTTAAAAAATGAGTGGGAAAAGGGTATCAGTTAAAATTCTAGCTCTAATGGATGGGGACAAGATGGCTGTATTAGACAAAGAAAAGGCAGAAGTCCAAGGTAGAGCATTTGCCACAGTGCATAGAGGAGAACATATTGGTGCAAAGCAAAGAGAGCATAAACTTAGAGAAAGTGGAAACTTACAAAAAGGAAATGAAAGAATATATGACTGCATTAGACCTTGAGCTCACAATGTCAGAACTTAAGAGAGTTTTGCAAGATAGTGGATACACAGCTCCAGGATATGATCAGTTAAGCTATGCTATGTTCCGGCAGTTACCTATGCAGTCAATGAAACTGGTGCTGAAACTGTTTAACAGAGTATGGAAGGAGGGGGTTATCCCAAGCGGGTGGAAAAAGGCTGTAATTTTACCTTTTAATAAGCCAGGGAAAGATCCAGCTCATCCAGGCAACTGCAGGCCAATAGCATCAACGTCATACTTAGGGAAATTGATGGAGAAGGTGTTAGTTTGCAGACTGTCATATGTACTAGAGCAAAGACTATTAATCAACAACTATCAGAATGGTTTTAGAAGAGGAAGATCCACAGTGGATGCTCTAGTTAGGGTAAGTAATGACATTGAAAAGACTCTCAAAATGAAAGAAGTAATGGTTATAGTTTATCTGGATATTGAAAAGCCTTATGACTCACTGTGGACGGATGGACTTCTTATCAAACTGAATAAAATGGGCATTGGTGGTAGGATGTATAATTGGATAATGGATTTTTTAACAAACAGGAAAATTAGTGTTAAAGTAGGATCAGAAGTTTTTAATGAATTTGAAATGGAAAAATGGTGTTCCTCAGGGGAGTGTGATAAGCCCAGTTTTATTCAATATAATGATTAATGGCATGTTTGAGGATCATGAGGGATACATCAAAACAGCACTATATGCAGATGATGGAGCCATATGGATGAGGGGAAGAAATGAGAAATTTGTGCTCAAAAACACCAGCAAAGCAATGAAGAAAGTGGAAAAGTGGTCATATGAGTGGGGATTTAAATTTTCCAACAGTAAAACCTGCTATATGATTTAACAACAAAACACAGAACTGGTACAGAACCATTAACATTATGCAATCAACCAATAGAAAAAGTGAGTTCAAATATCTAGGATTGTGGTTTGATAGTGCATACACATGGAAAGTTCATGTTGAAAATCTGGAGATAAAGTGCAAAAAAGTCATTAATCTCATAAAGGCTGTAGCTGGACATGAATGGGGTGCAGATAAACAGGCATTAATTGACATTGACAGAGCACTAATGACTAACTAACTAACTAACTAACCTGCACTTATATAGCGCTTTTCTAGTCACAAAGACCACTCAAAGCGCTTTCATTAATACTAACCCTCTATTCTAAGGGCCTATAGGAAACAGATATCTAGGGACAATTTAGAACAGCCAATTAACCTAACATGCATGTTTTTGGCATGTGGGAGGAAACCGGAGAAATCCCGGAGTAAACCCACGCAACACGGGGAGAACATGCAAACTCCACACAGATCACTGTTGGTCGGGGGCTGGGATCGAACCCACGATCCCCACAATCCCCCGGCCAAGGGTAAACTGTGCTGCCGCAGTGCTAACCACTGCGCCACCGTGCAGCCCAATGAGATCTACAATAGTCTATGGATGCATGATTTATGGAGCAGCAGCAAAGATGACTGGAAAAAATGGACAGAATGCAGCATAGAGCGCCTCACCTGTGCATTGCAGCCATCAATACAACACCAAACAGTGTAATTTTAATAGAAGCAGGAGAAATACCAATGGATTTGAGAAGAGATAAACTCGCATTATCATACTGGGTCAAGCTGAAAGGAAGTGAGGAAGCGAATATTTCAGAAACAATACTACAAGACTGCTAGGAATATACTAACTTCCAGGGACATGGGTTTGTGTGGACAATTGAAAGAAAAGCCAGAATGTATGGACTAGAGACTTTTGATATAGCTAACACCAGTCCAGTGAATAATGTTCCCCCTTGGCTGTTTCCTGGAAAAGAAGTAGACATCAGTCTGCTAATAAAGAAAAAGGATTGGCATATGAGTGAAGTTGGTGTTAAAACAAGCATTTACCTCAGGAATAATTATTATAACTACTTACAGCTCTATACTGACACTTCAAAAAACAAAGAGGGCTCTGTTGGAATTGGAGTATACATTCCAGAGTTTAAAGTGACCATCTCAAAAAGACTCTCCAACAATACAACTGTGTTTACAGCAGAAATGGTGGCAATAATTATTGGTTTGCAGTGGGTCGAGGAGGTCAGACCGGACAGGGTGGTGGTGTGCACAGATTCAGTTGCAGCTTTAAAGACCATACAGACACTAAAATCTGCAAAGGAAGACTTGGTGATTGAGCTGTATCACAGTTTATTTAGAATACACAGGGGTGGTGAAGATGTTCAGTTTTGTTGGGTTCCTGCACATGAAGGGTTGAAAGGGAATGACTGTGTTGACAAATTAGCAAAAAGTGCACTTGGGAAAGAAATAACTATACCATTGTCACTTGGAAAAGGAGAAGGGAAAGACTGTAATCAAGAAAAAAGGAATGAACTTATGGCAAAAAAGATGGGATGAAGATCACAAAGGTAGATCGTATTACAAAATACAAAAACCTATTGCAATAAAGAATTATAAAAGAACAAACAGGATGGAGGATGTCATTATGGCAAGACTCAGACTGGATCACACAGGTTTAAATAGCACTTTATTCATCATGGGGAAATGCGAAAGTGACAAATGTAGAGAATGTGGAGTAAAAGAAAATGTAGAGCACATCTTATTGCACTGTCACAAGTATGGAAATGAAAGAGAGAGAATGGAAAATGAAGTTTGAGAGGCAGGTAGGGAATGGGATTTAACTGGGGGTCTGGTAACAGACGGAGATGGAGAGGCAATAAGAATCACGAGAAGGGCTCTTTTTTTCTTTTTTAAATAACACAGGATTAAGTCATAGAATTTAGGGGTCGGACTCGAATAACATCATGTTACACACTCTTGCACAGTAGGTGGCGGTATGCACCTTTCAGTTGCTTGCTATCCACCAGTAACTGAGAGAAGAAGAAGAAGGCCCCATGATGCCATGCGTGAATTATGGTAGCAACTCACGGTACTATTTTAGAACATATGGTTGTCACTAAAAGGGACACTTTTTCCTTGTTAAAAAACAATGACTTCGGCATCAGAAATGTGGGAACACAGCCCCTTGCATCTTGAAACAGTAACATAATAATACCACTTCCCACGACTATCGAGGGATGGAAAGATGACCTTAAAAAGTGGCCTCGTACACAGTTAAAAATCACCCTTTATTGTCATTCAATCCATACAGCTAATCATGTACAGTAGAATGAAATTGTGTTTCTCTTATCTACAGTGTTAATCACACACACACCCATATATAGAATCAGAGGGGTCGCTGCCATGTAAGGCGCCGCCACAGATTTCCCTCCTCCATTTCATTATTGCTGAGCACCAAGCTGGACGGCAGGAAGTTCCGCTTTTATCTGGTCTTCGGCATGACCCAGCCGGGATTTGAACCCCTGCCTCCTGGGTGTGGGGCGGATGCTGTACCAACTGAGCCACCACTCCGGTAGCTCCATTAGTTAGTGCCGCTGCTAAGATGCTAACGCTGTAAACAAATGAAGCATGCTGGCAAAATGAGTCACTTTAAGCACATTTTCAATACTGATGTAATGTTATTTCCATATTCTGTATTGAAAGACCTTCAAAATGGTATTTATTTGTTGGTATGTGTTCAAAAAACTGACCCAGAAAAAGATGATTTGTGTAATTTTAGCTAGGTGTGAAAACTTGCATTTGTTTCGGTCGGGAGTTATGTCGTCCGCAAAAACATAGGTATTTTTAGAAAGTACGATTTCTGAGCTTTCCAATGATACCAGGCACTCATGGGGTTTTGCAGGACTTGCCCTCCCAAACAAAGAAAGGGTCATGATATTATGACTTCTTATTGCCTGTACTCATAATGACGCGGTGGGCATGCTCAACCAGCACGTCTCTCCACCGCAATAAAGTCGGCTGCATTTTGTTAAAATATGTTTGGACATAATCAGATTTACCTGAGAGCAGACGGTCCCCACAATACGTGCTTGGATGTCGTCTGTTCCACCGTTTGGTGAGAAGCCTCCATTTATCCAGTCTATTGGCAACAACTACAAACACCAGCAAGTACCAGAATCTATGCAAAAACATTCAAAAAAATACAAATACTAGAAGAGCTGAAATTAGCTGCCACTTGAGTGCAAAACACAAATGTGGACCTATACATTAAAATGAATTTGAAAAAGTTTTAAAAAGTGCTATTTTAAATACCCCTGCTACTCCACTCTTACTGACTGATTTATCACTTGGTCAACCAAAACCGGAAGCTCCGCCCATAATCGTTCCTACAGTGGCACCCCTTGGAATAAGGTGGATTCCCAAATATATGAATTTTCATAATTTAACTACATTGGACCCAATTTCCCCCTTGTGTTCTTTCCATTCTACATCTGGGTCTATCAGTTCTTGAACCTAATATTCTTGAAACAAAGCAGTGGTTTTTATGAGTCAAAACTCAACATTGCTACTGATAAATGATCAAAAAACCTGCAAAAAATTATGAAAATATAATTTGATGAAGAGAATAGATTGTCCTTTGCGCATGCCACGTGTATCTTTTTATTTCCAAAACTGCAAGTAGCTGAGGAGAAATTGGACTGTCGAGAATATTTTTTTGCCATATAGCAACATGGTTCGATCACTTGTAGCTTAATTTCTTATTTATTTGATCCTAACTAGTCCAACTTGGGACTGGCAAGAACTGATTTTTGTCTGGCACAACCAGATTTTTAATTATCAAGTCTCACATAGATGCCATCAAACCAAGGCAAATGCATTACTTACTGGTTGTTAGAAAAATTCTTCTTAATCTTCAGTCGAGAATCAGGCAGGATCAAAGTTTCAGCAAATTTAATTACACTGGCCAGTGAAGAACAATACAAAAACAGTCTCAAAGGCTATTTGCACATCATTCTGACTCAAACACACATAGCTCAGTCCTTTAAGATAAGATAAGATAAGATAAGCCTTTATTAGTCCCACAATGGGGAAATTCCAGGATTGCAACAGCACAGGGATAGCAACACTCAGAGCAACAATCAGAAGGCAAGAAAAAAACAAAAACAGCTAGTATACATATGTACATACTATAAATATATATATATTATATATATATATATATATATATATATATATATATAGACACACTGCGGAGGCATTGTGGTTGGTGAATGTGCAGCAGAAAGTCTAAGCTCTCTCTCCCACCGCGGGTGCGGCGGGCCAGCTGGAAGTCTTTGGGCATGATGGTGGTGACCCTCTTGGTGTGGATGGCGCACAGATTGGTGTCCACGAAGAGACCCACCAGGTAGGCCTCGCTGGCCTCCTGCAGAGCCATGACGGCGGAGCTCTGGAAGCGCAGGGTCGGTCTTGAAAGTCCTGAGCGATCTCTCTCACCAGGCGCTGGAAGGGCAACCTACGGATGAGCAGCTCCGGGATTTCTGGTAGCGACGGATCTCTCTCAGAGCCCACGGCACCGGGCCTGCAACGGTGAGGCCTCCCCACTCCGCCGGTGGCCAGAGCGCTTTTTTGAGCAGCCTTGGTGGCTAGCTGCTTCCTGGGGGGCTTTTTCCTCCAGTAGATTGACGGGCGGTCTGCTTGGTTTCTTGCCATCGCTCTTTATTATTCTGTCCTTATATTTCTTGCACGCCGCCTAAACTCCAGCCCGGCACCCGCGTCGCTTTCACCACAGTTCCTCGGCATGTCGAGCTTCTTAAGCACTTCGTTTCCAAGAGGGGGAGGGAGAGAATATCCATGATGATTGTGTTGGGTTGGGTTTTGGGGGGACCTGTTATTGTGTGACAAGGGTGGTGGCTCCACCGTTCTGGTTCCGCCTCCACCCGGGGGGTATAAGAAGGCTGTGAGGGAGAGGGTGGTCCTCTTGGCCTCCTCTCTGCCTTGATGGATGTGTGTGTGTAGTGAGAGCATCACAAATAAACTTGTGTCCAGTTCAACACTCGGTCTCGTCCTTGGCTTCTGATCACCGACTACATTTGGCAACAAAGGTAAAAGTATGTGTGAACGACGGTGAGTGTCGCCACTGCCATGGTTTCCTGTAATTGTAATTATATGTGTAGTATTTGTGAATGTCAATATGATTGTTAAATGCACATATAATTTTAGGATCTGTTTTTGACTAATTCTGAATTCCCTTTGTGAGATAATTCTTATGTTAATTGTGTTGATTGGGTGAGGCAATTGGTGATTATTAAATCCACATACCTTTGCCAACATGCTTCCTGATGGTGTCCAGGGCAAAAGAGGGTTGAATACCTTTTTAAAGGATACCAGCAGGAAGGAAAGCATGTGATGGTGAGTTTAGGGGTAATTTACAATGTAAATAGGGGTTTAATTATGTTATTGTATTATTTATGGTGTATTATTTATTCTAGTAAATAGGTGGGTAGAATTATTTAATTATAGTACAGTGGGGTAAAAAGTATTTAGTCAGCCCACCAATTGTGCAAGTCTCCCACTTAAAAGATGAGAGAGGTCTCAAATTTTCATCATGGGTATTACCTCAACTAATGAGAGACAAAATAAGAAAAAAAAAAAAATCCAGAAAATCACATTGAAGGATTTTTAATGAATTAATTGGGTAAATTCCTCGGTAAACATAAGTATTTGGTCAATAACAAAAGTTCATCTCAATACCTAGTGTTATATACCCTTTGGTTGGCAATTGACAGAGGTCACAAACGTTTTCTGTAAGTTTTCACAAGGTTTTCCACACACTGTTGCTGGTATTTTGGCCCATATCCTCCATGCAGATCTCCTCTAGAGCAGTGGATGTTTTTGGGCCTGTGTCGCTAGGGCAACACAGACTTTCACACTCCCTCCAAAGATTTTCTATGGGTGATGAATCTGGGAGCATGGCTAGGCCACCTTGAATTTCTTCTTACGAAGCCACTCCTTCGTTGCCCGGGCGGTGTGTTTGGGATCATTGTCATGCTGAAAGACCCAGCCACGTTTCATCTTCAATGCCCTTGCTGGTGGAAGGAGGTTTTCACTCAAAATCTCACGATACATGGCCCCATTCATTCTTTCCTTTACACGGATCAGTCGTCCTGGTCCCTTTGCAGAAAAACAGCCCCAAAGTATGATGTTTCCACTCCCATGCTTCACAGTAGGTATGGTGTTCTTTCTCCTCCAAACACGACAAGTTGAGTTTTTACCAAAAAGTTCTATTTTGGTTTCATCTGACCATATGACATTCTCCCAATCCTCTTCTGGATCATCCAAATGCTCTGTAGCAAACTTCAGACGGGCCTGGACATGTACTGGCTTAAGCAGGGGGACACGTCTGGCACTGCAGGATTTGAGTCCCTGGCGGCGTAGTATGTTACTGATGGTAGCCTTGGTTACTTTGGTCCCAGCTCTCTGCAGGTCATTCACTAGGTCCCCCCGTGTGGTTCTGGGATTTTTGCTCACCGTTCTCGTGATCATTTTGACCCCACGGGGTGAGATCTTGCATGGAGCCCCAGATCGAGGGAGATTATCAGTGGTCTTGTATGTCTTCCATTTTCTAACAATTGCTCCCACAGTTATTTCTTCACACCAAGCTGCTTACCTATTGCAGATTCAGTCTTCCCAGCCTGGTGCAGGTCTACAATGTTGTTTCTGGTGTCCTTTGACAGCTCTTTGGTCTTGGCCATAGTGGAGTTTGGAGTCTGACTGTTTGAGGTTGTGGACAGGTGTCTTTTATACTGATAATGAGTTCAAACAGGTGCCATTAATACAGGTAACGAGTGGAGGACAGAGGAGCCTCTTAAAGAAGAAGTTACAGGTCTGTGAGAGCCAGAAATCTTGCTTGTTTGTAGGTGACCAAATACTTATTTTACTGAGGAATTTACCAATTAATTCATTAAAAATCCTTCAATGTGATTTTCTGGATTTTTTTTTTCTCATTTTGTCTCTCATAGTTGGGGTATACCTATGATGAAAATTGGAGACCTCTCTCATCTTTTAAGTGGGAGAACTTGCACAATTGGTAGCTGACTAAATACTTTTTTTGCCCCACTGTGTGTCTCTTTTAGATGTTATTGGGTATGTGTGGAAAGATGAAAATGTTTATTGTCTTACCTGGAGTTATGGTATGTTCTAATTGACTTTAATTATCTCACAGTATATAACAGGTGTTGGTGTTTGGTTTATGTAGAGTCATGTCGTGTGAAGATGTCGGGTGTTTTTGTTGAAGTTATTGCCTGTGAAGACTTTTTTGGAATAAATGACAATTGCTGATTGCAAACTGTCTGGAAGCCTCCTTTTCTGGTCTGGTGTGCCTAGGCCGCTCACCTACGTTACAGTTTGGACATGGGTGTTACTTCAATTCGGCCCTTTTTGGAGCTTCCTGGTGAGCCGCCCGTCCCTTGGGCGAGGTGGTTTGCCGCTTTTCAAACATACTTGATAGCATTGGACCTTGGAAGACTGGCGAAGTTGAGGGCACGGGCACTGTTGGTTCATAATTTAGGAATGGAGGCTTAACGTATTTTAAGCACTTTGGGCAAGTGTGATAGCTTTGAGGAAGTGGTGTGGAGCTAATGGTGCAACATTTTCGTGCCCCGGAAAACATCATTGTCCATAGGATCCAGTTTTGACAGTGCCGCCAGCAGACTGGCAAGTCGGTGCAACGGTTTGTGGCAGACTTGCACCAGCTGGCCAAAAAGACTGTCAGTTTGAAGCATTAGAGGAAGAGATGGTCTGCGACCAGTTGGCAGGACATACTATTTTCCCGGCTACGAGGTCAAAGCTCCTTACATACTCGGGTGAGCTGACATTATACTCATACTTCCGGCGCCACAGAAGTAGGCTGCCTTTTTGCAACAGCGGATCAATTTCTTCCTATTTCTATTTACTATCTGGCTCTCTTGCTAATCTTTCTGATCCGGCGACACCTTATCCATCACAGACATGTAGATCGCCCAAATGTCTCCTGAGCCAGCGGACGGAGCCACTGTTTATTGCAGGAGGTAGTACAATAGAGACCAGCTGTTAGCACTTAACCGGCCCACAATGCTAACGCAAAAACTCGACATACCGGGAGAAATAAGACGGAACCGGCGTGGATGTCGAGCTGGAGTAAGACAGCGGGCGAGGAATATAAGGTACAGACCCATCCTCCCATCCGTTATTATGGGGAATGTACGATCGCTACTCAATAAGACTGACGAGCTAGCGGCTATCTCCCGCTATGAGAGCGTCTTCAGAGAGATTAGCTTGATGTTGTTTACTGAGACGTGGCTAACAGAACTAGCAACAGATGGTAACATCGAACTGGAGGGTTTCCACGCAATACGGGCAGACTGGACACCGGACAGTGGGAAGGCAAGGTGTGGAGGAATGATAATGTATGTCAATAACAGCTGGTGCAGACTGGGACATATCACGGTTAAACAACAAAACTGCAACAAAGACATTGAGTTGCTAGCTGTTAGCATGCGGCCTACCTATCTCCCGAGGGAATACTCACACGTGATCTGCATTGTTATTTATGCAAATCCGACAGCGAACGCTGGGACAGCGCATGACGTCATTCACTTAGTAACTGGCAGGCTGCTGACAGAACACCCAGATGCTCTCCTACTCATCTCAGGTGATTTCAACCATATTTCACTGTCCCCCATTCTGCCCACGTTCACCCAGTATGTCACATGCCACACGAGAGACAATAAAACACTGGACTTATTCTATGCAAACACTAAGGAGGTGTACACCTCATCACTACTCCCCCCACTCGGGAGATCGGATCACAACTTGGTTCATTGCCTGCCAGTGTACAAACCCCTAGTACACAGACAACCTCCAGTCATGCGCACGGTGAAGTTATGGTCTGAGGAGGCAATGGACGCTCTAAAGGACTGTTTTGAAACCACTGCCTGGAAGCAGCTCTGCGATCCACATGGTGAGGACATCGACGGCCTCACTCACACCATCACGGACTACATCAAATTCTGTGTGGACAACACCATACCCACCAAGACCATACGGTGTTGCTCGAACAACAAACCCTGGATCAACCCTGAGATAAAAACACTTCTGAGAGAGAAGAAGAGGATCTTCAGGTCGGGGAACAGGGAGATGCTGAAGTCCGTACAGAGGGAGCTGAGGAGGAAGATCAGAGAAGGCAAGGACAGCTTCAGGAAGAAGATGGAGGACAAGCTGCAACAGAGCGACATCGGCGGGGTTTGGAGAAACCTTAAAACCATCTCTGGGCCCCAGAATACCTCCTCCTAGGCCACGGGGGGCAGGGAGTGGGCGAACAATTTGAACCTGTTTTTTAATAGGTTTGACTAACCGCCCTCCCCCCCCCGACTGCACAACAACCACTGCTGCCTCTAAAGTCATTGAGACCTGCTGTTCACACCCCACTCCATCAACACCCCCCACTCCCAGCACACAGCCCCCAACCTGACCCTCACGAAAACCCAGGTGAGGACGGAGCTGAGGAAGATCAAGGCGAGGAAGGCCTCGGGACCGGACGGCATCAGCGCGAAGCTCCTCAAGTCCTGTGCAGACCAGCTGTGTGGGATTGTGGAGCACATCTTCAACCTGAGCCTGAAGCTGGGGAGGGTACCACAGTTGTGGAAAACATCTTGTGTGGTACCTGTACCAAAGACTTCCCACCCCAAAGACCTGAACAGCTACAGACCAGTGGCCCTGACGTCTCACATGATGAAGACCCTGGAGAGACTGCTCCTTGCTCACCTTCGCCCCCTGGTGGGACCAGCGATGGATCCACTCCAGTTCGCCTACCAGCATGGCATTGGGGTGGAGGATGCAGTGATCTTCCTCCTTCACCGTTCCCTGTCCCACCTGAAGAAGCCCGGGAACGTGGTGAGGATCATGTTCTTTGACTTCTTCAGTGCGTTCAACACCATCCAACCGATGATCCTGAAGGACAAGCTGCTGTGCGCAGGGGTGGACCAGCACCTGTCATCATGGATCCTGGATTACCTCACTAACTGGCCACAGTTTGTGAGAACCCGGGATTGTGTGTCCGACAGGATCATCGGTAGCACGGGGGCCCCCCCATGGAACGGTTTTGGCTCCCTTCCTGTTCACCCATTATACTGCGGACTTCTCACACAACACAGCACACTGCCATCTACAGAAGTTCTCTGATGACTCTGCGATCGTCGGCCTCATCTCCAACGGAGATGAAGCTGAGTGCAGAGGACTTATCCAGGACTTTGTGGACTGGTGCCATCGGAACTACCTCCAGACCAAAGCGAGGAAAACTAAGGAGCTGGTGGTGGACTGCCGCAGGCAAGGACAACCCCTCACAGCACCAGTAAACGTCCAGGGAACAGACATTGAGATGGTGACATCCTACAAGTACCTGGGTATTCATCTGAACAATAAACTAGACTGGTCACACAATACCGACGCACTCTACAAGAAGGGACAACGCAGGGTATTCCTACTGAGGAGGCTCAAGTCTTTTGGTGTACAAGGGGCGCTGCTGAAGACATTCTATGACATGGTGGTGGCATCAGCCATCACTTTTGGAGTGGTCTGCTGGGGCAGTGGCATTACAGCAGCTGATAGGAAGAGACTGAACAAACTAATCAAGAAAGCTAGCTCTGTCCTGGGGAAACACCTTGGAGAGAGTGGAGGAGATGGGAGAGAGAAGGATGGTGGCTAAACTGTCATCTCTGCTGGAGTCCGAGTCCCACCCTATGCAGGACATACTGAACGCACTGAGGAGCTCATTTAGCAGTAGACTACATCATCCTAGGTGCCAACCGAGAGGTTTCGCAGGTCCTTCCTACCTACAGCTTTCAGACTGTATAACCTAAGCAGGGCTGCTGGCAGAGATGGCAAAAAAACGTGACGACCTAATAGTATTGAATGCAAAAGACGCAACAGACTTACACACATGGTCCCCTCCAGCATACAACTAGGACAATATCAGTCGCTACGGAGGGTGACAATATGTATGGGTACATATTCATACTATGTAGGGTAACTAAATAGACGGTTATGCTGTTTATTCCATCGAGTGACAATGCTCTGCACTGTGTATATATATATATTTATATATTCATGTGTACATATGTATATTCACTGCTCTTATTTTCTTATCTCCTTAGTTATTTCTCTGAGTGTTGCTATCCCTGTGCTGTTGCAATCCTGGAATTTCCCCATTGTGGGACTAATAAAGGCTTATCTTAAATTGTCTTATTATCCAAGGCCATCGAGTTAGCTCAGCAGTTAGAGGTGGCAGACAAGCTATCACGGGAGCTCGGTGAGAGAGCGTCACATCGCCAGTTTGAACCACAGTTGACGGCACAGGCAGTGGACCTGGACAGTGATGATGGTGTGGAAGATGAAGAAGGCTACGCTAATACTGTCAGGATGAAGGCCGCCCCGGGATCGCCCAGGTGTTTGGGTTGTGGGACCACGATGCACCATTGCAAGGCCAGAGAGTGTCCGGTAAGGGGGAAACGCTGTGGCAAGTGCGGACTCTTGCATCGTTTCACCAGGACATGTCACAAGTTTGAGCGAGGGGACCCAAGACGTAAGGAGGACCCTCCCACTCCCACGGTTATTCACTCTGTATCCCCGAGTACCAATGGCTGTTCCTACTGTATGGTGGAACTGGACGGGATAACAGTGCCATTGCTGATTGACACGGGAGCGGTGAGATCCGTGTTAAACTGGGCAACTGTGAGGAGTTTTTTCCCCACAGTATTGTGTTAGAGGTGATTCAGCGCTGCTGTGTGGTTGTGGTGGAGGAAGATTGGCCACGGTGGGATCAGTGCAACTGATGGCTAGGTACAAGTCGGCAGAGGTGTACAACCTGAGGTTCATTGTGACTGCCTATGGAGAAGACATAATGGGATATGATTTGTTTTATGGCCTGGGCTTTGCCATCACGAGCAGCGCTGGAGAAGAGTGGTTGGGTTGTGGTTTGTGGGACTGGCCAGTCCCACTGACGATGGACAGAGCTGTGTGGTATGAACTTTTGCCTAGTAATCTGGAAAATGAGCAGGACCAACCCCACCCAGGGCCATCGCGGGAGGGTTCCGGTGCTAGTGCCCAAGTAACCCTAGCTGAGGGAACTGGGTGACACAGTGGGACACCTATGATGGTAGGTGGCGCCGAGTGGCTTGCTCCTTCTGCTCCCGGATTTCGGCTGGAAGGGACCAGAGAGCGGGGGGTCACAATGGCAACGCCAGCAGCGGAAATGAAAGCGAGCGGAGCAGGACTGGCTGGCACGGTGAGACGACGTGTCAAACAGAGACACTGGAAGCCGAGTAGGGCCCCTCTGGGGGTCGCGGACGCGGTCCAACCCAGGGAGGAGGCCTGGTCAAGAGGTGTTCGGGTCAAACGTTGGAGAGAAGATGACCAGGGGTGGCTGCAGGTGGTGGCTGTGAGGGGGGATGCCTACCTCCAGCTATCTGATGGCTCGTGGAGGCATCCTAATGAGCTGTGGCGCGCCCAGGAGAAGGAGGTGGTGTTTGGACCTGAATGTGGGTCATCCCCGGGAGTGAAGAAAAGGAGGCGCACCAGAGTGGAATCATCTGACGGGGTGGTGGTCCTCTCCTGGGGCAAGTTGATGGTTGGACAGTATGTGTAATGCATGTGTATGGAAAGGGGACAACCATTATGTTATTTAGTTCTGTTCATTGGGGATTATTTTGTGTTTTCTATTATTTTTGGGAACACGGCAGTTATTTTCTTTTAGTTGGACTGTTTATTTCGTATAGACAGCAGAATAATCCATCTTGCCGTGTGGGGGGGGGGGGGGGAAACGACGGTAGTCCACCTGTCCTCCCCTAGTTTGTTGTTTTGAGTGACTGTGATACGCCCCTTTTAGGTATTTTTGTTTAGTTTTCTCAGTGCGTGATTCGGGTTCCAAATTGGGGAGGGTCTTGATCGTATGCGTGTATTTTGGACCTTTTTGAAGGGGGGGCAAGTGTTGGGTTGGGTTTTGGAGGACCTGTTATTGTGTGACACGGAAGGTGGCTCCACCCTTCCTGTTACACCGCCACTCGGTGTATAAGAAGGCTGTGAGGGAGAGGGGTGGTCTCTTGGCCTTCTCTCTGCCTGATTGATGGATGTGTGTAGTGATAGCGTCACTAATAAACCTGTGTCCAGTCCAACACTCGGTCTCGTCCTTGGCTCCTATCACCGACATAACAGATTGGTTCAGTACATATGGGCAAAACTTGGTGTACAGACTATCTCTTTCTCAGGAACCATCACACTCACTCAGCACTAGTCACACAGGAACAGTACAAGTGAACTAAAACAAAGTGATAAAGTATAGCTGCATCAGCATCTTTAGCACTTTCACACAGACTCTGAGACAAAGCAAATCACAGATATGAAACAAATATTAAACTTTTCTATCATTCTCCCCCCTTTGATGCCGTGCAAGGCATCATAAAAGAACAATTTATGGCATCTGAAACCCCATCTGGCAGCTATGCTAAGCTCCAATGCATTTGCGTGCAACAGATCCTAACTAGCTAGCGACAGGGAAAGTCCGCCATCGGCCCTGCTGCCCCAGGCATCGGCTAATGTTTAGTCCTTTAGGAGGAGAAATGGAACAATAAAACTCATTAATTAATGATGAAAGTAATCAATGGTAAAAACAGTGAAATCAAAATGATTCAATTCAACTTTATTTATATAGCACCATTTCACAACAACAGTCATCTTATAGCACTTTCAGCTGTAGGGGAAACCCCCACAATGGCAGAAAGACCCCAGCAATCAGTCTATCTCCTGTGAGCAAGCGCTTGGTGACGGTGGAGAGGAAAAACTCCCTTTTAACAGGAAGAAACCTCCAGCAGAACCAGGCTCAGGGAGGGGCAGTCATCTGCTGCGACTGGCTGGTGGGTGAGGGGATAGAGAAGATGAAAAGAACAGACATGTAGAGAGCAAACAGCATGATGGGAACTCAATCTATGGGAGAGAACAAACAGATGTTAATGACCAGCAAAAAAAAAAAATATTTCATTGAGAGTGAAGAAAGGAGTGAAGCCCAGCGCAATTACTGGAGGTCCCCCGGCTGTCTAAACCTAATAGCAGCGTAACTAAGGGAGGGTTCAGAAACACATGATCCTTCCCTAATTGTAGGCTATATCAAAAAGGAAGGTTTTAACCCTATTCTTTAAAACAGAGATCGAGTCTGACTCCCGAATCCAGATTGGCAGCTGGTTCCACAAGAGAGGAGCTTGATAACTGAAGGCTCTGCCCCCCATTGTACTTTTGGAGATTCTAGGTATTACAAGTAATCCAGCATTTTGGGAGCGTAGTGCTCTGTTGGGATAATAGGGTAATATCAGATCTTTTAAATAAAAAGGGGCTTGATTGTTTAGAGCTTTGAAAGTGAGAAGAAGGATTTTAAACTTAATTCTAAACTCTATGGGAAGCCAATGAAGGGAGGCCAGAACCTGAGAGAGATGATCTCTCTTTCTAGTACCTGTTAAAACTCTTGCTGCAGCATTTTGGATCAGCTGAAGACTTTTTAGAGATGTTTTAGGACAACCTGATAATAAAGAGTTACAATAATCTAATCTAGAGCTAACAAAAGCATGGATCAGTTTCTCAGCATCACTCTGAGACAAGATGCTCCTAATCTTGGCAATATTACGCAAATGATAGAAGGCAGTCAATTTTTAAAAATAACAGGGTCTTCACTTGTCCCCTGTAAACTCACGCCCATTTGGAATAATCCTGATATCCTGCAACAAAAGAGGACATTAAAATTTCCACTATGGCAAGAGAAGGGAATAAACAACTTAGAACATCTTATTCAAGGTGGAAATTTTATCCAATTTCAGGATCTAGTGTCACAACACGAAAACGGTGATAAAAAGTATTTTGAATATCAACAGCTTAAATCCATAATAAAAGCAAGATTTAATCTTAATCAGACAGATTTAGAAGTACCAGTTAAGGTGGCAGAGTTTCTAAATCTCCGTTCCCCAAAATTGATATCAAAAATATATAGACTATTATCAAAGTTGGATGAGTCCATATCTCTTCCAATATCAAAATGGGAGACAGACTTATCGATTAATAAGGAGGAAAGTTTCTGGACACAAATATCTTGTCTTTCTGCAACTGTGGGGGTCCCCCCTACAGTTGATAGTGCTATGAGATGACTGTTGTTGTGAAATGGCGCTATATAAATAAAGTTGAATTGAATTGAAATATGTTTAAACACTTTTAAGATGACTAAAAACTCTAACTTACAACTTATACAGTATAAAGTTCTACATAGAATTCATTATACAGGACAAAGGATGTTCAAAATGGGCCTGAGTCACACAAATATCTGCCCTCACTGTACTAGCAATGTCCCGTATAGCTATATGCATGCTATGTGGTCCTGTGCACCGGTTCAAATGTTCTGGCAGAAGACATGTGAAGACCTGTCGGCATGGCTTGGGTATAGTGTCCCACCCTCACCCACACTTTGTATATTAGGTGATTTAAGTGAAATAAATATAGATGCAAGGATGTCACACATGGTTCTCACTGCCTTATGCATCGCAAAGAAAGCTATCCTCATGAACTGGAAAACAAGAAATAACTTATGCACGACTTACTATAATAACTTACTATTGGATTATATTAGCCTGGAAAGAATGTCAGCCTCCTCAAATAATCAATTGACGGAATTCAATTCTCTCTGGTCCCCGCTTATTAATTCTATAATCTGAGGGGTGGCGGGCAGTGACTCACTCTCCTTGGCACCTCTGGCGGCTGGCTGCGCCCCAGCCGCAGGTGTCCGGGGGGCCTGTTCCGGTGTGGCCGTCTGTCTGGCCCGGGGTGGTGGGGGGCTGTAGGGTGGGCCGGGGGGGTTGGGCTGTGGCCCCTGGCCGGCTGGCCTCGCCCCTCGTGTGGGGTCTGGGTCTGGCCCTGGGCCCCTGGTGCTGGGGGGGGGGGGTGTCCCCCCACCCCGGGCCGGGGTTGGGTGTGTGCCGGCGGTGGGGGTTGTCCCTGATGCATCCTTGCGTGGTGGGGTCGTGTGTTTCCTGGGGCCCTGGTGCCGCCCAGGGGCTGGTGCCCGCTTCCTGGGTTGCCCTCCCCGTTCACGAGGGTCTGCGGGTGGGGTGTGTGTGTGGGTGTGAGTGTAGGCTTGTGTATGAGCGGATGTGGAAGTGGGTGTGTGCTGAGTGGGCAGATGGGGTTGTGTGTTTGTGTAGGTGGGTATGTGTGATGGTGGGTGGAGTTATGTGTGTGTATGGAAGCAGTTACTTGTGGGTAGATGTCTAGGGGGCGGAGGATGTGTGTATGGGTAGGAGAGCTTTGTTGGGTGGCAGGGGTTGGGCAGTCCATCCAGTGGCATGGGGGCTGGCGTTTCGGGGCTTGCTTGTCCCGGCCGCCCTGCTGTTGTGTTGGGGGGTGAGGCACTTTGCCACATCGCCCCTGGTGTCATTGGCAGCGGGTGTGCGTTGGTGCTTGGGGGTGGCTGGGGGGTCATTGGTGCGGGTTGTTGGCCGTGTTTCCATTGGGTTGTTCCGGGGTGGCTGTGGTTGCAGGGCGGCCTGCAGCTGTCGGTGTGTGTCTGGGGTGGGTGGTCGTGGGCCTGCGTGGGCGCTTGGGTGTGTCGTCTGGCGTGTTGGGCGCTGTGTGGGTCCGGCCCATTGTTCACTATTGTGACTGTTGTTGTCCATGTTCTGTATGTGTAAGAAGAGTGGAAGTATGTTTGCTGCCCCCCGTCATGTTAGTGGTGCTGGAGCACCCGGGCGTGGATGCTGGTGGGTCCTGGGCTGTTTCCACTGGCGGCCCTGCCCCTGGGTTGGGATTTGGGGGCAGTCGGGTGGCCTCATAAACCAGATCTGCAAGCTGGCTTCTGGGGGGGGATGGCCTTGTTTTTAGACACCTACCTCCCAGTCCCTTATTTCCCGCCTCCTCCTCCACCCCTGATCTTTTTTTGTTACATTTAGGGGCTTTGGGGTGGGGGTGTGCCGCACTGTGTCGGTGAAGGGGTTACCTTTGCCGCGTGGTGGGGCTGCACTCACCTCAATTTTTAATTGCATTTTAGACACTGAGGGCTTGGGGGGATGGGGGCTCTGCTGCCCCATCACAGTGGCTAACAATGCTTCAATTACCTATCCCCCCAATTTTAATTGCACTTTAGTAGTCCCCACATTTATACACAATTATATCATATAACCGACACCCACCCACCATGTTCTGTGCAGGGGGAGGAGGGTGGGGGTCTTCCCCCCACCCCTGTTGCCCTGCTCTTGCTGGGAAGCATGGGGGGCCTGGTGGGGAGCTGGGACCTATCATGTTGTAAAAATCCCTGGATGCTACTAAATAAAGATACAACCAAGGAAGTGACGGGGGGCTGAATATCGAGTTTAAGTGTGAGTGAGAGGGGTGATGAATGGAGGTGGTGATGGTGGGTCGGTTTTGTGCGGCGCTTTGCATGCCGGGGTGGCATCTTGGGGCACCTGCGGTGGTCTGCTGATTGTTCGCTCAGATGGGCCCGGGGGGTGGGGGTCTGCTTATGTGGCCTGCGCCGGTGACCTCCCTGGTCACTGCGGGCACTGGGTGCATGTCCAGGCTCGCTGCATCTGCTTGGCAGCCGGCTTTTGAAATAAAGGTGAATGAGGAGTGGAATTTATGTGGGTACTGGAGTGAGAGAGAATGTGTCGGTCTGGGTGAGTGAGAGAGGGTGTGGCATGGGAAACATGTGGGTGTGAAGGTATGGGGAGGGGTGTGCCTGTGAGTCGGGAGGGGCCTGGATTAAGGGGGGTAGTGCCTCTCGACACGTTGGGAGGCTCACCTGGGGCGAGGGGACTTCTTTGGGACGTGGGGGTCCCCGGGGTGTGTGGTCGAGGCGCTGGGGCGGGGACCGCTGTGGGAGTACCTGGGGGGGCTCACTCCGGGGGGCGCTGGCTGGTCTCTGTCCTGGGGGGTGGGGTCGCTGGCCCTCCTGGTGCCTTGGGGTCCCGGGGGCGGATGTTGGCCCCGCTGGGGGGGGTGGGGGTCGAGCGGGTTCCGGAGGAGTGTGGGCTCACCGCGCCGGGCGGCCTGCCCTCCCTTGATTATCCCTCCGGGGGTGGATGCCTGGCTTTCCTGGGGCTTGCTGACTTTGGGGCTGGGGGTTGGTGGCGCTGCCTTGCCTGCTCGGGGTCCTCGGGGGGGAGGGCTGCTGCGACCGGCCCTCCGCTCGTATGTTTCCTGACAAACCACTCACATGCACACACTTATTTTGTGCGCGTTCTCATATATAGGCACACAGACATACATGTACAAGTGTCTCTCCTTTAACAGGTGCAGAAACCAGACTCATGTTGAGACATCTCCGGTGGAAGAAGTAGTTTGTCTTTTGTTTGTTTTAGTTGTCGTTTTTTTTTTTTTTTTTTTTTTTGGTCTGTTCCCCTCCCCTTTCTCCCCCCCCCCCCCTTCACACACTTCCTTTCCCTCTTCCCCATCCTGTTGGGTCTTCCATGGGTAAAACAATTAAAATAAAGTATTAAAAGTTATTACAGGAGGAGTTTACAACAATATACAGTGCAAAGTTAGGCACTGTATAGACTCCTCTTGGCAAAGTAAATCTGTTTTGGCGCAGTAGGGTGACAGATCCCTGTTCTGTTTGCCTAGCTGCCTGACAGGACAGGGGGAAAAAAAAAAAAGAAAAAAAAAAGATAGAAGGCAGTCTTAGAAACAAATTTAATATGTGACATGAAAAAACAGGTCTGATCAAAAATAACTCCAAGGTTCCTCACAGAGCTATTAAAGAAAGAGTAGCTGCATCCAAACTAAAAATTTGATTTGGAAAGGTATTGCTAAGGTTTTTGGACCAACAAAAATGACTTTCAGTCTTATCTGAATATAATAGCAGGAAATTACAAGTCATCCAAGCTTGATTTCCTTTAGACAGGCTTCTAACTTGCGTAACTGATTACTATCATCTGGCTTCATTGACAGGTATAATTGTGTGTCATCTGCATAACAATGAAAATGTATATATGTATGTGTATGTATATACATGTATATAATGTGTATATATAAACTAAAAAGAGTAGGGCCTAGCACAGATCCCTGTGGTACTCCATGACTGAGCTTTGAGTTGAAAGAAAACTCATTATTGACATGAACAAACTGGAACCTATCAGATAAATAAGAATTAAACCACTGCAACGAAGTTCCATTAAGTCCAACATAGTGTTGTAATCTATCAAGTAGAATATTATGATCGATAGTATCAAAAGCTGCACTAAGGTCTAAAAGGACAAGTACAGAAACAAGTCCATTATCAGATGCGATCAGGAGGTCATTAGTGACCTTCACTAAGGCCTGTTTCAGTACTATTATGGATTCTAAACCCAGATTGAAACTCTTCAAATAGACCATTTCCCTGCAAGTGGTCAAATAATTGCGTAGCAACAACTCTTTCTAAGATTTCTGAAAATGAAAGGGAGATTAGAGATTGGCCTATAGTTTTGCTAAAAATCCTGGATCCAGCGTTGGTTTTTTGAGTAAGGGTTTAATTGCAGCAGTTTTTAAAAGCCTGCGGTACATGGCCTAAAGTTAATGAAGAATTGATTATTTGAAGAATAAAGCTACCAATAAATGGGAAGACTTCTTTAAATAACCTGGTAGGAATAGGGTCTAAAAGACAAGTTGAAGGCTTGGATGAGAAAACTATTTTATCTAACTCTAAAAGGTCAATTGGAGTAAACTGATCCAAACAGATGTCAATTGAAGGAGTTGTAGTAGTTCATGTATTTAAAGGGTACCTGTGGTGGTCGTCTAAACGCATTGAACTTGAAAACATTAGGCAAAGTATTCGTTATTTGGTTAAATAATTATTGCCAGCCATATACCACCAGAGAAATATGCAAATACGACCGCAGGCCATGGCCAGCCAATGAAAAACTCTGCGCGCAGCCATGACACATGCGGATGTGACGTCACTACGTTGCTACTGAATAGTCAGTACTCCGCTGTATGAGAGACAAGGGTGCTTTTGTGAGTGTTTTAATTCTATTATGGCCTGAATTGTCGGGACTCTGAGGAAGAATTCGTCCAACATGGCTACAGGTTTGAGCCAGAAAGGTCTTCTGAGGGTGAAAGTGACGAAGTGGTCCTCACACACAACGCAATTTCGTCTGAAAGGATACGTCTGTGCCCTGTTCGAGATTGCGCAATCACTTTTCCTGCTACGATCTTCTGACAAGGTGAGCTGGGATTGGGTACACAAAAGAAGTGTTTATCTTTGTTTTTTCGCATATTATTGAGACATCCCAAAGGCTTTACATTCCGCCATGTTGCGATCTCCTATCGCATTGTATGTTTTTGTTGTTACAAGAGCGCCGAGTGTCTGCTGCTCTGTATATAGTTTCATTGGCCGTCTGGGGGGCCCCGTTACGACCTCAGATCAGACGAGACGACCCCGCTGAATTTAAGCATTTATTTATTTATTTTCTACTCGTTTTAGTTCTGTATTTAATATGAACCCTGAGTTTGAAATAAACGTTTGAATTGAATATCCTGAAAGCCACTGCTCATCCGGGCACTCCAGGCTCAAGCCAATATTGATCCAGATCGCCGTAGCCAAGACACTACGTCACAGGAAGCGTCCTGGCAGGCCATGTAGCTGCAGTATGGCTGCTCGCATGTTTTGCTGACCATAGCTGAACCCGCACATCAGCAATGGATTTATATCACATTGCTTTTGAACTTGAACTTGAACTTAAACTTGAACTAGAACGTGAGACAGGGGCTCCATCTAACTATCTTTTTTTCACGCACCACACAGGTACACTTTAAGTTAATGGTGGGAAGAATCTGACTGATCTTTATCTCTGATAGATGAAATTTTATTATTGAAAAGTTCATAAAGTCGTGACTAGTAAGCTCTAAGGGAATGCTAGGATTGACAGAGTCCCAACTCTTTGTCAGACTGGCTTCACGTGCTGAAAAGAAACCTGGGATTATTCTTGGTCTCTTTTATTAGTGCAGATTAATAAACTTGTTCTAGCTTATTCTCAGAGATTTTTTTAATAATTAAAAGATGATTTCTCCAAGCTATAATAGATTTCATCTAAATTCGTGGGACGCACCATTTTCTTTCTAATGATGACGTCTTCTGTTTTTAGCTACGAGTTTCTGAGTTGAACCAAGGAGTTAGAAATCTCTGATAGACTTTTCTTTTATTAAAGGGGCCACCATGTCTACAGTCTGATGCAGAGAAGCTGTAACCCTCTCATACCATGCTATCAATTACAGGAGGAGCAAGCTGTCTACAGCTTATTTCCGTTGTGTTGACACATGGCATAGAGGACACAATCTGCATAAATTTAGGTAACAGCATCATATGAGAGGCATCTACTGTAGTAATATTTTTCCTACTAGGAGCCAAATAGTCAGAAATAGTAAAATCAAAGGTTAACAGAAAATGGTCTGACAGTACAGGGTTATGAGGAGACACCACCAGATTTTCTATTTCTATGCCATATGTCAAGAACAAGGTCCAATGTATGATGGAGATAATGGGTAGAATTTCTACTTTCTGAGAAAACCCCATTGAGTCTAATATTGATTAACTGCCAAATTAAGGGAATTACTATACTACCCATCTAATCAGAATGCCTCCCTGGATGCCTCCCACTTGAGGGTTTCAGGCACGTCCCACTGGGAGGAGACCCCGGGGCAGACCCAGGACTCGGTGGAGAGACTATGTCTCCCAGCTGGTCTGGGAACGCCT
Source organism: Pholidichthys leucotaenia (assembly GCA_020510985.1). Taxonomy (NCBI): domain Eukaryota; kingdom Metazoa; phylum Chordata; class Actinopteri; order Cichliformes; family Pholidichthyidae; genus Pholidichthys; species Pholidichthys leucotaenia. Next base: position 135,172,676 of record CM035841.1, on the reverse strand, counting down.
TGGTATCCCCTCCGAAGAGCTGGAGCAGGTGGCTGGGGAGAGGGAAGTCTGGGCTTCTCTGCTTGAACTGCTGCCTCCACGACCCGGACCTCCGGAAAAGCGGTAGAAGATGGATGGATGGATGGACTATCTACATCTACATGTATATTAAAGTCCCCTACCATAATTATTCTATCTGATTTCAGCAACTACATCAGCTAAGAATTTGGCAAATTTGGATAAAAACTCTTGAGTAGGTTGATGGAGGATGATAAACTATGGCAAATAAAATTGGGTTTAGCTTAAAATTGCTAAAATGCCCAATACTGAGGACCAGGCCCTCAAAGGAATTATAACATGTTTTTTGCTTTACATTAACTAGTAATTTGGAATGGCAAATTGTTGCTACTCCTCCTCCACAACCAGAACTTATGGGATTTTGACAGTTTAAATAACCAGAGGGAGTTGATTCATTCAAACCAACATAATCCTCTTGCCCTAACCAAGTCTCTGTGAGGGATATTAAATCAGTCTGATGTTCAATTAACAGATCATGGACTAGCAGAGACTTGGGAGTTAGAGACCTAATATTTAACAAACCACATTTAATTTTTAAATTATGAGGAGGAACAGAGGCCAAATCATTTAATCGTTTAATTTGAGTTTAACCAACTTTTTGTTTAATCACTTTGGGATGCTTATACATTATATTTTTATTTACTTTGGAGGGAGCAAACAATGATTTTCTGATGGGGATGACAGGGGCTAAGTTGAGGGGTGGCGGATGAAGAGGAGCTGCAGAGAGTTGTGCAAGACTGCGACTCTGCTTCCTGGTCCCAATTCTGAGTTGTCAAGTTTTGGAAATTTGGATAAAAATGATGCCAGATTGTTAGATAAATGAGACGCACCATCCAAAGTGGGATGGACGCCGTCTCGTCTAATAAGACCAGATTTTCCCCAAAATGAGTTCCAATTGTCAATGTAGCCCACATTGTTTGCAGGACACCACACAGACAGCCAACGGTTGAAGGATGACATGTGGCTAAACATGTCATCACTGGTCAGATTGGAGAGGGGCCCAGAGAATACTACAGAGGCAGACATTGTTTTGGCAAAGTCACACACTGATTCCACGTTAAGCTTTGAGACTTCCGACTGCCGGAGTCGGACGTCATTAATGCCGGCGTGGATAACAATTGTGGAGTATTTACAGTTACTTTTAGCCAGCATTTTCAAATTTGACTCTGTCGCCTGCTCTGGCCCAGGAATGCATTTGACTATGGCCACTGGAGTCTCTAAGTTCACGTTTCTGACTACAGAGTCGTCAATGATCAGAGTTTTTTCCTCAGCGGGTGTGTCGCTGAGCGGGGGAAAGTGATTAGAAACATGAACAGGTTGGTGGTTAACCGGGGCTTTGCGGCTAGGCTTCCTTCTCACCGTCACCCACCCAGTCTCCTCGCTGCTGAGGAGGACCGGAGGACCGCTAGCAGGCTGCCCTAAGCTAGGGAGCTCCGCTGCAGCTAGGAGACATCCGTCGTTATTAACTGGCACAGACGGTATTTCAATACAGCGGAGCCAGGATTCCAAATCAGACAACCTCGCCTCGAGCGCCTCAAAAAGACAACATTTATTACATTTACCGTTCTCACTAAAAGAGGCAGAATAATGTGTGCAGAATGTGCAGAATAATGTGATGGGAGTTTTTTTGCCCATAAAATGGTGTCAGGGTGACAACTGCGAAACCAGACAAGTTTGAACCAGTACAGTCACGTTTGGAGAGCCATCAACAAACAATGTGAAATCAGAGTTCTCTAAAGGTGTGTCCTGCAAATCAGGGCGTGGCAATGTTTCACTCTCAATTTCTGCCAAACAGTCATGAGGTTTGCCTTCTGTTGAGATTGGCAAAAAGCTTGCTGGATTTGTTACCGTGCAACATTCAATGGTTAGATGAGGCTGTGATAACACTGTCATGCATGCAAGGTGTCTGGATGGTGAGAGGACTGATATTTTACTTTGTGACAAGATGACTGATACTGCATGTGTGACCTTTAGGGTCAAGGAATGAAAAAGAACGAGCCCTGCTGAGGCCTGCACCACCATAGAGGCAGCTATGACAGCCTGCACACATGGCGGTAGTGCCTGTAGTGCTCTTATTAGGACACTTTATGGTGTAACACAGATGGTGACGTCACCCGCAGTATAAGAGGGCTGTGTGGCAGAGAGGTGGTCTGTTCGACCACCTCTCTGCCTAGCGAGAGCGTCTGTACCCAGTGAGTCCTATAATAAAGTCCTGTTCAGTTCACCACTCGCCTCATTATTGTGCCACGTTTTACGACGGACATAACATTTGGCGACAAGGATAAAGTATAAATGCTGGTGTGTCTTCTATTTGGTCGTTTTTGGAGACTCTGGGAGAGCCTCTGGTGCCTTGAGCGAGGTGGTTTGCCGCTTTTCAGAATTACTTGGTGGCACTAAACTTTGAACTGAGGAGGATACGAGTACAGTCGATTTTAGTCCACAATTTAGGTATGGAAGGACAGCGTATCCTTGCTACCTTGGGGGCTAGCAATAGCTTCGAGAACGTGGTTGAGCTAATGGTGCGACACTTTTGTGCCCCTGCAAACGTCATCGTCAGGAGGATCCAGTTTCATCAGCGCCATCAGCAGACCAGCGAGTCGGTACTGCATTATGTTGCAGACCAGCGGCAGCTGGCTGGGTAATGCCAATTTGGTGATTTGGAAGAAGAACTGGTCCGTGACCAGTTGGCGGAGCACACGCTGTGTTCGTCAGCACGGACGAGATTACTAACACACTTCGGCGAATTGACTCTAGCCACAGCTGTGGAAATAGCCCAACAGTGTGAAGCAGTGGACAGGCTATCACACAATCTCGGTGAAGGAGCTGCGCTACACCGCTATGACTCACAATCGACGGTGCAGGCTGTGGACCTGGACAGCGAAGATAGCAAGAAAGAGGAATGTGCTACAGCTGTGAAGTTAAGGTCCGCCCCGGGATCACCCAGATGTTCAGGTTGTCGGTCCACTAGGCACCAGTATAAGGCTAGAGAGTGTCTGGCGAGAGGTAAACGCTGTGGCAAGTGTGGACTCCTGCATCACTTTGCCAAGGCCTGTAATAGGTTTGAGCAAGGGGAATGGCGACATAAAGCGGATACCCTTGCTCCGACTCCCATGGTTATACACACCGTTTCTCCGGACACTGATGGCTGTACGTACTGTACAGTGGAACTAGACGGAGTGGAGGTACCATTACTGGTTGACACGGGCGCAGTGAGGTCGGTGTTGAGTTGGCCCACCGTGAGGAGTTTCTTCCTGTACCATCAGTTGAGAGGTCATTTGAAGCCATTATGTGGCTATGGAGGAAGAAGGCTGCCTACCGTGGGTTCGGTGGAGCTGACAGCCCACTACAAGTCAGCGGTGGTCGCTAACCTGAAGTTTATAGTGACTGGCAGTGGTGAGAATGTGATGGGCTGTTACCTCTTCTATGGACTATGGTTTTCCATCACCAACGGCGTTGGCGAGGAGTGGTCGGGCTGTGGTTTGTGGGACCGACCATTGTCGGGAGTGGCGGATGATGCAGTATGGGAAAAACCTTGCCTTAGTAATCTGGAAGATGAGCAGGACCAACCCCATCTAGAGCCATCGCGGGAGGGTTCCTGCGCGAGAGCCTAACTTGCTCTAGCTGAGGGAACTGGGCGGCTCCGTGGGACGCCCGTGACGCGGATGGAGCTGAGTGGCTGACTCATCCTGATTCCGGAGTTCAGCTAGGAGGTACCGAGAACCAGGGGGTCACAACGGCTTCACCAGAGTCTCAAATGAAAGCAAGCGGGGCAGGACTGGCTGGCATGGTTAAACGACGTGCCACACAGGAACACTGGAAGCCGAGTAGGGCTCCTCTGGGGGTCGCTGATTTGGTCTGATCCAGACAGGAGGCCAGGTCAAGAGGAGTCCGCAGGAAGCAGAAGAGGCAGGAGGACCAGGGGCGCCTACAGGTGGTGGCTGTCCGGCGAGGACGGTTTATCTTCAGTGACCCAATGGTACGGACGAGACCACCCAACGAGTTGCGGCGTGTTTATGAGGAAAGAGAGGTGCCCTTGGTACTAGCGTGGGGTCGTCCCTGGGCGCCCAAGAAAAGAAGACGCTGTGGTCGGGACCTGCCCTGACGGAGTCTCCGTGGCGACTGGCTAGGTAATTTGGGGTGGATATCAGTGTGTTTAGTACTTGTAGTTGTATGTGAGCTGTCCATGGTACTGAGTGATATTCTTGACGTGTATAGCACATGAAGTTGTTGTCTGGGCTGCCCAAGTTTTGGGGTGATGTATTGGTGTTGTTCATAGCATGGGGCTGATATGTACATTGACATATTCGATGATTTAGTTGTTTATTGAATTCATGTTCGAGGGTGTAACCCTGTATGTATATATGTTTGTTGGGATTGTTTTATGTTTATAGTAGGAACACGGCAGTTTTTTTTTTTTATTATTTTCATGGACTGGATAATAACAAAGAGGGCAGAATAATCTGTCTAGCTGTGTGGAGGTGTGACAGTAGTCCACCTGTCCCCCTCTAGTTTTAGTTGTTTGTGTGTGCATGGATAGGCCTAATTACATTGTTTATTATTAGAGTGTGATTCGGGCACTACATTTGGGAGGGTCTAACTGGTGTGCATGCGTTTTGGACTTTTTTTGGAAGGGTGAGAATGTAGTGTTGTTATTACGACACTTTATGATGTTACACGGGTGGTGACGTCACCTGGAGTATAAGAGGGCTGTGTGGTAGAGAGGTGGTCAAGACCACATCTCTGCCTAGCGGGAGCGTCTGTCTGTACTCAGTGAGTCCTATAATAAAGTCCTGTTCAGTTCACCACTCGCCTCATTAATGTGCCACGTTTTACGGACATAAGTGCCCTCGCGACAGGGTCAAGTCGTGTGGAATAATATGCTACCGGACCACATTTTTGTGCCACTTGACTGAAGAAGGGACTGAGTACCCAAAAATGACATCATGTCTGTTTTTTTGGATGGGTTTAGGGCTGACAAATCAGTGTGTTTTTGAGCTGGATCAACATGTCTGCCTGCTGCTGACAAAATGTGGCCTAAATATTTGACCCTCTTTTTTCCACAACCTGTAATTTTTCCTTGTTGACTTTTTGTGGCCTTGTTCTGCTAAAAATATGCCAGTAAGGCAATAGTGTCTATTTGTATGTTTCTTCATCAGGTAATGCCAGCAAAATATCATCAACATAAAGGAGTAACTGGCTCCCGTTGGGAGGAATAAATTGTGCCAAATTACGCTGATATTGCCTGTGAAAAAAATGGATGGAGATTCACAGTAACCTTGTGGTAACCCTTTTGAATGTGTACCTTTTTGTTTTCAAATGTGACTGCAACCCAGAACTGATGAATCTGGATGTAATGCGAAAGCTGAAAAAGGCATTGCTGATGTCTGTCACTGGGAAATAATGCATGTGTCGGTTGAGGTCATACAACAAAGTGTGTGGGTCTGGACTGAAACAGCTGTTGGATGACCGCTTTGTTTACGACTGACGGTAAAGGACAGTAATATTACAATGTGTCTTCAATGAAGAAAGGTTGTTATTGTTGAATATATACGTATATGCTGAGTTATTGTTTGAAAATTTATGCCGAGTACTATTTTTATCGATATCATTATTACTAGAGTATTTACAACGGTATTATAGTATTATGATTGTTATTAGGATGAATTAATTGAAGTATTATGTAGGCCCAGGGTGGTATTATTATTATGGTTGTTATTGTAAACTACTATATGGCTACCTATTATTATGGTTATTATTATGATATGGTTACTTATTGTGCCTAGGTATAGTAAGCATGTGGGGGGTATATGGTGGTATATATGTTGATTATGATAGTGATAATATTGTCTATAATTATATTAAACATACCAGAAGTATTTACTTATTATTATTACAATTATTATTAGATATTGGTATTATTGTCACTTTAAACTATCATTGATTGTATTATTGTTCTATTGCATAATTTAATTATAAGATGCATTATATAATTATGGTATTGTATCATGAATGTAATTATGGGATGGATAATAACTAGATATTATAATTTATTGGGTATGGAGAAGGGGTCGGGGACTATATGAGCGTTGGCTTCTTCCCACTCCTTTTGAACAAGGAGATTTTTTATGTTTATTTTTTTTTCATTTTGATTTCTTGTTTTAAATTTTTTTTTGTCTTGATGTTTAAATAAATAAAATCAATCAATCAATCAAGGTCTTGGGACCATTCTCCATCCGGAGAGATGGTCCAGCCTTCTTTACAGGAAACAAAGGTAGTGTTACATGGAGAATATTGGGCATGGTACAATGACACCTGCTGCTTTCAGTTCCTCTGTGACCGGTTTAATGCCTTCTTGGGCTTCAGAACATAGAGGATTCTGTCTTTGGTATGGCCTATTATGTGATTTAGCATTTATTTTGACCAACTCTGCTTTTTTATTAACCTACCATCTGCCTTTCCTGTAGCACAGAGAATTTGGGATTAGTGAGAGTGTGTGTTCCTCTCCTTGTGTTAATGTAAAGCGTGATCACATGGGTGAGTTGGGAACATCAATGTGGACTTTTTCTGCACTTGTGGTTCCCCAGTTCAAAGGCCAGTGTGTAGGTATCAAGTTTTGAGGAATATTGAACCTTTGGATCAGGAGTTTGTTTCCAGAATTGACCATATTCCTCTGCTGTTGTTACAAACCGACCTACATCCTTCCAGTGCATGTGTTTGGGTTTGACCAGTGGGATGTGGGGTACTTCCCAGTGTTTAAATGTCTGCTGTCCTCATTACCACAACAGATGCCTCCACATAGCCTCTTGATGACCAATACAGATTTTTAATGACCAGTCTGGAGGATGGATTTACAAGGAATGTTCTTTCATAATTTGGGCTCTGGGCCACTCAAATGTCTGTCATACATATTGCAACGGTATTGATCTGTGGGCCTGCTAAGTAGTAGGGATTTTGGACTCAAAATATTGCATAGCTTTTGTGTGCAGGTCTGATGTCACTGAGTGTGGTCCGGCTGAAACCAAATGCAGTGAGTAGCAGTACCTTGACACATTGAAATCCTGCATTACATTTTACTCCTGCCACATGTGGAAAATGTGATGCTCTCATACTGTTCTCTGTTGGAATTATGGAAATATTGAGGGCTGTGAGCAAATCTCTTCCCAAAAGGTTAAGGGGGCCATACCTGTGATAATATGAAAGAACCTTCTGCAATGTCAGCTGTGACAGGATGTTTTACCTTTACAATTTTGGAGAGGTGCTCTGTTTTTAGCTTACCATTTGCAGATTTGACAGTTACTGTTTGATCTGATTTTGTGAAACCCCCTGACATCTGTCCTGCAATTACTGATCTGCCATGCACCTGTATCACAGAGAAACCTTATTGGGATGCCTTGAACCTCAAATGTCACTTCAGGTAAACACTGCATGTCAACATCAAGTCAAAATCAGGTAAATCAGTGTCTGCTGTGTCAGTGTCAGTGTCGTATTGTACTTAGCTTCAGGTTGGTTAGTCACATGTTGCGTACCTGTGTGTGCGGCGGGTGGCGACTGGGTGTGGGGTCCTCCCCTCCCTCCCCACTGTGGAAGGCCTCAGGGCAGTGCTTTTGCCAGTGCCCTTATTGTCCACATTGGGGACAAATGTCGTGTGCCTATGGCTGTGGGTAGGCAGCTTCACGACCACACCCTCTCCTTTTCCCTCATCCTCCTCCTCCGTGTGGTGGACCCTGGTAAAAGACAGAGGTGGGGGAAGCCTCGGCCTCCCCCACTGGGATCAGCAATCATGTAAACGGGTTTGTTTTGCTTTTGATTTTTTATCCTCCCTTTCCATCCTTTCCTCTTCTAATCGTTCTGCATGTTTAGCGTACGTTAACACATCACCAAATACACAAGTGCGGTATGTAACCAAATGTTTGTGGATGTATTTAGCCAGATGTGGGTGCATGTTTTGCAGTTATTTATTTATTATATTTATTTTATTATAAATAGAGATTACTTTATCATATATTTTTTAGGGGTTATTTTATTTTTAGATTAGATTAGATTAGATTCAACTTTATTGTCATTACACATGTATGAATACAAGGTAACGAAACACAGTTTAGCATCCAATCAGAAGTGCAAAGGACAGCAGTGCAGTATATACAGTAATTAACAGTATGTGCAATTTAAGCAAATATATGCAAATATATGCAGCAGTGCAGAAAGTTAAGAGTACTGTTATGTGCAAATAATGTACAATAAGTTAGATGGGCAGTTATGTACAGGTGAGGATGGTAAGAGATGATGGTAAGAGAGTCAGTGGGGAACTAAGTTCAATAACGTGACAGCTGTTGGAAAGAAACTGTTCCTAAACCTGCTGGTTCTAGTCCGAAGGCTTCTGAAACGCCTTCTGGAGGGGAGAAGCTGGAACAGTCCATGAGCAGGATGGTTGGAGTCCCTAAGAATGCTGCGTGCCTGGCGCAGACATCTTTTCCTGTAGACGTCCTCTATAACTGGAAGTGGAGTCCCTGTGATGCGTTGGGCGGTTTTCACCACCCGCTGCAGCGCCTTACGGTCAGCAACAGAGCAGCTCCTATACCAGACTGTGACACAATTGGTCAGGGTACTCTCTATCACGCAGCGGTAGAAGTTGCCCAGGATGTCAGTTGACAGATGGTTCTTCTTCAGTGTCCTCAAGAAGAAGAGGCGCTGATGGGCCTTCTTGATCAGGGTGGTGGTGTTAACTGACCAGGACAGGTCCTCCGAGATGTGGGTCCCCAGGAATTTGAAGCTGGGGACACGTTCAACAGCTATGCCATTGATATGGATGGGGTCATGTGTCTCTCCCCTCTCCTTCCTGTAGTCCACTATGAGCTCCTTGGTTTTGCTGGTGTTAAGGAGCAGGTTATTGTCAGCGCACCAAGTAGCCAATTGCTCAACCTCTGCCCTGTAATCTGACTCATCGTTGTCCCTGATGAGTCCAATCACCGTGGTGTCATCTGCGAACTTTATGACGGAATTGGATTCATACATAGGCCTGCAGTCATGGGTGAAGAGGGAGTAGAGGAATGGGCTGAGCACACAGCCCTGTGGTACACCAGTGTTGAGTGTGATGACGGAAGAACGGTTGGGCCTGACCTAACATGCTGGGGGTCTGTTGGTCAGAAAATCCATGATCCAGTTGCAGGTGGAGGTACTGATTCCCAGGTCCCCAAGTTTAGTGATCAACTTGGAGGGGATAACTGTGTTGAATGCTGAGCTGAAGTCAACAAACAGCATTCTTGCGTAGGTGTTCTTGTCATCCAGGTGTGAGAGTATATAGTGCAGCGCTGTAGAAACCGCATCCTCTGTACTCCTGTTGCGCCGGTAGGCAAACTGGTGAGGGTCCAGTGTAGGGGGCAGGCATTTTTTGAGCTTTGCCAAGACCAGTCGCTCAAAGCACTTCATGACTGTGGGCGTCAGTGCCACAGGGCGATAGTCATTTAGGCACGATGGTGTTGAATGTTTCGGCACTGGTACTATAGAAAGTGGTCTTGAAGCACGCTGGTACCACAGCCTGGGCCAGGGACAGGTTGACGATGTCTGTGAAGACCCCTGCCAGCTGCTCAGCGCATGCCCTCAGCACACGCCCAGGAATGCCGTCAGGGCCAGCAGGCCTTACGTACGTTGACATGACTCAGTGCGTTATGGACGTCTGTGTGGGTGAGTGTGAGGTGGTGGAGGTCGTCAGAGGGTGGGAAATTGATGTTTTTTTCGTTATTGTCCTTGTCAAAATGAGCATAGAAGTCATTTAGCTCATTGAGAAAGGGCACAGTCATGGCTATAGGTATGGAGTTGCTGGGCTTATAATCAGAGATAGCTTGAATGCCCTGCCACATGCGTCGGGGGTCAGAGTCCCCAAAATGTTCCTCCACCTTCAGCTTGTAGCTGTGCTTGCCCTTCTTGATGCCCCTCTTCAGATCTGCCCTGGATGAACTGTAGGCCTGTGCATCACCAGATCTAAAGGCATTGTTACATGCCTTTAGCAGAAGCCGCACTTCTCTGTTCATCCACGGCTTCTGATTTGGGTACGTGGTGATCTGTCTTTCCGTGGTGACACTGTCAATAGTGGTGTTGATATGGTCCAGGACTGAGTGGGGGTAAGAGTCGATGTTTATGTGGGAGCCACAGGTAGCCTGAGAGGTGAACATACTCCAGTCTGTGTTCCTAAACTTCTCCTGGAGTACAGAGTCAACCCCCTCTGGCCACACTTTGATGGTCCTCACTGATGGCTTCACCCGGTTGATGAGCGGTACTTACTTGGGGGTAAGGAACAAGGATAAGTGATCAGACTGACCTAGGTGGGGGAGGGGAGTTGCTGTGTAGGCTCCCACAATATTGGTGTAAACATGGTCCAATGTTTTGTCCCCTCTTGTGTGACAGGAGACATGCTGGTAGAATTTAGGAAGCACTGTCTTGAGGTTAGAGTGGTTAAAATCACCCGCCACAATAAATGCTGCCTCTGGGTGTGCAGTTTGTTGTTTGCTAATAGTTGCATGCAGTTCTTTCACAGCAAGCTTAGCATTAGCATCCGGAGAAATGTAAGCGGCTGTTATGATGGTACAAGTGAACTCGCGTGGCAGATAGAAAGGTCTACATTTAACCATGAGAAACTCCAGGTTAGCTGAGCAGTGTCTCTCAACAGTGACAGAGTTTGTGCACCAAGCCTAGTTAATATAAATGCACACACCCCCACCTCTGGTCTTACCGGAGTCATCTGCTGCTCTGTCTGCCCGGAGCGTGTGTAGGCCGGCTAGCTCAATAGCATTGTTGGGTATTCCACTGTGTAGCCATGTTTCCGTGAAAATCATGATATTGCAGTTCATAAGTCTCTTATTGTTGGTGATCCGAAGCCGTAGTTCATTCATTTTGTTCGCCAGTGACCGTACATTAGCGAGGAAAATACTGGGTAGAGAAAGCCGGTACGGTGTTAGCTTTAGCTTAGCTCTTAGCCCACCGCGCTCCCCCTGCCTTTGTTTACGGTCTCTACGCCGCCTGCGAGCACTTCCGGTCGGCCGGGAAGCCTGCCGAGCGTCGGGTGTTCTCCGGAGCTCAGGGATGAAATGTAGGTTGCTGATAAAAAGATCGTTATCGTTATTTTGTAATCCAATGTCCAAAAGCTCATTTCGGGTGTAAGATGTGAAAGCGAAGCTGTTCTGAACGAACATACCCGAAATGAGCAGAAATAACACTGCTAATCCACAAAATCTGAAGAGACGCTGAGCCTCGCGTTGTGCACGCGCCGCCATCTTGGTCTAAGTATTTTATTTTAGACTTATTTTTGAATTATACCTTAAGGTATTTTGGTTTTTATTATCATATTTAAGTTAATCCTTATTATATTAGCGCTATTTATCTTTATTTTAAGGTTATCTCTCATTATAATCTTTATTCTCTATTTTTTGCCTTTGTAATTTTTTGTCTCTCGGTCTCTCTGGGCTGCACGGTGGCGCAGTGGTTAGCACTGCGGCAGCACAGTTTACCCTTGGCCGGGGGATCGTGGGTTCAATCCCAGCCCCCGACCAACAGTGATCTGTGTGGAGTTTGCATGTTCTTCCCGTGTATGCGTGGGTTTACCCCGGGATTTCTCCGGTTTCCTCCCACATGCAAAAAAACATGCAGGTTAGGTTAATTGGAGACTCTAAAGTGGCCCTAGGTGTGAATGTGTGTGTGAATGGTTAAGGGATAGCGCCGTATCGTGGCTGCTTCATCCATCCAGGTGGTGGATGACCCTCAATTTCCCCTCTGGGGATCAATAAAGTATACTAAATTTAAAAAAAAAAAAATCTCTCTGTCTCCCTTTTTCTATTTAAAGGTTATTATGACCTTTATCATCTCTATTTTTTGTCTTTCCTCTCTGTCTTTCTGCCTTAAGGTTATTTGTTATTATAACCTTATCTCTATTTTTTCTTTTATATTTTTTTTGTATCACTCTGCAGTGACCAGCTGCTGTATTTTCCTGGGGTGTCCTGTCGCGATACCCCCCGCGCGCTCTATGTGTCCACTTACACAGCAGAAATGCACTTCTTTTGACGGACTCTAACCTGGACATAGTCAAGCTTTACCGAACCGGACCTGGACCAATTTGGACCTTACGGTAACTAACGCTTAACTTTCAACTCTTCACGCGTATTCTCAGACTGACCGCGGACTCTAACTGGGACAAAACACTTTTAGATCATTAATAATTAAATTTACTCACTTCAATCCGTCTGTGGGTTGGCTCCGTCACTCTCCGGTCCACTCCCAGCGTCTCTGGACCTTGCCTCACTTCCACAAAGCCAGCCCACTGGGGATGGTGGTGGTGGTGGGGGGACTTCTTCCACAGCTGTCTCGGTCCCAACACGCCGAAAACAGGAGGAGAGATATCTGGAGTCCCTGTTGCTCTGGCGCCAAGTATGTTTGAAAAATTCTTCTTAAACTTCAGTCAAGAATCAGGCAGGATCAAAGTTTCAACAAATTTAGTTACACTGGCCAGTGGAGAACAATACAAAAACAGTCTCGGAGCCTATTCCCACATCATTCTGACTCAAACACACATCGTTCAGTCCTTTAAGCCCTTCGTTATCCGAGAGGTGGAGGAGAGAATGTCTATGATGATTTTTTCAGTACATCTGGTCAAAACTTGGTGTACAGATTATCTCTTTCTCAGGAACCATCACACCCACTCAGCACTAGTCACACAGGAACAGTACAAGTGAACTAAAACAAAGTGATAATAAAGTACAGCTGCATCAGCATCTTTAGCACTTTCACACAGACTCTGAGACAAAGCAAATCACAAATATGAAAGAAATATGAAACTTTTCCATCACTGGACATAATTTGATTATTAATTTGGCTGTTGATTTATTTTATTTGCAGTATTTTACTTATATTTATATCATTTTAAGTGAACTAATGATGCTTATCTATTTTATTTCATATTAGGTAGGCTTGTTAGAGAGATAGTGTTCTTAATTTTTTGAGTGGTCTTATTGTAGAGACAGCATTTCATTTTTATGTTTACATGAAAATGACAATAAAGGATCATCGTCATCATTAATTTTCTGTCAATTAATTAATCAAGTAACAACTAATCATTGAAGCATTGGGGTGTAGAAAAATCAGAGCTGAGAAGGAAATGCTCCTTGACCCAAGACCGGGGTTATGATTTGGCCTGAAAAAAATATTTTCAGTCAAAAGATTTTTTTATTTTTTTTTTAACCCATGTACTTTTCATTCTTTGTTTTTCACAGGCAGTGAACACTTTGCCTGGTTCTGATATCTGCAGGCTGCGATCCCATCAATCAGATCAGCAGTGACAGAGACCACACAACACGCTCAGATGAACTTTTTCCACCACGATGTCATCCAGGCAGAAGTTCACCTCTTTCCAGGAAGAACAGGTATGGGTACAGGTGAAGTCCATCATCCACGCTGGTGTGGTACAGCCAGTTGTATTTTCCATGTCACTTTTTCCCATCTGTTAGCAGAATTAGACAAACTAATGAACAGGTGTCATGGTAGAAGAGTTTGGGCCAAATAAACTAATATCTACACACGACATATAATTCAACAACTTTTCAGATAAGGCTCCAAAAAACATCTTGAAAAATAATTTAAGAGGCAGTAGAATTCCTTGCAAACATGCATTTATTAAGTATTGTGCCAGACAAATACAGAACAAACTGCACAAAGTCCCCCTCACGTAAGGGAGAACTGAATACTGCCATCTGTGCAGCCCCTTTTTAACAGGCAGCTCTTAAGAAGGAGGGGGGGGGACCATCTGTGTCATGAACTGAGCTTAGGTTTCTCCCGAGCTCAGCTTCATGTTTTTTTTTTCCTGTTTTCATATTTATGTGTTTTGTGATGCCTTTGGAGTTCCATATTATTTCTCATTTTTTCTTTGTCATTGTTTAGCTTGTGTTGCCATGTTCTGTTGTATTTTTGGTGCCTTTTATTTGTCCGTTTATGTTTCTGGGTATTTGATTATCACTTGAGTTATTTGTAGTCTACTTTTGGTTTTATTTATATTTATTTTGTGACTGGCAGCGGTCAGGGGGCTTCTCTCGGTCTTGTTGTGCCTCCTGTCAGCTGGCAGTCATTCCTCCCTCTCCTGTCAATGCTTGACAGCTGGTTCCTATCAGTAGTTGCTCTTCCCCCTCTGCTCAGGTCAGCCCACACACACCTGTGTTTACTCAGCTCATTATGTTTGGATTATTTAAGCTCTGTCTGTTCACTTGATTTTTGTCGGTTCATTGTTTTGTCACCCGTTCACCAGAGTACGGTCCGCTCTGGTGTTACCTTCACTGTAAATTATGAGAGTGTTTGGGTTGTGAGAGTGTTTGGGTTTTTCTCTGTTTTTCCCAGCACTTCCTATGTGCTGGTTTGGAGTGTTTTTGGGTTGCCCGGCACCAGCCTGTATTTATGCTTAGGAGCATTTTGGGGTTCATGTATTTCTTCCCCCCGCTCACCATTTCGTTTGGGAGCACTTTGGGTCCATTTTCTATATTGTCCATTGTCAGTAAGTTTGGGGACAATTTGCATCTACTTTTGACTGTACAAGCTTACCAGTTCATTCATTGGAACTATTGTTAAGACATTTGTGTTAATAAAACACACAACACCACCTGCAAGTGGGCTTTGTTGTCTCTTCTGGGGCAGGAAATCAGGACAATCTGTCCATTTCCTTACTTGGACTTCTGGCGTTTGTGGTCCTCTACCCTATTACCTCACAGCTGGGCACTAGATTGGATGCTGGGGTCTTTCTGTCTACCTGTTCTTGGCAACAACATTCTGGCCTGTATCCAAGCCCCCTCTACTGCCCCGTTTTCTTGTCCAGGTGCAAAAGTGTGTGAGTGAGTGAGTGAGTGAGAGACAGAGAGAGAGAGCAACAGGATATTCTATGCCTCCTCTTCCTCTCAGTGTGGATTATCTCAGGTCAAGGTCTGACTGGAACTATACATTTGTAGGCCAGTGTTTGACTCATAACAATATTCATTATATTTGACACAATTTTTCAGGTAATCTACTGTAATCATTATTTGCTATTTAAATTTCATCTGCATTTCTTAATTACCTCCGCCAAGGAGGTTATGTTTTCATCGGCGTTGGTTTGTCTGTCAGTCTGTCTGTCTGTCTGTTTGTTTGTTTGTTAGCAAGATAACTCAAAAAGTTATGGATGGATTTTCATGAAATTTTCACAGATTGTCAGAAATGGGGTATCCTACAGATGATTAGATTTTGGTGGTGATCCGGATCACCGTCCACAAGAAAACCGCCATTACGGAAAATGTGATTTTCGTGAATAACTACTGAACCACTAATCCTATCATTGTCAATCCAATTGCTAGTCATAAGGAGTCTGAAAACGTACACACAAACACTGTATGGGGGGAACTGTGGCGCTTGGCGGAGGTCTGCGCTCTCCAAGTGTTTTTCTAGTTTAATTCTAAATCTGTCTTCTAAATCTGACACTGAACTCCCAGTTGCTCCTGGTGGGTCAGGCCAGCACCTGTGCATGGCAGCTCCACCGCCATCAGTGTGTGAATGGGTGGATAGCAGGATCTGTAAAGCGCTTTGGTCATCTAGAGATAAGAAAAAGCGCTATATAAGTGAACGCCATTTACCATTTAAATTTTATTCTACACCTTTGCACAAACCTTTTTTCCAGAGGTACAGCAAGGCCAAACTTCGACCTGATTAAATCTGGAAGAAAGGGATGAGATAAGGTTTATTGTTGCAAAGTGGAAGTCTATCTTGACCAATAGAGCAAATACAGTAGTAACCAGTGTTAATTTCATCAGCTAAAATTATTTTGTCAACTAAAGGTACAAATTTAATAAAAATTACAATTTTTACATGTTTGTACTGACACCTAATTTCAGTCGAGATTTAGTCTTATTTAGTCTTTAGTCTCAAAGTGTGTTCAGGCCAAACCCAAAGCAAACATGTAAAGTTAATGTAAACATGCGGAAGATGCGCAAAAATGCACATTTGTGACCGAGGGATAGCACTAGCCAGTAATGACCTTGAGATTCTGCCATCACCGGAGTAAAAGTATCAACATTGGAGAGTAAACTAGTTTGAAAATGAGACTGACACTCACCAATAGACTGATGGACCGGGAGCTCTGCAGCTGAATTGGAATGTCGGAGTCATTAACTCTCGGACTCCTGCCATAGCCGTGCTAGCAAGGTTAGCAGTGTAAAACACCTGCCATCCAGGTGAAATTTTGGCGGCAGGGACAATTTTTTCAGGTGAGGCCCCTGTTGGATAACGTAAACCTAAGCATGACGGTGCTTTGGGAATTTCCACCACAGGTTGAACACACACAAAGGCAACTCCGCCCGTCCGGAACTCAGTCAGATGGTGAATTCACGTCTATTCGCATATTTACCTTGCGTGAAAATGTAATCGTGCTACGCAAAAAATTTGCCCATTCACGTTTGGTCTGAACTCAACTTTAGTCATAGCTAGTCATAGTTTTATTTTGGGCTATTCATTATCAATGGTTTTAGTCTAGTTTTAGTCAAATAAATTGTTTTAGTTAATGAACTTAACACTGGTAGCTACAAATAAGTGACAAACATGTACAGAGGAGGCACAGTGGCTATATTGGACAAAGGATGTTGAAGATGGAGCTGCCAGGCAGGAGGAAAAGAGGAAGACCACAGAGAAGATTGATGGATGTAGTGAAGGAGGACATGGAGAGGGTTGGTGTTACAGAGGAAGATGCAAGGGATAGGGTGAGATGGAGGCAGATGATCCACTGTGGTGACCCCTAAAGGGAGCAGCCAAAAGAAGAAGCAGCAACAAACTAGAGGGCACTCAGAGAGCACACACCTCTGCCAAGGCTCCCTCCCTCCCTTTGTCCTACTATGTTTTGGTTTTTTGTTGGGTTTTTTTTTTTTTTTGCCTCAGCAGTGGCTTTTGTCTTGGAACTCTGCCATGCAGGCCATTTTCGCCCAGTCTCTTTCTTATGGTGGAGTCATGAACACTGACCTGAACTGAGGCAATTGAGGCCTGCGGTTCTTTGGATGTTTTGGGGTCTTTTGTGACCTCTTGGATGAGTCGTCGCTGCACTCTTGGGGTAATTTTGATCGGTCGGCCACTCCTGGGAAAGTTCACCACTGTTCCATGTTTTCGCCATTTGTGGATAATAGCTGTCACTGTGGTCTGCTGGAGTTCCAAAGCTTTAGAAATGGCTTTATAACCTTTTCCCAACTGATAGATCTCAATTACTTTCTTTCTCATTTGTTCCTGAATTTCTTTGGATTGCAGCATAATGTCTAGTTTTTGAGAATATTTTGGTCTACTTCACTTTGTCAGGCAGGTCCTATTTAAGTGATTTCTTGATTGAGAACAGATGTGGCAGTAATCAGGCCTGGGTGTGGCCAGAGAAATTTAACTCGCCTTTCCAAAGATGTGATAAACCACAGTTTGTTTTTACGGGGAGGGGGGGAATCACTTTTTCACACAGGGCCATGTAGGTTTGGATTTTTTTTTACCCTTGATAATAAACACATTTAAAAACTGCATTTTGTGTTTACTTGTGTTAGCTCTGTCTAATATTTAAATTTGTTTAATGATCTGAAACATTTAAGTGTGACAAACATTCAAACTATGAGAACTCAGGAAGGGGGCAAACAATTTTTCACACCACTGTAACCTTTACTGTCACCAGTTTGAGATTTTTGTCGTAATTTTGCGATTTCTTCCAATCCAACTTTATCAAGCACTTTAAAAACAGCAACAGCTGACACAAAGTCATGTACATCAACGATAAATAAAATATAATAACATAAAACACAAAAACAATAAAATACAGCTTAAAAAGTACAAAACACCACAAACAAAGCAGTAGTCATACAATAGAGACAATCAGAACAAATAAAATCAATGTCTCAAACTGGGTCAAAAGCCAGAGAATAAAAATGGGTTTTAAGATGAGTTTTAAAACTGGACAGTGAAGAGGGTTGTCTGATGGACAAAGGCAGATTATTCCACAATCTAGGAGCAGCAACAGAAAAAGCACTGTCCCCACTGAACTCTTTGAGTTTGGTGTCTCCAGGAACAGCTGATTCTTGTATATTTACTGTTTTTTCCCAATTTGGTTTTACATGTAACTTCGCAACTTTTTTATTTTTTTTTTACTGATAACTCTTGTCTTTTCCTTGTACATTTGAGACTTTCTTCTAATAAAATAATTTTTTCATAAATTTGAGGCATTGTTCTTGTAAATTTGTGTCTTTACTCAAATTTGCACATTTTCTCACAACTTTGCAACGCTTTTTCTTATCTTTTGCAACTAAGCTTGAATAGAAGAATAATTTCAACGTGGTCATTGAAATAGCCCTTCGGGGTCTTAAATAGATGTTATCGTTTGTGTGCACCATTTTACTGAGTGGACATTAATTTCAATAGCGAATAGACAAATAATAGGTGTAGATGTACTTTATTGATCCCAAACTGGGAAATTACAGTGTAACAGCAGTATGACAGTAAACAACCAAAGGACAGAAACACACGCATGACAGACAAAGGAATTACCCATGGAAAGTAAAACTAACACTACTATAAAAACCTATATACATCATAGCTTAATATATGATGACCCGTATAAACACATGAATCATACCCGCTGCACAATGCAGGACTGTCAGGAGCAGACTGAAATGTGAGGTACCAGTTAGACTGTAAGGTGCAATATGTCAGCATAGTTATGACCAGAATACAACATCATAGTGAGTTATTGTACAGTGAAATGGCATGCAGCAGGAAAGATTTCCTGTACTTGGCTGTTCGACAGCAAAGTTGTAGTAGTCTACTGGAGAAAGTGTTCCGCTGTCTGTCCAGTGTGTGGTGGAGGGGGTGATCAGGATTGTCTGTGATAGATCGCAGTTTATTTAGTGTTCTCCACTCCACCACTTGTCTCAAAGGTCTCAGGTCTGAGACCAATTACAGAGCCAGCCCTCTTGATAATCTTGTCAAGTCTGTTGGTGTCGCTGGCTCTGATACTGCTACCCCAACAGACAGCAGCAAAGAAGATGGCGCTGGCTACAGCGGTCTGGTAGAAAAGCTCCAGCATCCTGCTACACACGTTGAAGGATCTCAGCTTTCTCAGAAAGTAGAGTCTGCTCATCCCCTTTTTGCGCGCAGCATTGGTGTTGGATCTCCAGTCCAACCCATTGCTGATCCTGACACCCAGATATTTGTAGTCCTCAACCACCCCCACATCCTCCCCCCTAATCTGCAATCGCTGAGAAGGCATCTTCTTCCTGAAGTCAGTCACCATCTCTCTGGTCTTGCTGACATTCAGCCTCAGGTGATTCTGCTCTGTCCACACCACAAATCTGTCTACCAGTGCCCTGTACTCCCCCTCCTCTCCCCCTCTTATACACCCCACAACAGCTGAGTCGTCAGAGAATTTCTGCAGGTGACATGACTCAGTGTTGTACTGAAAGTCAGTGGTGTATAAGGTAAAGAGAAAAGGAGAGAGCACAATCCCCTGTGGAGCTCCCGTATCACTAACCACCACGCCAGACAAGACACTGCCTAGCCGGACAAACTGTGGCCTGCCTGTTAGGTAGACAGTAATCCAGGAGATCACAGAGCTGCTGACCCCCATCACTCGCAGCTTCTCACCCATTAGCAGTGCCTGGATGGTGTTAAAGGCACTGGAGAAATCAAAAAAAAGTGATTCTCATAGTGTCTCCTCCGCCATCCAGGTGCAGATGGGCTCGTTGCAGCAGGTAGATGACAGCATCTTCAACTCCTAAATGGGGCTGATATGCAAACTGCAGAGGGTCCAGCCACATCTTCACCTGCGGCCTCAGGTGGGCTAAGACCAATCTCTCCAGGACCTTCATCACATGAGATGTGAGGGCAACTGGTCGAAAGTCATTCAGCTCCGATGAAGATGACTTCTTGGGGACAGGAGCCAGGCAGGATGTCTTCCACAGCACCGGTACTCTCTTCAGACTCAGGCTCAGGTTGTACAGGTGTTTCAGTACCGCAGCTAGCTGGTTGGCACAGGTCCTCGGGATCCCGGCGGAGATGCCATCAGGGTCTGCCTCCTTCTGCTGAGGGAGTCTCTCCAGCTGTTTCTTAACCTGGTCTGTAGTCGCCATGATGTGAGGGAGGGTCCCAGCATCCCCCGAGGAGGAGGAGGAGGATGAGGGGGGAGATGGAGAGAGGTGCTGCACAGGAGGGTGGGTGGGGAGGGGTGTGTGGGGGTCTGGCTGTGTTGTTGGGGTGACAGACTGTGAGTTGAACCTATTAAAAAACAGATTCAGTTCATCAGCTCTCTCTTGGGTCCCAGATGTCTGCTTGACTCTCCCCTTGCACCCAGTTATTTTTCATTCCCACTCACACATCTTTAGCGCTGTTTTGCCTGAGTTTATCTTCCAACTTCCTTCTATAATTGTCCTTGCACCTCCTCAGCATCTCTCTCAGCTCATGCTACACTCCCCTCAGTTTGTCCTTGTCTCCAGCCCGAAAACCTCTCTTCTTTTTGTTCAGAAGTGCTTTCAGGTCACTCATGACCCATGGTCTGTTGTTACAGTATCAGTGTAATTGTAGATAAATACATTTTTCTATGAAAGAATATCAGACAGCTGCTTGTGCACTGTCCTAGTCTGATTTTAAATGAAATGACAGCTACAAATGTCAGTTGGCTCAAAATCTCTTCCACTCATTGCTACTACTCCATGAATGTGAATTTTTCAAACCTTCGGTCAAGTATTTGGGACATGTGATAGACAGCAATGGACTCCACAAAGCACCATCCAAAATAAAGGCTACAGTGGAAGCTCCATCCCCAACAAATGTGAGCTAGCTGAGATCATTGTTAGGCTTGTTGGCAATACTACATTAGGGGGGCAGATTTACTAACGTGCTGCGCCATCGCAAAATCCTGTTTTGGCGTTAAAAATCTACTGTCGAGATTTACAAAAGGACGCAGGGCAAAATTAGCGGTGGAAAGGCGTGGACTATATTAATTTTGCACCTGGCCTCATTGCATATGTATTTGTGGGAGTTGTGATGTCAAAGCGCAAATTTGAGGGAGGGGAGTATTTAAATGACAGGCGCAAGGTGATTTATTAAGGTTTGCAGTTGTCAATCTCCTGCTAAATGCGCCAAGATTTAACGCCCCAATAAAGCTTGTCTTAATTCAAATGCGCCTGACATGATGGCAATCGTTGGTGCCAGGAGGAGACACTGGTGGGTACCAAGGTTGCATGGCAAAAGAGAAGCCTCTCATTGTGCGTGACTTTATTTGGCATTACAGAAGAATAGATTATATGAATATCACCGGTCTTATGATGAACTGGACATCAGCCGGCATTTTTTTTTTTTTAATTTCATTTGTTTATACTGTATCTAGCCTACGACATGAATTTGTTTCCATAAAATAGGATACAATAGGAGCCCTTCGTACCTGCAGTGGACATACAGATGGTGTCAGCTGCTTGGGACTTTTTGCTCTTTTCTGTGGTGGTTCAGACTCGGACTTTGGAGTTTTCCTCAGTTCCCCCAGGCTCTTGAAGCAAAATCTTCCACATTGCCAGTTTACTTCGTTTTTTTCCCCTTCTATCCATATTTCCAGTATTTCTTTTTGCTGTGCATAAAACGGTACTTCAGTTCCCTCGTCTCGCTATTTCTCTCTCCCAGTTCAAGATACACAATATAGGAGGAAAACAACAATGATAGTAACAATACGCACAGATCCATAGAAACTTCCCCCAATATTGCAACACCATAACTCAATGGCATTTATAAAAAGTTGTGAACTGGGAGACCTGTAGATTTTGTTAAAACAAATGTGACATGCACATAAATTTTTGTTTGGTGACAATGTAAAGTTGATATTTTATTTTTTTTTTTTTTTTTTTTTTTTCTATTGATGTAAATTATCAGTTGTTTTTGAGGCATCTCAAAATGTGGTTAGGGAAGCACCGATGAAGTACCTGGTTTTGGACTGCAGGGGGCGACAAGGACTGCTGTTCTAAGTTGGAATTTTGATTTGAGTGTGCTGTCAGTTGGAGCAACAGTTAGGCTGCGTATCCACCAAACACGTTTTTTTTCGCCTGACTGCCCTGACCATCTTTCTTTCAGTGCTTGTGTGCTGCACTCTGGGGGAAAAAAAAGTGTGTGCCCTGTATCTCAGCAACAGCTTGTCACTCTCAGCTCAGCATTTCCGCTTTTCCT
This sequence comes from Pholidichthys leucotaenia, assembly GCA_020510985.1. Classification (NCBI taxonomy): domain Eukaryota; kingdom Metazoa; phylum Chordata; class Actinopteri; order Cichliformes; family Pholidichthyidae; genus Pholidichthys; species Pholidichthys leucotaenia. The sequence continues at coordinate 135,150,407 of CM035841.1, read as the reverse complement.
ATGGTCTGACTTTCTACTTATTTTTTAATAGCAGTCTCTAAATAACAATGGACAGGAAACGTATTCTAGCATTGGTAGCAGCTCTGGATGCAAAATATGACTACACGGAAAACAGGAGTCTGAGTAGAGACTGTATTGGCGTTCCATGTCCCACCCTTCCTTAATTCTGATTGGTTGATTAGAAAGGTCTGACATTGACAAGCTCAGCTGTAGTCTGAAAAGTTGAACTTTTTTCAACTCTGAGTGCCCTGATCGCCGTGACAAAAAATGGCCACCGCCGAGAGCATTTTAGCGCCGAGGGCGCTCAGCGCTGTAGACGCTGAACTACATGGAGAACTAGAAAAATTTGTATTTCCTAGTGGAAATGCGGTGTGAATGCTGTTAGCTGAAAATGCATTCCTGAAATGCTTCAAAATGCAGAATGCATTTCTGAAATGCTTAAAAATGCAGAAATATGCTGGCATAACATAGCTTGAAAAGCATATATGTAGACGTAGCTTAATGTTGCCTGAATTTAGCGTAATTTTGCTAAATATAAGCTTAAAAACTTTAAAAAATGCTAGCTGAAAGGCTAAATTAGCATAATCATTAAAACCATTAGCATAAAAGTATAAAATAGTTTAAGGTTGTAGAAGTCAGCTTAAAAATGCTAAATGCAGCCTTAGTTAATTGAAAAAGATAGCTCAATGGCTAACTTGCCTAGTTTTTAAAAACATTAGCATCAAAGTAGAAATAGCATAAAGCAGAAGTAGAAGTAGCATAAATAGTACAAATAGCTACAATAGCTTAACATTGTAGGAAGTTAGTTTAAAGATGGTAAATGTAAGCATAAAACTAAAAAAAAAAAAAAAAGTTAGCTTCCAAGCTAAAGCAGGCTAATCTTGACAAACATTAGCATAAAAGCAGAAGTAGCTTAATGTTAAACAAAAGTTAACGTAAAGATAGTAAATATTTGCCTAAAATGTAAAAGATGCTAGCTTACCTGTTAAAAATAGCATATATTTAAAAAAACATTAGCATAAAAGAAAAAATAGCTTTAGTTGCATTTAGTTAGCTCAAATACATCAAAAATAAGCCTTAAGTGTCAAAAATGCTAGTTTGCATGCTAAATTAGCACAGTCTTGAAAAAATTAGCATATTTGTAAAAATAGTTTTACACTGCAGGAAATTAGCTTAAAGATGTTAAATATAAGCTTAAAACTGAAAAAAATGGTAGCTTACATGCTCAAACAGGCTAATCTTGACAAACATTAGCATAAAATCAGAAGTAGCTTAATGTCACTGGATGTTAGCATAAAAAATGCTAGTTTACATAATAAAATAGCATAATATTTTAAAAAATATTAGCATAAAAGAAGATATACCTGAAAGTTGCCAGAAGTTGGCTAAAATACATAAAAAATTAGCCTAAAATATGAAAAAAATCCTAGCTTGCATGCTAAATCAGCACAAGCTTGAAAAACATTAGCATATTAGTAGAAATAGCAAAACGTTGCAGGAAATTAGCTTAAAGATGCTAAATTTAAGCTCAAACATTAAGAAATGCTAGCTTACATGCAAACATAGCTTATAGTATAAAACATGTTAGCATTAAACCAATATGACTCACTGTATAGTTGAAGAAACTTGACTTAAACATGCTATATGCAATATTAAATATGGATGACATGATTGTCTTCTTTTAAAAATGTGTTTAAACAATGTTAGCTAGCATACTGATAGAAAGTGTGAATTATTGTGGATTTAAAATATGTGTAAAAACATCCAGGATAATGTCTTTTTATGAAAACCTGTCATCTATCCACCAAAACCTTTAGAATGGACCAACAAAACTTCCCTTCCAACATTACAAAATAAAACTGGATCATTGAAAAATGAATACAGAGAACAAGATGAAGCTAAACCTTTCCAGCATGAACTCTACAGGTTTTGTAAAATCAAGCTCACTTAGCAAACAAACTTTCAAAATAAGAGTTGCTTTCTGGTCTAGCAACCCTTCACAATAAGAGCAAGTGGATAAACTTGATTACTTGATAATGTGAGTTCTGTTAAAGAAAAAAGACACTTTGCTCAGTTACATTTTGTGAAGAATTTTCTCTGAAATAAGTTTTCATTCTATTTATCAGCTTTTTCATAAGTGAAATCAATATATACATATATTTCTGAATAAAATGTAAGTAAAACCAAATTTTAAAGGACATTCAGTACACAAAATACATATCACGATATGTATCGTGTATGGCAATACAGACAAATTATATTGCAATACTTATTTTTTTTAGGTATATCGTCCAGCCCAACTTGAAGTGATCAGAATAATTATCAGTTTTCACATCCAGCATTGCTGACCATCACCAGGAGCAGGATTCATCAACTTCTACAGCACAGCTTGACACACTGATATTATCAGTAACTACTAGGCTAATTCTTAATTTAGGACTGTAGAATTTCTTATGTTTTCTCATTTACCAGTAAATGAGTTATATACAGTATGCAATAACTAAAAAGATGGATAAAATTTATTAGGAAGTTATGTACTTCAGTCAGCATTTATAGGGACGGCAGACCTAGAACTTACTGGACTGTGAGTTGAAGTGGGTGCACTGCCACAGGTAAAATTGTTACTATTGTAACAATATTATAGATCCAAACTTTGCATTTGATCTTGCAGAAAAGAAAGAAGACCAAATCAAATGTGTGTGTGTGTTTTCATTGAGCAGTAATTCTGCTATCAGAAAATGTGGACAACATATGTGTAGCAGCTTACTTCAATTGGAAGGAGACAAGCAGAAATGGTATTTCTTAAAGAAAACTTTAAAGCAAGCAGATTATGTTCACATAGGCTGTTACTATGGTAATTGACACTGAGTTTCTCTTCTCTTTTTCTGGAATGGATAACTCTGTTTCCCCTCATCTCTGAGTTAACATACTCAGTTTTCACATAACCTGTTTTCTTGAAAATAACCTGTTACCACTCCTTCATTTTACTTCTTAGACTTGAAAAATTTAATATAATACAAAAGTAAAATTAAGAGAAAATTAAAAAAGGATTGAGAAGTACACATTGTCACATTCTAACTATAATCGTGTATAATATCATTGTGTCTAAATGTTTCTTTCTTCATTTCTGACTTTGGCTATTTTGGTCTTAATATAGTATAAACATATTTATTCACTGTCCCTGTTTCTGTCTTTCTTTGTTGAAAAGGGACATAAAAGGAAAAATGGAGTGAAACCTCAGGAGCTTCAGGAGGATGAAGAGCCTCTAGCAACAGCCAGCAAGGCTAAGTCAAACGGAGACAAGAGAGGAAACAGAAGACAAAGAAAACGTCATACTGTGGTTAAATCATTATTTTGTGAAGAATGTGGGAGAGATTTCACACAGGTGGATCACTTAGAAACTCACAAACTCATCCACAAACCCTTTGAATGTGGTCAGTGTGGGAAGGCCTTTCGTCAGAGGAGTACTTTAAGAACACATGAACTCATCCATACTGGAGTTAAACCATTTCAGTGTGGTCAGTGTGAGAAGGATTTTCGTCATCTGTATTCTTTAAGAATACATGAAGTCATCCATTCTGGAGTTAAACAATTTGTGTGTGATCAGTGTGGGAGGGCCTTTGCTCAGATGTCTCATTTTAGAAGCCATGAACTCACCCACACTGGAGCTAAACCATTTGTGTGTGATCAGTGTGGGAAGACTTTTACTCGGATGAGTAGCTTAAAAACACATCAGCTCATCCATACTGGAGTGAAACAATTTGTGTGTCGTCAGTGTGGGAATTCCTTTATTGATAAAGGTAAATTAAAAAGACATCAAGGTATCCATCATGGAATCAAAAGCTTTGTGTGTCATCAGTGTGGGAGGGCCTTTGCCCTGATGTGTCACTTAAGAAGCCATGAACTCACCCACACTGGAGCTAAACCATTTGTGTGTGATCAGTGTGGGAAGGCCTATACTCGGATGAATGGCTTAAAAATACATCAGTTCATCCACACTGGAGTTAAACAGTTTGTATGTGGTCAGTGTGGGAAGGCCTTTACTCAGATGCGTAACTTGAGAACACATGAACTCCTCCACATTGGACTTAAACCATTTGTGTGTGATCATTGTGGAAATGCCTTTTCTGATCATACTACATTAAGAAGACATAAGCTCACCCACAATAGTGTGAAACAGTTTGTGTGTGTTATATGTGGGAAGGGCTTCACTCGGAGGAGTAACTTAAAAAACCATACACTCGTCCACAGTAAAGTTAAAACATAATCATGTGATAAATATGGTTAGGATTTAGGTAAGGATCAAGTGAGCTACATTTGAGGTAAATGTGAAACACTTGATACCCTGTGACACAGGAAGCTCATCATCTGGTTACAAGTATAAAACTGAAAAAAAACCCAACAAAAAACAAACAAAAAAACCCCCGCTGAGCTCAGGCTGTACCAAATTCAGATCGGACTGTTTTTAATATATGATGTCTGTCTGACTTTTTGCTCTCATTAGTTGTTCCTTCAAGTTTTCTTTAAAATTGTTTTTTAATTAGTTGTACCAATGACAGATATGTGAAATGACAGTCCCATGTGTATTACTTACATTTATTTGTTCAAAGTATTAACACTTAGTTCTAACATTTCAGCAGAACAGTAGGGTTCGACCCAGTCAGATTTGTGTTTTCACTTTTACCATGGTGCATGTTCAAAAATAGGACACATTTGGCTGCTGACTGATTATTGGCAAGTGGTAGATGTGTAAAAGGAGCTAGACCAGAGTTGTCCAATCATGTGCCATGGAGGGCCAAGACTCTGCAGGTTTTCCTCAAAATCAGCCACTAAATAAACTAATACATTTACATAAACTAATTTTTTGAACATGTTCAAAAAAATTTTTGTGACAAAAACTGTGTGGGACCATTTTCAAAATGTAGTACACATGTTTATAAACATTGTGTGAAGTTCGAGAAGGTTCATTTTGCCTTATTTATTCATTTTGTCTTATTTTCTTATTTAGTTTTGTTTTTCTTATTTCAGATAAGGATGAAAAGGAGACGGTTTAATTTTACCTTGACGGGGCAGCACGGTGATGGAGTGGTTAGCAATGCGGCAGCACAGCAACTCACCCTTGGCCAGGGGATCCTGGATTCGATCCCAGCCCCCGACCAACAGTGATCTGTTTGGAGTTTGCATGTTCTCCCCGTGTCTGCGTGGGTTTAATTCAATTCAATTCAGCTTTATTTATATTGTGCCACATCACAACAAAAGCCGTCTCATGCCGGTTTACTCCGGGATTTCTCCGGTTTCCTCCCACATGCCAAAAACATGTATGTTAGGTTAATTGGCATCAAACTGGGGATTCTAAATTGTCCTTAGGTATGACTGTGAGTGTGAATGGCTGTCTGTCTCTGTGTTGGCCCTGTGATGGACTGGCGATCTGTCCAGGGTGTACCCTGCCTCTCGCCCAAAGATGCTGGGTTAGGCTCCAGCCCCCCCGCGACCCGAAAAGGATTAAGCGGAAGAAGATGGATGGATGTTTCAACTGGTGTCTACAGTCTTCCTCAGAAGCATTAGCTGATCACTGATCACTGTGACTTGTTGTTTATCAGCTGTTTTTCCTACGTGTGACGGTTCTGCTGGGCTGGCCACACCTATGAAAAACAGCTGATATACAACACGCCACAGTGATCAGCTGACACTTATGTAGAAGACTGCAGATGCCAGTCGAAGCATGTTAAGGTAAAGTTAAACCATCTCCTTTTCATCCTTGTCTGAAATAAGAAAAACAAAAAAATTAACACTGTGTGAGATTAAAAAGTCGTAGCTTGAAAACTGTAGGAGTTAGTTGGATAAACCACATACCCTCTCTTGAAACTGCATTCAAAAAAATGACAAAACTCATTTAAAAATTTGACAGATTTATTTACCTGCATCACATCAATGTTGTTGTGTTGCCAAAATGGGTTTCTGCCGATGTGTAGGGTGATTTGTGTTTGTGTTTTTTATTAACCCTAGAACACTAATGTTAAAGCTAGTAACACTAGCATCTCCATTAACATCGGGTGAAAATCACCCTACGTTAGTGTTCTAGGGTTAAATAGGGACAAATAAGAACAGAGGCCTATCAACATGCCCAGGGCATCTTTCAGTTTTCTGACTTCACTAACCCAGACATTCTGGATTGAGATTATCTGTACTACAAATGTGGTTTTCAACTGGGTAAGTGGACTCTGGGTTAATCTATGTGGCTGTGTGCGTATTCATATAAAATAGATCTACACTCTGTGCTGAGATAGCCTAATACAGATATTAAGAGAAATGCACAGTAAAATGTGTTTTTTTTTTTTTCTTGGCTGCACCACAGATAAAAAAAGACATTTAAAAAAACAGGGGACCCCATCCAGGATCTGACACCTGCCACCGTCATTTGGCAATCTTTGTAATTAGTGGAGTTAAGACATGTTATACAAATGCTCTATAAATGGTAACTTCTTTAATATTATTTTGAATTTGGGCAGTTGTTTAACTGACCCCTTTTGAAAGTTGCGCGGCTGTGAAGGACCAGAGAGAGCAGGGAGTAGAATCAGGAAATGTGTAGGAGAAGACAAAGTGGACTAATCACAGCTTGAAAACTGGGAGGAGTTTGCCGGACAAACCATGTAGCCATGATCGAAATTTCATTCAAAAAATGACAAAAGTTCTAAAGACTTGCAATTTTCACAAAAATGATCCTAATTCAAAATCCTTGTAATATGCACATCTTTAATACATGTACAAACACTGTGTGACTTGAAAGTATCCTAGCTTGAAAACTGGGAGGGATTAGCCGGGCAAACCATGTGCCCTCTATTGAAATTTCAATCCAAAAAAATAAAAATTCTAAAACCTGTTATTTTGACAAGTGTTACCTCACAAAATCCATGGGTTCTAGGGAACCCTGGTTGAAAAACACTGACCTATATGTTATGTTGAGTTTATGATTTAACAAAAGTGCTTGTTTAATTATTGTTCTGATTATAGATGGGATGCATTGGAGCAAAATTCTTGGCAGTTATACGACAGTTACCATAGCAACACAGCACTGAGTAGCAATCACGTGTGACAGCTTTATTTTGTATGCAGCAAAATATAAAAATCACACAAACTATTTAGTCACAGTAGTGCACAGAGTACCTTTTTTAACTTTAGATGTTAAAACCACACCATTTACTTGGCTGTAGTGATGTGTGGGTAAAGACCGATGAGCACATGGTAAGTGAAGAACTGATTCAGAGTCTTTAAATACTTATTTAATTTTTTGCCAGTTAATACAGATGGAATGATAAAATTAGCTCTCCACAATGCAAGCAGGTGTTCTGTGTACTACTGTGACTGAATACTGTGTGTATTTTTTTGTGTTCTACTGCATACATCCTAATGCTCCCACTCATTTTTTCCACTTGGTGTTTAACTGCCATGAGTTCCGTTCGGTGACATCATATGCATACCCTCTATTGTTGAATTGAGCTGATCATTGTATTCTGTACTTGCTGTATTTTGGAATGTAACAAAAATAGGAAGTGAGGACCACCCTTATTTCTTGAACTGTGTACTGTATGTGCAAATTTTTCTGATATGGTTTTCCTGGTTAGGAGAGTTGGTTTTATCACATGGTCTGGAGACATGCACCAAGGGTATACTCTCCATTTCCAGCGTAGGTAGGTAGGTAGATAGACAGATAAGACTGATTCTCTTACTCATCCCATCACAGATTTGCTCATCATTGTACATAAGACTTGGGCATAAACACAGGAACAACCATCTTGGATGATTTACTAATAAGCCAGATCTCTGTTATGATATAACTGATCTTGGAACAACTAGTTGTTCTTCAATTTACGATGTCACAAAGTTGTAGTCAAAAATTTGGTAACATTTTGGCAAATAGCATATTTTGGTGATAAAAAAAAAAAGTATTTAGTTTATTATATAGGATGCCCAAACTTTTGCACAGTTTTTTTTTGTGGGGGGGGGGGGTAATTTTTGAAATGGAAAGCAACTAAGCCTTAATGTTTGCTGGTGATAATGCAATTTTTCCATTTCTCAAAGAGACTGCGTTTATATCTTTTCAATTAAAGAATAAGTGAGGTTGCTAATTTTTTGCTCACCACTGTATGAAGACCAGATCTCCAGGACAGGGCCGGCTTTAGTCCACTAAATTAGGGTAGTGTGGTTTAATAATAGGTGAACAACACATGTTCTTTTTTAACAAATGCTCTGTTTAAATCACTGTCAAAAGAACACAAAAACACATTCTAGCACAATTACAATTTCTAAGTATCATAGTATTTCTTTGTATTGAGAAATACATCTTTGGATCAAATGCATCTGTCTGTTTGATAAAGAATGAATGATCAACCAACAACTTCAGGTCCAGTTATATTTTATTCAACCACTGATTTTGTTTCCAATAACTGCAAAAATGATTAGAATACTACTACCTACCTTACTATGGAATGATGACGATACTAGCATGCAATGACAGAGTAAATTAAAATCAACTTTTTGATTTGGTGGGCAGTAGGCAAATTTTGGTTGTGCTAATTCCATCTCTGACCACTTTGGCTGCCGTCCATACTCTGGGAGTGTACTGGCTCCTCTAGCTCTGTCCACACCACAGTGTCTGTGCTGGCAGGATTTTCTCCTTGCCAGCAGATGGTGCTATTATTTGTGTTTCTGTTTGTTTTTTTGGGGGGGGGGGGGGTGGGGGTAATTTTGTGTAGCATTCTGGTCTTTTGGGGAGCTGGGTTTGGGGTTTTCATGGGCTGTAAGCCAATGTCTGTCAGGTCAGGCATTGGCTTGCTTGCTACCGGATAACCATGCAAACCGGTACTACCTGTCTCATGGGTTGGGCCGTTGGTGACTCAACCGGCATCCCTGGCCTTCCGAGGGTGTGGAGGGTGAAACAGGGCATTCTGGCAGAACTAAAAACAATATCTGCTACAAGTCTGTGGTGGACCACTCTCAGTCACACAGGGTGAGACTGGACATCCTGGCAGATAAACACATCTGTCGCAAGGTCTGTGGTTGGTTGTGCTAGCTGGTGCATCGTGACATGCATTACACAAAGAGCAGAGATAAACAAACCTATCATCTGGTCAGTCACTGCAACAGATACTGGAGTCAGTTCGTCTTGGCTTGTCCTTGCCACTGATAATACCTCTGTCTGCCAAGAATGTGCTGCTAGTCCAGCAAAAGCTAGCAGTGCTCACATATTTTGCAAGCAGTTTCATGAAATGGTCAGTCAGAAAGTAACTCATATCAGCTCGAACATCGCCCGGGATAACATGGTCCGTGCTGATCTGTTCACACTCCGACAGGCAGTGAAAAGTAAGTGAGGAGCAGGAAGAGAAAAGAAGAGGAAAACAGCAGCCTTGTGTGTAGCAGAATGGAATGTATGTACTCTGTTGGACAGATCAACATCACAACACCCAGAAAGACAGACTGGGCTTGTGGCCCTGGAAATGAACAGGTACAATGTAGACATAGCTGCACTTAGTGAAACAAGATTGCCTGTATATGGCAGCTTGTAAGACCATGGGTACACCTTTTGGAGTGGGAAATCAACTCAAGAAAGGAGAAAAGCAGGACTGGGCTTTGCTGTTAAGGTGCTTTCACACCAAACGCGAATGGGCAGTGCAAATCCACAGGAAATCAAAGGGAAGATGCGAGTATGAGCAAATTTTTGTCGTTGCGCATTCGTGTCCACTAGCTAGCTCCACTAGCTGCTAGCGCCGCTAGCGGACGTAGTAAAATTATCACCATTGCAGAGTAAACTAGTTAAAAAATTAAACTCACTCACCGGGAGACAGGAGGACCGTGAACTCTTCAGCTGAATCGGGTTTTGGAGTTATTTACCCCCAGGTTTCCGCCCACAGACGTCCTAGCAAGCTAGCTAGCAATGTAAACACGGGATCATCTAAGTGTTGGAGGCTTGAGACATAATTTTCAGGTGAGCCCCCGGTCAGATAATGTAAACATAAGCATGACGTTATTTTGGGAATTTCCACAGCAGGTTGAACACAGCTGCAGAAGTTTTAAAGACAACTTCGCCTAGTCTGCATCTCACTATTCATGTCTGTTTACACTGAGTTATAATGTAATCGTGCCGCATGAAAAATTTGCCTGTTTGCAATTGATGTGAATGCACCTTTAGAAAGGAGATAGCAGCAATGCTTGATGAGGAACCAGTGCCAATCAACAACAGGATAATGACTATGAGACTCCCACTACAGCGGAAGATGTATGCCACACTCATCAGCGTGTATGCCCCAACAATGACCAAGACAGAGGAGGCGAAGGAAGAGTTCTACAATGATTTATGTGAGACTATCAGGCGTGTACCGACTGATGACAGGCTGATACTCGGAGATTTTAATGCTAGAGTTGGTTCAGACACTGAGAAATGGAAAGGAGTGTTAGGCAGTCATGGAGTAGGCAAGTGCAATGCTAATGGAGAACTTCTACTTCCACTATGTTCAGAGCACTGGCACTTGTTAGACTACATCATAGTAAGGCAGAGAGACATAAGGGATGTATTGGACACCAGAGCAATGAGAGGCACGGACTGTGGTGCTGATCATTTTATGCTGAGATCTAGATTAAGGATTTGCAGATGAAAACAGCACTGCAGGACGGGTGCGAAGCCACCACGGAAGCTAAACACTAGTGCACTGAAATACCAAAAGAAGCAGGAAGAACTTACACAGGAAATGGATGAAAACTTGAAAGACTGGGACAGCAACAACTCAGAGAGTGACATAGAAGAGAAATGGGAAACACTGAAGGATACAGTGTATCAGACTGCGAGTGATGTTTTAGACCACTCTGAGAGGAAACATCAAGATTGGTTTGATGAGCATGAAGAACACCTGAAGAAACTACCAGAAGTGAGGAATACTGCTAGGCAGAAAAATCTACAGTGTAACACAAGGTTGAAGAAGAAGAAATACTCAAAGGCTCAGAGTGAGCTACAGAAGTACACCAGAGAGATGAAGTCCAACTGGTGGGATGAAAAAGTGGAGGAACATCACACTGCAGCAGACATGAAGGACATGAAAACATTCTTCACAGGTCTGAGAGAAATCTACGGCCCTAAACCAAGAGGATTGATCCAACTAAAGGCTATGGATAGTGAAACAGTTTTGCAGGAGAAAGACAAGATCCTGGACAGATTTGCAGACCACTTTGACCAACTGCTAAACAATCCTGGAGATCTCACTGAAGAGGCAAATGAAGCTCTAGTGCAGCGACCAGTTGTATCAAGTCTGGATGAACCACCAAATCTTGATGAACTAATGGCAGCTATCAGGACAACACAGGATGGTAAAGCTCCAGGAAGGGATGGGATTCCAGCAGAAGTGTGGAAATTTTGTGGTGTTCAGCTGACCAAGAGATATGGGATCCCCAGAAAGTACCTCAAGACTGGAAGGATGTAAGTATTGTGCCTTTGTTCAAGAAAGGTGACAGGAAAGATTGTGGAAATTACCGAGGTATATCACTGCTAGCCACTGTTGGTAAGATTCTCTCACGTGTACTACTGAACAGACTCAATGAACACATCTCGCAGAACATACTGTACTACCGGAACCCAGTGCAGCTTTAGAAGTGGAAGAAGCACAATGAATATGATTTTCTGCTTGAAACAGGTTCAAGAAAAGTGTATTGAACAGAACATGCTGCTTTATGTAATCATCGACTTCAGTAAAGCCTTCGATACTGTATCGTGACAAGGACTTTGGCAGGTACTCAAGAAATATGGTTGTATAGAGAAGTTTGTCAACCTGATCGAGCCACTCCATACAGGTATGCAAGCAAACGTGGCAATGAGTGGTTCAGTGTCTAAAGACTTTTCAGTAAGCAATGGGGTGAAACGAGTGTGTGCTGGTGCTTACACTCTTCTCGCTATATCTGGCAGCCATGCTTGAGATGGCCTTCAAAGACACTTCAGAAGGAGTATACATTCAAACAAGGAAAGAAGCAGACTTGTTCAATGTGGCGCAGTTTAAAGCCAAGAGTAAGATATCGATAAAGGTAGTAAGAGAAATGCTCTTTGCCGACGACAGTGGGGAAGATATGCAATCTTTAGTGGAGAAATTTGCAAGAGCAGCTAGCCAATTCAGCCTCAAAATCAACATCAAGAAGACAGAATGCCTTTATCAGCCACCAAAGTTCCAGTTATCGGCATCACTACCAGAAGAGATCAGCATTGGTTCAGAGCCACTAATCAAGTATATGACTTGGATGTCTTCAAAATAGCAGCCTCCCAGGAAGACAAGACAGATGTGGAGGAGTATGCTGATACAGTCACCAGCTACATCGCGAAGTGCACAGAGGATGTCACTACAGTGAAGACCATCACTATGCGGGGTAACCATAAGCCCTGGATGACTGCAGAGGTGCGCTTGCTGCTTACAGCCAGAGATGCAGCCTTCAGAGCCAAGGACAGGATCGCCCTCCACTCAGCCAGGTCTGCGCTCTCAAAGGGAATTAAGGCAGCAAAGCGCGCCTATGTGGAGAAAATCCAGGGACACCTCTGTGACACTAGGAACACCAAGCAGATGTGGCAGGGAGTTTGGACACTGACGGGCTATAAGTCTAAGCAGGGGGTCGATGATGACGATGCTTCACTTCCAAACAGGCTTAACGACTTCTTTGCACGTTTTGAAGCATCAAACTCGACAATCAGAGGGAGGGCTGGCCCACCCCCACCATCGGTCGAACCAGCTTTTACCATCAACACAGCGGACACACGGAAGACCCTAACCAGAGTCAACCCACGCAAAGCTGCAGGTCCGGACAACATTCCGGGACGTGTGCTCCGAGACTGCGCAAGCGAGTTGGCGGATGTCCTGACTGACATTTATAACATCTCCCTGAGTCAGGCCATCGTTCCCAGATGCTTCAAGACCTCTATCATTGTACCGGTGGCAAAGAAACCAGTTGTGTCCTGTTTGAATGACTATCGTCCTGTTGCACTGACATCAATTGTGATGAAGTGTTTTGAACAGCTTGTCAAACCACACATTACAGCCTGCCTCGCTGCATCACATGACCCGCTCCAGTTTGCATATCGTTCAAACCGCTCCACGGAGGATGCTAGAGTCACCACCCTACACTCTGTCATCACCCACCTGGACCAGAAAGACACCTACGCCAGACTCCTGTACATTGATTTCAGTTCAGCATTCAACACCATTATTCCCCAGAGACTGATGGAGAAATTACTCCTTCTCGGTCTGAACACCGCCACATGTCTCTGGATCCTGGATTTCCTGACTGAGAGACCTCAGTCTGTCTGGGTTGGAAACAACATCTCCAACTCTGTCACACTGAGCACCAGATCCCCTCAAGGCTGTGTACTCAGTCCACTGTTGTTTACACTTCTAACACATGACTGTGTATCCAGACACGAGGGGAACCAGATTATTAAGTTTGCAGACGACACCACGGTGGTGGGACTTATTCAGAGGGATGAGGAATCAATGTACAGGGAAGAAGTGAGAGACCTGGAGGGCTGGTGCAGGGAGAACAATCTGGTGCTCAACGTGGACAAAACGAAGGAGATGATTATCGACTTCCGGCGGTCACAGCCTGAGCACGTCCCCCTCAGTGTCGGCGGCCGTTTAGTGGAGAGAGTGGAGAACATCAAGTTCCTCGGAGTGCAGATCTCGCAGGACCTGACCTGGAGCAAGAATTCCTTGGGGATCAGGAAGCGGGCTCAGCAGAGACTGCACTTCTTGAGGAAACTCAAACAGGCCTCTCTCCCCATCTGCATCCTCAGGACCTTCTACAGAGGTGTGGTGGAGAGTGTTCTGACATACTGCATTGCTACATGGTACTCCAGCTGCAGTATGTCAGACAAAAAAGCCCTGCAGAGGATAGTCAAGGGGGCTGAGAGGGTAATTGGAGTCTCCCTCCCCTCTGTCCAAGAACTTTTTCAGAACCGTTGTAGGAGTAGGGCACTGAACATTGTCAAGGACCGTTCTCAGCCTCTGCATAAACACTTTGAACTTCTTCCATCTGGTAAACGATTCCGGAGCATCAGAGGCAGAACCACCAGACTGATCAACAGCTTCCTTCCACAAGCTGTCAGGATGCTGAACAGTTGACCCGGAATCTCTCATACACACTACTGCACCTACGGACATTTTGTATATTATTTGTATATTATAGTTAGTTAGTTTTTTCCCAAGTATGTCTCAGGGGTGTGTGAATGGATGGGGGGTGGGGGTGGGGGGGTGAAGCTATGTGGGAGTGTGTCTTAAATCATGCTGCTTCTATTTATATGGATGCCGAGAGAAACACAATTTCATCTTGCCTGCACTACAGTTGTATGTACAGCAATATGACAATAAAGTTTGATTTGATTTGACTTTCAAGTATCTTGGGAATGCTGTTTCAGAGAATGCTAGGCTGGAGGATGAATATCTCTCAGAACGGGAAGAGTGAGTGCTGTGTTTGGAAACTTGAGGAAGAGACTGTGGAACAATTGACATGTGTCTGTCTATTTGAAATGCAAAGTGTACAGAGCAACAATACTGGCAACTCTATTGTACGGTGCTGAAACTTGGACTGTCTACAGGGTGCAGGTAAAGAAACTCCACACATACATGATGAGACACCTTCAAGCCATAATGAACATCTCATGGAAAGACAAGATAACCAACATAGAAGTGCTGAAACGAGCTGGTCTACCATCAATGGAGGACATGCTAATACAGATGAACCTGAGATGGCTCGGACATGTTGAGAGGATGGATCACCCACGTCTCCCTCGGCAGTTACTTTACTTACAGTTATGTGAGGGCAAAAGCAATCAGGGTAGACAAAGGCTCAAATTTAAAGACATCGTAAAAAGAAACCTGAAGAAGTTGGATATAGACAGGAGTTCCTGGCAGCGGAAAGCGAAGGACAGAGCTGCATGGAGGAATCTGATCAGACCTAAATGAAACAGTCATCGTCACCCATGACAGACTGCTATGATGATGATGATATTCAGTGAAAATGGTGACAGGAAACAGGAAGTAAGTTCCACGTTTGGCCATGATGGTCACAGTCAGCTGCAGGAGTCCTCACGTTCGTGATTAAATCCACATCCATCCTTCTTGCTCTTTATGGAAAGGATTGCCTATTAGTAAATCTTTTATTTAACATGACTTACAAACTTTACTCATGAATATTTTGATAGTTTGAGCCTTTATTTTTAGCTCCTGCTGATGTGGTGTTGAGTGGTGCAGCTGTATTGATCATGCAGAAACCTGGTTTCATCGTTATTGTACAGTACTTTTATATCGGCTGTGTTTATACAAATCAGTTTTTTTTTAATCTTGAAATGTTTTGTGACACATTTAAGTTGATATTAATCCAGCGTTGTGATATAAGTATTCATTTAAGAGTTTCAAGTATGTTTTTTATTTTCTTTCAGTTTTACTCTGTTGGCATTTGAAGCAAACATCTGAATAAAGAAGACACACGTCTGTCACTTGCCAAAAAGTCATCTGTCTGCATAGCTGTAGTCACCCTATACACCAAGGACAGAACAATAAAAAGGCAATTCCATCTACAGCAACAAATCTAAGGTGGATATATATATAGTAGTCTGTTATAAAGGGATTTATAACAGGTAGTGGGCATGATGATGCAGCCAGCTGGTGACATCATCACACCAGCCTATAAAACCCCTTTTCCACTAGTACCAGTTCAGTACGGTGCAGTATGGTACAGTTCGGTTCAGTTCGGCTTGCTTGTGTTTCCATTACACCAGAATACCGCTTGATGTGGGTGGGATTTGTTACAGGAAGGTGGCGCAACCCTCCCGTGACGTAAAACACGCGACACACAATCAACACACTATCCAAACACAAGATGGAGGATTACGAGAGGCTACTGCTCGCTCTGTGGCTTTTGTCAAGGCCAAACAGGACGGCCAGAGAAAGCTACGTGCAGCGAGACGAAACATGGAGGAAAGGTACAGGAGACTTTTGGATGCTGTAGCGGAATTTTAATATGCATCTGCGTCTGAAGCAGAATCTCCATTACAAGTTGAATCCGGAAATGTGAGGATGGCAACTTGGACGAGGACGCGGAGCAGGATGAGGCCTAGGATGAGGGTAAGCTAACGATTGCTAATGCTTGCTACAGTCATTATAATCCCGTGTACTACGCTGTGGTGCCGACAGGTTATCACTATTAAATGAATTAAAATATGTATGCTGTCTGTGTGTTTCAGATGGGTGCTTTGTTGCGAAATAATCACTGCAAACCAGGCCGAAGGGAAGGTGGCGCTGCCTTCTGAAAAGGAATGACAGTGACATACAACTGGTGAAAGCTATGGTGCTGGCTTGTTGTGCTCTGCATAATCTGTGTGAAAATCATGGAGAGACTTTCGACACCACATTGGATGATCCTGATCCTGCAGCTGAAACACATGGACCGGTGGGGGGGCAGCGGTATGGGGTGTAGAGGAGCACAGCAGAGATGTATGAGATGCTCTGATGCAGTACTTGTGTAGCAATGAGTAAACACTGAGTGCCTTCCCATTCGTGTGCTTACACATGTCCAACTGTTGTATTATTAAAATAAAATTTTTTGTACCCTTTTCAGATACCTCTTCTCTTTTGTTTATAAGTGTTAATTATGAAGGTAAGAGTGATTACATGCTAAAAGACAGGGGAAGCCCTCTACGAGTGATCCAGCAGTTGCATATGTCACTTTTGGTGTGATGCAAGTGTGTTAACAGAATTATGAATCGTGTTGAAACAAGTTAAATACCATGAAACCTTATCCCATTATACTGAAAAACTTAAATGTTTTGTTAACCTTTTCTTACCCCTCAGCATTCCTGGCAATTCTCCAGTGTGAAAAAATAGAATTTTGGTTAAGAAAGGACTTTCATTATTCACCATTACACATAGATAACATGAAAACATTGCACGGCTGGATTTAAAAAAATGTACCTCAATATTTTTTAACTACAATGTCAGGATACACTGCATCACAAGATTTTATCGGTACAAAACTGCTCCCACAACCTACAGTCATGTGAAAAAATTAAGACACTGTGGTGACCCAGCACAATGCAGACTGATACTATTTCACGCTCAGCGGGGATTGCATACGGACATAAAGCCCCTGAGGGGACAACCAGAACAATGGACTATTGTTTATACATCCCCGGATTAAGGAGAAGACGTCTGGGCGCCAGTTGAGTCAGGCAAATCATATGTATTGACTGATATGTATATCTATATGCTAATGTGCCATGCATTCTCTCTTCCTGTATCACTGATAAAAGCTTGTGACATGCCTCAAGAACACAGCACACACAACACAGCACAGTAGCGCACAGTGCTACAAGTGCGTCTCAGTTTGATGGAGGAAATAAAACTCTGCAACCTTCCAGCTCGTTGTACCTCGCCTGAACTTATTCCTCCACACTGGTGACCCTTGACGAAGAATGGAACACGAGGCGAACACCCCGGTGATCACCCAGACGGGAAGCCCCAGTACGCGTCATGGTGCGCCCCTCGCCTGATCTTTTCCCTCCACACTGGTGACCTGACGAGAGAGAATGACCGTCTGCTCCCTCTCACCGCACTGTGGACAGCAGAGGACCAGAGAACGCCAGCAACCTTTTCATCCTCACCGGAGCGCGCGCCCTGGAGCGGGCAGCGCTTGGACCGACACGCACCATGAACGGCGACACGAGCGAAATGAAGGAAGCAGCCTGAACGGGGAAATCATCGACGCCAACTGCGTTGATTTCCACTGAGCTCCCCGACTCTGACTAAACTCGTGACAGTGGACCTGCTGTGCACAGAAGCCCCACACGCACACCGCAGGATTACGAGGACAGCGCAACTGCCAGCTATGTGGTCACTGTGCCAAGCGCGCACCACGCACAGGGACAAAACCAGCTCCACAGACTGATACAGCGTCCTCTGCCGCTGCACAAGCCCGAGAAACATGGCCGATCACCATCCTTGGAACCTTCAGGGCTGCTCACGCACCTGAAGCAGACGTGCAGCCCACACACAGGACTTTGTATGGGTTTCTCAGCCACAGCGCACAAGGGGAATTTAGCCGATTGCTGTCCCCGATGGCTTTAGGGCTGCTTCCGCACCTAAAAGCCAGACCGCCAGGTCCCTCACACAGCTCCAGTTGTTTCACAGCCGCTATGCATCCTCTGGGAATTTGGCCGCTTGCCTTCCCCACATCCTCGCTGGATTGAGCCACGAGAGGAGTCAGAGACTTAATTTTTTTTTTCACAGCCGCTGTGGATCTCCGCTAGGTTTACCAGGAAAGCCCCTCACCACCGCGGATCCACACGCAATTTTTGTGCGGCCCAGACACCTTTGACATCCCGGGCCGGCACTCACTCACTCCCACCCCCCTCCCCCTCCACAGCGCTCTTCCCGCACCTCACTCCCTAAAGCTGGCCAATCGCTGTCTTGTTCCATTATGCATAACCGGCCCCGTGCACCCACGGTCCACAGCCGTTCAACGTGCTGGAACTTGGAGCGGAGCACACTGCACCCCTCTCCACCCCTCCCCCGTCCCCCCCACGGACTGACGCCCTCCGACACTCCACTAAAGCAGGACAGATCTACCGGAGCTGGATCCTAAACGCCGGGGGGGGGGGGGGTTCACAGCCCCTTCTGAGTGTTCTGGGGGGAGCCGTGTGGTGACCCAGCACAGTGCAGACTGATACTATTTTACGCTCAGCAGGGATTGCATATGGACAGAAAGCACCTGAGGGGACAACCAGAACAATGGACTATTGTTTATACATCCCCGGATTAAGGAGAAGACATCTGGGCGCCAGTTGGTCAGGCTAATCATATGTATTGACTGATATGTATATCAATATGCTAATGTGCCATGCATTCTCTCTTCCTGTATCACTGATAAAAGCTTGTGTGACATGCCTCAAGAACACAGCACACACGACACAGCACAGCGCTACAAGTGCGTCTCATTTTGATGGAGGAAATAGAACTCTGCAACCTTCCAGCTCGTCTTACCTTGCCTAAACTTATTCCTCCACAACACGCTGTATTAGCCTGTTGTTGTTTTTTTTTTGTGAGGAATTTGGACCTGTGGATATTTAATATCAATGCTAAAAATACAAGGCGATTCAGGTAATACAACTAAACAATTAAAAATGAAGACTTTTTCCAAATTTTCTGTAAAATGTAATTCTAAACAGTGAGGAATAAATTAGGACCCCTCCCCCAGCTTTTTTTTTTTTTTAAATTTAAGTTTTTAAATTTTCTTTGGAAGGCCATGTACATGGTGTGTAAAAGAGAAATAATACCAGACAGCTTGTTGTACATATGGTGAATCTACAAAGTACTGATGTATAAACTAGGACATGGTTATTTCTTGGCAGATCATTAAAATTTACCCTAAACCACTAGTCAGAGATTGTTTTCATGTGTCCAAAGAAGGTCCCATGCTGAGAGTCTATCTGCCATCTCTCCTTTCAGTCTACTGAGCATTCGTTCATATGATGCTGTCTCCACCATTGCATCTGTCCATTCTCTCACTGCTGGAACTTCCGTTGTTCTCCAGTGTCTCAATATAATCCTTGATGCTGTGATTAAACCAACCACGATAACTGAAAAATCCAATTTTGAAATGTCTGACATTTGCTATCTGTCCCCCAGCAAACAAAGAGCAGGAGTCATAGGGATTTTTGAACCATACCATCCAGACATAATTGATAAGATTCTAACCCAAAATGGCCTTATCCAAAAACAATCCCAGAGACAGTGCAAAGATGTTCCCATTGTCGTTTGACATTTCCAACATAAATTACTTTTTGCCAGTTTCATTCTGTACAATCTCAGTGGTGTATGGTAATACCTATACAATATTTTGTACTGAGTAAACTTCCCTTTAGCTTCTTTCACAAATTTTCCACATTCTTCCACAATTCTACACCATCTGTCATCAGTTTCCTCTCCTAAATCTTTCTGCCAAAGCCTTTTCATATTGGTACAGTCATTACTTATAAAGTTATTAGTGATTTTATAAAACTGTGAAGCTGTGCGACGTTTCAGTGGCAAGTCAAAAAAGGAGATAAAACTGTTATCAACCCTTTTGAAAACGGATATCACACAGTTTCTTATCTGTAGGTACCTCCAAAATTTACCCTTACCCTCCAAGCCATATCGGTGAATTAAATTTTCATCCATCCATCTTCTTCCGCTTAATCCTTTTTGGGTCGCAGGGGGGCTGGAGCCTATCCCAGCATCTTTGGGTGAGAGGCAGGGTACACCCTGGACAGATCGCCAGACCATCGCAGGGCCAACACTGAGAGACAGACAACCATTAACTCTCACAGTCATACCTAAGGACAATTTAGAATCCCCAGTTTGATGCTAGCTAACCTAACTTGCATGTTTTTGGCATGTGGGAGGAAACCGAAGAAATCCCGGAGTAAACCCACGCAGACACGGGGAGAACATGCAAACTCCACACAGATCACTGTTGGTTGGGGGCTGGGATCGAAGCCTGGATCCCCCGGCCAAGGGTGAGTTGCTGTGCTGCCGCTGTGCTAACCACTCTGCCACTGCGTTGCCCATAAGATAAGAATATTCCATCACTATATAGGTCTCCTAAAGTACGTATGCCACTGCTCCCAGTATACAGTTGTCTTCCCAATGCGGATTGCAGGATTATTCCACAATGATGAATACCTCCGAACATACATTGACAGCTTATACATTCTATTGTAGAGACTGGGTGTAGAGGCTGGGTTAATCATCTCAGACTGGATGTAGAGGGTAAACAGAGAAGGGCAATAGCTATGGAGATTAGGGTGAGGTAGCAGGAAGAAGGAGTTGGGGGAGAAGGGATGAATGTATTGTGATGTGAGATGTCATGTAGATGTGAGATGGGCGGTTGGTATAAAAGGAGAACTCATGGTGTATTGAGACATGCTTTTCTGTGTATGACTGATGTGAGAGTGAATAAAATCGTCTGCTGCATAAATCAGTCTCGTTATTTACACTCTCCACACTGGTGACCCCTTGATGAATTATGGAACACGAGGCAAGAACCCCGGAGTCGGCCCAGAGGGGAAGCCCCAGCGATGCGGCAAGCATCCCAGAGACGGCTCGGATGGGAACCCCCAGCAACGCGTGCGCTGTTTCGATCAAACTACTGGACTTTTGGCTGCACGACCCGCGGTCTTGGTTCCACCACACTGAGGCTCAGTTCGCCCTCCGGGGAATAATGGCAGACGATACCAAATATTACTATGTGGTCGCAGCGCTGGATGCTCACACGTCTCAGCAAGTAGCGAGGCTGCTCCAACAGCCTCCAGCCCACAACAAATACGGGGCTCTCAAGGCCACGCTGACCCGGCGCTACACGCTCTCGGACTGTGAGAGAGCAGAGAGGCTCGTGAGGCGCTCCGAGTTGGGAGATGGCTTGGCAGTCAAACTGATGGAGAAGATGTTGGCGTTAATGGGCACGGACGACGGGCATTTTCTGTTTGCTCACCTTTTCCTCTGGAACCTCCCAACAGAGGCGAGAGCGGTTCTTGCCAATTCGCCGTTGCTGGCCGCATGTGACTACCCTGCGCTAACCCAGGAGGCAGATCGGATCATCCTCACCACCAGAGCCCTCACAGTGAACGTGGTGGCGTTGGAACCCAGCAAGACGACCAGCGGAGGCGAGGAGCCGCCGACAGTAGTGGCAGCGGAGGCCAGGAAGCGCCAGAGAGACACGCTCTGCTTCTACCACCGCCGCTTTGGAGAGAACGCATGCAGATGTGCGTCACCGTGCCAATTCAAGCGCTCAGGAAATGCCAAGGCCGGCAGTCGGTAGCAGCTGCGACCGCCGGTGTAGAGAACAAGATGCTCTACGTGACGGACTCGCACTCGGGGAGACGGTTCCTCGTAGACACCGGAGCCGAGAAGAGCATCATCCTGCTGTCCTACACTGACCGGCTAGCAGGACCTAGCGGCCCCGGGCTGATAGCAGTAAACGGCTCGGGCATTAAGACTTTTGGTGAGAGAACACTGACTTTATCCCTACACGGCCGTATGTACGAGTGGACTTTTGTCATAGCGGCACTGAGTTTCCCAATCCTGGGAGCTGATTTTCTGTGTGCACATGGGTTACTAGTCGATGTTGCTAACAGGCGCCTGGTTAATGCACTGTCTTTTGATTCTCTCCCCTGTACAGCTCGAGGGGCCAGGCCAATAACATAAGCCAACGTCACAGCTCCAGGTGGTAAGTTCCACACACTGTCACTCAGTTCCCAGCACTCACGGTCCCGACGTTTTCGGCGGCCATCGCTAAACACGAGGTAGAACACTTTATCACCACCACCGGGCTGCCCGTTTTCGCACGACCTCGGTGCTTGGACGCAGCTAAACTGGCCATAGTGCGCGAGGAGTTTGCCAACCTGAAAAAGTTGGGCATCATCAGGCGATCGAACAGCCCATGGGCATCCCCGCTACACATGGTCCCTAAGGCTGAGGGAATGTAGCGACCGTGCGGAGATTTTCGCAGATTGAATAACGCCACAGCACACAACCGCTACCTGATTCCCCATATTCAGGATTTTTCTGTTCACCTCGCTGGAGCACGCATTTTTTCTAAAATAGACCTAGTCTGCGGTTACCACCAGGTCCCAGTGCACGCGGAGGACATACCCAAAACAGCGGTAATAACTCTGTTTGGCTTGTTTGAGGTTTTACGCATGCCCTTCGGATTAAAAGGAGCGGCACAGACATTCCAACACATGATGGATGCAGTGTTGTG
Source organism: Pholidichthys leucotaenia (assembly GCA_020510985.1). Taxonomy (NCBI): domain Eukaryota; kingdom Metazoa; phylum Chordata; class Actinopteri; order Cichliformes; family Pholidichthyidae; genus Pholidichthys; species Pholidichthys leucotaenia. Next base: position 135,127,595 of record CM035841.1, on the reverse strand, counting down.
CGATCTCCCGTTTGTGTTCGTCTACCTGGATGATATCCTGGTGGCCAGTGCGTCCGAGGACGAACACGTTACCCACCTCAGGATGGTTTTCCGGAGGTTGGAGGAGCACAGGTTAATAATCAATCCGGCGAAATGCCAGTTCGGCGTGACGGAGATTGATTTTTTGGGGCACTGCGTCTCACTGGAGGGAGCGATACCCTTGCCCGACAAAGTGCGCACCGTGGCGAATTTTCCCCGGCCTCAGACGGTCAGGGCGCTGCAAGAATTTTTGGGGATGGTTAACTTTTATAATCAGTTCCTCCCCCGCGCAGCTCAACTCATGCAGTCATTGTACGCCGCGCTCAAGAGACGGAAAGCCGCAGACAGAGTCGAATGGACTCCGGAGCGAGAGCAGGCGTTCTCTGAGGTTAAAACAGCCATGGCAAACGCCACACTGTTGGCGCACCTGGACCCGGCGGCCCGGATAGCGCTCACTACCGACGCCTCGGACATGGCCATAGGGGCCATCGTGGAGCAACGTGTCGCCGGTTCTTGGCAGCCGCTCGCTTTTTTCAGCAGAACTTTGCGCCACAGTGAGAGTAAATACAGCGCGTTCGACAGAGAGTTGCAGGCTCTCCACCTGGCCATACACCACTTCCAGTTCTGGCTGGAAGGGCGCAGCTTCACCGCATTTGTGGACCACAAGCCGCTAACGTTCGCGATGGCCAAGGTTTCGGAACCAAGGTCGGGCCGGCAGCAGAGACAGCTGGCCGCGGTCTTGGAGTTTACGACCGATATTCAGCATGTGTCGGGTAAACTGAATGTGGTAGCGGACTGCCTCTCGCGCGCAGTGGTGGCCTCGGTCTGCGTGGGGATAGATTATACAGCCATGGCCGCAAAGCAGATTGGCGACACGAACGTGTGCGCGCTCCAGTCTGGACCAACAGGGTTAAGGCTGGAGAGCAGAGTACTGCAAGACGGCAAGCCCCCCTAATCTGCGACGTCTCCACGGGACGCCTGCGCCCGGTGGTCCCAGTTGCTTGGCGCCGCCGCGTGTTTGAGTCAGTTCATGCTCTGGCGCACCCAGGGGTGCGCGCGTCAGTCAAAATGGTGGGAGCGAAGTTCATGTGGCCAGGCCTGCGCAAACGAGCGAAAGAGTGGGCTGCAGCCTGCGTAGCGCGCCAACGAGCCAAAGTACACAGACACACGAAGGCTCCTTTGGAGCCGTTTCATATACCGGCTAAAAGGTTCGACCATGTTCACGTGGACCTCGTGGGCCCCCTCCCACCATCGCAGGGGTGCACGCACCTTCTGACAGTGGTGGACCGCACCACACACTGGCCAGAAGCAGTCCCGCTGGCAGCAACCACGTTTGCGGACGTGGCGCGCGCTTTTGTGACGACATGGGTGGCACGTTTTGGAATCCCGTTGGACATCACGTCCGATAGGGGCCCTCAGTTTGTTTCAGACCTCTGGTCCGCGATGGCCCGTAGCCTGGGTGTTGCAATTCATCACACAACCGCATACAACCCACAGGCCAATGGGTTATACGAGCATTTTCATAGGTCACTGAAAGCAGCGCTCAGGGCTTCGCTGATGGATGCAAATTGGGTAGACCGGTTGCCGTGGGTTTTATTGGGGTTGCATTCTGCACCAAAAGAGGATTTGGAGGCTTCCCCGGCGCAGCTTGCTTTTTCCTCAGCCACTGCGGCTGCCCCGGGAATTTTTGCCAGATAATCCCGCGCCGGACAACTGCCCGTCTCAGCGTTTGCAGCATAGTGCAGACGCTGCCGGGCCCAGCCCACCACTGTTTCCCATGCGCTTTTGTGCCAAAAACTTTGAAGAACGTGGCGTTCGTGTTTGTCACACATGATGCCCACCGCCCTCCATTGCGCCCACCCTACGATGGCCCATTCAGAGTGCTGGAAACAGGGGACAAACATTTTTTGTTAGACTTGGGGGGTCGTCAGGAGAAAATATGCATAGACAGACGTAAGCCCGTCTTTGTAGTGGCGGACGAGCAAGTGCTGTTGGCTCAGGGCCCTCGGCGTGGAAGACCCCACTGAGACCTCCCCAGGTAAACGATTCATCAGAGCAGCCACATGGCCAAGTCGAAGGTTCCCCCCCCCCTCGCCATTGCTCACCTGCGAACAGACACACCCCCAGAAGCCCCCCGCCGGCACAGCAGCGCTGCGGAGGCGGTAAACCCCCGTTACAGCAGATAATGGAAGGAGACTGAAGCCAAAAGGACGTGAGGACTGAAACTTGGTCTGAGATTCTGGGGGGTGCCATGTAGAGACTGGGTTAATCATCTCAGACTGGATGCAGAGGGTAAACAGAGAAGGACAATAGCTATGGAGATTAGGGTGAGGTAGCAGGAAGAAGATGGGGGGAGAAAGGATGAATGTATTGTGATGTGAGATGTCATGTAGATGTGAGATGGGCGGTTGGTGTAAAAGGAGAACCCATGGTGTATTAAGACATGCTTTTCTGTGTATGACTGATGTGAGAGTGAATAAAATCGTCTGCTGCATAAATCAGTCTCGTTATTTACACTCTCCACACTATGACATTTATCCCAGACATCTCTTGCATGACTAAGGATGGGATTTTTTATATTTCCTGGATTTTGAGAGAACCTATCAAAGACACTGGAGGGAGAACACAGTTCTAACTCTATATTTACCCAACCCATTCTGTCCATAGACTTCCAGTGTTTTGCCAATTTAGCTAATTCAAATTATAACACAGGGTTACAAAAATAATTTTGTAAGTTGTCTGTGTTTTTTCAACTGATTTAAGACAATTTTGCACCGCTGAATCTGAAAATGACATCCGTTTCTCTCGATCAGGTGCTAAGTAAAAACCTGTACTTACTTAGTACTGTGCATGTACTTCCCTTTATATAAAGGAAATGTAAATGTAAATGTAAATTGAATGTTATGTCATCATTGTTCAAAATTCAGAGAATTTCAAGACATAAAAAAAGAATTTTGCATCAAATAAAGCGAAAATACCCGTACATGTAAACAAAAACATGTGGCCATAATTCAAAAAGTTCACCTGATTGAGCAAAACCAATGTGATTTTTGGATTCAGCACATCAAAATTGTCCTAAATCAGCTAAAAAAAAAACTTAAGACAATAAATTTGGTGTTGACCAGTGTAAGCAGGACTGGGCAGGCCTAACCCTACTTTCTCCTTAGGAGCATACAATTTGCTTAATCTAATTCTTGGTCTTCTCCCCTCCCACAAAAAATGTTTGACTATGTTTTCATACTTTTGAAAAATTATGTCTGGTATTTTAATTGATAGTATTGTAAAGAAATAGTTTAAGTGAGGGGCTATCACCATCTTTACAATGTTTATTTTACCCAATAAACTGAGTTTAATCTTTTCCCACTTAAGTTTGTTTTCATTTTTTGCAGCAAAGGATTAAAATTTAAATGAGATATCTCCTCCAAGTCCTGACTCAATTTTATCCCTAGATACTTCATTCCTTCTGGAATCCACTTGAAGTTAAATTTCTTTAACATATTAGGGTAACAACTTTACGAAATTGGTATAGCCTCTGACTTAGTCCAATTAATTGTATAACCTGATAATTTTGAAAAGGATTGTATAGTGTCCATTAAATGCGGTAGAGAGGTCATTGGGTTTGGTATTGTAGCCAAAATATCATCTGCATAAAGCAGTAGTTTATGTTCTAGGCTATACCACCTCCCTCAACCCCTTGAATATATGGATTAGTCCTAATGGTTATGTCTAATATTTCCAAAAAATTATAAACAAACAAGAGGGCTTAAAGAACAACTTTGTCCCTCTAGGAAAAATAAGGAACATGCTACTCCATTTGTCATTACTGCAGCTTTTTTCTCGTTATACAATGCCCTCACCCATTTAATAAAACCAGATCCGATTCCAAAGTGTGACAAGACAGAAAAGAAATTCCCATTCCACCTTATCGAAAGCCTTCTCAGCATCTAAGGAAACAGCAGCTATAGGGACATCTTTTGATTGATTCTGCCATATCAGGTGGAGTGTGTGAAATAAGAGGCCGACTCATGGCACATAAGTTTATTACACACTACACATCTCTCAAGCACAGAACAGACTGAACATTTCAGCAGGCACTCTCCTCTAAAGTTTCATGTCATTTCTCCACACACAACATGACATTTGCATCACATTGCATTCAACCCCCTACGTCCTTGACTTCTTCCTGCTATCTCGCCAGGAACCTCCTGATCATTGTTCTCCCATGTTTATCCACTGTCTCTTGTCTGAGATGCTAAATAATCTGGCTCACCCAAGGTGCTAAACTCCGCCCCCCCTCCCCCAGCATCTTAGATAGAACAATAGAATAACAGTCCACATGCTGATAGAACAACAGTCCACATGCTGTTTGGGCCTCCGTCTCCTCCCGTATCTGCTGTAACCGGGGTTTACCGCCTCCGTGGCGCTGCCGTGCCGGTGGGGGGCTGCTGGGAATGTGTCTGACTGCGGGTGGGCTGTGACGAGGGGGGGGGACTTCGGTCTGTCCGTGTGGCTGCTCTGGTGTATCGTTTCCCTGGGAAGCTCTCCGTGGGGGTCTTCCACGCCGAGGGGCCCTAGCCAGCAGCACTTGCTCGTCCGCCACAACGAAAGCGGGTTTGAGTCTGTCTATGCCAATTTTTTCCCGCCTACCCCCCAAGTTTAGCAAAAAATGCTTATCCCCTGTTTCCAACACTCTGAATGGTCCATCATAGGGTGGGCGCAATGGAGGGTGGTGGGCGTTGTGTCTGACGAACATGAACTCCGCGGTCTTCAAAGTTTTAGGCACGAAAACACGCTGAAAACTGTGGTGGGCAGGGCCTGGCAGTGTGCCTGTGTTTGCGCTACGCTACAAAAGCTGAGACGGGGAGCTGCCCGGCGCGGGATTATCTGGTAGAAATTCCCCGGGCAGCTGTAGGGGCTGCGCAAAAACGAACTCTGCCGGGGAAGCTTCCAGATCCTCTTTCGGCACGGAGCGCAACCCCAATAAAACCCACGGCAGCCTGTCTACCCAATTTGCATCCGTCAATGAAGCCCTGAGTGCTGCTTTCAGTGATCTATGAAAACGCTCGCATAACCCATTGGCCTGTGGGTTGTACGCGGTTGTGCGGTGAATTGTAACACCCAGGCTGCGGGCCATCGTGGACCAGAGTTCGGAAACAAATTGAGGGCCCCTGTCAGACGTAATGTCCAACGGGACTCCAAAATGCGCCACCTATGCTGTCAAAAAAGCGCGTGCTACGTCCGCGGACGTGGTTGCCGCCAGCGGGACTGCTTCTGGCCAGCGCGTGGTGCGGTCCACCACTGTCAGGAGGTGCGTGGACCCCTGTGATGGCGGGAGGGGGTCCACGAGGTCCACGTGAACATGGTCGAACCTCTTAGCCAGGATACGAAATGGCTCCAAGGGAGCCTTCGTGTGTCTGTGTACCTTGGCTTGTTGGCACGCCACGCAGACTGCAGCCCACTCTTTCACTTGTTTGCATAGGCTCGGCCACACAAACTTCTCTCCCACCATTTTGACCGACGCACACACTCGTGGGTGCGCCAGAGTGTGAACCGACTCAAACACGCGGCGGCACCACGCGACCGGGACCACCGGACGCGGGCGACCCATGGAGACATCGCAGATTGGGGGAGGGGGGGGGGCATCTTGCAGCACCTTGCTCTCCAGCCTTAACCCTGTTGGTCCAGACTGGAGCGCGCGCACGTCTGCATCGCTAATCTGCTCCGCAGCCATGGCTGTGTAATCTATCCCCACGCAGACCGGGGCCACCACGGCGCGCGAGAGGCAGTCTGCCACCACATTCAGTTTACCCGACACATGCTGAATATCGTAGTAAACTCTGAGACCGTGGCCAGCTGTCTCTGCTGCCGGCCCGACCACGGTTCTGAAACCTTGGCCATCGCGAATGTTAGTGGCTTGTGGTCCACGAATGCGGTGAAGCTGCGCCCTTCCAGCCAGAACTGGAAGTGGCGTATGGCCAGGTGGAGAGCCAGCAACTCCCTGTCGAACGCGCAAAGTTCTGCTGAAAAGGGCGAGCGGCTGCCAAGCCCCAGCGACGCGCTGCTCCATGACAGCCCCTATGGCCACGTCTGAAGCGTCGGTGGTGAGCGCTATGCGGGCCGCCGGGTCCGGATGCGCCAGCAGTGCGGCATTTGCCAGGGCTGCTTTAACTTCCGAGAACGCCCGCTCTCACTCCGGGGTCCATTCGACCCTATCCGCGGGTTTCTGTTTCTTGAGTGCGGCGTACAATGGTTGCATGAGCTGCGCCGCGCGGGGAAGGAAACGGTTATAAAAGTTCACCATCCCCAAAAATTCCTGCAGTGCCCTGACCGTCTGAGGCTGGGGAAAATCCGCCACAGCGCACACTTTGTCGGACAGCGGGATCGCTCCTTCTGGAGAGACGCGGTGCCCCAAAAAATCAATCTCCGTCACGCCGAACTGGCATTTCACCGGGTTGATTATTAACCCATGCTCCTCCAACCTCCGGAAAACCGTCGTGAGGTGGGTTTCGTGTTCGTCTTCGGACGCACTGGCTACCAGGATATCGTCCAGGTAGACGAACACGAACGGGAGATCGCGCAGCACTGCATCCATCATGCGCTGGGACGTCTGTGCCACTCCTTTTAACCCCAATGGCAAATAGACCGAACGGAGTTATTATCGCTGTTTTGGGTATGTCCTCAGCGTGCACTGGGACTTGGTGGTAACCGCGGACCAGGTCTATTTTGGAAAAAATGCGTGCTCCGGCAAGGTGAACGGAAAAATCCTGTATGTGGGGAATTGGGTAGCGGTCGTGCGCTGTGGCGTTGTTCAACCTGCGGAAATCCCCGCACGGTCGCCACGAGCCATCAGCCTTAGGAACCATGTGTAGCAGGGATGCCCATGGGCTGTTTGAGCGCCTGATGATGCCCAACCTTTCCAGGTTGGCGAACTCCTCGCGCGCTATGGCCAGTTTAGCTGCGTCTAAGCGCCGAGGTCTTGCGAAAACAGGCGGCCTGGTGGTGGTGATAAAAGTGCTCCACCCCGTGTTTAGTGATGGCCGCGGAAAACGTTGGGACCGTGAGTGCTGGGAACTGAGTGAGCAGTGTGTGGAACTTACCGCCTCTAGCTGTGACGTTGGCTTGTGCTGTTGGCCGGGTCACTCGAGCTATACAGGGGAGAGAGTCAAAGGACAGTGCATTAACCAGGCGCCTGTTAGCAACATCAACCAGTAAACCATGTGCACACAGAAAATCAGCCCCCAGGATATGGTAATTCAGTGCTGCTACGACAAAAGTCCACTCATATGTACGGCCATGTAGAGATAAGAGCAGAGTCCTCTCACCAAAGGTCTTAATATCCGAGCCGTTTGCTGCCAACATCTCGGGGCCGCTGGGTCCTGCCAGCCGGTTGGCATAGGTCGGCAGGATGAAACTCTTCTGGGCTCCGGTGTCCACGAGGAAACGCCTCCCCGAGCGTGCATCCGTCAAGTAGAGCAGCTCGTTCTCTTCACCGAGGGTCGCAGCTGCTACCGACCACCGGCCTTGGCGTTTCCCGAGCGCATGAATTGGCACGGGGGCGCACATCTGTGTGCCTTCTCTCCGAAGCGGCGGTGGTAGAAACAGAGCGTGTTTCTCTGGCGCTCCTTGGCCCCCGCTGCTGCTACCGTCGGTGGCGCCTCACCTCCTCTGGTTGTCTCGCTGGGCTCCGCCACTGCCGCGTTTACTGTGATCGTCCTGGTGGTGAGGATGATCTGGTCTGCTTCCTGGGCTAGCGCACGGTAGTCGCGCGCGGCCAGCAACGGCGAATTGGCCAGAACCGCTCTCGCCACTGTTGGAAGGTTCCGGAGGAAGAGGTGGGCAAACAGAAAGTGCCCATCGTCCGTGCCCGCCAGCATCTTCTCAATCAGGTCTACGGTCGAACCATCTCCTAACTCGGTCTGCGTCAGGAGCCTCTCCACTCTCTCGCAGTCCGAGAGCGTGTAGCGCTGGATGAGCGCAGCCTTGAGCGCCTCATATTTGCTGCTGGCTGGTGGCTGATCGAGCAGGCTCGCTACCTGCTGAGCTGTGCGGGCATCCAGCGCTGCGACCACATGGTAGAATCTGGTGTCGTCTGCCGTTACTCCCCGGAGGGCGAACTGGGCCTCGGTGTGGTGGAACCAAGAGCGCGGGTTGTGCTGCCAGAAATCCGGTAGCTTGACTGAAACCCCACACACGTGGCTGGGGGTTCCAGTCCGGGCTGTCTGTGGGATGGCTGCCGCCTCGCTGTAGCTTCCTGACCGGGCCGGCTCTGGGGATCTTGCCTCGTGTTCCATAATATGTCTTGGGTCACCAGTGTGGAGTGTGTGAAATAAGAGGCCGACTCATGGCACACAAGTTTATTACACACTTCACATCTCTCAAGCACAGAACAGACTGAACATTTCAGCAGGCACTCTCCTCTTAAGTTTCATGGCATTTCTCCACACACATGACATTTGCATCACACTGCATTCAACCCCCTACGTCCTTGACTCCTTCCTGCTGTCTCGCCAGGAACCTCCTGATCATTGTTCTCCCATGTTTATCCACTGTCTCTTGTCTGAGATGCTAAATAATCTGGCTCCCCCAAGGTGCTAAAGTAGTAGTGTTCTTATGTTATCAGAAGATGATCTATTTTTCACAAAACCCACTTGGTTAGGATGAATAATACTTGGTAGTACGTTTTGTAATCTTAAAGCTAAAAGTTTTGTCAGTATTTTACAATCCAAATTTAGCAAACTTATAGGTCTACAATTTGACCCCCCCATCTTATTTAGGACCCCCCCCACATTCATTCCCACCTAAAATGGCTAAAGTAAATGTTTTATGCAAATAAAAACAACCAGGGTTAGACATAGATATGAACATTTCTTAATACGTAACTGACTAATGGTGTCTTAATTATTCCACATGACTGTAAACCTTGAGCTTGATCTACTGACTTTTAAAGTATGTCTAAATATTTTGTAATCACAATGTCAGGATACACTGCATCACAAGATTTTGTTGGTCCAAATACAATAATAAAACAACTAAACAATTAAAAATGAAGACTTTTTCCAAATTTTCTGTAAAATGTAACTGTAAACAGTGAGGAAAAAATTAGGACCCTCCCAGCTTTTTTAGGACTCCCCCACATTCATTCCCACCTAAAATGGCTAAAGTAAATATTTTATGCAAATAAAAACATAACCAGGGTTAGACATAGATATCAACATTTCTTAATACAGAACTGACTATTTCATGGTGCCCTAATTATTTCACATGACTGTAAACCTTGAGCTTGATCTATTGACTTTTAAAGTATGTCTAAGTAATTATTAGACTCCATAACACACTCCAATTGCATAGTCTTCCAACCTTTGTTTGGGGAAAGCGCTGGAAAAAATGGGTAAAAACAGACAAAACACAATCATGATGCCAACGGTCACTGGCTTATTACAAGTTTCAGCAAAATTAGTCATAGTTTTGTTTTACATGTGTACATGTTAAAAGAGACTTGTAGGGAGACTGGGGAACACACGCCGGCCACCTGTCGCGAGGTTGCCCAGTACAGCAAGGAAAGCCTGATGGAAGGAAGCACTTTGAGCCATCTCCTCCCTTCGTAAGGCGGCTTCTTGCTCCCTTGCTTCACGAGCTTCCTCAGCAAGCCAGTTGATGGTCTCCATTTGCTGGGCAAATGCTTCACCCCACTGTTCAAGCTGTTTATGGTGCAGGTCCAGCTGTTCATGACTGCAGGTCCAGCTGTTCACGGTGCTGTTGAAGCTGCTGTTCTTGGAGCCGCACCTCGTCACCATGCATCTCGGTAAACACAGTGGCAAGCGCCGCTGTGGGGTGGCTCCTTTTCCTCTTGTCTACACGAAAGACAGAAATGGGTGGTAGTTAGTTAACCCCTTGCACTCCGGTCAATTTTCCTAAAAACGCCAAAAAATAACGTGCCCAAAGTAAATCGAAAGCTGTTCTTCAACCCTTTGCAGCATCTTCATGGGGTTGGTCTCATTTAAAAGAAAACACTTTGAATTTTTTGGCAAAAAAAACATAATCTCTCTATGTGCTCCGGCCACTGAGTTACAGTCATCTAAACATACTGAACTTGAAGAAAATAAATTTGGCCTGGGTGTTTTTTTGGATACAAATGCTTGCAAATAACACACAGCTGTCCGATCCAGCTGGAAAATGCAACAGAAATGTAGAACCAAGTGTTATCAAGCTGAGATCCAAATTTGGTAACAATACCACAAAAAATGAATATATTACACAGCTTTTTTCTCAGGTTGTTCCCAGGCATTTTTGAACTGTGCCAAACTGTGCCAAATGGCACAGTTTGGAAAAACGTCTAGAACTTTTGAATACTTCAACATAGAAGCTTCATCTTGGCTCTAATGAAAGGTGACACTCAGATAGCCCAAACTGTGCCAAACTGTGCCAAATGGCACAAAAACAAGCTTAAAGTTGAAGAAACATGGCTAGATGCCACATTAAAAGCACTTAATCAGCAAAGTGAAGCTGAAGCAGCACTCGCAGAAGCAATGTGTGTGAGGCTGCAGCAAGCGACAGAGGATGGGCGCATGAGTAGTGCTGTCTCTCAGACATTTCACCCTTTAGAGCGCACTAGTGATTATCTGAGAGATCAGTTCCTCCAAAACAACACAATATTTCCACCCAGAGATGCAAAACCCAAAGGACTCAGCATCCCCTGTATACTTCCAACCCAAGCATGAAGTAGAATTGTTTGACTCTACTAGTAAACGTGAACTCTCACCCACTCACAGGCACAATGGTCCAGCCCATATTTTCCAGCGCCCTCCAGCGCATGACCCACTGCCATCCTTCAGATCTCCCTCACAAGAAAACACATGTCCGACCTTACCAGATTTCTAGCCAGAGACAGCAGCTCGCTGTCACCCTCACCTTTAAGGGCCTATATCATGCAAAAGCGACTTTTTTGAGCTTTTAAGCATGTTATAATGTTAATTCCTCACCAAAAACACCCCCAAAGTGGTATTTTGCTCCATTCATGCATCTGAGTATTCCTCCTCAACCCTGCTCTCTGAGCTGCTGCTCCGCCCTGTCCCTGATAATGACTGGGTCCCCATGTTCATACGTATGAATGTGGGTGAGCCGCCCACTCCAGGAAGTGCCTGTGCTGCCAGCACCGCCCCCAGGCTAACGCACACACCCACTTTCTCCGCACAGCTAACGGAGCGGTGATCGGCAAAACTCTTTCACTTTAGCTCTGACGCTGTGAAGAAGTAGTTCCTCTCGCACCTAATCTGCTCAGGGGTTATGTCATGAAATGGGCGGCAGCCACAAGAAGGAGAAGCTGAGCCTCAGAGATCGAGGCATCTTACTTCCGGGTTGGAAAAGTAGCTTGTGAAAATAACTCATATTTCATAAGAAATTCATTCTCCAGTGTACCAAAGGTAATACATACATGCATATAGTTTTCTCTGAAAGCCTTAAAATAGCATGATATAGGCCCTTTAAAGATACTGCTCCAGAGATCCCGACTCTCAGGCAGACATTCTACTGCTTCTAGGAAGAGATATTATTCAGGTCCACAAAATGCTTGATCATAGAAACGGGCCTCCAAATGTTCCATTTGCCCAAAAGCTGGCTCTGGGGTGGGTTATTGTTGGTAACATCTGTCTTGGTGGTATTCAAGGTTGTCATAGCCGGGGAGTGGTGCTGGGGATAAGCTCCCAGTGCTTATAAAATGCTCCTTATGGCGTGCATCTCAAATAGCCTCTGACAACCAAGTCCAGCTCCTGGCCTGCTCGTGTGTCTTGGTCCCAAGTCCGGCGGAACTGCTTTTACTGACAGGAGACGGGGCGAGGGTGGGTCTCTGATGCCTTAAAACCAGTTGCTTTGGGTAAATGGGGCTCGCTAACCTGGAAGGGTAGCCCATCTAGGGGAAGGAAAACCCTGATTTCAAACCTCCACTGCCTTGTGACATACCTGGTCACAGGAAAGGCTTCAGGAGTCAACCCTGAGGAAAATCCGGAGTCCATAAGGCAGTCCGCTGCTGTATTCACCATTGTTCTGGCAACCCCTGCAATACTGCTGGTGCCAAACTGCATCAGGCTTTGCCGTTCCTTTGGATCCACCACCAGTGTGGAGAGGTGGGACCTACTTCCTGGGCAACAGTTGGTTCTCCACATTACCCTGCCCTGGCTTGCACCCTGGATAGGACACTCTAGCTTCGCCTCATAGCGTTGAAACAACACGGGAAGCAGCAGTCTACCGGTGATAAGCCATAGTGCTCTATTGGCATAAAGTATGGCACCAGGGGTTGCTTCCAATGGTGGGAGGGATTTTTGGATCTCATTGGACAGTTACCGCCCGCCTTAAGCTGGGCAGCCCCCAGCCAGACAGGTAATGTCCCACCACAGTCTGCCTTCCTCATTGGGTGCATAGGGATTAGGATAAAACCAACAAGCAGGCTGCAACTATTGCACCAGGCAAGAAAGAAAAGAAAACATCCAAACAAACAAGACCAGCTCTTAAACTTGGAACCTGGAATGTCTGCACTATGACACCAGGACTCGCTGTGGATCCTCAGGACATCAGTGATGCCAGAAAGACAGCAGTCATCAACAATGAGCTACTGAGATTACAGCTAGACATCGCTGCTCTGCAAGAAACACGCCTAGCTGGATCAGGCATGCTCAAGGAGAAAGACTACTCATTCTACTGGCAAGGAAAGTGTGCAGTGGAGCGCAGAGAACATGGAGTTGGATTCACTGTCAGGAACTCTTTGCTGAAAATGGTTCAATCAATCAATCAATTTTATTTATAAAGCACTTTTAAAAGCAACACTCACTACACAAAGTGCTGTACAGCAAGAAAACATAAAAGCAGAAAGCAGGGCACTAACACAAAAACAATATAGAACCACAGTCAAAATAAAATAAAAGGTAAAGTAAATAAATAAAAATCCATTTCATTCAATAAAATCAATGTCTCACACTGGGTTGAAGGCCAGGGAGTAAAAGTGTGTTTTAAGACAGGTTTTAAAAATGGACAGTAAAGGTGCCTGTCTGATGTCCAGGGGTAAATCATTCCATAACCTGGGTGCCATGATTGAAAAGGCTCTGCCCCCTCTGAGCTTCCGCCACGCCTTTGCCCCCCCCCCCCCCGCCAGAAGCAGCTGTTCAGCTGACCTGAGGGACCGGGTGGGAGCGTAGGGATGCAGAAGCTCCGAGAGGTAAGGCAGAGCAAGACCGTTCAAGGATTTAAAGACAAATAAAAGAATTTTAAAATAAACTCTAAAATGCACGGGCAGCCAGTGGAGTGAAGCTAAGATGGGTGTCATGTGATCTCTTCCACATGTACCTGTTAAAAGAAGAGCAGCGGCATTTTGAACCAGCTGCAGATGCAAAAGAGATGACTGGCTGACACCGGCGTAAAGTGCGTTACAGTAATCCAGCCGAGATGAAATAAAAGCATGGATTACTGTTTCCAGGTGCAGTCTAGAGAGAATGGGTTTTACTTTTGCTAAACGCCTTAGATAGAGCAGTGCGGTGGCGGAGTGGTTAGCACTGCAGCAGCACAGCAACTCACCCTTGGTCGGGGGATCCTGGTTCGATCCCAGCCCCCGACCAACAGTGATCTGTGTGGAGTTTCCGTGTTCTCCTCGTGTCTGCGTGGGTTTACGCCGGGATTTCTTCGGTTTCCTCCCACATGCCAAAAAAACATGCAAGTTGGGTTAATTGGCATCAAAACTGGGGATTCTAAATTGTCCTTATGTATGGCTGTGAGAGTGAATGGTTGTCTGTCTCTCTGTGTTGGCCCTGCGATGGACTGGCGATCTATCCAGGGTGTACCCTGCCTCTCACCCAAAGATGCTGGGATAGGCTCCAGCCCCCCTGCGACCCGAAAAAAGGATTAAGCGGAAGAAGATGAATGAATGAATGAATGAATAAACGCCTTAGATGAAAGAAGCTGGATTTTACCACGGTGCAAATCTGAGTGTCTAATTTAAAATCACTATCCATGATAAAACCAAGGTTCCTAACTGTGGATTTCACGTAAGGAGTGAGGGGGCCCAAGTTTACAGAAGGGGACCCACAGGGGCCACTAGGTCCAAACACCATCACTTCTGTCTTCTTATCATTAAAATTTAGAAAGTTTAGGGCCATCCAAGACTTGATGTCTTCAATGCATGCCAGGAGTGTGTTTACTGGTGAGGCAGCTTTTTGTTTGAAAGGGACATATATCTGACAGTCATCAGCATACAGGTGGAAGGAGATACCATGCTTTTTAAAAATGGAACCCAGCGGAAGTATGTACAAAGAAAAAAGCATGGGCCCTAGAATTGACCCCTGTGGGACCTCGTATGGCAGAGGAGCAGAAGAAGATTCAAACCCAGAGATGCTAACTTTAAAACTCCTGTCTGCCAGAGTGGACCAGGCCAAGGACCGAATCTTGGAAGCAGAGGAAAGAATAAAAGGGCTGGAAGATTCCGTGCTGGATCTACACATTCCGTGCTGGATCTTCACTTCCGGCAGTCAGAGAGAGCAGACGCATTTCCTCCTCCTCACCCTCCTAATCCTCTCCCTTCTGATTCCAGCTTGCAATGTTGTGTTTTAGTCGCTCTTCTTCTGCTGAATCTTAATCTAAACGGAAATTATGGATTTGGAGAGCGGCTTAAATGTGCTATTGTCACCACTTTTCAACAAGAACCGGGCCAGGGGGGAGCCCAAGAATTGGAACCTGCGTGATTCGGCTGAAGTTTGGCATGATCACAGGATTTTTCTGTTTGGCCCTGGAGTTCCTGGCGTATCAAAATTATATTCGGGTGAGCTAATCAAAATGCCGACCCCGGTGTAGCTCCCCCAACAATTTCCAGTTGGGGGGAGCACGGATAGCTGCATATGGGATTAACATGGATTTACCATCTGGCATGCATTGAAGAGAGAATGGACTCTCTTGGACATGTTTACCTATGTTTCGGTAGGTGGACAACATCTGGAGCCGCTGAGTGCTTTCCAGAGAATGACTTTAAAGTTTAAGCCTGTACATGGAAATTATGAAGCACAGAATCGCATAGGGGAGGAAAATTCTATTCTCTGAGTGCACTGTGCAGATTTGACCTCGTCTTTTTTGGTCTTGTTTTCATTCCTCCTCGATGAAGATAAGCGGAAGGAGCGGCTCTGCTAACCCAAACAATCGACACAATTGCTGTTGTTTCAACAGACTGGACTCTCAAGGACAGTGTACCATGTGTCAACTTACCATCTTGCAAACAAGAGAAGAGACTCTGGACTTGCTTTAGATCACATGATTATAACATCCATCCACTGCCAGGAGGCGCCCTCTGCTGTTCACTAGCAATTGACACACCCACACTACTGCATTCAACATTACAGGACTGATACAAATACTGATACATACTTACAATACACTGACTCTCTCAACTTGTTTTGTGTGATCTATTGTCTGCTAATTGTGCATTTGAGAGTTTTTTTTTCTTGGAATCACAATTTTGGTCATAAAATGAGCTTTATTTTGATCAACAATGCTTTTTTCTCTCTGCCAATTGTGTTTTTCCCTACCCTCCCCCCCCGTTCGACTGGCGCCTTCGGGCTATGGGCTGCGCTTACTGGAGCGCGCCCAATGTCAAGTCAAATTTCAATTCTCCTGTATGTATTGCACGTATGGTAGTATTGACAATAAACCTTATTCATTCATTCATTCATTCAAAAGGCAGTCAAGACTGGAGGCTAAGCTAACCGACCAAGAAGGAAGACTGAGAAGAGACAACATAAGAATTCATGGTCTGAAAGAAGGAGTCGAGGATGGTTTCACCACAATGGCGGCATGCGTGGAATCCTTATTGAGAGAGAAGTTGGATATTCCCCAATCCACCGACTTGAAGATAGAAAGGGCGCACCGTACATTAGCCCCTAGGCCGGCGGCGGAAGCGCCACCAAGATCGGTGGTGGTGAGGTTCTCCAACTCCAAAATAAAACAAGAGGTTGTAAGACTGGCTTGGCAGAAAAAAGGATTTATACACCAAGAGAGAAAAGTTTTCGTGGAACACGATTACGCCCCGGAGGTCCTTAAAAAGCGTTGGGAATACAACAACGCTAAAAAGGTACTACGAGAGAAAAAACTGCGCTTCCAGACACCATTTCCGGCGAAGCTGCGCGTCTTCTACGGCGATGAGACCTGTCTCTACAATTCGGCGGAAGAAGCAACCGCGGATATGGCAAGAAGAGGGCTCCCGGTAACGGTGTTTAAACCCGCAGCAGACCCGAGCGAAAGAATCAAGGCTCAAACGTGGTCCACACAGAGACCCTCAAAATCCATGGGCCAGCAGCGGGAAACCCAGTACCAGAGCTACAAGGAAAAACTTGCCATTTACAGGAGGGAATAACGATTTTTTTAGTCAATCTGCACATCCAACCCCCCTCCTACAAGGTAACAAACATTAAAGGAGATGCAGAATCAGCATGTGTTAAAACATTTCATGGAACAGTCATAATATTAGAAACAAATAAGTCTTTTTTAAAAAAAAAAAAAAAACTTGTTAAAATAGAAATGTGACAATGATCCACATGTTCTCCCCACACTAACAAATACTGTATTAGCGTGAACGTTTGCTGTGATGGTGGTGGGAGGGTGCACACAGTTTCATAGGGTATAGGCATAAAAAAAAAAATCATTACAAGTTCGGATTGGGATCTGAAACTCACGTTAAAAACATGGGACAACTTACAGGGGTAAGAGAGGGCCCTCAACACGTAACAGAGTTTGAGGAATTTCCCTCAGAGCCTACACTCCATCAAGGCTCTTCCAGGGTCTCTAAAAAGACCTCAGCTCAGGAAGTTCTTTTGTCAGTTTTTTGTTTTAAAGTTTTATACAGTGGTACCTCTACTTACGAAATTAATTCATTCCGGAAGAATTCTCGTAACGTGAAAATTCCATAAGTAGAGGCGCGTTTTACATGTAAATGCCGTAATCCGTTCCAAGCCCCCCAAAATTCGGGCATAAATTTTTTATAAATCGTAAAAATGCATCAAAACATGTAACAAATACATGTTACAATTAGATTACTGCACAATAAACATAAAATGAGAGTTTAAAATGAGAGAAAGAATAATAAGAGAATAATAAAAGAGAAAGAATAATAAAAATTATGTTCATTTTAACTGCTATCGTCGTCGACGTCGTCACCTTTTGCCTTCTTTGGTTCATGTTCTGATCCAAGGACGTTTGCTTTTGTCGGCTTGTAAGTGCTTCCTTTTGTTTTAATACCGTGCTGATCGTTGATGTATTACGGCCATATTCTTTGGCGAGATCAACTAAACGCATCCCCTTTTCATACCTTTCGCTTATCTCCTTCTTTGTTTGTATGGACAAAAAAACTCTCTTCTTCTTTTCTCCTTTTCCACTTATCTCTGTCACTTTCTTGGGGCCCATAGCGAATAAATGTTAATTCTGTACTGTACACACACGTAAAACTTTCACCTTGTTCTTAATAAAGTTTTGGAAAAAAAAAAAAAACTTCGTGGCCAATGGGATACCAGGAAGATGCTAGGCGATAGCCAATGGCAGAGCAGCTACAAGTATGTTTACGTTCGGTAAACTACGGGAGCTGCGAGGAGCGCGTACTTTTTTGCCTTTCGTATCCTGAAATTTCGTTCGTAACAAGAGGCAATATTTTCCCATTGAGGCGTGTCGTAACCTGAAAATTCCGTATGTAGAGACGTTCGTAAGTAGAGGTACCACTGTACACTATGTTCTTAATGTTTTTTTATGTTCTTAATGTTCTTTCAGTTTCTGAGTAGCATAAAAGAGGGCCACCACACTGTTATACTAAATAAGACAATACAATGGAGAAACAGGGTGTAACCAAAATAATCTCATATAATGTAAAAGGGATCCTGAATCCAGTTAAAAGATCCAAGATTCTAGGCAAAATGAAAAAAGACAAAGCAGGAATAATATTTTTACAAGAAACCCACCTAACAGACGTGGAGCACACTAAACTCAATAGACAAGGGTTTAAAATGATCTCTTCATCTTCATATAAGCCAGGGAGGAGGAGGGGAGTAGCGACATTGATCTCAACCAAAATTACATTTGAAAAAAAATCAGAACACAAAGATAAAGAAGGGAGATACAGTTTGGTACTTGGGCGGCTAGAGGGAGAAGATCACCCTGCTGAATGTATATGCACCTCCAGGGGCTAACTGGAAATTTTATAAAAATGTATTTGACCTAATGATAACTAAAGCCCAAGGTTTAGTGATATGTGGTGGAGACTTCAGTCTAAGACTGAATCCATACTGGGATGCATCAGGTAATTCTCCACATCAAAATAACACTCAAAGTAGGAAAACTCGGATGCTACTAAAAGAAATGGGAATCTGTAATGTGTGGAGGGAATTCAACCCCAGTGTAAAAGATTATACATTTTACTCAGCGCCACATTCATCATACTCAAGGATTGACTATTTTTTAATGTTTAATAGAGACATTGGAAGAGTAAAAACATGTAAAATAGGACTGATGGATCTCTCTGACCAAAGTCCGATCTATATGGACTTAAGTATCCAAAAATACACAAATAATACATTTTCTTGGAGGTTAAATTCAAATGTCCTGAAAGGACCACTGAAAGATGAATTGGAATCAGATATTCTCAGATATTTGGAAGAAAATGATAATGGAGAAGTATCCCCTTTAATACTGTGGGATGCATGCAAAGCTGTAATAAGGGGAAAGATTATTAAAAAACTGGCAATCCGGACTTCCGGTCTGGACGCCATGGCGACTGCAGCTTAACGCTGAAGCTCTCAGACCCAATCCAAGAAAATACCTTGAAAATCAAACTTAACGGATTTTTGGAGGAGTGAAAATCAAAAGACAAAATCATCATGTCTAAAGGAAAACAGAAGAAACTGAAATTTTCCAGGCCAGGACACGTATCGGCCGGAGAATCTGAACTGGAAGATCTCTGTTCAGAAGACGAGGAACTGGTTGTAGCTAACAAAAAGGTTAGCTTGAAATCGCTATTTGAAGAGCTACGACGATTTCGCCGAGAGGTTACGGCCGAATTTCGGGAATTCAGAGACGAATTAAAAAGGACAAACAGCAGAGTGGACCAGGCCGAGAACCGAAGCTTGGAAGCAGAGGAACGAATAAAAGTGCTCGAAGATTCTGTGCTGGACCTACGCAAAAGACAAGCATCTATAGAGGCTAAGCTAACCGACCAAGAAGGAAGACAGAGAAGAGACAATATAAGAATTCATGGTCTGATAGAAGGAGCCGAAAACAGTTTTAACTCAATGGCAGAATGCGTGGAATCTTTACTAAGAGAGAAATTGGATATTCCACAAACCACCGACTTGAAGACAGAAAAGGCACATCGTTCATTAGCCGCTAAGCCAGCAGCGGAAGCGCCCCCACGTTCGGTGTTGGTAAGATTTTCCAATTTCAAAATAAAACAAGAGGTTGTAAGACTGGCTTGGCAGAAAAAAGGATTTATGCATCAGGAGAGAAAAGTCTTCGTGGAACACGATTACGCCCCGGAGGTCCTTAAAAAGCGCAGGGAATACAATGACGCCAAAAAGGTACTATGTGAGAAGAAACTGCGCTTTCAGACGCCATTTCCTGCGAAGTTAAGGGTCTTCTACGGCGAAGAAACATGTCTCTATAATTCGGCGGAAGAAGCAACAGCTGACATGGCGAGAAGAGGGCTCCCGGTAACGGTATTTAAACCCGCAGCAGACCCGAGTGAGAAGATCGAAGCGCAAACATGGACAACACAGAGACCTTCAAAATCCACGGGCCAGCAGCGGGAAACCCAGCGCCAGAGCGTCTCGGATAAACTGGCCGTTTTCAGGTTGGAATAGCGACCATTTTTTTTTTTTTGAGTCAATCTGCACATCCAACCCCCCTCATACAAGGTAACAAACATTAAAGGAGATGCGTATTCAGCATGTGGTAAAACATTTCATGGAACAGTCATAATATTTGAAACAAATAAGTCTTTTTAATAAAAACAAAAAAACAAAAACAACTTGTTAAAATAGAAATGTGACAATAATCCACATGTTCTCCCCACACTAACAAATACTGTTTTTGCGTGAATGTTTGCTGTGATGGGGGTGGGAGGGTGCACACAATTTCACAGGGTATAGGCATAAAGGGAAAAAAAAAATCATTACAAGTTCGGATTGGGTTCTGAAACTCACGTTAAAAGCATGGGACAACTTACAGGGGTAAGAGAGGGCCCTCAACACGAAACAGAGTTTGAGGAATTTCCCTCAGAGCCTACACTCCATCAAGGCTCTTCCAGGGTCTTTAAAAAGACCCCAGCTCAGGAAGTTCTTTTGACAGTTTTTTGTTTTAAAGTTTTATACACTATGTTCTTAATGTTTTTCTTGTTCTTAATGTTCTTTCAGTTTCTGAGTAGCACAAAAGAGGGCCACCACACAGTTATACTAAACAAAACAACACAATGGAGAAACAGGGTGTAACCAAAATAATCTCATATAATGTAAAAGGAATCCTGAATCCAGTTAAAAGATCCAAGATTCTAGGCAAAATGAAAAAAGACAAAGCAGGAATAATATTCTTACAAGAAACCCACCTAACAGACGTGGAGCACACTAAACTCAGTAGACAAGGGTTTAAAATGATCTCTTCATCTTCATATAAGTCAGGGAGGAGGAGGGGAGTAGCGACATTGATCTCAACCAAAATTACATTTGAAAAAAAATCAGAACACAAAGATAAAGAAGGGAGGTACAGTTTGGTAACTGGGCGGCTAGAGGGAGAAGATATCACCCTGCTGAATGTGTATGCTCCCCCAGGGGCTAACTGGAAATTTTATAAAAATGTATTTGACCTAATGATAACTAAAGCTCAAGGTTTAGTGATATGTGGTGGGGACTTCAATCTTAGACTGAATCCATACTGGGATGCTTCTGGTAATTCTCCACATCAAAATAACACCCAAAGCAGGAAGACTCGGATGCTACTAAAAGAAATGGGAATCTGTGATGTGTGGAGGGAACTCAACCCCAGTGTAAAAGACTATACATTTTACTCAACTCCACATTCATTTTACTCAAGGATTGACTATTTTTTTTATGTTTAATAGAGACGTTGGAAGAGTAGAAACATGTAAAATAGGACTGATGGATCTCTCTGACCACAGTCCGATCTACATGGACTTAAATATCCAAAAATACACAAATAATACATTTTCTTGGAGGTTAAATTCAAATGTCCTGAAAGGACCATTGAAAGATGAATTG
This sequence comes from Pholidichthys leucotaenia, assembly GCA_020510985.1. Taxonomy (NCBI): domain Eukaryota; kingdom Metazoa; phylum Chordata; class Actinopteri; order Cichliformes; family Pholidichthyidae; genus Pholidichthys; species Pholidichthys leucotaenia. Next base: position 135,106,305 of record CM035841.1, on the reverse strand, counting down.
GAATCAGATATTCTCAGATATTTGGAAGAAAAGGATAATGGAGAAGTATCCCCTTTAATACTGTGGGATGCATGCAAAGCTGTAATAAGAGGAAAGATTATTGCAAAACTGGCAACCCAAAAGAAACTAAGACAAGAAAAACTATCCTCATTAGAGTCAGAACTTAAGAACCTAGAAAAAGAACACAAAGGCAACACTCATTCTACTGACTCGCTCAAGATTAAGGAAATTAAAAACCAAATAAATGAGATCTACACAATAGAAATCCAGAAGAAACTTACATTTTTGAAACAAAAATACTATGAAGCAGGCAGTAAATCGGCAAAATTGCTAGCCTATAAATTGAGGAAACAACAAACAGAAAGAGCAATCTACAAAATCAGAGACCCAGTATCAAAGGAAATAAAATTCAGAATTCAGGATATTCTTAAAAGCTTCGAGAATTACTATAAGAACTTATACTCCCACAAAAAACATAAAAACGCATCCGAGGCATTCCTAAACACATTAAACCTTCCCCAACTTACGGAGTCACAAAATAAAACACTACTGTCAGAAATACAACCTAAAGAATTGGAAAAAGCAATTATGAAACTTAAAGCTAACAAATCCCCAGGAGCAGATGGCTATACAGCAGAGTGGTACAAAACCTTTAAACAGCAACTATCTCCTCTCCTCCTGAAAACATTTAATTATGTCCTCCACACAGGGGAAATCCCCCCCTCCTGGAGAGAAGGGGTCATTGCAGTTATACCTAAACCTGAAAAGGATAAACTAGAATGCTCCAACTACAGACCAATCAGTGTATTAAATCAGGACTATAAGCTTTTTACCATTATCCTTGCCAAAAGGTTAGAAAATATACTGACAGACCTAATTCATTTAGACCAAACAGGTTTTATAAGACAAAGACAGACACAAGACAACATTAGACGCACTTTACACATAATTCATCATATAAAAAAATATAACTTAAATGCAGTCATATTGGGATTAGATGCTGAAAAAGCATTCGATTCGGTTGACTGGTCTTTTCTATATAGAATCTTATCCAGTTTCAATTTTCATAACAACTTCATTAGAACTATCCAGGCATTATATAAAAAACCAACAGCTAAAATAAGGATTAACGGTAATTTATCATCATCTTTTGAGCTGGAAAGAGGATGTCGTCAGGGCTGCCCCCTGTCTCCACTGCTCTTTGCAATCTTCATAGAACCTCTGAGCCAATGGATAAGACAAAATCAAAAAATTCAAGGTATTACACTTGGTCAGAAGGAACATAAAATAGCGCTCTTTGCTGATGACATTTTAATATACCTAGGGCAGCCGGACACTTCTTTACCAGAACTAACCTCAGTTTTTTCAGAGTATGGAGATTTATCGGGGTACAAATTAAACATGCATAAAACCCAAGTTTTAACATTCAACTATGACCCAAATCATTATTCACTAAGCAAACTCAAAACTAACTGGGAGTCGGAATCTATGAAATATCTGGGGGTCAATATCCCGAAACAACTCAACAAAATTATATCACTAAACTATGATCCACTGGTGACAAAAATAAAATCTGACCTAGCAAGATGGAATATGATACCATTCTTGGGTACTGCACAAAGAATTGAAGCAGTCAAAATGAATACACTTCCACGTCTTCTATACCTTTTCCAAACAATACCGGTAGAACTTCCCAAAAAAACATGGCAGGAACTGGACAGAAGGATCTCAAGATTCATATGGCAGGGCAAGAGACCTAGAATCAGATATAGAACCTTACAGCTAAACAAAGACAAAGGTGGGCTCGCGCTGCCAAATATCAGGGACTACGTTAAAGCCGCACAAATTAAAACTTTAGTAGAGATATGTAACCCAGTCTACACTGCACAATGGAAGGAGATCGAATGCCAAATAACAAGTGACATCCCCGTACAGGCGATAATAGGGAACAATGCCTTACCTAAACTTTTGAATAACACTAACCCGTGGATAGAGACCCCGCTAAAAATTTGGTTTAAGATAGTCAGAGAGAATCAAACTAAAGAGCCCTATCGACTTCTGCAATGGATTGCCTATGATCAAGGCTTTACTCCTAATAAAACAGACACCAGATTTAAAAAGTGGAAGGAGAATGGGCTGATAAAATATTACAATTTTTTTAAAGGGCAAATTTTAAGAAGTTTTGAAGATTTGAAAAAACAAGGTCTAATAAATCAAGACCTTTACAGGTTCTTCCAGCTTAGACACCACATAAACAATACACTTAAAAAGGAGGATTTGGAAAGGGCCCAGTCAGGTGTTCTTAAGGTCTTCTTAATGGTATATAAAGGGATCCCAGGGATCAGATACATTTCTAAAATATACCAAGGTCTTCCAAGACTTAAAAGGAGACAACACATCATATATAAAAGAGAGATGGGAAAAAGAGGGGAATTTCACTTTACAACTGGAAATATGGGAAAAGCTAAATAAACAGCAATGGAAAAGTACCTCATCCCTGCAGTGGAGAGAATTTGGATGGAAAAACTTGGTAAGATTTTTCAGAACACCTGCACAAAACAAATTTACCCATAAGGGATTGAACTGTTGGCGCTTGTGTGGTGAAAAGACTGCAAATCATTTTCATGTGTTTTGGTCATGCCCAGTTATCCACCAATATTGGACCAATGTACAGACAATATTGGGGAAAATATTTAAAATAACAGTTCCCTTTTCTTTTGTAACTTTGTATTTGGGCCTACTACCGGACTCACTGGAAAGACGAGGAGAAAAATACTTATTCAATGTTTTAATATTGGCAAGTAAAAAAGCTCTAACTAAAAAATGGATGTTGAAGGACTGTCCTACACCTGAAGATTGGATTAACGTGATCCAAGACATTTACTCGATGGAAAAGTTGACATTCGCACTGAGACAGGACATGGATGGGTTCATGAACTTTTGGCAACCCTGGATCGCATATGTGTCTTCCATTAGATCTAATCTTTGACAAATACCATTTCAATAATGGTTCCGCTCTTTGTTCCAATGCTACTCAGATGCTCTTTTACCTTTATTTACTTATTTTTTCTTTTTGTTTGTTTTTTGCTTGTTTGTTTGTTTGTTTTTTTTAAATTTTATTCTCTTTAATTTCACTTTTTCTTTCACTTTAAAAAAAAAAGGGGTGTTGTAATAATTATTCTTCCAATGTTGTCAGATATCAGAAAATAAGGGAACGTGAAGAAAATGTAAACAACGCATTGCTGTAACGACCTGTATACCCTTTACAAAAACTTAAATAAAAAAAAACCAAAAAAACCCCCCGGGAAATCCAAAAGAAACTGAGACAAGAAAAACTAACCACATTAGAGTCAGAACTTAAGAACCTAGAAAAAGAGCACAAAGACAACACTCATTCTAATGACTCGCTCAAAATTAAGGAAATTAAAAAAACAAATAAATGAGATCTACACAATAGAAATCCAGAAGAAACTTACATTTCTGAAACAAAAATACTATGAAGCAGGCAGCAAATCGGCAAAATTACTAGCCTATAAATTGAGGAAACAACAAACGGAGAGAGCAATCTACAAAATCAGAGACCCAGTATCAAAGGAAATAAAATTAAGAATTCAGGATATTCTTAAAAGCTTCGAGAACTACTACAAGAACTTGTACTCCCTCAAAAAACATAAAAACGCATCCGAAGCATTCCTAAACACATTTAACCTTCCCCAACTTACTGAGTCACAAAATAAAACACTACTGTCAGAAATACAACCTAAAGAATTAGAAAAAGCAATTATGAAACTTAAAGCTAACAAATCCCCAGGAGCAGATGGCTATACAGCAGAGTGGTACAAAACCTTTAAACCGCAACTATCTCCTCTCCTCCTGAAAACATTTAACTATGTCCTCCACACAGGGGAAATCCCCCCCTCCTGGAGAGAAGGGGTCATTGCAGTCATACCTAAACCTGAAAAGGATAAACTAGACTGCTCCAACTACAGACCAATCAGTGTGTTAAATCAGGACTATAAGCTTTTTACCACTATCCTTGCCAAAAGGTTAGAAAATATACTGACAGACTTAATTCATTTAGACCAAACAGGTTTTATAACACAAAGATAGACACAAGACAACATTAGACGCACTTTACACATAATTCATCATATAAAAAAATATAACTTAAATGCAGTCATATTGGGATTAGATGCTGAAAAAGCATTCGATTCGGTTGACTGGTCTTTCCTATATAGAATCTTATCCAGTTTCAATTTTCATAACAACTTCATTAGAACTATCCAGGCATTATATAAAAAACCGACAGCTAAAATAAGGATTAACGGTAATTTATCATCTTTTGAGCAGGAAAGAGGATGTCGTCAGGGCTGCCCCTTGTCTCCACTGCTCTTTGCAATCTTCATAGAACCTCTGAGCCAATGGATAAGACAGAATCAAAAAATTCAAGGTATTACACTTGGTCAGAAGGAACATAAAATAGCACTCTTTGCTGATGACATTTTAATATACCTGGAGCAGCCGGACACCTCTTTTCCAGAACTAATCTCAGTTTTTTCAGAGTATGGAGATTTTTCGGGGTACGAACTAAACATGCATAAAACCCAAGTTTTAACATTCAACTATGACCCAAATCAATATTTACTAAGCAAACTCAAAACTAATTGGGAGATGGAATCTATGAAATATCTGGGGGTCAATATCCTGAAACAACTCAACAAAATTATAACACTAAACTATGATCCACTGGTGGCAAAAATAAAATCTGATCTAGCAAGATGGAATATGATACCATTCTTGGGTACTGCACAAAGAATTGAAGCAGTCAAAATGAATATACTTCCACGTCTTCTATACCTTTTCCAAACAATACCGGTAGAACCTCCCCAAAAAACATGGCAAGAACTGGACAGAAGGATCTCAAGATTCATATGGCAGGGCAAGAGACCTAGAATCAGATATAGAACCTTACAGCTAAACAAAGACAAAGGTGGGCTCGCGCTGCCAAATATCAGGGACTATTAACACCGTTCCCTGGGGCCCCCCAGGGAACGGTGCTGGCTCCCTTCCTGTTCACTCTTTATACTGCGGACTTCTCACACAACACAACACATTGCCATCTACAGAAGTTCTCTGATGACTCTGCGATCGTTGGTCTCATCTCCAGCGGAGATGAAGCTGAGTACAGAGGGCTTATCCAGGACTTTGTGGACTGGTGCCATCGGAACTGCCTCCAGATCAACGCGAGGAAAACTAAGGAGCTGGTGGTGGACTGCCGCAGGCATGGGCAGCCCCTCACAGCACCAGTAAATATACAGGGAACAGACATCGAGATGGTGACATCCTACAAGTACCTGGGTATTCATCTGAACAATAAACTAGACTGGTCACACAATACTGACGCACTCTACAAGAAGGGACAGCGCAGGCTGTTCCTGCTGAGGAGACTCAGGTCTTTTGGTGTACAAGGGGCGCTGCTGAAGTCATTCTATGACACGGTGGTGGCATCAGCCATCACTTTTGGAGTGGTCTGCTGGGGCAGTGGCATTACAGCAGCCGATAGGAAGAGACTGAACAAACTGATTAAGAAAGCTAGCTCTGTCCTGGGGCAACGCCTTGATCCGATGGAGGAGATAGGAGAGAGAAGGACGGTGGCTAAACTGTCATCTCTGCTGGTGTCCGAGTTCCACCCTATGCAGGACATACTGGATGCACTGAGGAGCTCATTTAGCAGCAGACTACATCATCCCAGGTGCACAACCGAGAGGTTTCGTAGGTCCTTCCTACCAACGGCTGTCAGACTGTACAACCTAAGCAGGGCTGCTCGCAGAGATAGCAAAAAGACGTAACAAACTAATAGTTTTTTTTTGAATGCAAAAGATGCAATAGACTTACACAATGGTCCCCTCCGGCATACAACTAGGAACATACCGGTCGCTATGGAGGGTGAGAATATGTATGGGCACATAATCATACCATGTAGGATAACTAAATAGACGGTTATGCTGTTTCATCCCACCTAGCAACAATGCTCTGCACTGTGTGTGTTTATATATTTACATATTTATTCCATCTAGCTACAATGCTCTGCACTGGGTGTGTTTATATTTATATATCTATATATTTATTCCATCTAGCTACAATGCTCAGCACTGGGTGTGTTTATATTTATATATCTATATATTTATTCCATCTAGCTACAATGCTCCGCACTGGGTGTGTTTATATTTATATATCTATATATTTATTCCATCTAGCTACAATGCTCCGCACTTTGTTTTTATATATCTACATATTATTCCATCTAGCTACATTGCTCCGCACTGTGTGTGTTTATATACTTGCATATTTATTCCACCTAGCTGCAATGCTCCGTACTGTGGGTGTTTATATATTTACATATTTATTCCATCTAGCTACAATGCTCTGCACTGTGTGTTCATATATTCATATATTTATTCCATCCAGCTACAATGCTCTGCACTGTGTGTCTGTGTGTGTGTGTATATATATTTTATAGTAATATGTACATATGTATATTAGCTGCTCTCGCTTGCTTGGTTTTTTTTCTTGCCTTCTGATTGTTGCTCTGAGTGTTGCTACCCCTGTGCTGTTGCAATCCTGGAATTTCCCCGTTGTGGGACTAATAAAGGCTTATCTTATTTTAAAGCCGCACGAATTAAAACTTTAGTTGAGATATGTAACCCAGTCTACACTGCATGAAGGAGATGGAATGCCAAATAACAAGTGACATCCCCCTACAGGCGATAATAGGGAACAATGCCTTACCTAAACTTTTGAATAACACTAACCCGTGGATAGAGACCCCGCTAAAAATTTGGTTTAAGATAGTCAGAGAGAATCAAACTAAAGAACCCTATCGATTATTGCAATGGATTGCCTATGATCAAGACTTTACTCCTAATAAAACAGACACTAGATTTAAAAAGTGGAAAGAGAACGGTCTGATAAAATATTACGATTTTTTTAAAGGGCAAATTTTAAGAAGTTTTGAAGATTTGAAAAAACAAGGTCTAATAAAGCAAGACCTTTACAGGTTCTTTCAGCTTAGACACCACATAAACAATATACTTAAAAAGGAGGATTTGGAAAGGGCCCAGTCAGGTGTTCTTAAGGTCTTCTTAATGGCATATAAAGGGATCCCAGGGATCAGATACATTTCTAAAATATACCAAGGTCTTCCAAGACTTAAAAGGAGACAACACATCATATATAAAAGAGAGATGGGAAAAAGAGGGGAATTTCACTTTACAACTGGAAATATGGGAAAAGCTAAATAAACAGCAATGGAAAAGTTCCTCATCTCTGCAGTGGAGAGAATTTGGATGGAAAAATTTGGTAAGATTTTTCAAAACACCTGCACAAAACAAATTTACTCATAAGGGGTTGAATTGTTGGCGCTTGTGTGGTGAAGAGACTGCAAATCATTTTCATGTGTTTTGGTCATGCCCAGTTATCCACCAATATTGGACCAATGTACAGACAATATTGGGGAAAATATTCAAAATAACAGTCCCCTTTTCTTTTGTAACTTTGTATTTGGGTTTACTACCGGATTCACTGGAAAGACGAGGAGAAAAATACTTATTCACTATTTTAATATTGGCAAGTAAAAAAGCCCTAACTAAAAAATGGATGTTGAAGGACTGTCCTACACCTGAAGATTGGATTAACGTGATCCAAGACATTTACTCGATGGAAAAGTTGACATTCGCAGTGAGACAGGACATGGATGGGTTCTTGAACTTTTGGCAACCCTGGATTGCATATGTGTCTTCCATTAGATCTAATCTTTGACAAATACCATTTCAATAATGGCACCGCTCTTTGTTCCAACACTACTCAGATGCTCTTTTATTTTTATTTTATTGTTTGTTTTGTTTGTTTTTTGCTCTTTTGTTTTGTTTGTTTTTTGTTCTTTCTTTAATTTCACTTTTTCTTTCACTTAAAAAAAAGGGGTGTTGTAATAATTATTCTTCCAATGTTGGCAAATAACAAAAAATAAGGGAACATGTGATGAAAATGTAAACAATGCAATGCTGTAATGACGTGTATACCCTTTACAAAAACTTAAATAAAAAAACAAAACTCCTGTCTGCCAGATGGTACCTAAACCAATTGAGAGCAGTACCACAAATGACCACTAGGTGCTGCAAATGAGAAACTAAAACATGATGGTCCACTGTGTCAAAGACAGCAGTTAAATCAAGCAACACAAGAACAGCATATTCACCTGAATCACATGCTAAGAGGATATCATTAAAAACTCTTAACAAGGCTCTCTCTGTGCTATGAAGAGCTTTGAAACCAGATTGAAAAACCTCCAAAATACCGTGCCCATCTAGAAAACATTTCTGTTGCATATACAATAGACAATTTTCTCTTAAATTTTTGAGAGAAATGGCAGCTTGGAAATAGGCCTAAAATTTGCCAACATGGTATGATCAACACCAGGTTTCTTAATCAAGGGCTGCACTACTGCATGTTTAAAATTTGCAGGAACCACACCAGATGACAGGCTGCTGTTCAAGATGGTGAGAACTGACTGGCCTATGGTTGAACCAGGGGGCAAGGGGTGCGAATGTCTGTTGATGCTGCAACTCCACACCTCCGATGGCCCAGTCACCCTTGTCAGTTCGTACACTCCTACTGACATCCACATCTGAGGCAAAGGACGAGTTTTATACCAAGCTTAGCGGCATCATCAAGAACATCCCTGGCAATGAACACCTTGTCCTCCTTGGTGACTTTAATGCCAGGGTGGGTGCCAACCATGATTCTTGGCCTTCCTGTCTGGGACATTTTGGAGTTGGCAAGATAAATGAGAATGGGCAGCGCCTGTTAGAGCTTTGCTCTTATCACGGTCTCTGTGTGACCAACTCCTACTTCCAGACAAAGTCACAACACAGAGTGTCATGGCGATACCCTCACTCACAGCGCTGGCACCAGATGGACATGGTCATTGTCAGACGTACAAGCTTGAAGCTCATGCGCCTTACTCGCATATACCACAGTGCAGATTGCAACACTGACCACTCACTAGTGTGCAGCAAGATCAGGATTCTCCCAAAGAAGATCCATCACAACAAGCGAGACGGGAAGGCACGCATCAACACCACCAAGATGCAGTATCCAGAGAAAATTGAGGAATTTGTGAAGCCCTTTGAGGACGCCCTGTCCATAGACCACCCGCACAGCTCTGCCTCTGCAAATCGGGACCACCTCTGGGAGACCATTCAGAAAACAGCTTTCACAACCTTTGGGAGGAAGACTTCTAAGAACTGTGACTGGTTTGACGCCAAGTTGAGCGAAATGACTCCTGTTATTGAAGCAAAATGTGCTGCTCTTACTGAATACAAGTGCTCACCAAGCGAGAAATCCCTTCAAGTACTCAGAGCAGCCAGAAGTAAAGTACAACAGACAGCAAGAAGATGTGTCAGTGAGTATTGACAGCAGCTCAGCAATGACATCCAGACTGCAGCTGTAACTGGTAACATCAGAAGGATGTACGAGAGGATCAAGAAAGCTCTCGGTCCAACTCAGAACAAGACGGCCCCCCTCAAATCATCCAGCGGAGAAGTGATTACCGATAAAGGTAAGCAGATGGAGAGATGGGTAGAACACTACTCAGAGCTGTACTCCAGAGAAAACATCATGGCAACTTCAGCTTTAGATGCCATTGAACCTCTGCCCATCATGGAGGAGCTAGATGTCAAGACAACATTGGAGGAGCTTAGCAAGGCTATTGATAGCTTAGCCTGTGGCAAGGCACCTGGCATGGATGGTATCCTGCTGGACCTGATTAAGTACTGCAAAACCACCCTCTTGCAGCCATTACACAGTGTTCTCTGTGAGTGTTGGAGTTAAGGAGCTGTATAAGAACAAGGGTGACCGAAGTGACTGCAATAACTACAGGGGCATCTCCCTCCTGAGCATTGTAGGCAAACTCTATGCCTGTGTGGCTCCAGAAGCTGGCTGAGCGCATTTATCCAGAGTCCCAGTATGGCTTCCGAGCACAATGTTCAACAGTAGACATGATCTTCTCCCTACACCAATTACAGGAGAAGTGCAGAGAGCAGCAAAAGCCTCTCTACACTGACTTTATTAACCTTACTAAGTCATTCCACCTGGTCAGCAGGGATGGGCTCTTCAACATCCTCCTAAAAATAGGATGCCCCCCGAAATTACACAGCATGATCAGATCCTTCCACGACAACATGAAGGCAGCCATCCAGTATGAGAGCAGCATGTCTAAGCCATCTGACATCAAGAGTGGTGTGAAACAAGGCTGCGTCCTTGCGCCCACCTTCTTCAGCATCTTTTTTTCTCTGGTCCTGAAGTGCACCTTTGCGACCTCAACAGAAGGAGTGTACTTACACACCAGATCAGATGGACGACTCTTTAACCTCACTAGATTGAGAGCAAAGACCAAGGTGTGCAAGACCATCATCAGAGACACGCTCTTCGCTGATGACACTGCAGTCATTTCACACACTGAGCAACAACTCCAGTGTCTCATGGATAGATTCTCCCAAGCATGCAAAGACTTCGGGCTCACAATCAGCCTGACAAAGACCAATGTGTTGGGTCAAGATGTGGAAACACCACCTGTCATCACCATCGACAGCTATGAACTAGTTGTTGTCCTCCAGTTCACATATCTCGGGTCTACCATCAGCGACAACTTGTCTCTTGATGCAGAAATCAACCAGCACACTGGAAAGGCTGCAACAACTATAGGCCAACTTACAACCTGTGTGTGGGAGAATCCCAAATTGACAGTGTCAACCAAAATGGAAGTGTACAATGCCTGCATCATCAGCACACTGCTGTACGGCAGTGAGGCATGGACAACATATGCCAAGCAAGAAAAGAAGCTGAACAGCTTCCACCTGCGCTGCCTACGTCGCATCCTCGGCATCACATGGAACAACAAAGTGCCAAATGCTCAGGTCCTTGCATGCGCTGGTCTCCCCACTATGTATATGCTGCTCAGGCAATGTAGGCTGCACTCAGCCATGTGCGCTGTATGGAAGACGGACACATACCTAAGGACGTTCTGTATGGCGAGCTTGCCTCTGGCAAGAGATCTGTTGGCCATCCCCAGCTGCGCTACAAGGATGTCTGTAAGCATGACATGAAAGCCCTGGGCATCAGGACTGAGAGTTGAGAGGATATAGCAGGTGACTGCAGTAGATAAGATAAGATAAGATAAGATAAGATAAGCCTTTATTAATCCCACAACGGGGAAATTCCAGGATTGCAACAGCACAGGGATAGCAACACTCAGAGCAACAATCAGAAGGCAAGAAAAAAAACAAGCAAGCAAGAGCAGCTAATATACATATGTACATATTACTATAAAATATATATATACACACACACAGACACACAGTGCAGAGCATTGTAGCTGGATGGAATAAATATATGAATATATAAACACACAGTGCAGAGCACTGTAGCTAGATGGAATAAATATGTAAATATATAAACACCCACAGTACGGAGCATAGCAGCTAGGTGGAATAAATATGTAAGTATATAAACACACACAGTGCGGAGCATTGTAGCTAGATGGAATAAATATATAGATATATAAAAACACAGTGCGGAGCATTGTAGCTAGATGGAATAAATATATAGATATATAAATATGAACACACCCAGTGCTGAGCATTGTAGCTAGATGGAATAAATATGTAAATATATAAACACACACAGTGCAGAGCATTGTTGCTAGATGGGATGAAACAGCATAACCCTCTACTTAGTTATCCTACATGGTATGATTATGTGCCCATACATATTCTCACCCTCCATAGCGACCGGTATTTTCCTAGTTGTATGCCGGAGGGGACCATTGTGTAAGTCTATTGCATCTTTTGCATTTAAAAACTATTAGTTTGTTACGTCTTTTTGCTATCTCTGCGAGCAGCCCTGCTTAGGTTGTACAGTCTGACAGCCGTTGGTAGGAAGGACCTACGAAACCTCTCGGTTGTGCACCTGGGATGATGTAGTCTGCTGCTAAATGAGCTCCTCAGTGCATTCAGTATGTCCTGCATAGGGTGGAACTCGGACTCCAGCAGAGATGACAGTTTAGCCACCGTCCTTCTCTCTCCTATCTCCTCCACCGGATCAAGGCGCTGCCCCAGGACAGAGCTAGCTTTCTTAATCAGTTTGTTCAGTCTCTTCCTATCGGCTGCTGTAATGCCACTGCCCCAGCAGACCACTCCAAAAGTGATGGCTGATGCCACCACCGTGTCATAGAATGTCTTCAGCAGCGCCCCTTGTACACCAAAAGACCTGAGTCTCCTCAGCAGGAACAGCCTGCGCTGTCCCTTCTTGTAGAGTGCGTCAGTATTGTGTGACCAGTCTAGTTTATTGTTCAGATGAACACCCAGGTACTTATAGGATGTCACCATCTCGATGTCTGTTCCCTGTATATTTACTGGTGCTGTGAGGGGCTGCCCATGCCTGCGGCAGTCCACCACCAGCTCCTTAGTTTTCCTTGCGTTGATCTGGAGGCAGTTCCGATGGCACCAGTCTACGAAGTCCTGGATAAGCCCTCTGTACTCAGCTTCATCTCCATTGGAGATGAGGCCAACGATCGCAGAGTCATCAGAGAACTTCTGTAGATGGCAGTGTGTTGTGTTGTGTGAGAAGTCCGCAGTATAAAGAGTGAACAGGAAGGGAGCCAGCACCGTTCCCTGGGGGGCCCCCGTGCTACTGATGATCGTGTCGGACACACAGTCCCGGGTTCTCACAAACTGAGGCCGGTTCGTGAGGTAGTCCAGGATCCATGATGACAGGTGCTGGTCCACCCCTGCGCGCAGCAGCTTGTCCTTCAGGATCATCGGTTGGATGGTGTTGAAAGCACTGGAGAAGTCAAAGAACATGATCCTCACCATATTACCGGGCTTCTCCAGGTGGGACAGAGAACGGTGAAGGAGGAAGATCACCGCATCCTCCACCCCAATGCCATGCTGGTAGGCGAACTGGAGTGGATCCATCGCTGGTTCCACCAGGGGGCGGAGGTGAGCATGATGGCGCAGCACTCTCCAGCAACAACTCAAGGCAGGAGAGGAAAAACTCCAGACCTTGGCTGAAGAAAAGAGAGCCAGACAGAGAGTGTGTGCCTGCTAAGTAAATACTGTGACCACCCACATCTGCACCAGATGCAGTAGGGACTGCCATTCCTGTATTGGACTGATCAGCCACAGCCGACACTGTACTAGCTGAGACAGCTCCACAATGGCAAACCAAGAAGGCACATCATCTATGGTCAACACTGACCGACAGAGGCCATCTGGTGGTGTTCACAAACCTGGGGATGTGAATGTTCTCAAGACAAACATTTTAAACAACAGGTGCCCAAGTATCTTCCTTCCATGTCAAAACAACATCCAAGTTAAGGAAGTCTTCAATTATCGGGGTAATCACAAAGCTAGCTCTCCTTTTGCACAAGAAGTCAGACACGCTGAAGCTGATGCCATGGGAGAAACGGTCTACCACTCCACAAGTGCAGATGAAAAGCCTGTCTACTCAATTGAAGAACAAGTCTTTTTGCAGATAATGGACAAGGAAGTCTACCAGGACGACACAAACAGCTGGGTAGTTCCATTTCCTTTCTGTTCCCCAAGGCCTTGCCTTCCCAATAACAGACAGCAAGCCAGCCAACACCTTGCATCAGTGTGTCATACACTAGAAAGGCGACCTGAAATGAAACATTTTGTCAGTTTTATGCAAGACATGTTCAACAGTGGTCATGCAGAGCTAGCACTGCTACTTAAGAAGAAAGAGGAATGCTGGTATCTTCCCTTCTTCAGTTTTTACCACGCACATAAGCCAAACCAAATTAGAGTCGTCTTTGATTCAAGCACACGCCATAATGGAGTCTCTTAAAGCAACGTGCTCCTCACTGGCCCCAACCTCAACAATAGCCTGCTGGGTGTGCTGGTACGGTTCCGCGAGGAGTGAGTGGCAGTGACCTCTGATATCAAGCAGATGTTCCATTGCTTCTTAGTTTGTGAAGATCACAGGAACTTATTGTGCTTCCTTTGGCATCAGAACAATAACATGAACCAACTAGTGGTCAAGTACTGTATGAGGGTGCATGTTTTTGGGAACAGCCCATCGCCTGCTGTGGTGATCTGTGGGTTCAGGAGGGCATCGCAAGTCCAAGAAGCCAAAGACCCCACAACAAAACGGTTTGTAGAAAGACATTCTTACGTCGACGACGGCCTCTTCATTCCCGTCAGAGGATGAAGCCATTGAAGCTCTCAAGAAAGCCCAAGAAATGTTGGCTGTATCTAACTTAAAGTTGCACAAGATTGCTTTCAAGAGTGTTAGTGTAATGCAGGTATTCCCTAAGGAGGACCTGGCAAAAGGCTAAAGGACCTTAATCTCAGCATAGAGCTCCCTCCGATGCAACGAAGTCTGGGAATAAACTGGGATGTGGTCAAGGATGAGTTCACCTTCCAAGAGTCTTCCACAGAGAAGCCCTACATTCACAGTGGGGTGCTATCAGCCATTCACAGTCTGTACAACCCACTTGGTTTTGCAGCTCCAGTCAGCATTTGTGGCAGAGCACTACTAAGAGACCTCACCCTAGAGACCTGTGAGTGGGATGATCCATTCCCTGAAAGAACGCGTCAGGAATGGCATGAGTGGAAGGACTTTTTGAAGGGTCTGAAGCGTGCCAGGATCCCAAGAACATACACTTCCATCGCTCTAAGTAGCTCAACACACAAGAAGGTTTGTATTTTCTGTGATGCCTCCACTCAAGCTATTGCTGCCATAGCTTACATCAAGGTTACAGATGAAGAAGACAAGAATGACATTGGATGTGTATTAGGGATGAGCCGATCCAATCTGCGGTATTGGTATCAGGTCCGATTCAGGCAAAATGGCTGGATCGGTATCGGTAAGGAATAAAAGTAATTTACCGATCCGATACATTAATAATATTAAAATGAAGGCAGGATCCTGTTCTCAGCTGCGCTGCGCAGGGCTTCTGTAATCAGAGGCAAGGAGTAGCACATCACTGGAGTCTGTCTGTGAGACGCCTCAGTATGTTGCTGTGTGGTAACAGCATTTACAATTTTACACCACCATCTTGATAAAACACTTGCAAAAATATCACGGCAAATAATTATGCTGAATTGTGTCAAGAACCGAGCAGAAAGATGTGTGTTCTGCAGCAGCAGCCGCTGCTTTTCCAGCTCAGGAGGCTGGGTGCTAAAAGTGAAACCTTAAAAAAAAAAAAAAAAAAACGAAACAGAAAGTAAAAACCAGATTGGAGCATACCTTTCCGGGAGTACAGTTGAGGAGAGGTAGGTGACAGAAACATAAATAGCTATTTTTTTTTTTGTATTTTAGTTTTTTTTTTTTTAATTTAAGTTTTTGTAAAGGGTATACATGTCATTACAGCATTGCATTGTTTACATTTTCATCACATATTCCCCCTTTTTTTTGTTTTTTGACAACATTGGAAAAAAATTATTACAACAACCTTTTTTTAAGTGAAAGAAAAAGAGAAATTAAAAAAGAACAAAAAAAAACAAAAAACAAAACAGCAGAAAAATAAAAGAGAATCTGAGTAGCGTTGGAACAAAGAGAGGTGCCATTATTGAAATGGTATTTGTCAAAGATTAGATCTGATGGAAGACACATATGCGTTCCAGGGTTGCCAAAAGTTCAAGAACCCATCCATGTCCTGTCTCAGTGCAAATGTCAACTTTTCCATCGAATAAATGTCCTGAATCACGTTAATCCAATCTTCAGGTGTAGGACAGTCTTTCACCATCCATTTTTTTGTTAGAGCTTTTTTACTTGTCAATATTAAAACAATGAATAAGTATTTTTCTCCTCGTCTTTCCAGTGATCCAGGTAGTAAACCCAAATACAAAGTTACAAAAGAAAAGGGAACTGTTACTTTGAAAATTTTCCCCAATATTGTCTGTACATTGGTCCAATATTGGTGGATAACTGGGCATGACCAAAACACATGAAAATGATTTGCAGTCTTTTCACCACACAAGCGCCAACAATTCAACCCTTTACGAGTAAATTTGTTTTGTGCAGGTGTTCTGAAAAATCTTACCAAATTTTTCCATCCAAATTCTCTCCACAGCAGGGATGAAGTACTTTTCCATTGTTGTTTTTTAGCTTTTCCCATATTTCCAGTTGAAAAGTGAAATTCCACTCTTTTTCCCATCTCTCTTTTATATATGATGTGTTGTCTCCTTTTAAGTCTTGAAGACCATGGTATATTTTAGAAATGTATCTGATCCCTGGGATCCCTTTATATGCCATTAAGAAAACCTTCAGAACACCTGACTGGGCCCTTTCCAAATCCTCCTTTTTAAGTATTTTGTTTATGTGGTGTCTAAGCTGAAAGAACCTGTAAAGGTCTTGATTTACTAGACCTTGTTTTTTCAAATCTTCAAAACTTCTTAAAGTTTGCCCTTTAAAAAAATTGTAATATTTTATCAGTCCGTTCTCTTTCCACTTTTTAAATCTAGTGTCTGTTTTATTAGGAGTAAAGTCCTGATCATAGGAAATCCATTGCAATAATCGATAGGGTTCTTTAGTTTGATTCTCTCTGACTATCTTAAACCAAATTTTTAGCAGGGTCTCTATCCACGGGTTAGTGTTATTCAAACGTTTAGGTAAGGCATTGTTCCCTATTATCGCCTGTAGGGGAATGTCACTTGTTATTTGGCATTTTATCTCCTTCCATTGTGCAGTGTAGACTGGGTTACATATCTCTACTAAAGTTTTAATTTGTGTGGCTTTAAAATAGTCCCTGATATTTGGCAGCGCGAGCCCACCTTTGTCTTTGTTTAGCTGTAGGGTTCTTTATTTTTATTTTATTTTTTTTTTTTTTTCTCTCGGCGCCACACGAGTCGGCTGCCTTTTGCAACAGCGGCTCGATTCCGAGTCTTTTTCCCTTCCTCTCTCTTTTGATCCGTCTTTTTTTTTCACCCCACTTATATCACGGACACACAGATCGTCCTAAATGTCTCCTGAGCCGGTGGACGGAGCCACTGTCTATAGCAGGATACGATACAGCAGAGAACAGCTGCTAGCATTCAACCGCCACCCGGTCCCATTGGAAAAACTCGAAATACCGAGAGAACTGAGGCGAAAACGCCGCGGCTGCCGGGCTGGAGTAAGGCGGAGGACAAAAAATATAAGGTACAGACCCTCCCTTCCATCTGTTGTCATGGGAAATGTACGGTCGATACTGGGAAAGTTAGATGAGCTAGCGGCTATCTCCCGTTATGATAGCACATACCGGGAGTGCTCTCTCCTTTTGTTTACTGAGACGTGGCTAACTGAACTAGCAGCAGATGCTAACATTGAGCTGGAGGGTTTTCACATGATACGAGCTGACCGAACACCAGACAGTGGCAAGGCTAGGGGCGGTGGAGTGATAATGTATGTTAACAACAACTGGTGCAGACCGGGACATATCACTGTTAAACAACGACACTGCAGCAAAGACATTGAGTTGCTAGCTGTTAGCATGAGGCCTACATATCTCCCGAGAGAACACTCACACGTGATCTGCATTGTTGTTTATGCAAATCCGACGGCGAACGCTGGGACAGCACGTGACGTCATCCATTCAGTAACCAGCAGGCTGCAGACAGAACACCCAGATGCTCTTCTCCTCATCTCAGGCGATTTCAACCATGTTTCACTGTCTCCCATTCTACCCACGTTCACCCAGTATGTCACATGCCACACTAGAGACAATAAAACACTGGATTTATTCTACGCAAACACTAAGGAGGCGTACACCTCATCACAACTCCCCCCACTCGGGAGATCGGATCACAACTTGGTTCATCTCCGGCCGGTGTACAAACCCCTAGTGCACAGACAACCTCCGGCCATGCACACTGTGGAGTTATGGTCTGAGGAGACAATGGACACCCTAAAGGGCTGTTTTGAAGCCACCGCCTGGAAGCAGCTCTGCGATCCACATGGTGAGGACATCGATGGCCTCATTCACACCTTCACGGGCTACCTCAGCTTCTGTGTGGACAAATCCGTTCCCACCAAGACCATACGGCGTCACTCAAACAACAAACCCTGGATCAACCCTGAGATAAAAACACTTCTGAGAGAGAAGAAGAGGATCTTCAGGTCAGGGAACAGGGAGATGCTGAAGTCCGTACAGAGGGAGCTGAGGAGAAAGATCAGAGAAGGCAAGGACAGCTTCAGGAAGAAGATGGAGGACAAGCTGCAACAGAGCGACATCAGCGGGGTCTGGAGAAACCTCAAAACCATCTCGGGGCTCCAGAATACCTCCCCCCAGGCCACAGGGGGCAGGGAGTGGGCGAACAACCTGAATCTGTTTTTCAATAGATTTGACCAACCGCCCTCCCCCCTGACTGCACAACAACCACTGCTGCCTCTAAAGAAATCAAGTCCTGCTGCCCACTCCCCACTCCACCAACACCCCCCCACTCCCAACACACAGCCCCCCATCCTGACCCTGACCAGGACCCAGGTGAGGACGGAGCTGAGGAAGATCAAGGCGAGGAAGGCGCCGGGACCGGACGGCATCAGCGCAAAGCTCCTCAAGTCCTGTGCAGACCAGCTGTGTGGGATTGTGACGTATATCTTCAACATGAGCCTGAAACTGGGGAGGGTACCACAGCTGTGGAAAACATCTTGTGTGGTACCTGTACCAAAAACTTCCCACCCCAAAGACCTGAACAGCTACAGACCGGTGGCCTTGACGTCCCACTTGATGAAGACCCTGGAGAGACTGCTCCTTGCTCACCTCCGCCCCCTGGTGGAACCAGCGATGGATCCACTCCAGTTCGCCTACCAGCATGGCATTGGGGTGGAGGATGCGGTGATCTTCCTCCTTCACCGTTCTCTGTCCCACCTGGAGAAGCCCGGGAATATGGTGAGGATCATGTTCTTTGACTTCTCCAGTGCTTTCAACACCATCCAACCGATGATCCTGAAGGACAAGCTGCTGCGCGCAGGGGTGGACCAGCACCTGTCATCATGGATCCTGGACTACCTCACGAACCGGCCTCAGTTTGTGAGAACCCGGGACTGTGTGTCCGACACGATCATCAGTAGCACGGGGGCCCCCCAGGGAACGGTGCTGGCTCCCTTCCTGTTCACTCTTTATACTGCGGACTTCTCACACAACACAACACACTGCCATCTACAGAAGTTCTCTGATGACTCTGCGATCGTTGGCCTCATCTCCAATGGAGATGAAGCTGAGTACAGAGGGCTTATCCAGGACTTCGTGGACTGGTGCCATCGGAACTGCCTCCAGATCAACGCGAGGAAAACTAAGGAGCTGGTGGTGGACTGCCGCAGGCATGGGCAGCCCCTCACAGTACCAGTAAATATACAGGGAACAGACATCGAGATGGTGACATCCTACAAGTACCTGGGTATTCATCTGAACAATAAACTAGACTGGTCACACAATACTGATGCACTCTACAAGAAGGGACAGCGCAGGCTGTTCCTGCTGAGGAGACTCAGGTCTTTTGGTGTACAAGGGGCGCTGCTGAAGTCATTCTATGACACGGTGGTGGCATCAGCCATCACTTTTGGAGTGGTCTGCTGGGGCAGTGGCATTACTGCAGCCGATAGGAAGAGACTGAACAAACTGATTAAGAAAGCTAGCTCTGTCCTGGGGCAGCGCCTTGATCCGATGGAGGAGATAGGAGAGAGAAGGACGGTGGCTAAACTGTCATCTCTGCTGGAGTCCGAGTTCCACCCTATGCAGGACATACTGAATGCACTGAGGAGCTCATTTAGCAGCAGACTACATCATCCCAGGTGCACAACCGAGAGGTTTCGTAGGTCCTTCCTACCAACGGCTGTCAGACTGTACAACCTAAGCAGGGCTGCTCGCAGAGATAGCAAAAAGACGTAACAAACTAATAGTTTTTTGAATGCAAAAGATGCAATAGACTTACACAATGGTCCCCTCCGGCATACAACTAGGAACATACCGGTCGCTATGGAGGGTGAGAATATGTATGGGCACATAATCATACCATGTAGGATAACTAAGTAGACGGTTATGCTGTTTCATTCCATCTAGCAACAATGCTCTGCACTGTGTGTGTTTATATATTTGCATATTTATTCCATCTAGCTACAATGCTCAGCACTGGGTGTGTTTATATATTTATATATCTACATATTATTCCATCTAGCTACATTGCTCCGCACTGTGTGTGTTTATATACTTGCATATTTATTCCACCTAGCTGCAATGCTCCGTACTGTGGGTGTTTATATATTTACATATTTATTCCATCTAGCTACAATGCTCTGCACTGTGTGTTCATATATTCATATATTTATTCCATCCAGCTACAATGCTCTGCACTGTGTGTCTGTGTGTGTGTGTATATATATATATTTTATAGTAATACGTACATATGTTTATTAGCTGCTCTTGCTTGCTTGTTTTTTTTCTTGCCTTCTGATTGTTGCTCTGAGTGTTGCTATCCCTGTGCTGTTGCAATCCTGGAATTTCCCCGTTGTGGACTAATAAAGGCTTATCTTATCTCTTATCTTATCTTATCTTATCTTATATCTGATTCTAGGTCTCTTGCCCTGCCATATGAATCTTGAGATCCTTCTGTCCAGTTCTTGCCATGTTTTTTTTGGAGGTTCTACCAGTATTGTTTGGAAAAGGTATAGAAGATGTGGAAGTATATTCATTCTGACTGCTTCAGTTCTTTTTGCAGTACCCAAGAATGGTATCATATTCCATCTTGCTAGATCAGATTTTATTTTTGCCATCAGTGGATCATAGTTTAGTGTTATAATTTTGTTGAGTTGTTTTGGGATATTGACTCCCAGATATTTCACAGATTCCATCTCCCAGTTAGTTTTGAATTTGCTTAGTAAATATTGATTTGGGTCATAGTTGAATGTTAAAATTTGGGTTTTATGCACGTTTAATTCATACCCCGATAAATCTCCATACTCTGAAAAAACTGAGATTAGTTCTGGAAAAGAGGTGTCCGGCTGCCCCAGGTATATTAAAATGTCATCAGCAAAGAGTGCTATTTTATGTTCCTTCCGACCAAGTGTAATGCCTTGAATTTTTTGATTCTGTCTTATCCATTGGCTCAGAGGTTCTACGAAGATTGCAAAGAGCAGTGGAGACAAGGGGCAGCCCTGACGACATCCTCTTTCCAGTTCAAAAGATGATGATAATTTACCGTTAATCCTTATTTTAGCTGTTGGTTTTTTATATAATGCCTGGATAGTTCTAATGAAGTTGTTATGAAAATTGAAACTGGATAAGATTCTATATAGGAAAGACCAGTCAACTGAATCAAATGCTTTTTCAGCATCTAATCCCAATATGGCTGCATTTAAATTATATTTTTTTATATGATGAATTATGTGTAAAGTGCGTCTAATGTTATCTTGTGTCTGTCTTTGTCTTATAAAACCTGTTTAGTCTAAATGAATTAAGTCTGTCAGTGTGGTGGACACACGCATGGAGATTCTGTGACTCACATTTTAGGTCAGAACAAAGGCAGGAAGCTGCAGGAATATTAGCTTTGGTATGCAAAGCCTGAGACTGTGGGGGTGCAATTAAAGGATTAAGGAAAGGATGCATGGGAGACAGTGGAAGTGATATCATGGAGAGAAATGCATTGTGACTGTCTTTATAATGCAAAGTGGTCTGTGGAAGTGATATCATGGAGAGAAATGCATTGTGATTGTCTTTATAATGCAAAGTGGTCTGTGTGACATGTGATCTACGAAGTGTGAAGTCCCTGATATTTAAGGACGAGAGTTTACTGTTTCATTTTCTTTTTTCTCTCTGCTTGGAGATGATGGTGTTGTGAATAAAGATGACTTTGAGAGAGAACTCTGTCTCGTCATTTTCACATCACCACACTGGTGACCCGAGACGTATCATGGAAGAAGAAAATTCCTCCGGGCCAGCCGCATCAGGAGCCCCCAGCCAAACCAATGCCGCTACAGTCCAGCTACCGGACTTCTGGCAGAACAATCCGCGCTCCTGGTTCAACGCGGTTGAGGCGCAGTTCAACCTCCGGGGGATATCGGTAGATGCCACGAAATTCTACCACGTAGTCGCAAAGCTGGACAACAACATGGTCCAGCATGTGGAGAGCCTGATCGACCAGCCGCCGGACAGCGACAAATACGGCGCGTTGAAGGCTGCACTCATCCAGCAATTAACCCCCTCGGCGGAGGAGCGAGCAGAGAGGCTCCTGGCGCTGACGGAGGGGGAAAACGACATGCCCGCGAACCTGATGGAGAAGTTGTTGAGGTTGAAAGACTCTGACGATGATCACTTCATTTTCACCCACCTCTTCCTCAGGACTCTACCGTCAGCAGCGAGAGTGACCCTGGCCAGTTCACCACTGTTGGCCCTATGGGACTACCGCGCGCTGGGCCGGGAGGCGCAGCGGATTGTCAACGCCACCAAGAGGCGCGCAGCCACGGTCGCTGCAGCGGAACGCGGCGCGACGACCAGAGACGACAGGGGGCCATAGGCAGCGGTGCCAGATTCACCGACGATGGCGGCGGCAAGGGCCAGAGAACGTGGACCGGACGTCCTTTGTTTCTACCATCGCCGCTTCGCAGAGAGGGCACGCAAGTGTGGACCGCCGTGCCAGTTCGGGCGTTCGGGAAACGCCAAGACCGGGGGTCGGTAGCAGCCGCGGCCCTCGGGGAAGAGAACAAGCTGCTCTACTTGTCGGACGCACGCTCGGGGAGGCAGTTCCTCGTCGACACAGGCTCCCAGTTGAGCTTCATCACACCTTCCTACGCGGACAGACTAGCTGGTTCCAGAGGTCCCCGGGTGACGACAGCGAACGGCTCAGAGATTAAGACCTTTGGTGAGAAGACTCTGCTTCTGTCTCTACACGGCCGTACATTTGAGTGGACTTTTGTTGTAGCAGCAGTAAATTTCAATATGTTGGGGGCTGATTTTTTGTGCTCACATGGTTTGTTGGTTGATCTTGCTAACAGGCGCCTGGTTAATGCACTTTCTTTTGATTCTATCCCCTGTACAGCGCGAGTGGCCCCGCCTACAGCTCAAGCCAACCTCACAGCAGCAAGCGGTAAGTTCCACACACTGCTCACTCAGTTCCCAGCACTCACGGTCCCCACATTTTCGGCAACAGTCGCTAAACACGGGGTGGAGCATTTTATTACCACTACCGGACCGCCCGTTTTTGCAAAAGCTCGGCGCTTGGACGCAGTTAAACTAGCCATAGCGCGCGAGGAGTTCGCCAACCTGGAGAGGTTGGGCATTATCCGACGTTCAAACAGTCCGTGGGCTTCCCCCCTGCATATGGTCCCAAAAGCTGACGGATCATGGCGACCTTGCGGGGATTTCCGCAGGTTAAACAACGCTACAGCGCACGACCGCTACCCAATCCCACATATCCAAGATTTTTCCATTCATTTGGCAGGGGCGCGCATTTTTTCTAAAATAGACTTGGTCCGCGGTTACCACCAAGTCCCAGTGCGCACTGAGGACATACCCAAAACAGCGGTAATAACTCTGTTTGGCCTATTTGAGTTTTTACGCATGCCATTCGGACTTAAAGGGGCTGCTCAGACATTCCAGCGCATGATGGACGCGGTGCTTCGCGATCTCCCTTTCGTGTTCGTCTACCTGGACGATATTTTAGTAGCCAGCGCGTCCGAAGACGAACACGAAAAACACCTGGCCACAGTTTTCCGAAGGTTGGGAGATCACGGGTTAATAATCAACCCAGCGAAGTGTCAGTTCGGGGTGGCGCAGATCAATTTTTTAGGACACTGCGTCTCCCCCGAAGGAGCAGTTCCGCTGCCTGACAAAGTGCGCGCTGTGGCAGATTTTCCCCGGCCGCAGACGGTCAGGGCGTTGCAGGAGTTTTTGGGAATGATGAATTTTTAAAACCGTTTTCTCTCCCGCGTAACCCATGGAGCCGTTGTATGCCGCGCTCAAAAAAAAGAAACCCGCGGATAAGATCGAGTGGCCCCCGGAGCAGTACCAAGCGTTCTCGGAGGTGAAAGCAGCCTTGGCAAAGGCTGCGTTGTTGGCACATCCAGACCCAACGGCCCGCATAGCGCTCACCACTAACGCGTCAGAGGTGGCCATAGGGGCGGTCGTGGAGCAACATGTAGCCGGGGTTTGGCAGCCCCTCGCCTTTTTCAGCAGGACCTTGCGCGATAGCGAACGTAAATACAGCGCGTTCGACAGGGAGCTGCTCGCTCTCCATTTGGCCGTCCGCCACTTCCAGTTCTGGCTGGAAGGATGCGCTTTCACCGCGTTCGTTGACCACAAACCGCTAACATTTGCGATGGCCAAAGTCTCTGAACCGTGGTCAGGCCGGCAGCAGAGACAGCTGGCCGCCATATCAGAGTTTACCACTGATGTTTGGCATGTGGCGGGCAAGCTCAATGTAGTGGCAGATTGCCTCTCGCGCGCCGTGGCGGCCCCAGTCAGCGTAGGGGTAGATTATGCAGCCATGGCCGCGGAGCAGGTTAATGACGCGGACGTGCGCGCGCTCCAGTCTGGACCAACAGGGTTAAGGCTGGAGAACAGGGTGCTGCAAGACGGTATGCCCCCCCTAATCTGCGATGTCTCCACTGGACGGCCGCATCCAGTAGTACCGGCCGCGTGGCGCCGCCGCGTTTTTGACTCTGTTCATTCGTTAGCGCACCCTGGAGTGCGCACGTCGGTCAAAATGGTGGGAGAGAAATTTGTGTGGCCGAGCCTCCGCAAACAGGTCAAAGAGTGGGCAGCAGCCTGCACAGCGTGTCAACGAGCCAAAGTACACAGGCACACGAGGGCTCCTTTGGAACCGTTTCACATTCCGGCCAAGAGGTTTGATCACGTTCATGTGGACCTCGTCGGACCCCTCCCACTGTCACAGGGGTGCACACACCTTTTGACAATGGTGGACCGCACCACATGCTGGCCTGACGTGGTCCCGCTGGCATCAACCACGGCCGAGGAGGTGGCGCGCTCATTTTTAACAGCTTGGGTGGCGCGCTTCGGTGTTCCGTTGGACATTACGTCCGACAGAGGCCCTCAATTTATGTCCGAGCTTTGGTCGACAATGGCCCGCAGCCTGGGTGTCACAATTCATCGCACAACCGCGTACAATCCGCAGGCTAACGGGTTATGCGAACGTTTTCATAGATCATTGAAAGCGGCTCTCAGAGCGGCACTGACGGATTCAAATTGGGTTGACAAGTTACCATGGGTGTTATTGGGGTTGCGTTCTGCGCCTAAAGAGGATCTAGAAGCCTCCCAGCTGAGCTAGTGTTCGCGCAGCCACTCCGGCTGCCTGGGGAGTTTCTCCCAGATAACCCTGTGCCAGACGCCTCCCCGTCTCAGCTGTTGTGGAGTAACATAGAATCAAGCACGCTGCCCGGCCCCGCGCACCACAATTTTCTGCGCGTTTTTGTGCCTAAAACTTTGAAGAACGCAGAGTTTGTTTTTGTTAGACATGATGCACATCGAACCCAGTTGCGACCGCCTTATGACGGACCATTCAGAGTGCTAGAAACGGGGGACAAGCAGTTTTTGCTAGATTTGGGGGGTAGGAAAGAGAAAATTGACATAAACAGACTTAAACTAAAACTTTTGTGGTGGCAGATGAGCAAGTGCTGTTGGCAAGGGCCCCGCGGAGAGGTAGACCACCTCGTGGGGCTTCACACAGTAATGTTTCCCACAAGAATGTTTCACCAGAACACCCGCAGAGACTGACAAAGGGTTTTCGACCCCAGACGGCAAACCCCCAGCGTGACAGCGCCGCAGAGACGTTGAACCCCAACTTCAGCAGATACGGCAGGAGGCTGAAGCCTATACAGCATGTGGACTGATGTGTATTCTCTTGTTGTTCTGTTGTCTAAAATGCTGGGGGGGGGGGCTTGGTGTGGTGGACACACTCATGGAGATTCTGTGACTCACATTTTAGGTCAGAACAAAGGCAGGAAGCTGCAGGAATATTAGCTTTGGTATGCAAGGCCTGAGACTGTGGGGGTGCAATTAAAGGATTAAGGAAAGGATGCATGGGAGACAGTAGAAGTGATATCATGGAGAGAAATGCATTGTGACTGTCTTTATAATGCAAAGTGGTCTGTGGAAGTGATATCATGGAGAGAAATGCATTGTGACTGTCTTTATAATGCAAAGTGGTCTGTGTGACATGTGATCTACGAAGTGTGAAGTCCCCGATATTTAAGGACGAGAGTTTACTGTTTCATTTTCTTTTTTCTCTCTGCTTGGAGATGATGGTGTTGTGAATAAAGTTGACTCTGAGAGAGAACTCTGTCTCGTCATTTTCACATCACCACATCAGTATATTTTCTAACCTTTTGGCAAGGATAGCGGTAAAAAGTTTATAGTCCTGATTTAACGCACTGATTGGTCTGTAGTTGGAGCAGTCTAGTTTATCCTTTTCAGGTTTAGGTATGACTGCAATGACCCCTTCTCTCCAGGAGGGGGGGATTTCCCCTGTGTGGAGGACATAGTTAAATGTTTTCAGGAGGAGAGGAGATAGTTGCTGTTTAAAGGTTTTGTACCACTCTGCTGTATAGCCATCTGCTCCTGGGGATTTGTTAGCTTTAAGTTTCATAATTGCTTTTTCTAATTCTTTAGGTTGTATTTCTGACAGTAGTTTTTTTATTTTGTGACTCAGTATGTTGGGGAAGATTTAATGTATTTAGGAAGGCTTCCGATGCGTTTTTGTGTTTTTTGCAGGAGTACAAGTTCTTGTAGTAATTCTCAAAGCTTTTAAGAATTTCCTGAATTCTAAATTTTATTTCCTTTGATACTGGGTCTTTGATTTTGTAGATTGCTCTCTCCGTTTGTTGTTTCCTCAATTTATAGGCTAGTAATTTTGCCAATTTGCTACCTGTTTCATAGTACTTTTGTTTCAGAAATGTAAGTTTCTTCTGGATTTCTATTGTGTAGATCTCATTTATTTGTTTTTTAATTTCCTTAATTTTGAGCGAGTCATTACAATGAGTGTTGTCTTTGTGCTCTTTTTCTAGTTTCTTAAGTTCTGACTCTAATGTGATTAGTTTTTCTTGTCTCAGTTTCTTTTGGAGTGCCAGTTTTGTGATAATCTTTCCCCTTATTACAGCTTTGCATGCGTCCCACAGTATTAAAGGGGATACTTCTACATTATCATTTTCTTCCAAATATCTGAGAATATCGGATTCCAATTCATCTTTCAGTGGTCCTTTCAGCACATTTGAATTTAACCTCCAAGAAAATGTATTATTTGTGTATTTTTGGATACTTAAGTCCATATAGATCGGACTGTGGTCAGAGAGATCCATCAGTCCTATTTTACATGTTCTTACTCTTCCAATGTCTCTATTAAACATAAAAAAATAGTCAATCCTTGAGTATGATGAATGTGGTGCTGAGTAAAATGTATAATCTTTTACACTGGGGTTGAATTCCTTCCACACGTCACAGATTCCCATTTCTTTTAGTAGCATCCGAGTTTTTCTACTTTGAGTGTTATTTTGATGAGGAGAATTACTTGATGCATCCCAGTAAGGATTCAGTCTTAGACTGAAGTCTCCACCACATATCACTAAACCTTGGGCTTTAGTTATCATTAGGTCAAATACATTTTTATAAAATTTCCAGTTGGCCCCTGGAGGTGCATATACATTCAGCAGGGTGATATCTTCTCCCTCTAGCTGACCAAGTACCATGCTAAATCTCCCTTCTTTATCTTTGTGTTCTGAATTTTTTTCAAATATAATTTTGGTTGAGATCAATGTCGCTACCCCCCTCCTCCTCTCTGACTTATATGAAGATGAAGAGATCAGTTTAAACCCTTGTCTATTAAGTTTAAGATAAGATAAGCCTTTATTAGTCCCACAATGGGGAAATTCCAGGATTGCAACAGCACAGGGATAGCAACACTCAGAGCAACAATCAGAAGGCAAGAGAAAAAACAAGAGCAGCGAGTATACATATGTACATATAAATATAAATATATATATATTTAGTGTTTTTAAACTCACGTTAAAAACATGGGACAACTTACCGGGGTAAAAGAGGGCCCTCAACACGTAACAAATTTGAGGAATTTCCCTCAGAGCCAACGCACCATCAAGGCTCTACTAAGGTCGCTAAAAAGACCTCAGTTCAGGAAGCTCTTTTGGCAGTTTTTAGTGTATTTATTGTGTATTTAGTGTGCTCCAAGTCTGTTAGGTGGGTTTCCTGTAAAAATATTATTTCTGCTTTGTCTTTTTTCATTTTGCCTAGAATCTTGGATCTTTTAACTGGATTCAGGATCCCTTTTACATTATATGAGATTATTTTGGTTACACCCTGTTTCGCCATTGTATTGTCTTATTTAGTATAACAGTGTAGTGGCCCTCTTTTATGCTACTCAGAAACTGAAAGAACATTAAGGACATAAAAAACATTGCGACCATAGTATATAAAACTTTAAAACAAAAAACTGTCAAAAGATCTTCCTGAACTGAGGTCTTTTTAGCGACCTTAGTAGAGCCTTGATGGTGCATTGGCTCTGAGGGAAATTCCTCAAACTTTGTTACGTGTTGAGGGCCCTCTCTTACCCCTGTAAGTTGTCCCATGTTTTTAACGTGAGTTTCAGATTCCAATCCGAACTTGTAATGATTTTTTTTTTTTTTTATGCCTATACCCTATGAAATTGTGCGCAACCTCCCACCACTGTCACAGCAAACAATCACGTTAATACAGTATTTGTTAGTATGGAGAGTTCATGTGGTTCATTGTCACATTTCTATTTTAACAAGTTTTTTTTTTAAAGACTTATTTGTTTCTAATATTATGACTGTTCCATGAAATGTTTTACCACTTCATACTTGCTGATTCTGCATCTCCTTTAATGTTTGTTACCTTGTAGGAGGAGGTTTGGATGCGCAGATTGATTAAAAATATCGTTATTCCCTCCTGAAAGCGTTCAGTTTTTCCTTATAGCCCTGGCGCTGGGTTTCCCGCTGCTGACCCGTGGATTTTGAGGGTCTCTGTGTGCATCACATTTGAGCCTTGATTCTTTCGATCGGGTCTGCTGTGGGTTTATACACCGTTACCGGGAGCCCTCTTCTCGCCATATCCCTGGGTGCTTCTTCCGCCGAGTTGTAGAGATACGTCTCTTCCCCGTAAAAAACCAGCAGCTTCGCCGGAAATGGAGTTTGAAAGCGTAGTTTCTTCTCTCTTAGTACCTTTTTAGCATCGTTGTATTCCCGACGCTTTTTAAGGACCTCTGGGGCGTAGTCATGCTCCACAAAACTTTTTTTTCTTGGTGCATAAATCCTTTTTTCTGCCAAGCCAGTCTCAAAACTGGCCCTGCCCTCGTCTCACTTCCGCCCTCCCAAGAGAGCAGACGCTTTTTTCTTCTCTCCTGCTGACTTTTCCTCCCCTCCTACTACTGGATCCCAGCTTGCTGTTGTCTGTCTGCGTCTAACTGCGACCGCCGAAAAGAAATTATGGAGTTAATAAGCTGGGCTTTGAACACAATTGACACTATTTTTTCAACAAGGAAAAGTGCTCCGGGGGAAGCTGTCTGCCCCGCTGGAACGGCTCCAGTGGGCTATCTATGTGACACAGGTAATTGGAAAATGCTGTGTCTCTCTAATCTCTCCATCGAAGATATTGAAGACTTGTTTATCTTCGTAATCTTGGTGATTGGGATAATTCTGATTGGGACGGGAATTGTCTTGGTTTACCGCAAATTGCTGAAGATGGATTCAACCTATCAAAATGCTGGCCAGGCGAGGTGCATCCAACAAATTGAGAAACTGGAGAAGACCCTGATAGCGACTACTGGAGAACTGTCTCGTAAGGTGGATTACATCATGGGTTCGCTCAGGTCTTTCCACGACGAATTCAAAGCTGCGCAATGAAGGATTAATGTACTGAATCTACAGAAGAAATACAAGTCTTCTCTGTGATCAGTCCTATTTGGCATTATTATTTCCCCATGAAAATTCCTCCTGGCTGTCTGCAGACTGTGTTTTTTCAAAATCATGAGCACAAGGCCTTGGACAGCCAGCTGCAGCGCCAGATAAGACTGGGCGCCAGACAGACAAAACATCTTCTGCCAAGGGTCCTTGGGTCTCTCTTATTATCATCAACACTGCTCAACACCGCACACACATTGATTCATGAACTGATTAAAGATATACTGTACACTGCTCTCTTGTGTCTTGTGAAATTCTGAGTTGTTGCTCTGTGCTATTGTGAGATTTTTTTTCATTGTAATCATAATCTGCTTAAAAAATAAGCTGTATTCTGATAACGATGTTTTTTTTCTCCTCCCCCCTTGTGTCGTTCCCTCCCTTCCCCTCCCTTCTTATCTATCTCTGTTTGATGAGGCGCCTATTATGGCTGCCGTGTCGTTGTGTCGCGCGCATGCGCACCAATGTCAAGTCAAGTTCCTCGTGTGTTTTTTACATGCTTGGCAATAAAGTTTATTCTGATTCTGATTCTGAAAACCTCTTCTTTTGTTCTGAAGTTGGAAAACTTCACTACCACCGATCGCGGGGGGGCTTCCGCCGATGGCCTTGGGGCCAATGAACGGTGCGCCCTTTCTATTTTCAAATCGGTGGATTGGGGAATTTCCAACTTCTCTCTCAGTATGATTTCCATGCATGCAGCCATTGTGGTGAAACAGTCCTCGACTCCTTCTTTTAGACCATGAATTCTTATGTTGTCCCTTCTTAGTCTTCCTTCCTGGTCGGTTAGCTTAGCCTCCAGTCTTGTCTATCGTTTGAGTAATTCCAGCGTGGTTTCTTCCTGCCCTTTTATTCTTTCCTCTGCTTCCATGATTCGGGCCTCAGCCTGGTCCACTCTGTTGTTTGTCCTTTTTATTTCGTCTTTAATTTCACGAAATTCTCTTAATTCTTGAAGTACCGTTTTTAAGCTAACCGTGTTGCTAGCCTCATTCTGCTCCTCTATTTCCGAGTGGTTGCTGTCCTCCAGGTCAGATTCTCCGGCTGATGCGTGTCTTAGCCTGGTAAATGTCAATCTCTTCTGTTTTCCTTTAGGCATAATGACTTTGTCTTTTGATTTTCACTCTTCCATAAATCCGTTAAATCTGATTTTCATGGTATTTTCACGGATGGGGTCTGGGAGCTTCAGCGTTAAACTGCTATCACCATGGTGTCCAGACCGGAAGTCCTTTTTTCTTTTTTTTGTATTTTGCATACTTTATTAATCCCAGAGGGTGCAAGGCTACATGAACACAAAATGGAACAGGAATGACTTAAAAATAAGTGCAAACCTAAAATCTAAATATGGACAGAGAATAATATCATAAACACTACTAAATAAACTGAGGACCAGGAGAATACTTATGATAATGAATGACAAAAATACAACTTAAAGAGTTAGTTCCTTTATTTTCAGATCTACAGCATTTTTTACTTCATGCATACAGTGGCACTTTGAATTTCATCTGAATGTTTACTTTAATACTCAGCATCAAAGTTTTGTATAAACTTGCACTTAAAACTTCAGAATTCACGTTTACATGGGGCTGACCAGTGAAATGATGCCAAAGTTGCAAAGTTTAAAATAAAAAAAGCAGCAGCATTGCTGAACGGAGTCATATTTGTAATATATTTTTTGACTTTGAGATTTTTTTTTTATGTGTACAAAATGCAACTAGTGATTAACAAAGTATGTTCTGTACATTTGTTGTTTTAAATAAGCAAGACGGTATCGGGTTTGGATCGGTATCGGTATACTCAAAGTCACAGTATCAGCTCATCCCTAATTTGTATTTGGCAAAACAAAACTTGCACCACTGTCAGAACTAACAATACCCAGGCTTGAGCTTAACACAGCCATCCTAGCTGTGGAAATCACAGATGTGCTTGCCAAGGAAATGGATGTCAAGTTTGATTCAGTGAAATTCTTCACCAACAGTAAAATCGTCCTTGGCTACATATGCAACCAATCTAGAAGGTTCTATGTCTACGTGAGCAACCACATACAAAGAATCAAAAAATCATCTGTACCTGAACAGTGGCACTATGTTCCCACAAAAGCAAACCCGGCTGACCATGCTTCAAGGTCAGTCCCTGCAAATGCCTTAATGTCCAGCACATGGCTAAAAGGGCCAGACTTCCTGCAAAAACCAGCTAAGCACAAGACTGACTGCCAACCATCATCTGAATTAGATGACCCAGAGTCTGACCCTGAGATCCTCCCCTTGGTGACATCTTATGTCACTCAGGTTGCAGAGCCTTTCTTGAACCCAAGGCATTTTGAGTCATTCTCATCCTGGAATTTGCTTGTAAGAGCTGTATCGAGATTGATCTGCATAGATCCTTCAAGTGAGGGAACAGCTAAAGTGATTGTCGAGGCTGGCATTGGTGTGAGCATCTCAGTCCAGAAGATCTCACTGGGCAAAAACTGTTATCATATGTAGCCTCCAACATGTGGTTTTCCCTGAAGTTTTTACATGCATCAAAGGAGGAAAAGAGATCCCTATACAAAGCCAGTTAAGACAGTTGTCCCCTTACCTGGATGATGCTGGTTGTCTCAGAGTTGGAGGTCATTTGTCAATCTGATTTGGGGAGCAATGAAAGAACCCCCCTCATTATTCCTCATCGTCACATCTAACAACCCTTCTGCAGTGTTTCCTCTGGCTTAAAGACCTTGGTGCGGTGGCAACATATTTTTCGGGGGGGCGGGAGGAAGGGGGCAGAAAACACATACAGTATGTATGCATATGTTAATTTTATACTATTTATTTCTTTTTTAATTTTGCACAGTAACTTTGGATATAATAATAATAATGATGCATCAGATTTATATAGCACTTTATCATAGACACTCAAAGACGCTTTTAACAGATACATTATTCATTCACTCCAGACAGACAATGGGAGTGGCAAGCTAATACTGTAGCCACAGCTGCCCTGGGGCAGGCTGACGGAAACGTGGCTGCCAATCTGGGCCAACGGCCTCTCCGGCCACCACTGAACATTTATACACATTCATACCCAGTGTTATGGACACTGGAGACAAGGTGGGTAAAGTGTCTTGTCCAGGGACACAACAGCAGCATATCTGGGGAGAGCGGTTATTGGACGACTCGCTCTACATCCTGAGCCACTGCCATGCATATGGAACTTACAATTTGAAGTATTGTACAACCAAGTGTAACCCAGCTGAGAAAATGACCCTTTTTCTCAGATTTCATTTGTATTAATGAAAGTGTGTGATTTTATTTTGAAAACCGACCATCTTGGGGAAGAGGAAGTGCGATCCTCGTCATCCAACTTTTGAATTTTCAGTTCATGGTCACGTTGGGTGATCTGGGTCTTTCCATTCGTTAAGAGCGATATTAGCCCCGCCTTCCGAGTAGAGACAGCAAGCGCGCACTCGGAATTCAGTCTTTCACGATATGAGCGCGGACGAGAGAGGTTGTGAAGCGGTCTGATTCACACAGATACCTCTTCTTGGTGAGTTTCATTCAGAAAGATGCTATAAACGGATCTACACACTCTCCAAACGCTAATTTGCAACCTTTATTATCCTAAGTTGACGGGAGCACGAGCGTGAGGGGCATTGTGACTGTGTCCTTTGCTGTATTCACACTGAAACCTCATCTTGGTGAGTCAGATACATGCTAATGTTATGCTAATGTTAGCGCTATGCTAATGCTAGTCGCGAGTGGATTTTTTTCTGTTTAAAAGCAATGGAAAAGGCTGTCTTTGTGTCTGTATGGTTTTCCTAAATGTGATTTCAGTTCCCAACAGTATGCTGAAGTACTTTTAGTTCATATGCACTATTTCTGTCGAATGCAATGTGTAGTTTGATGCTAAAAGCACATGGTGTTGGTCTACTATGTAAATCCATAGGTTATGCTAAACCCAGTAGCTCAGACAGGGTTTTACTGATTTTAAAAGGGAATATTGGAAGTAATAGGACGGTATATTCCCTGGTTATGTGATAGTATTTCATTTCATGATTTACAAAGACAAGGTTGAAAGGGATTAATCATAATTTCATGGTTAAGTGATGTAGAGATAAACAGAGGAATTCATTTAATTGGTTACATGAAAAAAGGGTATTTCATGTGCTACCAGAGAGATTGTGAGAAAAAGAACACATGCATGTAAAATGTAAGATCTTACTATATTGCTGGATTGTGATAATAGTAATATGAGAGAAGAATTTAAACACTAAGCTATGGTGCTATATAAGAAGGGATTGGAAGACGAATTACTCTAGCTGTAAACAATAATACCATTACTGTCGTGCAGGCTAGGTTTTTTTTGGTTGCCGATCAAGAACCTTCTGGGTCCTGGATTCTCTCTGAATGGAGATGGCGAGCCTGACCCGAGACTGAACCGAGATTGATCTGAGATCTAACCAAGATCTCAATTGAAGAGCACCCTTCCTCTCTCCAGTGCCCAGGATTTAAAGTGGTAACAACCCAAGTTGCCACTTTAAAAGAGGAAAAGAACCTGAGTCTGGAGATACAAGATATCTTGACTGGTCAAACAACTAACCCGAAAGGACAAACAAACACTGAGCTCAGTAGGACATCTTTGGGGCTTTATTTCATACCGGCCGTTGTATATTTGTATAGTGGTAAATTGTCTGTATATATTGCTCACTTTTTTCCCTATAAATAACAACCATTATTGCTCATTTCTTGCCTCCAGCTATTTCATTCCACACTCACTTTAATTCCCTATTGTAACCCTTACGAACCTAGCAACTGGTCTACACTTAATTATGTCCCTTACCTAATTAACATAAGGCAAGGGTTACAATAAGTAGTGGCGAGCCAGCCAGAGCCTTTTTTTTTCTCTCCCTTACGTTATTTCAAGCCTATAACGTACCCAAAATGGATATTGTTGAGCGTGAATCTGTGAAAATTCCAAATGCAGTGATAGTGAGTGAAATCGCTGGAGATGAGCAACTTGATGAGATGATCAAGTTACATCGCACTGATATTAAAAACCTAGCGAAGATGAGTGGCAGAGATTTTGCAGATGTCCTGAAAGACGTGATGTTACAGATTTCTGAGGCAATCAAAGAATCTGAAAATGATCAATCAGAGCAAGTTAAGTTACCTGATAACTTACCTGAAGCTTTCTTAGATGAACCTCAACCTCAGCCTTCTGCAGCTGAGTCCAGTATTCAAGGTGCACAACCAACTAACCAGTCAAATCACACTACGAGCACCCCAGCTCGAAGTATGTCCACCATTTCTGCACATGATTTAAATCCCCCAGAAGTGCAGCGTGTGGTAGTTGAGCACATTGTGAAAAGGGACGTTTTTCCGTGCAGCCGTTTTCAGAAAAGCTCAGAGCTTTTTCTGGCAAAGACCTCTGACCAACTTATGAGCTAGATTATGATACTTGGCGCTCCAGTGTAGAATTAATCTGGACTGATCCTGCTATGTCCAAATTGCAACAATCCCAAAAGATCATTGAGTCTCTTTTACCCCCAGCAGCTGATGTAGTCAAGTACTTGAACCCCAACAGCTCACCATCAGAATACCTTCAGCTGTTAGATTCTGCTTATGGTACAGTTCAAGATGGTGGAGAGCTTTACACCAAGTTTACTGACACCTTCCAAAACACAGGTGAGAAACCCTCATCATATCTACAACGTCTTCAAGTAGCTTTGACTCACACTGTGAAGCGTGGTGGTGCTTCAAGCCAGGATTTTGACAGGCTGCTTGTCACACAGTTTTGTCAAGGTTGTTGGGATGATTCCCTTTTAACTGCACTCCAGTTAAAACAAAAACAAACAAATCCCCCAACTTTTCCTGATTTGCTTCTCTTGCTACGTACTGAAGAAGACCAAAATGCTGCCAAAACTTTGCGAATGAGACAACATTTGAGCAGTTCAAAACAAAAAGTGACATCCCACGTGCAAACTGTAAAATGTAGTTCAGATAAAAATGAGGACAAAATCACGTTAAACTCAATTCAAGAACTCTCAAAACAAGTTGCAGAAATTCAAAATCAACTAGTAAAACTAACTGCAAAACCAAAAGCTCAAAACTCAAAAAGTACACCCAGTACAAAGCCAAAAGAGAAACGGAAGCCGAATAAAGTGACAAAGGAACCCACAGAACAAATGGCCAGAACTCGAAGTACCTCACCCAAATCGTGGTACAGTTTCCATTGTGGAGAGGATGGCCACATCAAGCCGAACTGCGAAAACGAACCAAACCCAGCTCTAGTTACTGAAAAGCGTAAGCTGTTTAAAGAGAAACAAAAGAGATGGGGGTCTAGAAATCCCACAGCTAATAAAGACCGGGTTAAACTAAGAACAGTCTCTATTACGGGGCAAATGGAGACTGTAGCCAGACAGTCATATCCCACTAAGTACAAGCAACGTGCTAGCCTTAAGCAATCTGTTACTAACCCACCTAAGTATAGCCTACCAAAAGGGTTAGTTGGCTCCAAATGCACAGCTGTAGTTAGCATTTCTGATGTTAATGTGCATTGTCTTCTTGACTCAGGG
This sequence comes from Pholidichthys leucotaenia, assembly GCA_020510985.1. Classification (NCBI taxonomy): domain Eukaryota; kingdom Metazoa; phylum Chordata; class Actinopteri; order Cichliformes; family Pholidichthyidae; genus Pholidichthys; species Pholidichthys leucotaenia. The sequence continues at coordinate 135,069,770 of CM035841.1, read as the reverse complement.
TCACAAGTGACTACAGTCACCGAGTCGTTTTACAAACAGAACTTTCCCGATCAAAACCTTAAACCACTCTATGACCTTTTAGAAGTAGAGGGCGCTGCAGGTCAGCCCGTTCCCTATTTAGGTTATATAGAGATGTGTATTACCTTTCCAAAAGACTTCTTATGCACAGAGATAGACATACCGACCTTAGCTCTCGTCGTTCCAGATGCCAGTCCTAATAGTCAGACACCAGTGTTAGTGGGAACAAACACACTTGATGTTCTTTATGGAAAGTATTTAGACATGAAGACTCCTGATCACTTACCTAGCTCCTACGGTTTTAGGACACTGTTGAAAACTCTCGAACTAAGACATACAAAGAACAAAGATGGGAACATTGGATTAGTTACCTTGTCAGGCAAAGCTGTAGTCCCAGCGGGTAAAACTGTAGTTTTAGAGGGGTCTGCCAACGTTCACTGTACCTCAGACACCTGTGCTATAGTGGAACACCCCTCTCAGTCTTCCTTGCCGGGTGGCCTTTGTGTTAAAACTTGCCTGATAACACTTCCTTCCCGAGCTCCACACAAAGTGCCTGTAATGATTACGAACGAAACAGAGCAAGATGTCACAATGCCGTCCACATGTGTCATAGCAGAACTGGGAGCTTTCCATTGTATCCTGTCCCAGCACAATGTCGTCAGTGCAAATGAGTCGGCCGCAAACAAGACACAACTGAGTTTCAACTTTGGTGATTCATCGATTCCACAGGAGTGGAAAGAGCGAATAACCAAACAACTAAATTGTCATATAATGTGGACACTTATATGTGTGGTGTGTCTTTAAAGACTGTGGTGACGACACAGGTCAGAGATGAACTTCACCGGAGTGAATATCGAAAATGGCGATGTGCTAATGTTGCTGCCTGTTAGTGTTCCCATACCTAGTGTTAATAGAGAACTTTGTTGAAAACCACTATTCGTGTGGACCTCAGTTCTTTACATGGTGTCAGAAGTGCTTGACGGACGCTTTGCTTCAGTAAGATGGCCAAGTTTAATCCCCCGGAAAGTTTTTCTTTTGATCGTCCAAACGAATGGGCAGACTGGAAACGCTTTCTGCATTTTCGGATGGCTACAAAACTGAGTAAAGAGGACAGCGAAGTTCAGGTCAGTTCACTGATTTACGCCATGGGCCCTGAAGCTGAAAACATCTTCAAATCTTTCACCTTTACGGAGGAAACGGATCAAAAGAAGTTCGACGTCGTGTTAGGGAAATACGACGAGTACTTCTATCCTAAACGGAACGTGATCCACGAGCGCGCTTGTTTTCACCAGAGGATGCAGCGGCCTGGTGAGAAAGTGGAAATGTTTATCAGAGCCCTTTATGAGATGTCAGAACACTGTGACTTTGGTGTAAACAGAGACGAACATATCCGTGACCGAATTGTTGTGGGCATCCTCGATAAAAAACTGTCACGTAGATTGCAGCTAATGGCTGATCTAATACTTGCCCAAACTATTCAAACAGTTTGCCAGTCCGAGGAGGTTGCCCTCCAGATTCACCAGCAGGGGGGAAGCACACGCTACGGTGCAGGAGATCCAGGGAAAAGCAGCAGGCAGAGGAAGGTCTAAATGGAGACCTAAGAGAAAAGAAAGTGGAGAGCAAAGAGACTCATGGTGTGGAAGATGTGGAAAATTAAAACACAGAGATCCTGAAAAGTGCCTAGCCATGAAGTCAACATGCAACAAGTGTAAAAAGGTGGGTCACTGGGAAAAGAAATGTCACAGTAAATCAGTCAGAGAAGTCACTGAAGGGACAGTTTCCCAGACACCATATTTTTTGGGCGCAGTCACAAAAACAAATAGAAACGATGACCCATGGCCCATACAGTTTACAAGTGGAACAACACCATTCAATTTTAAAATTGATATGGGTGCAGATGCAAACATTATGGGAGAAAAGACATTTAACAAGCTAGTTCCTAAGAAGAGATTAGAGCCATCTAAAGTCACACTGTGCAGCCCGGGTGGTCAGTTGGGCTGTATAGGAAAATTTCAAGCCTTCACAGAATACAAGGAAAAACCATATACTTTTCCTGTGTATGTCATCAGTGGCAATAATGCAAACAATTTGCTGGGCAGAGATACAGCAATGTCAATGGGGCTTGTGAAGCGTGTCGAAGAAGTTCACAAAGCACTTGGTGAGCATGGAACACTTAAAACAGAACCAGTTAAAATCCTGTTAAAAGAGAACGCTCAGCCATACACAGTGCACACTGCCCGTCGTGTCCCTTTGCCACTTTTGCAGAAGGTTAAGGAGGAATTGCAGTGTATGGAGGAGAATAATGTGATTGAAGCTGTGATTGAGCCTACAGATTGGTGTGCACCAATGGCGCCAGTCCCAAGGAAAAATGGAAAAGTGTGGATCTGTGTCGATTTAAAGAGGTTAAATGAAGCTGTACGAAGAGAGAGGTATGTTCTTCCTACTGCAGAGGAAATCACTGCAAAACTTAGTGGAGCAACCACATTCACATCATTGGATGCTGCCTCCGGGTTTTGGCAGATTCCTCTCCATCCAGAAAGCAGTAAATTGACAACCTTTATCACACCCTTTGGGAGATATGCCTTCAAACGTCTTCCATTTGGGATCACATCCTTGTCATGGGAGTGGCCGGTGAAAACATAAACCACCCATTCTGGCTGGCTGACATCCAAGACCCCTGCATCATTGGGATCATCATTCTGCAATTTCCCAGTTTAGGATCAATAAAGTACATCTATCATTGGCCTAGATCTACTCGCAGTATGGGGTACAAAGATGGACACCACCAGCTCTTCTCTCCTTCTAGGGGCCAAGACCATTAGGCTCTGTGGCAAGAGCCAGATGGAGAACCAGGACACCCACATGATCGAGGGGCTGGTGCCATCAGTGCAGACCGAGCTGAGGGGATTGCCGCCAGAGCCAACCACTGCAGCACCATCAGTGCGAGCGGAGGGATCGTCATTGCTGCCAGAGACAGCAGCAAGGGGACCGCCAGTAGAATGGGTCACCATGTCATCAGAAACCAAGCAGGCAGTCGAGGAGCTGTTCCAACGGAGCTACAGGGGGTTAGAGGCGGGGCAGAGATGCCAGTTGCGGGAGCTGCTGGACTGCTACGTCAGCGTCTTCGCCACCAGGGATGAAGAGTGCGCCCAAACCAGCCTGGTGCAGCACACGATTGACACCGGTGAGATCAGGCCGATCTGGCTCCGCCCCCACTGTCTGCTTTTTTCAAGGCTGGTGGGGGCAGAGCAAAAGATTCAGGAGATGCTGGAGGCTGATGTCATTGAGCCCTCCAGCAGCCCCTGGGTGGCACCTGTGGTCCTGGTCAAGAAGAAGGATGGTTCGTGGCAGTTCTGTGTGGACTACCGACGCCTGAATGATGTCACGCATAAAGACTCCTACCCTCTGCCCCGCATTGACGACCTGCTGGATTACATCACCGGCTCCAGTTGGTTCAGCTCACTTGACCTCCACAGTGGCTACTGGCAGGTGGAGTTGTCACCAGAGGCCCACCAGAAAATAGTTTTCTCCATTGGGCATGGACTGTGGCAGTTCAAGCTGATGCCGTTCAGACTTTGCAACACCCTGGCCACCTCTGAATGCCTGATGGAGCGAGTGCTGGCCCTGGAGCCGCTGCATTGTTTATTTTGACGACCTGCTGGTTCATGCAGATGATTTTGGTGTCACCCTGTCCAACCTCCGGGAGGTGTTGGATGATGTCCGATGGGCTGGGCTATGGCTCCACCCTTGGAAATGCTACCTGTTTCGGCGAGAAACCACCTTCCTGGGCCACATCATCAGTGCAGCAGGAGTCGCCACCGACCCAGAGATAGTGGCAGCAATGAGCAACTGGCCGGTCCTGCAGGACATAGGAGAAATGCAGAGCTTTCTTGGACTGGCCTCCTGTTATAGGAGGTTTTTGAAGGATTTTGCCACCATCAGCAGCCCGCTGCATCAGCTGACACAGAAGGACCGAACATTCAAGTGGAGTGAGGCCTGTGCTGCTACTTTTTCTTGGCTCCGTCCGGTGCTCATCGGAGCGTCCATGCTGCGGTGTCCTGACCCGAACCGCCACTTCATTGTGGACACAGACGCTAGCAACAAGGACATAGGGGTGGTGCTATCCCAGGAGGAGAACACGGAGAGCAGGCAGTTGCCTTCTTCAGCCGTATTCTCAGCAGAACCCAAAAAAATTATTGCATCACCTGCCGAGAGCTGCTGGCAGTCATCCAAGGGCTCCGCCATTTCCGCCCGTACCTTTACAGGGGGAGGTTTCAGCTCAGGACAGACCATGCTTCCCTGACCTGGCTACAGAACTTTAAAGAGCCGGATGGACAGTTAGTGTGATGACTGGAGGCACTGCAGGATTATGACTTTCAGACTGTGCACCGACCAGGCTGCCTCCATGCCAACGCTGATGTGCTATCCCGGCGCCCCCATGCTGTGGAGGACTGTCGGCACTGCCAGAGGGCCGAGGATTGTGACCCAGCAGTCTCATGGACAGCTACTCTCCAGACCACTGCAGCCAGGGATAGCACAATGGATAGCACAGCTCTTCCTCAGATCACCAGCCAGCTCTCCCCAGTGATGATAGCATGGAGGTTTTCGGTGCGCAGCAGCTTTGGGTTGAGCAGAATAGAGACCTTGTCATCTCCCAGGCCCGGCAGTGGCTGGACACAGATCAGCAGCGCGCTGGACCCAGAGACCAAGGCCCTGAATTCTCAGTGGTTCAACTTCTGCTGTCATGAGGGTGTCGTCTGCCGGTGGTGGCAGTCTCCAGCTGGGCAGCATCACATCTGTCAGCTGCTGGTTTCCCAATGGCTCCACCCCAAGGTGCTCCAGTTGTTCCATGGGTTGGTGGGGGTGGGCCACCTCAGGGTGATGAAGACCCTGCAGCGTCTCCAGGCCTGGTTTCGTCAGGACGTGAAGCTCCATGTCCACCAATGTGACACCTGCACGGCTTAGAAAGGGCCGACTCAGCAATCCCACACCCCCTTGCAGCAGTACGAGGTGGACGGCAAACCGGGTTTGGATTATTTGTTTTGCTTGAGAGAACGTCTTCACACAGTGCATGAACTGGCTCGGTTTTATTGAAGTGCAGGGATAAGAGCTGGAGCGATTTATACATCTGCTAAGTGGGGGGTGTTGTAATCCCTCTCATCCATGTCAGAGGGTAGCCTACTGTGTGAAGTTCAGAACTCAGAAAAGATTTATTGCCAAGTACATTAACAGTAAACAACTGATAACATACGAGGGATTTGACTTGACACAGAAAACGACCTGCATTTCCGGTGACGCGGCAGCATCTGAAAAACGCGCCTGTCATCAGATGGGTACAGGATGCATAGGGAGGAAAAGGATAACACAATAGGAAAGAGCAAAAAACCATTGATTGTCAGAATACCGGTCATATATGATCAATATTATGATTACAAGAAAAAAAGCCCTCAATGCACAGTTAGCAGACAAGAATGTACACAAGGACACAAAGAGAGCAGTGAGTGAGTGATCTTTTTCATCAGTTTTTGAGTCAGTGTGGGTGTAGTGTTGAGTGTAGGTGTTGTATCAGTTAAGAACAACAAAGTCTCTTTGGCAGGAGATGTGTTGTCTTAGCTGCTGGCATTTGTCCTTGAGCCATGCAGCTGACTGTCTGTAGAGTCAATGCAGCTCAAATGTTTTGGAAACAAAAAACTGCAGATAATCTGGAGGACTTGTGTGAGGGGGTCAGATTAGTCGAATAGTACTGATCCCAGAGAAAGAAACTTTATATTCTCTTAAAGATTCAGTACTTTAATCCTTCAGTGCTGGACGTTGAATCCTTCATGGACGGCTCTCAACGTGATCATGATGTAATCCATTTCCTAGACAGTTCTCCATTTGCCGCTGTCAGACAGAGTCCTCTCCATTTTTTCAATTTGATGGTTAAGCCTCGCCTGGCCAGCATTTTGATAGGCTATGTCCATCTTCATCAATTTACGGTACACCAGGACAATCCCAGATCCAATCAGAACGATCCCGATGACCATTACTACGAAGACGTACAAATCTTTGACATCTTCGATGGAAAGATCAGACAGGCACAAGAGTTTCCAATTACTTGTGTCCCTCAAATAGCCCGCAGCAGCCGTTCCTGCGGGGCAAACAACCTCCCCCGGGGCACTTTTCCTCATTGAAAAAATAGTGTCAATTGCGTTCAAAGCCCAGCTTATTAAATCCATAATTTCGTTCGATAATCAGCAGTAGAGACACGCAGACAGACGATAGCAAGCTGGGATCCAGTTAGTTAGAGGAGGGAGGAGATGAAAAGTCAGAGCTGGAGAGAAGAAAAAAGCATCTGCTCTCTTTGGGAGGCGGAAGTGAGAACCACAGGTTCAACCACAGGTTGTATGTAGTGTGGACTCTTAGTTTGCCGTGAATGTTCAGAGTGATGTTCTTATGTCTCTTACGGTGTGTATAAGCAATGCAAGTTTTGCATCTTTTTGGTGGTGTGCACATGTGTACCAAATACTGTGCTCTGTTGGTTTTAGCTCCCCATTAGTGGCGCTCTGCTCTCTCCTGCCAGAGTTTTAGTTCCCCGTTTTAATTTTGGAATATTTATTGAAATAAAGATTTGTCATTTCCACTGTTAATATAAGATAAGCCTTTATTAGTCCCACAATGGGGAAATTCCAGGATTGCAACAGCACAGGGATAGCAACACTCAGAGCAATAATTTAGAAGATAAGAAAATAAGAGCAGTGAATATACATATGTACACATAAATATATAAATATGTATACACACAGTGCGGAGCATTGTAGCTAGATGGAATAAACAGCATAACCGTCTACTTAGTTACCCTACATGGTATGAATATGTACCCATACATATTGTCACCCTCCATAGCGACTGATATTGTCCTAGTTGTATACTGCAGGGGACCATTTGTGTAAGTCTGTTGCGTCTTTTGCATTCAGTACTATTAGGTCGTCAGATTTTTTTGCTATCTCTGCGAGCAGCCCTGCTTAGGTTATACAGTCTGACAGCCGTAGGTAGGAAGGACCAGCGAAACCTCTCGGTCGCGCACCTAGGATGATGTGGTCTACTGCAAAATGAGCTCCTCAGTGCGTTCAGTATATCCTGCATGGGGTGGGACTCAGACTCCAGCAGAGATGACAGTTTAGCCACCATCCTTCTCTCCCCTATCTCCTCCACTGGGTCAAGGCGCTGCCCCAGGACAGAGCTAGCTTTCTTGATTAGTTTGCTCAGTCTCTTCCTATTGGCTGCTGTAATGCCGTTGCCCCAGCAGACCACTCCAAAAGTGATGGCTGATGCCACCACCGTGTCATAGAATGTCTTCAGCAGCGCCCCTTGTACACCAAAAGATCTGAGCCTCCTCAGTAGGAACAGCCTGCACTGTCCCTTCTTGTAGAGTGTGTTGGTATTGTGTGACCAGTCTAGTTTATTGTTCAGATGAACACCCAGGTACTTGTAGGATGTCACCATCTCAATGTCTGTTCCCTGGATGTTTACTGGTGCTGTGAGGTGTTGTCCTTGCCTGCGGCAATCCACCACCAGCTCCTTAGTTTTCCTCGCGTTGATCTGGAGGCAGTTCCTATGACACCAGTCCATGAAGTCCTGGATAAGTCCTCTGTACTCAACTTCATCTCCGTTGGAGATGAGGCAGACGATCACAGAGTCGTCAGAGAACTCTCCCCGTTACTCCCTGGCTGAATGTTCTTCTTGGGCATTTGATAATTCTCTCCACACATACCCACATTTATTACATTATTTTACCTAATGGATCATAGGCGGTATGTCTTAGCACTACAGTTGTTAATGTTATTATTGACATTGACAAATATGGTATGATGGCTTAATATTAGTAAATAATGATTCAGTGAATTATGCCACAGGAGACCAACTGACCGCACGGCAAGGCCCGGTTGACTATTCGCAGGATGCTCATGGGCCGCTGAATACTGATGGATCAGTCCCTGGGTCCTGACTGACATCGGCAGACCAGTGGCTACTGTTGGCATTTCCTTTGTTACACAGGCAGACCATTGCATCAGATTGACCATGGCCCGTTAAGTGGTTATGGATTCTTCTACTGTGAAGTGGCTTGTCTGTCAATTTTTTGCCCCACTCAAAACACTAAAATAGTAAATTATATTCATAGCAGTTTCGCTGCATTGCTTTTCTCCGCAGCTGCTGTTAGATTAATTTGTGATAGCTTCTGAAGCTAGGTGTTGTTTGGGGTGTGGGGAAAAAAGGTGACTGTGCTGATGCCTGACCAAAATTAAGCAAAAGTAAAGAAAGTCTGATAAATGAACAAACTGAACCTGTTCTTTAACAAATTTGACCAACCGCCCTCTTGTCTGCCTGCCCACCAACCACTGCTGCCTCCACCTTCATCTAGTCCCGCTGTCCACTGCCCTTCCTCCAACCCCCACCCCCCAAGAATCCCCCGCTGTTTTTCCCCGCACAGACCCAACATCCCCCCCTCCCAGCACACAGCCCCCCTGCCCCAGTCTGACTCTCACTAAGACCCAGGTGACAGCTGAGCTTAAAAAGATCAAGGCGAGGAAGGCTGCAGGTCTGGATGGTATCAACTCAAGGCTCCCCAAGTCCTGTGCAGACCAGCTGTGCAGAATTGTGGAGCACATCTTCAGTCTGAGCCTGAAGCTGGGGGAGGGTACCACAGCTGTAGAAAACATTGTGTGTGGTACCCGTACCGAAGACCCTGCACCCCAAGGACCTGAACAGAGGCGCTCACATCACATCTAATGAAGAAACTGGAGAGGCTGCTCCTTGCCCACCTCCGCACCCTGGCGGGACCAGCGATGGATCCACTTCAGTTTGCCTACCAGCATGGCATCGGGGTGGAGGATGCAGTGATCTTCCTCCTACATCGTTCCCTGTCCCACCTGGACAAGCCTGCGAGCACTGTGAGGATCATGTTCTTTGATTTCTCCAGTGCTCTCAACACCATACAACCAGTGATAGTGAGGGACAAGCTGCTGTGTGCAGGGGTGGACCAGCACCTGTCATCGTGGATCCTGGACTACCTCACAGACCGACCACAGTTTGTGAGAACTCAGGACCGTGTGCCTGACACCACCATCTGCAGTAGCGGGCCCCCCAGGGAACAGTTCTGGCTCCCTTCCTGTTCACCCTCTACACTGCGGACTTTTCACACAAAACACCACACTGCCATCTACAGAAATTCTCTGATGACTATGCGATCATTGGCCTCATCTCTGATGGGGATGATGCGGAGTACAGAGGACTTGTCCAGGACTTCGTGGGCTGGTGCTTACGGAACTGCCTCCAGATCAATGCAAGGAAAACTAAGGAATTGGTGGTGAACTGCCGCAGGCGAGGACAACCCCCCACAGCACCGGTAAACATCCAGGGAACAGACATCGAGATGGTAACATCTTACAAGTACCTAGGTGTTCACCTGAACAATAAACTGGACTGGTCACACAACACCAACATGCTCTACAAGAAGGGGCAGCACAGGCTGTTCCTCCAGAGGAGACTCGGGTCATTTGGAGTGCAGGGAGCACTCCTAAAGACCTTCTACGATTCAGTGGTGGCATTAGCCACCACATTTGGAGTGGTCTGCTGGGGCAGCGGCATCATGGCAGCTGATGGGAAGAGACTGAACAGGCTGATCAAAAAAGCTAGCTCTGTTCTGGGGAGATGCCTCGACCCAGTGTAGGAGATAGGAGCGAGGAGGATGGTGGCTAAGCTGTCATCTCTGCTAGAGTCCGAGTCCCACCCCATGCGGGACACATTGAATGCACTGAGGAGCTCATTTAGCAGTAGGCTGTGCCATCCTAAGTACTCGAGGGAGAGGTTCTGCAGGTCCTTCCTACCTACGGCTATCACACTTTATAATCTAACTGGTGCTGCTCATAGAGATTGTATTAAATGTACTAAACATAACAACTTTGCACAATAGAGATCATCCCCTCCAATACACAATTAAGACAATTACAATTATTATTGAGGCTAGCAACAACACTGTTCATTCAAATGTGACATATACTGTCTGGGTACATATTTATATCCTGCTTGGCAATTTAACAAACTGTAATGCTGTTGATACCATCTAGCTGCAATGCTCCTGCACTGTGTATATAGCTGTGTACATATCTATATTTATTTATTGCTTTGGCTAACCAGTTCTTATTTTATTATCTCATCTATGTATTATTGCTCTGAGTGCTGCTATCCCTGTGCTGCTGCAATCCTGAAATTTCCCCATTGTGGGACTAATAAAGGCTTACCTTATCTTACAAATGCTTCTGTTGTCATTATTTATAGTTGTCACACACACACAAAAACAAACAAAAAAAAATGCAGATTAGTATTAATAGTTTCTCAGTTTGCTCGATATCTCTTTACACTTGCCAAAAAACTCCAGTTTTGTCTCATTGGTCCAAAGGACGTTCTCCCAGAAGGCTTGTCAATTTGTGTTTTGGCAAATTAAAATCTTGCTTTTCCAGTCATATAACAATAAAAAAAGGAAGAATAATGCACATTTCCTTATAAACCCCAATTTCCTCATATAGGACTATCATTCGGACTATTATTATGATGACATTCCTAAACACACTTACTGCTTGCATTACTCACAGAACTACTTGCCTTGCTTTGACTTTTCCGATTATTCAGCCGTCCCACAGCCGCTAAACACAATGTCAACTTGATTTCTATAGTTCACCAGTTGCACAAGATCATAAGCTGTGTCTCCAAACCAAGAAGTTCAAAATCTGAATTTTTGGGGGAGTTATTGGGGTATAAGTGGCACCGTTTACGACTAAACCCATTCATTCTCCACTGACTCGCTGAGTGCTCTGGGTGTACTAAAATGGCAGCCACAGTTTCCAGTGGTTTCACTTCTGCCCGCCAGTGCATTAACCAGTGTCTTCTATACAGATCAGTGGGTCTCTCCTGCTTCATTGGCCATGGCTTCTTCTTTTTGGGGTTTAACAGTGGTTAGCAAACCATCTTAAAGGTGGATTCCCGCCACCTACTGGACTGGAGGGTGGAACAGAAGATTAACAGGAAGTAAAACAACTGAATACTTTCTATCATGCCAGTTTCTTTAAAAAAGTAGCTGGCTATAGATGCATATCCTAATGCCTTACTTAAGATATTTTCTAGTGTGAAGTTGAGCATTATTTCTTTAAGTGCTTCACTTAATTTCTTTCTTTCCTCCTTTTAGAAATCACTTTCCACTACTACATGCTGCACTGATTGGAGTGTGAAGGGGTCATCCCAAATAAGCTATTTAAAGCTTTTAGTAGGGAGCCCAATATTGCATTCTGGTTGATGACAATGTCTGCATAACCCAGCCAGATGTTTTCCTATTATATTGTCTTGTTGAGTGGTGTATAGCCTATTCTTAAGCTGGTAATTCTTCTCTTCTATTTCTCCCCATTTTCTTCCCAACACCCATATGCTTTTGTATAGGGTAAAGATGTCTTCCCCTATCACTGAACCCCATTCTATGCATTCCACATACATTTCGTTTATGATATCTTGTCTGCATGATTTACCTGACCTGATGCTCACAAATTTGGATAACTATCTGTTGCCATTAATGTACCCTTTTGTTTTTCTCTACCCATTGTAATCCTAGCATTATGGCCATTTGTTTGTACTTTTCCATTATTTCTTTTTGTAGAATCAAATCAATAGATAACATCATAAACAGCCAGGGAGGAATAACTGAGGATGGAACCCTTTTACTGTACTGGATATTGTGTAGACCTGCATCACTTGCTTTGGCATTACCCATCCATCCAAAACTGTAAAAGTTCTATTGTTCCCAGCATTGCTGCATGATGGCCTTTGTTGGGTGCAATTCATTGTGCCCCTATAAACTAACACAGTGCACACACATAAACTTAACTCTCCTAATGCGTAATGGCATTTCTTCAATTTCAACCTGCATGGCAGCTACTGGAAAGGTTTTAAGACACCTAGTCTGTACACTATAATCACCTGGGAAAAAGTTACTGAATACAGGAGATTTCTATCACCCTAATTGTGAGACTACTGTGATACATTGTCAGTGAAGATTTACATTTTTGGAACTGTTATATAGGATATTTCTGCTGTAGACCGAGGGGAAGCCAACAGCTACAGATCCGTTTTCTCATAAACTGATAATAACCTTAAACTGATAAAGGTAATCAGATTACTCTGTTCACATGACAATTTGAATAATCAGGTAACTCCAGAAAGCTGATCATGTAAACATGGTCACTGAGACCCTTGTCATTCGAGTCCGTTTTCTCCTATTTTAGTTCCTAGAAAATTGTATTGTGCGTGAGTGTGTAGCCGTGGTGTGGGTAATCAATATGCTTACCACTGGGGTGACACCTTTGAGCCATAATGAACATCTCATGGAAAGACAAGATAACCAACACAGAAGTGTTGAAACGAGCTGGTCTACCATCAATGGAGGACATGCTAATACAGATGAACCTGAGATGGCTCGGACATGCTGAGAGGATGGACCACCAGTGTCTCCATCGGCAGTTACTCTACTCACAGTTATGCGAGGGCAAACGCAATCAGGGTAGACCAAGGCTCAGATTTAAAGACCCTGTAAAAAGAAACTTGAAGAGTTGGATATAGACAGGAGTTCCTGGCAGCAGAAGGCTAAGGACAGAGCTGCGTGGAGGAATCTGATCAGACCTAATTTTTTTTTTTTTTTATTACTTATTTTGTACCCGTAGGTAGATTTGTTTTGCAGTCTGGTGACAAGCCACCAGCTGCTGGTCGCTGCGTGCGCAAGCGCCCCTTAACTCCCTAACCTGCATGTTTTTGGCATGTGGGAGGAAACCGTAGAAATCCCGGAGTAAACCCACGCAAACACGGGGAGAACATGCAAACTCCACACAGATCACTGTTGGCCGGGGGCAGGGATCGAACCCACGATCTCATGGTCCCCGCGATCCCCCGGCCAAGGGTAAAACTGTGCTGCCACAGTGCTAACCACTGCGCCACCGTGCAATGAAACAGTCATCGTCGCCCACGACAGACTGCTATGACAACGATGAGGTGCAGTTGCTCCTCCCTGAGAAAAAGACCTTATGTGTGTGTGTGTGATTCTACTTTGAGAAATGAATTACTGCATCAGGGCTTGTAACTTTTTATACTTTATGTAGCTCAGGACAGGGAAGCATCAAGGATAAAATAAGGGCAAGGGATTGGAGTGAGAGCTGGTCTTAAATGGTCTTACATGGCTTCAAGGGCCATTTGTCTTTTGAATGTCAGAATTTGATAATGCCTCTGAAACAATTTACATTTTTTCTTTAGAAGAGTAAATTTGCATCCTTGACTATCTCAATCTACACAGTCAGGATGGTGTTGCACTCCTGACTGTGGAGTACACCTCACTGAGATAGGAAAGCAGGAGGCCTCGCCTGCTTCTCAAACTCTTGTAGCTAAGGATTGTTGGGTGGGTGACCCCTGGCCTTCCTTGGGGCTCAGGGCAACATTATTACCCCCAACACGCAAGTAGGACCTACAGTGGATATAAAAAGTCTACACACCCCTGTTCAAATGCCAGGTTTTTGTGATGTAAAAAAATGAGACCAAGATAAATCATTTCAAAACTTTGTCCACCATTAATGTGACCTATATCCTGTACAACCCTATTGAAAAACAAACTGAAATCTGTTAAGGGGAAAAATTAAAAAAAAACTCACAATAAGCTGGTTATTGCCAGGCTTGGATGTTTTTCTTCATAAGATATGGCTTCCGTCTTGCCACCCTAGACGGGAGACTATTGTCACGTGTACTAAGCAGCCAGTACTTGCCAGAAATTCCTGCAGCTCCAATGTTGCTGGTGGCCTCTTGGCAGCCTCCCTGACCAGTTTTCTTCTCGTCTTTTCATCATTTCTGAAGGAACGTCCAGCTCTTGGTAATGCTACTGTTGTGCCATATTTTCTCCACTTGATGATGACAGTCTTCACTGTGTTCCATGGTATATTTAATGCCTTGGAAATTCTTTTGTATCCTTCTCCTGACTGATACCTTTGAACAATGAGATCCCTCTGATGCTTAGGAAGCTCTCTGTGGACCATAGCTTGTGCTGTAAGATGTGACTACAAAAATGTCAGGAAAAGCCTACTAGAGCAGCTGAACTTTATTTGGGGTTAATCAGAGGCACTTTAAATGGTGGCAGGTGTGTGCTGACTCCCATTTAACATGAGTTTGAATGCGATTGGTGTGCATATTTATTCAAACAGGTTATTGTAAGTTTTTTATTTATTTTTCCCTTTAAAACATTTTCAGTTTGTTTTTCATTTGGGTTGTACAGGTTATAGGTCACAGTAATGATGGAAAATGTTTTGAAATGATTTATCTTGGTCTCATTTTTTTACATCACAAAAACCTGGCATTTGAACAGGGGTGTATAGACTTTTTATATCCACTGTAATACAATTGTTTGTTCCACCAATTTTGGGCCGTTTGGGGCACTGTTAACTCAAAATGTTTAAAAGAATCTGCAATTACCTTTTGTGTTTGATTGGAAGTCCATTCAAAAAGGGAAGGTCTGGTTGGACAGATAAGGCTGTTGTGAATTTCTACATCTGACCTTCTCAGCAGATCAAGGGAGGGAGTCCCTTAGTCTAGAAATGCAGAGTATACCCTTGGTGCATGTCTCCAGCCCATGTGATAAAACCAACTCTCCTGCGGTTCCGCTTCCGGGTCACCAAGGGATGGCAACATAGAGCGTGGTCTCCCGACCAAAAACAAGAAATTACTTCGAAAAAGTCAAATTAAAACCGACAAAAACTAGTCCTAACGTATACAAAGGAGAGGAGATGCCTCCAAAAGTGAGAAATAAATCAACCTCTGTGGCAACATCCACAGAAATGGGTGTGCCGCAAGATCAAGAAGCTAATGCTAACTCCACCGCTGCTAACCAGGGAGAAAACGACGCAAATGAGGACGAAGGAGAGGTGACTAACAGCACAATACTCAAAGAACTGCGTGAATACAGACAAGAGATCATGAGAGAATTTGCCAAGACAAACTCAAGACTGGATGAAGTGGAGAAAAGAACTGTGGGGAACGAGGAAAGGCTACAAGACATGGAAGGAGTAGTTGCAGGAATGCTAAAACTGCAAGAACAACTTCAGGAGAAATTAACGGATCAGGAATGCAGGTCAAGAAGAGAAAACATCAGGATTTATGGAATTCCCGAACAAAAAGAAATGGACCCAAAGACAATGATTACATTTATAGAGAAAGTGCTTAGAGATAACCTCGGCATCCCTGATACTGTAAACCTGAACATAGAGAGGGCACACCGAGCACTCGCCCCACAGCCCCCACCTGGAGCCAAGCCGAGATCTATCCTTGTCAAATTCCAGAGCTTTAGAATGAAAGAAGAAGTAATCTGTTTGGCATGGCAGAAGAAAGGCTTTACTCTGGATGGCCATAAGATAAACTTGGATCATGATTATGCTCCGGTAATTCTACACAGACGGAAAGTATATGCTGAGGTGCGACGAGTCCTGAAAGAAAACAAAATACGATTTCAGACTCTCTACCTAGCTCGCCTAAGAGTTCACTATGAAGAAGGGCAGAGAATGTATGACACAGCGGAAGAGGCGACAGCGGACATGGTCAGCCATGGCCTGCCGGTGAAAGTGATTGAGCAGCCAGCAACGTTGTGGGAGAGGATTCAGCGAGGTGCCTGGCAGCCAGCGCGGACCAAATGGACCACCGCGGCCGGGAACACGCAGAGCTTCAAGCAAAAGCTGCAAGCATTTAGACGCACAGCAACGAGGATACAGGTTGATTTGGTCTTTTTTGATTAAAGATAAGAAATAAATGAGAAAGATATATAAGAAAAGAACTACGAAAATTTTGGTCGGAGGAAGGGACAACAAGGGGACACTTAACTGTTTATATGGCCGACGTCATAGTGGATAGCCCTCTGACACACTGGAGGTGTAGAGGTTATCCCTCAAACCAGCAAAGGGTCAGTAAATCGACCTTAGGGTTGGAAGTTAGTTTTGGCATCTGTTCAATGTTCACAAAGTTTGTTTTTGTTGTTCATTGTGTTATTCCTTTTCCAAGGGAGTGCTTACAGGGAACTGAGGTTAAATGTAAATATCTGAATGCAAGGAGAACCGGTTGAAATTGTTTCTTTCAATGTAAATGGAGTTCTGAATCCTATAAAGAGGAGTAAGATTTTGACAAAACTAAAACGACAAAAGGCACAGATTGCCTTCCTTCAAGAAACCCATTTGAGTCAATCTGAACATGCAAAATTAAAAAGGCAGGGCTTTAAATTTGTTTTCTCCTCTTCTTATAAAGCTGGGCACCGACGAGGGGTTGCTATACGTACTTATTTCAAATTTGCTAAATTATGATCATATATCAGAAGTACAAGATGAGGAGGGAAGCGTTACCAAAACTACTGGTAAAATAGAGGGGCATGAAATAATGCTTATAAACGTTTATATTCCACCTGGAAGCGATTGGACTCTCTATAGACACATATTTGAGTTAATGATGAATTCTCAGGGAGTGGTAATCTGTGGAGGAGACTTCAATATTAGATTAAATCCAAAATTAGATGTATCAAGTACAACCAATGCAGAAAATGCACTAATTAAAAAGGTGAATTCATTGATGAAAGAAGTGGGAATTATTGACGTTTGGAGAGAATTACATCCTAAAAGTAGAGACTATACACACTATTCTTGCCCGCACAGTGTTTATTCAAGAATAGACTATTTTTTTGTGTTCAATAATGATTCTTTCAGAGCAAGAGATTGCAAAATTAAGACAATTGATTTCTCGGATCATAGTCCCATTTCATTGTCTGTTATTTTAGAAAAGAAGGTCAGAAAAGTGTTGTGGAAGTTCAACTCAAATATATTAAATGATTCTGAATTAAGACAAAAATTAAAGGATGACATTAAGAACTATCTTGAGTTGAACAACACAGGCGACGTGTCACAGATAATTTTGTGGGACGCTCTGAAAGCTGTAATAAGAGGAAAGATCATTTCAATGACGTCACACTTGAAAAAATTAAAGGGGCAAAAATTAGCTGATCTCCAAGGAAAATTAAAACGATTACAATGGTTAGACAGTAATAAGAGTAATTCAAAAGTAAAGGAGGAAATAAAAAAGATTAGGAGTGAAATTGATAACATCTATACACAGGACACCCAGAAAAAATTGTTTTTCTGAAGCAAAAATACTACGAAATTGGGAGTAAATCGACTAAATTACTAGCATATAAGTTACGCAAACAAAGAGCAGAAAACACAATTTATAGAATAAAACACCCCCAAACGAAGAAGGTTGAAAACAAACTGGAAAAAATACAGGAAAGTTTTATTTTATAGAATTATTTTATAAAGATTTGTATTCCCAACCTCAAACTTCTAACGAGACACAAATAGAAGATTTTTTAAAAAGCATTGAACTTACCAACAATGACAAATACACCAAATGAAAAATTAGTCCAACCAATAACAACCAAAGAACTAAATCTGGCCATTTCCAAATTGAAAGTGGGGAAGTCCCCAGGCTCCGATGGTTACACTACAGAGTGGTATAAAGGTTTTAAAGAAGAATTGACCCCTATACTATTAAAAACCTTTAATTGGATTATACAAAATGGTGAAATCCCTCCATCTTGGAAAGATGCAGTCATTTCTGTCATACCCAAGGAGGGTAAGGACAGACAGGATTGCAGTAGCTACCGTCCCATTAGTGTCCTTAACTTGGATTATAAATTATTCATAGCAATAGTGGCTCTAAGACTTGAAAAATTCCTACCTGATCTGATACATTTAGACCAGTGTGGATTTATCCAGCAAAGACAGACCTTAGATAATATAAGACGCTCCTTACATGTGATAGGACAAATAAATAAGGAAAAGACTAAGGCCATTATTGTAGGATTAGACGCCGAAAAGGCGTTCGACTCAGTCAGATGGTTATTCCTCTATAAAGTATTGGCAAAATTTGGCTTTAATGAAAATTTTATCACATTAATACAATCCCTTTATGATAAGCCAAGGGCTCGTGTAAAGATCAATGGAGATCTTTCTGACTCCTTCCTCCTGGAGCGAGGAACGAGGCAGGGATGCCCAATTTCACCCCTTCATTTTGCCCTTTATATTGAGCCCCTTGGCCAATTGATAAGACAGACTGTGGAGATTAAGGGGATTACAGTAGCTAGGAATGAACAAAAAGTTGCAATGTTTGCAGATGATGTACTTGTTTTTTTGGAGGAGCCTGAAGAATCTTTTATGAAGTTGATGTCTGTATTAAACAGCTTCGGGAAGTTATCCGATTACAAATTAAATATATCTAAAACTCAGGTGATGACCCTGAATTATAAAGTTTCAAAATCTCTTAAGGAAAAATATAATCTTGACTGGGATGCTGTCTCCCTAAAATATTTAGGCATAATTCTCACTAACGACATCTCTAGACTGTCTCAAGCAAATTATGGCCCACTATCATTATCAATAAAATCAGACATACTGTATATAGATGGAATCTTGTACCCTTTCTCAATTTAATCTCAAGGATTATTGCAGTGAAAATGAATATAGTTCCCCGATTGCTGTATTTGTTCAGAACATTACCTATTGAAGTGAGTGACAATCAATTCAAGGAATGGGACAAATGGATTTCACGCTCTATATGGCAGGGGAAGAAAACAAGAATACACTATACTATTTTACAATTAAGGAAAGAAAAGGGTGGAGCAATGCTTCCTTGTTTGAAATACTATTATTGTGCTTCTCAAGTTATTCCTCTATTATATTGGTATAATCCAGACTTCCAAGCCAATTGGAAGATAATAGAATCCAACATATCAGCTATATTCCCCTTACAAGCTGCAATTTCAGAAAAAAGATTAGCTGACCAATTACAGGGTCTAAACCCTTGGATTGAACACACACTTAAGGTATGGCATAAAGTAGTGAAAACCTGTGAAATAGGAAACATGCTAAGAAATTTCAGATGGTGTGCCTATGACACAGATTTTCAACCCAACAAAAGTGATAAAAGATTTCAAACTTGGACAAAAAAAGGGCTAACAACGTACCTCACCTTTACAAGCAAAGGAACACTACAGAATTTCCAGTCCCTACAAACCAAATTTGGTCTTGAGCAAGTAGACTTCTTCAGGTACCTCCAAATACGTGATTATTTTAACAAGCATAGTAAATCTCTAAACCTATCTTCAACAGAGTCACACTTTTTTAAAATTTTAAAGTCAGCTTATGACACTTCGATGAAAAAGGCAATTTCTAAGTTATATAATGGGATGCTAAATGCAAGGAACGATGATATGCTACACATTAAGAATAAGTGGGAACATGAAGTGGGAATGGGCATTTCTGATGAGAACTGGGAAAAAATTTGTATCTTTCAATGGTCCTCCACAAACTCATTGGTATGGAGAGAACACTGTTGGAAAAATGTGATAAGATTTTTTAAGACTCCTCACCAAAGTAAATATAGAAACATAAATAATGAGTGTTGGAGAAGGTGTGGATCTGTTGAAGCAAATCATTTTCATATATTCTGGGAATGTCCGGTTTTGGATCAATATTGGTCTGGAATTCATAAAGCTTTAAATGATATCTTCAAGGTAAACACTGCAAATGACTTTTTAAATTTATATATGGGTCTTGTTCTAAATCTGGACAGAAGAGGGGACATAAAATTGCTGCAGGCACTCTTAGCAGCCAGTAAGAAATCAATTACTAGAAAATGGTTAAACCCAGCCCCACCCACACTCAATGATTGGTTTGGAATAATTTTGGAAATCTTTAAAATGGAAAAATTGATGTATTTGTTAAGCATGGAACAAGTGGATTCATTTTATATCCCCTATTCGGAATGATTTTGTATGACTCCAGATGTAAACATACTTGTTGAATCACCTTACTAAGACTGAAATTTTGTTTATTTATTCTTCCATATGAGAAGGAATGACTGTAAGCCCCCAGTTCAGTTTGTTTGTTTTTCGTCTTTGTTTTTTTGTTCCTATAAAACAAATAAGAGAAGGACTATGATACAAATGTCTGAATGCTATCTTTGTAAAGATGGCATCCTTTTCTAATAAAAACATAAATGAAAAAAAAAACAACCTCTCCTAACCAGGGAAACCATATCAGAAAAATTTGCATATAGAGTACAAGGTTCAAGAAATGAGGGTGGTCCTCACTTCTTATTTTTGCTACTACATTCCAAAATTCAGCAAGCACAGAATACAATGATTAGCTCAATTTAAGAATAGAAGGTATGCATATGATGTCACCAAAAAGAACTCATGGCAGTTAAAAAACACTGAGTGGCAGCATCAGGGTGTATGCAGTAAAACACAAAAAATACACACAGCGTTCAATCACAGCAGTACACAGAGTACCTGCTTGTATTCTGGAGAGCTAATCTTATCATTCCATGTTGTATTAACTGGCAAATAAATAAATAAATAAATAATTAAAGGCTCTGAATCAGTTCTTCACTTACCATGTGCTCCTTGGTCTACCCACCCATCCCAGTTAAGTAAATGGTGTGGTATCTATCTATAAATACAGCATATCTCTGTCTGTGTGTCTGTTCCATGCATATCTCTTGAACTGTTCGTTAGACTGGCCTAAGATTTTAAAAGTTCTTTGCTGAGGTCACGAGGATGTGCATCCACGAATATGGAGTCGCTCAGTCAAAATATGTAATTTTTATCAATAAAAGTTTAGCCACCACTCTGTCTCATGCCTAGGCTTCTAGAAGTGTGGACGGGGTTTGGTTTCAGATCGACTCTGTACTGACTGGATAATACGCGGCATTACAGCATCAGTAACCACAGCGCTACAAGTGCAAAACAAGGAAGCGAAACACGACAAATTTGACTACAAAAAGATAATACTTAAGATTTAATGCTTAAAAAATTATACCATAAAGTTGCCATGATTGCGTAGGTCTAATGGATAATTCAGCATGGAGAACATGAGGTGCGTGGGTGTGCTGGGGGAAGGGGAGGGGGCAGCAGCTGAACTGCTGGCACCACGGGTAAAGCAACAGCCGAGACTCCTGTCAACCAGGCAGGCCGGGCTTGGCTTCCTGCAAAGGACTTCGATCCACCGGTTCAGCTGCTGCTTTTCCAACACTGGTGTCCGACCGGGTGTTCCACAATCGTTCGTGGGAAGGCATGCCCAGCCTGCCCAGTCAGCAGTAGACGGGAGTACTTGCTTCTGCTTTACCCGTGTGGTACCACTGTGCTTTGCAGGACTGTGAGAGTCCCTCCCGCGGGGGTATCTAAAAATTAAAAAAATTAACACCCCCATGATTGTGGAGCGGAATGGCTGGAATGACTTAACAACCAAACGCAGGACACAAAAACACCCAAATAATGAAATAAATCATTTTTAGTGAAATATTTACTGACAAATGGGCAACACTGATGCAACGGTCGTAGTCAAACGGGTCCTTCTGCTGTGTATAACAATAGATAGATGTACTTTATTGATGTTGGGTGCTTTGTAGTTAATTCAGCTGATTATAGTTTTTGAAAAAAAACTTTTAATACAATATTGCTAAAATATAAATTGAGGCACTACAATGGGTCTTAAATATTTGTAAACGTGTCCTGTTATAGTACTGCATGAGTTTACTGATGCTACACAGAAGAAATTCACTATTACACTGAACTTAACCACTGAACAATCATATAAACTAAAATAATTATAATAGTGACTGAACAACTCCCATTCCCCAAAGTGCAAGATACACTATTATGAATATAAGTGATAAAATCTCTGACAAATCTGACAGATCTGACAAATAAACAAGGGATCTGAAACAGTCACTAATATTGGATGTCCCATTCATTTTCAGTAATTAGGTATTCTGTAATTAATATTCACACAGTCAAATGTTAGTGCCATTTAGTCCCTTTTATACCTATCTAAACTCCGCCATGGCCGGTCCCAAGCCCGGATGAGAAAGGAGGAGGGTTGGGCGTGGGGCTAGCAACCCCACCCCGTAAAAACCCTGCATGCTACAGAAACGCCAAAAACAGACCAAGAGACTACTGCCCTGGGAGAGGAAGGGTCCTCATCAAGCAGACATATGACGCTGTGTGGTGAAAGCTGTGAGTCTACGGAAGCTACAAGGCCGACCCCCCTTCTATCGACTAGGACCATCAACGTTGGAACATGGAATGTGAGGACCATGTATGAGACGGGAAAAACAGCACAAGTAGCCGTAGAGATGAAGAGCTACAACCTCACACTGCTTGGAATCAGCGAGACCTGTTGGACACAGTCAGGACAAAGAAGACTGCTCACCGGAGAGATGTTGCTGTATTCCGGCCACGAAGAAGACAATGCTCCACACACAGAAGGCATCGCACTCATGTTGTCAGGACCTGCACAGCGAGCTCTGATAGGATGGAAAGCACATGGATCAAGAATAATCGCAGCATCCTTCAGAACCAAGAAGATCAAGATGAACGTTATCCAGTGCTACGCCCCAACCAATGACAGTTATGAAGAAGTCAAGGACCGATTTTTACGACAGACTGCAAAACGTCATGGCCAAGTACCCAGAGAAAGACGTCAACATCCTCATGGGCGATCTCAACGCCAAGATCGGACAAGACAACACCGGATATGAGGAAGTGATGGGAAGACACGGACTGGGAGTGATAAATGAGAACGGCAAGAGATTTGCAGACTTCTGTGCAATGAACAACCTGGTCATCGGTGGCAGCACTTTCCCCCACAGAAGAGTACATAAGGCCACCTGGGTATCACCAGACTTAGTGACTGAGAACCAGATCGACCACATCTGCATGGTCAAGAAATTCAGGAGGACCCTACAGGATGTGAGGGTGAGAAGAGGAGCAGACGTCGCATCGGACCACCACCTGCTGGTAGCCAGGCTGAAGCTGAAGAAGAACTGGATGGGGGCAACAATGAACAGGCTGAAGTACAACGTCAGCATGCTGAAAGATACCAAGACCAGAGAAGAATTCAGACTGTCTCTCACCAACAAGTACCAAGTGCTACAAGAACTGCTTGAAGAAGAGGTCACCACCGAGAACCAGTGGCAGAAAGTGAAGGAGATACTTGTATCAACCTGTCAGGAAGTAGTAGGCCCCAAGAGACACCAACAGAAGGAGTGGATATCGGCAGACACTCTACGCAAGATCCAGGAGAGAAAGCAGAAGAAGGCAGCAGTAAACAACAGCCAAACAAGAGCAGCAAAGGCCAAGGCACAAGAAGACTTCACAGAAGCCAACAGAGAAGTGAAGAGGAGCGCAAGAGCAGACAAGCGCAAGTACATCGACAGCCTGGCAGAGGAGGCCGAGGATGCAGCAGCCAGTAACAACATGAAACAGCTGTACAACACCACCAAGAAACTGTCAGGGAAGTACAGCAGGCCTGAGCGACCAGTCAAGGACAAGGAAGGAAACACCATCCTGGGAACAGAGCGACAACTGCATAGATGGGCAGAGCACTTTGAAGAGCTCCTGAACAGACCTGTCCCTCCGAATCCCCCGGACATCGACCCTGGTGACATTGACCTGGACATCAACTTTGAGAAGCTGACCAGGGAGGACATTAATAAAGCCATCAAGCTACTGAGGAACAGCAAGGCAGCAGGACCAGACAACATCCCTGCAGAAGCACTCAAGGCAGACCTGGAGACCACCGTAGAGATGCTGTACCCTCTCTTCGAAAAGATATCTGAAGAAAAAGAAGTACCAGCAGACTGGAAGGAGGGCTACCTCATCAAGCTACTCAAGAAAGGAGACCTCAGCAACTGCGCCAACTACAGAGGAATAACGCTTCTGTCAGTGCCAGGGAAGGTCTTCAACAGGATCCTACTTGAGAGAATGAAAGGTGCCGTCGACCCCCTCCTCCGAGACCAGCAGGCCGGCTTCCGCCAGAACAGATCGTGCATTGACCAGATCGCTACCTTGGCCATCATCATCAAGCAGTCTTTAGAGTGGAACTCCTCGCTGTACATCAACTTCATTGACTACGAGAAGGCTTTCAACAGCATGGACCGCGAAACTCTCTGGAAGCTGCTTCACCACTATGGAGTGCCAACCAAACTGGTCAACTTGATCAAGAACTCCTATGAAGGAATGACCTGTCGAGTAGTCCATGAAGGACAGCTAACAGACAGCTTCAGGGTGAAGACCAGAGTCAGACAAGGCTGCCTCCTGTCACCTTTCCTCTTTCTCCTGGCGATCGACTGGACCATGAAGACGTCAAGGACAGACAGAAGAAACGGAATCCAGTGGACACTGTTTGACCAGCTAGATGATCTGGACTTTGCAGACGACTTGGCCCTGCTCTCCCACAGCCACCAGCAGATGCAGGACAAGACAACAGAGTTGGCAGCCACCTCAGCACAAGTTGGCCTCAAGATCCACGAGGGCAAGACCAAGATCCTCAAGATCAACACAGCAAATGAGGACCCAGTTACACTGCATGGGAGTGAGCTGGAAGAGGCAGAGGCCTTCACATACCTGGGCAGTGTCACTGACAAGCAGGGCGGCACAGATGCAGACGTCAGAGCAAGAATCGGCAAGGCGAGGGCAGCATACTTGCAGCTGAGGAACATCTGGAGCTCCAAGGTGGTGTCAACACGCACAAAGATCTGGCTGTTCAACTCTAATGTCAAGTCAGTCCTACTGTATGGAGCAGAGACATGGAGGACAAAGAAGACCACCATCAGGAAAGTGCAGACGCCTCATCAACAGCTGCCTGAGAAGGATCCTCCAGATATGCTGGCCCGATACCATCAGCAACATAGACCTGTGGCAGCATACCAACCAGCTGCCAGCCGAGGATGAGATCCGGTGTAGAAGATGGGGATGGATTGGGCACACCCTGAGGAAGCCAGCCAGTAACACCACAAGGCAAACACTCAAGTGGAACCCCCAAGGGAAGCGGAAGACAGGAAGGCCAAGAAACACCTGGCGACGAGACCTCGATGCTGACATCAAGAAGACGGGAAAGACCTGGAGACAGCTGGAGAGAGCAGCCCAGGACAGAGCACTCTGGCGGACTGTTGTCAGCGGCCTATGCTCCAGGAGGAGCGATGGGCCTAGCTAACTAACTAACTTAAAGCCTAACTGGAATACCTGTTTTCACACAAGAACACTTGCGTTCTACGGGCAATGCACTAGTTAATATCTAAAGTAAAAAAGGTACTCTGTGCACTGCTGTGACTGAATATTTTGTGTGATTTTTATGTTTAACTGCATACAAAATAAAGCTGTCACATGTGATTGCCACTCAGTGCTGTGTTGCTATGGTAACTGTCCTATAACTGCCAAGAATTCTGTTCCAATGCATCCCCTCTATACACACAGTATTCAATCACAGCAGTACACAGAGCACCTGCTTGCATTGTGGAGAGCTAATCGTATCATTCCATTTGTATTAACTGGCAAAAAATTAAATATGTAATTAAAGGCTCTGAATCAGTTCTTCACTTACCATGTGCTCCGTGGTCTTTACTCACACATCACTACAGTCAAGTAAATGGTGTGGTATTAACATCTAAACTTAAAAAGGTACTCTGTGCACTGCTGTGACTAAATATTTTGTGTGATTTTTGTTTTGCTGCATACAGAATAAAGCTGTCATACGTGATTGCTACTCGGTGTTGTGTTGCTACAGTAACTGTCCTGCAACTGTCAAGAATTCTGCTCCAATGCATCCCCGCTATAATCAGAACAATAATTAAACAAGCACTTTAGTTTAATCACAAACCCAGCAGAGAACATATACAATGGTGTGATAAAGTGTTTGCCCCCTTCCTGATTTCTTGTCACACTTAAATGTTTCAGATCATAAAACAAATTTAAATATTACACAAAGACAAAACAAGCACAAAATGCAGTTTTAAAATGAAGGTGTTTATTACTGAGGGGGGAAAAAATCCAAACCTACATGGCCCTGTGTGAAAAAGTGATTGCCCCGTAAGCCTAATAACTGGTTGGGCCACCCTTAGAAGCATCAACTGCAATCAAGCATTTGCGATAACTGGCAATGAGTCTTTTACAGTGCTGTGGAGGAATTTTGACCCACTCATTTTTGCAGAATTGTTGTAATTCAGCCACATTGGAGGGTTTTCGAGCATGAACTGCCTTTTTTAAGTGTCATGCCACAGCATTTCAATCCGATTCAGGTCTGGACTTTGACTAGGCCACTCCAAAGTCTTCATTTTGTTTTCCTTAAGCCATTCAGAGGTGGACTTGCTGGTGTGTTTTGGATCATGCTCCTGCTGCAGAACCCGAATGAACTTCAGCTTGAGGTTACAAACAGATGGCCGGACATTCTCCTTCAGGATTTCTTTTGGTAGACAGCAGAATTTATGGTTCCATTTACCACAGCAAGTCTTCCAGGTCCTGAAGCAGCAAAATAGCCACAGATCATCACACGGCCACCACCATATTTTACCGTTGGTATGATGTTCCTTTTCTAAAATGCTGTGTTACTTTTATGCCAGATGTAATGGGACACACACCTTCCAAAAAATTCAACTTTTGTCTCATCAGTCCACAGAGTATTTTCTCAAAAGTCTTGGGGATCATCAAGATGTTTTCTAGCATAACTGAGATGAGCCTTTATCTTCTTTTTGCTCAGCAGTGGTTTTTGTCTCGGAACTCTGCCATGCAGGCCATTTTTGCCTAGTCTCTTTCTTATGGTGGAGTCATGAACACTGACCTTAACTGAGGTAAGTGAGGCCTGCAGTTCTTTGGATGTTATTGTGGGGTCTTTTGTGACCTCTTGGGTGAGTCATTGCTGTGCTCTTGGGGTAATTTTGGTTGGCCAGCCGCTCCTGGAAAGGTTCACCACTGTACCATGTTTTCACCATTTGTGGATCATGACTCTCACTGTGGATCGCTAGAGTCCCAAAGCTTTAGAAATGGTTGTATAACCTTTTCCAGACTGATAACTCACAGTTACTTTGTTTCTCATTTGTTCCTGAATTTCTGTGGATCGCAGCATGATATCTTAGCTTTTGAGGATCTTTTGGTCTACTTCACTTTGTCAAGCAGGTCCTATTTAAGTGATTTCTTGATTGAGAACAGGTGTGGCAGTAATCAGGCCTGGATGTGGCTAGAGAAATTAAACTCAGCTTTCCAAAGATGTGACAAACCACAGTTAATTTATGTTTTAACGGGGGGTGGGGGGGGGGGGGTGGGGGCGGGTGTCACTTTTTCACAAAGGGCCATGTAGGTTTGGATTTTTTATTTTACTCTTAATAATAAACACCTTCATTTAAAAACTGCATTTTGTGTTTACTTGTGTTGGCTTTGTCTAATATTTAAATTTGTTTGATGATATGAAACATTAAGTGTGACAAACACACACAAGAAAAAAGAGCTTTGTCTCCTACACATTTCCTGATTCTCGTCCTTGCTCTCTTTCTGCTCCTTTACAGCTGAATGACTTCCAAAGGGAGTCAGTAAATAATGGTCCGAATTCAAAAGAATATTGAACAAGTTAGCATTTATAGAGCATTTGTATGACTCGTCTTAACTCCATCAATAACATACATTGTCAAATGATGGCAACAGGGGTCAGATCCTGGGATGGGGTGCCCTGTTTTTTTAATGTCTTTTTATCTGTGCTGTAGCTAATATAAAACACATTTTACTGTGCATTTCTCTGAATGTCTGTATTCGGCTATCTCAGCACAGTGTGTAGATCTATTTTATGTGAATGTGCATGCAGCAACATAGATTAATCCAGGGTCCACTTATCCAGTCGAAAACCACATTTGTAGTACAGATAATCTTGATCCAGAATGGGTAAGTGAAGTCCGATAACTGAAAGATGCCCTGGGTATGTTGATAAGGCCTCTGCTCTTATCTGTTGCCATTTAATAAACACAAACACAAATCACCCTACACGTCGGCAGAAACCCATTTTGGCAACGCAACAACTTTGACGTGACGCGGGTGAATAAATCTGTCAAATTCTTAAATGAGTTTTGTCATTTTTTTTGAACGCAATTTCAGGAGAGGGTAAGTGGTTTGTCCAACTAACACCTACAAGTTTTCAAGCTAGGACTTTTTTAATCTCACACAATGTTTATTAGTTTTTTGATTCTCTTATTTCAGACAAGGATGAAAAGGAGAATAATAATTGACAAAGAAGACACAATGAACCTGCTCGAACTTCACAAAATATTTGTACATGTTTTGAAGATGTGAATATTATAGGGAGTTAAATGTTTTTTTTAATATTTTCTTAAAATTTATTCCACTTTGAATTGTAAATTATTTGCTTAACACCTTGCAATTACATAGTTATTAGTTTTATTATAGATCTACAGTACACTGTATCTTGAATTTGTAATCAATTTTCGGTTGCTGGTGTGCTAGCTATGCATTATCAATAATGGCTATGGACAGGCATATACTGTACTGTGTGCAGTACTCTTGTTATAGACACTGTGTGATTTGCAGCTCCATGGAGATCTGGCCAACAATTGCTCAAAACCTGTTTCTACAGTAGAGGTTACCCTCGTATCTTATGGAGCGGCAAATGCTTAAAACCATTCCTCAAGTACCATTTTTTGGGTTTTGTCAAGGTTCGTAAAAGGTTAAAAAGTTCGCAAACAGTTTTTAATAGTGCTGGGAATATTAACGCTTCAATGTAACCTTAAAAAAGGTTCCAAACAGTTTTGGTCACAAAACATTTTTTTGAACACGTTCAAATTTTTTTTGCAAATGTATTTGTTTATTTAGTGACTGGTTTTGAGGAAAACCTGCAGCGTCTTGGCCCTCCATGACACATGATTGGACACCCCTGGTTTAGCCCTTTTTACACATCTGCTACTTGCCAATAATCAGTCAGCAACCAAATGTGTTCTATTTTTGAACATAAACCATGGTCAAAGTGAAAACACAAATCTGACTAGGTTGGACCCTACTGTTCTGCTGAAATGTTAGAACTAATTGTTAATACTTTGAACAAATAAATGTCAGTAATACACATGCAACTGTCATTTCACATATCTGTCATAGGTACAACTAATTAAAACACAATTTTAAAGAAAACTTGAAAGAACGAGAGCAAAAATTCAGGCAGACATCATACATTAAGAAGTCCAATTTGAATTTGGTGCAGCCTGATCAACGTTTTTTCAATTTTACACCTGTAACCAGATGATAAGCTTCCTGTGTCACAGGGTATCAGTGTTTCACATTTACCCCTAGTGTAGCTCATTTGATGTGATTTTTGGAGATTCCCTTTAGCAAAATCCTTATCATATTTATCACATGATTATGTTTTAACTTTACTGTGGATGGGTGTATGGTTTTTTAAGTGACTCATCCGAGTAAAGCCCTTCCCACATATAACACACACAAACTGTTTCACACTATTGTGGGTGAGCTTATGTCTTCTTAATGTAGTCTGATCAGAAAAAGCATTTCCACAATGATCACACACAAATGGTTTAAGTCCAATGTGGAGGAGTTCATGTGTTCTTAAGTTACGCAGCTGAGTAAAGGCCTTCCCACACTGACCACACACAAACTGTTTAACTCCAGTGTGGATGAATTGATGTGTTCTTAGGGTTGTCATCCGAGTAAAGGCCTTCCCACACTGATCACACACAAACGGTTTAACTCCAGTGTGGGTGACTTCATGGCTTCTTAAGTAATCCATCTGAGCAAAGGCTCTCCCACACTGATGACACACAAAGCTTTTGATTCCAGTGTGGATACCCTGATGTCTTTTTAATTTACCTTTATCGGCAAATGAATTCCCACACTGCTCACACTGAAATGGTTTAACTCCAGTATGGATGAGTTCATGTGTTTTTAAAGTACCCCTCTGACGAAAGGCCTTCCCACATTGACCACATTCAAAAGGTTTGTGGATGAGTTTGTGAGTTTTTAAGTGATCCACCTGTGTGAAACCTCTCCCACATTCTTCACAAAAGAATGATTTAACTCCAGTGTGATGTTTTCTTTGTCTTCTGTTTCCTTTCTTGTCTCTGTGTGACATAGCCTTGCTGACTGTTGGTAGAGGCTCTTCATCCTCCTGCAGCTGCTGAGGTTTAACTCCATTTTTCCTTTTATGTCCCTTTATCAACAAAGAAAGACAGAAACCGAGACAGTGAATAAATATGTTTGTATATCAACGCCAAAATAGCCAAAGTCAGAAATGAAGCAAGAAACCACAATGGTGATATTATACATGATTATAGTCTTTATAGAATGTGACAATGTGTACTTCGCAATCCCTTTTTTTTTTTTTTTAATTTTCTCTTAATTTCACTTTTGTATTATATTAAAGTCCAAATGTCACGTAATAGGGTCCTTAAAATGTCTTGAAACTAGATATAAAAGGGAACCGATCCGTTCGGGTCTTGGTGCATATGCTTCAGTAACGCCGGAACATTCGTTAATTTAAAACTGCTGCGCTTGGCCTGACGTTCCTACTCACGGCCCCCGGAATCGCCTGGGGAAGAAGGCGGAAGTGACGAAACAGATTGTACCTTAGTTTGATGCTTGGGGTATCCCGATTGATTGTTTATATGGAGACTGGAAGAGGCATCGCATATTTTTAATACATACAGTTTTTTTCCTTTGTTTGTGGAAGGCAATCACTATTTTTGTTCTTAGTTACCCCTCGTTACCAATGTAACAACGACCAACAATTTTATCCTTAGAAATAAATCGTCTATTGTATTGCTGGATGGCACCGTAAAAGGGGGCTATAAGGGACGGCTGGGTAATAAGGGACACTTTTCTGGGAAATGTTTTAAATGTAATTTGTGTTGTTATTGTCAAATATTTTAAGGATTCATGGATATTTGACAATGACAACACAACTCAGCATCCTGCTCAAAATAAAAAAAGCAGAATTCTGGATTTGGAAGGCGATTCCTCTCTGTTCCGGAGCCGCAGGACAGTAGAAAGTGTGAGGCCATCAGCCTAATGATTGAGTCCACACTTCTAACTGTATTGATAATAGCTCACGCTGAGCGCTCTGCCCGCCCCGGCCATCAGCCTAATGATTGAGTCCACACTTCTCACTGTTGTGAGAATAGCTCACGCTGAGCGCTCTGCCAGCCCCCTAGCTGTGGGGGTCACACACACGACGTGTTCCTCAACACACTCAATAATTTTTTTCCCCGTATATTTTTCTTTTGGGCGTACAGAAATGGCAATACGCCCGTATTTGCTAAAATTGCATTTTTCTCGTATTAAAATATGGCGAAAACGTATCACTTGACAGGTATGCGCCTCCATTCTCATTCTGATCTGGTCAATTTCTTGACAGCAGCGGCTCTCCTCCACTGTTGGCATTGCTTGGCAACACTCACAGGTGCACCTATTGAAAAATTCAAGTACAAGAATTTGCAAATATTTTCTGAATGCATGTATACATAAATATGCTTGTTTGTTGATATTGTAAGCACAGGTTTGTTGATATTGCAATTGTGAGCTTTTATAAATTTTGTAACAATATATATAATATTCAATAATGTGTTCACATCCTGTCCATATTATTTACACCATATCCACCTCATAAATGCCTTGCAGAACTCATGTAAAATAAAGTGAAAAGATCCATTGCATTATTCATGTTGTCTTTGTTTATTAATAGAACTTTCAAGCCCTCCCCATGAAGTGCCATGTGCTAGAGACATAGTTTTTTCCCAATTATTTCTAGTTATCAAACCTTGAAGCTGGCGTACAAAGCAATAAGCTAGATTTCTAATTCGTCTACAGTGAGAAAGGAACATTCCTGGTTATGGCCCTATACACACGATCCTGGGGATTTTAATACAAGTCATTTTCCACAATTACTTCCATTTCATCCTTGATTTTGTTGCTACAACTGAATGAGGAAAGAAAGGGTTCTACTGTAAGCTAGCGCCCCACTGTATCGTCATAATAGTGGCTTCCGAAAAATCGATATTTATGGGGCGCCCTCGACAGACCCCCTTCGGCTTCCCAATTTTGCCGGTGGTTATAGTTAATTTATTAAACATCACAGATTTCTTTTGGCTTACCATTCAACATTCTGGAGGCGATTAATGTCCAATTCAATGACATTTTCCACTGGTTCTGCTCTCTGGTCATCGTCGGAACTGTTGTCATCAGACAAAGCATCTGATTCCGTCTCGGACGGCTCGAACCTGTAAGGTTCTATGCCTCTGTCACTGTCTGAACCACTGTCATCAGTATCTGGGGTGTCGTCTTCCCTGAATTCCAAGTCCGATTCACCAGAGGACAAAACTAAACTAATTTGTTCACAATCGCTGTCACTTTCCGTCATGATTGTCCAATGTTGATAAGTGTGAATGTGGATACGGCAGGGCAGCCAGGGTGAAATTTGTGACGTCAAAATCATGGCCGCGGTCTGGATTGGCTGTCACAAGCCAGCGAGCAAGGAGGGGCCTTCGCCTGGTGTATTTTGTGCAATTATGTAAATACGGGTGGGTGATATGGTCTCAGGTATGAATATTTGGTTTAAGCTATGTGTATTTTATCAAAATTCGTTGGCATTTGGAAAAAAAATTACGTGACATTTGGACTTTAAAGTAGAACTGAACCCACCTTTTGGCGCAAAAAGTAGAATAGCAGATTAATTCCTTATTACCTATTGTATTTTTCAACACATAAAAGAAATTTTTAGGCCGTGCGATGGCCAAGCTATAAGCCGATAAACTTTTGCCTCTGGCTGGCAGTGCCAAACAAACCGGAAGTAGTGCAGACGACACTGTGTGACGTCACGAGTGTGATCCCTAAACAAAACAACAATGGCAGGTGATAGCAGTTCCAGCAGTCAAGAAAACCAGAGTTTTCAGAGTGAAGAGGCATTCAGGATCGGTGACGAGACAGAGGAGGATGCAGGAGTGTGGCAGGTGGCAGGCGTGCACAAGGGCGAGCCCGGGAGACAGAGACCTAATGCACCTGTGACAGCAGCTGGCAGATGGCGATGCAGAGGTGAGGTCCGCCGCCGGGGAATACAGTGATCCCTCATTTATCGCGTTTAATGGGGACCAGAACCGACTGCGAAAAGTGAAAAACCGCGAAGTAGCGTCACCCCCCCCCCAGGGCGTCACAAGCACTATTTTGCACAAAAAGGCACAAGACAACAGCGAAAAGTGCCACTAAGCAACACGAGCGATAAAGAAGGCGCTCTGCAGGGAGAGAAGCTGGGTAAAACATCTCGGCCAATCAGCTTGCGAGGTAAAACGTCTCGGCCAATCAGCTTGCGAGATTCCCGAGCGGTGAAGAGGTGGGCGGAGAGGAGTGGAGCGGTGGTCAGAGAGGTGGATTTTGAGTTGTGCGGGCTCTCCGTGTTGATACCTGATGTTCTAATGTAGTCCATCAGGTATCAACACGGAGAGCCCGCACAACTCAAAATCCACTTCTCTGACCACCGCTCCACTCCTCTCCGCCCACCTCTTCACCGCTCGGGAATCTCGCAAGCTGATTGGCCGAGACGTTTTACCTCGCAAGCTGATTGGCCGAGACGTTTTACCCAGCTTCTCTCCCTGCAGAGCGCCTTCTTTATCGCTCGTGTTGCTTAGTGGCACTTTTCGCTGTTGTCTTGTGCCTTTTTGTGCAAAATAGTGCTTGTGACGCCCTTGGGGGGGGGGTGACGCTACTTCGTGTTTTTTCACTTTTCGCGGTCGGTTCTGGTCCCCATTAAACGCGATAAGTGAGGGATCACTGTATTCCCCGGCGGCGGACCTCGCCTCTGCATCGCTGTCTGCCAGCTGCTGTCACAGACAGGTGCATTAGGTCTCTGTCTCCCGGGCTCGCCCTTGTGCACGCCTGCCACCTGCCACACTCCTGCATCCTCCTCTGTCTCGTCACCGGTCCTGAATGGTTTTTCACTTTTCGCGGTCGGTTCTGGTCCCCATTAAACGCGATAAGTGAGGGATCACTGTAATATCTATATCTAGAAACGCATCGCTTCCCAGTCGCTTTTCCTCCCCCTTTCTTTTCTTTCGTCGTCATGACAGCTTTCCTTGGCCACTGAACAGATCTTCCCAGGTGTTGGAAGTGTTTTGTAGTCGACTATCACGACAAAATGCACCAAAAACAACCAGTGTCGACGTGCTCGCAATGGTAAACATGGAGGACTGTGTCACACTCGTGACGTCACGCGGAATTCCGGCTGCGCTTCCGGTTAATCGGCGGATTTGTCTGATTTTTCAGGGCGGGAAATTCAAAATCACAATTTTCTCCAAGATTCCGGGATTTGTGGAGGGGGTGCCAATGATAAATTATCTTTATAATTGTATGTACTATCACCCAGTGCCGTTCAATGCCGTTCAGTTCAGTTCTACTTTAAATTTTGCAGTGTAAGAAGTGAAATGAATAAGTGGTACCAGGTTATCTTCCAGAAAACAGGTTATGTGAAAACTGAGTATGTTAACTCAGAAATGAGGGGAAACAGAGTTATCCGTTCCAGAAAGTGTTTACTACTTTTTTTTTTACTGGCTGTCACTCCTGTGGAGTATGACAACTTCGGCAATGTTGTTCATGGGTGTACAGGCCAATATGGTGGGAACATCGTCTGCCGCAGTGGCAGCAGAAGAAGCCAGGGATATGGGCTTGAGGATCAGCAGCTAAGGCAGCTTTGGCAGCATGCTTTCGACTGCGCTCAGCTATCTCCTCAGCCAGACGGTCATTGATCAGGGAGACAGAGCCTCTGACAGCAGATCTCCACCAGAGATGGTTGCTTGCTCCAACGTCCCAACAGTTGACATCGATGGTGCATGCCTTCAGGTGTCTTTTGAGAACATCCTTGAATCTGAGCTTGGGTCTGCCTCTGTTTCTTGTACCACTGATGAGTTCACCATAAAAGACAGCTTTAGGAAGCCACGAGTCATCCATGCGGACTACATGGCCACTCCATCACAGTTGACTCTGCAAGAGTAGTGCCTCAACACTGGGTATGCCTGCTCGTCTTCTTACTTCCACGTCAGTAATCCTGTCTTGCCAGTGGATCTTGAGGAGATGTCTCAGCTGGTTCATCTGAGCGCACTGGAGTCTCTTAATGTGATGACAACACAGGGTATAGGTTTCAGAAGAGTAGAGCAGGCAGGTGAGGACCACTGCATGGTACACCTTGCACTTAGATGTTACCTGGATGCCATGTCTCTTCCATACTTTGGACTGCAGTTTCCCATATGCTGCTGCAGCCACACTGATTTATTATTTATTTTATTTTATTAGTTTAATTTTACATGGACAATGCACATTAATAAACATTTCTGTAAATGTGCCAGTTTAGCCAATTGGCTATTTTTCAATTGCAGTCCCTGGTCAGGTAAAACACATAAATTCAAGAGACATCAGCCCTGCACAAATAACAAAACACATTAAAAAAAAAAGCAAGGACAGCAACTACAACAAAACAAAACAACAGTAAAACAGTAAAGAAAAAAAAAACACTTCAGAACACAGACGGAATTATAAGTGGTCACATATTTGATTGTGTTTTAACCATGATTTCAAGTTACTTTTAAAAGAATGATAGGTATCACAATCTCGAACAGCTATTGGCAGACTATTCCAGGTGTGAACTGCTCTCACCGAAAAAGCTGACTGGCTAAAAGTAGACCTTCTTATCGGTATTACACAGTTCCCTCTTTCTACAGACCTAGTGTGTCTACCAAAGGATGTTCTCTGTTGTGTAAAAGCTCCAAGAAGGGGAGGGGCCAAACCATGTAAAATCTTACACACACACAGATATGCCTTTCTACTTCTTTGTCCAGGCTGTTATCACTGGAGACTGTGTTGCTGAGATAAGTAAAGCTGTGCACAGTTTGAAGTGGGCTTCTGTCAAGGGACAGCTCTGGGTTGGCACTGGCCATGTGTTTAGGCAGTCTTTCTAGTGTTGATAGTAAGACCAAGGCTTTGAGCAACTGAGTGGAAGGAATCGAGCATGGCCTGAAACTCAGTCTCAGAGTGTGACACCATGGCAGCGTCATCTGCATAAAGAAGCTCGCAAGCACAGACAGCTCTGGTCAGGGTCTTGGCCTTAAGACAGCTGGCATTGAACAGTTTTCCATCTGAGCGTGTTCCGAGATTGATGCCACTGTGCTTTGGACACAGTTCTAATACAACACTGAAGTAGATAGGGAACAGGGAGGGAGCCAAAACACAGCCTTACTTGACACCTTGATTCACAGTGAACTGGTCCAAGAGTGTGTTGTTGAGAGAGAGTTGGGCCATCATGCCAGTGTGAAGCTCAGAGATGGGGCTGATGATGCCCTCAGGACAGCTATAGCGATGCAGGAAGAGACCAAAGACACTCCCTGTTAACCGTATCAAAACCTTTGGTGACATCAATGAATACGATGCACAGGGGCATGTTCTGTTCAAACGCTTTCTCCTGCAGGTGGCGCAATGTGAAGATCATGTCAGTGGTTGAACTGGATTTACGAAAGCCACACTGCGACTCAGGGAGCACTGCGTCGAGGATAGGTTTGAGGCGCTCTAGAATCACTTTGCCAGTGACTGACAAAAGTGAAATGCCTCTGTAGTTGTGTTGCCTTTCTTCTTGAAGATGGGGACGACAACAGCATCTTTGAAATCTTGTGGCACAAACTTTTTATTCCAAATGGCTCATAGTACATCATATAGAGCACAGATGATCTGTTCTCCTCCATTCTGGTAGATCTCTGCATGGATACCATCCATTCCGGGAGATTTATTGAAGGCAAGGCTTCGTACAGCCTGTCATACTTTGTCTATGAGCAAAGGGTCATCAGCACTGAAAAGCACTGGATGCTGCCGAATTCTATCAAGTATCGAAATATCAGCGGTTGATCTTTGGTTCAAAGTGTGTCCTTCATCAATCAAGAATGTTACCCTGTTCGGTCAAGAGGGTAGTCCCATCAGCTGCAAGCAGAGGGCTGGACTGAGTTCGTCTGTAACCAAAAACAGTCCTCAGTGCTTGGTAGTAGCCGCTGGTATCTCCCATGCTTGCCATTCTCTGGATTTTTTCAGCTTTCCGATCCCACCAGCTGCTAGTCTATCTGTTAGTCTCCTTCCAATTGAAGCAAGTTGCCAGACATGATTTGTCCACATTTTCTGATAGCAGAATTATTGCCCAGTGAAAAAAAAAACAACATTTAATTTGGTCGTCTTCTTTTTCTGTAAGATCAAATGCAAAGTTAGAATCTGTAATACTGTTACAATAGTAACTAATTTTACCTGTGGCAGTGCACCAACCTCAACTCACAATCCAGTAAGTTCTAGGTCCGCTGTTCTTATAATTTACTGACTGAAGTACATCATTTCCTAATAAATTTTATCTATCTTTTTAGTTTGTGCATACTGTATATAAGTCATTTATTGGTAAATGAGAAAACAAGAAATTCTACAGTTCTACATGAATAATTAACCTAGTAGTTACTGATAATATCAGTGTGTCAAGCTGTGCTGTGGAAGTTGATGGATCCTGCTCCTGGTGATGGTCAGCAATGCTGGATGTGAAAATTGTTAATTATTCTCATCACTTCAAGTAGGGCTGGGTGATACACCTAAAAAAAGTATTGCAATATAAGTTCTTTATATCGTGATACACAATACATATTGTGATATGTATTTTGTATATTCAATGTCCTTTAAAATTTGGTTTTACTAACATTTTATTAGAAATCAAATTTTTACACACACACACACACACACACACACACACACACACACACACACACACACACACACACACACACACACACACAGAGGTGTGAAAAAGTGTTTGCCCCCTTCCTGATTTTTCACTTTTTTTGGATGTTTGTCACACTTAGTTTCAGATCATCAAACAAATTTAAATATTAGACAACGATAACACAAGTAAACACAAAATGCAGTTTTTAAATGAAAGTGTTTATTATTAAGGGTAAAAAAATCTAAACCTACATGGCCCAGTGTGAAAAAGTGATCTCTCCCCCCTCCCCCCCCGTGAAAACATAAATTAACTGTGGTTTATCACAGCTTTGGAAAGCTGAGTTCAGTTTCTCTAGCCACACCCAGGCCTGTTTACTGCCACAACTGTTCTCAATCAAAAAAATCACTTAAATAGGACCTGCTTGACAAAGTGAAGTAGACCAAAAGATCCTCAAAAGCGAGACATGATGCTGCGTTCTAAAAAAATTCAGGAACAAATGAGAAACAAAGTAATTGAGATCTATCAGTCTGGAAAAGTTATACAGCCATTTCTAAAGCTTTGGGACTCCAGTGAACAACAGTGAGAGCCATTATCCACAAATGGCGAAAACATGGAACAGTAGTGAACCTTCCCAGGAGTGGCCGGCCAACCAAAATTACCCCAAGAGCACAGCAATGACTCATCCAAGAGGTCACAAAAGACCCCACAATAACATCCAAAGAACTGCAGGCCTGACTTACCTCAGTTAAGGTCAGTGTTCATGACTCCACCATAAGAAAGAGACTGGGCAAAAATGGCCTGCATGGCAGAGTCTCTTTACATTTGGCACTGGTTCAAAAATGACCCAGCATCCACCTAGCTTAATGTAGCGGTGGCTCTGGTGGCCCCTATTCCTCTTAGTCACATATTATATGCATCAAAGAAATGGGATCGTCTCAGATTAAAGGGGAATTTTGTTTTACAGAATACTTTAAAAGTTTGGAGGATGGTAAAAAAGCTCGGAAATCAGGATGGCTCCTTTCTCCTCCTCACACCTATTTATTTAAACCCTGATTTTCCTCCTTGTTTGGCCGACCAAGCCTCCTCCTTGTGGTTTGATAGGGGCATAAAAACTGTAGGTGACTTGATGACAGAGGACACTCTGTCTTTCGAACAGCTCAGAGAGAAGTACAGTATAACCTCCCGCAGAATAAATTTTTTAGGTATCTGCAAATCCGTAGTTTTGTTTCTTCATCCATTAAGTTGCACCTTAATGGAATCTCTCTCTCACCTATGGAGGAGGTTATTCACAAACCAGACACTAGAAGACTAATCACTAGGTTCTACAAGATCCTCTCAGTTCCATCCAGTGATTGCACAGCTCATGTCAGATCTCTTTGGGAAGTGGATTTTGAAGAATCATTCTCACCTGATATATGGAATGAGGTGTGGTCAGGTAGTGCAAATTACTTATTTACTAACAAAGCTAGAGAGTTACAATTCAAGATCATACACAGGCTTCACATCACTCCAGTGAAACGCAATAAGTTTAACCCTCTACTCTCAAAATTTTGTAATAAGTTAAGATTTCTGAAAGCTCATATTTCCACTGTTTATTTGAATGTCCCCTTATTAATGACTTCTGGGTAAAAATATGTAAAGAAATTGATATTATATTCAAGAAAAAACTAGCCCTCACTCCTCTCAGCTGCATTTTAGGAGTAAATCCTACCCCACTGAATCGCCGATCCTCTGCACTCAAACTGCTGCAGGTGCTTCTCTTCAGTGGAAGAAGATGCGTTCTTCTTTTATGGACCTCAGACTCTGTTCCTATAGTTACACATTGGATTTGGGGTGTGATGGAACCCATCCTGTTAGAAGCTATTAGCTTCTGGCTCAAAGACAAACCTTTTCGGTTTTTTTTGATATATGGGACCCCTTTTTGGACTATATAGGAGGGGATGGAGCCCAGGCCCTCCGGAATGGCCTCTATGGTCTTGCATGGACTGAGATCTCAAAGGGTATTGACAAATAGAGCATCATTGTTTTTGACTATCCTAAAGATGCAAACTTTCTGCTTCTGACAAATTTGTACTGTTGTATTTGTACTGTTGTATTTATTATTATTCATGTGTTGTACTTTTGTTTTGTTTTCCCCCTTGTGTGGAGACAGGGTGATGGGGTGGGAGTTCAGGGGCTGAAAAAGAGGGCTCTTTTCTTCACTTCTTTCT
The DNA here is from genome assembly GCA_020510985.1 of Pholidichthys leucotaenia. Classification (NCBI taxonomy): domain Eukaryota; kingdom Metazoa; phylum Chordata; class Actinopteri; order Cichliformes; family Pholidichthyidae; genus Pholidichthys; species Pholidichthys leucotaenia. The sequence goes on along the minus strand of CM035841.1, from coordinate 135,029,836 downwards.
GTCTGCTATTCTGTACCACTTGTGACCCTCAAAAGTTCAATAAACATATTTATTAAAAAAAAAAAAAAACCTCACCAGGTGGGTGGTGGGGATACAAGGCCAGGCGGGTCAAAACACCCCCCCCCCAAAAAAAAAAAAAAAAATACATAGACCAAACACCAGAAAACACTTGTGGGGTCCAACTCAAAAAAAAAAAAAAATCTGTTTTAGTGGCAACATCAAGACTGAAGGTACACTTTCATATTCTGGAGTGAAAATTCCCAAAACAGAACCAGGTAACCGGCAAACCCCTACAACAAAATAGGCGAGACACATATTTCAGAACTCTCAAATACATTAAAGCTAACCCATTCTACAAGATCAACAAGTTAACAAATACAGCTGTGGACAAAATTGTTGGTACCCCTCTGTTAGTGAAAGAAAAACACACAATGGTCACAGAAATAACTTGAATCTGACAAAAGTGGTAATAAATAAAAATTCTATGAAAATTAACCAGTGAAAATCAGACAATGCTTTTGAATTGTGGTTCAACAGAATTATTTTAAAAAACAAACTCATGAAACAGGCCTGCACAAAAATGATGGTACCCTTAATATTTTGTTGCACAACCTTTTGAGGCAATCACTGCAATCAAATGATTTCTGTAACTGTCAATGAGACTTCTGCACCTCTCAGCAGGTATTTTGGCCCACTCCTCATGAGCAAACTGCTCCAGTTGTCTCAGGTTTGAAGGGTACCTTCTCCAGACGGCATGCTTCAGCTCCTTCCACAGATGTTCAATAGGATTTAGATCAGGGCTCATGGAAGGCCACTTTAGAATAGTCCAATGTTTCGCTCTTAGCCATTCTTGGGTGTTTTTAGCTGTGTGTTTTGGGTCATTATCCTGTTGCAAGACCCATGACCTGCGACTGAGACCAAGCTGTCTGACACTGGGCAGCACATTTCTCTCTAGAATACCTTGATAGTCTTGAGATTTCATTGTACCCTGCACAGATTCAAGACACACCATGCCAGAAGCAGCAAAGCAGCCCCAGAACATAACAGAACCTCCTCCATGTTTCACAGTAGAGACAGTGTTCTTTTCTTGATATGCTTCATTTTTGCGTCTGTGAACATAGTGCTGTATGCCTTGGCAAAAAGTTCCAGTTTTGTCTCGTCTGTCCATAGGACATTCTCCCAGAAGCTTTGTGGCTTGTCAACATGCAGTCTGGCAAATTCCAGTCTGGCTTTTTTATGATTTGTTTCAACAGTGGTGTCCTCCTTGGTCGTCTCCCATGAAGTCCACTTTGGCTCAAACAACGACGGATGGTGCGATCTGACAATGATGTACCTTGACCTTGGAGTTCACCATGAATGTGTTTAGAGGTTGTTCTGGGCTCTTTTGTTACCATTCGTATTTTCCGTCTCTTCCATTTTTCCTCCTGTGGCCACGTCCAGGGAGGTTGGCTACAGTCCCGTGGATCTTAAATTTCTGAATAATATGTGCAACTGTAGTCACAGAAACATCAAGCTGCTTGGAGATGATCTTATAGCCTTTACCTTTAACATGCTTGTCTATAATTTTCTTTCTAATCTCCTGAGACAACTCTCTCCTTTGCTTCCTCTGGTCCATGTTTAGCGTGGTACACACCACATCACCAAACAGCACAGTGACTACTTGTCACCCTTTAAATAGGCCGACTGACTGATTACAAGTTTGTAGACACCTATGATGTTAATTAGAGGACACATCTTGGTTGAACATGTCCCTATGGTCACATTATTTTCAATCTTTTCTAGGGGTACCATCATTTTTGTCCAGGCCTGTTTCATGAGTTTGTTTTTTAAAATAATTCTGTTGAACCACAATTCAAAAACATTGTCTGATTTTCATTGGTTAATTTTCATAGAATTTTTATTTATTACCACTTTTGTCAAATTCAAGTTATTTCTGTGACCATTGTGGGTTTTTCTTTCATTAACAGAGGGGTACCAACAATTTTGTCCACGTGTATATAGCTTGGATTTTTGATGGCCCAACCCCCCATTTCTTGAAAAATGTGAAACATTTCTTTCAGAAATCTGTGACTTTTACGTAAATTAGCAACTAAAGATTTGGGACTTGTCACACATTTGGAACCTGCTTATCGTAAAGTGTCTCTTTTTTATAATGAATTTGCAACTTCTTTAAATGTAGTTTTGCAAATTTATGCGTGCAAAGCTGTACTTTATCCTCATTTCTGTTCAACGTGAATCAGCTTTCATCAGAGAACAGCACTGAGGCCCACTGGTCCCATGTACAGCGTAAATGCTCCCTGGCCCATGGAAGACGATGACGCCTGTGCCTGGTGGTGTGGTCAGGTACCCTTGCAGGTCGTCTAACACACAGACCACGCTGATGTAAATGGTTTTGAATGGTCAGATGTGACACTTGGGTGCCTTTCACCTCCCTTAAATGTGCCTGGAGCTGAGTGGCATTCATCATCTGGTTCTGCAGGGCACTGTTCACAACGAAGCAGTCATTAGCGTGAGATGTGGCCAAAGGACGTCCACTTCTATGCCTTTCTGTGACTCTTCAAGTCTCTCTGTATCTCTGTTGCAACCTGCTGATGACACTCTGTGACACTCTAAGCTCAGTGGCTACTTCCTTCTGAGAACATTCTGTTTGAAGCCTGGCAATGGCAAGGTACTGTTGATCACTTGTTAGGTGTCATCTTGGTCTCATGACGTCAAAATGTGAACAGCATGATGAAGAGGACTGTTTAAATTCAAATTCCTTTTCTGGTTCAATTCAAATTGAACCAGAAAATGCACTGGTCGATTCAAGGATCAAACACCTGTTGTGAATCTAGCTGCTAAGCACATTGCTAGAGAACAGCAAGTTATGCAAAAAGTGTTGAAACACTGAACAGTTGAACATCCTTCCATCCATTTTCTACCGCTTTTCCAGAGGTCCGTGTCGTGCTGGTAGCAGCTCAAGCAGAGAAGCCCAGACTTCCCTCTCCCCAGCCACCTGCTCCAGCTCTTCAGAGAGGATACCCAAAGACATTCCCAGGCCAGCTGGGAGACATAGTCTCTCCAGCGTGTCCTGGGTCTGCCCTGGGGTCGCCTTCCAGTGGGACGTGCCTGAAACACCTCAAGTAGGAAGCGTCCAGAAGGCATCCTGATCAGATGCCCAAACCACCTCAACTGGCCCCTTTCGATGAAGAGGAGCAGCGGTTCTACTCTGAGCCTCTCCCGGATGACTGAGCTCCTCACCCCATCTCTAAGGGTGACTCCAGCAATCCTACGGAGAAAGCTCATTTCAGCCGCTTGTATCCACAATCTCATTCTTTCGGTTGTTACCCAATGGTCATGACCATAGGTGAAGGTAGGAATGTAGATTGACCGGTAAATCGACAGCTTTGCTTTAAAGCTCAGCTCCTTCTTCACCACAACAGACCTGTACAACATCTGTATCACTGCAGATGCTGCTCCAATCCATCTGTCAATCTCTCACTCCACTCTCCTCTCACTCATGAATGAGACCCCGAGATAATTAAACTCCTCCACTTGGGACAGGAGCTTTTCCCCAACCTGGAGAGGGCAATCCACCATTTTCCGGCTAAGGACCATGGACCTGGAGGTGCTGATTCTTATCTCAGTCCCTCCACATTCAGCAGCAAACTGTTCCAGCAAAACTTGTAGGTCATTGCTCAATGAAGCCAAAAGGACAACATCATCTGCAAACAGCAGAGATGAGATCCTGTGGTCATTGAACAGGACACCCTCCATTCCTTGGCTGCGCCCAGAAATCCTGTCCATAAACAATTATGAACAGGATCGGTGACAAAGGGCAGCCCTGGCGGAGTCCAACTCTCACTGGAAATGAGTTGAACTGGGTGTTGGCAATACGAACCGACTTCTTGCAACGGTTGTATAGGGACCAGGTAGCTTGTAACAACAAGCCGAATACCCCATACTACCGCAGCATCCCCCACAAGGTCAAATTAAGTTCACCTGTAAAGGTTATAGTGCATTTTAGGTGCATCCTGAAATTTCACCCGAAAGCTGAATATCTCTAACTTTTTGTTAGTGTATATATTATACACTACTCACAAAAGTGAGTCGTGCTAAAAAGCCTGTCTGGGCAGGACAGTTGTATGATTTTAGTTCTGCTATAACAAGAACTGCCGTGGGGATGTTGATTTGTATTAATATTTTTTAATCCAATAATGGGACAACCATAATTAACTGTGTTAACACATTAATATTCCCAGCACTAATATCACACACACACACACACACACACAAGTTAGGGATATTTGGCTTTTGGGTGAAATTTGAGGATGCACCTAAAATGCACTATAACCTTAACAGGTGAATGTAATTTGACCTTCTCTAACCTTTTGATGCACATTTCCAACTGATCAGTGATTTGGTACTTTTTACGTAACTTGCTGTTCTCTAACAAGCTGCTTAATGGCAAAATTCACAACAGGTGTTTGATCCATGAATTGACCAATAATTTTTCTGGTTCAATTACAATTGATATTTAAACAGTTCTCTTCATCATGCTGTTCACATTTTGACATCATGAGACCAAGACAACACCTAACAATTGATCAACAGTACCTCCCCATTGTGAGGCTTCAAACAGAATGTTCTCAGAGGGAAGTGGCCACTGAGCTTAGAGTGTCACAGAGTGTCATCAGCAAGTTGCAACAGAGATACAGAGAGACTGAAAGAGTCCCAGAAAGGCATAGAAGTGGACGTCCTTTGGTCACATCCCACGCTGATGACCGCTTCATTGTGAACAGTGCCATGGCTTGTGCTGTAAGATGAGACTACAAAAATGTCAGGAAAAGCCCACTAGAACAGCTGAGCTTTATTTGGGGTTAATCAGAGGCACTTTAAATGGTGGCAGGTGTGTACTGACTCCCATTTAACATGAGTTTGAATGTGACTGCTTAATTCTGAACACAGCCACATCCCCAGTTGTAGCAGGGTATGCACTACACAAAGCAGAGGTAAACAAACCTATCATTTGGTCAGCCACTGCAACAGATACTGGAGTCAGTCATGCATGCGCATGTGGGATGCGCATGCACGGCGCCAGGAGCGGAGCTCATGACGGCGGTATGATATAATAAACTCTGCTTAAAACTCCATCGCTGCCTTTATTTTATCATGCCGCTTTACTGGTGACCCCGAACATGCACACGCTTTGTACAACGCAACTTTCTGGTCTGGACAGCCACGCTGGCGACCCGACGCTGAAGAAAACGAGCTGCTGGCGAACGCAGCACCGGGCAGTGATGCTCCGCCAACGAGCGAACGCAGCAGCCTGACTGATCTGCCCTCCCTGCGGCTTCAGGGAGGCCCCCACGGCAGGCGAGTTACTCTCCGGACATCGCCCAAGACCGGGTAAACGGCAGTAAACGTCATGGCGCGACCCTCGCCGAGATCGAGGCGTCCATGCGGGACAGCCTGAGGGACAAAGATCGTCTATCTCCCCTCATCGCTCCAACGCACCATGACTAATCTGCAGCCACGGCTCATCATAGATGTTTTTCGGCGCCGACTGCGCCGATCTCCACCAAGTTTCCGACCCTGGTTCCTCTCCAGTGGGCCCACCCACGCAAGGAGCCCCGGCACACGCACCGGGGGTGACGAGGACGGCGCAACACGCACGGAACAAGAATGGCTCCAGAAACCGCCATCGTCCTGCACAGCTGCACGCAGAACCTTCCAAGGCTGTGCGCTCACCTGAAGCAAGCACGCGTGCAGCGCGCCCACAGGATTCACTGATGGTTTCAGCCATGGCGCACAAAGGATTCAGCCGTCTGCTTTTCCCGAGGGCTTTAGGGCTGCGCATGCACCTAAAGCCAACACGCCAAGTTCCTCTGCTTTTGTTTACGCAACCTCGCCGCTCCTGTTTTTCTTCATGGCCACGAGAGGAGTCAGAGACTAATTTTTCTTCTGGTGATCTCCGCAAGTTCAACAGGACAGCCCCTTGACATTGCGGAGCAGCAAACAATTTTTGGCGCGCCCAGTCAGCACTTACTACCCCCTTCCCCCTCCCCCTTCACCTGCACAGAGCTTTTCCCTGCTCGCTGCCCAAACTGCAACATCGAGGTCTCGGCCCCCTGCCGTGCCCTCTGGGGGGGAGCGTGTGGCGGGTTGATTCAACCCCCCCACAACACACAGAGACAGTCAGCTCGTTACTCCTGGGTTTTTTCCGCTGCATGCTGAGTTTACAGCTGTGAGGTTAAAGTGTCATCCATGCATTGTGTTCATGCATCCTGTCTGTACCTCTGATATGCAAATGCCCAGACCGACTGCTGTGAATGTCTTTGATGTATTGTCTGAGTTGGGTATATATGCTGCACTGTTCTGTAAATCTGTCTCTCATTCACTCACTCTTCGGCTGCCGCTGCAGACACACATTGTGTCTCTCTGCTGAGAGCCGCTGGGCCCGCTCCCGGCGCGCATGCACGGCGCCGGGAGCGGAGCTCGTGACGGCGATATGATATAATAAACTCTGCTTAAAACTCCATCGCTGCCTTTATTTTATCATGCCGCTCTAGCACTAGCTAGCTAGCAGGCCACTCGACCAATGAGATCAGACCGGTGATCATACTCCTAAAGAGTATGTATATAAACGATGACCGGTGGACATTTGCAAATTTTGTTTAACATACACAGTATGTGCAAAATTACAATAAAGCCATCATATTCTATATTACTGCCATTTGTTTTAGTTAGCAATATTGGAGTAGCAATATTTTATAAAATTATTTATTTTATTACAAATTTACAAGACTGAAGTGACAAATTTCAAGGCAGTAAAGTTGGACAGATAATGGTGGATAATTTCACAGTGAACACATCTGAACAGACATGGTGTGAAGACACGGGTCGTAGCACAGATATGGGTTAAAAACGGGTAGAAAACGATAAACGTCAGTAAATACAAATGATGCTTGACTGTAAAGTGGGGATTATTGTTTTGCCTTTAGATAAAATATGCTATTAAATCCAGGTAAGACCCACATGTTCACCACTTTAAAGTAGGAGCTTTATTATTTCCCATTTGTATTTTATTACAAAGCAGCAACACAAGTCACGTGATGGGACCCCGGCACCACCACCGAAAAAAAAAAATAATAATAATCGATTCTTAATTTTTGTGAATCGGTTCTGGATCGTGTAAAATGGGAATCTATAGATTCTAATGTGAACTGATTTTTTTCCCAACACCCCTAATAATGAATAGCCCAAAATAAAACTATGACTAGCTATGATTAAAGGTGCGTTCAGACCAAACGCAAACGGGCAAATTCTTTGCATGGCACGATTACATTTTAACACAATGTAAACACGTAAACAGACATGAATTCGCCATCTGAGTAGCCATGTTTACATGTACAAAATTTCTTCAATCTGATTACAGTTCAGATCAGAACTTTACCATTTACATGGACCCTGAAAAAGTTGATCCGATTATGATGTGCGTTTACATGTGTCACACGTTTGAACGAACTAAATCATTTTGGCATGCGCAGAATTGTTTTACATTCTGCAAATAGTAGAAGCAGAAGCAACTTCCGATGTAAACAAACCCCGCTTTGTGTCTTTCTCTTTTTGAAATGGACCTGTACTGTATTCTTCAGACTGCACTTTTGCTTCTGCTGGTCTCAGTAATGAAGCTTCAAGCAAAGCAGTACAATACTGAACATAATTAACAACTCTGTGTTTCTAGACTTTCTACCATCAAGTCGTTCAACAATTCTAAATTCTTTTAATATTTCAGGTAATGTACTTGTGTCAGATAGAGACCAGTTCTGTTTTACTCCTACCATGTCTTCCACTAGCTGCCGTAAAGGCAGAAATACATTACGTTGACATGTGGCTGACGTACAGACATGCACGATAAACATATTTTCTACTCAAACTTCGGAATAAGTGTTTATATGCACACTAATCGGATAAACAATTGGCATAACCCACCCGTCTCAATCAGAAGGAAATTTTAATCCAAAGGAGTGTGATCGGGTCAGAATCTTCAGATTGCCGTGTTTACATGAAGCATTTTTTATTCCAAACAGGCTTTTAATCCGGTTACTTGTGTCCATGTAAATATGGCTAGTGAGTTGCAGATGGGTGGAGTTGCCTTTGCAGCTGTGTTCAACCTGCTGTGGAAACCCCCAAAACACTGTCATGCTTAGGTTTATGTTATCCGATGGGGGTCTCACCTGAAAAAAAAAAATTGTCCCTGCTGCCAAAATTTCACCTGGATGATGGGTGTTTACACTGCTAGCCTTGTTAGCATGTCCGTGGGTAAATAACTGACATTCCGATTCAGCTGCAGAACTCCCGGTCCATCTGTCTATAGGCGAGTGTCAGTCTCATTTTCAAACTAGTTTACTCCCCAATGTTGATACTTTTATTCCGGTGATGGCAGAATCTCAAGGCCATTACTGGCTCGCACTATCCTGGCACAATCTCAAGGCCATTACTGGCTAGGGCTATCCCACGGACACGAATGCGCAAAAGTGCGTTTTTGCGTGTATTTCACATGTTTAAGTTTACGTTACATGTATTTGTGCCGCATGAAAAATTCGCTTTGCATTTGGTGTGAACATACCTTGAGACTAAGACTAAATTAAGACTAAATCTTAACAAAAATTAGGTGTCAATACAAACATGTAAAAATTGTAATTTTAATTAAATTTCTAGCTTTAGTCAAAAAAATAATTTTAGTTGATGAAATTAACACTGGTTACTACTGTATTTGCTCTACTGGTCAAGACAGACTTCCACTTTGCAACAATGAAGCTTATCTCATCCTTTTCTTCCAGATTTAATCAGGTCTATGTTTGGGCTTGCTGTACCTCTGGAAAATGGTCAGTGGCGTTCACTTATATAGCGCTTTTTCTCATCTCTGGATGACCAAAGCGCTTTACAGATCCTGTTATCCACCCATTCACACACACATTCACACACTGATGGCAGCAGGGCTGCCATACACACAGAGGCGTTAGCCTGACCATCAGGAGCAACTGGGGGTTCAGTGTCTTGCTCAAGGACACTTCAACATGCAGACTGCAGACAGAGCAGGAATTGAACCCCTGACCCTCTGATCAGTAGTCGGCCACACTACACCTGTGCCACAGCCGCCCCCGGAAAAAGGTTTGTGCAAACGTGCAGAATAAAATTTAGAATTAAATTAAGAAATCCAGATGAAATTTAAATAGCAAATAATGATTACAGTAGATTAGTTGAAAAATTGTGTGAAATATGATGAATATCATTATGATTCATACACTGGCCTACAAATGTATAGTTAAAGTCAGACCTTGACCTGAGATAATCTACACAGAGAGGAAGGGGAGGCAGAGAATGTCCCGTTGCTCTCTCTCTCTCTCTCTTTTTTACACCTGGACAAGAAAACGGGGGAGTAGATGGGGCTTGGATACTGGCCAGAATGTTGCTGCCAAGAATTGGTAGACAGAAAGACCCCAGCATCCAACCTTGTGCCCAACTGTGAGGGAATAGGATAGAGAACCACAAAGGCCAAAAGTCCAAGTAAGGAAATGGACAGATGGTTCCCCCCCCCCTTCTAAAGAGCTGTCGCTTAAAAAGAGGCTGCACAGATGGCAGTATTCAGTTCTCCCTTGCGTAAGGGGGACTTTGTGCAGTTTGTTCTGTATTTGTGTGGCACAATATTTAATAAATGCATGTTCGCAAGGAATTCTACTGCATCTTGAATTATTCTTCAAGATATTTTTGGGAGCCTTATCTGAAAAGTTGTTGAATTATAAGTCACGTGTAGACAGTTTATTTGGCCCAAACTTTTCTACCATGACACCTGTTCATTACAGTCTGTCTAATTCTGCTAACAGATGGGAAAAAGTGACATGGAAAATACAACTGGCTGTACCACATCAGCATGGATGATGATGGACTTCACCTGTACCCATACCTGTTCTTCCTGAAATGAGGTGAGCATCTGCCTGGATGACATTGTGGTGGAAATAGTTCGTCTGAGCGTGTTGTGTGGTCTCTGTCACTGCTGATCTGACTACTGAGGCATTGATGGGATCTCAGCCTGCAGATATCAGAAGCAGGCAGAGTGTTCACTGCCTGTGAAAAGGAAGAATGAAAAGTACACGGGTTAAAAAAATAAATCTTTTGACTGACATTTTATTCAGGTCAAATCATATCCCCCAGTCTTGGGTTAAGGACCATTTCCTTCTCTGCTCTGATTTTTCTATACCCCCACCATTGTTTGTAATGCTTCAATGATTAGTTATTTGATTAATTAACTGACTTAAAATTAATCAACAACCAGTTGATTAATTAACTGGCTAGCCAGTTCTTATTTTATTTACTATTGGTCTGAGTGCTGCTATCCCTGTGCTGCTACAATCTTGTAATTTCCCCATTGTGGGACTAATAAAGGCTTATCTTATCAACCAAATTAATAATGAAATTATGTCCAGTAAGTAATGCATTTGCCTTGGTTTGATGGCATCTGTGTGAGACTTGATAATTAAAAATCTGGTTGTGCCAGACAAAATCAGTTCTTGCCAGTCCCAAGTTGGAATATTTTGGTTCAAATAAGAAATTAAGCTACAAGCAATGTATAATGTTTCTATATGGCAAAAGACAGAATTTCTTCTCACTGAGTCCAGTTTTTCCTTGGGTAATTACATTTATGGAAATAAGATATGCATGGCATGCACAAAGGACAATCTATTCTCTTCATCAAAATTATAATTCATAATTATTTGCAGGTTTTTGATAATTTATCAGTAGCAATCTTGAGTTCTGACTCGTAAAAATACTGTTTTATTTCAAAATATTAGGTTCAAGAACTGACAGATCCAGATTTAGAATGGAAAGAACACATGGGAAAATTGGGTCCCATAAGGCTGTCCACACATCCAGGTACTTGCATGTGAACGTGCAAACTGGGAGAGTGGGGAGGTGTGAAAAACTGGCAGTTTACCACTGAAACAATATGGGATATCATTATTATGATGAGCCTTCACCACAAGATCGGATCAGATATAATCAAAAACTTTAAATTTGTGATCTCAAAAAGTGTCCCTACCGTCTACCTGTCAGTATGTGGAAGAAGAATCCAACGGAGTGGCCAAAAACAACATTTATTGATATTTGTAACTACTGGATAAATGCTCCAGCTTGGCAGAACAATAATAATAGAAAATAAATTGTACCTGCTGTGGAAATCCCCAAAAAGCCATCATGTTTAGGTTAGCAAAATTTATCCACCACCGCTCACAGGAAAAACAGCTGCTGTTTGTTTACACTCGTTAGCCCTCTTTAATCCCAACACTTCTTTTCAGCTCTACAGAGCTTCGGTCCATTTGTCAGCAGGTGAGTGTCAGTCTTATTTTTAAACTAGTGTTGATGCATTTACTCTGAGGCTGATTAACAGCTCAAATTGGAATGAATATTCCTACGGAGCTGACACGTTTCTATGTTAATGCTATTTTAACTATTAACTCCCTCAGATGCAAATTCAGGTGTTTTTCGCATGTTTGCATTAACTTTACGTGTAGGCAAGTTACTTTTAATGATAAATAAAGAGTTTGGTAAACAGACATACCTGTTAAAAAGTGGTCAGAACAGACAAAGATGTGGGTCATATCACCCCTCAGCCTCCACATCCCATTATGAAAAGGCAGCCCACAAAATCCTCCTTCGGTAATGTCTGCTGGCCGATGTGAATCTAAAAAAACTTGCATTTCTGATTGCTATCACCATCTTTCTTAAGATGGTGATGGCTACATGAGCCAGTTGTGCACCATTTCGGCATTTTATTTAAATTTAGTTAACATTGCCATAGAAATGCATGTTGATACCTCGCTGTGCCGCTAGGGCGCATTCATGAGATTGGTGACATAAGCGTAAACAGCCCTATGAAGTAAAAAATTGTGAAAATTCATATATTTGGGATAGTAAATTCAGTCCTAATTAACAGGTGAACATTATTTGAATTTTTGGCCTCTATGCATCACCCTGTCCCACTTTATAGTTAAATAGGCCTACCTCTATGCAATTGTGAATTTCCACACTGGAGGTGAACATACTGTTACGTATGTAAACAGACTGGTATTAGCAAGATGGCGGCCGGGTTGGTCATGAGACAGACCGGGGTGGCTACTACCAGTTTCCGGCGGTGACGCCGCCCTAGGTATAAGAGGCTCTGCCTCTTTCGTCGTGAAGCCACCTGGCCAGCAGGAGAGTGCTGTAAGCCTCTGTACATAGTTAAGTAGTGTTGTGGGCACCCAGCACACATGTGGGCACCCAGCACAATGCAGACTGATAATATTCACGCTCAGCAGGGATTGCATACAAACAGAGAGCCCCTTGGGGGACAACCAGTTAATCACGGGATTGATATGTATGAACTGATATCAATATGTAAATGTGCCTTGCATTCTCTTTTGTCCTATTGTTATACATCCCGGAGTAAGGAGAGAAGTCTGGCGCCAGTTAATCAAAGCAATTGATATGTATTGACTGTTATGTATATCAATATGTAAATGTGCCATGCATTCTCTCTTGTCTGTATAAATGTGCTGACTTTACATGCCTCATGGGCTCACTCACAGCGCACTGACAACAGCGCACACAGAGCACACAGCGCTGCTGTGTATCTCAGTGATGATGGAGGAATAAAACTCTTAAACCTTCAGCTTGCCGTGTCCGCCTGCACTTATTTTATGACTCCACACTGGTGACCCTGACGAAGAAGGAACACGAGGCAAACACCCCGGAGATGACCCGGACGGGAAGCCTCAGAACGCGTCACGGTGCGTCCCTCGCCTGATTTTTTATGGTCTGTCTCTCCCTTCTGCCGCGCTGTGGACTATTGTGTTCCTCCACACTGGTGACCTGACGAGGGAGAATGACCGTCTGCTGCCTCCCACCGCACTGTGGATCCCAGAGCACCAGAGATCGCCTACATCCTTTGCATCCACACGGGAGCACGTGCGCCTTGTCCTCTCTCCATGATGGCGACCTCCAAGGCCGAGAGCGCAGCGCTAGGACCGAGACGCACGCAACCTTCTGATCAGTGACACGAGCAAACGCACAGAAACAGCCTGAAAAGGGAAAATCATCGACACCCACTGCGCTGATTTCCATCAAGCTCCCTGACCCTGACTTCAACTCTCGACAGCGGACATTCTGCGCAACTTTCAGCTATGTGGTCACTGCGCCAAGCACGTGCCACGCACGGGACAATACCGGCTCCACAGACTGATACATCGTTCTCCACCGCTGCACAGGCCCGAGAAAAACGGCCGATTGCCACCCTCAGAACCTTCAGGGCTGCTTGCGCACCTGGAGCGGACGTGCAGCTCCCACACAGGACTTTGTATGGGTTTCTCAGCCGCGGCGCACATCGGGAATTTGGCCGATTGCTTTCCCCGATGACTTTAGGACTGTTTCCCGCACCTAAAGCCAAACTGCCAAGTCCCTGACACAGCTTCAGTTTACCACAGCCACTATGCATCCTCGGGGAATTGGGCCGCTCGCCTTCCCCACATCTTCGCTGGACCAAAACATGAGAGAAGTCAGAGATGTAATTTTTTCACAGCCGCTGTGGATCTCCGCCATGTTTAACAGGAAAAGTTCCTCACCATCGCGGATCCACACGCAATTTTTGCGCGGCCCAGACACCACGTCCCGGGCCGGCACTTGCTTACTCCCACCCCCTCCACCTCCTCCTGCACAGAGCTTTTCCCGCACCTCACTCCCAAAGCCAGCCGATCGCCGTCTTGTTCCATTATGCACGACTGCACACCGGCCCATGCGCCCAAGATCCACGGTCGTTCAACGTGTTGGAACTTGGAGTGGAGCACACTGCCCTTTCCACCCCTCCCCCATCCCCCTCACGGACTGACATGCCTTCCGACAGTTCTACCAGAGCTGGAGCCCAAACGACGGGGGGGCACAACCCTTTCTGACCGTCCTAGTGGGAGCGGTGTGGGCACCCAGCACAATGCAGACTGATAATATTCACGCTTAGCAGGGACTGCATACAAACAGAGAGCCCCTTGGGGGACAACCAGTTAATCACACGATTGATATGTATGGACTGATATCAATATGTAAATGTGCCTTGCATTCTTTTGTCCTATTGTTATACATCCCCGGAGTAAGGAGAGAAGTCTGGCGCCAGTTAATCAAAGCAATTGATATGTATTGTTAGCATCAGCTAACTGTTAGCTAACTGTTAGCATCAGCATTGGATCACCCCAGGGCTGTGTACTTTCCCCCCTACTCTTCTCCCTTTATACCAACTCCTGCACCTCCTCCCACCAGTCTGTTAAGCTGATCAATTTTGCGGACGACACCGCCCTCATCGGGCTCATCTCCAACGGCGACGAGTCCGTCTACAGGAAAGAGGTAGCCCAGCTGGTGTCCTGGTGCAGCCACAACAACCTGCAGCTGAACGCTCTGAAGACAGCGGAGATGATTGTGGACTTCAGGAAAGTCACAACCCCCCTGCCCCCCCTCACCATCACAGGCTCTCCCATCACCATTGCAGATTCCTTCCGCTTCTTGGGCACCACCATCACCCGGGACCTCAAATGGGAGCCAACCATCAGCTCCCTCATCAAAAAGGCCCAGCAGAGGATGTTCTTTCTGCGGCAGCTGAGGAAGCTCAAGCTACCCACCAAGATGTTAGTGCAGTTCTACACGGCCATCATCGAGTCCATCCTCACCTCCTCCATAACCGTGTGGTACACAGGAGCCACTGCCAGGGACAGACTAAGGCTGCAGCGTGTCGTGCGCACTGCTGAGAAGGTGATCAGCTGCAAGCTCCCATCTCTCCAGGACCTGTACATCTCCAGGACCCGGAGGCGTGCAGGCCGGATCATAGCCGATTCTTCACACCCTGGTCACGTACTGTTTGCCCCCCTCCCCTCAGGTAGAAGACTTCGGTCCATTCAGACTAAAACCTCCCGGCACATGAACAGCTTTTCCCCCTCTGCCATCAGACTGCTGAACATTAAGTGACTTATTGACTCTCGTGCACTATATACAGCAGCTCAACCAGACTCACGTCATTCATCACTGTTTTTCTGTTGCATTATCGACTGCACTATGTGGTACTCCACATTATCTGCTACTTGCTAATTTATTTAAAACTGCTTTGACTAGTATTACTCATTATTATTATTATTATTATTATTATTATTATTACTTATTATTCTACACTTATTGCATGTTTTTAGTTTTTTAGTATATCTCTTTATCTTATCATGTTTTTAATGTTGCAGCATTGCACCGAGACAAATTCCTAGTTTGTGTACTCCATGAACAATGGTAATAAATCTGATTCTGATTCTGATTGACTGTTATGTATATCAATATGTAAATGTGCCATGCATTCTCTCTTGTCTGTATAAATGTGCTGACTTTACATGCCTCATGGGCTCACTCACAGTGCACTGACAACAGCGCACACAGAGCACACAGCGCTGCTGTGTATCTCAATGATGATGGAGGAATAAAACTCTTAAACCTTCAGCTTGCCGTGTCCGTCTGCACTTATTTTATGTCTCCACAGTGTATTTAATAAACCCTGATAACTGAAGTGAGACTCGCTCTTTATTGCTATAATTATGGACATAACACATACATTGTTGAAAGGAGAGATTTTTTTCCTTCTACAAAAACTCCTTGGGATGACAGTGGCCTATTTTTTAGGGGGCGGGGGCTCTTTTTCTATTATTTATGTGGACACCTGTACAGAAACTCTGACACTCACCTACTAATATTTAACAGAGAATCTGCTGACAAACATGATGACTTTTTAAAGAGATACAGGTCAAGTGGACCCCTGACCAAGTGAGCACCCCAAGTGGACCCCAGGATCCAATCTGTACAAGTACATTTTCAATCCAGTGTTTTATAAAGTCATTCATAATTTCCTAAAGCCTCATTCAAGTCCCCCCATAAGCAACTTGCCCCAGCCAGTTACAGCTGCCCCATAACCACAGCAAATTCGCCCCAGAAGCATATACATGTAGGCCGTGCATTACTTGAACTCTCAGCAGCAGCAGCTATGTCTCAATTCAACTTCTGCATCCTCCAAGTGCGCATTTCTAGGCCAGATTCGTCACCGCTCACTCACAGATTCAGACTTTGCAGATCAATAACTCCTGAACAAAACACTGTTAAAACACAAACCACACCAATCTAATATGTTGGTAAAGTGGACAAGGAGCTACAACCTCATTTTCATGAAAAAGAGCCGTCCTCTGAGCTCCAGCAATTACACTGGTGTCTATGAGCTGCCGTCGGGGAAACGGCTGCACAGGGACTGTCTGCAAATTGCAACTCCGAGGAAAAAAAAAAATTAAATACTGTCATGATCATAAGGTGTAACATCACTACAATCAGTTCATATGTCAACTGTGTCATTTTGGTCAGACTAAAATACTTAGTTTGCATAAATTTTATTTTCATAGTTTGGGAAAATATTTATTTAAAAAAAATATCCAATAACTTGAAAATTACAGTGTGGCTTCACCAAAATCACCTTACATGCAATCCATCTGCTTTTAGTCAGACTATAACACATAGTTTTGATTAAAGACATTTTTTCATAGCTTTTGGGAATATTTATTAGGATTAAATTTCAGCATCATCAAGGTTAGAGCCACTAAATGCTGCCAACCCACGAGGGTCTCCTGTTAGTAACACTTCTTAGTTGGACCCCCAAAAAATCATAGGTTAGGGAAATATTTATTAGAAATGATAGTTAAAAACTTCTAAACAACTGAGTGCCGTCGGTCGGCCTCCGTCGGTCTATGATGACCATGGAAGTGAATCCTAAATGTCTACTCTGCTGGAACAGCACCGCCTGTGGCTGAACAGGCCGATGCGCGAATGGCAGTCCCTGTCACACAGGTCGCACTTGTGGGTGGTCTCCGAGCTGCTGGGTCTGTGGCGGTTCTTCCTGCGGGTCCTTTTTTCATCTGCTGCAGCAGTCAGTCTCTCTTCACCCGCCTTGAGCTGTCTGGTCAGGGTGCCTCTCCATTTGGAGCGGTCCGTTGCAAGGTCCTCCCAGCGCTCTGTGTTGATCTCCAGGGCCTTCATGTCTCTCTTGCAGACGTCTTTAAAGCGCAGCTGTGGGCGGCCAACGTCTCTCCTGCCAGTCGCCAGTTCTCCGTAGAGGACGTCTTTGGGGATTCTGCCATCCTCCATACGGTGAACGTGGCCTAGCCAGCAGAGCCTGCGCTGCCTGAGTAGAGTGAACATGGAGGGAAGGCCGGCGCGGGACAGAACTTCTGTGTTGGGCACTTTGTCCTGCCAGGATATGTCCAGGATGTGGCGAATGCAGTGCAAGTGGAAGGAGTTTAATCTCTTTTCCTGCCGGGCGTATGTTGTCCACGTCTCACTCCCATAGAGCAGTGTGCTGATGACGCAGGCGTTGTACACTGCCATCTTCGTCTTGACAGAGAGTTTGGGATTCTCCCACACTCGTGTGGTGAGGCGAGCGAGTGTGGAGGCTGATTTTCCAATCCTCTTGTCGATCTCTGTATCAAGGGAGAGGTTGTTGCTGATCGTGGACCCCAGGTACGTGAACTGATTCACGACCTCCAGCTCGTAGTCGTCGATGGTGATGGTTGGTGGTGCTTCCGTGCCTTGCGCCAAGACATTAGTCTTCTTCAGGCTGATGGTAAGCCCGAAGTCCTTGCATGCCTGGGAGAAGCGGTCCATCAGGGTCTGACGCTCCTGCTGTGTGTGGGTTGCGACTGCAGCGTCGTCTGTGAACAGCATGTCTCTGATTAGAGCCTCGCGTACTTTGGTTCTGGCTTTCAGGCGGGTGAGGTTGAAAAGCCTGCCGTCAGATCTTGTGTGCAGGTGGATTCCCTCTGTTGTTGTGCTGAAAGCATGCCTCAGGAGCATAGCAAAGAAAATCCCAAAGAGGGTTGGCGCAAGTACAAAGCCTTGTTTCACTCCGCTGCGTATGTTGAATGGCTCTGAGACGTTGCCGTCGTGCTGCACTATCCCCTGCATGTTGGTGTGAAACGATTCGATGAGGCTTTGCAACTTTGGTGGGCATCCTATCTTTGGCAGGATCTTGAAAAGGCCCTCTCTGCTGACCAGATCGAACGCTTTGGTGAGGTCGATGAAGGCGACGTACTGGGGCATGTTCTGTTCTCTGCATTTCTCCTGGAGTTGGCGGATGGAGAATATCATGTCTACCGTCGATCGCTCAGCGCGGAAGCCACACTGAGACTCGGGGTAGACATGTTCAGCAAGCTTCTGTAGACGAACGAGAACAACTCGTGCATAGACTTTGCCAACAACGCTGAGGAGGGAGATGCCCCTGTAGTTGTTGCAGTCGCTTCTCTCCCCTTTGTTTTTGTAGAGGGTGATGATCTTGGCGTCCCTCATGTCCTGTGGCACGGCACCTTCTTTCCAGCACTGGCAGAGGACGTCATGCAATGGCAGCAGTAGGGCAGTCTTGCAGTGCTCGATCAGGTCGGGGGGTATGCCGTCGTTGTCGGGTGCCTTGCCAGCGGCCAAGCTATCAATGGCCTTGCTAAGTTCGTCGATGGTTGGCTCGACGTCAAGTTCGTCCATGGATGGCAGGTAGTCGATGGCATCAAGGGCTGACGGTGTCACGGTGTTCTGTCTGGAGTAGAGGTCGGAGTAGTGTTCCACCCATCTCTCCATCTGCTTGTTCTTTTCTGTGATCATCTCCCCAGTGGAGGATTTGAGGGGGGCCGTCTTGCTCTGAGCCGGACCAAGTGCTTTCTTGATGCCATCGTACATACCACGGCTGTTCCCTGTTATGGCAGCGGTTTGAATGTCTTGGCTGAGCTGAGTCCAGTACTCGTTGGCACAGTGCCGAGCAGTCTGCTGAACTTTGCTTCTCGCAGCCCTGAGAATCTGGAGATGCTTCTCGTTTGGGTACTTCTTGTATTCAGCAAGTGCTGAGCGCTTGGCTTCAATGACGGGGGTCATCTCGGTCAACTTGGCATCAAACCAGTCCTGTGACTTCGAGGTCTTCCTCCCAAAGGTAGCCAAGGCTGTGCGGTGGATGGTGTTTTGCAGCTCTTCCCACTTCTGCTTTGCAGATTCTCCTTCTTGTGGTACACCAAGTTCCTTGTCAAAGGTGGAGGCAAACTGCTCAACAAGTTCTGGTTGGGCCATCTTGCTGGTGTCAATCCGTGCCTTTCCAGGCTGTCTAGCACGATGGAATTTCTTCAGCTGCAGCTTGACCTTGCAACACACCAATGAATGGTCTGTGTCGCAATCTGCACTCTGGAACGAATGGGTGATTAGCACGTTCTTCAGTGAGGTGCGCCTGGTCAGGATCAAGTCCAGCTGGTGCCAGTGCTTTGAGGGCGGATGTCGCCAGGAAACCTTGTGTTGGGGCTTGGTCTTGAAGAACGAGTTTGTGATGCACAGATCGTGATATGTGCAGAACTCGAGCAGCCGCTGTCCGTTATCGTTCATTCTGCCCACGCCAAAAGGTCCAAGACAGGAGGGCCAGGAGTTGTGGTCAGCACCCATTCTGGCGTTGAAGTCTCCAAGGAGAATGAGTTGTTCAGAGTTGGGGATGATCCTGACAGTTGTTGCGAGATTCTCGTAGAACTCGTCTTTTGCCTCTGGTGTGGCTGTCAGTGTTGGGGCATACACACTGATGAGGGTGACTGGGCCTTGAGTGGTGTTGAGGCGGAGGGTGAGGGGTCATGCAGAGCCATTGCTGCCCGGTTCCACCATTTTCAGCAAGGTGTTCTCCACTGCGAAGCCCACTCCGTGTTCCCTGTGTTCGTCACTGCCCTTTCCCTGCCAGTAGAACGTGTAGTCCTTCTTTCTCAGTGTGCCTGTGTCAGCCAACCGTGTTTCCTGGAGAGTGGCGATATCCACTCCCAGTCTCTTCAGCTCATTATTGATGATGGCAGTCTTCCTGGTGTCGTTGATGTCCTTGAGGTTAGCAGCGAGTCCTGTCATCATAGTGCGGACGTTCCAAGTTCCCAGTTTTAGAGTTGGTCTCTTTTGTTTTTTTGTCTTGCCTGGTGCGAAGGTTCTCAGCCTGCTGTTCGGACTTCTCCTCATCCCCATGCACCCAATGAGGAAAGCAAGCTGTGGCGGGACAACACCTTATTGTCTGGGGGCTGCCCATCTTGAGGCGGGCGGTAGCTGTCCAGTGAGATCCGATGATCCCTCCCACCGTCGGGAACAACCCCTGGCGCCGCGCTCTACGCCAATTGAGCAGTGGCTTATAACCGGTAACTGTCATTCCCCGTGTTTTGTCTACGCCAAAGGCGAAGCTGGAGTGTCCTCTCCAGTGATCCGGTGTTCTACCTTCCAGCATTGGGCGTTGGTAGGATTCAAGCCTGGGCAGGAAGATATGGAGGACAAGATGTTGCCCATGCAGCATGTCCCCCCTCTCCACGTCACTGATGAATCCAAAGGAACAGCAGGGCTGCTACAGTTTGGCACCAGCGCCGTCGCAGGAGCTGCCAGAACGATGTTGAGCACAACAGAGAACTGCCTTAGGGGCTCCAACTCCGGATTTTTCCTCAGGGTTGACTCCCGAAGCCTTTCCCGTGACCGGGTGTGCTGCAAGGCAGCGGAGGTTTGAAATCAGTGTTTACCTTCCCCTAGATGGGCTACCTTCCCAGGTTGACGAGCCACCATCTACCCGAAGCATCTGGTTTTAAGGCGCCAGAGATCTGCCCTCGCACCTTCTCCTATTAGTAAAAGCAGTTCCGCCGGGCTTAGAGACTAAACCACACGGGCAGGCTAGGAGTTGGACTTAGTTGTCAGAGGCTTTTCGAGACGCATGCCATAAGGAGCATTTTATGAGCACTGGGAGCTTAACCCCAGTGCCGCTCCTGGCTATGACAACCTTGGAACCAGCCTCACACATTACACCTCACACATTACATTAATGTGTGAGTGGTCACCTCACACATTACACCTTATGATCATGATAGTATTCAATTTGGTTGTTTTTTTCTATGAGTTGCAATTTGCAGACGGTCCCTGTGCATTCGTTTCCCTGAGGACAGCTCATAGATGCCAATGTAACTGCTGGAGATCAGAGGACAGCTCTTTTTAAAAAAAATAAGGTTGTAGCTCGTTGTCCACTTTACCGATGTATTAGATTATAGCAGGATAGTATAGCAGGACAGCAGGATCTGTAAAGTGCTTTGGTCATCAAGAGATGAGAATAAAAGCGCTATATAAGTGAATGTCATTTACCATTTACCATTTAGATTGGTGTGGTTTGTGTTTTAACAATGTTTTGTTCAGAAGTTATTCATCCGCAAAGTCCGAATCTGTGAATATCTTGCCAACTTTACCGAAGTGTAGAAAAAACTTCGGAATGCTCCGCCAGCACTGGGACTGAAAAGTTCATATAGTGGTCAAATTTGACCAAATGTGGTTATTTTTCAACAGTCTCCCCGTCGGTGCACACAGTTCTTCCATTGGTGTTGCAGCACTTGAATCCCTGTGCTTGAAAAATAAACGTGCGTTTACGGATGTAAACACGGTTTTATGAATGAAGGTGAACCTGTAACCATGTGACAACCTGATCCTCGGGGCAGGAGCATTATACCAAATTAATGACACCTGTGGATGCACACCTTGTATATACCCCCTGCACCCACCCACTCTTCCTTCTGATGACTGGGAGGAGCCTGCCTCCACCAACAAAGGACAATGAATGGTTACAGGTTCACTTTCTATCATAAAACCACATTTACATCCGTAAATGCACGTTTTATTTCATTTCAGTGAACCTGTAACCACGTGGCAACCCTATACCAAATGAGTCCTGAGGAGAATGGGGGCGTCACCCACAGGCTGAAGGAGCACAATGCCCCAATATGCCAAAAAGCACAAACACAGTCAGATGAGTTTGGCTCCCTTATTGTACTTAAACTGAGTATGTACAAGTCAAGCCAGTTCCTACAGGTAACTGGAGCTGAAACAAACCTCTTCTGAGCACAAGGGACACGTGCCGGCTCACATGAGGGAGACTAACATACAGCTTAAGAATCTGCTGTGAACAGATGAATTTGACTCCTTTACTGCACTCAAACTGGATACTTACAAGTTAAGCCGGTTCCTCCAGGTAACCGGAGCTGAACAAAAAAACATTCCGAGCACAAGGCACACCTGCCGGCTCAACGAGGGAAAAACTAAGATACAACTTAAGAATCTGTTGCGACCCCTAGAACAGATGAGGGGATGACCGATGAGGCCAGATTGAGCCTATAGAAGCAGGTGAACATTCAGGAAGAGGCCCAGCCAGCGGCTGCACATACAGTACATCCTCCAGGGGTGCACCCCTTAACAACGCCCACATAGTGGCCATCCCCGAGTCGAGTGAGCCACCAGCCTATCTGGTGGTTCCGCTGCAACCTGTACAAATGCAAAAGCAATCAGGTCAACTATCCAACGGGACAGGCGCTGCTTAGAGACAGGCCTGCCCATTGTGGATTCCCATAGGACACAAAAAGCTTACCTGAAGAACGGGCAGACCTCGTACCGTCAACATAAAGCTCAAGGGCCCTACTGGCACAAACTATGGAGCCACCTGATCACTGTCAAACCTTAGGCATGCTGTATCCACAGAGAGCACATTCAGTTCACCAACCCTCTTAGCTTAGACAACTGCCTAGAGAAAAGTAGTCTTCCAAGAAAACAGATGAAGGTCAGCTCTGGGGAGTGGCTCAAAAGGGGGTAAGCATAGAGCTCTAATAACTGTCTGGAGATCCCAAGTGGGCAGCAACGGACGCCGAGATGGACAGCTCCGTTTCACACCTCTCAAAACTGCTTAGCCAAGGGATGTGCCCCATTAGACAAGCCATCACATTTCTCATGGACAGCTGACTCAGCCGCCAGGTAGTCCGTGATAGTCGGCTCAGCCCGACCTGGGGTGAAGCGGTACTGGAGGTAAGACAAGATGACAGAGATGTGATACATATGCCAAGGGATTCTCCCCCTTGGTCTGACACCAGTTCGAAAACACTCGCGACTTCCCACTGTATTGCAGCTGGGTAGACGGGGCCCGTGAAGCCTGCACGGTGTCTACAACCTCCTTCTGAAAGCCAAGTTTATACAATTGCTCATGTTCAAGGGCCATACATGAAGCCTCAGGAGCTGGGGATTTCAATACCAAATCTTGCCCTGTGCCTGTGAGAGCATGTCCCGTCCGACCGGGAGGCCAAGGATGACCTTCCAACATCTCGTGGATCTCTGCCATCCATGGTCTTGTGGCCAAATTGGGGCTATCAAAATTACTTGAACAGACAGTTGCCTCACCTGCGCGAGGAAGCCAGCAGAAGAGGCAGTGGCGGAAAGGAAACAGTTTCACTGGAGGTCAGGCAATGCTCAAAGCATCTGCACCCAGTGGATCTAACAGGCCGTACATTCAGGCCCAGAGAGCGCAGTGGGTGTTCTCTGCCATCGCAAACAGGTCTGCTTCCGCCTGACCAAACCGAAGCCAGATCTGCTCATCCACAAGAGCATACGGTGCACCCTCGCATGGAAAGAGGGTGACCTCAGACTGCTCTGCCGGTTGATATACGACACCACAGCTGTGCTGTCCGTTTGCACCAGAACTTTTCTGCCATGAATGACTGGAAGAAAATGCCTTAGCCAAGCGTACTGCCTCCATCTCGAGATGATTTATATGCCAAGACTGCTGAGCCAGAGTCCAATGCCCCTGAACAAACCTGCCTTCCAAGACTGCACCCCAATCTGTTAGGGAGGTATTGGTTGTAATGATCACCCTGCAGCCCTCTTGGCCCAGGGAAACACCATCTCAGACTGCTGAGGAGTGTCTCCACCATCTGAGAACCATGACGCCCTTTTTGGAAAGAACTTTTGGACAGTCAGATCACATCTCACTGTTTATGTACCCAGCCTACAGACAAAAGCTGAAACAAACAAGCCCTGTTATTAAGCAAATTAAAGGCCAAATGTCACGTAACAGGGTCCTTAAAATGTCTTGAAACTAGATATAAAAGGGAACCGATCCGTTCGGGTCTTGGTGCATATGCTTCAGTAACGCCGGAATATTCGTTAATTTAAAACTGCCGCGCTTGGCCTGACGTTCCTACTCACGGCCCCCGGAATCGCCTGGGGGAGAAGGCGGAAGTGACGAAATAGATTGTACCTTAGTTTGATGCTTGGGGTATCCCGATTGATTGTTTATATGGAGACTGGAAGATTGAAGTGAGCAACAAGAAAGAAAAAATTGGATATTTCACCCATACCTTAAAACGGGGCTATAAGGGACAGCTGGGTAATAAGGGACACTTTTCTGGGAAATGTTTTCATACCTGTCAAGTGATACGTTTTCGCCGTATTTTAATACCGTAAAACGGGGCTATAAGGGACGGCGGGGTAATAAGGGACACTTTTCTGGGAAATGTTTTCATACCTGTCAAGTGATACGTTTTCGCCGTATTTTAATACCGTAAAACGGGGCTATAAGGGACAGCTGGGTAATAAGGGACACTTTTCTGGGAAATGTTTTCATACCTGTCAAGTGATACATTTTCGCCGTATTTTAATACCGTAAAATGCGGCTATAAGGGACGGCGGGGTAATAAGGGACACTTTTCTGGGCAATGTTGTAAATGTAATTCGTGTTGTTATTGTCAAATATTTTAAGGATTCATGGATATTTGACAATAACAACACAACTCAGCGTCCGGCTCAAAATAAAAAAAGCAAAATTCTGGATTTGGAAGGTGATTCCTCTCTGTTCCGCAGCCGCAGGACAGTTGGAAAGTGTGAGGCCTAATGCCTAATGACTTCTAACTGTAGTGATAATAGCTCACGCTGATCGATCTGCCCGCCCCAGCCATCAGCCTAATGATTGAGTCCACACTTCTAACAGTAGTGAGAATAGCTCCCGCTGAGCGATCTGCCCGGGGCGGCCATCAGCCTAATGATTGAGTCCACACTTCTAACAGTAGTGAGAATAGCTCAGGCTGAGCGATCTGCCAGCACCCTAGCTGTGGGGGTCTCACACACACGACGTGTTCCTCAACACACTCAATAATTTTTTTTCCCGTATATTTTTCTTTTGGGCGTACAGAAATGGCAATACGCCCGTATTTGCTAAAATTGCATTTTCCCCGTATTAAAATACGGCGAAAACGTCTCTCTTGACAGGTATGCGCCTCCATTCTCATTCTGATCTGGTAAATTTCTTGACAGCAGCGGCTCTCCTCCACTGTAATAATAATGGCTTCCGAAAAATCAATATTTATGGGGCGCCCTCGACAGACCCCCTTCGGCTTCCCAATTCTGGAGGCGATTAATGTCCAATTCAATGACATTTTCCACTGGTTCTGCTCTCTGGTCATCGTCGGAACTGTTGTCATCAGACAAAGCATCTGATTCCGTCTTGAACCTGTAAGGTTCTATGCCTCTGTCACTGTCTGAACCACTGACAAAAAAAAGACAAAAAGAAAAGACAAAAAAAAAGACAAAACTAAACTAATTTGTTCACAATCGCTGTCACTTTCCGTCATGATTGTCCAGTGTTGATAAGTGTGAATGTGGATAGGCAGGGCAGCTAGGGTGAAATTTGTGACGTCAAAATCATGGCCGCAGTCTGGATTGGCTGTCACAAGCCAGCGAGCAAGGCGGGGCCTTCGCCTGGTGTATTTTGTGCAATTATGTAAATACGGGTGGGTGATATGGTCTCCGGTATGAATATTTGGTTTAAGCTATGTGTATTTTATCAAAATTCGTTGTCATTTAGAAAAAAAAATTACGTGACATTTGGCCTTTAAGCACTGGACTCCAAAGACTGAGAGCACCCTACAAGACTGTTTTGCCTGCACAGAATGGGATGTGCTTAAAGCTGCAGCCACCCGAGAGGACTCTTCTGTAAACATACAGGATTATGCTGAATACGTGACTGGGAGCATCAGCACATGCGCTGATACCATCATACCCACCATACAGGTCAGGAAGTTCCCCAACCAGAAGCCCTGGATCAACAGTCAGGTACATCAGATGCTGCATGCTTGCTCTTGTGCATTTAAATCAGGCTGTGAGGTTGAGTACAAAGCTGCAAAGTATGGACTGAAAAAGGCTATAACAACAGCCAAGAGGCAGTACAGAGAAAAGCTGGACAGCCTCTACTCCACTCCTGACCCAGGGCGCAGGTGGCAAGGCCTGCAAGACATCACAGACTACAAGAAGACCAACAGCAGCACTACTAGCTCTACAGACAGTTTGCAGGACGATCTCAACATCTTCTACACCCGCTTCGAGACCATCAGCCACAGCACAGAGAAGAGACACATACTCACGCACCCCCCTTCCTCCACTGAGTCCCACCAGGCCAGGAAAACAAAGCACTGAGGAATATCAACCCCCGCAAGGCAGCAGGACCAGACAACATACCTGGGCGGGCCCTCAGAGCATGTGCTTTTGAGCTGACTGACGTTTTCACAGCAATCTTCAACCTCTCCCTCAACCAGAACATAGTCCTTTCCTGCTTCAAAATAACAACCATCATCTTATTCCTCCCCAAATGGGAGCATGCGGACCTGTCTAAATGATTACAGACCGGTAGCACTCCAATCATCATGAAGTGCTTTGAGAGAGTGGTGCTGCCCCTCATTCAGGACAGCATACCGGGCACCCTGGACCCCCTGCAGTATGGCTACTGACCCAACAGGTCCACCTCAGATGCCATCGCTGCAACACTCCATTATTCTCTCTCCCACCTGGAAGATAAAGACTCCTACATTAGGATGCTCTTTGTCGACTACAGCTCTGCCTTCAACATGGTCATCCCCCACAAACTGTCTTCACTTGGCCTGCACCCCACCCTCTGCGACTGGCTACTGGACTTTCTAACTGGCAGGCCCCAGTCTGTCAGGATGGGTAACAGGACCTCAGTCAGCATCATCACAAACACAGGTGTCCCACAGGGTTGTGTTCTCAGCCCCATCCTCTACAGCCTCTTCACCCCATGACTGTGTTGCCTCCCACAAGGACAATATCATCTTAAAGTTTGCGGATGCCAAAACAGTGATAGGACGCATCACTGGTGATGATGAAGCATCCCACAGGGGGGAGGTGGCCAACCTGGTGTCATGGTGTGAGGACAACAACCTCACCCTCAACACGGACAAGACAAAGGAGATTATAGTGGACATGAGGAAAGGGAGGAGGAGACCCCATCGGCCGCTGTTCATCCGGAAGCTTGAGGTGGAGAGGGTGAGCAGCTTTAAATACCTGGGCATCCACATCAGTGAGGACCTTAAGTGGACACACAACACCACAGAGCTGGTTAAGAGAGCTCAACAGCGACTGTACTTTCTGAGGAGGCTGAGGAAGTTTGGCATGTCCTCCAGAATCCTCAACAATTTCTACAGCTGCATTATCGAGAGCATCCTGACCAACTGCATCACTGTGTGGTACAACAGCACCACTGCCCTGGACCGCAAACGCCTGCAGAGAGTGGCGAATACAGCGGAGAAGAACATCAGGCTCCACTCCCCTCTCTGCAGAGCATCTACCACCGCAGAAACCAAAGGAGAGCTGATGCCATCCTCCGGGACCCCACCCACCCCCAGCACAGACTGTTCACACTTCTACCCTCAGGCCAGAGGTACAGAAGTGTGAAATGCAGGACAACCAGAATGAAGAACTCCTTCTTTCCCACTGCCATCAGACTCCTGAACACATAACAACTCCCAAAATTCCGTAACACAGCTTTGCATATAGGAACTCACACACCAGCTGCTAAATTTGCACACTGCTCACCTGTACAGTAGATATAGTCTCACCCGTCTGATGTCCATATCATCTTTGCTGCTTTGCTGCTACTGATCATGCACAGTCTACTGGTACTACCGTTACAGAAATTAGCACCAGGTACTAATTTGTAATTTGTAATTATACACTGCTCGTTGCACAATGCTCATTTGCACACTGTACATAGTGTTATTAGTACTCATTAGTTTTAGTATTTAGTATCAAGGTGTGCTTCAGGAGTCCTAACTGCCTAACTGTGTGTTGGTGTGTGTGTTATCAGCATCCATTAGTATTAGGATTGAGTTACCGTGTTAGTGTGTCATGACCTTATTAGAATTGTTGTTTCTGTACCTATTACCTTGGCATTCATTCGGAGAGCAAAGTAAGAATTTCATTGCTCAGGAAATGTAGCATTTCTTATCTGTGCACATGATAATAAAGCCTTTGAATCTTGAACTAGGCCCCTCCCTTTGTCTCTGGGCAAAACCACTTTCTGAAGTGCGAACCATCGCTGAAGGGGACAAGTATGTAAAAGACCCAGTGGCACCACCTGGGTAGCTGCAGTAAAGAGACCAAGGATCCTCTGGCACTGCTGCACTGAGACAGTCCTCTGAGATGCAGCTCCTGATACATTCCCTGATAGTATGCCTACTCTTTGGAGTCAGGGATGCCCTCACGGCAACTGAATCCAGGATGAGCCCCAAGTACTCGACAACCCTGGTTGGAAACAGGCAGTCATTCACCACATTCAAATGCAACCCGAGTGCTGCCAGGTGAGCCAATATGGTCTCCATATTGCTCCTCGCTATGGCTTCTGATGGCACACAACCACCCAATCGTCCAGATAATTGAACTCAAATGCCTCTCTGCCACAGTGGGCGAGTGCAGCGTCCATGCACTTGGCGAACGTTCGAGGACAGGGACAGGCCAAAAAGCAGGACGTCGTAACCGAAGGCTGTCCTGAAGGAACCCTAAGGAACTTCCTGTGGCCGGATTTATGGGAATATGGAATCAGCATTGTGAAGGTCCATTACTGTGAACCAATTGCCTGGCCCTATGGCCTGAATAATGTCCTCAGCCTGAGCACTGGACAAGGGAGCGCCTTGAGATACTTGCTCATCTGTCTCAGGTCCAAAACCAGACGGAGACCCCTGGTTGTTTAGTTAGTTAGTTAATTCCATCCCACAGCATGTGGGACACCATACAGTGTATAGGGTGGCAACTATCCCATTTCTCTGATCTTAGGCCACACAGCCACTTAGTGGCTGTGTTGCAAACAATAGTGGTGACTGACCATACCATCATATTGTCGGCAGGACAGGGTAAAGAGAGATGTCTCTTTTGCACCACATGATCCCATCTGGGGCACAGATGTGCCAAAAGAATTCAAGTTAGAAACTACTGGGCAGAAGGTACTTCATTCTCTGTTTCCTTGGGTGGGAGTGGCTAAGAACACGTTGTGGATTGAAACAACCAACTATAGATTACAATCATTTGTGAATTTTTCTTTGTCTGCTTTTTCTGGTAAAATGAAGAGTTAACAGTTCTCAGACTTATGTTGACCCCAAATAGAATGGTTCTTGATCAAATAACTGCCGTCCGAGCATGTGTGTGTGTGCAATTGTGGGTGATTACATTGGTCAACACCAAATTTATTGTCTAAGTTTTTTTTATCTGATTTAGGACAATTTTGATGTGCTGAATCCAAAAATCACATTGGTCTTGCTCAATCAGGTCAACTTTTTGTACTATGGCCACATGCTGTTTTTTACGTTTTTGTTTACATGTACGAGTATTTTCGCTTTATATGATGCAGAATTCTTTTTTATTCCTTGAAATTTCTCAAACTCTGAAGCGGAATCTCGGAATTTTGAACAGTGATGACGTAACATTCAATTTACATGTACTTACCTTTATCAATGTCTACTATTCAATTTACAGTAATTGAAGTTTGTAACATTTAATCAATAAATTGTGTTAGAAAATGATTTTTTTCTCTTAAAAATCTCTTTTGGATGAGAAATATTAAAAATCACAAAAATGTAATCGATTTAGTCAGAAGATCAGATTTTTAAAAAATCAACTTGGCATAAAAACCTGACCTGATCGAGAGAAACGGATGTCATTTTCGGATTCAGCGGTGCAAAATTGTCTTAAATCAGTTTAAAAAACACAGCCAACTTACAAAAAAAGTATTTTTGTAACCCTGTGTTATTGTTGTGCTTTTATCCCTGAAAATGATGCAGATGGTCATGTGATTGCCTCAGCCATACAGAACCTGACTGCTTTGCAGGCTGCCATGGCTAAGGACAATGTTACTGATGAACATATCTGGTTAAGTTGGTTACTCGCTTCATGGAGAAGTCTCGTTATGAACCTGGTAATGATTTTTGTGGTATTATTTTTGGCCTTTTCTTGTGTCATTCCCTGCATTTGCAGTATGATGATGAGACATGTGCATGTTAACTTAGTGATGTACCATGGAACTATTTTGATATTTTCTTATTATTGCTGTTTTATCTTTTATGTTTGTTTTTATACAAGCTGCAGTAACACACATATATCCTTATTATATCTTTACTATTACTTTATCATCATTCTGATTTCAGTTTTTACCATTAATTACTTTCATCATTAATTAATGAGTTTTATTGTTCCATTTCTCCTCCTAAAGGACTAAAACGTTAGCTGGTGCCTGGGGCAGCAGGGCCAATGGCGGACTTTTCCCGTCATTGGCTAGTTAGGATGTGTTGCACGCAAATGCATTGGAGCTCAGCATAGCTGCCAGATGGGGTTTTAGATGCCATAAATTGTTCTTTTATTATGCCTTGCATGGCATTAAGGTGGGGGGATGACAGAAAAGTTTCATATTTGTGTCAAATTTGTAATTTGCTTTGTCTCAGAGTCTGTTTGAAAGTGCTTAAGATGATGATGCAGCTGTACTTTGTTGTCACTTTGTTTTAGTTCGCATGTACTGTTCTGGTACGACTGGTGCTGAGAAAGTGTGACGGTTCCTGAGAAAGCGATAATCTGTACATCAAGTTTTGACCAGATGTACTGAACCAATCACAATGGACATTTTCTCCTCCACCTCGCGGATAACAGAAAGCTTAAAGGACTGAGCGATGTGTGTTTGAGTCAGAATGATGCGCGAATAGGCTCTGAGACTATTATTGTATTGTTCTCCACTGGCCAGTGTAATTAAATTTGCTGAAACTTTGATCCTGCCTGATTCTTCACTGAAGGTTAAGAAGATTTTTTTCTAACAGGTACCCAGAGTAAGCCAGCCCAAACAGCACAAAACATAATGTCAAACAGATAGTATAAGCTCTTACCGACCAGGAGGATAGAAAGAAGGCAAAGGGGCAAACACTTAATGTTTTTATCACACTTAATGTTTCAGAGCATCAAACAAATTTAAATATTAGACAAAGATAACACAGGCAAACACAAAATGCAGTTTTTAAATGAAGGTGTTTATTATTAAGGAAAACACAAATTCAAACCTACATGGCCCTGTGTGAAAAAGTGATTGCTCCCCAAACCTAATAACAGCTTGGGCCACCCTGAGCACCAACAACTGCAATCAAGCATTTGCGACAATTGGCAATGAGTCTTTTACAGCGCTGTGGAGGAATTCTGGCCCACTCATCTTTGCAGAATTGTTGTAATTCAGCCACATTGGAGGGTTTTCGAGCATGAACCGCCTTTTTAAGGTCATGCCACAGCATCTCAATCGGATTCCAGTCAGGACTTTGACTAGGCTTCATTTTGTTTTTCTTAAGCCATTCACAGGTGGACCTGCTGGTGTGTTTTGGATCGTTGTCCTGCTGCAGAACCCAAGTGTGCTTCAGTTTGAGGTCACGAACAGATGGCCGGGTATTCTCCTTCAGGTTTTTTGGTAGACAACAGAATTCATGGTTCCATTTACCACAGCAAGTCTTTCAGGTCCTGAAGTAGCAAAACAGCCCCAGACCATCATACTGAAGCGGCATGAAAAAATAAGCAGCAGTGCTGTGGTTTTAAGCAGGTTTTATTAAATCATACCACCTTCACGGGATCCCCTCTCCGGTGCATAGTGGAGCAGCCCGGAGCGGGATCCCTAGGCTCTCAGAGAAGGAGAGGCGGACACGTGTGTGTCTACCAGTTGCAGGATCAGAGTGAGAGAAGAAGAGAGAGATTGCGTTACAGAGTTGCACCTTAAATACTTGATCATAACAATACATCAAAAAGACATACCCCACAGTCTAGAATGATCAAAGGGACAACAGAACAGGCAGGAGGTATTTGCATTTGTAAGCCATACATCACAATGGGCAGATTAGCTAGACCTCGCTCTAAGTGCAAGACAAAGAGGCTAACAAGCACATCTACATATTGATCTGAGTCTCTAGGTCACAGTAAGGACAGGACGCATGAGTACAAAGGATGAAAGGCATCGATTAACATCACATAGGTGAGACAGAAGAAACTCGTCTACCTGTAGACATTAATACACCAAAGCACATCTAAGATGCTCAGAAAAAGCACAGTAAGGACAAGCCATATGCACACTATACCGAATGGCGCATTACATCACAACACATGCATGTTTGCATCACAAATACATGAATGGCACATTGCTTCTCAGTAATGCAGCAGAAAAACAGAGAAAAGAGGGCTGAGTGTCCTTAGTCTGTTGTGGGGTTAAAACGAACCGCCACACACGCTCCCCCCCAGAGGACGCGGCAGGGGGTCGCGACCTCGATAATCCATCTGTGTGAGCGAGCTGTGGGAGAAGCTCGCTGCAGGCGGAGGGGGAGGGAGGGGAGGGGTAGTAAGTGCCGGCAGGAGCTGTGAAATCGTCCTGAGCCGTGCAAAAATTGCTTGCTGCTCCGTGACGTCGAGGGTTTGTCCCGTTGCACGTGCGGAGATCACAAGAAGAAAAATTAGTCTCTGACTCCTCTTGTGGCCATGAAGAAAAGCAGGAGCGGCTGTAAGAGAGAAAGTAAACAAAGCAGGGGGACTGTTGGCTTTGGGTGCTGAAGCAACCCCAAAGCTCCCGGGAACAGCTGACGGCTGAAATCCCGTTGTGCCGTGGCTAAGACCATTAAAAAAATCCAGTGGCGAGCTGCGTGCTTGCTTCAGGTGAACGAGCAGCCCTGAAGGTTCTGTGGGCAGCGGCGGAGGACGATGGCGGTCTCTGGCGTGGCTGAGACTGTTAACAAATCCTTCGAGCGTGCTGCATGCGTGCTTCAGGTGAGCGGGCAGCCCTGAAAGGCAGCGGCGAAGGAGGAAGGCAGTCTGTGGAGCCGTTACTTGTCCCGTGCGTGATGCGCCGTCCTTGTAACTCCCCGATGCGTGCGCGGGGGTTCAGTGCGTGGGTGGGCCGCTGGAGTGGCGAGTCAGGGTGCAGAAACTTGGTGGAGAACGGCGCAGACGGCGCCGGTAAAATCCAGGTTGAGCTGTGGCTGTAGATTGGCCATGGTGCGTTGGAGCGGTGAGAGGAAATAGACGATCTTTAGTCCCTCAGGCCCGTGCAGATACGTTGGAGCGGCGGGAGGGAATAGACGATCTTATGTTCCTCAGGCTCATGCAGCTGCGTTGGAGCGGTGTGAGGAAGTAGACGATCTCCGTCCCTCGGGCTCATGGAGGCGCGTTGGAGCGGTGCGAGGCAATAGACGATCTTTGTGCCCCGGGCTCGTGCAGCAGCGTTGGAGCGGTGAGAGGGAGGAGACGATCGTTGTCGCTCGTGCGGCCATGGTGCGTTCAGTTCCACGCGCTGCGCTCCCCGTCGGCCCTGGAGGTTGCCGTCGTGGAGAGAGGACGAGGTGCGTGCGCTCTCAGTGAGAGCGGCCGGTCCAGCGTGGTTGTGCAGATCTCAGGCGACGGAGCATTCATGCCCGGGTGTTGCGTTCGCTGGCCGCTCGTTTTTTTCAGCGTCGGTTCGCCAGCGTGGCCATCCAAAACAGAAGGCTGCGTTGCACAAAACGTGTGCGTCTTCAAGGGGCCACCAACGCAGCTGTGTGGCTGTCCAGCTCGGAAGGTTGCTTTCGCACAAAACGTGTGCGTGTTCGAGGGGTCACCAGTGAAGCGGCATGAAAAAATAAGCAGCAGTGCTGTGGTTTTAAGCAGGTTTTATTAAATCATACCACCTTCACGGGATCCCCTCTCCGGTGCATAGTGGAGCAGCCCGGAGCGGGATCCCTAGGCTCTCAGAGAAGGAGAGGCGGACACGTGTGTGTCTACCAGTTGCAGGATCAGAGTGAGAGAAGAAGAGAGAGATTGCGTTACAGAGTTGCACCTTAAATACTTGATCATAACAATACATCAAAAAGACATACCCCACAGTCTAGAATGATCAAAGGGACAACAGAACAGGCAGGAGGTATTTGCATTTGTAAGCCATACATCACAATGGGCAGATTAGCTAGACCTCGCTCTAAGTGCAAGACAAAGAGGCTAACAAGCACATCTACATATTGATCTGAGTCTCTAGGTCACAGTAAGGACAGGACGCATGAGTACAAAGGATGAAAGGCATCGATTAACATCACATAGGTGAGACAGAAGAAACTCGTCTACCTGTAGACATTAATACACCAAAGCACATCTAAGATGCTCAGAAAAAGCACAGTAAGGACAAGCCATATGCACACTATACCGAATGGCGCATTACATCACAACACATGCATGTTTGCATCACAAATACATGAATGGCACATTGCTTCTCAGTAATGCAGCAGAAAAACAGAGAAAAGAGGGCTGAGTGTCCTTAGTCTGTTGTGGGGTTAAAACGAACCGCCACAATACTACTACCACCATATTTTACTGATGTTATGAGGTTCCTTTTCTGAAATGCTGTGTTACTTTTACGCCAGATGTAATGAGACACGCACCTTCCAAAAAGTTCAACTTTTTTTCTTTTCTCTTTATTTATTTATGCAGGGACATGCACAATATACATTGACCTTAGAGAGGAAAGATGCATTGTACCAGGTTATAGCACTAGTGCTAATTTCCACCTGTAGTCCCTGAGCAGGCTGGTGTTAGCATTAATAAAATAGCATTTTGTCTCATCAGTCCACAGAGTATTTCCCCAAAAATCTTGGAGATCATCAAGAGCTTTTTTGGCAAAACTGAAACATGCCTTTATGGGTTTTTTTTTTTTGCTCAGTAGTGGTTTTCATCTTGGAACTCTGCCATGTAGGCCATTTTTGCCCAGTCTCTTTCTTATGGTGGAGTCATGAACACTGACTTTGAGGCAAGTGAGGCCTGCAGTTCTTTGCATGTTGTTGTGGGGTCTTTTGTGACTTCTTGGATGAGCCGTCGCTGTGCTCTTGGGGTAATTTTGGTCAGCTAGCCAGTCCTGGGAAGCTTCACCACTGTCCCATGTTTTCGCCATTTGTGGATAATGGCTCTCACTGTAGTTCACTGGAGTCCCAAAGCTTTAGAAATGGCTTTATAACCTTTTCCAGACTGATAGATCTCAACTACTTTCTCATTTATTCCTGAATTTCTTTGGATCGAAGAATGATGTCCAGCATTTGAGGATCTTTTGGTCTACTTCACTTTGTCAGGCAGGTCCTATTTAAGTAATTTCTTGATTGAGAACAGGTGTGGGAGTGATCAGGCCTGGGTGGGGCTAGAGAAATTGAACTCAGCTTTCCAAAGATGTGATAAACCACAGTCAATTTATGTTTTAGCGGGGCGGGGGGGATCACTTTTTCACACAGGACCATGTAGGTTTGGATTTGTTTTACCCTTAATAATAAACACCTTCATTTAAAAACTGCATTTTGTGTTTGTGTTGTCTTTGTCTAACATTTAAATTTGTTTGATGATCTGAAACATTTAAGTGTGACAAACATACAAAAAAAATGAGAAATCAGGAAGGTGGCAAACACTTTTTCACACCACTGTATAAGGTGTGCATCCACAGGTGTGATTAATTTGGTATAATGCTCCTGCCTTGAGGATTGGGTTGTCACGTGGTTACAGATTCACTGAAATGAAATAAAATTATGGTCACACTTGACGGGGCGAGTTGGTGCAAGTTTGTTGTGGGGCAAGTTCGTTATGGGGCGGTTGTTACTGACTGGGGTGAGATGGTTATGGGGGGACTTGACCGTGAACCTCATTCAGAACATTATAATCCATCATACCTTTTCTGTAAATTTTCATCTGGGGGCAGTCAGCCATGATGAGCAGCATCCATAGAGAAAAGTCTTTTGAATGCAGAAATGGAGCCAAAACCTCTGGCTCTGCTTAGACATTTGTTTACACTTGGTGACCGGGACAGTCTTTCCAACAGTTTTATGCAAATTCTTGTTGTTCTCCTCCTTCGTGTTTAAAAGTTGATCTTGTTGTCTTGTTGCTGTTCTCCTTCTTTGCGTTTAATTTTGCTGTTGCAGTGTTGGACTACTGCCGCCTACTGGCTGGAGAATGGCATATCTATAAATTCAAGAAATCTCTGTGTGTCTGTGTGTTCCTCAGATATCTCTCAAACCGTTCGTCACACTGACCTATGGTTTTAAACATGCTTTGCTGAAGCTATGAGGGTATGCATCTCCAAATATGGAGTCATTCAGTCAAAATATGTAATTTTTATCAATAAAAGTTTAGCCACCGCTGTGTGACCACTCTGTGTTCATCCCCTGGGTTCAAGAAGTGTGGGCGGGGTTTCGGATTGACTCCGTGCTCATTGGACAATATGTGGCATCACGACCATGCTGATTGGATAACACAGCATCACGACCTGTCAGTCACCGTAACGCTTCGCGAACAAAGATTTTAGAAGTGCTTTGCTGCTGAGGTGTGCATCCACGAGTATGGAGCCACTCAGTTAAAATATAGACCATAAAGTTGCTGTGATTGCGTAGGTCTAATGGATATATTCGCCATACAGTACACGAGGTGTGTGTGTGTGGGGGGGGGGGGGGGCTGCCGGGGACCAGTGGTGCTGCAAATGACATCACTGCCACACGGGTAAAGCAGCAGCCAAGACCCACTGGGCACTCCACGAACATTCGGCGGGGGGAGCGGGCACGCTCAGCCTGCCCGGCCAGTGGTAGACTTAAGTCCCGACTGCTGCTTCATTGTGCAGTAGAATGACCACATCAACTGCATATTACATGCAGACACATATGCATGCTTTGACTCAACGACAACAAGATGCAAAAATGTCCAAATAACAAACTAAATCATTTTTATTTAAATATTTACAGACAAATAGGCAACACTGATGCAAAAGTTGCAGCCAAATGGCTCATTCTGCTGTGTTTGTGTGCGTGCCTGGTGAAGGGATCGGTCCCGTACGTGGATGCCCTGAATTTACCTCTGGGGATCAATAAAGTATACAAAATACAAATACAAAAAAAAATAATAATAATAATAATGTTGGGTGTTTTGTACTTATATTACTAAACTATAAATGGATGCACTACAGTAGGTCTCAAATATTTGTAAATATGTCCTGTTATAGTACTGCATGAGTTTATTGATGACTGACTATAAACTACACATATAAACTAAAATATAATGGTGACTGAACAACTCCCATTCCCCAAAGTGCAAGATACAACATTTATGAATATAACTCATAAAAGATCACACAAATAATTGATCGGACAAAAAATAAACAAGCAGTTCTTAAACAGTGGCTAATATTGGATGTGCCATTCATTTTCAATTATTCTGTAATTAATATTCACACAGTCAATCTCAGTTCAGTCCCTTTCATATTTGTCAAAGTCTAACATGTGTGATTGCCTACATATAGGTTACACCTCTGTATTCCACTTTCAAACACAGCCTACATTTGGGCCTGTAAAGCCTGATTGGGCTACCTGTTTCAGACAGGAATACTTGCTTTCTACGGGCATGCACTAGTTCTGTTAATTATTCCTGTGTGTTTGAATGCATGTTTTATTTTATAAAGATGAAGCAAAAACTTCCAAATTATACAATGTAGAATCGTTAAGTGAAATTTTAACCCTTCAATTCACCAGAATAGTCCGCATTATGATACTACCCCTGGTACTGACATCAACATTGGGAGAGGATGACAGCCACACCTGTAATCAATTTAGACAGTAAAACTTGAGCTTCAACACGCAAACCTTGTTATAAATTGCAGGTTTAGGCCCCATTTCTGCATTCAAAAGACTTTTCTCTACTGCTCGTCATGGCTGGCTGCACCCTGATGAAAATCCACAGAATAGTTATGTGGGATTATAATGTTCTGAATTGGGATTTAGGAAACTATGAATCACTTTATAAATCACTGGATTGAAATGTACTTGTACATGTACAGATTGGATCCTGGGGTCCACTTGGGGTGCTCACTTGGTCAGGGGTCCACTTGACCAGATCCCTTTTAAAGATCGGTGGACTCAGGAGGAGGCTAACGTTAGCTTAGCATCATGGTTGGCGTTTCCATCAGCGGGAATTAAACTAACCGTCTCTTCTCAGCTCCATTTCAGCTTTTAAATCCATACCAGCCGCTTGTTGGTGTCGGTCCAAATCTGCTCTGTCCACAGAACCGGACTCTAACGGAGATTCTGGAGCCTGCTGTCATGCAACCAGCTAACCAAAAGTAGCAGCATAACGCTAGCTAACAATCACATCCGGCAGGAGTTTCAAACTAGAACTCTATCCATCCTCTTCTTCTCTCGGTTACTGGCGGATAGCAAACAACTGAAAGGTGCACACCGCCACCTACTGTACAAGAGTGTGTAACATTATGTCATCTGAGCCCGACCCCTAAATTCTATGACTTAATCCTGTGTTATTTAAAAAAGAGAAAAGAGCCCTCCTCGTGATTCTTAGTGCCTCTCCATCTCCATCTGTTCCCAGAATCCCAGTTAAATCCCATTCCCTACCAGCCTCTCGAACTTTATTTTCCATTATCTGTCTTTCATTTCCGTATTTGTGACAGTGTAGCACCTTGTGTGAGCCAGATTATCTAGCATCTCAGACAGGAGACAGTGATAAGCTTGGGACAACAAAGAGCAGGAGGTTCCTGGTGAGATAGCAGGAAGGAGTCAGGGATGAAGGTTGTTGAATGCAGTGTTGTGTGATGTAAGTGCCATGAAACTTAAGAGGAGAGTTTCTGCTTAAAGTTCAGTCTGTTCTGTGCTTGAAAGATGTGAGTGTGTAATAAATCGTCTGAATGATTCTGCCTCTGATTTCACACACTCCACACTGGTGACCCAAGACATATTATGGAACACGAGGCAAGATCCCCGGAGCCGGCCCAGTCAGGAAGCTACAGCGAGGCGGCAGCCATCCCACAGACAGCCCGGACTGGAACCTACAGCCACGCGTGTGCGGTTTCAGTCAAGCTACCGGATTTCTGGCAGCACAACCCGCATTCTTGGTTCCACCTCACCGAGGCCCAGTTCGCCCTCCGGGGAGTAATGGCAGACGACACCAGATTCTACCATGTGGTCGCAGCGCTGGGCGCCCGCACAGCTCAGCAGGTAGCGAGCCTGCTTGATCAGCCACCAGCCAGCAGCAAATATGAGGCGCTCAAGGCTGCGCTCATCCAGCGTTACACGCTCTCGGACTGTGAGAGAGCGGGGAGGCTCCTGACGCGGACCGAGTTAGGAGATGGTTCAGCCGTAGACCTGATGGAGAAGATGCTGGCGTTAATGGGCACGGACGACGGGCACTTTCTGTTTGCCCACTTCTTCCTCCGGAACCTTCCGACAGTAGCAAGAGCGGTTCTGGCCAATTCGCCGTGGCTGGCCGCGCGCGACTACCGTGCGCTAGGAGGCAGACCGGATCATCATCACCACCAGGACGATCACAGTAAACGCGGCAGCGGCGGAGCCCAGCGAGACGACCAGAGGAGGCGAGGAGCCAGCGACGGTAGCGGCAGTGGGGGCCAAGGAGAGCCAGAGAGACACGCTCTGTTTCTACCACTGCCGCTTCGGAGAGAAGGCACGCAGATGTGCGCCACCATGCTAATTCAAGCGCTCGGGAAAACGCCAAGACCGGGGGTCAGTAGCAGCTGCGACCCTCGGTGAAGAGAACAAGCTGCTCTACTTAACGGATGCACGCTCTGGGAGGCGTTTCCTCGTGGACACTGGAGCCCAGAAGAGCTTCATCCGGCCGACCCACGCTGACCGGCTGGCAGGATCTAGCGGCCCCGGGATGTTGGCAGCAAACGGCTCGGATATTAAGACCTTTGGTGAGAGGACTCTGCTCTTATCTCTACACGGCCGTACATATGAGTGGACTTTTGTCGTAGCAGCACTGAATTACCACATACTGGGGGCTGATTTTCTGTGTGCACGTGGTTTACTGGTTGATGTTGCTAACAGGCACTTGGTTAATGCACTGTCCTTTGACTCGCTCCCCTGTATAGTTCGAGTGGCCCAGCCAACAGCACAAGCCAACGTCACAGCTTCAGGCGGTAAGTTCCACACACTGCTCACTCAGTTCCCAGCACTCACGGTCCCGACTTTTTCTGCGGCCATCGCTAAACATGGGGTGGAGCACTTTATCACCACCACCGGGCCGCCCGTTTTTGCAAGACCTCGGCGCTTGGACGCAGCTAAACTGGCCATAGTGCGCGAGGAGTTCACCAACTTGGAAAGGTTGGGCATCATCAGGCGCTCGAACAGCCCATGGGCTTCCCCGCTACACATGGTCCCTAAGGCTGAGGGATCGTGGCGACCGTGCGGGGATTTCCGCAGGTTGAACAACGCCACAGCGCACGACCGCTACCCAGTTCCCCACATACAGGATTTTTCCGTTCACCTCGCAGGAGCACGCATTTTTTCCAAAATAGACCTGGTCCGCGGTTACCACCAAGTCCCAGTGCGCGCTGAGGACATACCCAAAACAGCGGTAATAACTCCGTTTGGTTTATTTGAGTTCCTGCGCATGCTATTCGGGTTAAAAGGAGCGGCACAGACGTTCCAGCGCATGATGGATGCAGTGCTGCGCGATCTCCCGTTCGTGTTCGTTTACCTGGACGATATCCTGGTAGCCAGTGCGTCCGAAGACGAACACGAAACCCACCTCACGACGGTTTTCCGGAGGTTGGAGGAGCACGGGTTAATAATCAACCCGGCGAAATGCCAGTTTGGCGTGACGGGGATTGATTTTTTGGGGCACCGCGTCTCTCCGGAAGGAGCGATCCCGCTGCCCGACAAAATGTGCGCCGTGGCGGATTTTCCCAGGCCTCAGACGGTCAGGGCACTGCAGGAATTTTTGGGGATGGTGAACTTTTATAACCATTTCCTTCCCCGCGCGGCGCAGCTCATGCAACCATTGTACGCCGCGCTCAAGAAACAGAAACCCGCGGATACCTGCGGTGTTCTAGGAAGTGTTCTAGGAAGTTAAAGCGGCCCTGGCAAACGCCGCACTGCTGGCGCATCCAGACCCGACAGCCCGCATAGCGCTCACCACCGACGCTTCAGACGTGGTCATAGGGGCTGTCGTGGAGCAGCGCGTCGCCGGGGCTTGGCAGCCGCTTGCCTTTTTCAGCAGAACTTTGCGCAACAGCGAACGTAAATACAGCGCGTTCGACAGAGAGTTGCTGGCTCTCCACCTGGCCATACACCACTTCCAGTTCTGGCTGGAAGGGCGCAGCTTCACCGCGTTCGTAGACCACAAGCTGCTAACATTCGCGATGGCCAAGGTTTCAGAACCGTGGTCGGGCCGGCAGCAGAGACAGCTGGCCGCGATCTCAGAGTTTACTACCGATATTCAGCATGTGTCGGGTAAACTGAATGTAGTGGCGGACTGCCTCTCGCGATCCGTGGTGGCCCTGGTCTGCGTGGGGATAGATTACGCAGCCATGGCCGCGGAGCAGATTAGCGATGCAGACGTGCGCGCGCTCCAGTCTGGACCAACAGGGTTAAGGCTGGAGAGCAGGGTGCTGCAGGATGGGCCCCCCCCCCAATCTGCGATGTCTCCACGGGTTGCCCGTGTCCAGTGGTCCCGGCCGCGTGGCGCCGCCGCGTGTTTGAGTCGGTTCACACTCTGGCGCACCCAGGAGTGTGCGCGTCGGTCAAAATGGTGGGAGAGAAGTTTGTTTGGCCGAGCCTGCGCAAACAAGTGAAGGAGTGGGCTGCAGCCTGCGTGGCGTGCCAACGAGCCAAAGTACACAGACACACGAAGGCTCCCTTGGAGCCGTTTCATATACTGGCTAAGAGGTTCGACCATGTTCACGTGGACCTCGTGGGCCCCCTCCTGCCATCACAGGGGTGCACGCACCTCCTGACAATGGTGGACCGCACCACGCGCTGGCCAGAAGCGGTCCCGCTGGCGGCAACCACATCCGCAGACGTAGCCCGCGCTTTTTTAACAGCATGGGTGGCGCGTTTTGGAGTCCCGTCGGACAGTACGTCCGACAGGGGCCCTCAATTTGTTTCCGAACTCTGGTCTGCGATGGCCCGCAGCCTGGGTGTTACAATTCACTGCACAACTGTGTACAACCCACAGGCCAATGGGTTATGCGAGCGTTTTCATAGATCACTGAAAGCGGCACTCAGGGCTTCATTGACGGATGCAAATTGGGTAGACAGGCTGCCATGGGTTTTATTGGGGTTGCGCTCCGCACCAAAAGAGGATCTGGAAGCTTCCCCGGCAGAGCTCGTTTTTGCGCAGCCACTACGGCTGCCCGGGGAATTTCTGCCAGATAATCCCGCGCCGGGCAGCTCCCTGTCTCAGCTTTTGCAGCGTAGCGCAAACACAGGCACGCTGCCGGGCCCTGCACACCACAGTTTTCCACGTGTTTTCGTGCCTAAAACTTTGAAGAGCGTGGAGTTCGTTTTCGTCAGACACGACGCCCACTGCCCTCCATTGCGCCCACCCTATGATGGACCGTTCAGAGTGTTGGAAACAGGGGATGAGCATTTTTTGCTAGACTTGGGGGGTAGGAGGGAAAAAATTGGCATAGACAGACTCAAACCTGCTTTCGTTGTGGCGGACGAGCAAGTGCTGTTGGCTAAGGCCCCTCGGCGTGGAAGACCCCCACGGAGAGCTCCCCAGGGAGACGATTCTCCAGAGCAGCCACACGGACAGACCGAAGTGCCCCCCCTAGCAACAGCCCACCCGCAGTCAGACACACTCCCAGCAGCCCCCCACTGGCACAGCAGCGCCGCGGAGGCGGTAAACCCCAGTTACAGCAGATACGGGAGGAGACGGAAGCCCAAGCAGCATGTGGACTGATGTTCAATTGTTCTATCACAGCATGTGGACTGTTATTCTATTGTCCTATCTAAGATGCTGGGGTGGGGGGTGTAGCACCTTGTGTGAGCCAGATTATCTAGCATCTCAGACAGGAGACAGTGATAAGCTTGGGACAACAAAGAGCAGGAGGTTCCTGGTGAGATAGCAGGAAGGAGTCAGGGATGAAGGTTGTTGAATGCAGTGTGATGCAAATGTCATGTTGTGTGTGATGTAAATGCCATGAAACTTAAGGGGAGAGTTTCTGCTTGAATGCTCAGTCTGTTCTGTGCTTGAAAGATGTGAGTGTGTAATAAATCGTCTGAAATGATTCCGCCTCTGATTTCACACACCACAACAGTGTAATAAGATGTGCTCCACATTTTCTTTTACTCCACATTCTCTACATTTGTCACTTTCACTTTTCCCCATGGTGAATAATCTTCTTCTTCTTCCGCTTAGTCCTTTTCGGGTTGCGGGGGGCTGGAGCCTATCCCAGCATCTTTGGGCGAGAGGCAGGGTACACCCTGGACAAATCGCCAGTCCATTGCAGGGCCAACACAGAGAGACAGACAACCATTCACTCTCACTGTCATACCTAAGGACAATTTAGAATCCCCTGTTTTGATGCCAATTAACCTAACGTGCATATTTTTGGCATGTGAGAGGAAACCGGAGAAATCCTGGAGCGCGGTGGCGGAGTGGTTAGCACTGTGGCAGCACAGCAACTCACTCTTGGCCGGGGGATCCTGGGATCAACCCCAGCCCCCGACCAACAGTGATCTGTGTGGAGTTTGCATGTTCTCCCCGTGTCTGCGTGGGTTTTATGGTGAATAATGTACCATTTAAACCTGTGTGATCCAGTCTGAGTCTTGCCATAATGATGTCTTCCCTCCTATTGGTTGTTACGAATTTCTTTATTGCAATAGATTTTTGTATTTTGTAATACGATTTACCTTTATGATCTTCATCCCATCTTTTTTGCCATAGCTCAGTTCCTTTTTTCTTGATTACTGCTTTCCCTTCACCTTTTCCAAGAGACAATGGTATAGC
This sequence comes from Pholidichthys leucotaenia, assembly GCA_020510985.1. Classification (NCBI taxonomy): domain Eukaryota; kingdom Metazoa; phylum Chordata; class Actinopteri; order Cichliformes; family Pholidichthyidae; genus Pholidichthys; species Pholidichthys leucotaenia. The sequence continues at coordinate 134,985,835 of CM035841.1, read as the reverse complement.
TATGTCTTTTCCAAGAGCACTTTTTGCTAATTTGTCATTCCCTTTCAACCCTTCATGTACAGGAACCCAACAAAACTGAACTTCTCCACCACCCCTGTGTACCCTAAATAAACTGTGATATAGCTCAATCACCAAGTCTTCCCTTGTCGATTTTAGTGTCTGTATGGTTTTTAGCGCTGCAAGTGAGTCCGTGCACACCACCACCTGGTCCGGTCTGACCTCCTCCACCCACTGCAAAGCAATAATTATTGCCACCATCTCTGCTGTAAACACAAACGTATTGTTGGAGAATCTTTTTGCGATGGTCACTTTAAACTCTGGAATGTATACTCCAACTCCAACAGAGCCCTCTTTATTCTTTGAACCGTCAGTATAGAGCTGTACACAGCTTCTACACGGCCATCATCGAGTCCATCCTCACCACCTCCATAACCGTGTGGTACGCAGGAGCCACTGCCAGGGACAGACTAAGGCTGCAGCGCGTCGTGAGCACTGCTGAGAAGGTGATCGGCTGCAAGCTCCCATCTCTCCAGGATCTGTACATCTCCAGGACCCGGAGGCGTGCTGGCCGGATCATAGCCGATCCCTCACACCCTGGTCACGTACTGTTTGCCCCTCTCCCCTCAGGTAGAAGACTTCGGTCCATCCAGACTAAAACCTCCCGTCACATGAACAGCTTCTTCCCTTCTGCCATCAGACTGCTGAACACTAAGTGACTTATTGACTCTCGTGCACTATGTACAGCAGCTCAACCAGACTCATGTCAATCATTACTGTTTTCTTCCTGCATTACCGACTGCACTATATGGTTCTCCACATTATCTGCTGCTCGCTAATATATTTAAACTGCTGACCAGTATTACTCACTCTTATTCTACACTTTATTGCATGTATAGTTTATTTCTTTTATTTTATCATGTTTAATGTTGCAGCATTGCACCGAGACAAATTCCTAGTTTGTGTACTACATGAACAATGGCAATAAATCTGATTCTGATTCTGATTCTGTAAGAAGTTATAGTAGTTGTTCCTGAGATAAATGCTTGTTTTAACACTAACTTCACTCATATGCCAATCCTTTTTCCTCATTAGCAGACTAGTGTCTACTTCTATTCCTGGAAACAGCTAAGGGGGAACACTACTCACTGGACTGGTGTTAGCTATATCAATAGTGTGCAGGCCATACATCCTGGTCCTTCTTTCAATTGTCCACCCAAACCCATGTCCCTGCAAATTAGAATATTCCCAGCAGTCTTGTAGTGTTGTTTTTGAAATATTTGCTTCCTCACTTCCTTTCAGCTTGACCCAGTATGATAATGTGAGTTTATCTCTTCTCAAATCCATTGGCATTTCTCCTGCTTCTATTAAAACTGCATTGTTTGGTGTTGTTTTGACAGCTCCAATGCACAGGCGAAGCGCTCTATGCTGCATTTTGTCTATTTTTTCCAGGGTCATCTTTGCCGCTGCTCCATAAATCATGCATCCGTAGTCTATTGTCGATTGCATTAGTGCTCTGTAAATGCCAATTAATACTTGTTTATCTGCACCCCATTCACGCCCAGCTACAGCTTTTATGAGATTAATAACTTTTTTGCACTTTGTCTCCAGATTTTCAACATGAACTCTCCATGTGTATGCACTATCAAACCACAATCCTAGATATTTGAACTCACTGACTTTCTGTATTGGTTGATTATATAATGTTAATGGCACTGTACCAGTTCTGCATTTTTTTGTGAAAGTCATATAGCGGGTTTTACTGTTTGAAAATTTAAATCCCCAGTCATATTGTGGCGAGAATAACCAGGCCGAACTTTTCCGAGCAGATGAAGCTTTATTTCACTCTCTCTCACATTCTCCAGAATCAGAAAACTTCCCCCAGGTTGCAGGCACTCTCTTTTATCTCACAGCACTAACACTTCTCTCCTACCTGGAGTGCTGCATTAACGTATCACTCCCCAACTCCCCACCTTTGATCTGCCACTTCAGTCTGAGGGAAAACTACTGAGTGTTAACCGTCTCCTAACTGTGGTTGTGGGGACACAGGGGAGATCTGTCTTCTCCAGGGCCGGAGGCAGCTTTTCCTCCGGGGTTAACTCCCGAGTAAACCTCACGGTTGTTAACAGCAGTATGGTGGTACCCAGAAGAACAGGCCGTTTTGCTGAAGAGTTGAGGCTTTATTAACAGACCGCACTGTTATTAGCAGCAATTCTAGCTCGCTACCTGCGCCGGTCGCCTCTCTCTCTCTCTACTCACCCGCACACTTCACACACACCGTCCGTTCCGCGGGGCCATTCACACAGGGGCCGGGGGTGCGCCTCGGCTGCGCACGCACACTTACTCACTCACTCACATTCACGCACTGAGCTGCCCTATCTAAACACATGAGTTAGACACATCTTACAACATGAGTAACTACTGAGTGGGTTCCCCACAATATGACCACTTTTCCACTTTCTCCATTGCTTTCCTGATGTTTTTGAACACCAATTTCTCATTTCTTCCCCTCGTCCATATGGCTCCATCATCTGCACATAGTGCTGTTTTGATGGATCCCTCTTGATCCTCAAACATGTCATTATATTGAATAAAACAGTGCTTGTCACACTCCCCTGAGGAACACCATTTTCTATTTCAGTCATTAGAAACTTCTGATCCTACTTTAACCCTAATTGTCCTGTGTGTTAAAAAATCCATTATCCAATTATACATCCTACCACCAATGTCCATTTTATCCAATTTCATAAGAAGACCATCCTTCCACAGTGAGTCATAAGCTTTTTCAATATCCAGATAAACTATAACCATTACTTCTTTCATTTTGAGAGTCTTTTCAATATCCTTACTTACCCTAACTAGAGCATCCACTGTGGATCTTCCTCTTCTAAAACCATTCTGATAGTCGTTTATTAATTGTTTTTGCTCTAATACATACGAGAGTCTGTAAACTAACACCTTCTGCATCCATTTCCCTAAATGTGACGTTAATGCTATTGGCCTGTAGTTGCCTGGATGAGCTGGATCTTTCCCTGGCTTATTAAATGGTAAAATTACAGCCTTTTTCCACCCACTTGGGATAACCCCCTCCTTCCATATCCTGTTAAACAATTTCAGCACCAGTTGCATTGATTGCATAGGCAACTGCCGGAACATAGCATAGCTTAACTGATCATATCCTGGAGCTGTGCATCCACTATCTTGCAAAGCTCTCTTAAGCTCTGACATTGTGAGCTCGAGGTCTAACGCAATCATGTCCTCTTTCACTTCATTTTTTTAAGTTTCCATTTTCTCTGAGTGACATATTATTCGGCCCAGGAAACACGCACACAGGCTCAGGCAGATTTGAAAGCTTTATTGTTAACCAATGTACAGTGTATGGATGCGTGTGAGAGAGATAAGGATGTGTTGTGGGTGGAGGATGCAGGTCAGGACAGAGCAGCACGCCATGCAGCCAGACAATCCTATGGGCGAGAGGAGAACAGGGGTTAGCTGGGCAAACCTCACAGGAGAGTGACAATGTTGTGTGCTTACTTGTAGTAATCGTGGTGGCCGGCGTTGGCAAGGTCCCGAGCCTGGGAGACAGCATCTTGCTGTGCGTCAGAGGAGAAGCGGCGAGGTAGAGGAGGGGCGAGGCGAGGGAGAGGGTGTCCGCCGCCGGGAGATCCACCTGTGCACAGGGGAAGGCTGACAGGAGAGCAGGTGAGACAATAAATGACAGCTTACTTGTCGTGAAGAGGAATCAGCAGGCCTGGAGGGAAGGAAGCTGCTGAAGGTTCCAGTACGCAGGGAGACAGACGGCTCCAGGCCGAAGCTCAGGGCGAGGTGGAATAAGTAGCTGCACACTAACGAGGAGCAGGTGTGCGCGCAGCTGAGGTGGATGCCCGTGAGCGGCGAGTGATGACACTGAGTTTATGCTGCCTTTGCTCTCTATGACTCTCACCAAGATGTTCTCCTCTATGCACTGCTGCAAATGCTCTACCTAGGACTTCTGCCTTTTCTTTGTCTGATACAGCCATCTTGTCTCCATCCACTAAAGCTGGAATTTTAACTGATATCCTTTTCCCACTCATTTTTTTAAACATACCCCAGACATCACCTAGTTCTGTTTTCCTACCAAGGGTGGAACAAAATTCTCTCCATGTTGACCTTTTCCTGTTTTTAATAACCCTTCGAGCTACTGTCCTTTTCTTTTTTTACCCTATTAAGTTTTCATTAGTCATTTCATTATTCTTCCTCAGCTCTCTGAATGCCTTGTTTCGCTCTTTTATTGCAATACTACATTCGTCATTCCACCAGGGTACAACCTTCTTCCCACCCTGTGTTGTTTTTTTAGGTACACTTGCTATTGCAGCATTCAGAATATGATTGGTTACCTGACTTGAACACTCTTCTATGCCACCTTCTAATGTTACCAAATGACACGATTGAACACAGTATTGCCTGAATTCTGTTATGACCCGAGTGCTAATGTTATTTGCGCTCGGGCTATTCCTGTCAGGTCTTGACAGCGGCGTTATTATTCCGGCTCTCCGAGCTCTTATCGTGACAGCGCTTGGGGAGGCTTCCGCTCAGCTGCCAAGACCTGAACAGCTGTTCTGCATTTGCGGTCGTTAGCGGCCGGCTTCTTAAGCCGACTTGTTTGTGTCATAGCCTCAGCGGCTTGTATTATTGTGACTTCACCATGAATAAAGACTCTAACACAACTCTCTGGTGACGGTGTGGCGTCTTATGGTGGCTCACGAGGGCCACCGCATGACAGTACACTGCTGCCAAAAACGGCGTTTTTACGGTGACGCCAACCTGAGACACCTTTCGCCAGTGAGGTTGTGTTAATTGGCCATTGCTCTTTTCTTGTCTGGGTACGGTGTGCTGGAGGAATGCCGTCGCGGAGGGGCCACGCTCGGAGTCCGAGCCACAAGCTGGCGGACGTCCTGGAATATGTGGATGAGACGCTCATCTCTGCTTCCCTCCTCGACTACGACCGCAGCGTACTCTGGTACCTGGACTGTGCTGAGGACTCGCTCAATCATCTTTCTCCCCACTACGCCGACCACCCAGAAGTCGCCGCGAGGAGGGATGACATCGCCACGCAACGCGAGATACTCCGTATGGTGGAAGAGGAATACGGCAAGAAGCAGAGGAGGTGGTGTTCACGCTCCTCGCTTTGGGATCCCGTTCCTGTCCCCGATCCACTCCAGGAGTTCGTGCCATCCAGGGGTCGTTGTAGATGTCGGCGCCACGGCCAAGGGCAGCCCCAGCAAGCTCCTGTTCCGGATCCAGTTCCGGGCCGCCGGAGTGACCCAATCAACCAGCCAGCTGCTGTGTGTGACAAGAGTCCTGCTTCGGCGAGCCCCGCCCATGGGTCCTTGAGAGCGGCTCCCCTTGGTCCTCCCGGGGGGCCCTCTGTTACCATCCAGCGGGCGAAGGAAGGAGCAATGCCCCCTACAGCTGGCACCATCCTCCCTCTGGGAGACAGGCAAGTTCAAGTTCACTCCCCTACTGATAATAGTGATCTGTCTTGTCTGACTCCTGGGGGTGGAGTTTGGGGTTTGCAGCCCCCCGAGCCCCCACCACCAGCTGTAATCATCTTTACTGAACCTGCTGGCTCTGTGTTTTCCTCCGTTGAGTGGTCCTCAGCGTTAGGTCTACGTCGTCGAACGAGGAGGAGGCCTGCGGCTCAGGGAATAATCCCGGCCCCGCAGCCACATTTTGGACAGAGGAGAAGAGCGGACTGTGGTGTGGAGCCGGGTCTCCACGGAGGAGCAGCCCGAGCCAGCGGGTCGAGGGTCCCCTGCCGCCACGCCGTGCGGGTTATCGTGTGGACATCAGCGCGAGAGGATCCAGCTGCAGAGACCATCATGCCGGCTGCGGAGCCTGACGCAGCTGAGTGGGAGCCCGACGACGAGCTTCTACCTGAACCTGGATCGACAGAGTCCTGGACGGCTCCAGAGCCCGAGTGCAGGCAAGTGCTCTTCTTTGTTTTCCTTTGTGGTGTGTTAGAGCATTTTTGCCTGCCTCACGGGGAGGCGAGCGAGGGGCAGCCTTCTGCTGCGCCCGAACTCGTCTCGCTGGGCTCTGGCGCTGCCGGGGATACTGATCCCGGTCCTCTCTGTTCCTCTGAGCCTCTTCACAGTGTCGCCGGCTTGGTATCTGTCGAGGTCGTGGTGCAGGAGGTCCCAAGTTCGGGGGTGGAGGTCGTCGCCGATGCAGTGCCGACCCAGTCGGGGTCCAATGCGGGTGCAGCTGTGACCCAATCGGGGTCCGACGAGGTCCAATCGGGGTCTGACGCAGGCGCTGCTGTGACCCAATCGGGGTCCGACGTGGGTGCAGCTGTGACCCAATCGGGGTCCGACGAGGTCCAGTGGGGGTCCGACGCGGGTGCTGCTGTGACCCAGTGGGGGTCCGACGCGGGTGCTGCTGTGATCCAATCGGGGTCCGACACGGGTGCAGCAGTGACCCAATTGGGGTCTGACGAGACCCAGCGGGGGTCCGATGCAAGTGCAGCTGTGACCCAATCGGGGTCCGACGAGGTCCAGTGGGGGTCCGACGCAGGTGCTGCTGTGACCCAATCGGGATCTGATGCAGGTGGAGCTTCAACGGTCGCATCGGTGTGGATCGAGGTCGGTGGAGGAGCCACAGACCCTTTGCCACCTGATGTGATGTGAGCTCATCATCACGATTATTCCCCTCTCAGGAGCCACCAGCTGGGGTTGTCAGCGCTGGGGGCCATTGAAGGTTTTCTTCTGGCAGGCTGGTGCTCCCATGTAGTTTCTTCATCGGGGAGGCCGCCGCATGCTGTTTCTCCATGGTCAGGCAGCCCGACCATGTACTGTTTCCCGTGACCACCCGTCGACCATCGGACGCAGGGTGACCGCCGGAATTATGCCTGGGGCATTTGGTCTCTGCCTGCTGTCGTCTGTTTGGACTGTATGGTTTGAGGGTCATTTGGAACGATAAGATTGCCACATGTGTATGTTGAGGTAGTATGTTTGTTTTTTTTTTTTCCTATCAGAGGGGTTGTTGCATGTTACTTTGTGGTTTTTCATAGGCACTCTGGTGTTCGAGGATGATTTTTTTTTTTGGGGGGGGGGGTTAAACGGCACTTTTGTGAAGAATGTGGCAGAGGTTTTATGCACTTGGGTACTTAGAAGCATAAACTGATCCATTGTGGCATTTAGGGGTTTGTGTGTGAACGGCGTGGAAGGACCTTCACTCAGATGAGTTCCTTAAGACCACATGAAGTCATGTATACTGGGGTTAAACAGTTTGTCTGTGGTCACTGTGGGAAAACCTTCTGTGTCTGGTAAATTATGCTCTGTATGGTTTGTGCCCCGTGTATTGTAACTCTTGCCCTATTTGTTTCGTTGTTTTCTGTGGGAATGTGATGGGTATGTCAGGGGATGTGTTTTTTTTTTTCTTTTTACCTCCGCTAAGTAGGTTATGTTTTCATCGGTGTTGGTTTGTCTGTCTGTTTGTCTGTCTCTCTGTTTGTTTGTTTGTTAGCAAGATAACTCAAAAAGTTATGAACGGATTTTCATGAAATTTTCACAGATTGTCAGAAATGGGGTATCCTACAGATGATTACATTTTGGTGGTGATCCGGATCACCGTCCAGAAGAAAACCGCCATTACGGAAAATGCCATTTTCGTCAATAACTACTGAACCACTAATCCTATCATTGTGAATCCAATTGCTAGTCATATGTTTTCATGGTCAAGGAATCTGAAAACGTACACACAAACACTGTATGGGGGGAACTGTGGCGCTAAACCGCCATTACGGAAAATGCCATTTTCGTCAATAACTACTGAACCACTAGTCCTATCATTGTGAATCCAATTGCTAGTCATATGTTTTCATGGTCAAGGAATCTGAAAACGTACAGACAAACACTGTATGGGGGGAACTGTGGCGATAAACCGCCATTACGGAAAATGCCATTTTCGTCAATAACAACTGAACCACTAATCCTATCATTGTGAATCCAATTGCTAGTCATATGTTTTCATGGTCAAGGAATCTGAAAACGTACACACAAACACTGTATGGGGGGAACTGTGGCGCTAAACCGCCATTACGGAAAATGCCATTTTCGTCAATAACTACTGAACCACTAATCCTATCATTGTGAATCCAATTGCTAGTCATATGTTTTCATGGTCAATGAATCTGAAAACGTACACACAAACACTGTATGGGGGGAACTGTGGCGCTAAACCGCCATTACGGAAAATGCCATTTTCGTCAATAACTACTGAACCACTAATTCTATCATTGTGAATTCAATTGCTAGTCATATGTTTTCATGGTCAAGGAATCTGAAAACGTACACACAAACACTGTATGGGGGGAACTGTGGCGCTTGGCGGAGGTCTGCGCTCTCCGAGTGCTTTTCTAGTTTTTTCTGGGGCCTTGTTGGTGTTTGTTTCGCTCCCTCCTTGCCTGTTCCTCCATTCACTCGCCCTGTGGGTGGGGGTGGGGCTAAGTGTTACAGGGCATTCGGAGCCCGCCTTTGAGGGAGGGGTACTGTTATGACCCGAGCGCTAATGTTATTTGCGCTCGGGCTATTCCTGTCAGGTCTTGACAGCGGCGTTATTATTCCGGCTCTCCGAGCTCTTATCGTGACAGCGCTCGGGGAGGCTTCCGCTCAGCTGCCAAGACCTGAACAGCTGTTCTGCAGTTGCGGTCGTTAGCGGCCGGCTTCTTAAGCCGACACCAGTGGCTGCATCCTTGCAGCAGTGTCCGTCACTGATCGTCGGAGCGATCGTGCTATATGGATTATACTACATTGCCCGTCTGTGCTATGACCGTCTTATCCTGTGGACCCGTGAGTGAGCTTGTTAGCCTTACGCCTCCCTGTGTGTAGACTTGTTTGTGTCATAGCCTCAGCGGCTTGTATTATTGTGACTTCACCGTGAATAAAGACACTAACACAACTCTCTGGTGATGGTGTGGCGTCTTATGGTGGCTTGCGAGGGGCAACGCATGACAAATTCTTCCCAATCTGCCTTGTCAAAACACCATCTTGTAAAACATCTTCCCTCTTGTATGCATACTTCAGTTTTAATGACTGTAAGTACTGGGAAGTGATCACTTCCCATAGTTGTCCGGTTCATAACCATCCATTCACAGGTGCTCACTAAAGAATCAGATACCAGAGTCAGGTCAATACATGAGAATGTGCCCCTATGCACATCCACCCTGGTACCTTCACCAATGTTTAGACCAATTAATGATCTTTCATCTAACATCTCTTCCACAGCATTTCCATTGTTATCTGTATGTGTGCTTCCCCACAAGCTATTGTGGGCATTAAAGTCTCCACACCAGACCTCTTTCATATGCCCTTCCCCTGCCATAGCACTGAAAATATCTGCTGTTAACTTCCTACATGGATTGTAATAATTAATCAGCTTAATATTTCCTTGTCCATTTGGCCTACATATTTCAATAATATTACACTCTATATCCTCAGGGGAGGGAATCACCCTATACGCCAGGCAATCTTTAATGAAAGTGGCACATCCTCCTCCATTTACAGTGTTAATTCTATCCTGTCTGATTGAACTGTATCCTGGAGTAACGAAATCTAAGTGAGGTTGAAGCCATGTCTCCTGTACACACACTACCTGTGGAACAACTTCTAGTGTGTAAAGATACTTCTTGAGTTCTTGTCCGTTTGCTATAAGACTACTTGCATTCCACTGTAGTATGTGTAGTACCATAATTAAGGTCTTGTTTCAGCATGTGCAGTCTTCCCAGTTTCAGCTTTCAATAAAGCATGAATCTGGTCAGCTGTGATATCTGTGTGAGATAGCTGTGTGAAATAGCTGTGTGAGAGGAAGGAGAGGAAAGGGAGTACAGGGCACTGGTAGACAGATTTGTGGAGTGGACGGAGCAGAATCACCTGAGGTTGAATGTCAGCAAGACCAGAGAGATGGTGATTGACTTCAGGAAGAGGAAGACTCCTTCTCAGCCACTGCAGATTAGGGGGGAGGATGTGGGAGTGGTTGAGGACTACAGATATCTGGGTGTCAGGATCAGCAGCAGGTTGGACTGGAGATCCAACACCGATGCTGCGCACAAGAAGGGGATGAGCAGACTCTACTTCCTGAGAAAGCTGAGATCCTTCAACGTGTGCAGCAGGATGCTGGAGCTTTTCTACCAGACCGCTGTAGCCAGCGCCATCTTCTTTGCTGCTGTCTGTTGGGGTAGCAGTATCAGGGCCAGAGATACCAACAGACTTGACAAGATTATCAAAAGGGCTGGCTCTGTAATTGAATCGGTGAATTCAAAAAGGGCCCAAGTCCCCATTGAAAAAGTGTGGACTTGGGCCCTTTTTGAATTCACCGATTCAATTGGTCTCAGACCGGAGACCTTTGAGACAGTGATGGAGAGGAGAACACTAAATAAACTGCGATCCATCATGGACAATCCTGATCACCCCCTCCACCACACACTAGATAGACAGCGAAGCTCTTTCTCCAGTAGACTACTACAGCTTCGTTGTCGAACGGCCAGGTACAGGAAATCTTTCCTGCCACATGCAATTTCACTGTACAATAACTCACTATGATGTTGTATTCTGGCATAGCTATGCTGCCACACTGCACCTTACAGACTAACTGGCACCTCACTTTTTCACTCTGCTCCTGATAGTCCTTCTTTGTGCAATGGGATGATTCATGTGTTTATACGGGTCATCATATATTAAGCTATGACGTATATAGGCTTTATAGTCGTGTTAGTTTTACTTTCCATGGGTAATCCCTTTGTCTGTCATGTGTGTGTTTCTGTTGTTTGGTTGTCTACTGTCATGCTGCTGTTACACTGTAATTTCCCAGTTTGGGATCAATAAAGTACATCTATCTATCTATCTATCTGTCTGTCTGTCTGTCTGTCTGTCTGTCTGTCTATCACATCTAGGAAGCTTTCTGCTGCTTCCACAATGGTTTTGATTCTGTTGTGGTGACCCACCACAACCTACGGGACAGGCAGAGCGCTCAGCTTGAGCAATTAACAGAACAATGAGATGTACGGACTGATATCAATATGTAGATGTGCCTTGCAGCCTCCTTTGTCCTACAGCTCCAGAGCAGAGAGGAATTCTGGTGCCAGTAATCCTGCTATTGATATGTGTGACTCTCATGTAAATGTCCCATGCATTCATGCTGTACTGTGATGCTAATATGCCATGCATGCATTGTCTGTGGCTGAGTATATAAGCTGACTGTATATGCCTCACTAGAGCTCTCTCACTTGCTTGTTGCTGACTTAGAGACGCAGGGCTCACTCCAGTGCGCTGCCACAGCGCTGAGTGAGCCTCGTGATGGAGGATGAATAAAGCACCCTTTTAACCTTCAGTTCGCCGTGTCCGCCTGCACTTATTTGATCCTTGCCTCCACACTGGTAACCCTTATTCGTATCCTCCACACTGTCACTTTTCTTCTGTAGCTGTGCAGCAACATTCATGGTGTGGCAGATAAAAGCTATAAAGTTCGTCCTCTTAACTATCAATGTGTTATCATCCATTTTGCATTTGTGAACACAAACATTCCTTGCAGCTGCATGATCCTGTGCTTGCATGGGACCCGTTGATTGCTGAGCTTCCATTTGAACTGCACTTCTTTGAGGAAGGCCTGCTTTGTTTCTGACTATTCCTGCCTCTCTAACTGTCTTTAGAGCTTCCGCATACGAGATTTTCTTAGTTATTCTGATTTCCTGGGCTTGTCTAGCTTCCCTCTGCACAACACATCCTCCATATGCAGCACTGTGCCCACCCCGCAGTTGCAACACTTTACTTTGGCGTCCTTGTCACATTTACCATATTCATGCTCCCCTCCACATCTAGCACACCTTAGCTTTCCCCTACATTGCTGAGCAGTGTGACCGACCCATCCTTTGACACTTGTAGCACCTGAGTGGCTTTGGGATGTATTCTCTGACACTGAAATACATGTATCCTATTAGGACTGATTTAGGGAGTGTTTCCTCAAACTGAATCATGACAGACTGTGTGTCCTTCAGCAAGCCTTCTTTTTTACTCTGTAGCCTTTTCTCATCCTTAACCTTTCCTCCTTGGATCTCGTTTTTCACTTCTTCCATAGACATGCACAAAGGGACACCTGATATAACTTCCCTCAAGTTAGTTGTCACGCCAGGAACATGCACCTTCATTTGTTCTCCGTTTAGACATGTCATTGTCAGTATTTTCTGTTGCTGTTGTTTACTTGTGGCATGAATTAACAGCCGGTTATTCTTCAAGAACTTAGCAAACTTAACTCTCCCAATTTCTTTCTCAATTGCTTTTATTAGCTTAACCGGGTGATAGTGCCCCCCACCTTGATTGAACTCAATGACAACCTTGCAGTCATTCCCTACATCCTCAAACTGCCATCCATTTTGGCCAGTTTGTGTTTACTTCGCATTGTTACTTCCACCTGCATCACTGTCATCTGAGCCACTTCTAAGTCTTGGTGCCCCCCTAGCTGCTCTTTTCCAGCCCCCAGGCCTGGATAGTGTCCAGCCTACCTCATCTTGGTCGTACCCGTCAGAGCTTTGGGTCGCGGGGGAAGGTGGGGGAGCTAGAGCCTATCCCAGCATCTCTGGGTGAGAGGCAGGGTACACCCTGGAAAATCGCCAGTCCATCGCAGGAGCAACACAGAGACAGACAACCGTACCTAAGGATAAGAATCCCCAGTTAATCCCAATTAACCTAACTTGCATGTTTTTGGTATGTGGGAGGAAACCGGAGAAATCCCAGAATAAACCCACAGACATGGGGAAAACATGCAAACTCCACACAGATCACCGTTGGTCAGGGGCTGGGATCGAACCCAGGATCCCCCGGCCAAGGGTGAGCGGCTGTGCTGCAGCAGTGCTAACCACTCCTCCACCGTGCTGCCCAGTACCATAAAATATTTTCCTGTTTCATTAAATTAACCATCTGTAAGCAGAAATTATGTAATAAACATAAAAAAACAAAACAAAACAAAAAAAAAAAAAACATGAGGGACGGCTAGAAAATAACTAGACATTTAAGCTATAAAAAACCCCAACAATTTTCCAACAACAATGTTCCAGCTTCGGGGTCCATTGTACGATCGGCCTCATTCATGAAATATGAGCAGAAGGAATTTACTAAACTGATAGACTTGTACTTAAAAGGGTGGAATGACATACCAATAATGCAATAAAAAGGTATGTATCACACAAAATTTTGCACTAACTGGTATTGCTTTTATAGCCATCTCTTTTTCCCAAATAATGAAATACACAGCACACTATCCGATTACTTGGTCTTGTTGACTTATAAGGATATTTAATTTATGAAATGCTTCCACCCACTAATAATATTTTTGATTAATATTTCTTGATTCCTCTGATAGAGCTTTCTCCTAAACATCCTAGTTTAGCTGGACGACTCAACCAGAAACAAAGAATTCTTTCTTTTCAAAGACTTGCAATCAAAATTTCTTTCTTCTCTTCCCTCTGGTCTTCTTCTTCTTCTTCTTCTTCTTCTTTGGAGTTTAACGGCAGCTGCCATTTGTATAGCTGCATTGCTGCCATCTTCAGGTTTCTACTCACCTCTAATCATCATGTTTTAGATGCATCTGTCCAGTCTGGTCGCTCTGAAGAACTGCATTATCCATTTCCTCCTCTGTGCAGTCCCTATAGTCCAGTATGCTTTTTAGTTACAATTTTTTTTCTTTTCTGCCCATCCTATTTTCTGTAATTGTTGAATCATTTCTTTCGTTTCCTGATTAAATTTCCTACAAGTTAAAAGTACATGCTTTATTGACTCTGGTTCCTGACATTTTTCACATAAGCCGGTTGGGTGCTTTCCTAAAATGTATAAAATACTGTTGAGATTACCATGTCCAATCCTCAGCCTACTTATTAGTACTTGTTCTTTGTGTTTTGTTCCCCTGCTTCTTGTTTCACCTACTGTGTTCTGAGTGGAGTGTAAATGTCTGCCTTTTGTTTCTGTGTCCCACATCTGCTGCCACTGTTGTTTTGCTTTCCCCCACACTATACTTTTCCCTTCTGACAGTTTTAACCGAGTGTCTACCATTTCCTTCTTTGTTGCCTCCTTTGCCAGCTTGTCAGCTCTCTCGTTCCCTGGGACACCCGAGTGTGCTGGGACCCACAAGAATGTGACATTCTTTCCCTCCCTCACTACTCCTGAATGCACATGCAGTATTGCATATACTAGGCCTTGATGTCTTTTAGCTGCACCTAACTTGATGCTTGTCAGAGTTGACACAGAGTCATTACATCTTAGAATGCTCCTATAGCTTACAGCGACACTACACTCTAATGCCATCAGCATGGCATACAGTTCAGCAGCACAAACACTTTAAAAATCAGTTGTCCTCTTGCTGATTCCCGCCTGACAGCTTGGTACCACCACCGCCAACCCTGTCATCCCAATTTGAGGGTCCTTTGACCAATCAGTAAAAATCTGCATCCAGTCTTCATACTTATATTCTATATAACTAAAATATTCACTTCTCATATCAACACTCTTACTATTCAGCTTTATTCTGAGTAGCTCCATATCTACAAGAGGACTTTCTAGTAGCCAAACAGGTCTGATTGGCCATACAACCGTATCACTAAACTCTTTATCATATACTCCTATGTCTTTTGCCACTTGATCCCCTATCCGGCCAAAACTTTCTTTTTGGGCGGTTTCCTTCTCCCAGCAAGTCTGCAGTACCATTTTTGTTGGGTGGTTCACGGTGGCGGAATGGTTAGCACTGTGGCGGCACAGCAACTCACTCTTGGCCAGGGGATCCTGGGTTTGATCCCAGCCCCCGACCAACAGTGATCTGTGTGGAGTTTGCATGCTCTCCCCGTGTCTGCGTGGGTTTTCTCCGGGATTTCTCCGGTTTCCTCCCACATACCAAAAACATGCAAGTTAGGTTAATTGGCATCAAACTGGGGATTCTAAATTGTCCTTAGGTATGACTGTGAGAGTGAATGGTTGTCTGTGTCTCTGTGTTGGCCCTGCGATGAACTGGCGATCTGTTCAGGGTGTACCCTGCCTCTTGCCCGAAAGATGCTGGGATAGGCTCAAGCCCCCCCACGACCCGAAAAGGATTAAGTGGAAGAAGATGGATGGATGGATGGATGGATGGTTATCACCATGTCCCCTCAGACTCACCCAGTAATTAGCCATTAGTTGTTTTTGCCATATCTTCAGTGGCATTTCACCTGCTTCCACCTAGATTGAACATACTGGTGAGGTTCTGGCTGCTCCTGTATATATTCTAAGAGCTCGTGTTTGTACAGCATCTAGACCAGCCAATACAGATTTAGCTGCTGACCCATAAGCAATACTTCCATAGTCTAGTTGTGATCTTATTAATGCTATATAAATCTCTTTTAAAGAAACAAAGTCAGCTCCCCACTCCAGTCCTGCCAAACATCTCATTACATTTATGACTTTGTTACACTTACTAACCACCTGTCTGTGTTATGACCCGAGCGCCGGTTCTGATCGCGCTCGGGCTAAGTTATGTCTCGCTGCCGGCCTTGACAGCTGTGGGCTGTATTCTGGCCTCACCGGGCTCTTATTGTGAAAGTGCTCGGTGGGGCTTCCACCTATCAACGGTCGGTCAGCTGAGTGTCATTACCGTTGTTAGTGTTTCGCCATTTAAGCCCAGCACTGGCGACGGTAGGACGCAGCAGTGTCAGTCGTTCTACGTCTGAGCTACGGATGCCTTGGACTATTACCTACCTCGTCTGCTTGTGGTTGACTGTCGCTTCTCCGGCACCAGTAAGTGAGCTGTTAGCCTTACCCTCCCGGTGAGAGTAGACCTCTGTGTGTCTCCTGCTCAGCAGCCTGTGTAGCCATTACTTAAACAGCCATTGCCTGTGTATGGCCGTCTCCTCCTAGGGACTCGTAAGAGAGCTGTTTAGCCTTACGCCCCCGGATGTGTGTAGACGTATGTGTCATTGCCCCTGCATCTTGTGTTGTTATTTTTCTCACCGTGATAAACTCACTGAAAAACTCACTGGTGACTCTGTGCGTCTTATAGGTGGCTCGTGAGGGCCACTACATGACAGTCCACTGCTGCCAAAACAGCGTTTACGGTGACGCCAACCCGAGACGCTATTCACCAGTGGGTTTGAGTTTTTTTGGACATTTGCTTTTTCCTGTCTGGGTACAGTGTATGTGAAGAATGCCGTCGCAGAGGAACCGCGTTTGGAGTCCGAGCCACGAGCTGACTGATGTGCTGGAAGTTGTGGATGAGCTGCTCATCTCCGCTTCCTTGCTTGATTATGACCACGGCATACACTGGTACCTGGACGCCGCCGAGGATATACTTTGTCATCTCTCTCCCCGCTACGCTGACCACCCGGAAGTCGACGCGAGGAGGGAGGACATCGCTGCGCAACGCGAAATATACCTGATGATGGAGGAGGAACGCGGAATGAAGCAGGAGAGAGGCACTCCTGACTCTTTGCTTATGGATCCGATCCTGTCCTCGATCCGTTCCGGGAGTTCGCACCGTCTGGGGGCCGGCGAAGGCGTTGGCGCCGCGGCCGGGCGCATCTTCGGCAAGCTCCTGCTCCGGATCCAGTTCCGGGCCGCCGGGATAACCCCCTCAACCAGCCGGCTGCTGTGAGTGAGCTGAGTCCTGTGCCGGCGGACTCCGTCCATGGGTCCGTTTCTACCACCCAGCGAGCGAGGGAAGGAGCAATGTCCGCTACAGCTGATACCATCCTCCCCCCGGGAGACAGGCAAGTTCAAGTTCACTTTCCTATCGATCATAGTGATCTGTCTTGTCTGACTCTTGGGGGTGAAGCTCGGGGTTTGCAGCTCCCCGAGCTCCTTTCCCCAGCTGTAGCCATTTATATTAAACCTGCTGCCTCTGTGTCTCTTCCTGCGGAGCGGTCCTCGGCGTCAGTCCCACGCCGTCGAACGAGGAGGAGGCCTGCGGCTCTGGGGAATATCCCAGCCCTGCAGCCTTGCTTTGGACAGAGGAGGAGAACGGACTGCAGTGAGGAGCCAGAGCCGACGAGAGAGCGTCCCCAGGGTTCCTCAGGGATGCAGCCCGAGTCAGCAGGTCCAGGGTCCTCTGCCCCCACGCCATACGGGTTATTGGCGTGGATACCAGCGCGTGAGGATCCAGCTGCAGAGACCATCAGGCCGGCTGTGGAACCCGACGCAGCCGAGTGGGAGCCCGACGACGAGCTGCTTCTTGAACTTGGATAGGCGAAGTCCTGGACGGCTCCAGAGCCCGAGTGCAGGCAAGTGCTCTTTCTTGTTTTCCTGTATGGTGTGTTAGAGCATTTTTTGCCTGCCTCATGGGGAGGCGAGTGAGGGGCAGCCGTCCGCTGCACCGAGCTCGTCTCGCTGGGCTCTGGCGCTGCCGGTGGAACTGAATCCCGGTCCTCTCCTGTTTTCTGAGCCCCTCCACAGTGTTACCGGTCCCGGATGCCAGTCAAGGTCACGGGAACTGGGGGTTCCAGGTTCGGAGATGGAGGTCGTCGCCGGAGCAGTCCTGACCCAGTTGGGGTCCGACGTGTGGGCTGAGGTGACCCAGTCGGGGTCCGACGCAGTGGGCCCGAGGTGACCCAGTCGGGGCCCGTCCTGACCCAGTCGGGGTCCGACGCATGGGCTGAGGTGACGCCAGGCGGGGTCCAACGTGGGTGCAGCGGTGACCCAATCGGGGCCCGTCCTGACCCAGTCGTGGGTCCGACGCATGGGCTGAGGTGACCCAGTCGGGGTCCAACGTGGGTGCAGCGGTGACCCAATCGGGGCCCGTCCTGACCCAGTCAGGGTCCGACGCATGGGCTGAGGTGGACCCAGTCGGGGTCCAACGTGGGTCCAGCCGATTACCCAATAGGGGTCCGACGAGGTTCAGTCGGGGTCCGACTCAGGTGTGGCTGTGACCCAATCGGGGTCCGACGAGGTCCAGTGGGGGTCCAGCGCAGGTGCAGCTGTGACCCAATCAGGATTCGAGGGGGTCCAAGTTTTTGGTTGTCCTTGGGGCGTTCAGAGTCCGCCCGTGGAGGGAGGGTACTGTTATGACCCGAGCGGCCGTTTCTTGATCGCGCTCGGGCTAAGTTATGTCTCGCTGCCGGCCTTGACAGCTGCGGGCTGTATTCTGGCCTCACCGGGCTCTTATTGTGTAAGTGCTCGGTGGGGCTTCCGCCTGTCAACGGTCGGTCAGCTGAGTGTCACTACCGTCGTTAGTGTTTCGCCATTTAAGCCCAGCACCTGGCGACGGTAGGACGCAGCAGTGTCAGTCGTTCTACGTCTGAGCTACGGATGCCTTGGACTATTACCTACCTCGTCTGCTTGTGGTTGACTGTCGCTTCTCCGGCACCAGTAAGTGAGCTGTTAGCCTTACCCCTCCCGGTGAGAGTAGACCTCTGTGTGTCTCTGCCTCAGCAGCCTGTGAGCCATTACTTAAACAGCCATTGCCTGTGTATGACCGTCTCCTCTAGGGACTCGTAAGAGAGCTGTTTAGCCTTACGCCCCCGGATGTGTGTAGACGTATGTGTCATTGCCCCCTGACATCTTGTGTTGTTATTTTTCTCACCGTGATAAACTCACTGAAAAACTCACTGGTGACTCTGTGCATCTTATAGGTGGCTCGTGAGGGCCACCGCATGACAGTCTGATGTGTTCTTTCCATGTTAATGTCTGATCAAGAAAACTCCTAGGAATCAAAAACTCTTCACTCTCTCTGGAATGTTTCCATTGAGTTTCAGACTGCCTAGCCTCAGCTTCTTTCTTGTGAAGAACATTGTCTGTTTTTGCACTGAGAACCCTGAAACCTTAATTTGTTCCCCCACTTTTCAAGTTCATTAATACCAGACTGCATTTTCTTAACTATATATTCAGTGGTTTCTTCCCTTGTCCACAATGCTTCATCCTCTGCAAACAGTGATCTTCCCATATCAGTTGGAACATTTTAAAATATATCATTTATCATAATCAAGAACAGAGTTGGACTGATTACACTACCCTGGGGTATTCCATTTTCTACCACATATTGCTTCAGTGTTTCCTCTGGCTGAAAGACCCTTGGCGTGGTGGCAACATATTTTCTGTGGGATGGGGGTGGGGGTGGGGGCAGAAAACACATGACACTATTGAACCAGAATATATTACAATTTACACCATTTATTTCTTTTTTTTATTTTACACAGTAATTTGCATATGGAACTTA
The DNA here is from genome assembly GCA_020510985.1 of Pholidichthys leucotaenia. Lineage (NCBI taxonomy): Eukaryota > Metazoa > Chordata > Actinopteri > Cichliformes > Pholidichthyidae > Pholidichthys > Pholidichthys leucotaenia. The sequence continues at coordinate 134,966,641 of CM035841.1, read as the reverse complement.
CCATTGAAGAATTGTACAACCAAGGCTTGAATGTTGGAATACTGGGCAGTTGGGGTCTCACCCAGACGTCCTGTGTTTGGACTTTTTCTGGTGTATCCTTCTCTCCTTCCTCTGATCTCACCTCTCCTGGACCCTCTGCCTGAACACTTTCCTCTCCTTGGCTCCTCTCTTCTGTCTAATATTGCCCTCTCTGAGCTCTGTTTAATTCAGGTTCTGTCTCTGTCTATGGTGGTATAAGATAAGATAAGATAAGATAAGATAAGATAAGCCTTATTAGTCCACAATGGGGAAATTCCAGGATTGCAACAGCACATGGGACTAGCAACTCTCAGAGCAACAATCAGAAGGCAAGAAAAAACAAGAGCAGCTAGTATACATATGTACATATTAATATAAATATATATACAGTATATATATATATATATATATATATATATATATATATATATATAGACACACAGTGCGGAGCATTGTGGTTGGTGGATGTGCAGCAGAAAGTCTAAGCTCTCTCTTCGCGGATGAGGCGGGCCAGCTGGATGTCTTTGGGCATGATGGTGACCCTCTTGGCGTGGATGGCACACAGATTGGTGTCCTCGAGGAGACCCACCAGGTAGGCCTCGCTGGCCTCCTGCAGAGCCATGACGGCGGAGCTCTGGAAGCGCAGGTCGGTCTTGAAGTCCTGAGCGATCTCCCTCACCAGGCGCTGGAAGGGCAGCTTACGGATGAGCAGCTCCGTGGATTTCTGGTAGCGACGGATCTCTCTCAGAGCCACGGTACTGGGCCTGTAACGATGAGGCTTCTTCACTCCGCCGGTGGCCGGAGAGTTTTTCTGAGCAGCCTTGGTGGCCAGCTGCTTCCTGGGGGCTTTTTCCTCCAGTAGATTTACGGGCGGTCTGCTTGGTTCTTGCCATCGCTCTTTATTATTCTGTCTTATATTTCTTGCACGCCGCCTAAACTCCAGCCCGGCACCCGCGTTGTTTTCGCTTCAGTTCCCCGGTATGTCGAGTTTCTCCGTTAGCACCGGGTGGCGGTTGAGTGCTAGCTATCTCTTCCCTGCTGTATCGTCTCCTGCTGTAAACAGTGGCTCCGTACGCCGACTCGGGAGACCTTTGGGGCGATCTGTGTGTCTGTGATATATATAGAGTGAAAGGTGTGCCGGATCAGAAAGTTATCACCGGATCAGAAAGAAGAAGGAAGACAAAAAGACTCAGAATTGAGCAGCTGTTGCAAAAGGCAGCCGACTCATGTGGCGCCGGAAGTAAAAAAAAAAACAAAAAAAACAACAGGTTTGAAAATAAAGTGTCATGTAAATTAAAAGTAGACAACCAAAAATTTCTAGTTAAGGGTACAAAGAGCACCCACTTAAAAACTTGAGTAATGACTTCAGTCTTGAAGGTTTGAGGTTTTCCTCCAAAATGCATAAGTTTTCTTATAGTTTTCTACTTTTCTCTGTAAATTTATCTAAATTTGAAACCATTTTCCTCAAATTTGTAATTTCCTCTTGTAAAATTGACTTTTCTTGTACATTTGAGACTTTATTATAAATTTGTAGATCATTTTATGGCTAATTTTTGTCTATTTTTTAAAAATAAAATTACTGTTTTTTTAATAAATTTAAAACAGACTGTTTTTTTGTTTTGTTTTGTTTTTACTTTTTCCTTATAGCAGTTTACATTTTAGACCATAATTTTGCAGAGCCAGAACAGAACAATAATTTAACTCTGATTTCAAAGAAAAAAATTAATAAAACTGTATTTAATGAAATAAATTAACTTAAATGACCAAAGATGCGGTTATTTCTGTTATAATATTTCTGCATATTTATAGATTTTTTTGTTTTGTTTTTTTGGAAATCTCCTCACCACCCAGACAGCAGGAAAAACCTCCCTTATTTTGAAACCCAAATGTTGGCATGTTTAGTTTGCCTGAAGGCTGCTGAAGCCTGACGTTTTAAAGTCATTGACTTTGTGAATTTTGGTTATCTTAACTTGCCAGGTACATAATAATGAACATAAATTAGTTAATTAATATTAACTAAGGTAAAGGTAAAAACATCTCCTTTTTATTCTTGTCTGAAATAAGAAAAACAAAAAACTAACCACATCTGTTAGCTAAGCAACTCATCCATTATTGCTCCCATTACCAGCGGGTTAAAACCATGATAAATGCCTTCACTGCTTACATACAGTACTGATGTGTAGTGAGTGTGGTATGTGTGTGGCCCTCGGGGCTTGCCGTAGATGCCCTGCACAGTGAAGTCAGGCGGGCTGTGGCACCTGTATATATAGCTCTCTGTGTGTTCAATAAAGTGAGTTCACTGCATGGCATAAGACCTACTCCGACCTTTAGTTGGGGGTTCCTATATGAAGTACTGGAGTGATTTGGACTACAAGAAACGGTAATACAGTGTAGTCAAACCTTATGTCAAAATCCCACAGCTAGGATTAAAATAAACAGAAACTTAACAGACAGTTTTAAATTGCACCAGGGGATCGACAAGGTTGTTGTCTTAGTCCAACTCTGCTTGCAATTTTTATTGAGCCTTTGGCTGAACTGATAAGACAAAGTAATGATTTAAAAGGAATTCATATAGGAAAACAAGAACACATTATTGGATTATTTGCTGATGATATAATTCTTTCTTCAGGATCCAGATAATTCTTTTCCAAATTTGATGACAAAATTAGAAAATTTTGGCCTCCTCTCAGGTTATAAGTTAAACATAACTAAAACAGATTATTTCTTATAATTATTTTCCAAATGAGGAATTGAGTAGAAAATACAAAATTAAATGAGATGCAAAAGCAATTAAGATATGTCATGGCGTGTTAAATTCTTTGACGGCTCACACGCACGATGCCAAACACAGGATGAACCACACAGAGGAGCACGTCTGACAATTTATTAATAGCAAAAACACAGCAGCGCACAGCTACAGAAACAGGCACTCGCCAGAGGAAATGACCTGTGGAGAGAAGACGAGAGCCGTGAGCTGAGGAGTGGAGTAAGGGGAAAATGGGTGAGCTAAATTGCCACTTACTTGGGAAAATCCAGGGATGACCGGCAGGACCCAGCGGGGAATAGACAAACCAGAAGGGTGGGGGGAGTAGTGGAGCTGATGGTGCCTGACTGGGGCAATGAAGTCGCTAATGGGTAGTGAGGTGGAGCAGGAGAGCGTGTGCAGTCCCAGTGACACACCTACACGGTGGCAGCAACCTGAAAAGGAGAGGAAAAAGAAGGTTAACGACGTGTTAACGTTTCCAATAATCTGAAGCTAGTCCGAAGAGCGGGCAGTATACCCAGACGAGTCAGCATAGACTGCGCGGAGGAGACCTCCTTAAATATGCTGGCTGATGAGTGGGCGCAGGTGTGTCTTCTGCCTCAGGTGCCGTGATGAGCTGGAGGAGAAGAGACCGGAGGGGAGGGGCGCGCTCCAGCTGCTCATGACAGGGCCCCCCCTTCTAGGGATGCCTCCTGGCGGAACGGAGGGCTTGTCCGGGTGGGCATGGTGAAAAGCCCAGAGTATCTCCTTGTCCAGCACCCGTCATGAGGGAGCCCAGGATTGCTCCTCCGGTCCGTAACCCTCCCAATCTATGAGATACTGCAGGCCCTGACCTCGGCAGCGAACATCCAGAATCCTCCGAACAATGTGGGCGGGGTGGCTGTCAATGATACGGGGAGGAGGGGGAGGTTCAGTTGGGGGCGGGTAAAGGGGACTGGCCGAGAGGGGTTTGATGTTGCTGATATGGAAGGTAGGGCTCACCCGTAGGGACAGGGGCAGCTTCAGCTGGACCGACACGTCATTGATTATCCGGGCAATGGGATAAGGCCCCAGGAAGCGGGGGGACAGCTTCTTTGATTTGCCTTTGAGGGGGATCTGGCTAGATGCCAGCCAGACCTGCTGTCCCACGACGTACTTGGGGGCCGGCACCCGCTTATGATCAGCAGCGGCCCAGGTGTGTTTGATGGTGCGGGTCAGGGCAGCCCGAGTGGATCTCCAGACACGCTGGCAGTGCCGGGTGTGCGCCCCTACGGATGGCACCAAAACCTCCCTCTCGGCCATAGGGAGAAGAGGCGGCATGTACCCCAACGATGCCTCAAAGCGGGTTAGTCTTGTGGTGGAGGATACCGCAGAGTTTATGGAGTATTCAACCCAGGTCAGGTGTGTGCTCCAGGACGAGGGGTTATCGGCTGCTGCGCACCGCAAGGCAGCCTCCAGGGACTGGTTGGTGTGCTCCGCCTGCCCATTACTCTGAGGATGATCTCTGGATGAGAGGCTCACCGTCATTCCCAACATCCAGCAAAAGGCCCTCCAAACCTGGGATGTGAATTGGGGACCCCAGTCAGACATAATGTCAATAGGGATGCCGTGGATCCTGATGACGTGGTCAGTGAGGAGGACCGCTGTCTCCAAGGCCGACGGGAGTTTGGGGAGGGCCACCTGATGGACCGCCTTGGAGAAGCGATTCACGATGGTCAGAATGACTGTTTTGCCGTGGGAGGAGGGCAACCTGGTCACAAAATCCATGGCAGTGTGGGACCACGGCTGACCAGAGATGGGAAGGGGATGAAGGGGTCCCAATGGGGGAGAGGAGTCAGTCTTAACCTGGACGCACATCTGGCTGGCTCTGACATACTTCTGGACGTCCCGCCGCAGCATGGACCACCAGAACGCTCGTTTGACGAAATCAATGGTCCGGGCGATGCCAGGGTAGCAGGCAAAGTGACTGGTGTGACCCCACTGGTTAACATCACTGCGGAGGGCGACAGGAACGTACAGACGGTTCCGGGGGTGCCCTACTGGCACAGGTTCCTGGGACTGGGCCTGGCAGACCCTCTGCTCGATATCCCAAGTAAGGGCTCCAATGACGCATGCTGGTGGTACGATGGTTTGGTGGGGGGGGGGGCTACGTCCTCGGAATCAAACTGGCGTGAGAGCGCATCCGGTTTGGTATTCCGGGTGCCAGGCCGGTAAGTGATAGTAAAGTTAAATCGCTGGAAGAATAGCAACCAGCGAGCCTGCCTGGCATTCAGTCGGTGGGCCGACCATAAGTACTCGAGGTTCTTGAGGTCGGTCCACATGACGGTGGGGTGAACAACACCCTCTAACCAGTGCCTCCACTCCTCAAGTGCCAACTTAATGGCCAGCAGCTCTCTGTCCCCTATGTCCTAATTCCTCTTGGCCGGCGTGAGCCGCCAAGAGAAATATGCACATGGGCGAAGCTTCTGATCGGGGGGCATGCGCTGCGATAGTACAGTGCCAACCCCCAAATCAGACGCGTCCACCTGGAGGACAAAAGGAAGCTGCGTGTCGACCTGGGCCAAGATGGGTCTTTCAGTGAACTGGCGCTTTAATTTGTGAAACGCCAGTTCAGCTGCCTCAGTCCACCGAAAGGGGACTTTAATGGAGGTCAGTTGTGTTAAAGACAGTGCGATCCCACTGTAGTTCCAGATGAACCTGCGATAGAAGTTCGCGAACCCAAGGAAGCTTTGGAGCTCCCTGCGGGAGTGGGGTGTTGGCCAATCTAACGCTGCCTTTACCTTGGTCGGGTCGGCAATCAGCTCCCCCTCAGCCACAATGAAGCCCAAGAAGGTGGTGGATGGTGTAGAGAACTCACACTTCTCAGCCTTCAGGAACAGCTGGTTCTCCAAGAGCCGTTGTAGAACAGCCCTTACGTGGACCTCATGTTCCTCTGGCGAGCGGGAGAAAATCAAAATGTCATCAAGGTAGACGAACACGAATTGAAAAAGCATATCGCGGAGGACGTCATTAATTAACCGCTGGAAGACAGCGGGGGCGTTAGTGAGCCCGAATGGCATCACTAAGTATTCGAATTGGCCCTGATGTGTTTTAAAGGCTGTCTGCCATTCATTGCCTTCGCGAATGTGGACCAAATGATACGCGTTCCTAAGGTCTAACTTGGTGAACACCCGTGAACGCTGAAGGAGCTCGAACGCTGAATTGATCAATGGCAGAGGGTACTTGTCTTTGATGGTAATAGTGTTGAGCTCCCGGTAGTCGATGCACGGGCGCAGCGAGCCATCCTTCTTCCCGTCGAAGAAGAATCCGGCCCCGAGTGGGGCTGAAGATGGCCGAATGAGGCCGGTGTTCAGCGACTCCTTGATGTACCGCTCCATCGCCTCCCTCTACGGGCCCGAAATGCTGTACAGTCAGCTGAACGGCAGCCTCGCCCCCAGGATGAGGTTGACCTGCTAAAGACTTGATAAGCCCGAGGGACGAGGCTGAGGTCCGGCGGCTCAGCCTGGCAGGGGGGAACAGAGAGCGATGGGGAGTATTCAGCTGAACGTATACAGTTGGCCATACAAAATGGGTTCCAGGCAGAGATGGTGCTTTTAGCCCAATTGATCATTGGGTTGTGTTTCTGGAGCCATGGAAAACCTAGGACCACCGGGGAAGATGACACGGGGAGAACCAGGAACGAAAGTTCCTCCCGGTGGTTCCCGGAAAGAAGGATGGATATAGGCACCGTGCTTAGGGTGACCACCGCGAGCAATTCTCTGATTGCGGGGCAATTTACGCGTGGGAATGCCCACCTGCTTGACGAAAACCGCGGAAAAGAAATTACCCTCCGACCCTGAGTCAATCAGCGCCCCAACCCTCCCTCTCGACCCCCGGCAACTGAACAAGGGCCGAAATACAAAAATTACCGGAGGGAGTAGATTTGGTCCTGTCCGCCAGACCCCCCACGGTTACTGACAGGCCATGTCTTTTGGACGCTGGCGGAATTTGTCTAGACTGTGGTTGAGTGAACCACAGTACATGCACGCGCCGGCCCTTCGTCTTCGCCGACGCTCATCATTGGTTAGACTTCGAGAGAGCTCCATTGGTTCGGGCGAAGAACTGGCGCTGCCAGTTCCAGTAATTGCAGCGGATACGCACTCGGCGCGCGGGTGAGGGGTGGGGCCGCGCTCCTTCATGCATTCATGGTACCGACTATCCAGCCCTACCGCCTGATCTATAAGGTCGTCAAGCGTCTCCGGGACAGGATGAACCGCCAGACGATGCCCCTCGGGGTTGTCTAGAGTGGACTGTGCCCACTCCAGGGCTTGATCCCTGAGCAACAGGGTGGAAAAACTGGATCTGGGCTACATCCCCCAGATACTCCTCCCCGACCTGCTCCAGGTTCATCTGCACTTGAAGAAGGAATAGTTTACATTTTCCCACCTCCCCCGCATATGGAGAAGGCATGGGAACGGAGAAAGTACGGTGCATCGTAGCGCAAGGAGCAGGCTGGGGGGGAACAGCCGTGGGATGTGCCACAGACCATAAAGTCATCATATTAGACACTTCTTGCTGCTCGGTCGCCACTAGGCGGTCCATAGCGGATTGCTCCTGCGGTGAGGCACCGGCTGAGCTACCGTCCTGGCTGGCTCATTCTGTCATGGCATGTTTAATTCTTTGACAGCTCACGCACACGATGCCAAACACAGGATGAACCACACAGAGGGGCACGTTTGACAATTTATTAATAGCAAAAACACAGCAGCGCACAGCTACAGAAATAGTCACTCGCCAGAGGAAATGACCTGTGGAGAGAAGACGAGAGCCGTGAGCTGAGGAATGGAGTAAGGGGAAAATGGGTGAGCCAAATTGGCACTTACTTGGGAAAATCCAGGGATGACCGGCAGGACCCAGCGGGGAATAGACGAACCAGCAGGGTAGGGGGGGAGTAGTGGAGCTGATGGTGCCTGACCGGGGCAATGAAGTTGCTGATGGGTAGTGAGGTGGAGCAGGAGAGCGCGCGCAGTCCCAGTGACACACCTACATGGCGGCAGCAACCTGAAAAGGAGAGGAAAAAGAAGGTTAACAACGTGTTAACGTTTCCAATAATTTGAAGCTAGTCCGAAGAGCGGGCAGTATACCCAGACGAGCCAGCGTAGACTGCGCAGAGGAGACCTCCTTAAGTACGCTGGCTGATGAGTGGGCGCAGGTGTGTCTTCTGCCTCAGGTGCCGTGATGAGCTGGAGGAGATGAGACCGGAGGGGAGGGGCGCTCCCACTGCTCATGACAAAATATTTGGGATTGATAATCACAAAAGATTACACTACAACATTTGAATTAAATTATGGCCAGATAAATAGTAACATCAAAAAAGACATAGGGAGATGGTCATCCAGTATACTAGACTTTGGCACAAGAATTGAAATAATTAAAATGAATTTCTTACCAAGATTATTAGATCTATTTCAGGCCATCCCACAGTTAATCTCTAATAAACAATTTAAATTGTGGGATAAATGGATATCTTGATTTATTTGGGTGGGTAAAAAAAACCCAGGGTGAGATACAAAACACTCCTGTTGAACAAAGATGAGGGAGGAATGTCCCTACCAAATTTGAGATATTATTTTTATGCTGCTCAAATGAGATATTTAGCTTGCTGGTGTTGCCCACAATATCAAGCTAAATGGAAAGATATAGAAACTACTATAATAAACTTTCCAATTCAAGCACTTTTGGGTAATAAAGACAATAAAATTTTACAAGAAAGCAATAATGAAATTATTAAACAAATGTTTAAAATTAGGGGTAAAATTATTGGACAAAATAAAATGGAGAAGGAAATTAAATTACTATCTTGGCCAGCTTTAGATTCCAACTTTAAACCAGGTGTGACTGATAATTACTTTAAACAGTGGTGGAAGAAGGGTATAACAGCACTATGCACATTAATCCAAGGAAAAAAAATTAAGCTTTTTGAAGAAGTGAAAAAGGAATTCGACTTAGAAAATAGAGATTTCTTTAGATTTCTCCAGCTCAGAGATTATTACACCAAAGAAAGCATGAATTAGTGCTCGAAGGGAATGAAGTTATAGATATTCTATGCAAATCCTATAAATAAATATTTAAGAAACATCTCTAAACTATATCAGAGTTTACAGAAGAGGAAAAATTATAGTACTATCTACATTAAAACTAAATGGGAACAAGAATTAAGTATAGAAATTTCAGAGAATGAGTGGCGCTCTATGTGGACAACACAGCACTCTTCAACTAGCTCAAGGAAATGGAGCTATGAACCAAATGGATATGGTTGGAAAAATCAGGTTAGATTCTTTTTTTACACTCCAAGTATTAATCGTAAGCAGTTAAAAGTAGAACAACCATGTTGGGGATGATGTGGGCACATGTGTGTCAGTTATTCACATAATTTTTGGTTATGTGGAAAAATTCAGTTTTTTTGGGATCAGATGGGTTTGGTGTTAAAGGAAATTTTGGGATATGAAATCCCTTAAGATGTTAAGGTTATGTATTTTGGTTTGTTAAATGAGAATGTAATTGATAAAGAAAGACTGGTATTTGTGTAAAATTTTATTTATTGCAGCATAAAAAGCAGTCACTAAGCACTGGTATAAATCTGAAGCTCCAACACTTTAACAGTGGACGGAAATTGTCATGGGCAACGAGAGCGCACCCCTCCCCTCCAATCTCACCTTTACAAACTCATCACAGCATCTGAGGCAGAAGACACACCTGCGCCTGCTCATCAGCCAGCGTACATAAGGAGGCTTCCTCCACGCAGTCATCACTGGCTTGTCTGGGTATACTGCCCGTTCTCAGGCAAGAAAATTAAAGCCGTAACGTTAACACGTCGTGAACCTTGCTTTCTTCTCCTTCTTTCAGGTTGCTGCCACCATGTAGGTGTATCTCCAGGACTGCGAGCGCTCCCCTGCCTCACCACACTGATCCTCCAGCAATCAACTCCATCTGGTCAGGCACCATCAGCTCACCATTTCCCCCCTACCCTACTGGCTCGTCTATTCCCCGATGGGTCCTGCCGGTCCTCTCTGGATTTCTCACGTAAGTGGAATTTGGCTTGCCCATTTCCCCTTACTCCACTCCTCAGCTCACTGCTCTTGTCTTCTCTCCACAGGTCCTTTCCTCTGGTGAGTGACTGTTTCCGTAGCTGTGCGCTTTGGGTTTTGATACTAATAAAATTGTCAAACATGCCCCTCTGTGTGGTTCTTTCCTGTGTTTGGCATTGTGCACGTGAGCTGTCAAAACTTAATATGTCATGACAGAACGAGCCAGCCAGGACAGTAGCTCAGCTGGTGCCTCACCGCAGGAGCTGTCAGCTCTGGCACGCCCAGTGGCGACCAAGCAGCAGCTCACTGCGCTGATGCAGCAGGTATTAAACATGATGACACTGTGGTCTACAGCACGTCCCATGGTTGCCCCCCCTCAGCCTGCTCCGCGCACTTTGGTGCGCTGTACAACCTCTGTTCCCATACCTTCCCCGTACATGGGGGAGGTGGGTAAATGTAAGGCTTTTCTTCTTCAAGTTCAGATGTACTTGGAGCAGGTTGGAGGGGAGTATCCGGGGGACGTCACTCGGATCCAGTTTTTCACTCTGTTGCTCAGGGATCAAGCCCTGGAGTGGGCACAGTTCACTCTAGGCAACCCCTAGGGGCGTCGTTATACGTTTGACCAATTTGTGGCCGCATTCACTTGCGCGTTTGGTCGGACCGAGAGTCAGGGCAATGTGATGAGCCGCCTGATGAGGCTCCGCCAAGGCACCCGATCAGTGGCCGAGCACTCGGTGGAGTTCCGGGTTGTGGCGTCTGATACAGGGTGGAACGAGACTGCGTTATGCAGACCGTTCCTCCATGGGTTGAATGACCAACTCCGTGACGATCTGGTGGTCCACCCTGTCCTGGAGACACTCAACGGCCTCATAGATCAGGCGGTTGGGTTGGACAATCGGTACCGTGATCGTGCAAGGGAGCGCGAGTCCTCCTCTTGCCCGAGCGCCGAGTGTGTACCCACCATGGTTACTGGCACTGGCGGCGCCGGCTCGTCACCTGAACCGAAGCTCTCTCGGCACTTGACCGATGATGAGCGCCAGTGAAGGTGAAGGGTCGGTGCGTGCATGTACTGTGGTTCACCTAACCACAGTCTGGACAAGTGCTGCCAGCGGCCAAAAAGACATGGCCCGTCAGTAGCCATGGGGGGGTCTGGTGGGCGGGACCAAATCCACTTCCCCTGGTAATTTTTCAATTTCGGCCCTTGTACAGTTGCCGGGGATCGAGAGGAGGGTTATGGCATTGATCGATTCAGGGTCTGAGGGTAATTTCGTGTCTGAGTTCGTGAAGCAGGTGGGCATTCCCACACATAAATTGTCCTGTGATCAGAGAATCACCACCATATCTGGCTTAATAAAATTGTCAAACGTGCCCCTCTGTGTGGTTCCTTCCTGTGTTTGGCATCGTGCACGTGAGCTGTCAAAACTTAATACGTCATGACAGAAACAGTAATGGAAATATATAAGATGGAGAAGATGACTTTTTCTTTGAACCTGAAGAGGGAAAATTTTATATCAAAATGGAAGAAATGGTCTATTTATTATACACTTTGAGGATGCTTTTCCCCCCTTTTTTCTTTATGATATACATGTTGTGTCCATAATTATAGGGATAACGAGGAAGTATTGACTCTCTTAACAGGGCTTTATTTCAGGATACAAAACTATATACAGAAGGCTTACGGCACTTGCCTGCATGCTAAGTGGCTCCCACGACGAAAGAGGCAGACCCTCTTCAGCCCACTTCCTTTATACCCCGAGTGGTGTCACCACCGGAAACCGGTAGTTAGCCACCCCGGTCTAACCCACGTCCAACCCGGCCGCCATCTTAATATTACTAGCCTTTTTCATATGTAACATTTCTCCCCCTTTAAAAAATGTCAGGCACACAAACAACCCACCCCTATTTGTCACCCGACTCATGCACTAAAAGGGAAGAACATATGTACAAAAATAAATAAACTATCCATTCACACAACTAAGGCTGGGGGGCCGGGTAGACTGCCAGCGCCCCCTACACAGCTGAACGGGGTATTCTGCCGCTGAAGAAGAACAGTTCAACCAAACAAAAGAAAGCCGTGTTACTAACTCAAAATAATCCCATGAACAATACATAAACACCACACATAAAGTTACAATATACACACTAATGGTGGCCCCCACCCCAACTCCCAACCCACAATGGGCATTCACAACAAAATTACTGTAGCGAACTCAATATGAGCACCCTACTTGGCTTGCCAAGTGGGTTGACCCTATTGGCGACACAGGTAGGGTGCGGGACTCCGGAGCGGGAGGCGTGAGTTCAAATCTCCCGGTGGGACGTCGCCATGTCGAGCAGCACGTTACACTGGTGTCAGGAGTGGGATCTCCTGTCCAAAGCAGTAATGGGGCGCTGACATCGGGACGATGTCGAGAACCAGAGGGGAGTAGTGTAGCGAACTCAATATGAGCACCCTACTTGGCTTGCCAAGTGGGTTGACCCTATTGGCGACACAGGTAGGGTGCGGGACTCCGGAGCGGGAGGCGTGAGTTTGAATCTCCCGGTGGGACGTCGCCATGTCGAGCAGCACGTTACATTGGTGTCAGAAGTGGGATCTCCTGTCCAAAGCAGTAATGGGGCGCTGACATCGGGACGATGTCGAGAACCAGAGGGGAGTAGTGTAGCGAACTCAATATGAGCACCCTACTTGGCTTGCCAAGTGGGTTGACCCTATTGGCGACACAGGTAGGGTGCGGGACTCCGGAGCGGGAGGCGTGAGTTCAAATCTCCCGGTGGGACGTCGCCATGTCGAGCAGCACGTTACACTGGTGTCAGAAGTGTAACGTGCTGCTCGACATGGCGACGTCCCACCGGGAGATTCGAACTCACGCCTCCCGCTCCGGAGTCCCGCACCCTACCTGTGTCGCCAATAGGGTCAACCCACTTGGCAAGCCAAGTAGGGTGCTCATATTGAGTTCGCTACACTACTCCCCTCTGGTTCTCGACATCGTCCCGATGTCAGCGCCCCATTACTGCTTTGGACAGGAATCCCACTTCTGACACCAATGTAACGTGCTGCTCGACATGGCGACGTCCCACCGGGAGATTTGAACTCACGCCTCCCGCTCCGGAGTCCCGCACCCTACCTGTGTCGCCAATAGGGTCAACCCACTTGGCAAGCCAAGTAGGGTGCTCATATTGAGTTCGCTACACTACTCCCCTCTGGTTCTCGACATCGTCCCGATGTCAGCGCCCCATTACTGCTTTGGACAGGAATCCCACTTCTGACACCAATGTAACGTGCTGCTCGACATGGCGACGTCCCACCGGGAGATTCGAACTCACGCCTCCCGCTCCGGAGTCCCGCACCCTACCTGTGTCGCCAATAGGGTCAACCCACTTGGCAAGCCAAGTAGGGTGCTCATATTGAGTTCGCTACATTACGTTGGGCATTCAATTAAAATAACTCAAACATGGTGGGCTCAAATTTACCATAACCGTAATTAATTACAGAGCCACTATCCTTCTGGCTGCAAAACTCATCACCAAAATACCAACTAGAAAAGCACTCAGAGAGCGCAGACCTCCGCCAAGCACCACAGTTCCTCCCATACAGTGTTTGTATGTACGTTTTCAGATTCCTTGACCATGAAAACATATGACTAGCAATTGGATTGACAATGATAAGATTAGTGGTTCAGTAGTTATTCACGAAAATGGCATTTTCCGTAATGGCAGCCACAGTTCCCCCCATACAGTGTTTGTGTGTACGTTTTCAGATTCCTTGACCATGAAAACATATGACTAGCAATTGGATTGACAATGATAGGATTAGTGGTTCAGTAGTTATTCACGAAAATGGCATTTTCCGTAATGGCGGCCACAGTTCCCCCCATACAGTGTTTGTGTGTACGTTTTCAGATTCCTTGACCATGAAAACATATGACTAGCAATTGGATTGACAATGATAGGATTAGTGGTTCTGCGGCGGCATGAAAAATAAAGGGGCGTTGGTGAAGAGTTTTAGGCAGAGTTTTATTAAATCACACCGCCGTCACGAGCTCCGCTCCCGGCGCCGTGCATGCGCGCCGGGAGCGAGCCCTGCGGCTCTCCAGAGAGACACAATGTGTCAGCAGTAGCTGAAGAGTGAGAGTGAGAGAGAGAATGAGTTACAGAACCTGTGCAGTATTTATACCCAACTCAGACAATACATCAAAGAGGTTCACAGCAGTTGGTATGATCAAAGGGACTGCAGAACAGGCATGAGACATTTGCATTTGAGAGACATACATAACAATAGGCAGACTGCTCGCCTCTGCTCCATCTTGCAGGGCAAAGAGGTTACAAGGCACATCTACATATTGATCTGTCTCTAGGTCACAGTAAGGACAGGACGCATGAACACTATACATGAATGGCACATTACATCACGATACATGAATGGCACATTACATCACGATACATGAATGGCACATTACATCTCAGTAGTGCAGCGGGAAAAACCAAGAGAAGAGAGCTGACTGTCCTTAATCTGTTGTGGGGTTAACCGAACCGCCTCACGCTCCCCCCCCAGAGGGCACGGCAGGGGGATGAGACCTCGATAATCCATCTATGGGAGCGAGCTGTGGGAGAAGCTCGCTGCAGGCGGAAGGGGAGGGAGGAGGGGGGTAGTAAGTGCCGGCAGGGGGACGGTGAAATCGTCCGAGCCGCGCAAAAATTGCTTGCTGCTCTGCGACTTCGAGGGGCTGTCCCGTTGCGCGTGTGGAGATCACAAGAAGAAAAATTTGTTTCTGACTCTTCTTGTGGCCATGAAGAAATGCAGGAGCGGCGGTAAGAAAAAAATAAAAGCAGAGGGACTGGCGTGTTGACTTTAGGTGCAGGCACAACCCTAAAGCCTCGGGAACTGCAGACAGCTGAATTCCCCTTGTGTGCCATGGCTAAGACCATAAAATCCAGTGAGCAAGCTGCGGGCCTCAGGTGTACGAGCAAGCCTGAAGGGCCAGTGTGCAGCAGAAGGAAGGCGGTCAGAAGAGCCGTATTTGTCCCGTGCGTGGTGCGCCGTCCTCGTAACTCCCCAGTGCGTGCGCGGGGGTTCCGTGCATGGGTGGGCCGCTGGAGTGGCGAGTCAGGGTCCAGAATCTTGGTGGAGATCGGCGCAAACGGCGCCGATAATATCCAGGTTGAGCTGTGGCTGCAGATTGGCCATGGTGCGTTGGAGCGGTGAGAGGAAATAGACGATCTTTTGTCCCTCAGGCTCGTGCAGATGCGTTGGAGCGGTGGGAGGGAATAGACGATCTTTGTCACTGCTCGGCCGTGGTGCGTTCAGGTCCACGCGTTGCGTTCTCCGCAGGCCATGGAGGCCGCCGTCATGGAGAGGGGACGAGGTGCCTGCGCTCTCGTGTGGAGGAGCTGCGAGCGCGGCCGGTCCAGCGTGGATGAGCAGATCTCAGACATGCAGATCTCATCATGAAGAACGGGTCACCAGTGCAGCTGTCCAGGTCAGAAGGTTGCTTTGCACAAAACGTGTGCATGCTCGGGGTCACCAGTGAAGCGTTCACTGGCAGCGTGTTCTTTTCTGCCTTCAGGTCATGGTGCGTTGGAGCGGCGAGAGGGAGGAGACGTCTTGTGTCCCTGGGCCGGTTCAGCGTGGATGTCCAGACCAGAAGGTTGCGTCGCACAAAGCGTGTGCGTCTTTGGGGTCACCAGTGTGGCGACATGAAAAATAAAGGGGCGTTGGTGAAGAGTTTTAAGCAGAGTTTTATTAAATCATACCGCCATCACGAGCTCCGCTCCCGGCGCCGTGCATGCGCGCCGGGAGCGAGCCCTGCAGCTCTCCAGAGAGACACAATGTGTCAGCAGTAGCTGAAGAGGGAGAGTGAGAGAGAGAATGAGTTACAGAACCTGTGCAGTATTTATACCCAACTCAGACAATACATCAAAGAGGTTCACAGCAGTTGGTACGATCAAAGGGATTGCAGAACAGGCATGAGACATTTGCATTTGAGAGACATACATAACAATAGGCAGACTGCTCGCCTCTGCTCCAGCTTGCAGGGCAAAGAGGTTACAAGGCACATCTACATATTGATCTGTCTCTAGGTCACAGTAAGGACAGGACGCATGAACACTATACATGAATGGCACATTATGTCATATCCGGCTCTAGGGAGCCGGGCAATCAGAGCCAGGGACAAGCCAGTGAGTCGTGATGGTTTATTTTGGGTAAGGGATGAGGAGAGCACAGATACTCATGCAGAGGTACACTCACAGGTTGCACAGCGCAGAGGTAAGCAGCTCGTACCGGACGTGGGGGTAACAAGACGTACATACTCACAGCGGGATACAAACACAGGAATGCTGCAAGAGGAGTATAAGCTGACACCAGACGAAGGGGCTTCAGCTTAGCAATGTGTTTATGTCGCAGCCCCGAGTCATCGAGGCTGCTCCTATTTATCCTCATTGGCCGCGCCCCAGCTGATGAGGACTAATTGGCCCCAGCCGTCCGTAATGCTGCCAGCTGGGAGCCTGCTGAGACGCTGCTCAATGGGAAAAGGGAAAACATGGGCTGAGTGCCGAGACGGCATCTCAACCCATGGTGACAGAGCCCCCCCCTCAAGGTCGGGCTCCTGAACGACCAGGAACACCCCCCCCCCCCACACACCTAGGGTGGGAGGAAGGGAGGCAGGATTGGAGGGGAAGAGGCCAAGGGAAGGACAACACCAATAGGGCAATGTAGGGTGGCAGGGAAAAAAACCCAAATACAATACTGAACAAAACAGGGAATAATCAACCCAGGTTCGAATGGGGAGAAGAACTGGGTCAGCACGCCGGTTACACACTACTCAGAGAGTACCAACAATGCGTGACCCAGAGCAAGGAAAAAAACCACCAAAAAGGTACAGGGTAAAAATGCTGAGTAAGGTTAAATAAAGAGGAACACAATACACAGCGCCACTAAGTACATACACAGTCACCAAGAAAAGTGAAGGTGACTGGAACAAATTGACAACTACAGAGCATGGTGTTACGGAAAACAAGGCACATGACTCTATAATGAACCAACAGGGCATAAAAAAGAAATACTGAGTGCAGGCAAAGAAAAACCCACACACACGAATATACAAATATCCACAGCCACCTAAAGAAATGAAAGTGACTGGAATAAATGGATAACTGCAGAGCATGGTCTGAAAGGAAACAAAACATAACTCTACAATGAAAAAACGAGGCTAAAAACATGGCACAAAAAGTAAAATGCTGAGCATGAGCGATGGAAAACACAGCACTATAAAAACGAATCCACCAACAGGACAAAATATTACACCCGAGTGACCTTCACAAAGATAAAAGAAAAAGTGACACCCGAGGAACATGGCAGGCAGAGTCCACAAATAGCCGAGATGGCTCCGGAGATCTCCCCGCCCATCGTCCCGTTGGCGAATCAGGGAAAGAGAAGTGTTCGGACGGCGAACTCCGGACCCAGATCCCAGGAATCCAGTCCACCGGCAGCCGAACCAGGCTGCCCAGAGGGAAACACAGACCAGTGGGGGGAACCAGATCACCGAACCGAAAGTTCTGGGGGTCGGGTCGTCGACCCACATCACTCAACCACCAGGACCGTTGAGACGGGCGAAGGATCAGAGCGGATCCCGGTGGAAGAGGCTCTGGGGAGAGCCGATGACGAGGGCGGCGGGCGTCAGGCCGCAGGGAAACGGCCACCTCCTCACCGGACCTGGACAATACTGGGGCAGCACCCACGTCGGACCCCGATCGGGCCTCAGGCGAACCCACGTTGGACCCCGATCGGGTCTCGGGCGAACCCACGTTGGACACTGCACCAGAACCGACCTCCAACGTTGAACTCGGACCCTCCAGCACCACGAGGAACAGCAACTCCTCGCCGGTGACCCTGGAAGAAGGCTCAGAAGAGAAAACAGAACCGGGATCAGGATCACCGGCAGCGCCAGAACCCGGCGAGACGAGCTCAGACGCAGCGGGCGGCTGCACCCTGCTCGTCTCCCCTGGAGATAGGCTGAAGTGCTCAAAGATAAAAAGAGAGAAAAGAAAGGAGAGCACTCGCCTGATCTCGGGTTCTGACGCCGTCCAGGACTGCGAAGATCCAGGATTCGTCGTCAGGTCGTTGTCAGGCTCCCATCTAGCCGCGTCGGGCCCCGCAGCCAGCACGATGGTCAGCGCAGCTTGAGATTCCTCCGGCTCCGGTGACCCCGCCGACGATCCACTCGGCGTGAAGCCAGAAGAATCTCGTCCCGCTGGACCGAACCGCTACTCCGTGGAGACCCGGGGACGCTCAATCGTTGGCGTAGACTCCACGCAGCAGTCAGTCCCCCTCCTCCGTCCGCAATGTAGCTGCGGAACCACAGGCCCTCTCCATATCCCACCACGTTGACCCGGAGCCGGGGACCGCTCGGCGGAGAGAGACACAGAGGATGCGGGATTAGGAATACAGGTTACAGCAGGTGGGGAGAGTTCAGGGAGCTGCGAACCCTGAACTTCTCCTCCAGGGATGTGACAGAGCAAATCATTAAGCAGGTGTGGAAAAACAATGACTTGCCTGCCCCCTGGAGGTTGAGTATCGCCTGCTGTAGTGGATTCTGCTTCTTCCTCTCCCCGCCCGGCGATAACGGAGGACCCCCCGGGAGTTCGTCTGAGGATCACTCGCGTTGTCTCCAGCAGAGAGCTCACCAGGCCGGGATTCCAGGCACACACAGCAGTCAGAAAGCACGTCGAGGAGGAGGGGAAAACAGCCGGGGTGAGCCAGCCCGAATGTCCAGGAATGACAGCGGGGAAATGAGGCTCAGGGAACGGGGCTGTAGAATCTCCACACAGACGAGGCAAAGAGGTGACAGCTGCGTGGGAGGAACTGTCCTGACGATGGCCCAGAACTGGATCCGGACGAGGTTCGTGCAGAGGTGACTCGGCGATGTGATGGCGGCTATTCCCGGGGAACGAAGCGAGGGGGAAACCCAGGATTCGCCGCTCCAGATTGGAGATCGAGGCGAGGAAGGCGCCGAGCACGGGAAAGCTTCGTAGCCCTGAAGTCCTCTCCATCAACCTCACTGCCGCCGCCACATGCCTGAAGGTGGTGACAGGAAACACAGTGGAGCTCGCGACAGCCACTCGACCCCAGACATAACTGCTGTCAGCTGCGGCTCCTTGAAGGGAATCCCGAGTGACGTGGCGCAGGTCGGGGGAAGTCCTCTGGTTGGCGCGAACTCCCGGACTGGAATGACGGCAGGAACGGGACTCCGAAGCGGGGAAAGACGTCGCCCACTTCAACTCCCTGCCGGGATTTCCATCCACCCCGTGGAGCTTCTCTCGCTGTGTACCTGCAGCGTCTATCCTGGCACTGTCCTCCAGATGGTACAGAGAGGGCTGCGACATACTGTCATATCCGGCTCTAGGGAGCCGGGCAATCAGAGCCAGGGACAAGCCAGTGAGTCGTGATGGTTTATTTTGGGTAAGGGATAAGGGATGAGGAGAGCACAGATACTCATGCAGAGGTACACTCACAGGTTGCACAGCGCAGAGGTAAGCAGCTCGTACCGGACGTGGGGGTAACAAGACGTACATACTCACAGCGGGATACAAACACAGGAATGCTGCAAGAGGAGTATAAGCTGACACCAGACGAAGGGGCTTCAGCTTAGCAATGTGTTTATGTCGCAGCCCCGAGTCATCGAGGCTGCTCCTATTTATCCTCATTGGCAGCGCCCCAGCTGATGAGGACTAATTGGCCCCAGCCGTCCGTAATGCTGCCAGCTGGGAGCCTGCTGAGACGCTGCTCAATGGGAAAAGGGAAAACATGGGCTGAGTGCCGAGACGGCATCTCAACCCGTGGTGACACATTACATCACAATATATGAATGGCACATTACATCACGATACATGAATGGCACATTACATCACAATACATGCATGGCACATTACATCTCAGTAGTGCAGCGGGAAAAACCAAGAGAAGAGAGCTGACTGTCCTTAATCTGTTGTGGGGGTTAACCGAACCGCCACAGTTCAGTAGTTATTCACGAAAATGGCATTTTCCGTAATGGCGGCCACAGTTCCCCCCATACAGTGTTTGTGTGTACGTTTTCAGATTCCTTGACCATGAAAACATATGACTAGCAATTGGATTGACAATGATAGGATTAGTGGTTCAGTAGTTATTCACGAAAATGGCATTTTGCGTAATGGCGGTTTTCTTCTGGACGGTGATCCGGATCACCATCAAAATGTAATCATCTGTAGGTTCCCCCATTTCTGACAATCTGTGAAAATTTCATGAAAATCCGTCCATAACTTTTTGAGTTATCTTGCTAACAGACAAACAAACAGACAGACAAACAGACAAACGGGTACAACCAGCCCGATTCCAAGCGTCGCCAGACCGCTAATCAGAACTGGGGCTCTCAACCCATTGCTCAGCAACCGCTCCCAGGTGGTGATCATGCTGGTAACTATTCCGGTTACAAATCTGACAACCAGGAATTTTATCAGGATTCTTTTGGGCAACAGTGGAAGTAAACCAGTAGGGCTTCGATTCTGAAACATGTTTTTTCTTTTGTCTTTCTATTTAGAGACTTGATCTGATTGGCCCTCAATCCCATAAGATTGCCTGCATTTTTTTTTTTTTCCTTTTTCCTCAAAATTTGGTGACATCTGGCAAGACATCATTTTGTACATATTTTAACAAACATATAATATTTACATATTTTGACAAACAGACAAACAGACAAACCCCGGCAAAAACATTACCTCCTTGGCGGAGGTAATTAAACACTAGCACACTAAATCACAGCACTAAATCAGGCACACCACCATCCTGGCTAATAAAATTTATCATGGAAACACACCACTTAGGTTCACAACTAAATAACTTAACATGCCTTCTGTACTTTCTCTCTTTTTTCAAGTAAATTTACCAGGGCACCAAACAGCAAAACAACATATACAGGACAAGGGTAAACACAATAGACATACAAAACAAAACCCTCAGTCCTTGGATGGATCCCTCTCCAGGCGTCTCCGTCTCTTCACCTCGGGGCTCCTGCTGTGCCGTCTCCTCTCTGCCACTGGCAGCCGCAGATCCCTCGGATTTCTCCAGGCATCAATGGACCTACGCCAGTGTGCCTCCATCCAGTCGGGCTCCAACTGGAAACGCCTCTGGTCATCCTGCTGCTCACGTGGACTGTGATCCCGTCGTACTCGAGCATCAACCTTGGTCATCGAGAGAGCCCTCTTCCTTTCATCTGGATCACCAATCCTGCGACAGGCCTCTGTCACCGATCGCTCCGGCTCGTGGGCTCTTTTCAGTCTTCTCTTGGCAGGCCGTCGCTGGGAGCGCTTTACGATCACCACGCTCCGCGGTCTAGCCCCTTTTTCTCCCGGCATAGGCACCTCGACCTCATGAGCCTCATCGGGGGTCCCGGTGTGCCGTCCAGCACACTCATCCAGGGCAGCCTGGATGACGGCATCGGGTCCAGCCTGAGATGGCTCCGCATGGCGCGGCATGTGCTCTCCTTCTGAAACTTTGTCCAGCCAGTCCGAATCCCACTCCTCAGCACCCCCACGACTCGAACAGGCCGGCCCCAAAATCCACATCCAGACCATTCTTCACCCGACACGTTAGAAATGGAGAACCCAAGACTGTAAAATAGGTTACACCCCATAACATTAACCCCGGATGCTGAAACGTTGATGCTATGGTGCGCATTTAGGGCGCATATATAGTATGCATGTATGGTATGCATTTTCCCTCACACATATTTAGTAAGCATGACGGTGCATACTCTGGAGGCTTCACGTCTAAACGTCCAAGAGGACCTGACCCGGCAGAGACCTCGGGAGGTGTGAAGTGGTTTCTTGAGAGACGGGAAGTCAGAGAGAATGTCCCAGCAGGAGCCCGCGAGGCTGAGGAGTTGAGAGACAATGGAGACGCCAAGGAGCCTCGGAGGCTATATGTTTACTGAAGGACTGTGGGTTGGGGATGTGATATTTGATGTTGGGGGTTTTGTGTCTCTGGAGAGTATAAGAGCTGTGAAGAATGATTGTTCTGCCTCTTTGCTGAGATACTTTGCTTGTTAGAGGATGTAGACTCACAATAAACCTTTCCTGAGAAATAAACTCAGTCTCGTTTGTGAAAGTCATCCTCTACACTGGTGACCTACGACAAACCATGGCCGGTGGCGGCGAGCTTTCCTCGCCGGACTCTTCAGGGGCCAACCAGGTTAACGCAGCTACCACACTACAGCTGCCCGATTTCTGGCAACATAACCCGCGCTCCTGGTTTACCACTGTGGAGGCGCAGTTCCACCTTCGGGGAATCTCAGCGGACGCAACGAGGTTCTACCATGTCGTCGCGAAGCTGGACAGCCTCACAGTGCAGCGGGTGGAGAGCCTGACCAACCACCCGCCCCAAGACGACAAGTATGGCGCACTGAAAGCCGCCCTCATTCGAGCCTTCACTCCCTCGCTGGGAGAGCGAGCAGAGAAGCTCCTGGTGCTGACAGAAGGGGAAGCAGACAGGCCGGCAGATCTGATGGCGAAAATGATGAGCCTGAGAGGCGAGGATGACGACAGCTTTATCTTCGCCCACCTCTTCCTCAGAACGCTACCGCCAGCAGTGAGAGTCACCCTGGCCAGCTCACAGCTACTCAGCAACCGTGACTACCACGAGCTGGGCCAGGAGGCGCAGCAGCTCGTCGACGCCCATAGACGGCACGCAGCCACGACGGCAGCAGCAGAGCTGAACGCACCCCCGCGAGACAAGGGGAGACCAGAGGCTGCAGCACCGGATCCACTGACGTCGGCAGCGGCAGAGGCCAGGAGAAGCGGAGCTGACAACACCCTCTGTTTCTACCATTGACGCTTCGCCGAGAGAGCGCGCAGATGCATCCCACCGTGCCGATACCAGTGCCAGGGAAACGCCAAGACCGAGAGCCGGTAGCAGCTGCGACTCTCGGCACGAAGAACAAGCAGCTTTTCGTGACAGACGCAAATTCAGGGAAAGAATTCCTGGTGGACACAGGCTCCCAGCTAAGTTTTGTCAAGCCTGCCTACGCGGACATACTGACGCCTGCCAGCGGACCCCTGGTGTTAGCGGCGAAGGGCTCCACGATCAAAACCTATGGGGAGAAGACGCTCCTCCTATCCCTCCATGGCCGCACCTTCGAGTGGACCTTCGTCGTAGCCGCAGTTAGCAACAACATGCTAGGTGCTGACTTTTTATGCTCAAACAGTTTGTTAGTTGATCTTGCTAATAGACGTATTGTAAATGCACTGTCTTTCTACTCTATCTGCTGCACAGCTCGGGTGGCCCTGCCTTCTGCACATCCCAATGTCACAGCTGCGGGTGGTAAGTTTCATGCACTACTCAATCAGTTTCCAGCACTCATGGTCCCAACATTTTCAGCGTCAGTTGCCAAACACGGGGTCGAGCATTTCATAACTACCTCTGGCCCCCCTGTTTTTGCAAAAGCCCGGCGCTTGGACCCAGCTAAACTGGCCATCGCGTGCGAGGAATTCGCCAACTTGGAAAAACTGGGCATTGTTAGACGCTTGAACAGCTCTTGGTCGTCACCCCTGCACATGGTACCCAAGGCTGACGGCTTGTGGCGCCCTTGCGGTGATTTCCGCAGATTAAATAATGCCTCAGCACACGACCGCTACCCGATTCTGCACATCCAGGATTTTTCGGCACATTTGGCGGGGGCGCGCATCTTTTCCAAAATAGATTTGGTGCGCGGTTATCACCAAGTCCCAGTCCGCGCGCAAGACATACCCAAAACGGCAGTTATAACCCCTTTCGGGCTTTTCGAGTTTTTGCGCATGCCTTTCAGCCTCAAAGGCGCCGCGCAGACATTCCAACGCATGATGGATGCAGTGCTGCACGGCCTCCCTTTCGTGTTCGCTTATTTGGATGATATTTTGGTAGCCAGTGCATCCGAAGTCGAACACGAACGCCACCTCACAGCCGTTTTTCAGAGGCTGACAGAACACGGGCTGATAATTAACCCAGCGAAATGCCAATTCGGGGTAGCGCAAATCGATTTTTTGGGGCACAGCGTGTCTCCAGAAGGCGCGGTCCCGCTGCCTGATAAAGTGCGCGCGATAACGGATTTCCCCCAACCGCAGACAGTTAAGGCACTGCAAGAGTTTGTGGGGATGGTCAATTTTTATAACCGCTTCCTCCCCGACGCGGCACGGCTCATGCACCCATTGTACGCGGCACTAAAGAAGCAAAAACCTGCAGCTAAGGTCGAGTGGCCCCCGGACCGGGAGCGCGCTTTCTCACAGGTCAAATCGGCCCTCGCGAACGCTGCGTTATTGGCACACCCGGTGCCAGCAGCTCGCATGGCGCTAACCACAGACGCTTCCGACGTGGCAGTGGGGGCGGTTGTCGAGCAACTGGTAGCAGGGAGCTGGCAACCACTTGCGTTTTTCAGCAAAACATTGCGCGATAACGAGCGTAAATACAGCGCGTTTGACAGGAAGCTTTTAGCCCTGCATTTGGCCATCCGCCACTTCCAGTTCTGGTTGGAAGGGTGCCGTTTCACCGCGTTTGTAGACCACAAACCATTAACATTTGCAATGACTAAAATTTCAGAGCCTTGGTCGGGCCGACAACAGACACAGCTGGCCGCGATTTCGGAGTTTACCACCGACATTCAACACGTGGCGGGCAAACACAATGTAGTGGCAGATTGTCTCTCGCGCGCAGTTGCACTGCCAGGCCCCCAGGGGGCAGACTCGGCGGCTGTAGACTCGGGCCAGGCTTGCGGCGCGGAAGCGCTCACAGCCCCGGTCTGCGTTGGGTTAGATTATGCAGCCATGGCCGCCGAGCAGGTTAACGATGCGGACGTACGCGCACTCCAGTCTGGGCCAACAGGACTAAGGCTGGAGCACAGGGTGCATCAAAGAGGTATGCCCCCCCCTAATCTGCGATATCTCCACGGGGCGCCCCCGCCCCGTGGTCCCAGCTGCGTGGCATCGCCGCATTTTTGACTTAATACATTCGCTGGCACATCCGGGCGTTCGCGCGTCGATCAAAATGGTGGGAGAGAAGTTTGTTTGGCCGGGGCTGCGTAAACAGGTCAAAGAATGGGCCGCAGCCTGCGCAGCGTGTCAGAGAGCAAAGGTACACAAGCACAGCGGGCCCCTCTGGATCCTTTTCACATCCCAGCCAAACGCTTCGACCACGTGCATGTCGACTTGGTGGGACCCCTCCCGCTGTCACAGGGGTTCACACACCTTCTAACTATGGTGGACCGCACTACGCGCTGGCCAGAGGCGATTCCCCTGGCGTCAACCACGGCAGCAGATGTTGCGCGCGCTTTTTTAACGGCTTGGGTCGCGCGTTTTGGAGTCCCGTCAGACATAACGTCTGACAGAGGACCCCAATTTGTTTCCGAGCTCTGGTCATCCATGGCACTCAGCCTGGGGGTGAAAATTCATCGCACAGCTGCGTATAACCCCCAGGCCAACGGTTTGTGCGAACGCTTTCACCGGTCATTGAAAGCAGCCCTCAGAGCGGCTCTCACGGACACAAATTGGGTTGATAAGCTTCCATGGGTTTTATTAGGGTTGCGTTCAGCACCTAAGGAGGATTTGCAAGCCTCTCCGGCCGAGCTAGTCTTCGCCCAACCTCTCCGGTTACCGGGAGAATTCCTTCCTGAGAACCCCGCACCAGATCGCCCCCCGCTCAGCTGCTGCAGAGCGACGTGGGATCAAACACCCTCCCCGGTCCAGTTCATCACAGTTTTCCATGTGTTTTTGTGCCTAAAGCCTTAAAGAATGCAGAATTCGTCTTTGTTAGACACGACGCACAGAGGTTAGGTTTAAGACCACCTTATGATGGACCGTTCAGAGTGTTAGAAACCGGGGAAAAGCATTTTTTGCTCGACTTGGGAGACAGGAGGCAATTAGTTTGCATTAACAGACTCAAACCCGCTTTTGTGTTAGCTGATGAACAGGTGCAAGTAGCCAGGGCCCTCCGCCATGGCAGGCCACCGGGGAGACACTCTTCTAAGCTTTCACAACGATGTGCTAATGACTCTGATCCACAGATGCAAGAGACAGCCACAGGCAGAGCGAGACCTGCTCACAGCAAGTATGGCAGGAGGTTGAAGCCCAAGCAGTTGGATGTGTAATATGTTGTGCCAATTTTTTTTTCGTTCTGTGTGATATGTCATGATTCTATGCATCTGGGGTGTAAGTTGTCCTTATTTAGACGTTTGGGGGGGGGGGGTTATATGGCGCACATTTAGGGCGCATATATGGTATGCATGTATGGTATGCATTTTCCCTCACATATATTTAGTAGGCATGACGGTGCATACTCTGGAGGCTTCACGTCTAAACGTCCAAGAGGACCTGACCCGGCAGAGACCTCAGGAGGTGTGAAGTGGTTTCTTGAGAGACGGGAAGTCAGAGAGAATGTCCCAGCAGGAGCCCCCGAGGCTGAGGAGTTGAGAGACAATGGAGACGCCAAGGAGCCTCGGAGGCTATATGTTTACTGAAGGACTGTGGGTTGGGGATGTGATATTTGATGTTGGGGGTTTTGTGTCTCTGGAGAGTATGAGAGCTGTGAAGAATGATTGTTCTGCCTCTTTGCTGAGATACTTTGCTTGTTAGAGGATGTAGACTCACAATAAACCTTTCCTGAGAAATAAACTCAGTCTCGTTTGTGAAAGTCATCCTCTACAATGCGAACTCTGGGTGCCACACTCCAGGTCTCCATCTCCACATAGCCCAAAATGGCCAACCTTTTCCGTCCATAACCATAATACTCTCCATATTGCCTCCTAATCTGCCGGTGGGGAAACAATCTCTCCATAGTCGTCAGGTTCAGGACGGAGATAACCGCTCCAGTATCCACCAAAAGTGAAACCTCGACGCCATCTAGCGTGACAGTGCAGCCAATCCTCCCTGTCGTCTCTGGGGAGACGGTATGCACTACTGTCGGAGTCTTCTGTGCAGCACCTGGTTCACCCCTGTGGCTCCTGCGTACGAAGATGTTGCACACCCTGGCAAAATGGTTCAAAACACTGTACTTGCCACAACGCTTTCACCGGGCACACCCTGGACTTATAGCGGTGCTCAGTGGACCCACATCCATAACATTTTGGCGTACCTGGGGCAGACCTTATCTTGACCACGGAGGCAAAATCATCCTCTCCGCATTCACCATCACAAGGGTCCAGGATCAGTGCCTCAGCACGAGACTCGTTCTTGTCCAAAGAAGCACCTTCAGTAAGGCCTCTCGTGATGGTCTCTGCCACCTCGAACTGTTGGGCAAGCTCGACAGCCTCAGCTAATGTCAACTCCCCTGGGTGTGTCAACAACCTGGACCGGGTCGCTGAGCAGTAGATGTGCTCTGCCAGCTGGTCCCGAATCATCTCGTCCTCCAGGGCCCCAAACCTGCATTCCCTTGCCAGCTCACGGAAGTCCGCCAAAAATCTTCTCACTGGCTCTTCCGACTGCTGGCGGCGCTGTCAAAACTGAATGTGCTTCACTGTGATGTTTTCCGGAGCCCTAAAGTACTGCGCCATTAGCTTCACAACCTCGTTGAAACTCTCAGCACCTCCAAGGTTCTCAAGAATCCTCTGTCCTTCCATTCCTAAATTATGGATCAACACAGCTCTCGCTCAGAACTTCTCCATCTCACCCAGGTTTAAGACAACAAGATAGCTGGTGAAGGCAGCAAACCAACGAGGCCACGGCATGGGCGGCTCGCCCGGGGCCTCCAAAAATGGCCGAAAGCTGGCAGTGGAATGCTCCATTACCGCTTTTACCTCGTCGCCAAATGTTGTGTCCATAATTATACTGTAGGAATAACGAGGAAGTATTGACTCAGTTAACAGGGCTTTATTTCAGGATACAAAACTATATACAGAAGGCTTACGGCACTCGCCCGTGTGCCAGGTGGCTCCCACAATGAAAGAGGCAGAGCCTCTTCTGCCCACTTCCTTTATACCCCGAGTGGCGTCACCAACGGAAACCGGTAATTAGCCACCCCGGTCTAACCCACGTCCAACCCGGCCGCCATCTTACTATTACCAGCCTTTTTCCATATGTAACAATACACTCTTGATTGTTTTTATTCTTGTTTAAACATTACAGAATGAACTCTGTGCCTTTCCCCCTTGGTGCCTTTATTTCCCCTTCTTCCTTTTCTTTTTTTTTTCCTCTTTCCTTTTAATTTTTGATAGATGGAAATGTTTATGAATATGTGTATGCATATACATATTTTTCGTTTCTTCTGTTGTATAAGAAACTTTATCCTTAAATAAAAAGTTAAAAAAAAGGCCGACTCCGACGATTATTTACAGCTATAACATATACCTCTTCTGATTTTTTTTCCGTGTATAAAGTACTTTAATAAGCTCATGTTTCTCTCGGACAGCAAAGCTCACACCAAGACACTCTATCAGCAGCTGAATCCCGCACCTGAGCAGCAAACAAGCCCTGCCCGCTCTCAGTTCGGTGAGTGGTAGACAGTTGGAGCGCCAGTACAGCACTGAGTGATTCGGTGTACAACTGTTTATAACGGATCTTTTCAGCTTGACTCGGCATGTTTCAGTGAACTGTGGATCCCATCACTAACCTCTATCCGAGGCTGACTCCCTGCTACTGCAACATGAGTCTTCCTCTTCTTTTCCACACAGCCCGCGCACGTGAGATGATGCGTAAAAACAAATGTAGTATGTATATGCAGGATCCGTATTCTGATTGTGTTTGCTAATGTATTAACATAGCCATGTAATGAAGGGGTCAAATTATCGTACATTAGGGAATTTTTTGAAATCATTGATCGTACAGAGGGCAAAATTATCGTACGTCTAGCAACAGTTACAGGTGCAAAATTTCTTCAGTCTGATTACAATTCAGATCAGAACTTTACTGTTTACATGGATCCTGAAAAAGTTGATCCGATTAGGACATCATTGCTTCGTATTTTTTTCTAAAATTTATATTTCCTGATAGAGAGGCGAAAATTTTTCAGGTGTGGTGGACCGCCACCCAGAAATATTACCAGAGGAAACCCTGTGCTTTGACAGTTGTGTTCCTATCTTCACCTGGCTGGTTCTTCCTTCTAAGAAGCCCTTTATCCAATTAAACATTCTCCCTCCTATTCCCATTATATGTAGCTTAATGAGGAGCCCTTCTTTCCACAGCATATCATATGTCTTGTCAACATCGAAAAATACTGCCGCCATTGTTTCTTTGTTTTCTTGAGCTTTCCTCACCACTTCTTCCAAACACACCACTGGATCCATTGTATTCCTGCCTATTCTGAACCCACTTTGGTATGTAGCCACCATGTTTCTGCTTTCCAAAAAATACATTCATCTTTCTTTGATCATACACTCCATTATTTTACATATACAGTGGTGTGAAAAAGTGTTTGCTCCCTTCCTGATTTCTCTTTTTTTGGATGTCACACTTAAATATTTCAGATCATCAAACAAATTTAAATATTAGACAAAGATAACACAAATAAACACAAAATGCAGTTTTTAAATGAAGGTTTTATATTAAGGGGGAAAAAAATCTAAAACCGACATGGCCCTGTGTGGGAAAAAGTGAATTGCCCCTCCCCGTCCTGTTAAAACAAATTAACTGTGGGGGTTTATCACATCTTTGGAAAGCTGAGTTCAATTTCTTTAGCCCCACCCAGGCCTGATTACTGCCACACCTGTTCCCAATCAAGAAATCACTTAAATGAGAACCTCCTGATAAAGTGAAGTAGACCGGGGAGCAGCTGTGCAGTGCCGAAGGGGGGGCTGGGAGTCAGGAGACAGTCAGAGGAAGAGACGGGAGACTTGACGCGAAGAGGAAACACGTTTTGCTACGGTGGTTGATTTTTTCGGCTGAAATTATGAACTTCATCAACGAAAGAAGCGACGGATGGTCAGATCTCCGAGAGAGAGCCAGAGAAGGTTGTCGGGTGGTTTGGCAAGGAGGTTGGGTGATGGGACTGGAGTCTGCGGGCATGGAAAAATGGAGAGGAGGAGCAGAGTAAAGACAGGTGTGCGGGTCGGCGCAGCAGCGTTGTGAATGGGCCAGACTGGGGAGATTCTATTTGTGGGACAGTGAGGATAGTATGGAAACTGGCAGGGAAACGGGAAAAGGAAAAGAGAAAAGGGAGAGTAACTTTCCCGGTAATAATGCAAAGAAGACTAGAAGTAGTGGAAGTGGTGGTGGTGCGGAGGGAGGAGGGCAGGAAGGAGCCGAGTTAAAAAATTCATTGTAAGGTTTGAGACGAAAAGGGGATATCCACAATGAGCCAAATTAAGTTAACAACAATACTGAAAAACCAGGTAGGAGATATATACATGGCAAAGGTATTGAGAGATGGAAATCTACTGATTGTGTGCAGGTGTGAGGAGCAAAGGGAAAGAGCTGAGAAAATGAGGAGGTTGGGCGATTTAAAGTGAAAAATACAAGCATTATTGGTATGGGTCAAAGTGGAACAAGGGTGTAATTTGGGGGGGAGCCGATAGGAATGACAGTGGAAGGAAATTAAAGCTAATTAAAAGGGGGGGTAGTAAAGGCAGCTCGAAGGCTACAGGCCACCCGGGAAGGACAGAGGAGAGACCCTGAGGGCGTGGTGGTTGAGTTTGAAGGAGAGGTGCTCCCCAAAAGTGTAGTTTGGGCTTTTTGTGGTATGGGGTAAGAGAATTTGTCCTACTCCAATTCGGTGCTACTAATTGCCAAAGGTTTGGACACATAGCTAACACTTGTAGATGGAGGAAAAGGTGTGCAATGTGGGTGGCAATCACCAGTATGGAGAGTGTAAGCAAGAAACGCCAAAGTGTTGCAACTGTGGGCGGAATCATAGTGTGGCCTATGGAGGCTGTGAAAGTATGACTGAGAGAGAGGGAAATTCAGCGAGTCAGAGTGCAGAGTAAAGTTTCATATGCTGAAGCAGTGAAAAGGACGGACCAGGGAGGAGGGAATGGGCAAAGGACTGGGGGGAGGCTGCCTGCAGGGGAAAGAGAGCTGGTACGGAATGGGGAAATTCAGGTTGATCTGAAGAGACTGTTTATCTTTATAGCAGGAGTTGTGAATGCCACAATGGAAGTAAAGTCTAAAACTGAAAGAATTCAAATAATAGTGAAGGCAGCAGCTAACCATCTTGGTTTCAGTGGTTTAACTTGGGAGGAGGTGAGGAGTGGGCTCAGTAGCCAGACAAGTCAGGATCAAGCAGCGATTGGAAAGGAATTGTGAGGATGGTTATAGTGATTCAATGGAATGCAAGAAGTTTGGTGGCAAATGGACAGGAATTTAAAAGATATATTGAGGAACTTTCAGACAAACCAGATGTCATTTGTGTTCAGGAGACGTGGTTGAAGCCCTAATCTGGATTTTAAATAATGGGATATGTTTCTATTCGGAGTGATAGGAAGGAGGGAATGGGAGGTGGGTGTGCAACATTTGTGAGGGAGGGAATTCAGTTTAGAGAGGTAGGTAAAGGGGATGAGCTGGAATATGTGGTAGTTGAAATTTGGACTAAAGAGGGGGAATTAGTAGTTGCTAATTTGTACAACCCTTGTAGGAGACTGACATGAGTCAGTTTATCTCAGATGGAGGGAATAGATGGGAGCAGGGTGGTAGTTTGTGGGGACTTTAATGCCCATAATGTGTTATGGGGGGCAAATTATACAGACATAAATGGTGAGATTATTGAGGAATTCTGGAAGAAAAGAAGCTAGTGTGTTTGAATGATGGTAGAGCAACTAGGATTGATGTACATACGGGGAGTGGTTCAGTTCTTGATTTGACATTGGTGACTAGTAATATTGCAAGTGTGTGTGAGTGGGAGGTTTTGGAGAGTCTTCAGTGGAAGTGATCATTTTCCAGTATATTGTAATCTTTTCATTTCAGTGAACAGGGTAAGTGGTCACAGGGAAGGGAGGTGGGTTTTTTAGCACTGCTAATTGGAAATTATTTAAGTTTATTTGTGAGAGAGACCTTCCCCTAGTAGAGGTCAGTGAAGACATCGAAAGCATGGAGGAAAGTGTTAAAACTATTTTTCTGGAAGCAGCCAATCAGTCAATTTCTAAAAGTAAAGGGAAAAGATTAAAGAAAGCAGTGCCTTGGTGGACAGAGGAGTGCACTAGAGCTATTAAAGAGAGGAATAAGATGCTTAAGGTCCTAAGGAGAACTCACAATTGGCAAAATCTGATTAATTATAAGAGAGCACTGGCAAAAGTCAAGAAAACTATCCGGAGGGCCAAGAGAGAAAGCTGGCAGAGATACTGCAGTACTGTAGGTAGATCAACAGCCCGTGGGAGATGTGTGGAGCATGATCAAGGCCTATGAGGGGAGTCAGGAGGGAATGGCAGTACCTGTGGCGGTTTGGGAAAACCCCCACAAACAGACTAAGGACAGACAACTCGCTACTCCTGGCTGACACACGATTCTGTGTCTCCATACGAGAGCGCACACACCTTGCCCTCTCTCCACGACGGCGGCCCATGGCCGACGGAGAACGCGTGGACCTGAACGCACCATGACCCGGCACGAGCGACGACCAACAGCCCGAACAGGGGACACAATCGGCGCCGACTGCGCAGATCTCCATCAAGCCCCCTGACCCTGATTCGCCTCGCGACAGCGGACCGGCCATGCACAGAAGCCTCGCATCAGAACAGTGCAGCTGAAGGCACGTGGCCGCAGCGCGTGCCACGCACCAGAGACAAGCTGGCTCTACAGACTTATACATCATCCTCCGCCGCTGCACACGGCTCTTCAGGGACTGCTCACACACCTGAAGCACACACGCAGCCCGCACACAGGATTTGGTGTAAGTCGCACGGCGCACGACGGGAATCCAGCCGTCAGCTGTCCCCGAGGACTTTAGGGCCGCGAACGCACCTAAAGCCTAAACGCCAAGTCCCCTCACATAGCTTCAGCTACCTGTTTTTTCTTCATTGCCGGACTGAATCGCGAGAGGAATCAGAGACTAACTTTTCTTCCACAGCCATGACATCCCCGCCACTTGCTACCCACCCACCCTCCTCCCTTCCCCGCACAGACTTTCCCCGCAGCTCGCCACCAAAGCGGGACTACCGAGGTCTCAGCTCCCCGCTAAGCCCTCTGGGGGGGGGAGTGTATGAGGGTACCCCCCCACAGCAGCCACGGACAAACACAGCGCTCGACTAGAGCAATTAAAGGACAGTGAGATGTGTGTGTTGAGATCAATAGGCAGCCTTCCTGTGCTTAGTTCAGGCACCAGCATCCTGTGGATATGTATGACGCAAATGCAAACATTCATGCTTCCTGCTCGCATTGTGGTACAAATGTCACATGTCTGAATGCATTTCCTTTGATGATAAAATGCCTTTGATGTATTGTCCGTTGCTGGGTATTTAAGTGGCTGAATTCATATGTTCACCCTCTGTTCTTCTTCTGACTGCTTCTGACTACAGCTCATGAGAGCCTGAGAGCGATCCCCAGCATGCTTATACAGCAGCTGGGGTGAGCTCCGTGATGGCGATGATTTGATCAATAAACTTCATTAAAACTCCAGACGCCGTGTCTTATTTTAACATCGCCACAGTACCCAATATTAAAAAGTGGGGGAGAGATTGCAATAACTGATGGGGAGAAGGCAACAATGATAGCAAAGAGCCTGACTCAAATTCATAGCTCAGGTAATCTGACTGAAGAGGGTAAAAGAGGAAGAAGTAAGACGAGTTTAGCACACCCTGGGGGTTTTGGAGGAAAGGAGTGATTTTAGTAGCCCGTTGGATTCTCCTTTCACTTTAGATGAAATGGAAAGAGCGGTAAACAAATCAGGGATTAACATCCCCTGGGAAAAGACAGTATCTGTTACGTCATGGTGAAACACTTAGGGACTTTGGCAAGGAGGAAACTATTGGAAATTTACAACAAAGTGTGGGAAAAGGGAAAGCTCCCAACTGCTTGGAAAGAGCTGTGATTGTTCTGTAAGGAAACCTGAGAAGGATCCTCAGACCCAGTGAGTTACAGGCCTATAGCTTTAACGTCGCATTTGGGGAAAATAATGGAAAGAATGATCACAGATAGGATTGCTTTTTATCTTGAAAGTAGGGGAATTCTGTCACCACATCAGAGTGGATTTAGAAAAGGAAGGGGAACTATGGATCCTGTTGTGTGTTTGGAGACAGAGGTACGGAAGGCTCAGGTAAACAAAGAGTCGGTAATTGCGGTATTCTTTGACGTGGAAAAAGCGTATGACATGTTGTGGAAGGAGGGGTTGATGATAAAGCTAAGTATGATAGGAATATCTGGGAGAACATTTAACTGGATAAAGGATTTTTTGTTTAATAGGTACATCCAAGTTAGAGTGGGCAGAGCCATGTCAGATAGGTACTTGGTGGAAAATGGCACCCTCCAGGGTAGTGTTATAAGCCCAGTACTTTTTTCTATTATGATAAATGATGTTTTTTCTGTTGTGAACAATGACATTGGCCGTTCTTTATTTGCTGATGATGGGGCATTATGGAAAAGAGGGAGTAATTTTAAGTATATAAGAGGGAAAATACAAGAAGTGATAAGTGCAGTGGAGGGATGGTCATATTCCTGGGGATTTAAATTCTCTGCTGAGAAAACAAAGGTGGTGGTGTTTACAAGGAAAAGGGTAGCGGATGCCCAGTTAACACTGTACGCTCAGGAATTGGAACAAGTCAAAGTTTTCAGGTTTCTGGGCATCTGGTTTGATGTTACTCTAACTTGGGGGGAGCATATTCAGAAGATATCAGCTAGGTGCAAAAAAGTACTGAATGTGATGAGGTGTTTGACAGGGGTTGAGTGGGGTGCTAGCAGAACGGCTATGAGAAATATTTATGTTGCTTTAATTAGGTTTATATTGGATTATGGGTGTATTGTATATGGATCGGCTGCTAAAACTACGTTGAGCAAGTTGGATGTCATCCAGGACCAGGCACTGAGGATCTGTTGACAACTCCTGTTGCGGCCCTCCAGGTGGAAATGGGGGAAATGCCATTAAACATCAGGCGTAAGCAGATGATGATGAGTTACCGGGTCAATCTGCAGGGGTACGCTCAAAAGAAACATCCTACAGTCAGAGTGTTGTTGCCTTGTTGGGAGGGGGAAAGAGGGAAAGGGGAGAATTTTGCATTTCACGCCGGGAGAGTGGCGAGGGATATGAAGTTATGTGATAGAACGTATATCCCATCAGTTCCTTTGCCAGTCACTCCTTCTTGGTTTTTCTACCCAGTATCAGTTGATTTGTTTTTTTTGGAAAAGATGCGAGGGTGCAGAGAATTTGGAAACGCTTGCAATTTTAGTAGAGGATCGGTTGGGTACAATATATCATTCCCTTACCCCAGTATTCACAGATGGATCAAAGGATCCTGACACGGGCTGCACTGGATTTGCTTTTCATATCCCTGCCTTAAAAATATCTGATAATAGAAGAACATCTTCCCATCTGTCTGTGTATACAGTCGAATTGTTGGCTTTGGTGGCTGCATTGCAGAGGATTGAGGAGCTGATGGTCAAGGGTTTAGTCCTTTGTTCGGATTCCAGTGCAGCCTTGCTGTCAATAAAATCAGGGTCATCTGATAGCAGACAGGACTTGATCTATGAGCCTTATGAGACTTTATATAGACTCGGAAACAAAGGGGTGGCTGTGGTGTTTATGTGGGTTCCAGCTCACAGGGGGGTTAAGGGAAATGAGGTCGCAGATAAATTGGCTAAACAGGCTCTGGGACACTGGGAGGTGCGGGATATTTCACTGAGTAAATCTGAGGCAAAAACGCTGATTAAAGAGTGTATTAGGCAGGAGTGGCAGCATAGGTGGGATACAGGGGAAACAGGGTGACATTTGTATGCTATCCAGAGTGCGGTTGGAGTTAAGGGCAGGATGGGGACAAGAAATACAAAAGAAGAGAATATTTTATCTAGGATAAGGATGGGACACACTAGGCTAAATAAAACTTTGCATCTGGTAGGTAAGCACCCGACAGGGATGTGCGATTATTGTGAGAGAGAGGAAGAAAGTGTGGAGCATGTCATTTTCCACTGCCAGAAGTATACCCAGGAGAGAGACAGATTAGTGGAGGGAACTAGAGGACTAGGGGTGGGTGATGCTAACCTAAGCATGATGGTGGGAGATGGGGTAAGAAAGTTGTTGGTCTACCTAAAAGATATGGGGCTAATTAATAGAATATAGTGGGCTTTTTTTTTTTTTCCCTTGGGGTATAATGTCTGGTCCACACTCCAACGCTGGATGGCGGTAATGCGCCTTTAAGTTGGGTGCCCCCACCAAAAAACAGAAGAAGAAGAAGAAGAAGAAGAAGTGAAGTAGACCAAAAGATCCTCAAAAGTTAGACATCAATGCTAGGATCCAAAGAAATTCAGGAACAAATGAAAAACAAAGTAATTGAGATCTATCAGTCTGGAAAAGATTATAAAGCCATTTCTAAAGCTTTGGAACTCCAGCGAACCACAGTGAGGGCCATTATCCACAAATGCTGAAAACATGAAACAGTGGTGAACCTTCCCAGGAGTGGCTGGCCAACCAAAATTACCCCAAGAGCGCAGCAATGACTCATCCAAGAGGTCACAAAAGAACCCACAACAACATCCAAAGAACTGCAGGCTTCACTTTCTTCAGTTAAGGTCAGTGTTCATGACTCCACCATAAGAAAGAGACTGGGCAAAAATGGCTGCATGGCAGAGTTCCAAGACGAAAACCACTGCTGAGCAAAAAGACGATAAAGGCTCATCTCAGTTTTGCCAGAAAACCTCTTGATGATCCCCAAGACTTTTGGAAAATATTCTGGGGACTGACAAGACAAAAGTTGAACTTTTTGGAAGGTGTGTGTCCCATTACATCCCCATTATATTTTCTGGTCTGTGTTGTATTTTGTATCTCCCCTTATTCTTAGTCAGCTGTATACTGACAGTGCCGGTGTTACTTTCGCGTTGAGCTCAGGTTTGTGGGATGTCACAGCTGTCAGTGTTTGCTCCGATTATCCTCACTCATGTACCCACACCTGTCATTCATCTGTTGTTAATTCCATTTGCCCTTTTTAAGCCCGGCTGCAACGCAATATCATTGCAGCGGCATACTGTTTGTTATGACAGGAATCCCGTGTCATTCCTCCTCTCTAGCGGATGAGCTCTGTCCGGCTCTCTTCTCTTTTTTTCCTCCCAGCGTGGGCCTGGGTCCGGTCAGTCTGTTCTCCTGTTTTCTCCTCAGACGTGAGCCCCGTGCTGTTTCCTCAGTTTATCCTGCCTTTTGTGTAAGTGTAGTGTTTTTGTGTAGTTTGTGTTTTGTCTTCATTAAATGCACAAACTCACAGTGTGCGTTTGGTGTCCTCAATCTGGCCCTGAAAGGGCCATTTATGACAGAAATATCTTAAACCATATAACAGACCGTCGTAATTTACTGCACAAACTCACTTGTACTGTCTGATGAGGGGAAGGGATGAAAAACGGAAGTGATGCAATTTGAATTTTGATGGCATGGCTAGTGTGTGGAGGAGCGGCGGTGAGTTTGAAAATTTGTTTGTACTTGATTTGGCTTTGGATTGTGAACTTTAGATAATGGGGAAGATTTGACAGCTGGTGAGCAGGTGATGGTGTGAGGGTATCGGCTGACAGCCTGTATAGGTTCAGTATCGGTGCCCTCGCTGCCTCTTGCAGGCAGCTGTCAGATAAAACAAGAATGGCAGCAGAAACAGCTGGTCATGCTGCCAGGATTTCTAATGGACGCTCAACTGGACGTTGAGCAGAACTGTTCCATGAATGGGTCAGAGGTAGGGAGCTCGCCAGATAGTATGGAATACAGTGAGGGGACTGAGGGTAGAGTGGGAACATGGGTGACTGAAGGACGGGGCAAAGGGAATAAGAGGACATGGGAAGCTCAAAGTGAGAGGTCGGATAGTGAGGAAGAGGGGTAGAGTGAGTCAGGAGGGAGAGATCTGAGAAGTTTGTTGTTACAAGATTTAATGAGAAAAATCAAGGGTACTAAGGGTGATAAGGAGAAAGCAGAAGTTATGGCAAAAGAATTTGCAAATATACACAGTACATGAAATCTGTCAGAGGAAGGGAGAGAACAATAACTTTGCAACCAGGTGTGCTAAATGGAAGGGAAAGTACAGCAGATACTATAACTGAGGAACCATTTACACTAGCAGAAATAGTAAGAGCTATTAAAAATCGAAACCAACTTCTCCAGGGAAAGATCAGATTTCTTGTGTCATGTTCAGGTTCAGGTTCAGGTTACTTTATTTGTACCCGTAGATAGATTTGTTTTGCAGTTGGTGACATCCATATTTATCCATAGTCATTCTATGACACGGTGGTGGCATCAGCCATCACTTTTGGAGTGGTCTGCTGGGGCAGTGGCATCACTGCAGCCGATAGGAAGAGACTGAACAAACTGATTAAGAAAGCTAGCTCTGTCCTGGGGCAACGCCTTGATCCGATGGAGGAGATAGGAGAGAGAAGGACGGTGGCTAAACTGTCATCTCTGCTGGAGTCCGAGTTCCACCCTATGCAGGACATACTGGATGCACTGAGGAGCTCATTTAGCAGCAGACTACATCATCCCAGGTGCACAACCGAGAGGTTTCGTAGGTCCTTCCTACCAACGGCTGACAGACTGTACAACCTAAGCAGGGCTGCTCGCAGAGATGGCAAAAAGACGTAACAAACTAATAGTTTTTTTTGAATGCAAAAGATGCAATAGACTTACACAATGGTCCTCTCCGGCATACAACTAGGAACATACCGGTCGCTATGGAGGGTGAGAATATGTATGGGCACATAATCATACCATGTAGGATAACTAAATAGACGGTTATGCTGTTTCATCCCACCTAGCAACAATGCTCTGCACTGTGTGTGTTTATATATTTACATATTTATTCCATCTAGCTACAATGCTCAGCACTGGGTGTGTTTATATTTATATATCTATATATTTATTCCATCTAGCTACATTGCTCCGCACTGTGTGTGTTTATATACTTGCATATTTATTCCACCTAGCTGCAATGCTCCGTACTGTGGGTGTTTATATATTTACATATTTATTCCATCTAGCTACAATGCTCTGCACTGTGTGTTCATATATTCATATATTTATTCCATCCAGCTACAATGCTCTGCACTGTGTGTCTGTGTGTGTGTGTGTGTATATATATATTTTATAGTAATATGTACATATGTATATTAGCTGCTCTTGCTTGCTTGTTTTTTTTTTTTTTTTTTTCTTGCCTTCTGATTGTTGCTCTGAGTGTTGCTATCCCTGTGCTGTTGCAATCCTGGAATTTCCCCGTTGTGGGACTAATAAAGGCTTATCTTATCTTATCTTATCTTATCTTATCTTATTTACAAGCCACAATTACATTCAACATAGACACAAACACAGGCACACATCTTACAAAATAGGTAAATATAAAATATGTACAATATAATTTTTATAGCTTGTTCAACTCTTTGACAGCAGCAGGGACAAAGCTGTTTTTGTAGCGCTGGGTTCTACTTTTTGGGACAGCAAACCTCCGTCTGGAGGGAAGAAGCTGAAAGTTGCAGTGCAAAGGGTGGGAGTCATCATTTAAAATCGAGTCGGCCATCCTCTGTACTTGTCTGGTGTACAGGGATGTCAGGCTCAGCTGTGACTCACCAAGCAAACGACTGGACCATCTGACTACCTGATCCAAGGATTTCCTCTGTTTCAGTTTTATCTGACCAAACCATGACATTAAAGAAAAGGATAAAACAGATTCAATAAAAGCCCGATAGAACATAGTCATTATGGTTCGGTCAGTTTGGAAGCGTGCAAGTTTCCTCAAACAATGCAAATTTTGCTGACCCTTTTTGCACACCCTTTCACAGTTCACCTCAAAGTTCAATGTTGAAACACTTAGGGGAAGATACACTCTTGAAGCTGCTATACCTTTACAGCAGGCTGTGGGAGGAGGGCAGGTTCCGAGTGCTTGGAAGAAAGCAGTCGTGAGTCCAATTCAAAAACCAGGCAAGGATCCCAGTAAGCTCACTAGTTACAGACCCATAGCACTGACATCAAATATTTGCAAGATAATGGAAAGGATGATAACAGAAAGGCTAACATATAAACTTGGAAAGGCAGGAATGCTGACAGACTGCCAAAGTGGGTTTCGAAAAGGGAGAAACACCATGGATGCAATAATAAGGTTAGAAACAGAAATAAGACAGGCTCAGGCTAGCAAAGAGTCAGTTATCCCTGTATTTTTTGATATTGAAAAGCCCTATGATATAGATACAATAGATAGATAGATAGATAGATAGATGTACTTTATTGATCTCAAACTGGGAAATTACAGTGTAACAGCAGCATGACAGTTGACAGCCAAACAACAGAAACATACACATGACAGACAAAGGGATTACCCATGGAGAGTGAAAACTAACACAACTATAGAACCTATATACGTCATAGCTTAATATATGATGACCCGTATAAACACATGAATCATCTCATTGCACAAAGGACTATTAGGAGCAGAGTGAAAAGTGATGTACCAGTTAGTCTGTAAGACGTAGTGTGGCAGCATAGCTATGACCAGAATGCAACATCATAGTGAGTAATTGTACAGTGAAATTGCATGTGGCAGGAAAGATTTCCTGTACCTGGCCGTTCGACAACAAAGCTGTAGTAGTCTACTGGAGAAAGTGCTTCGCTGTCTATCTAGTGTGTGGTGGAGGGGGTGATCAGGATTATCCATGATGGATCGCAGTTTATTTAGTGTTCTCCTCTCCACCACTGTCTCAAAGGTCTCCGGTCTGAGACCAATTACAGAGCCAGCCCTCTTGATAATCTTGTCAAGTCTGTTGGTATCTCTGGCCCTGATACTGCTACCCCAACAGGCCGCAGCAAAGAAGATGGCGCTGGCGACAACAGTCTGGTAGAAAAGCTCCAGCATCCTGCTGCACACGTTGAAGGATCTCAGCTTTCTCAGGAAGTAGAGTCTGCTCATCCCCTTCTTGTGCACAGCATCGGTGTTGGATCTCCAGTCCAACCCGCTGCTGATCCTGACACCCAGATATTTGTAGTCCTCAACCACTCCCACATCCTCCCCCCTAATCTGCAGTGGCTGAAAAGGAGCCTTCCTTTTCTTGAAGTCAATCACCATCTCCATGGTCTTGCTGACATTCAACCTCAGGTGATTCTACACCGTCCACTCCACAAATCTGTCTACCAGTGCCCTGTACTCCCCCTCCTCTCCTCCTCTTATACACCCCACAACAGCTGAGTCATCAGAGAATTTTTGCAGGGGGCATGACTCAGTGTTGTACTGAAAGTCAGTGGTGTATAAGGTAAAAAGAAAAGGAGAGAACACAGTCCCCTGTGGCGCTCCCATATCACTAGCCACCACTCCAGACAAGACACTGCCCAGCCTGACAAACTGTGGTCTGCCTGTCAGGTAGTTTACCCTTGGCCGGGGGATTGTGGGGATCGTGGGATCGTGGGTTCGATCCCAGCCCCCGACCAACAGTGATCTGTGTGGAGTTTGCATGTTCTCCCCGTGTTGCGTGGGTTTACTCCGGGATTTCTCCGGTTTCCTCCCACATGCCAAAAACATGCATGTTAGGTTAATTGGCTGTTCTAAATTGTCCCTAGATATTTGTTTCCTATAGGCCCTTAGAATAGAGGGTTAGTATTAATGAAAGCGCTTTGAGTGGTCTTTGTGACTAGAAAAGCGCTATATAAGTGCAGGTTAGTTAGTTAGTTAGTTAGTCTGTAATCCAGGAGATCACAGAGCTGTCAACCCCTATCACCCGCAGCTTCTCGCCCAGCAGCAGTGGCTGGATGGTGTTAAAGGCACTGGAGAAATCAAAAAAAGTGATTCTCACAGTATTGCCTCCACCATCCAGGTGCAGATGGGCTCGTTGCAGCAGGTAGATGACAGCATCTTCAACTCCTAAATGGGGCTGATATGCAAACTGCAGAGGGTCCAGCCATGTCTTCACCTGCGGCCTCAGGTGGGCTAAGACCAGTCTCTCCAGGACCTTCATCACATGAGATGTGAGGGCAACTGGTCGGTAGTCATTCAAATCCGATGGAGATGACTTCTTGGGGACAGGAACCAGGCAGGATCCACAGGAACCACAGGATCCACAGGAACCACAGCACCGGTACTCTCTCCAGACTCAGGCTCAGGTTGTTCAGGTGTTTCAGTACCGGAGCTAGTTGGTTGGCACAGGTCCTCAGGGTCCTTGCAGAGATGCCGTCAGGGCCCGAAGGCTTCCGCTGATGGAGTCTCTCCAGCTGTTTCTCCACCTGATCTGTAGTCACCGTGAAGTGAGGGAGAGTCCTGGTGCCCCCTGGGGAGGACGAGGGAGGAGATGGAGAGAGGTTCTGCACGGGAGTGTGGGTGGGGAGGAGTGCGTGGGGGTCTGGTTGTGTTGCTCGGGTGACAGACTGTGAGTTGAACCTATTAAAAAACAGAATCAGTTCTTCAGCTCTCTCCTGGCTCTCAGATGGCTGCCTGACTCTCCCCTTGTACCCAGTTATTTGTTTCATTCCCTCCCACACATCTTTAGTGTTATTTTGCCTGAATTTCTCTTCCAACTTCCTCCTATAATTGTCCTTGCACCTCCTCAGCATCTCTCTCAGCTCATGCTGCACTCCCCTCAGCTTGTCCTTGTCTCCAGCCCTAAAAGCTCTCTTCTTTTTGTTCAGAAGTGCTTTCAGGTCACTGGTGACCCATGGTCTGTTGTTGGAGAAGCAGTGTACAGTCTGAGCTGGCATGGTCATGTCTTCACAGAATCTAATGTATTCTGTGATGCAGTCGGTCATATTGTCTATGTCCACCCCATGTGGTTCACAGAGTACGCTCCAGTCTGTCGTCTCAAAGCAGTCCTGTAGTGCATCAGCAGCCTCCTGTGTCCACCTCCTCACAGTCCGTGTATAAGCAGGCTGCCTTTGCTCAAGGGGAACGCACTTGGGTGTTAACATGACCATGCAGTGATCTGATTTACCAATGGGGGGTAGAGCTGTGGCACTATATGCATCCCTGACATTGGCATACAGTAAATCCAGTGTTTTGTTCTCTCTGGTGGGACAGTCAACAAACTGGTGAAAGTTTGGTAGTGTTTTTCCCACTGAGACATGGTTAAAATCACCTGTGATGGCCATGAATGCATCTGGGTGCTTCTCCAGTAATGTGGCCGCAGTGGAGCTGATGACGTCACAGGCCACCGCTGCGTCAGCTGACAGAGGGACGTGGACGATAACAATTAAAGCGCACTTCATTTCTCGCGGCATATAATAAGGTCTCATACTGACAGCCAGCAGTTCAATGTCATTGCTGCAGCACTTTTCCTTCACATAAATGTGTCTGGGATGACACCATTGTTCATTAACAAGAAGTGCCAATCCTTGTCCTCTCTTTTTCCTGCTGCTTTTCACGTGTCTGTCCCCCCTTATAGTCCTGAAGCCAGGTATCGCTACGTTTACATCCGGGATCTGTGAGTGTAACCATATCTCCGTAAAACACAGGAAACTACACTCACGATACTCCTTTTGTGTCCTGACCAGCGCTGTAAGCTCGTCTGTTTTATTTCCCAGCGATCGCACGTTCCCGGTAATGATCATCGGTACAGCGGGCTTATGCTTCCGCCTCCTCCTCCTCACCTTCGCTTCAGCCCTTCGCCCGCGGTGTCTCCTCTTCAGCTCATCCGGGATGAGGGGCTTCACTGCCGGCCGCAGCGCTCCAGGCTCCGGCCTCCTCAGCGCAATCAGCTGTTCACGTGTGTAAACAATGCGTCTGCCCCCACCTCTGTTGATCTCCGTTGCCTGAGGAAGAGAAAAAGAAACGAAAACTAGAAAAAAAGGCTGGCTAAAATAAAGAGAAAAGTTGGTCCAGTCTTAGTCAGAGTATTCCTACAGAGCCCTGGTTAATAAGAGACACACTATATACAGGAATAAACAGATAGAAACACAAAGACATGAGAGAGTTGCTGCTGGTACGGCCGCCCTGCCTCCGGCGCCATTAAAAAAAAAAAAAAAAAAAAAAATGATGTGGAAGGAGGGCTTGCTACTTAAACTGTGTAAGATAAGATAAGATAAGATAAGATAAGATAAGCCTTTATTAGTCCCACAACGGGGAAATTCCAGGATTGCAACAGCACAGGGATAGCAACACTCAGAGCAACAATCAGAAGGCAAGAAAAAAAAAACAAGCAAGCAAGAGCAGCTAATAAACATATGTACGTATTACTATAAAATATATATATATACACACACACACAGACACACAGTGCAGAGCATTGTAGCTGGATGGAATAAATATATGAATATATGAACACACAGTGCAGAGCATTGTAGCTAGATGGAATAAATATGTAAATATATAAACACCCACAGTGCGGAGCAATGTAGCTAGATGGAATAATATGTAGATATATAAATATATAAACACCCACAGTACGGAGCATTGTAGCTAGATGGAATAAATATGCAAATATATAAACACACACAGTGCAGAGCATTGTTGCTAGATGGAATGAAACAGCATAACCGTCTACTTAGTTATCCTACATGGTATGATTATGTGCCCATACATATTCTCACCCTCCATAGCGACCGGTATGTTCCTAGT
This sequence comes from Pholidichthys leucotaenia, assembly GCA_020510985.1. Classification (NCBI taxonomy): domain Eukaryota; kingdom Metazoa; phylum Chordata; class Actinopteri; order Cichliformes; family Pholidichthyidae; genus Pholidichthys; species Pholidichthys leucotaenia. The sequence continues at coordinate 134,922,206 of CM035841.1, read as the reverse complement.
TGTATGCCGGAGAGGACCATTGTGTAAGTCTATTGCATCTTTTGCATTCAAAAAACTATTAGTTTGTTACGTCTTTTTGCTATCTCTGCGAGCAGCCCTGCTTAGGTTGTACAGTCTGACAGCCGTTGGTAGGAAGGACCTACGAAACCTCTCGGTTGTGCACCTGGGATGATGTAGTCTGCTGCTAAATGAGCTCCTCAGTGCATTCAGTATGTCCTGCATAGGGTGGAACTCGGACTCCAGCAGAGATGACAGTTTAGCCACCGTCCTTCTCTCTCCTATCTCCTCCATCGGATCAAGGCGCTGCCCCAGGACAGAGCTAGCTTTCTTAATCAGTTTGTTCAGTCTCTTCCTATCGGCTGCAGTAATGCCACTGCCCCAGCAGACCACTCCAAAAAGATGGGGATTGGTGGAAGAATGTATAACTGGGTTAAGGATTTTCTGTTGGGCAGGACCATCCAAATACACATTGGGGTGGAAATGTCCCGCCAGTATACAGTGGATAATGGTACTCCTCAAGGCAGTGTCATCAGCCAGTTGTTTTTAACCATTATGATAAATTATGTTTTCTCAAAAGTACCAGCTGATGTAGGAATATTGCTGTTTGCTGATGATGGAGCACTATGGAAAAGAGGAAGAAATGTGGAGTATGTTACTGGGGAAATTACAGCAAGCAATTCATGAGGTGGTAGAATGGGGATATGATTGAGGCTGTAAATTCTCAGTGGAAGAGACTGAAACAGTCTTTTTCACTAGGAAAAGAGTTAGGGAGGGGCTGAAGCTAAGGCTGTATGGGGAAGGGTTGGACAGGGTTGGAAACTTCCAGTTTTTAGGAGTAGCATTTGATAGCCACTTAACATGGACAGGACATATAAAGAAAATAGAAGACAAATGTAAAAAATTAATAAATGTGATAAGGTATTTGAAAGGCAGGGATTGGAGAGCAAGCGGCTCAGCATTAAAGCGGTTGTACGTAGCCTTAATTAGATCTGTGTTCAACTATGGCAGCATCGCTTATGGGTCAGCAGCCAACTCTTCATTAAAGACACATGATAGGAACCAGGCTCAGGCTCTGAGAAGCTGTTGCGGAGCTTTCAGAACATCCCCTATACCTGCTTTACAGGTAGAAATGGGAGTGATGCCACTGGAGCTTAGGAGGATGCAGCTAATGGCAAATTACTGGGCTAATTTGCAGGAGCATGGTGAGAATCATCCTATGAAAAGAGTGCTGGGGGAGTACTGGGAGGATAGGCGGGGTCAGAGGGGCAACTTCAGTTGGGTAGGAAATAATATAGCAAAGTCTTTTGGTGTGTTTGGGATGAAAATGAGTCCAACAGTTACATATCCGGTGGTGGCTCCTTGGTTATTAGTATGGCCAGATTTAGACTGGTACCTGCTAGAATTGAAAAGGGAAGGAAAAGGCACATCTGATATGGTAAATGAGTTTTATCACCACATCATGATGGAGTATTGTAACTATACACTGATATACACAAATGGTGCTAAACAACCTGAAATTGGAGCAACAGGATTTGGGGTGGTAGTACCGGGGAAAGGTATAGAAATAAACAGATAAACAACTGATAAATTAGGGGTTTACATGGTGGAGATGGTGGCAATTTTGGTAGCATTACGGTGGGTGGGAACAAGTAAACAGAGCAAGGAGCTACTTTGCTCAGGCTCCTCATCCGTTCTTACAAGCATTAGGTCATTCTATTCAAGCAGCCGACAGGAAGTTCTTCAGTCACTCTCCAGAATAATAAACGCAGGAAACCAGGTAAAATTTGTGTGGGTCCCAGCTCATATAGACATCAAGGGAAACGAGAAGGCTGACAAGTTGGCAAAGAGGGCATTACAAAAAGACACAGTAGAAATGCAGATTAGTGTTAGCAAGGCAGAGGTGAAAGCTATAATTTGGGAAAGTCACACGGCTTTGGCAAGGGAGATGGGGTAGTGAGGGGAGAGGTATGCACCTACAGTATTTCAAATTCAGACGTGTTAAAGGGATGAGGGTGGGATGTGGTGACAGGAGAAAGGAAATTGTGATAACAAGGTTGAGGTTGGGGCAGTGTGGGTTAAACAAAACACTGAGACTACTAGGGAAACATCAGACAGGTTTGTATGAAAGGTGCCTTGAAGAGGAGTCGGTGGAACACGTTCTTTTAAGGTGCAAAGGGTTTGATGCACAGAGGGCAGTACTACAGACTAAGTTGAAGAAGATGGGGGTGCAGGAACTTGCACTGAGTGGACAACTGAATGTGGTTGAGTGGGCACAGGTTAGGATTTTGGTGGAATTTTTAAAGGACACGGGGGGTTATAATAGGATATAAGGAGACCTCATCAAGAGTAAGCAGGCTTGCTGAATAGTCCAAGGATGGATAATTTTTTTCACACATAAGGAGTTGTTCAGAACTCCTTATAAGAACTCCTTATACGAAGATATAGAGTGATGATAATCAAGTCAGTGGTGGTAATGCACCTGTAAGCTGGTTGCCAACCGCCAATCAAATTTAAAAGAAGACGGTGATAAGGAGTAGGTAAAAGCAGAGGAAGTTGGTATAGAGGAAGCTGGTTAAGACAGAGGGTGAAAAGTAGATATCTTTTTCCCCGTACATTAGTCTGTGAACTTCCTATGGCCCACACTCCGGAGCAGTAGGGGGCGGTAATGCACCAGTAAGTTTGCTGTCAACCGCCGTCAAACGAAAAGAAGAAAAATGTTTTATGGTTTTGACTTTTACTTTGAAACTCCTACTCGATGTGACTCTTAGCTAGCGAGATGTTACTTCCGGGTAGCTTTTTGAACGCCAGCAGGATTCAGAATCTCCGTCAGAGTCCGGTTCTGTGGACAGAGCAGAGGTGGACCGACACCGAGAATCGGCTGATGTGGATTTAAAATCTGAAATGGAGCTGAGGAGAGGTTAGTTTACTTCTCGTTAGAATAGAAATGCCAACCATGATTCTAAGCTAACATTAGCCTCCATCTGTGTCCGCAGATCCTTAAAAAAGTCTCATGCTTTTGTCAGCAGATTCTCTAGTAGATATTCGTAGGTGTCAGAATCCGTACGGGTGCGCACATAAATAATAGAATTTAAAAGAGCCCCCCCCCCAAAAAAAAAGTTAATTATTACTTCTGCCAAGGAGATAATGTAATCTGTGTGGTTTGTCTGTCTGTTTGTTAGCAGGATTATGCAAAAACTACTGGACGGATTTGGTGAATATTTCACCAGAGGTAGCCCTTGGGCCAAGGATGAACCAGTTAAATTTTGGTCATGATCTGAGAGTGCATACCTCCACCAAGGACCTTGTTTGTATTTGTGTTGCAGGATTACACAAAAACTACTGGCTGGATCTGGATGAAATTTTCACCAGATGTGGTCCTTGGCCTACAGAGGAACCCATAACATTTTGGTGATGATCTGAGAACGCATACCTCCATCAAGGCTCTTATGTTCTCACAGTGTATTAGCAAGAGTCCGCCAAAACTACTAGATAGACTTTGATGCAATTTTCACCAGAACTGGCTCGTGGCCTACACACGAACGCATTACATTTTGGAGGTGATCCATGATGGACGGAAGGAGCCTTGGTGGAGGTATGCACTCTCTGAGTGCTTTTCTAGTTAACGTATTGTCATCCTAAAGCGTTTGTACAAAAGGAGAAATCTTACCTTTCAACTATGTTCGCCTCCAGTGTGAAAATTCACTGTCACATAGAGGTGATAATTCCATACATTTGTTTATGTTCCATGCTGTAATATAAATGTGTTTTTAATGTGTGCCCTGATTTGTTTCTCAGTTGTTTTTAATATGTTTTAACAATCCAGTTCTCTTCCCATGATGAATTTATCTTAAGGCACACCATGACCTGTTTTTAGAAACTGTTTTCCTTAGCACAGCAAGTTTCTCGCTCTTTAGAGCACCAACTGTTGCATGCTTATAAAACAAAGGCGCCTTTATTCCTCATATGTGTGTGTGTGTGATGGAGCAGGTGTTCACAGTATGTTTTGGGAGCCGGGCAGAGGGAATCGTCTGGGAGCAGGAATTGGCCCTTCCTGCTCCCCACGCGATTCTATGATGGGAGGGGGGCTTGCTCGGAACAGAGATGGCCACTCTGTTCTGTACCTAGCCTTCCTTTAAAAACAGGGGCTTTCCCTCTGTTCGGGGAGTCTGCTGTGAGTTTTGCGCAAAACGTCCAGCTGAGGAATCATACGCTCTTTGCGGACTGCGGCTCCCAGTCATCTGTATTACGCGGTAAGAGCTGATGAAATGACATGGAATGCATTAATCCTTGTGTGAAGGAAATGTGTGACATGCAATGATTTCTCTGTGTGTGAAGGAGATTTTCTGTGGGGAATAAAAGATACAGTTTATTCTAGCAGATGTCTCAGTGTGAATCACCTTCATATGTGCCGACTCCTCACGAACCTGTCTAAATATTTTCATAAAACACATGCACAGATGTTCCGTTCTATTATGAGTTTCAGTAGGCACCACCAATGACTGATTTGCGTACTGTAGATCGGTGGTGGCCTGGGGTCCTGTAGACCAGCGGAATGTACTATGAAGCTAGATTAATGGTTGATTGAGGTACGTTGAGGCTTCAGTCACAGCATCATGAAGATGGCTCTCTTTTTACTGGGCTACATCACCATGGTAACTGTTGCTGAACTCATAAGGTAGTCAGGACCAGGTTAAAATCAGCTGAAAACGCTCAATAGTCACTAGTAATTACACTGGTCAACACCAAATTTATTGTCTAAGTTTTTTTTAGCTGATTTAGGACAATTTTGATGTGCTGAATCCAAAGATCACATTGGTTTTGTTCAATCAGGTCAACTTTTTGAATTATGGCCACATGTTGTTTTATACGTTTTTGTTTACATGTACGGGTATTTTCGCTTTGAATGATGCAAAATTCTTTTTTATGTCTTGAAATTCTCTGAATTTTGACCAATGATGATGTAACATTCAATTTACATGTACTTACCTTTATATAAAGGTAAGTACATGCACAGTACTAAGCAAGTACTGAGTAAGTACAGGTTTTTACTTAGCACCTGATTGAGAGAAACGGATGTAATTTTCGGATTCAGTGGTGCCAAAATTGTCGTAAATCAGTTGAAAAAAACACAGACAGCTTACAAAAAAATGAATTTTGTAACCCTGTGTTATCATTCAACACTTTATTGCCATGCCAACTTCCAGCTGATTGAAACTCATCTCATTGTACTCATCACAGATATGTCATACTTCACACATTCATACAGTTCAGCATTCATTACACCAATACAAACTGCTGATGCATTAGCACTATTTCAATTTTTTTTTTTTTGTAAATAGGGATCTGAGTGTTTTTCTGAGGCAGAAATATAAACAGGTGGTTAGCAGGATGGGGGAAATCTGATAGTTTTTGAGTCTTTTTTTCACCACCCGTGATTCACAGATTTCATTAAGTGCAGAAAGACTGACCCCAAGTGGACTATTCTGTGCAGCTGTTTCCTTTAAGTTGTGGTACAGCTGAACCAAACTGTTACTAAGAAGGTGAGTGTGGATTCAGTGACTGATCTGTAAAATAACAACAAACCCTTCACTGATACTTTACATTTTTTAAGCTCAGACAATAAAGTCTCTGAGTTTTACTGACAATAGCTGTGGTGTTGTCTGTTCATTTCAGATCAGAAGAGATGGTTGTACCTAAAAAATGTAAAATTGGACTTCCGGTTGACAGATGGAGTAGTAAGACGTGTGTGGACAAGCTCCCTAGCAAGATTCAATAAATTAGTGCTGAAAACTTGTTGCTTTTGAAGAAAGACTATAACGGTGTAGATGGATGCAAATCGAAACAAAGAGCTGAAAGCTACAATGCCGAAAAATTAAAAAAAAAAAAAGCTCCGCCACGAAAGTAGCATTGCAAGCTAGCAGCAACTCGTGGAGCTACAGGCCTCCCTGGAATGAGCATAACACCGACTGATTTACTTGAAGCCATAAAAGAGCTCATATCCGAACTGAAAGGTGACGACAATTTGAGAAAGGACATTAATTCTTTTCATTTGGAAGTGAGCAGCAAGCTTGATAATTTAAACTGAGGAAATGCAGGGGCTGAAAGAACGAGTGGGAGAGACGGAGGAACGAGTGGGACAAGTGGAAGACGTGCTGTTTGAAATGCTCACTCCTTCCCCATATAGTGTACTATATAATGAATCAGCCATTTTGTAGTGCTGTTTGAAATCTTAACTGAAAATTTCATTCACTGTGTAGTACACTCAAAATATCCCACAATGCATTTTAAAAAGTAGTGTACAACAGATGGTCACTACATTAGCCAATATATCCCATAATGCAATGCGCAGCTAACGGAGCAGTGAGAGAAGAGCTTCACATCACAACATAAACTACCTTAAGGTATTTATATTTATTAATTCAGCAAAAACGATTTGATTTAATCCATCCATCCATCTTATTCCGCTTAATCCTTTTCGGGTCGCGGGGGAGCTGGAGCCTATCCCAGCATCTTTGGGCGAGAGGCAAGGTACACCCTGGACAGATCGCCAGTCCATCACAGGGCCAACACAGAGAGACAGACAACCATTCACTCTCACAGTCATACCTAAGGACAATTTAGAATCCCCAGTTGATGCCAATTAACCTAACTTGCATGTTTTTGGCATGTGGGAGGAAACCGGAGAAATCCCGGAGTAAACCCACGCAGACACGGGGACAACATGCAAACTCCACACAGATGATTGTTGGTTGGGGGCTGGGATTGAACCCGGGATCCCCCGGCCAAGGGTGAGTTGCTGTGCTGCCGCAGTGCTAACCACTCCACCACCGCGCTGCCTACAAATTACATGCAGGAATTCATTTTTTTTTTACCACCGTTAGTCTGTTACGTTTTACTGTCTCATGTGTTGATGCCATTAACCGTACTGCAAAAACAAGCTCAGTAGTGTCCGAAAGCTGTTAATTTTATTGTTATATTGAGTTTACTGTATCCACCTTATTCCTAGGCCCCATGATGCCTTGCGTGAATCATGGTAGCAACTTCCGGTACTAGTTTAGAACGTATTGTTGTCACTGAAACGGGACAGTTTTCCTTGTTAAAAAAAAAAACAATGACTTTGGCATCAAATATGCAGGAATGCAGCCTTTTGCACCTCAAAAACAGTAATATAATCATACCACATTCCACGACTATGGAGGGATGAGAAGATGACCTTAAAAAGTGGAGCCAGTAGCTCCATGGACAGTAGCTCTGTTAGTTAGCTCCACTGCTAACATGCTAACGCTGTAAACAAATAAAAGCTCTGAGATGTATCAATACAGTGTTTCCTCTGGCTTAAAGACCTTGGCGCAGTGGCAACATATTTTTCCCCGGGGGGGGAGGGGGGAAGTAAACATACCGGAATATTTTAATTTTATACTATTTATTTCTTTTTAAAATTTTACACAGTAACGTTGCATATGGAACTTACCATTTGAAGTATTGTACAACCGAGGCTTGAATATTGGGCCAGTTGGGGTCTCACCCAGACATCCTGTGTGCTCCTCTCTTCTGTCTCATCTTGCCCTCTCAGAGCTCTGTCTAATTCAGGTTCTCTCTCTGTCTATGGTGGTATACAAACAGGTTAGAAAATATCAAGTGTCATGTTTTGTCCTGCAGCGTTTTTTTTTTTTGGTTTACATAAATGACAAAAATATGTGTATTTTTATTCTAGTGTTTCTTTTTTTTCCATTGAGAGAGTAGGGAAGGGAAAGAAACATTCATAATAGTAATGTACTCATGCATACTTAAATTATATAATCAGGTGGGTATAGTAACCAGAAATTCTACTCATGTAAAAGCAGTGCTTTGAAATTAATAATTAAAAGTAGACAACCAAAAATTTCTACCCACCTAAAAACTTGAGCAGTGACTTCAGTCTTGAAGGTTTGAGGTTTTTCTCAAAAATTTATAACAATTTTCTTATAGTTTTCTACTTTTCTCTGTAAATCTATCTAAAGTTGAAACCATGTTCCTCAAATTTGTAATTTCCTCTTGTAAAATTGACTTTAATTGTACATTTGAAACTTTATTATAAATTTGTGGATTATTTTGTGTCTATTTGTTTGTTTTTTAAAATAATTTTTTTTTTTTTTTTAGATAAGTTTGAAACAGATTGTGGTAATTTTTTTTATTTTTTCCTTATAACAATTTACATTTTTGACCATAATTTTGCAGTCAGAACAGAACAATAATTTAACTCTTGATTACAAAGAAAAAATATTAATAAAATTGCATTTAATGAAATAAATTAACTTAAATGACCAAGGATGCCGTTATTTCTGTTATATTTCTTTATATTTATAGTCTTTTTTTTTTAAAATCTCCTCACCACCCAGACAGCAGGAAAAACCTCCCTTATTTTGAAATCAAATGTTGACACGTTTAATTTGTCTGAAGGCTTTGACCTGGTCTGAAGTCAATGAACTTTGAAGGCTCAAAGGTCATTGACTTCGTGAATTTCGGTCATCTTAACCTGCCAGGTACATAATAGGGAACTGTAGCGGACCCTAAAGACATAATTCACCACAATATGTGTTCATGTACAGAATGATCTGTTTAGGCAGTTATAGTTGTGCACTCAGGCTTTCTCATCAGGCACCTCTCTAGGCAGCCGCTGAAGGACCTCAGTTTAGAGCTAGCGTTTTTAGCTGTTGCTTTTTGTCACTGCCACTGGAGGATAAAAATGGCACGCCTGCTCGTGCGAGAAAAGATAGAAATTGCCAGTCTCTTCATTCCTGCAATTCCTACAGAACATAACTTAATATTGTAGTGGCTGGTGAAATATATCCTCAGCAATTTATCAGTCCGCCTCGGCTTTCCCTTCATATGAAGCCGGTTGCATATGAATTCTTACCACGTCTCTTAGCTAAGCGACTCTTCCATTATTGCTCCCGTTAACAGCCGGTTAAAACCATGATAAACGCCTCCAGTGCTTACATACATACCTCTTCTGATTTTTTTTTTTCCACGTTTAAAGTACTTAAACAAACTCATGTTTTTGTTGACAGTAACGCTTAGCGAGACACTGCCTGCTGACTGAGTCGAGAACTCGAGTGGGCGGGGCGCTTCTAAACTCCGCGTGGGTGACAGCCACACTCATTGTTCGTGTGCACGCTTGCGGAAAGTCATTGCTTCATATATTTTTCTTAATAAAATCATATTGGCTTGGTGTGGCGGCACAATTTCTGGCAAGGCGGCCCGCCACGGAGAAATGTTACCAGAGAAAACCCCTGCAATGTTTGCACTGCAATAAAGTCGGCTGCATTTTGTTAAAATATGTTGGACATAATCAAATTTACCTCAGAGCAGACGTAGAGTCTAGTCAGAACCACAAAGAACCACAATACCGTGCTTGGGTGTTTTAAATTCGGGGTAAAACGTCAGATCTGTGACATTCATACAAGTGAAAACATACAGTACCTGGTGCGGCAGTGTCTGTACCACTGATCACACGAACAGTCCTTTAGTTTTCAGTGCATGATCTACTCATTGCTGTTGAAGCCACAGATTTAGCTGTGCTTATCTGTGAGGAGCCTCACACCACGAACACCAGCAAGTACCAGAACTACGCAAAAACATTCAAAAATACAAAAACTCATCATCATCAAACTACAAGTGCTGAAATTAGCTGCCACTTGAGTGCAAAACACGTATGTGGACTGTACATTAAAATGAATTTGAAAACCTTTTAAAATGCTATTATATATTAAATGCCCTTGCTACTTCACTCTTACTGACTGATTTAACACTAGGTCAGCCGAAACTGGAAGCTCCGCCCATAATCGGTCCTACAGCGGCACCCCCAGGAATAAGGTGGATAGTCCACTATATCTAAATTCACTATATAGCAAGTAGGGAGGGAGGGAGTGAGTGAACATTCCGAACACAGCCATGGTTGTGGAAATGATTGAAGCACTCACAACAGCTATAAAATGCCAGAAGATTCTGCAGCAAAAACTAAAGGACTTGGAGTCCAGAGCAAGAAGAAATAATATCTGAATATTTGGAGTTACAGAAGGTGAGGAGGGAAATTCTGTGATACGCTTTGTTTTAGACCTTTTTAAACGCAAACTTCCATTGCCCACAGACGTGGATTTTAAAATACAGCGGGCTCACCATTCCCTCGCTCCTAAACTAAGACCAGAGGCCCCTTATTATTAACTTTCAGGAATTCACAACTAAAGAAATGGTATTAAGAGAAGCCTAGAAAAAGGGTAGGAGCCAACTCAACAACCGCCCACTGTTTTTGAACATGATTATGCTGCAGAGATCATTAAAAAGTGCAGGGAATACAGTGAGATAGAGAAATGCCTTAAAGTGAAGGGCATATGCTTTCAAACGCCCGACACCAGCATGAGAATACACTAGGACAATGGAATCCAAACATACACCAACGCCCACGATGCGGGACTGGAGTTGCAGAGACAAGGTTTCAGTGTGGAAGTACCTGCTGCGAGAGATGAGGACTCAGCTGGAAGAGTGGCTGGGCTGACAACGCAAGGGCTAGAGCCCGCGGGAAGTGAGATCTGCTGCAGCTGACAGAATCGAGGAGAAACTCCGGGAGTTCCAGAGGAGTTTTGCGGTCTGAACGGAAGTCAGCTTCAGGAGCAGCAATAAGTTGGCCATCTAACTCGTCTTTCGTATTACCATTTCAGAGCTGAAAGCAGCTTCGGAGACCACATGGAGAGCATTGGACACATAGGACGGTAGTAGTTTTTCACTACTAAATACCTTTACAGGGCCATCTCCTTATGATAGGCTTTACTCTTGACCCACCAATGGGGTCATGGAGGAGGGGAGAAATCTGCTCCTTCTTTGGAGTTCCAGGTATTCTTTTTGTTTCTCAGGTCAGTTGGCTTGCAGTTTATTTTGAAGTTACTGTTTTTTTTCCTTTGTTCATAGGGGCTGTTAATCTTTTCTATACCACAAATGAGTGTGACACATAAAATAATATCTTTGAATTTGAATGGTCTTGGTAATCCCATAAAGCAAAGTAAGGTTCTTGCAAAATTAAGAAAAGTTAGAGCAAGCGTAATGTCAAGAAATGCATATGTCCAAAAAAGAACATGAAAAATTTAAAAAACTGGGCTATGTAAATTCTTTTTACAGTTCATATAAGAATAGCAAGAAGAAGGGGTGTGATTACACTACTACCTGTTTCTGTTAACTTTGAATTAATCAAAGATGAAACTGGCGGAGAGGGTAGATACGTGATTGTCAAAGGGAGAATGGATGGTGTTTTGGTCTCTTTAATTAATGCATATGTTACACCAGAGAGTGACAAAACATTTCTAAAATTTGTTTTTGACAAATTTGAATCAATGAGTGAGGGAATTGTACTCTGTGCAGGGTACTGGAATATTATTTTATACTATAACTAGTGCATGCCCACAGAAAGCAAGTATTCCTTTCTGAAACAGTTACTGTTGCATTCCAAATACCCGTACATGTACGGGTATTTATTTCGCCCAAAAATGCAACCCTATACGGTCTTATTTGGGTCTATACGCTTATTGGGATATGCCCTATGTCACCCTATACGGTTTTATTTGGGTCTATACGCTTATCAGAACGTAGGTCCCAGTCGTGGGTGTTCTTCCGGAGAGTTTCGCCTGGAAACTCTGTGTCGTAAGTCTCCCTGAAGCGGAAGGGAGGGCAGATCAGTCAGGCTGCTGCGTTCGCTTGTCGTCGGAGACTCACCGCTGGGTGCTGCGTTCGTTGCCATCAGGACACCAGCGAGGCTGTCCAAACCAGAAGGTTGCGTTGCACAAAGGGTGTGCATTTTCGGGGTCCGCGCCAGCTTTGACATGAAGGACATTTTTTCGAGATTTATTCAAAGCTTTACCGATTGAAGTGTGGCACTCGTTTGTATATATTTTTTCAAGTGTGTGTGTACTAAGCAGCAGGCCCGCAGCCACTAAATCACTCCTCATAATTGGCTGAAAAAGCTGTCGGAGGCACTTCCTTTATTTCCGTATTATCTCGGCTGTGTTCGGCTGTGTTCGGGATACACGTGCCGGTTGTTTACAAAACAGTCTACATGTCGTCATGCCATGTGCCCGGGGCCACGCGCGTTGTACTGCATACTGCATTAGTGCAAAGATGTATCTTCATCTACCATTAAGTCAAAGTCAAATTCCTTGTATGTGTTGTGCATACTTGGCCAATAAAGCTGATTCTGATTACTGATACATTCACTGGTAACATTTACTGGTAACATACATGTATCTGAACTAGAAGTACAATAAGGAAACAAAGAAGTTTAATAATATGTCTGTATGTGAACCCTACTACCCTATTAATCAACAATAAAATCATTATATGCTATATTGTTTAATTATAAAGTAAATATATATATTTGTAAACTAAATCCTCATATTTTTGGCAGGTAGCAAGTATTAGTAAGCTGATTTGCAATATTGTGAATATACTGGTACATTTGTTGTATTATTTTTTTTTCCAAATGTTTAAACTTCACCATTAAATTTGGTAAATTTTAAATTGCTATTAATGTTCCTCTGATAAATTGTTCATACAATATTTTCAAAAGAAATAAAACCAATTCAGAAGGTGGTTTCTTTTAATTTTGTAGATATTTCAATATCTCAGGCATAATTATGAACATTATTTAACTTTGTATGTATTGTGCGTCCCTATACTATTATTGCGCACCTATACTTTTATTGAAATTTTAACAAATTTCCAGCCTATACTATTATTACGCCCTATACTCTTATTAAAATTTTCAGTTTTTTCCACCCTATGCTATTATTCCTACCTATACTCTTATTTGGAATGCAACAGTAAAAGGCCAATCAGGCTTTACAGGCCCAAATGTAGGCTGTGTTTGAAAGAGGAATACAGAGGTGTAGCCTAGATGTAGGCAATCGCACATGTTGGACTTTGATAAATATGAAAGGGACTGAACTGAGATTTATTTGGTTTTGTGAATATTAATTACAGAATAATTGAAAATGAATGGTACATCCAATATTGGCGACTGTTTAAGAACCGCTTCTTTATTTTGTTTTTGTCCGATCACTTATTTGTGTGATCTTTTATGAGTTCTATTCATAGTAGTGTATCTTACACTTTGGAGAATAGGAGTTGTTCAGCCATCATTGTAATTGTTTTAGTTTATATGTGTAGTTTAGTGTATTGTCAATAAACTCATGCAGTATATAACAGGACATGTTTACAAATATTTGAGACCCATTGTCGTGCTTCCTTTTATATTTTAGCAATATTAAAAGTACAAAACACCCAACATTATTGTACACAGCAGACTGACTTGTTTGGCTGCAACTGTTGCATCAGTGTTGCCCATTTGTCTGTAAATACAGTATTTAAATATAAATGATTTATTTCATTATTTGGGCATTTTTGTGTCTTGTCATCATTTAGTTAAAGCATGCGTATAGTGCATCCGGAAAGTATTCACAGAACTTCACTTTTTCCACATTTTGTTATGTTACAGCCTTATTCCAAAAGGGATTAAATTCATTTTTTCCCTCAAAATTCGACACACAATACCCCATAATGACAACATGAAAAGTTTTTTGAGATTTTTTGCAAATTTATTAAAAATAAAGAAATCGCATGTACATAAAGTATTCACAGTCTTTGCCATGAAGCTCAAAATTGAGCTCAGGTACATCCCGTTTCCACTTATCACCTTTGAGATGTTTCAGCAGCTTAATTGGAGTCCACCTGTGGTAAATTCAATTGATTGGACGTGAGTTGCAAAGGCACACAACTCTGTGAATGTCCTTGAGTGGCCCAGCCAGAGCCCAGACTTGAATCCAATTGAACATCTCTGGAGAGATCTGAAAATGGCTGTGCACCGATGCTTCCCATCCAACCCGATGGAGCTTGAGAGGTGCTGCGAAGAGGAATGGGCAAAACTGCCCAAAGACAGGTGTGCCAAACTTGTGGCATCATATTCAAAAAGACCTGGGGCTGTAATTGCTGCCAAAGGTGCATCAAGAAAGTATTGAGCAGAGGCTGTGAATACTTATGTACATGTGATTTCTTAGTTTTTTATTTTTAATAAATTTGCAAAAATTTCTAAAATTTTTTACATTGTCATTATGGGGTATGTTGTGTTGAATTTTGAGGAAAAAAATGAATTTAATCCCTTTTGGAATAAGGCTGTAACATAACAAAATGTGGAAAAAGTGAAGCACTGTGAATACTTTCCGGATGCACTGTATGTGTCTGCATATGATAATGCAACTGATCTGGCCATTCCACTCCACAATCATGGTGGTATTATTAAGTTTTTAATTTTTAGATACTAGTGCAGGAGGGTGGACTCTCGGTCCTGCAAAGGACAGTGGTACCACACGGGTGAAGCAGCAGTCTACTACCACTGACCGGGCAGGCTGGGCGTGCCTCCCCATGAATGATCATGGTCTACCCGGTTGGACACCGGTGTTGGAGAAGCAGCAGCTGAACCAGTGGATCTCAGTTCTTTGCAGGGAACCAAGCCCAGCCTGCCCGGTTAATTGGAGTCTCGGCTGCTGCTTTACCCGTGTGCCACCGCTGTCCTTTGCGGCACCACTGGAACCTTGTGTTCTCCATGCCGAATTATCTATTAGAAATTGATGAAAATTGCATATTTTGACTGAGCAACTCCATACTCAGGGATGCACACCTTTGTAACCTCAGCAAAGCGCTTATAAAATTTGAGGTCAGTCTGACGAACAGTTTGAGAGATATGTGAGGAACACAGACACACACACACACAGACAGAGATTCTTTGCATTTATAGATGGATATGGACACGAAAAGTAATAGAAAACATAAATACAACATCAAAAAGTCTGAAGATGTTAATCAAGGAATCCGGCCTTTTTGAGGTGTGGAGGGGCCTTCATCCTCTACAGCAGGGGTGTCCAATCATGTGCCATGGGGGGCCAAGACCCTGCAGGCCTCCAACCAGTGTCTTCAATAGCAGATTTCACTGAATTTCTTCCCACTGATTGCTGATAAGTGAAAACACCTACTGAAGAGACTGGGTACAAGAGAAAACCTTCATGGTTTTGGCCCTCCATGGCACATGATTGGACCCCTGCTCTAGAGAAAAATTTTACACACTATTCAGCAACTTATAAGGTCCACTCCAAAATAGACTACCTTCTGATGAATACCACAGACACAGGATCAAAGAATGTACTATAGGGATTGCAGATATATTGGACCATAGTGCAATACACTTAACCATATACCTGGACGACATAAATAAAATACTTTATGGAGACTGAATTTAGGAATTCTTAACAACATAGCAACTGCGAAAGAAATAAAGGGAGAAACTGAAGACTGTATTAACAATAGCAGAGATGAAAAGACAGAACCAACAATAGTCTGGGACACTGTTAAAGCTGTAATTAGAGGAAACCTGATCTCTAAAACATCCAGCATAAATAAAATGAAAAGGCTAAAAAATGATAAATTACAACAACAGTTATGGCCACTAGAAAAACAGCAACAAACAGACCATAGTGAGGAATTAGCAGAACAAATAAAAACAATAAAAAAGATATAGACAACATGGCATCTGAAGAGATAAAAAAGAAATTAAGATTCATGAAACAAACATTCTATGAATCTGGATCCAAAACCACATAGATTCTGGCAAGATGTCTCAGAACACAAAAAAACTAAACACTTATACACAAAATCAGAGAGCAAACTAGTAATAAAATGTGAACCAGACATAATTCAAAAAAACTACTATAAGACATTGTACTCCGCATCTGAAAACATAAACAAAACTGAGATTGAAAACTATTTGTCGAAACTGGACCTCCCCTCCATAGGCACTAACCAAAATGAGGCTCTAACCTCCCCAATAACAAAAGAAGAGTTAGACATAGGCATCAGTAAACTGAAGACCAAGAAAAGTCCTGGGAGCGACGGATATCCAAATGAGTGGTATGAGATCTTCAGGGAGGAAATCTCCTCTCTACTATTAGAATCATTTGGTGGGCGGTGGTGGCCTAATGGTTAGGGATGTGGAGTGGTGAGCGGAGGGTCGTGGGTTCGATCCCTGGACCAGCAGGATTAGATTTGGGTGGGACAGATAACAGCAATGTTTGCCAGACCCTCCTTAACCCCACTGTGGTGCCCTTGAGCAAAGCCCTTAACCCCAACTGCTCCAGTGGAGCTGCTCAGTGGTCACAGGTCAGTCTGTGGTTGTACTGGGCAGCTTCCAGGTGTGACTGTGTGTGTTTTAACAGGGCCTCCTTGTAAAAGAGAGGTTGCCTTTCAATGGAACAACCCTGTACAAATAAAGGTTAAATAAAATACTAAAATAAAATTTAATTGGACACTCAAAAATGCTAAAATTCCCCCCTCCTGGAAGGAAGCCGTTATATCTGTAATCCCAAAAGAAGGCAAAAATAAAGAGCACTGTGAATCATACTGACTAATTTCGGCCCTTAATGTTGATTACAAATTATTTACATCAGTAATTTGTAAAAGAAAGGAGCATTTGCTACCTGAACTAATAGACGAGGACCAGACAGGCTTCATAAAAGGCTGACAAACCCAAGATAACATTAGAAGGACAATACAGGTAATACACACAATTAATAAACAAAAAACGTGCAGCTTTAATTAGTCTGGACACTGAGAAGGTCTTTGACAGAGTCAGCTGGCCTTTTCTTTTCTCAGTGTTGGAGAGGATGGGTTTTAGCAGCCAGTTTATCAAGTGTATCCAAGCCTTTTATAATGAGCCAACTGCCAGAATTAAGATCAATGGCTCCTTAGCAGATAGTTTTAGACTCGATAGAGGCACCCGGCAGGGATGTTGTCTGAGCCCCTTTCTATTTGTTGTGTTCATTGAACCTTTGGCCCAGGAAACTATAGACAACATAATGAACTTGAAGGAATTAAAATGGCACAGGAAGAACACAAAATAGGATTATTTGCTGATGACATTATCATATGCTTAAAAAATCCAGACTCAGACATGGACTTCTGGTTTGGCAGTGTGAGAGATGGTAGCCTAAACTAGTGCTCCTGCCAGAAGAGGATAAAAATATACCCCACAAATCAAAAACACAATTCACTATCTTAAAAAATGGTGGCATGAGTTGGGGAGATAGGTGAGGAAGACAACAGACATGAATACTCCAAAATAAAGCAAAGGAAGACTCCGCAATGAAAGAAAACGCTGGCAACGAAGAAATGCTAACAGCTAACAGCATGTCACTGCAGTAGAGGCTAACTAGCATAACACAAGAAATACGAGATCTGAAGCAAGAAATGAAAAACAAATTCTTGGCATTTAAAGAAGAATTCAGAGCCAACTTCAGATAAGAATTCAATTTATTCAAAGAACAAATTGAACGCAAACTCTCGGATAATAACAAAGAACTACAGGAGCAAAAGCAAAGCTTGAAAGAAGCGCAAACTTGCATTGCCAAACTCGAGGACAGGAACATAGAGGCCAAAGGTGCCCTCTTGATGGTCCTGAAAGAGCAGCGGAATCTAAAGGACAAGCTGACTGACCTGGAGGGAAGGTCGCGAAGAAACAACGTGCGCATTTTTGGAGTACTGGAGGGCGCAAAAGGAGACTCGGTTCCCCGCTTCATGGAGAGCCTGTTGCAGAGGGAACTGGTGCTCCTGGCAGAGACCCGCTTGAGGATCCAACGCGTACACAGAGCAACGATGGGTAAACTGGGTCCCGGGGCAGTGCTGCAATCCATTATAGTCAATTTTCTCCAGTTTGACACGAAAGAAATGATTCTTTAAAAGGCATGGCAGAAATGGGTTAAAATTGACAACAAGCCTCTATTTTTTGACCACAATTATGCAAATGAGGTGGTTCAAAAATGCAAAGCATACAGAGAAATAAAGACACTGAGGGGAAAAAGGGATAAAGTTCCATATGCCGCTGACTAGGATCAGAATCCACTGGTCAGATGCCCCAAAACCTACAGCAGACCACGAGAAGTGGCAAAGGAGATGGAGAGCCAGGGACTCGAGGTCACGACGGGGAACACCGTGGAGGGGGAATCGATGGAGAGCTGCAGCCAAACAACGTTCCTATGGCAGAAGGTCCGGGAGGCAGCACCGCAGAGCAGAGCTTGTCAGAGAGCAAAGGAGAAGCTCCAGGAGTTTCTGAGATAAGGTGAAAGACAGGTAAACAGGAGGTAGCTGCACACAGGACATATTATAAATGAGGCATTAAAGGCTAGAGGGGAAAATGTTCTTTTTCTCTCTCTCTCTCACTCACTCACTCACTCACACTCTCTCTCTCTCTCTCTCTCTCACTCACTCACTCACTCACTCACTCACACACACACACACACACACACACACACACACACACACATCTTGTAAATTAAGATCAAAATGTGATTTAATTTGTAACCATTTTTGGTGTATGTTTTCTTTATTATCTATTATTTATTCTTATATTGAAACACCAACATAGCTTCAAATTTAATTTTAACTATCCAGCCATACACGGACATGGCAAAGTGGCAGTCTACCTCCCTGTGTGTCAATTATCGTCTTAAAAATACCAGGCTGGCAGGAAAAGACTAAAATTAAAGTCAGAACTATTTAGAGGGAAAGGAGGACTCATGGAAGAGTTGGTTCCTACCTCTGTTGAGGGGCCCTCCTCTCTCAGGAGGCTTTTCTCCTCTCCTACCAACGGGACATGGGGACCAGGAAAAGGTCCCCAGAGTTACTGGAAGAACGTTTTTGTGTTTTTGGTATTCTAGTTCTTAAGGTTCAGTTCTTTGTTCGTGTCAGGAGGTTGAATAATCATAAATGTGATGGAATAGATGCAACTTAACCAACTGAAAATAATCTCTCTAAACGTGAATGGGTTAAACAATCCGATTAAAAAGGGGCAGGGTTTTTGCCAAGTTTAAAAAGGAAAAAACTGAGATAATCTATTTACAGTAAACCCATCTTTCCCTACAAGAGCATCAGAAGTTAAAGAATATATAATAATATATTAAACACTTTTTTTCAGTTCATTTAGAGAGGACAGAAAAAGAGGGGTGGCATTTCTAATCCCGAATAAAATTAAATTTGAGTGCCTAAAAGAGATAAAGGACAAAGGGCAGATATATTATGGCAAAAGGGAAGCTAGAGGAACAAATGGTTACATTATTTAATATTTATGTCCCACCAGTCTGACAAAGGTTTCTGTAAGGCAGTATTTGACATCATCACCCAGGAAACAGAAGGGATACTGATTTTGTAGGTGACTGGAATGTTGCATTGAATCATTATTTAGACATGACTAGTTAAAAAAAAGGCAGTAAAATACACTTGGCCCAGTACATAAATACAACCTCGACAGAACTGGGTGTAATGGATGTTTGGAGAGAAAACCACCCATTCCAGAGGAATTATACATTCTCTTCACCTCCCCATTCGATACACACGAAAACTGATTATTTTTTAATGAAATTAGAAGATAGATTCAGAGTAGTGGAATGTAGGATAGGTGCTGCAGACCTGTCGGATCACTGTGCCTTATATTTGACAATATATTTAAATAGGAGAATAAAGAACACAACCTGGAGACTGAATCTTAGTATGTTAAACAACCCAACATTGGTAGAAACAATAAAAAAGGAAATTGGATCATACAAAATAGAGAATGATAATGGAGAGGTAGACCTCACAATATTGTGGGATGCCATGAAGACAGTAATGAGGGGGAAGTTTTATGCCTGATACTGTAAAAAAAAAAAAAAAAAAAAAAAAAAAAAAAAAAAAAAAAAAGCCCAAATAAGACTGTCTTAACAAGTTAGAAGAAAATGGAAAAACTACAACAATCATATAAAAACTCAAATGAACCATCCATCCATCTTCTACCACTTTTCCGGAGATCCAGGTCACGGAGGCAGCAGTTCAAGCAGAGAAGCCCAGACATCCCTCTCCCCAGCCACCTGCTCTAGCTCTTCAGAGAGGATACCAAGGAGTTCCCAGACTAGCTGGGAGACATCTCTCCAGCGAGTCCTGGGTCTGCACCGGGGTCTTCTCCCAGTGGGACGTGCCCAAAACACCTCAAATGGGAGGTGTCCAGGAAGCATCCTAATCAGATGTCCATACCACCTCAACTGGCTACTTTCAATGTGATGGAGCAACGGTCCTACTCTGCGCCTCTCCCGGATGACTGAGCTCCTCAGCCGATCTCTAAGGGTGAGTCCAGTAATCCTATGGAGAAAGTTCATTTCAGCCGCTTGTATCCACGATCTCATTCTTTTGGTCATTATCCAAAGCTCATGACCATAGGTGAGGGTAGGCACATGGATTGACCAGTAAATCGACAGCTTTGCCTTAGAGCTTAGCTCCCCCTTCATCACAACAGACCAGTACAACGTCTGCATCACTGCAGATGCTGCTCTGATACGTCTGTCAATCTCTCGCTTCATTCTCTCCTCACTCGTGAATAAGACCCCAAGATACTTAAACTCCTCCACTTGGGGCAGGAGCCTGTCCCCAACCTGGAGAGGACAATCCACCTTTTTCCGGTTGAGGACCATGGACTCGGACTTGGAGGTGCTGATTCTCATCCCAGCCACTTCACACTCAGCAGCAAACCATTCCAGGAAGACCTGTAGGTCATTGCTGGATGAAGCCAACAGGACAACATCATCTGCAAACAACAGAGATGAGATCCTGTGGTCACCAAGCATGACACCCTCCATTCCCTGGCTGCACCTAGAAATCTTGTGTTGTCAGCCTTTCAAACTGGTTTAGACTGGAGAGGTCCACCAGGCAGGGATGCTGTCTGTCTCCCACCCTATTTGCCATTTTCATTGAACCCCTAGCTCAAGCAGTAAGACAAAATGAGGAGCTAAAGGGAATCCAAGTTGGAGGTACAGAACATAAAATCAGGCTCTTTGCAGATGATGTCTTGATATATTTAAAACATCCAGACACTTGTTTACTAAAATTTATGACCCTATTAGAATATTATGGTTACCTGTTAGGTTACAAATTAAATATTGGGAAAACTCACATTCTGCCATTTGATTATACCCCATCCACAGAAATCAAGCAAGTTTCCAATGGAACAAAAAACATATTAATTATTTAGGAATAAAAATCACAAATGATCCATTTGGCTTATATAAGAAGAATTACATATCTCTGAATCAGGAAATGTCTAAGGATATGGAAAGATGGGAGATGTTGATACTTGACTTTAGCTCAAGAGTAGAAATAATCAAGATGAATGTGCTACCATTCATTTCATCTTCTTCCACTTAATCCTTTTCGGGTCGCGGTGGGGCTGGAACCTATCCCAGCATCTTTGGGCGAGAGGGAGGGTACACCCTGGACAGATCGCCAGTCCATCGCAGAGCCAACACAGAGAGACAGACAACCATTCACTCTCACAGTCATACCTAAGACAATTTAGAATCCCCAGTTTTGATGCCAATTAACCTAACTTGCATGTTTTTTTGGCATGTGGGAGGAAACCGGACAAATCCCGGAGTAAACCCACGCAGACACAGGGAGAACATGCAGACTCCACACAGATCACTGTTGGTCGGGGGCTGGGATCGAACCCAGGATCCCCCGGCCAAGGGTGAGTTGCTGTGCTGCCGCAGTGCTAACCACTCTGCTACCACGCTGCCCGTGCTACCAGGAATTCTGTATTTTTTTTTCCAGTCTTTGTCAGTGGCAATACCAACCTCACAATTTGTAGAAAGGGACAAAAAAATTTTGAGATTCATTTGGAAAGGCGGTAAACCCAGAATCAAGTATAGAGAATGGGCATTGATGTCATGCCGCGCTGCATTCTGGGCCGTTGTTATCATTGTTTACCTGTTGTCTAGGCAACTGCTTACGTGAACAGACGTGTGTGCAAAGGAACGGAGCAAACAGAAAATTCAAATTCCTTATTCAGAGAAGCTGAATAAGTAAGCAAAGCAGCGCTACCTCTAAAAAAATTTAAGAAATAAACAGGATTGATCCGTATGAGCACAAGAAATGGACCACGGATCTCGACCAGCTGCCTCAAGTCACACTGTCAGATGTGTTTGCCTACCTAGTTTGTGAGGTAAGCACATAAACCCATGAGCAATTTAAGAGGCTCATGTTCAGTTAACCAATGGATGGTTCCAGCCACCTCAAATTTCCGGGTGAATGACCAGAAAACTGTTATTTAACACAAAGGTAAGCAGTCATTGTTTCTACACAGTTTTCTGCACTAGCATATGTGTCTGCAACTACAGACATTTAACTCCCAGTGGTGAAATGTTGGATGTATGTTCACATTTGTCATATGATGCTTGATAATTATATACACATTATTCAGTCCCTTCAGGATTTCGTGGGATGTTTTTATGATTGTTGCGGCCCAAAAAGCCTGAATTCGCGGGAACTTTTTGTAAAAGCTGCGGTGTTTGGAGAGGTTGTTTTACACTAAAAGTTGTGGGAAGAATTACAAATTTTAGAGCAGATGATTTTCCAGCTTACTACAGTGATATTCTATATAACAATACAAGAAAAGCACAGGATTGTCAAACATTTCCTATTACAGTGATTTGTAAATTAAGCAGAAACTTATGCTATACAGAAAAACTCTTTTGTGCAACAGCCAATACAGACTTTAACACAACATCCATTACAACAGCTAAATTGCATTGAATGCATGTTAAAGAGTAGAGATGTGGAAATTATTTGCAGCGCCTTCATTTGAAAACTCCCTACGGTCCCCAACCACTCAGTACCAAACGGAAAGGAAAAAATAAATAATTTATTCTGTTAGTCTGTATTGTCTATGGAGTCTGTTTTTCCGGGAAAAAAAATGCAGACAATATTCCTATGCCTCCCTCCTACCTGTCTATCTGCTGCGCGTCTTCACACACACACACACACACACACACACACCCGTCTCATCAGACACCCATCTTTCATTAGCGGGGGGGGGGGGGTTGTTCGTGTTCAGATCAGAGATTCACAGCCTTAAAGCTCATTGACAAGATGTAGTAATGATTTTACGTCTAAAGATGTATGAAATGATCAAACACGCTGTACTGTTAGACTTGCTCGTTTGTTTGTGATTTTATGGAGTCTCTTGTCACGTGCGCTCCCTCAACGGGGTGCTTTTGGGGCAGGCTGACGTTTTTCCAACCCAAACCCAGCACTTGGTACACGCGTCAGGCCGAAGACGTCTACCGACAGGCTGGGGGACACAAAGGAAGGATGGTGTTGGAAACCTCGCGGGTGAGTGTTTTGTTTTTTTTTTAATCACACTGTTTTTTGCTGAAGCATTCCGTTAATACTTACTTAAACTCGGAAGTGAATGCGATATAGCGATGCATTTGATTGATTAGAATGAGCGTTTCGGCGCCACTCAGCTGAAATTTGATTGGTGAAATTGGCGGAGGTTGACGAGGATTGACCAAAATTGCGGGAAAGTTGCGGTGATTGGGTAAAGTTGCAAGGTCATGCAATAGTTGCGCTGATTGGCTGATTTCGCGTGAATTGACACAACTGCAACATCGCAACATCCTGGAGGGACTGATTATTATCAACAGGACATTATCCAGTAAAGGCCCTGTCACACCTAGATGATTAAGGCAGCGTTTGCAAAATGTATGAAAAATTTGGTAAGTACATTTGCGTACGTTGAATCAGTTATGGTTAAGTTTTGCCTAAGTTAAGAGCATGCTGAAGAATACTGAAGTACCCTGAAGCATGCTGGTATATGGCGTAGTTTGCCGAGCTCCCCTGAAAATTTTCAGGATGCAGAAAATTTTCCGACGTATCCAGCGTATGATTGGTACGTCTCACATTCGCGGAGCAAAGGTTGTAGGGAAGTTATGTGTTTGTTTACACACATTACTTGTCAGCAACTCATAGTTACTTAAAAGTCAAAATACATTGAGATAAATGTCTAGCGTACCCAAAAATTATTTCTAACATATGAGTAACGCTCTTTGTAACTTATTGAATGGGTTTCTAATTTACAGCAACCCTATAATGGTGTATTTGCAGCATTAGTTCACAGGAAAAAACCCGTGCAGAACTGCTGCCTGCAGCACACACACACAGGGAGCTAAACACACATACTTGTTCGTATAACAGGACCTGTCGGGGATGTGTTTGAGTACTTTCAAGCTACAGGATAAAGATCCAAATCGCTGTTTAGCTCCCCCCCCCCCATATTTTTTTTTTTTTGAAACTTTTTATTTATGAACGTTTTTCAATTATAAAAACACAAACATATGAGGTCATGGGATGATTAATATGGTACAAATCAGATACAATGAAAATATACAATTCCGAAGCCGCATATTAATAAGTACTTTCACATCCTGTGAAGTCCAACCATTTTTTCCAACGTCTTTTTCCTAGCTCCTCTTGGAGTCGCAGGGTATAGGTCATGCGTTCCATGGACCTTATATTGTCTATTATAGAGGTGAAAAGGTTCAGTGTGGGGGGCTGTTTTTGTAACCAGCACTTTGTTATAGCCTTTTTGGCTGATGCCAAAAAGATTTTCAGGAGATAAGTATCATCTGCAGTCAGCTTGTCAGGGAAACATCAAAGCAATAACAAAATAAAAGAGCAGCTGATATTAAAGTCCAGTGCCTTAGAAATGACATTTGCTACGTCTGTCCAGAAAGGCTGAATGAGTGGGCAAGACCAAAATACGTGCCCATGGTCTGCTGTTGTTTCCCCACATTCTCTCCAGTAGTGTGCAGGAACTCCACTGTACTTGGATTTCTGATTGGGTGTTATGAAAAAACGAATAAGAGTCTTCCAGCAAAAGTCCCTCCAGGTGCCGGAGTTGGTGGATGAGGATTGCACCTCCCAAACCCTTGACCACATGTCATCAGTTATTACAATGTTCATTTCCTTTTCCTACTTTTGCTTTATATATATGTTGTTGAGTCTGTTTTAAGTGTCATTAAACTGCAGTATAACTTACTAATAAGATTTTTAAGACTTGTTGACTTATATGCATTAATAAAAATATTAAGAAATAATGAAGACTCTTTGATATTACTGCTTTGTACCCTTTTATTAATGAAGTCGCGAAGCTGCAAGTATCTAAAAAAATCTTGCTTCTCCAGATTGTACTTCCTGCGTAGAGTATCGAATGACATTAGGTTTAATTTCTCATACATTGTACACGCTGCGGTAAGGCCCCTGAATGTCCACTGTCTAAATCTAAAATCATGTGAGGCGGGCAGAAAGTCAGGATCATATGCTGGCCATCTGAGCAATTTAATTTCTTCCTGGAGTTTTAGTTTTCTTATCTCTGATTTCCAGATTTTAAATGTCAGATTAGCCCACTGACTAGTTGTTAGAGTAATTTCGCTTTCAAGGGTACCTAGTTTAGACTGAATTGGGACCTCAGATAAAGACATCTCAATTGTTTTCCATTTTGCATAATAAGATGGGTCACACTGTCATGACTCGCCGCTCATCAGCGGCGCCAGCCGAGCGCACACCTGCTCCTCGTCAGCGGCGAGGTATTTAATCCACTCTGCCCTGGGCTTCGGCCTGAAGCCGTCTCTCAACTTCGGCACCATTTGCTACTACGGTACTCAAGCCTGCTAGCAAAGATTATCTGGGTAAGCTCCCCTTACCTCTCTCCTCCAGCCTTTTCCCCTGTGCACAGGTGGACTTCCCCGGCGGCGGACTTCCTCATCTCGCCGCTGTCTCTACGCTGCTGCCACAGGCACTGCAGGTCGCTGTCTCCCGGGCTCCGCCCTTGTCAACACCAGCCACCTGTCGTAACCAAGTAAGCCAGCTAAACCATTATTATCCTCTGTATTGGTGTGGTGCCCGTTACCCTTCTCTCTCTGCTTCCTCCCATAGGGTTGTCCGGCTGTACGGCCTCCTGCCCCCGTGCCTGATGCAGACGCCACCACCAATACATTCTTATTCCACAGACACGCAGCCACACATCCCTGTTGTCAATAAAGCTGTTAAATCTACCCTGAGCCTGCGTGTGTGTCTCCTGAGCCATGCATTATGTCAGTATGGCTTCAGCAGAGCGGCTCGGCAGACAGCGGGCTCGCACGCCGTCTTTCCACCCTCGAGGCTCGGGTGGATTTAATAGCCCATCAACAACAGGTGATATTAAATCAGTTAACTATTATTACTAACCGATTAGACCGCTTGGACCCCCAGCAGCCGTTCCCCTCGGCTCGTCCGGGTGGCGCAGCTCCGGTGGCTGTCCAGCTCGCTCCGGGTGCGCCGGCACGGCTCACACCAATCCCCACTCCTGCTCGCTTTAGCGGTAAGCTTGTTGGAGCTCGGGGTTTTATCATGCAGTGTGAGTCCGTGTTCCTTCGCGTTCCTGGAGACTTTCCCTCAGACCATAGCAGGATTGGCTATACAGTGGTACCTCTACTTACGAACGTCTCTACATACGGAATTTTCAGGTTACGAGACGCCTCAACGGGAAAATATTGCCTCTAGTTACGAACGAAATTTCAGGATACGAAAGGCAAAAAAGTACGCGCTCCTCGCAGCTTCCGTAGTTTACCGAACGTAAACTTACCTGTAGCTGCTCTGCCATTGGCTATCGCCTAGCATCTTCCTGGTATCCCATTGGCCACGAAGTTTTTTTTTTTTTTCCCCAAAACTTTATTAAGAACAAGGTGAAAGTTTTACGTGTGTGTACAGTACAGAATTAACATTTATTCGCTATGGGCCCCAAGAAAGTGACGGAGATAAGTGGAAAAGGAGAAAAGAAGAGAGTTTTTTTGTCCATACAAAGAAAGGAGATAATCGAAAGGTATGAAAAGGGGATGCATCTTGCGTTTGGATGCGTTTGGTTGATCTCGCCAAAGAATATGGCCGTAATACATCAACGATCAGCACGGTATTAAAACAAAACGAAGCACTTACAAGCCGACAAAAGCAAACGTCCTTGGATCAGAACATGAACCAAAGAAGGCAAACGTCGACGGCGTCGACGACGATAGCAGTTAAAGGGTAAATGAACATAATTTTTATTATTCTTTCTCTTTTATTATTCTCTTTTATTATTCTTTCTCTCATTTTAAACTCTCATTTTATGTTTATTGTGCAGTAATCTAATTGTAACATGTATTTGTTACATGTTTTGATGCGTTTTTACGATTTATAAAAAATTTATGCCCGAATTTTGGGGGCTTGGAACAGATTACGGCATTTACATGTAAAACGCGCCTCTACTTACGAATTTTTCACGTTACGAGAATTCTTCCGGAACGAATTAAATTCGTAAGTAGAGGTACCACTGTATTGGTAATCTCCTGGAGGGTCGTGCGCTTACCTGGGCTTACGCCATTATGGTGAAGCCCAGCTACGCCACCCTCACCTATGGCCAATTCGTGCGACAATTTCTGGAAGTGTTCGATCATTCGTGTTTGGACAGTGTCCAGGTCGACCGCTTTCTCGGCCTCCAACAGGGGAGCCGATCGGCGGCCGAATACGCGATCGACTTCCGGGTTACCGCGGAGGAAGTTGGCTGGGAAGAGCGTGCGCTCTGCGGCATCTTCCTCCGCAGCCTAAACTCTGGTCTGAGAGATGAGCTGGCCGGCCGGGATATCCCGGAGACACTGGCGGAGCTGATTTCCCTAGCCATCAGCTTGGATAACAGGCTGCGCGAGCGTGCCTCAGAGCGGAAGCAGTCTTTTCGCTCGCGGGGCGCCTCTGTGCGCTTGCCCCAAGCTCGCCGCCTGGCGTTGCCGCTGCCGGAGGTCTCCGAGGAGTCGGAACCGATGGTGACGGGCCGGACAAAGCTCCCCCTGGCGGAGAAACAACGCCGCCGTGATCTGGGCCTTTGCATGTATTGCGGGGGTAGCCAGCACACGGTGGAGCATTGTCCGGAGAAGCCAAACGAGGAGGTCCGCGAGTTACTGTAGGGGGCCTCGCGGATGCTAATTGGTTAAATCCCCTCACACATTTGACGCTGCCCATCCGCTTCTGTCACAACCTCACTGGGCACCTCACACATGCACTGGTGGATTCAGGCGCGGAGGGTAGCTTTATTTCACAGAGCCTGGCAACCCGATTGGGCATCCGTTGTCACCCCCTCGACTCTCTTCTCGCCCTGGTTAATCTCTCCCGAGTCTCCCTGGGAAAGGTGACCCACCGAACATCTCCCATTCCGGTGATCATCTCAGGAAACCACCGGGAGGATATCTCCTTCTACGTCCTGCCCACCTCGCTCACTCCTGTCATTCTCGGATACCCCTGGCTCCGCCTCCACAACCCCGCCTTGGACTGGAAGACTGGGAAAGTGTCAGCTTGGAGCACCTTCTGTATGGGCACCTGTCTCCAATCCACTGCCTGCGCCCCGTCCTCGCCTCTCACAGCCAAGGACACCGCGCCCCCGGATCTCACCCTTGTGCCTTCAGAGTTCCACGACCTGGGTGCAGTTTTCAGCAAGTCCAAGGCGATGTCTCTGCCTCCTCACCGGCCCTACGACTGTGCCATCAACATCCGCCGGGGGCGCCCCTACCCTCAGGACGCCTCTATAGCCTGTCAGCGCCAGAGAAGGAGGCCATGAACACCTACTTGAAGGAGTCGCTCAGCGCTGGGATTATCCGACCATCTTCCTCTCCAGTAGGCGCAGGGTTCTTCTTCGTGGGAAAGAAGGACGGCTCCCTTCGTCCTTGCATTGATTATCGAGCGCTCAATGACATCACGGAGAAGGAACGGTACACCCTGCCCCTCATGGATACCGCCTTCCACTCCCTCCAGGGGGCGACCTGGTTTACTAAGCTGGATCTCCGCAGCGCTTACCACCTCGTCCGGATCCGGGAGGGAGATGAGTGGAAGACAGCCTTCCGCACCCCTAACGGTCATTTTGAATATCTTGTGATGCCGTTTGGGTTGACCAACACTCCAGCCGTCTTCCAGCGCCTCATTAATGCCGTCCTCCGGGATTTCATCGGCCTGTTTGTGTTCGTCTACCTGGACAACATCCTCATCTTCTCCAGGTCCAGGGATGAGCACCGGGTCCACGTGAGGCGGGTCCTGCAGAGACTGTTGGAGAATCGTCTATATGTCAAGGCGGAGAAGTGTGAGTTCTACGCCAAAACAACTTCCTTCCTGGGGTTTGTCATCTCCCATGACCAGGTGCTTCCGGACCCAGCAAAGATTAAAGCAGTGGTGGATTGGCCCACACCTACCTCTAGGAAACAGGTTCAGCAGTTCGTCGGGTTTGCCAATTTCTACCGCCGCTTTGTCCCAAACTTTAGAGCCATCGTCGGGCCTCTGACCCGCCTTACCTCCCCTAAGACCCCGTTCCGGTGGACTGAAGAGGCCGCAACGGCCTTCCAGGCGCTGAAGACGGAGTTTTCCTCCTCCCGGGTCCTCAGCCAGGTCGATCCCGCGCTGCAGTGCATAGTGGAGGTGGACGCTTCGGACACGGGGGTGGGGGCGGTGCTGTCCCAGCAGTCTCCAGCCAACGGAGTCAAGCGACCCTGCGCCTTCTTCTCTCGACGCCTGTCCCCGGCGGAGCGTAATTATGACGTGGGGGACAGAGAGCTTCTAGCCATCAAGCTTGCGCTTCAGGAGTGGCGTCATTGGCTGGAGGGGGCCGCCTTGCCTTTTGTGGTCCTAACTGACCACAAGAACTTGGAGTACCTAAGATCTGCCAAGCGTCTGAACGCCCGCCAGGCGCGCTGGTCCCTGTTCTTTGCAAGGTTTAAATTCAACATCATTTACAGGCCTGGCTCCAAGAACAGCCTGCCCGACGCTCTCTCCAGGCAATTTGCCCCGGAGGCCACAGAAGACGCTGTTCACACCATCCTGCCCAGGTCGTGCGTCGTGGGGGCTGTTTCTTGGGACATAGAGGATAAGATCCGGAGGGCGCGGGAGTCGGAACCGGACCCTGGTGGCGGACCGGAGGGGAGGCTCTTCGTGCCATCTGCCGTCCGGGGGGACGTTGTTCACTGGCTCAACACCTCTAAGCTCACCTGCCATCCTGGAGCTTCACGGATGATCGACCTCCTCCAGCGATCCTTTTGGTGGCCAGGTCTGCGGAAGGATGCCGCCCGTTACGCCCGGGCCTGCCCCGTCTGCGCCACCAGTAAGTCAGGTAACGCTCCCCCTGCGGGCCTGCTCCAGCCCCTGCCCGTCCCTGGCAGGCCCTGGTCGCACATCGCCCTAGACTTCGTCACCGGGCTCCCTGTCTCCAACAACTTCGACACAGTTCTGACCATTGTTGACCGTTTTTCCAAGGCCGCCCACTTTGTGCCCCTACGTGGACTCCCCTCAGCCTTGGAGACGGCGGACCTCCTCATCCAACACGTGGTCAGACTGCACGGAATCCCGGTCGACGTGGTCTCCGACCGTGGCCCCCAGTTCTCTTCGGACGTCTGGAGGTCCTTTTGCAACGCCCTGGAAGCTAAAGTAAGCCTCACCTCCGGCCATCACCCCCAGTCTAACGGGCAGTGTGAGCGGACTAACCAGGAGCTGGAGGCTGCCCTCCGCTGCGTTACTACATCCAAGCCCACGTCCTGGAGCTCTCACCTCGCCTGGGTGGAGTACGCCCACAACACCTCTCGCTCCTCTGCCATCGGGATGTCTCCCTTTAAGGCATCCCTGGGTTATGATCCACCTCTATTCCCCGCGCAGCAGGGCGAGTTGGCTGTCCCCTCTGTCCAGGCGCACTTTAGGTGGTGCCGCTCCCTTTGGACCACGGCGCGCAATGTGCTTTTACGCACGGCGGAGCGCAATAAATCCACAGCGGACCGGCACAGGAGACCTGCCCCTGCCTACCAGGTGGGACAACAAGTCTGGGTATCCACACAGGACGTCAACCTAAAGGGTGAGAGGAGAAAGCTGGCCCAACGATTCATCGGCCCATTTCCCATAACTAGGATTATCAACCCGGTGGCTGTGCGGGTGGCTATTCCCTCCTCCCTCCGCATCCATCCCACCTTCCACGTCTCCAAAGTTAAACCGGTGGTCTCTGACCCCCTCTGCCCTCCACCTGCGGCGCACCCTGCTCCCCGGATGATTGGTGGCCATCCGGCCTGGACTGTCTCTGAGATCTTGGACGCCCGGCGCCGGGGTCGCGGGTTGCAGTATTTGGTGGACTGGGAGGGCTATGGACCCGAGTGGAGACAATGGGTGCCTTCCTCGCTGGTGTTGGACCGGTCCCTCATCTCTGAGTTTCATCGAGCGCACCCGGAGAAACCATCGCCAGGAGGCGCTGCTAGAGGGGGGAGTACTGTCATGACTTGCCGCTTATCAGCGGCGCCAGCTGCGCGCACACCTGCTCCTCGTCAGCGGCGAGGTATTTAATCCACTCTGCCCTGGGCTTCGGCCTGAAGCCGTCTCTCAACTTTGGCACCATTTGCTACTACGGTACTCAAGCCTGCTAGCAAAGATTATCTGGGTAAGCTCCCCTTACCTCTCTCCTCCAGCCTTTTCCCCTGTGCACAGGTGGACTTCCCCGGCGGCGGACTGCCTCATCTCGCCGCTGTCTCTACGCTGCTGCCACAGGCACTGCAGGTCGCTGTCTCCCGGGCTCCGCCCTTGTCAACGCCAGCCACCTGTCGTAACCAAGTAAGCCAGCTAAACCATTGTTATCCTTTGTATTGGTGTGGTGCCCGTTACCCTTCTCCCTCTGCTTCCTCCCATAGGGTTGTCCGGCTGTACGGCCTCCTGCCCCCGTGCCTGACACAGACGCCACCACCAATACATTCTTATTCCACAGACACGCAGCCACACATCCCTGTTGTCAATAAAGCTGTTAAATCTACCCTGAGCCTGCGTGTGTGTCTCCTGAGCCGTGCATTATGTCACACACAAACAAACCAGTGGTCTCAGTTGGGCTGATATATAGTAGTCTCGTAAAGAGGGCAGAGACTGCCCTCCCCCCCTCCTTCGGCAACTGTAAGGTAGAATACTTAACTCTTAGTCTCTTTTTAAGCCAAATGAACCTTGAAATGTATTTATTCCATTTCCTAAATTGTTTGTCAGGAATTGATACTGGAAGAGATGAAAAGAGATAAAGCAATTTAGGGAGGATGTTCATCTTGATTGCCTGTATTCTGCTGCTAAAGTCAAGGGGGAGCAGACTCCAGCTATCAAAATTACTAATTATTTCTTTATTTAGTCGGTTGTAATTCATATCATACAATTGTGACAAATCTTTGGGTAGGTACACTCCTAAGTATTTTATATGGTCAGAATACCAATTAAAATTATATTTAGATATTAATTCTTGTCCAGGGTGAGAATTGAAAGTCATAACCTGAGTTTTATGGATATTAAGCGCGTACCCAGAGAATGAACCGTACATTTCTAAGATTTTCATCAACACAGGTAAACCAGAGACCGGATCTGAGATTGTGATCAATACATCGTCCGCATACAGGCTCAATTTATATTCCTTCTCACCAATCCGAACACCCTTTAGTGCGGTCTCTTGGCATATTGCTTGTGCTAAAGGCTTTATAAATAAATTAAATAAATTGGGGCTACCGGGGCAACCCTGTCTACATCCACGTTGTAGTTGTATAGAATTAGAAAGACTCCCGTTTATTTTTATTCTAGCAGTAGGGGAAGAGTAAAGAGCTTGAATGTATTTTATAAAGTCAGTACAGAATCCAAATCTCTTCATTACTAAATAGAGAGAGTCCCACTGAACTGAGTCGAATGCTTTTTCAGCGTCAAGACTGAGAATAACTGAATTTGTCTTTCTTTTATTAATCTGTTCTGATTATATGTAGAGTTCTCCTTATGTTATCCGAAGTTTGTCTGTTTTTAAGGAAGCCTGTTTGGTCTTCATCAATCAGTAAGGGCATCACAGTGTCCATTCGTTTGACCAAAATAGTTGTGTATAATTTATAATCCGTGTTCAATACACTTATTGGTCTATATGATTTGCAGTCTATTTTATCCTTTCCCTCTTTTGGTATAACAGATATAAAGGCTTCCTTCCAGGACGGAGGTACAGGGCCTCCTTTCAGAATATAATTGAAACTGGTTTCTAGTAGAGGTATCAGACTTTCTTTCATTTTCTTGTACCATTCAGGGGGGAACCCATCAGTACCAGGAGACTTGTTAGGTTTAAGGTTAGAGATGGCCTTGTCAATTTCCTCATGTGTTATTGGTGACATAAGCTTATTATTTGCATCTGTGCCGAGTGAGGGAAGATCCAAAGAGTCCAAGAAATCAACTACTGCATTTTTATTAATCGGCACAGATTGGCTATATAGGCTTTTGTAATATGTTTCAAATGATTTTTGAATACCATCCAAATCAGTTAAAATGTTGCAACTTATAGGGTCTTTTATTCTGTAGATTGAATTTTCTGTTTGTTGTTTCCTAAGTCGCCATGCCAACAGTTTAGATGCCTTAGATCCTGCCTCATAATATCTCTGTTTCATAAACCGTAAATTTTTCTTTACTTCCTCACCTAGTATCCTATCTATGTCTTGTTTAACTTGTCTTATTTGTTGTGTTACAGTGGGACTTTTTTTGTCAGTTGTGTTTTCTCTAGATCTTTCAGTCTCTCTTGTAGTCGTAACAGTTCTTGAGTCTTTTTCTTTTTAAGCATAGCTGACCTTGCTATTATTTTCCCCCTCAGAACCGCTTTAGCTGCATCCCACATGATGCTGGGGTTTGTCTCGCCATTATTGTTATCCTGTAGGTACAAATTTAGATTGGTTGTCATGGACTGTAGAAAGGAGAGATCATTTAGCATCCCTGTATTTAATCTCCATAGTGTTTTTCTCTGTCTGACGTCAAGGTGTAAACTTAGGTAAATTCCAGAATGGTCAGAGATATCTCTTTGACCAATTCTACATTCTTTTATCCTGTTTAAGTCTTTATTATACATGAAACAATAATCTATCCTTGAGTGGAAAGAATGGGGCGCAGAGTAAAATGTAAATCCAGGGGCAGATCTGTGTACAGAGCGCCATACGTCAATAAGTCCTAAATCTGAAAGCATTTTTTTTTTACACATTTCTCTATAGGCAGACGTTTCCTTCTAATATTTGTTGTATCTAATTGGGGGTTTAACAATAAATTAAGGTCTCCAGCAAAAATTAAAGGTCCATAAGATTCTTTAGTAGTCAAATCAAAAACTTATTTATAGAAGCCAATATTACTCCCGGGGAGAGCATATACATTCAATAATGTAACCTCTTTATGGTCAATTTTACCTTTCACTAAAATATATCTGCCTTCTTTGTCGCTTGATTCAGATATAAATTCAAAATTAATTCTATTAGAAATCAAAATAGCTACTCCTCGTTTTTTACCACTTCTGTGAGAGGAATAATATGTATTTTTGAAACCCATTCTTTTTAATTTATCATGTTCTGTGTTGGATAGATGAGTTTCTTGCCAATATGCAATATCTACTTTCTCCTTTTTCATCTTTACCACCAGTGTACTTCTTTTTACAGGGTTATTCACTCCATTAACATTTAGTGACAGTATATTATAATATTTAAAAGACATAGCTTAGCATGTAAGAACAAAATATCATCCCAGACCTCAGAACAACAACTGTAAAACGTGAACATGCTGAACAGTAAAACAACATAACATTGAACTGGGCTTCCAATAAGAAGGATACAATGTGGGCCTTGAAAAAAGAGGGGACTGGCCACAAGGTGGGGCCCCTCTCCACGGTGAGCATCGTGGGAAAAAAAAACAAAACAATAATAATAAAGGAAGGTCAGTAGTTAAGTAGAAATAAAGTAGTTTGGTGACCCTCAGCTCGAGTCTGCAGGCTCCAACCCTTTCATCAATAATGAGATCGGATAAGGCTACAAAGTCATGGTCATGAATAATCCAAAACAACTATTCTCACCATAGTAAGGCCGTGTGTTCTTGCGGAGTACTCATTAGTCCACCGTTGTTTCTTCTGATGTCCTCCGAAACTCACTCAGCTTCTCCCGGATGTGTTTATGGAAATCCCCACGGCGCGTCCTCTGTGTCTCCCATGGCAAAAGCTGCTTCAGCATCTCCTCCGTCATCGTCTGAGCAGCTCTGTTTCTGGCAGCGGTGATCTGGACCGTGGCGATGCCTCGCCTTTGTAAATCTTCCGCGGCTTCTGTGGCACTATTGTAGAAAACACTTCCTGATGCGTAAAAAATACGCATCTTGTTGAGTGGAGTTTGAAAGCGAATCCCTTTCTCCTTCAGAGCTCTTTTAACGGGGATATATTCTTTTCTTCTTTTCTGTACTTCCACCGCGTAGTCATGGTCAAAATACACTTGCTTGTTGTGAATGCGTATTACCTTTTTCCATGCAGCACGGAGTATTTCTTCCTTAACTGTGAACCGGAGGAAGCGGACTATTATTGAACGTGGCGGGGCACTCGCTGGCGGCTTTAGGCCCAAGGCGCGATGGGCACGCTCAATGCCAAGGTCGTAGTCTTGGCCTAAAACATCACCAAACTCTTTTTTTAATGAGACTTTCGGCAAAGGAAGTTACAGATGTGCCTTGCTCTGAGTCCTTGGGTACCCTGTATATGCGAATATTATTCCGCCTGGCCCGGCCCTCCATTTCAGATACCTTATCCTCAAGTGTCCGCTGATTTTGTAACAGTTGAACAGGCATGTTTTTAACGCCAATGTTCCAATTCTCCAGTTCTGCCATATTTTCCTCAGTCTGTTTTATACATTCTCCCACATCATGCACTTGTTTAGTGGTTTCCTGGAGCGGTTGCTGTACTTCCGCTGTGAATTCATCCATTTGTTCCTTCATATCCTCACGAATTACTGAACGAAAATCTTGTAGATCTGTTTTTAATTCGGCTCGGAGAGTTGCCATTCCAGCTGCCACGGCCTCGCTCATGGTAACTCGAATCAGGTCCAAACCAGCCATGCGGTCGCCATGTTGGTCCGATGCTAGGTCCGTTTCATTAGCCAAGATTTCTTTTGTTGCTTCATTATCGGGATTGTTTCGTAGCCCGTATCCCCCTTTCTTGAATTTGTCCCCGCTCATTATGGCAGCAAAATATTGCCGTTTTTCCCAGATTTGGATCTCGAGTCTAGGGGAAAAATAGAGCTAGAGCTCAATTTTTATGCGTCCATGCTGTTACGCGTCACCGGAAGCCTCCCCCCCATGGGGTTTTTTTTTACCTTTGACTGCAGTCTATACCATCAGCTGTCCAGTGTTGTTCTGATAAATATGCCAAAATGTCAGAACACTGGAGGAAGAGGATCCAATCAACTGATCGCTCGAAACTCAGAGCTTAGCTGTTTTCCATGATAAATCACACTTTGCTGTTGGCTGCGCTTCCTGGCAAAAGCATACTCCATGCATTATCTTGTTTTTTTTTTCACTTTATTGAAAATAAACTGTTTTTTAATCCCCATCAGTTAGCATGCCTTTGGGCTAGGTTGTGACAACTGTCATCTGATGTTCCTGACATGTCACATCAGCTGTTTTAGACGTGACCGACCTGACAGATTTGACAGCTCTGCCAGGTTGGTCACGCCCCCCCGTTGTGGTCTTTGGAGAGGAGAATCATTTCGGTTGAACAGAGATGATCTCTCCCACACCTAGGATACATGGATTGGGAGGCTACGGTGGTTTGGCATGACCGCGTTAAGCATAAGTTAGGATAAGCTATGCATAAGTTAGACTATTGTTGCGCATAAGTTGTGAATGTCAGCAACACGCTAAGCATTAGTTGGTTTAAGTTATTTATAAGTTATGGAAATATTCTTTATAAGTTACCAATACGTTATGTATATGTCCAAGTCGTTATAGAGATGTGATGCATACAGCCAAAAGTGAAAATTTCGGTGTATGCCAGCGTTTGACCAATTTTTATACGTTTGGCAAATGCTGCCTAAATCTTGACGATTTAAACGCTGTAAACATTGGACTACATAGAGAATGAATAGAAAATAGTCGCCCACAGCAGGAAAAATGAGTTTGGTGGACGTGCCCCCTAACATTTTTTCTGCAGTGTTTGGCTTCTGGGTTGCCGAGGCGCGTGGCCCTTTGGTGTGACCACGCACGTAACTGAGTGGACACATCTTAAAGGGGCAGTACATGA
Organism: Pholidichthys leucotaenia; assembly: GCA_020510985.1. Classification (NCBI taxonomy): domain Eukaryota; kingdom Metazoa; phylum Chordata; class Actinopteri; order Cichliformes; family Pholidichthyidae; genus Pholidichthys; species Pholidichthys leucotaenia. The sequence goes on along the minus strand of CM035841.1, from coordinate 134,885,179 downwards.
AAAGCGCCAGATTAATATAAAACAAAATATTCAAAAAAGTCATGCATCCACATTGTGATCCGAATCACCACCAAAATCTAATCATCTATCCCCGTGCCATTATACGCCTTTCCTGAAAATTTCAACAAAATCCATTCATAACTTTTTGAGTTATGTTGGTAACGGACAAATCAACCAACCAGCGCTACCGAAAACATTACCTCCGTCCTCTCTTGGTGTAGGTAATAAAACAGATCCTGTGTGTGAACTACAAACCAAGCAGCTTTCCCAGACAGAAATATAAATTAAAATGGAATTTGGGAACTACAAAATATCTTGAAGTTAATATTAAACAAGATCTGAGCAAGCTGTATGAAATAAACTATACTAAAATTCACAGTGTACAGAGAGACCTGTCAAAATGGTCAATAATAATTCTGGATTTTAGCTCAAGAATTGAGGCAATAAAAATGAATATACTTCAGAGACTGCTGTATCTATTCCTATCTTTGCCTGTTTGAATCCAAGACTCTCAATTTATTGGATGGAATAAGCATATCTCTAGGTTTATCTGGGCAGGTAATCAAATTCAAAATGCTTCCATTAGAAAAAAGGAGGGGAGGCCTAAAACTGCCCAATTTAAGGGTGCTTTCACACCTAAATTTGTTTACTTTGGTCCAAATCAGTTAAGTTTGTTACTTTGTATCATTTTCTCCTTGGTTCGGTTCCTTTTCACACAGGCAAAAATTCAAGGGGACCAAATTCCGTCAAGTTAAATCCTGCGAGACTTGTGTCAGAACATTCTTTGTTCTTATTGGTCAGATTTTTTTGCTGCGAGAAGAGGAAAGGTAAATACAGGAAGTAGGATAACTACTATGCATTTATTCATTTCTGGGAAGAAAATGCTGTGTGTCCCCTCCTGAAGTCGACCACAACCCCCACCCCCCCCCGGCCTTCTTGAACGTGGGGAAAAACCAAGGAGATTGTGGTCGACTTCAGGAGGGGATACACACAGCATCTCCCTCTGATCATCGAGGGTGAGCAGCACCAAGTTCCTGGTGGTGCACGTCTCTGAGGACCTCTCCTGGTCCAACAACACTACATCACTGGCCAAGAAGGCTCAAACTCTCCTCCTTTTCCTCCACAAACTGAGGAGAGCAAGAGTCCCACCCCCCATCATGTGCTCATTCTACCGGGGCACCATTGAGAGCATCCTCACCAGCTGCATCATGGTGTGATATGGAAGCTGCACCGCCTCCTGCCGGAAAATACTACAAAACACAGTGAAAGCAGCCAGCAAGATCTTCGGTGCCCCTCTGCCCCCCCTTCTCAGACATCTACCTCACCCCCAGAGCCATCAACATTGCAGGCAACACCTCCCACCCCTGACACTCCCTCTTCAGCCCCCTGCCCTCAGGGAAATGGTACCAGAACCTCCGGGCCCGCTCCACAAGACTGCTAAACAGCTTTGTTCATCAGGCCATCAGAACCTTGAACTCTGTCCACCCCTACCCCCCAGACTGTAACGTACTCACCCACACAATAACTACCTCAGCTGTTGGCACAGAAAGACTTGGCACACCAACAGTAGTACATTTGCTGCTGTATATCTCTGCACTTCACTGCAACCATTTGCACAAATGCCATATCTGCTGCTGTCTGTCATTGCAATACTGATCATGTGCAGTTCTATTTGTCACTGCACCTCCACTACCACATTGAACTTGCAACTCCAAGTACTACCGCTCTACTTTTCTGTATAAAGGATTGCTGGGTTTCATCGTTTGTTTATTTTTATTTTCACTATGGGAGGTCTGGGTGTATCTTTTGTTGCCATTTGCACTATGGGTAGCATTACTGTACATAGACTGCTGTTATTTTTCCAGCCTTATTCCTTTTCTTTTTCATGTTGTGTACATCACTGAAAAGGGAGAGAAATACCATTTCAGTTCTCCTGTATGTCCTGTACGTATAGTAGTATTGACAAATAAAATCTTTGACTCTTGAATTGAAAGTAATACACTCGTAGCATAATCTACAGGGGGTTTAATCACCCTGGTTATCATTTATTACATTATGTGCATATATCTGTCATGGTCTGAGTGCTGATTCTGTCCGTGCTCGGGCTGTCCGGTATTTTCTCCGTTCTGTGTTGTCATATGGCCTTCCAGGGCTTTTATTGTGACAGCGTCACGGCGGGACTTCCGGCGGTCAGAGCCGAGCTGCGTCGTGACAGCTGGATCACATTCCATTGATTACATTCTCCTTTCCTGATTAGTCCTTAGGCATTATTTAAGGGAACAGCTGAGGCTTACTCCTCGCTGCGACCTCTCTTAACGTTGGTTCTACACAACGTTCGGCTGGAGTCCCTAACCCCGGCTCCAGTCACCCTCTTGATTCATCGTCTCCGAGTAAGTGTTTTTCCTCAGAGTCTGTATCCTGTGTTTATAGTCTTAGCCATAGTCATAGTTCGTGTTTTTGCCCCACGTGGCTGTTCTTTTGTCATTTGTGTCTTTTGTTAATAAATATGCAAACTCATCGGCTGCCTATAGCGTCTCATTGATGTCCCGTGAGGGCCATCTATGACAGTAGGTCGCAGCCAAAACGAGACACCGGTCACCGTGAGTTTGTGGGGTTTTTTTGGGGCTTGTAGTTTTTCCCCTGTTCTTTCTGTGTACCAGCATGTTGAGAAATGACGTCGCCAAGGAAGGGCTATGTTTTGAGCTTGGGCTACGAGCTAGTTATGTCCCTCATCGAAATAGATGGTATCATCTTGCAAGCTCGTAACAACCCCTTTCCTGATGGTTCACGCTGGTACTTGGACCTTGCAGAGGCGGCAATTAACCGCAATCCTTACCATGCCAACCATGCCGAAGTCGGGAGGAGGATGGCGGAAATCACGGCACTCCGGGAGAAGACCCATGGACCAGAGGGGAATTCCGGCAGGAAGCCAAAGGTGAGGCAGTCTCGCTCCTCGCCCCAGGATCCAGTTCCTGTCACCTGTCCAGCCCAGGAGTCTACGTCACCCAAGTGCCGTTCCCATCCACAACGGAGGAGGAGGTCAGCCTGGATTCCCCCAGAAGAGACGCAGTGGGCAGCTGAGCTCATCCGGGGCCGTGTGGCTGAGGCTCACTCCACCGTCCATCCTACTCAGATCATAAAGCATGTGGTGGCGGCAGTCAGATTGGTGGAGGCCCATCCTGAACTCGATGATTTTCCCAAGTACGCTAAGCTGCTAGCCTCTGTCTCTGCACAGCAGCGGCATTTCCCAGACCTAACCTTTGCCTCGCCCTCTGCCAGTAAACGTTGTCACCCTGCTCGTAATCAGCCTCTGCGAGATCCCCGTCCGGATCCAGTTCTGGGCCGCTGAGAGAACTCTGCCTCCCAGCCAGCTGTTGCCCCTGCATCACAACGGAAGGAAAAGACAGCAGCCTTCTCCTCCGGGTCTTCTGTTTCTGCTGTTCCATCAGCTCCTCGTTCCCGGACTGCCTCGGCTGCTCCTTCCTCCTCCTCAACGCTCTCTCCAGCTGCTGAGCTCCCCGAGTCCTACCCCGGCTGCGCCCATTACTGATCCTGTGCGAGCGGCTCCTCTTCGTCTTCCCGGGGGGTCCTCCGTCACCATCGATAGGGGAAAGGGGAGAACCAAGCTTGCTGCAGCAGTTTCCATCGGCCCTCAGGTGAACAGGCAAGTGCTATTTCATTCTCTTCCTCCATATTATGACTTGCCTTGTCTGACTCCTGGGGGTGGAGTTCAGGGTTCACAGTCCCCCGAGCTCTCTCCACCTGCTGTAGCTATTAACAGTGAACCTGCATCCTCTTTGTCTCCTTTCCCTCTCAGTGAGCGTCCCCCGGTTGCAGGAATACACCGCCGGATGAAGAAGGAGCCTTCGGCCCTGGAGAGCCTGGTACCAGTTCTGCAGCCGCGTCACGGGCAGAGGAGGAGGGCGGACTGCCGTTTGGAGCCTGCACCGACGATCAAGCGTCCTCAGGTCTCCACGGAGGAGCAGTCTGACCCAGCAGGCCATGGATCCCCTGCTACCATGCCGTGCGGGCCTTCGGCGTGGACTTCAGCGCCAGGGACTTCCCAGACTGTGATCATGCCGGCTGCGGAGTCCGCCACAGTTGAGTCGGGAACAGGAATGGACCTTCAGATAATTGAACCTGGATCGTCGGAGTCCTGGACAGCGGTGGAGCCCGAGATCAGGCAAGTGCTCTATTTTGTCTTTCTTCTCTCTGTTCTGGAGCTCAGAAACTCAAAAGTCCTGGATATCCACGGAAGACATCAGTGGTAGATCGCAGGAGTGAAGAAAACCCCCTTCACAACATCCACCCAAGTGAAGAACACTCTCCAGTAGGGCTGTGCAAGATCACAATATATATTGGTGAGGTGATATAAAACGTCTACCATTTCATATGAAACTGTATTGTTTATACTGGGATTTTAAAAGACACATACCCATTTCTACTTGTCACTGCCCTGCCTCTCCCCCAGCGGTGCGTCACAGCAGCTAACGGCAAGTGACTGTTTTGCCGCTATTTCTGTGCGAGGGATGTGGGAATTTTTCTCCACCATGCTGTGTCAGAGAGGATAGTCCTCTAACCTCGTTTTAATTGGAGGTAACGTTAACACTATCTCTCTCCAATTATAAAACAGCAAATGCTAAATGATAATGCTAACTTGTCGCGAATAGGAAACATTATAGTGTATCAGACCATCGTTCTACTTTAAATCACTGCAGAGTTTCTTAATTTTGTCTGTAAAATATTACTAAAGCTGCAAAAGTGCATGACAGTGACCGCATACACACTGAATAAGTAATAAAACATGTTGGAGGAATAAACTGGCTCTTAATGTATCTTGATTTCTAATAATTTTTAATTAGGCAAGTAGCAATAATGAATGAAGTCAAAGTAATCTCAAATGCATGTTAAACAATTTTATAACACTGCAAAATTAAGAGGAAAAAATGCATAAAATTAATGACGGGTCAATTTGTACAATTGATTTTTTTCAGTATGTATTTTAAAATGTAGAAAAAGAGATGGTCCTTTTTATTGGTTATCATTTATAAACTATAGAATTTACAGAAAATGTATATCGTGATACATATCGTTATCATCAAATAAGATTACTTATATCATGATATGAAATTTTGGTCATATCGCACAGCTCTACTCTCCAGTACTCCCTCACTCTCCAGGTGTATCGGCATCCAAGTCTACCATAAAGAGAAAAATTCATGAGAGCAAATACTGACGGTTCACCACAAGGTGTAAACCAATAATCACCCCTAAAATAGAAAAGCCAGATTAGACTTTGCCAAAGAAAAAAAAAAAATTAAAGAAGTCAGCCCAGTTCTGGAACAGCATTGCTTGGACAGATGAAACCAAGATCAACCTGTACCAGAATGATGGAAAGAAGACATTATGGCGAAGTCTTGGAATGGCTCAAGATCCAAAGAACAGCATATCCTGTAAAACATAGTGGAGGCAGTGTGATGCATGGGCATGCATATTTTCCAGTGGCACTGAGTCACTAGTGTTTATTGATTAATTCTGAAGTGTATAGAAATATACTGTCTCCTCAGATTCAGCCAAATGCAGTAAAGTTGATAGGACAGCACTTCACAGTAGAGATGGACAATGGCCCAAAACACTGTGAAAGCAACCCAGGAGGTTTTTTTTTGTTTGTTTTTAAGGCAAAGTGGAAGATTCTGCAATGGCCGAGCCAATCACCAGCTCTCAATCTGATCCAGCAGCATTTGATTTGCTTAAGACAAAACTTAAGGCAGAAAGACACACAAACAAGCTTTAGTAAAGGCCTGGCAAAGCATCACAAACGAGGAAACCCAGCATTTGGTAATGCCCATGGTTTCCAGACTTCAGGCAGTCATTGCCTGCAAAGGATTCTCAACAAAGTATTAAAAATTAACATTTATGGTAATGTTAATTTATCCAATTTCTTTTGAGCCCCTGAAATGAGATTTTGCATAAAAATAGTTGTAATTCCTAAACTGTAACTCCAATTTGGATTTGAATACCCTCAACTTAAAGCTGAGAGTCTGAACTTTAAGTCCATATTGATTATATAACTGTATCCTGAATATGTTTTGATAAACGGCTAAAATTATAAAACTTGTCAGTGTCCAAATATATATGGATCAAACTGTATGCTTCAGTTTTTGCATTCACTCTGCCAAGTGTTTGACGTATGCTCATTTGTACAGTGGAGCAAAAAAGTATTTAGTCAGCCACCAATTGTGCAAGTTCTCCCACTTAAAAGATGAGAGAGGTCTCCAATTTTCATCATAGGTATACCTCAACTATGAGAGACAAAATGAGAAAAAAAAAATCCAGAAAATCACATTGTCTGATTTTTGAAGAATTTATTTGTAAATTATGGTGGAAAATAAGTATTTGGTCACCTACAAACAAGCAAGATTTCTGGCTCTCACAGACCTGTAACTTCTTCTTTAAGAGGCTCCTCTGTCCTCCACTCCTTACCTGTTTTAATGGCACCTGTTTGAACTCATTATCAGTATAAAAGACACCTGTCCACAACTTCAAACAGTCAGACTCCAAACTCCACTATGGCCAAGACCAAAGAGCTGTCAAAGGACACCAGAAACAAAACTGTAGACCTGCACCAGGCTGGGAAGACTGAATCTGCAATAGGTAAGCAGCTTGGTGTGAAAAAAATCAACTGTGGAAGCAATTATTAGAAAATGGAAGACATACAAGACCACTGATAATCTCCCTCGATCTGGGGCTACACGCAAGATCTCACCCCGTGAGGTCAAAATGATCATGAGAACGGTGAGCAAAAATCCCAGAACCACACGGGGGGACCTAGTGAATGACCTGCAGAGAGCTGGGACCAAAGTAACAAAGGCTACCATTAGTAACACACTACGCCGCCAGGGACTCAAATCCTGCAGTACCAGACGTGTCCCCCTGCTTAAGCCAGTACATGTCCAGGCCCGTCTGAAGTTTGCTAGAGAGCATTTGGATGATCCAGAAGAGGATTGGGAGAATGTCTTATGGTCAGATGAAACCAAAATAGAACTTTTTGGTAAAAACTCAACTTGTCGTGTTTGGAGGAGAAAGAACACCATACCTACTGTGAAGCATGGGGGTGGAAACATTGTGCTTTGGGGCTGTTTTTCTGCAAAGGGACCAGGACGACTGATCCGTGTAAAGGAAAGAATGAGTGGGGCCATGTATCGTGAGATTTTAAGTGAAAACCTCCTTCCATCATCAAGGGCATTGAAGATGAAACATGGCTGGGTCTTTCAGCTTGACAATGATCCCAAACATACTGCCCGGGCAACGAAGGAGTGGCTTCGTAAGAAGCATTTCAAGGTCCTGGAATGGCCTAGCCAGTCTCCAGATCTCAACGCCATAGAAAATCTTTGGAGGGAGTTGAAAGTCCGTGTTGCCCAGTGTCAGCCCCAAAACATCACTGCTGTAGAGGAGATCTGCATGGAGGAATGGGCCAAAATACCAGCAACAGTGTGTGAAAACTTTGTGAAGACTTACAGAAAACGTTTGACCTCTGTCATTGCCAACAAAGGGTATATAACAAAGTATTGAGATGAACTTTTGTTATTGACCAAATACTTATTTTTCACCATAATTTGCAAATAAATTTTTTAAAAATCAGACAATGTGATTTTCTGGATTTTTTTTTCTCATTTTGTCTCTCATAGTTGAGGTATACCTATGATGAAAATTGGAGACCTCTCTCATCTTTTAAGTGGGAGAACGTGCACAATTGGTGGCTGACTAAATACTTTTTTACCCCACTGTAATTCCACCCTAGCCTGATAGGTAGTACAAATGTGCTGAAGTGCCAAAAGAGAAGAAAAACAAGAACCACATGCATTTTAGCAACAACAATAGAGACTGCACAAAGGAGAGAAAAGTGTTTACTACTTTGACCATTCATGGTCATTTTTTTTCTCTTTCTTGTCTCATCTTGTCACATTTCTTTTTAACTCATCTTCTTCCTCTTTGTCTTTGTATGCTGTGTCAGTAGTGCCATCTCTTCAATGGGAGGTTTGATCATGCGCATGTGTAGTTAACGCACGCAGGCAACGCGGTCACAAAATTTGGGCTGCACGTGCTCAGCCACAAGCCTCGAGTTTGAGCAGACGTACAGAGTGGAGGTGGAGCATAAACCCAGCTTTACCATAATGAACTGTATGCTAAATGTTATCCAAGTTAAGTTATTAAACATGCTGTGTTACAATGAAGGGTTTTTTTTTATTTACTTGGGTAATTTCACCTGGAGTTCAGTGAACAGACTGGGATGTGGTCCCAGGGATGAATGCGCAAATTGGTTGTGTTACGTTGAGGGGCAGATGCTTTTGTGTTTTGTTTTGTTTTGTTTTTTTGGCTAGTTTGCAGCTCATCTCCTTGTTGATCTGGTGTCTGGAATCCATAATAATTCCAGACCTCAGCCTTCCCCTTTTTTGAGGTGGGTAGAGACACTCTGAACCAAGGTCCTATTCCTGCTTGAGATGGCAGTGATGCTGTGGAGAGCTTTTAGAAGACTTGATATCAAACAGGCTCCTTTGTTTGTGGCAGCTCAGAATGCATGAGGAAACCAGGACTGCAGAGAGGGACCACTTTCTGACCTCTGTCATGCTAGGATATGGGCGGTCATCGCAATAAACCATGATGACGATAATAGAAGTTCTTCACGATCGTCGTCATTCACTTTTTTATCACAATAAATGATAATATCGTCTATCGTTCCACCCCTACATGTGAATAGCATGTTGAAAATGTATGTGCTGAAAAAATGCTGAGACATTTAATACTTATTTCCCCATTGTAGAAAGAATGGAAAAGAAATTGTTTCACAGAGATATCAGTGGAAATTAATAACTTTAATCCCTGATCAAACCTGAAGACTCACTCGCACTGCTGCAGTCCAGTTTGTTTTTGTTTTTTTGTTTTTTTTACATGTGAACCGTTTACATTTCACTTGGATATATTATTGATATCATTATAACTAACTTAAAAATCAAAAATCAGTAACCCATGACAGGCCAAGTAAAGGTGTAAATTGATGAGGCACACTCAGTGACTGCTAGTACAATTCATGAAGTTGGACACTGAAGTGCACGAGCCAGGGTAATGCAGGGATCTACTGAGAAAGGAGAACAACAGTGGTGGTGAGACCCTTGTTTATCTGAAGTTATCACACTGACAGGTGACTCACTGCCTCTTAAGTGTGCAGGTTAAATTATATTTTAAGGGCTCATTGTTGCTTAAAGACATTCTTTCTCAACCCTGGGACATAAACCATTTACTGATGCTCTAAAACTACTGTTTATATTTCACTGATTAATATATCTGTCATAAAAGTGCAACAAATATTGAACTACTTGCTTTAAATTGTGACTACTGGTCAATCAGGAAAATCTTTAGTCAGGGGCAGCCCTAGTTTTTCTGGTGTTTTTTCCATCCCTCCTCCCTCTGCTCTCTGTAGAGAAGCAGTTACAAATTTGGTGAGGGCTCCATCAGGTCATTCCTTCTGACTGTATTATTGCCGCTCAAGTGGACTGTTTACAGCAGCTCAAAAAGACAGCAGAGGGGGACATTTTTTTCCTTAGAACTGAATTATGCTTTAATCCCATTGGTGAATGATTTCTTTTCTGTTTTCCCTCTAGACTTCCCAGAACAACATGTCTGTGAGAACGAGTTTTCTTCTGACCAGCAGCTCTGGAACCAAGAGGAGAACTCAGGTTTGGAACAGGAGGAACTAGAACCTCCACTGATGAAAGAAGAACAGGAGGAACCAGAACCTCCACAGGTTAAAGAGGAACAGGAGGAACTCTGCATCAGTCAGGGGGGAGAACAGCTAGTAGTGAAGCTGGAGGCCGATGCCTTCATGATGACTCTTATTTCTGAGGAAAACCAGCAGAGTGAAGCAGAACTAAACAGTGGGCAGCTCTTCTCTCACAACTCAGGATCAACGAAAGAAGAAGAACCCAAATCAAAGAAGAGACGACTGAAAACAGGAAGTCGCCATGAAGGTAAACACTCTGAGAAGAAAGACTCATTGTGAGAATGAAGCAGATAAAATGCTACAGAAATGTTTGTCTTAAAGAAAGAAAAAACAAATGAAGAAACCAAAATCACGGGGACACACACCCAGGTTTGATCAACCTGTGGTGGGTCTGCCTCAGCAGAGGGTGTCACATCAAAGGATTCTGGCATCAAAACAACTCATGGAATTGTCAACATCATTTTCTTCTTCTTCTTTTAGATTTGATTGGTGGTTGACAACCAGTTTACAGGTGCATTACTGCCACATACTTCACTCTATATCATCACTCTATTTCTTCTTCTTCTCTTGGTTACTGGCGGATAGCAAACAACTGAAAGGTGCATACCGCCACCTACTGTACAAGAGTGTGTAACATTATGTTATTTGAGCCAGACCCCTAAATTCTATGACTTAATCCTGTGTTATTTAAAAAAGAGAAAAGTACCCTTCTCGTGATTCTTGGTGCTTCTCCATCTCCATCTGTTCCAGAATCCCAGTTAAATCCCATTCCCTACCGGCCACTCGAACATCATTTTTCATTCTCTCTCTTTCATTTCCATACTTGTGACAGTGTAATAAGATGTGCTCGTCATTTTCTTTTACTCCACATTTTCTGCATTTGTCACTTTTGCTTTTCCCTATGGTGAATAAAGTGCCATTTAAATCTGTATGATCCAGTCTGAGTCTTGCCATAATGATGTCTTCCCTCCTGTTTGTTGTTTTATAATTCTTTATTGCAGTAGATTTTTGTATTTTGTAATACAATCTACCTTTATGATCTTCATCCCATCTTTTTTGCCATAGCTCAATTCCTTTTTTCTTGATTACAGGTTCAGGTTCAGGTTACTTTATTTGTACCCGTAGGTAGATTTGTTTTGCAGTCTGGTGACATCCATATTTACAAGCCACTAATTACATTCAACATAGACACAAACACAGGCACACATGAAGCTGACTATAAACATGATAAAAATACTCAAGGCTCCATCAATCAGGGTATAAAAAGACAAAGAGATGAGGGAGAAACCAAAGGTAAGAGAGAAGGGTCATATTAAAAGTTAAAAACTAGTCAAAGAGGTTAAAAAACTCAAAGGTCTAAAACCCAATAAAATATTTAGAACCCAAGTGACATCCTACAAAAAAAAGTAAATATAAAATGAAGTTAATAAATAGGTACCTAAATTATGTACAATATATTTTTACAGCTTGTTCAACTCTTTGACAGACGCAGGGACAAAGCTGTTTTTGTAGCGCTGGGTTCTACTTTTTGGGACAGCAAACCTCCGTCTTGAGGGAAGAAGCTGAAAGTGGCAGTGCAAAGGGTGGGAGTCATCATTTAAAATGGAGGTAGCAATCCTCTGTACTTGTCTGGTGTACAGGGATGTCAGGCTCAGTTGTGGCTCACCAAGCAAACGACTGGACCATCTAACTACCTGATCCAAGGATTTCCTCCGTTTCAGTTTTATCTGACCAAACCATGACACTAAAGAAAAGGATAAAACGGATTCAATAAAAGCCCGATAAAACATTGTCATTATGGTTAGGTCAACTTGGAAGCGTGCAAGTTTTCTCAAGCAATGCAAATGTTGCTGACCCTTTTTGCACACCCTTTCACAGTTCACTTCAAAGTTTAAATTACTATCAATAATCGTCCCAAGATATTTGTACGATTGTACACATTCGGTGGTCTGGCCTTTTAGTATGGTGACTTTGTGCCTGGGATTTTTCCTCCTAAAGTCAATAATCATATCTTTAGTTTTTGTTGTATTCAGCTGCAGGTAGGAATCCTCACACCAGTGAACAAAATCATCAACTACTGGGCCGTGGCCACTCTCACCATCCTGGAGGAGACTGACAATAACTGAGTCATCAGCATACTTTATAATGTGTCTGTTGTCATGTCTGCTCCGACACATGTTTGTGTACAGGATGAAGAGTAGTGGTGACAACACACACCCCTGAGGAGAGCCAGTAGAAGAGCACTTTAGGTCAGACAATGTACCATTGACCCTTACTCTCTGCGTCCTGTTGGTTAAGAAATCCAGAATCCAACCCACCAGATTATTGCTCAAATCAAATTGTTGCAGGAACCTTTCAACTAAGATATGAGGTTGGATTTATTAAAGGCGGAAGAAAAGTCCACAAACAAAAGCCTGGCATGTGTCCCATTAAAATCCAGATGTTTAAAAAGCATGTTAAACAGAGTGACAGTGGCATCCTCCACTCCTTTGTGTGGCCTATAGGCAAACTGCAGAGGATCCAATGCCTGCTCAGTCTGCCTTAGGACCTCACATCTGACCAGTTTTTCAAAAATTTTCATTAAAATTGAAGTCAAAGCAACTGGTCTAAAGTCGTTTACCGTTTTAGGACAGCTGGATTTTGGAACAGGAACAACCACGGCTTCTTTCCAGATCTTAGGCACATGTTGTGTCTGTAAGGACTTATTGAAAATGTAATGAAATATAGTAGTAGTAGTAGATTAGTTTATTTGACAGGGACAGTGCAATAAACATAGACAATTAATCAAAGACAATCAATCTGATGTGTTGCACATAGAGTGTATAGCTATTAGCTAATTTGCAACTCTTGTCCCTGGATGGGCTTTAGAAAAAAGAATCAAGATAAAAATATACACAATAACCACATACATCAATGCAGAAAAATTATAAATACACAATTATAAATATTATAAATATTATAAATACACAAATATAAGAGCCTGACTCACCTTTAACATAAATATTATAAATACACAAATATAACAGCCTGACTCACATTTAACACATATAACATAACTCACATTTGCCTATTTCAGGCCTTCCTCCCTCCGTCACTCACTATAAACAAACACATTTATTCCTTCCCTTCATTCACTCTCACTTTGCAGACAAATAATTCATACATGAGTACATTCTTGTTTATTTTTCAGCCAGTTTTTAACATTTTTAGTGAATGTTTTAAAGTCCGTTATTATTTTAATTTCATTTGGCATTGTGTTCCAGATGTGACTGCCCTTTATAGAGAAAGCTGTTTGTCCAAATGTGGTTCTGCGGTGGAATATTTTACAGTTATTGTTAACAGAACTCCTGGTGGCTCTGCTGCTGTCCTGTCTTTGGACGAAACCAGCAAGTGGCTCGGGTGCTGATTTATGGAAACATTTGAACGTTAATTTCAGAAGACAGAGGTCAATGAAGCTCTCAAAACTCAATAGGTTGTATTTTTTTAAAACATTACAGTGATGCCACCTAATGGGCTTTTTGTCCAAGATTTTTAGGGTTTGATTATATAATGAACCTATATGTCTTATTGTGGAAGGGGCTGCTTGAGCCCAGACTGTCAAACAGTATGATATATGAGAAAAAACCATAGAATGCATATACAGTGCAGCTGCTTCGTAAGGTATGTAATATCTAATTAATTTAATGCAGTTCAGATTTTTTTTTACTGTTTTTGAAATTTTCTTTATATGAAGATTAAATTTGAGTTGAGGATCTAGTACAATGCCAAGGTATTTGAATTCTGTAGCTAAACTGATGTCATGATCATGTATATTAACTTTAAAATGTTGCAGGTTACATTTTTTGATTGAAAAGCACATTGAGACTGTTTTCTGAAGGTTCAGCAATAGATGGTTCTTGAGGAGCCACTCTTGGACATCAACCATACTTGTAGACAGTACATCTGCAGCCTGTGCTGGAGTCTTGGCAGCTGTGTAAATAACTGCATCATCTGCATAAAGTTGGCATGTTGCAGCTGAGCAGTGTAACGGCAGGTCATTAATAAAAATGCTGAAAAGTAAAGGACCAAGAATGGACCCTTGTGGGATACCCATGCGGTTGTTTAAAAATGAGGATTTATCCTGGTGAACTTTTACACACTGTTCTCTATTCTGGAGATAAGATGCAAACCATTCTAATGTATTTGGGGAGAAGTTAAAAGATACCATTTTGGATAAAAGCAAACTGTGGTTTACAGTATCGAAAGCCTTTTTGAGATCTAGAAAAACAGCTCCTACCACATTACCCCTGTCCAAGGACTGTTTGACGTTTTCAATAAGGCAACAATTTGCTGTTTCTGTTGAGTATCCTGGTCTAAAACCAAATTGATGTGGATGAAGAAGTTGACTGTCTTGTAAGTAGTCTATCAGCTGTGTAGCTACAACTTTTTCAAGAACCTTAGATAGGACTGGTAAGATAGAGATTGGGCGGTAATTGCATATATCGTCTTTACTGCCTGATTTATGAACTGGTATGACGACAGCTTTTTTCCAGCCAGATGGAAATGTACTAGACCTAATGGAGAGATTAATGAGATGAGTCAGTGGTTTGATTAATATTTTGCTGTGCATTTTGAGAAAGGAGGTGCTCATATTGTAGATATCATTAGTTTTTGAGTTTGACAGTGTTTTAACAATACCAGCAATTAACTTCTCATTTACCTCATCGATGTGAAAAGTATCTGTTGGGAGTATGGAATTTGTGTTGTTGAGCACATTTGGCAGCACAAAAATTTTTGTTAAGTCTTCCACAGAGCCCACAAAGTGTGAATTAAATTCATTTGCCAAAGTAGCCTTGTCACTGACGGTCTTGCCATTGATTCTAAGTTCCTTTACCCCCTTCTGATCGTTTTTTTTATTAGTTAAGTTATTTAAATGCCTCCATAGGGAACTGTTGTTACCCTTTGCATGATCTATCAGTTTATTGTAATAAGATATTTTTGATTTTCGCAGCTCATGTACCACTTTATTTCTTAAACTTTTGTACACAAGGTGATCATTTTGTAGTTTGGAGGTTAGTGATGTTTTCAGTGCATAGTCTCGCCTCTTCATAAGTTTTCTTATTTCATTATTTAACCATGGTAGGCTAATCTTCTGTTGTCTACTTTTAATTTGCTTTGAAAATTTTTCTATAGACTTTGAGATTGTTGCAGTTATAAAATTACAACAATCATCTACTTCACATGTTGCCATGAGCTGCTCCCAATTTTGATTCTCTAAGTAATGTTCAAACTCCTCATTTTTTGATTTGGGGATAATAAAATTTGATTTGTCAGTATCGACTCCCCCAAAATACTGTAGTCGCTTTTTAGTAAGTTTCCTGACAGCAAGAACCATGTTATGATCTGAGAGACCAGTTACAAGATTATAGGTTCTGGTTATTCGTTCTGGTTTATTAGTAAATACCATGTCAATAAGTGTTCTGGATTGTTTGGTTATCCTGGTGGGTCCTTTGATGATTTGCTGGTAATTAAATTTAGTCATGAGGCTTTTCAGTTTTTGTTTGTCTTTTTTATCAGACCAGTTGATATTAAAGTCACCATGAATTATTGTTTCTCTGTTCTTCTCAAGTTGTTTAACCAGATCACTTAATTCATTATAAAAGGAAGAGTTGTGTGATGGTGGGTTGTACACTACTGCAATGTTGAAATTCATTACCGGAGAGAGACATACATTAACAGCTAAACATTCAAGTGAAGTATTCAAATCAACCAGTTGACATTTATATTTCTCTTTGATGTAAATTAAAACACCTCCTCCCCTCCCTACCTGCCTGTCTTTTCTAAAACACTGGTAGCCCACAATATCGATCATATTAGTGTCTATGTTACTGTGTAGCCAGCTTTCTGAGAGACAAAGGTAGTCCAGATTTGAGTCCAACAGCAACACCGAAATCTCATCTCTTTTGGGGATTATGCTCCGTATGTTTAAATGACCGCCGAGGATCCCCTTTGGTTTAGCCTTGGTGTCCCAAAGAACTCGTGCATGATTAACAGTTTGGAAAAATAAATGTTGTTTTTGCTTTTGTACAGCTCGGTTTTGTGCTAACCCAGTGGTCTGCTGTTTAATAGTGGCAGGTCCAGGGTTAAGGTGAATATCTCCTGCCAGAAGTAGCAGAACTAACAGAACTTTAACTGTATATCCTCTGCCATATTGTGATTTTTGCTTAACAGCCATGTTTGCCTTAATTTGGAAGTTTTTGCTCAGGGCTTTTAAAGACCACATAGAGTGTAGGGTGAGATGTCCAAGCCCAAATCCATACAGATAAAACTTTTTAACTTCACCTTTGGTTGAGTTTGTCGGAAAATCCTTCTTGTTGCAGGTCCAGACACACAAAGACAAAACGAAGAGGAAGTAGAGAAGTAGAGAAGGCTTATTAGTGGTGCCCATCAGCCCACTTTTTAATCCGGTGGCAGCCATCTTCAGTCCTTCTTGGAAAGAAGGAAAAGGAAAATCTGTGGATAGTAAAATAAATTCTGCTTATATCGCCAGAATGGACTCAGTTCATGTGCACAGGACCTTACCAAGCGCCCACATATATTATCAGGGCCCTGACTTTTGTTCACTTTTACAGTGCAGAACTCCCTTTTAACATCCTGCACCTCAATATTAAAGTGCTGATTGTCTTTGAGTTTCTGTTTCAAATCTTGGATTTCTGTGCTGAAATCGAAGGAGTCAAAACGACCATAAAAACAATTAAGAGCATTAGCCAGCTCTGTGTCTGAATTAAAACCATCTAAAAACACACGATTACTGCGCTCTGTGCTCTGAAGGCCTGCAATAGTTTCCATACAGGCCCAGGCTGAACCAAGGTTCTTTGTTGCCATCTTGCTTTCCAACTCTGATTTATAATTCTGTTTTGCTCTTAAAATTTCGGCCTTCAGCTCCTTTGTGGCAACCTGTAGCTCAGAAACAGACCCCTGTTTAAAGGCAAGTGCTTTCCTCCTTAAGTAGGATTTAACTGATTTTGTAACCCATGGTTTGTTGTTGGGATATATTTTGACACGTTTACGTGGAACAATCTTATTTTTTACAGAAAGACATGTATGAGCATGTGACGTCAACCAGAGAGTCCAAATCATCCCCGCAGGCCAGTGTGAACATCTCCAAGTCTGTACAGTCAAAGCATTCCTGGAGGCTGTGCACTGAATCTTCTGTCCACACATCAATGTCTCTCGTCTCCACCTTGCCTCTTCTGAGAGCAGTTTTATATGTGGGCAGCAAATGTACACAGTTGTGATCTGAGGATCCTAAAGGAGAAAGGGGGAGTGATTTATAGGCCCTCTCTATGGATCCATAGTACAGGTCCAATGTCTTTTTTCGCCTGGTTGGGCAGGAGACATACTGATAAAAGTTTTTAAGTGTCTTCTTTAAAGAAACATGGTTAAAATCCCCAAGAATGAAGTTTGGCGCCTCTGGAGAAATTGATTGCAGCTGCTGGATCACATCAAAGACTGTGCTGGAGGCGGAGTCAGCGTCTGCCCTCGGGTGAATGTACACAGTTGTGATGAAAAGTTGGGGGAACTCACGAGGCAAATAAAAGGGGCGTAGTGACACAGACAGCAGCTCCACATCGGGTGTACAGATGCGCTCTCTGACCGTGACAGATGTGCAGTACTGCTTATTAATGTATAAACATACTCCGCCCCCCTGACGTTTCCCCGTTACCTCTTCCTGCCGATCCGAGTGCAGCAGGGCTCCAAAGCCGTCAATCCACAGGTCTGCATCTCGGTCATGCGCAGTAAGCCAAGATTCGGTGAAGGCCATGACGCAGCAGTTCTTAAAGTCCTTCTGGTAGCGTACATTCCCTTGAATTTCATCCACCTTGTTTCTCAGAGACTGTACATTCCCCAAAATTATTGAAGGAAGAGGAATGTTACCAAACTGCTGTCTCCTAAGGCGCAAAATTTCACACCTCCACGACTTCTGCGCTTCCTTCTGCCGTCTCTCCCGCCTCTCTTTTCACCGCTTTGTTCGTCTCTCAAAATAAAGTCCGGCAGTTGTGGCTTAGGCTCAATCACAGCCGCTGCATCAACCGTGTTTAAATGCAGCAACATACTGCTTTCCCTTCACCTTTTCCAAGAGACAATGGTATAGTTAACTCTTTCCCAAGTGCACTTTTTGCTAATTTGTCTGCACAGTCATTTCCTTTCAACCCTTTATGTGCAGGAACCCAACAAAACTGAACTTCTCCACCACCCCGTGTACCCTAAATAAACTGTGATATAGCTCAATCACCAAGTCTTCCCTTGTAGATTTTAGTATCTGTAAGGTTTTTAAAGCTGCAAGTGAATCTGTGCACACCACCACCCGGTCCGGTCTGACTTCCTCCACCCATTGCAAACCAATAATTATTGTCATCATCTCTGCTGTAAACACGGATGCATTGTTGGAGAGTGTTTTTGAGATGGTCACTTTAAACTCTGGAATGTATACTCCAACTCCAACAGAGCCCTCTTTGTTCTTTGAACCGTCAGTATAGGGCTGTAAGTAGTTAAAGTAATTGTCCCTGAGTTAAATGCTTGTTTTAACACCAACGTCACTCACATGTCAATCCTTTTTCCTCATTAGCAGACTAATGTCTACTTCTTTTCCCAGAAACAGCCAAAGGGGAACATTACTCACTGGACTGGTGTTTGCTATATCAATAGTGTCTAGTCCATACATTCTGGCTTTTCTTTCAGTTGTCCACCCAAACCTCTGTCCCTGGAAGTTAGAATATTCCCAGCAATCTTGTAGTGTTATTTTTGAAATATTCGCTTCCTCACTTCCTTTCAGCTTGACCCAGTATGATAATGCGGGTTTATCTCTTCTCAAATCCACTGGCATTTCTCCTGCTTCTGTTAAAACTGCATTGTTTGGTGTTGTTTTGACGGCTCCAATGCACAGGCGAAGCTCTCTATGCTGCATTCTATTTTTTCCAGAGTCGTCTTTGCTGCTGCTCCATAAGTCACGCATCCATAGTCTATTGTCGATCTCAGTGGTGCTCTGTAAATGTCAATCAATGCCTGTTTATCTGCACTCCATTCGTGTCCAGCTACAGCTTTTATGAGGTTAATGACTTTTTTTGCACTTTGTCTCCAGATTTTCAACAAGAACTCTCCATGTGTATGCACTATCAAACCACAATCCTAGATATTTGAACTCACTAACTTTCTCTATTGGTTGATTATATAATGTTAATGGTTCTGTACCAGTTCTGTGTTTTTTTTGTGGAAATCATAAAGCAGGTTTTACCATTTGAAAATTTAAATCCCCACTCATATGACCACTTTTCCACTTTCTCCATTGCTTTCCTGATGTTTTTGAATACAAATTCCTCATTTCTTCCCCTCGTCCTTATAGCTCCATCATCTGCATATAGTGCTGTTTTGATGGATCCCTCTTGGTCCTCAAACATGTCATTAATCATTATGTTGAATAAAACTGGGCTTATCACACTCCCCTGAGGAACACCATTTTCTCTTTCAAAGTCATTAGAAACTACTACTTTATACTACTTTAACCCTAATTGTCCTGTGTTAAAAAAAATCCATTGTCCAATTATACATCCTACCACCAATGCCCATTTTATTCAATTTGATAAGAAGTCCATCCCTCCACAGTGAGTCATAAGCCTTTTCAATATCCAGATAAACTATAACCAGAATCAGAATCAGAATCAGATTTATTGCCATTGTTCATGTAGTACACAAACTAGGAATTTGTCTCGGTGCAATGCTGCAACATTAAACATGATAAGATAAAAGAAATAAAAAACTATACATGCAATAAGTGTAGAATAAGAATGAGTAATACTAGTCAAAGCAGTTTTTAAATATATTAGCGAGCAGCAGATATTGTGGAGTACCACATAGTGCAGTCGGTAATACAACAGAAACAGTGATGATTGACATGAGTCTGGTTGAGCTGCTGTACATAGTGCACGAGAGTCAATAAGTCACTTAGTGTTCAGCAGTCTGATGGCAGAGGGGAAGAAGCTGTTCATGTGCCGGGAGGTTTTAGTCTGAATGGACCGAAGTCTTCTACCTGAGGGGAGGGGGGCAAACAGTACGTGACCAGGGTGTGAAGGATCGGCTATGATCCGGCCAGCACGCCTCCGGGTCCTGGAGATGTACAGGTCCTGGAGAGATGGGAGCTTGCAGCCGATCACCTTCTCAGCAGTGCGCACGACGCGCTGCAGCCTTAGTCTGTCCCTGGCAGTGGCTCCTGCGTACCACACGGTTATGGAGGTGGTGAGGATGGACTCGATGATGGCTGTGTAGAACTGCACTAACATCTTGGTGGGTAGCTTGAGCTTCCTCAGCTGCCGCAGGAAGAATATCCTCTGCTGGGCCTTTTTGATGAGGGAGCTGATGGTCGGCTCCCATTTGAGGTCCCGGGTGATGGTGGTGCCCAAGAAGCGGAAGGAATCTGCAGTGGTGATGGGAGAGCCTGTGAGGGTGAGGGGGGGCAGAGGGGTTGTGACTTTCCTGAAGTCCACAATCATCTCCACTGTCTTCAGAGCGTTCAGCTGCAGGTTGTTGTGGCTGCACCAGGACGCCAGCTGGGCCACCTCTTTCCTGTAGACGGACTCGTCGCCGTTGGAGATGAGCCCGATGAGGGTGGTGTCGTCCGCAGACTTGATCAGCTTGACAGACTGGTGGCTGGAGGTGCAGGAGTTGGTATAAAGGGAGAAGAGTAGGGGGGAAAGTACACAGCCCTGGGGTGATCCGGTGCTGATGCTGACAGAGTCTGAGACAGTCTTCCCCAGCCGCACATGCTGCCTCCGGTCCGTCAGGAAGTCGGTGATCCACCTGCAGAGGGAGTCAGGCACGCCGAGCAGGGACAGCTCGTCCTGGAGCAGAGCGGGGCGGATGGTGTTGAATGCAGAGCTGAAGTCCACAAACAGGATCCTGGTGTAGGTTCCCGGGGAGTCCAGGTGCTGCAGGATGGAGTGGAGGGCCAGGTTGACTGCGTCGTCCACAGACCTGTTGGCTCGGTAGGCAAACTGCAGTGGGTCCAGGAGGGGAGTGGTGATGGACTTGAGGTGGGGCAGGACCAGGCGCTCAAAGGACTTCATGACTACAGAGGTGAGCGCTACAGGTCTGTAGTCGTTAAGTCCAGTGATCCGTGGCTTCTTGGGGACAGGGACGATGGTGGAGGATTTGAGGCAGGTCGGCACGTGGCATAGCTTAAGGGAGGTGTTAAAAATGTCTGTGAAGACAGGCGCCAGCTCTTTCGCACAGTGTCTCAGGGTGGAGGGAGACACGCCGTCCGGACCGGGGGCCTTGCGCGGGTTCAGTCTGGAGAACTGTCTGTGCACATCCTGCTTGCTGATGACAAGGGCAGGGGGGGAGGAGGGGGGGACCGCTTTTGATGAAGTAGGGACCGAGGAGGCAGTGGAGCTGGGGGGAGGGGGGGAGTTGGACACAGCTGACGAGGTGTCAAAACGGGCATAGTGTTGGGACAGTCTTTGACAAAGGGCTTTGTCATCCTGACCTTTAGAAGCCTGAAGCCGATAGTTGGTGATTTGCCTCAGTCCTCTCCACACAGAAGCCGAGTCGTTAGCAGTGAACTGCTGCTGGAGTCTCTCAGAATACACAGATTTAGCTCTCTTCAGCTCTCTGTTAAACCGATATTTAACCTCCCTGTAGCAGTCCCAGTCTCCACTTTTCAACGCTGCTTCCTTCTCCTTCCTGATCTGTCTGAGCTTAGCAGTGAACCAGGGCTTATCATTAGAGTACCTCACCCTGGTGCGCGATGGAAGAATGCTGTCCTCACAAAAGTGGATATATGAGTTCACAGTGTCCGTATACTCATCCAGATCATGCGTGGCTCCTTTAAACATGCCCCAGTCAGTTATTTCCTTCTTTCATTTTGAGAGCCTTTTCAATGTCATTACTTACCCTAACTAAAGCATCCACTGTGGATCTTCCTCTTCTAAAACCATTCTGATAGTTGTTTATATCAATCGTCTTCACTCTAGTACATATGAGAGTCTATAAACTACCACCTTCTCCATCCATTTCCCTAAGTGTGACGTTAATGCTGTTGGCCTGTAGTTGCCTGGATGAGCTGGATCTTTCCCTGGCTTATTAAATGGTAAAATTACAGCCTTTTTCCACCCACTTGAGATAACCCCCTCCTTCCATATTCTGTTAAACAATTTCAGCACCAGTTCCATTGATTGCCTAGGCAACTGCCGGAACATAGCATAGCTAAACTGATCATAGCCTGGAGCTGCGTAGCCACTATCTTGCAAAGCTCTCTTAAGCTCTGACATTGTGAGCTCGAGGTCTAATGCAGTCATATCTTCTTTCACTTCCTTTTTTAAGTTGGCATTTTCTCTTGAGTTTATGCTCCCTTTGCTGGCTGACTCTCACCAAGATGTTCTCCTCTATGCACTGCTGCAAATGCTCTACCTAGGACTTCTGCCTTTCCTTTGTCTGATACAGCCATCTGTACAGTCCCCATCCACTAGAGCTGGGACTTTAACTGATACCCTTTTCCCACTCATTTTTTTTAAACATACCCCAGACATCACCTAGTTCTGTTTTTCTACCAAGGGTGGAACAAATTTCTCTCCATGTTGACCTTTTCCTGTTTTTAATAATCCTTCGAGCTACTGCCCTTTTCTTTTTGTAATCTATTAAATTTTCACTATTCATATTCTTCCTCAGCTCTCTGAATGCCTTGTTTCGCTCTTTTACTGCTATACTACATTCCTCATTCCACCAGGGTACAACCTTCTTCCAACCCTGTGTTGTTTTCTTAGGTATACTTGCTATTGCAGCATTCAGAATATGATTGGTTACCTGACTTGAACACTCTTCTATGCTAACTAACTAACTAACTAACCTACACTTATATAGCACTTTTCTAGTCACAAAGACCACTCAAAGCGCTTTCATTAATACTAACCCTCTATTCTAAGGGCCTATAGGAAACAGATATCTAGGGACAATTTAGAACAGCCAATTAACCTAACATGCATGTTTTTGGCATGTGGGAGGAAACCGGAGAAATCCCGGAGTAAACCCACGCAACACGGGGAGAACATGCAAACTCCACACAGATCACTGTTGGTCGGGGGCTGGGATCGAACCCACGATCCCACGATCCCCACAATCCCCCGGCCAAGGGTAAACTGTGCTGCTGCAGTGCTAACCACTGCGCCACCGTGCAGCCCACTTTCTAATGTTACCAAATGACATGATTGTACACAGTTTTGCCGAAATTTTCCCCCAATCTGCCTTGTCAAAACACCATCTTGTAATACATCTTTCCTCTTGTATGCATACTTCAGTTTTAATGACTAAGTATTGGGAAGTGACCACTTCCCATAGTTGAACTGTTCATAATCGTCCATTCACAGGCGCTTATTAAAGAATCAGATACCAGAGTCAGGTCAATACATGATGATGTGCCCATATGCACATCCACACTGGTACTTTAACCACTGTTGAGAAAAATTAATCATCTTTCATCTAACATCTCTTCCACAACATTTCCATTGTTATCTGTATGTGTGCTTCCCCACAAGCTATTATGGACATTAAAGTCTCCACACCAGACCTCTTCCATATGCCCTTCCCCTGCCATAACACTGAAAGTATCTGCTGTTAACTTCCTACATGGGTTGTAATAATTAATCAGCTTAAAATTTCCTTGTCCTTTTGGCCTACATATTTCTATAATATTAAGATAAGATAAGATAAGCCTTTATTAAACTATTATTATTAAACTGTCTCGGCGCCACACCAGTCGGCTGCCTTTTGCAACAGCGGCTCGATTCCGAGTTTTTTTTTCCCTTCCTCTCTCTTTTGATCACTTTTTTTTTTTCACCCCACTTATATCACGGACACACAGATCGTCCCAAATGTCTCCTGAGCCGGTGGACGGAGCCACTGTTTATAGCAGGATTCGATACAACAGGGAAGAGCTGCTAGCATTTAACCGCCACCCGGTCCCACTGGAAAAACTCGACATACCGAGAGAACTGAGGCGAAAACGCCGCGGCTGCCGGGCTGGAGTAAGGCGGAGGACAAAAAATATAAGGTACAGACCCTCCCTTCCATCTGTTGTCATGGGAAATGTACGGTCGATACTGGGAAAGTTAGATGAGCTAGCGGCTATCTCCCGTTATGATAGCACTTACCGGGAGTGCTCTCTCCTTTTGTTTACTGAGACGTGGCTAACTGAACTAGCAGCAGATGCTAACATTGAGCTGGAGGGTTTTCACATGATACGAGCTGACCGAACACCAGAGAGTGGCAAAACTAGGGGCGGTGGAGTGATAATGTATGTTAACAACAACTGGTGTAGACCGGGACATATCACTGTTAAACAACGACACTGCAGCAAAGACATTGAGTTGCTAGCTGTTAGCATGAGGCCTACATATCTCCCGAGAGAACACTCACACGTGATCTGCATTGTTGTTTATGCAAATCCGACGGCGAACGCTGGGACAGCGCGTGACGTCATCCATTCAGTAACCAGCAGGCTGCAGACAGAACACCCAGATGCTCTTCTCCTCATCTTATTGATCTTATCTCATTACATATTTATTCCATCTAGCTACAATGCTCTGCACTGTGTGTTCATATATTCATATATTTATTCCATCCAGCTACAATGCTCTGCACTGTGTGTCTGTGTGTGTGTGTGTGTATATATATATATATTTTATAGTAATATGTACATATGTATATTAGCTGCTCTTGCTTGCTTGTTTTTTTTTCTTGCCTTCTGATTGTTGCTCTGAGTGTTGCTATCCCTGTGCTGTTGCAATCCTGGAATTTCCCCGTTGTGGGACTAATAAAGGCTTATCTTATCTTATCTTATCTCAGGCGATTTCAACCACGTTTCACTGTCTCCCATTCTGCCCACTTTCACCCAGTATGTCACATGCCACACTAGAGACAATAAAACACTGGATTTGTTCTACGCAAACACTAAGGAGGCGTACACCTCATCACAACTCCCCCCACTTGGGAGATCGGATCACAACTTGGTTCATCTCCGACCGGTGTACAAACCCCTAGTGCACAGACAACCTCCGGCCATGCACACTGTGGAGTTATGGTCTGAGGAGACAATGGACACTCTAAAGGACTGTTTTGAAGCCACTGCCTGGAAGCAGCTCTGCGATCCACATGGTGAGGACATCGATGGCCTCATTCACACCTTCACGGGCTACCTCAGCTTCTGTGTGGACAAATCCGTTCCCACCAAGACCATACGGCGTCACTCAAACAACAAACCCTGGATCAACCCTGAGATAAAAACACTTCTGAGAGAGAAGAAGAGGATCTTCAGGTCGGGGAACAGGGAGATGCTGAAGTCCGTACAGAGGGAGCTGAGGAGAAAGATCAGAGAAGGCAAGGACAGCTTCAGGAAGAAGATGGAGGACAAGCTGCAACAGAGCGACATCAGCGGGGTCTGGAGAAACCTCAAAACCATCTCGGGGCTCCAGAATACCTCCCCCCAGGCCACGGGGGGCAGGGAGTGGGCGAACAACCTGAATCTGTTTTTCAATAGATTTGACCAACCGCCCTCCCCCCTGTCTGCACAACAACCACTGCTGCCTCTAAGAAATCAAGTCCTGCTACCCACTCCCCACTCCACCGACACCCCCCCCACTCCCAACACACAGCCCCCCATCCTGACCCTGACCAAGACCCAGGTGAGGACGGAGCTGAGGAAGATCAAGGCGAGGAAGGCGTCGGGACCGGACGGCATCAGCGCAAAGCTCCTCAAGTCCTGTGCAGACCAGCTGTGTGGGATTGTGACATATATCTTCAACATGAGCCTGAAACTGGGGAGGGTACCACAGCTGTGGAAAACATCTTGTGTGGTACCTGTACCAAAAACTTCCCACCCCAAAGACCTGAACAGCTTCAGACCGGTGGCCTTGACGTCCCACTTGATGAAGACCCTGGAGAGACTGCTCCTTGCTCATCTCCGCCCCCTGGTGGAACCAGCGATGGATCCACTCCAGTTCGCCTACCAGCATGGCATTGGGGTGGAGGATGCGGTGATCTTCCTCCTTCACCGTTCTCTGTCCCACCTGGAGAAGCCCGGGAATATGGTGAGGATCATGTTCTTTGACTTCTCCAGTGCTTTCAACACCATCCAACCGATGATCCTGAAGGACAAGCTGCTGCGCGCAGGGGTGGACCAGCACCTGTCATCATGGATCCTGGACTACCTCACTAACCGGCCTCAGTTTGTGAGAACCCGGGACTGTGTTTCCGACACGATCATCAGTAGCACGGGGGCCCCCCAGGGAACGGTGCTGGCTCCCTTCCTGTTCACTCTTTATACTGCGGACTTCTCACACAACACAACACATTGCCATCTACAGAAGTTCTCTGATGACTCTGCGATCGTTGGTCTCATCTCCAGCGGAGATGAAGCTGAGTACAGAGGGCTTATCCAGGACTTTGTGGACTGGTGCCATCGGAACTGCCTCCAGATCAACGCGAGGAAAACTAAGGAGCTGGTGGTGGACTGCCGCAGGCATGGGCAGCCCCTCACAGCACCAGTAAATATACAGGGAACAGACATCGAGATGGTGACATCCTACAAGTACCTGGGTATTCATCTGAACAATAAACTAGACTGGTCACACAATACTGACGCACTCTACAAGAAGGGACAGCGCAGGCTGTTCCTGCTGAGGAGACTCAGGTCTTTTGGTGTACAAGGGGCGCTGCTGAAGTCATTCTATGACACGGTGGTGGCATCAGCCATCACTTTTGGAGTGGTCTGCTGGGGCAGTGGCATTACTGCAGCCAATAGGAAGAGACTGAACAAACTGATTAAGAAAGCTAGCTCTGTCCTGGGGCAACGCCTTGATCCGATGGAGGAGATAGGAGAGAGAAGGACGGTGGCTAAACTGTCATCTCTGCTGGAGTCCGAGTTCCACCCTATGCAGGACATACTGGATGCACTGAGGAGCTCATTTAGCAGCAGACTACATCATCCCAGGTGCACAACCGAGAGGTTTCGTAGGTCCTTCCTACCAACGGCTGTCAGACTGTACAACCTAAGCAGGGCTGCTCGCAGAGATAGCAAAAAGACCTAACAAACTAATAGTTTTTTTTGAATGCAAAAGATGCAATAGACTTACACAATGGTCCTCTCCGGCATACAACTAGGAACATACCGGTCGCTATGGAGGGTGAGAATATGTATGGGCACATAATCATACCATGTAGGATAACTAAATAGACGGTTATGCTGTTTCATCCCACCTAGCAACAATGCTCTGCACTGTGTGTGTTTATATATTTACATATTTATTCCATCTAGCTACAATGCTCTGCACTGGGTGTGTTTATATTTATATATCTATATATTTATTCCATCTAGCTACAATGCTCAGCACTGGGTGTGTTTATATTTATATATCTATATATTTATTCCATCTAGCTACAATGCTCCGCACTGTGTTTTTATATATCTACATATTATTCCATCTAGCTACATTGCTCCGCACTGTGTGTGTTTATATACTTGCATATTTATTCCACCTAGCTGCAATGCTCCGTACTGTGGGTGTTTATATATTTACATATTTATTCCATCTAGCTACAATGCTCTGCACTGTGTGTTCATATATTCATATATTTATTCCATCCAGCTACAATGCTCTGCACTGTGTGTCTGTGTGTGTGTGTGTGTGTATATACAGTATATATTTTATAGTAATATGTACATATGTATATTAGCTGCTCTTGCTTGCTTGTTTTTTTTCTTGCCTTCTGATTGTTGCTCTGAGTGTTGCTATCCCTGTGCTGTTGCAATCCTGGAATTTCCCCGTTGTGGGACTAATAAAGGCTTATCTTATCTTATCTTATCTTATTAGTCCCACAATGGGAAAATTCCAGGATTGCAACAGCACAGGGATAGCAACACTCAGAGCAACAATCAGGAGGCAAGAAGAAACAAGAACAGCTAGTATACATATGTACATATTACTATAAATATATACTGTATATATATATACAGTATATATATATATATATACTGTATATATATATATAGACACACAGTGCGGAGCATTGTGGTTGGTGAATGTGCAGCAGAAAGTCTAAGCTCTCTCTCCGCGGATGCGGCGGGCCAGCTGGATGTCTTTGGGCATGATGGTGACCCTCTTGGCGTGGATGGCGCACAGGTTGGTGTCCACGAAGAGACCCACCGGGTAGGTCTCGCTGGCCTCCTGCAGAGCCATGACGGCGGAGCTCTGGAAGCGCTCTATATGCCAGGCCATTTTTAATGAAAGTGGCACATCTTCCTCCATTTACTCTGTTAATTCTATCCTGTCTGATTGAACTATATCCTGGAATAACAAAATCTAAGTGAGGTTGAAGCCATGTCTCCTGTACACACACTACCTCTGGAACAACTTGTAGTTTGTAAAGATACTTCTTGAGTTCTTGTCCGTTTGCTATAAGACTCCTCGCATTCCACTGTAGTACGTACAGTATGTGTAGCACCATAATTCAGATATTAAGTTTCAACATATGCATGCTCCCCAGTTTCAGCTGTCAATAAAACATGAATCTGGTCGGCTTCGATATCTTTCACCTGTAGGAATCTTCCTGCTGCTTCCACAATGGTTATGATTTTTTCACTTTTATTCTTTAGCTGTGCTGCAACATTAACGGTGTGGCAGATAAAAGCTACAAAGTTTGTCCTCTTAACTATCAATGTGTCATCCATTTTGCATTTGTGAACACAAAAATTCCTTGCAGCAGCATGATCTTGTGCTTGTGTGGAATTTGTTGATGGCTGTGCTTCCCTTTGAACTGAACTTCTCTGAGGAAGGCCTGTTGTGTTTCTGACCATTCCTGCCTCTCTAACTGTCTTTAGAGCTTCCGCATATGAGATTTTCTTACTTATTCTGATTTCCTGGGCTTGTCTAATTCAATTCAATTCAATTCAACTTTATTTATATAGCGCCATTTCACAACAACAGTCATCTCATAGCACTATCAACTGTAGGGAGGACCCCCACAGTTGCAGAAAGACTGCAACTGTGACTGTAGCTTCCCTCTGCATAACACATCCTCCATATGCAGCACTGTACTCACCCCCGCAGTTGCAACACTTTACTTTGGCATCCTTTTCACATTTACCATATTTGTGCTCCCCTTCACATCTAACACATCTTAACTTTCCCTTACATTGCTGAGCAGTGTGACCCATCCATTGACATTTGTAGCACCTCAGTGGCTTTGGGACATATTCTGTGACACTGCATTACAGGTATCCTATTTGGACTGATTTAGGGAGTGTTTCCTCAAACTGAATCATTACAGACAGTGTATCCTTCAGTGAACCTTCTCTTTTACTCTTTAGCCTTTTCACATCCTTCACCTTTCCTCCTTGGATCTCAGTTTTCACTTCTTCCATAGACACGCTCAAAGGGACACCTGATATAACTCCCCTCAAGTTTGCTGTTGCGCCAGGAACATGCACTTTCATTTGTTCTCCGTTTATACATGTCATTGCCAGTATTTTGTCTTGCTGTTGTTTACTTGATGCATGAATTAACAGCTGGTTATTATTCAAGAACTTTGCAAACTTAACTCTGCCAATTTCTTTCTCAATTGCTTTTGTTAGCTTAACAGGGTGATAGTGTCCCCCACCCTGATTGAACTCAATGACAACCTTCCACTCATTCCCTACATCATCAAACTGCCATCCATGTTGGCTAGTTCGTGTTTTCTTCGCATTGGTACTTCCTCCCACGTCACTCTCATCTGACCCACTTCTAGCTCTTGGTGCCCCCCTAGCTGCTCTTTTCCACCTCCCAGACCTGGGTACTATCCACTGCATCTCATTTTTATCGAGCCCGTCAGAGCTAGATGCCATAATGTTACAGTCAGAGTACAGTTTATGCTATCCACCACAAACAAATCACTCCTACCGCCAACCGAACACAGATGTAGATGCCGTTTCAACCTTCCACCTGTCGAAGTCCGTCCGCCGCCCAATGGTGTCTGCTTCCCTCGTGTTATGTGTCACTCTATCTGGTCAGAATTCCAGCATTTTTAATCATCAACATCAAAGGATCCCGACATTTAATAGTCTGTCTATGACATCATATGAGATTTCTATGACATCATATAGGATCATGTGGGTATATGATGTCTATGACATCATAGGACATCATATAGCCTATGGATCATTTACTATGATCTACAGGCTATCAAAAGCTGGTTGACGCCGCCAAAATGCAATCAATGGAACTGGTGCTGAAATTGTTTAACAGAATATGGAAGGAGGGGGTTATTCCAAGTGGGTGGAAAAAGGCTGTAATTTTACCATTTAATAAGCCAGGGAAAGATCCATCTCATCCAGGCAACTACAGGCCAATAGCATTAACATCACACTTAGGGAAATGGATGGAGAAGGTGGTAGTTTACAGACTCTCATATGTACGAGAGCAAAGACGATTAATAAACAACTATCAGAATAGTTTTAGAAGAGGAAGATCCACAGTGGATGCTCTAGTTAGGGTAAGTAATGATATTGAAAAGACTCTCAAAATGAAAGAAAGTAATGGTTATAGTTTATCTGGATATTGAAAAGGCTTATGACTCACTGTGGAGGGATGGACTTCTTATCAAATTGAATAAAATAGGCATTGGTGATAGGATGTACAGTATAATTGGATAATGGATTTTTAAGACACAGGACAATTAGGGTTAAAGTAGGATCAGAAGTTTCTAATGACTTTGAAATAGAAACTGGTGTTCCTTAGGGGAGTGTGATAAGCCCAGTTTTATTCAACATAATGATTAATGACATGTTTGAGGATCAAGAGGAATCCGTCAAAACAGCACTATATGCAGATAGCTTAAGTAGGTTCATTTTGTCTTCTTTTAATTATTTATCTTTTGTTCTTATTAAAGACAAGAATAGAAAGGAGATGTCTTTACCTTCTTAACATGTTTCGACTGTACACTGCAGCCTTCGTCTTTAATAAGAACAAAAGATAAACTATATGTAGATGATGGAGCCATATGGACGAGGGGAAGAAATGAGACATTTGTGTTCAAAAACATCAGGAAAGCAATGGAGAAAGTGGAAAAGTGGTCATGAGTGGGGATTTAAATTTTCAAATAGTAAAACCTGCTATATGATTTTCACAAAAAAACACAGAACTCATTCAGAACCATTAACATTATATAAGCAACCAACAGAGAAAGTGAGTGAGTTTAAATATCTAGGATTGTGGTTTGATAGTGCATACACATGGAGAGTTCATGTTGAAAATCTGGAGACAAAGAGCAAAAAAGTCATTAATCTCATAAAAGCTGTAGCTGGACACGAGTGGGGTGCAGATAAACAGGCATTAATTGACATTTACAGAGCACTAATGAGATCGACAATAGACTATGGATGCATGATTTATGGAGCAGCAGCAAAGACGACTCTGGAAAAAATAGAATGCAGCATAGAGCGCTTTGCCTGTGCATTGGAGCCGTCAAAAAAAACACCAAACAATGCATTTTTAATAGAAGCAGGAGAAATGCCAATGGATTTGAGAAGAGATAAACACATTATCATACTGGGTCAAGCTGAAAGGAAGTGAGGAAGCAAATATTTCAAAAACAACACTACAAGACTGCTGGGAATATTCTAACTTCCAGGGACACGGGCTTGGGTGGACAATTGAAAGAAAAGCCAGAATGTATGGACTAGACACTATTGATATAGCTAACACCAGTCCAGTGAGTAATGTTCCCCCTGGCTGTTTCCGGGAAAAGAAGTAGACATTAGTCTGCGAATGAGGAAAAAGGATTGACATGTGAGTGAAGTTGGTGTTAAAACAAGCATTTAACTCAGGAATAATTACTATAACTACTTACAGCTCTATACTGACGGTTCAAAGAACAAAGAGAGCTCTGTTGGAGTTGGAATATACGTTCCAGAGTTTAAAGTGACCATCTCAGAAACAGTCTCCAACAATACATCCATGTTTACAGCAGAGATGGTGGCAATAATTATTGGTTTGCAGTGGGTGGAGGAGGTCAGACCCGACCGGGTGGTGGTGTGCACAGAATCACTTGCAGCTTTAAAAACCTTACAGATACTAAAATCTACAAGGGAAGACTTGGTGATTGTTTATTTAGGGTACACAGGGGTGGTGGAGAAGTTCAGTTTTGTTGGGTTCCTGCACACGAAGGGTTGAAAGGGAATGACTGTGCAGACAAATTAGCAACAAGTGCACTTGGGAAAGAGTTAACTATACCATTGTCTCTTGGAAAAGGTGAAAGGAAAGCAGTAATCAAGAAAAAAGGAATTGAGCTATGGCAAAAAAGATGGGATGAAGATCATAAAAGTAGATCGTATTACAAAAGACAAAAATCTATTGCAATAAAGAATTATAAAACAACAAACAGGAGGGAAGACATCATTATGGCAAGACTCAGACTGGATCATACAGGTTTAAACGGCACTTTATTCACCATGGGGAAAAGCAAAAGTGACAAATGTAGAGAATTTGGAGTAAAAGAAAATGTCGGGCACATATTATCACACTGTCACAAGTATGGAAATGAAAGAGAGAGAATGAAAAATGAAGTTCGAGTGGCCGGTAGGGAATGGGATTTAACTGGGATTCTGGAAAGAGATGGAGATAGAGAGGCACTAAGAATCACAGTAGAGCTCTTTTCTCTTTTTTAAATAACACAGGATTAAGTCATAGACTTTAAGGGGCGGGCTCAAATGATATAATGTTACACACTCTTGTACAGTAGGTGGTGGTATGCACCTTTCAGTTGTTTGCTATCCGCCAGTAACCAAGAGAAGAACAAGAAGAAGAAAGGCCCAGTTACTGGCTGGGAATGAAAAGGAGTGGTACCATCTGGGCTTCTAAGGCAAACAGCTAAACCGCGGGACACATACCCAGGCTTGATCAACCTGTGGTGGGCCTGCCTCAGTGGAGGGTGTCTTGTGATAAATGGCTGAAACACCCTGTGATGCTGAGGTACACAACTGATGATGTGTCCCGGCGGTGAAGCCTTATAGTAGCCATCTCTCAAGAACTCCCCACGGACTCAGAAGTGGTGCAAACATCAGGGATTGTAACAGCTAGTCCTTTCATTGAACCATACCACAACCTAGAAGGTCACAATGAATAAATATGGTTTTTGTTTAATCATTTTACAGTGATGCATGCTGGGAATTTTTATTGTTAGTGTACAGGAGTAAACTCTAGAATCCCAACTTTACTGACTTGTAGTGCAACTTCTTCTTTTAGATGTGATTGGCGGTTGGCAACCAGCTTATAGGTGCATTACCACCACGTACTTCACTCTATATCATCACTCTATACGTATATCTCTCTCGTGCAACTTAAAATCCAACTTGCACACACTCAAATCAAATCTTCAGCCATCTGCTACCAGTTACATCTGAACATCATTATTATTTTTTTACTAACAATGACTAACGTGCAGTCAACACTATGTGTTGAGGATTTCCCTGTGGTAACAGTAGAAACTGGTAGCTGTTTAATGGTCCAGTCTAAAAACTCCATAACACATCTGCATCGAAATACTTCCAAATCACATTTTTACAGTGAGAATTTTACTTAAATATGTGATTGACATGTTCACACAGCAGAACTCTGTTCAACTTTTAGACTGCGTATCCACCAAACGTGTTTTTGTCGCCCGACCGCCCTGAGCATTTTTTTTTCAGCATTTGTGCACGGCGCTCTGGGGAAAAAAGTCTGTGCCCTGTATCCCAGCAACAGCTTGTCACTCTCAACTCAGCACTTCCGCTTTTCCTATTGTCAGACTTTCTATCCATCCATCCATCTTCTACCGCTTTTCCGGAGGTCCGGGTCACAGAGGCAGCAGTTCAAGCAGAGAAGCCCAGACTTCCCTCTTCCCAGCCACCTGCTCCAGCTCTTCAGAGAGGATACCAAGGCGTTCCGAGACCAGCTGGGAGACATAGTCTCTCCAGCAAGTCCTGGGTCTGCCCCAGGGTCTCCTCCCAGAGGGATATGCCCGAAACACCTCAAGTGGGAGGCATCCTGATCAGATGCCCATACCACCTCAACTGGCTCCTTTCAATGTGGAGGAGCAATGGTTCTACTCTGAGCCTCTCCCGGATGACTGAGCCCCATTGTTGGACTCACCCCATCTCTGAGGGTGAGTCCAACAATCCTACAAAGAAAGTTCATTTCAGCTGCTTGTATCCGCAATGTCGTTCTTTTGGTCATTACCCAAAGCTCATGACCATAAGTGAGGGTAGGAATGTAGATTGACTGGTAAATCGACAGCTTTGCCCTAGAGCTTAGCTCCCTCTTCACCACAATAGACCAGTACAATGTCTGCATCACTGCAGATGCTGCCCTAATCCACCTCTCAACCTCTCGCTCCATTCTCCCCTCACTCGTGAATAAGACCCCAAGATACTTAAACTCCTCCACTTGGGGCAGGAGCTTGTTCCCAACCCGGAGAGGACAATCCACCTTTTTCCGGCTGAGGACCATGGACTCGGACTTGGAGGTACTGATTCTCATCCCAGCCGCTTCACACTCAGCGGCATACCGTCCCAGTAAGACCTGTAGGTCACTGTTGGATGAAGCCAGCAGGACAACATCATCTGCAAACAACAGAGATGAGATCCTGTGGTCACCAAGCATGACACCCTCCATTCCCTGGCTGCGCCTAGAAATCCTGTTCATAAAAATTATGAACAGGATCGGTGACAAAAGGCACCCCTGGCGGAGTCCAACTCTCACTGGGAATGAGTCCAACCGAATGTTGGCAATACGAACCAAACTCTCACAACGGTCGTACAGAGACCGAATAGCTCGTAACAACAAGCCTGATACCCCATACTCCCAAAGCACCCCCCACAAAAAAACCACAAGGGACGTGGTCGAATGCCTTCTCCAAGTCCACAAAACACATGTAAACTGGTTGGGCAAACGCCCACGAACCCTCGAGGATTCTCAAGAGGGTAAAGAGCTGGTCCAGTGTGCCACGGCCAGGACGAAAACCACATTGCTCCTCCTGAATTCGAAGTTCGACCAACGGCTGGGTTCTCCTCTCCAGTACCTTGGCATAGACCTTCCCAGGGAGGCTAAGGAGTGTCAGACTTTCTACGGATTTTTTTAATAGCAGTCTCTAAATAACAATGGACAGGAAATGTTTTCTAGCAGCTCTGGATGTAAAATATGATGACACGGAAAGCAGGAGTCTGAGTACAGACTAGTACCAGCATCCTATGTCCCGCCCACGCAGCAGTTCTGATTGGCTGCTGGGTTTGACATTGACAAGCTCAGCTGCAGTCTCTGAAAAGTTGAACTTTTTTTCAGCTCTGTGTGCCCTGAGTGCCGCAACAAAAAACGGTCACCGCCGAGGGCGCTCAGAGCTGTAAACGCTGGACTACATGGAGAATGAATGGAAAATAGCCGCCCAGAGTGGAAAAAATGCATTTGCTGGACACGCAGCCTTAAAGCTACAACACATTTACTCTGTTTTTTTCCTTTTTGTTCTTGTGCTTCTTTGTCCCTCCAGATGCTCCACAACTACATGACTGTAAGGAGGAGCAGGTTCTCACTGTCCAGCAGCTGGGTAACCAGGAGAGGAACTCCAGTCTGGACCAGGAGAAACAAGATGCTACACAGGTTAAAGAGGAAGAAGAACTCTGTACTAGTCTGGAGGAAAAACACTTTGGACTGAAACAAGAAACGGATACCTTCATGGTGACTCCTACTAATGAGGACAATGACAACAGTGAAACTGAACCAAACAGTGAGCAGCTCCTCTCTCACAATTCTCCTGACACTGAGAGCCAAGACCAGGGAGCAACTAAGAATGTAAACCCAGGATCAAGTAAACATGAAGCGCCAAAGTCAAAGAAGAGACTTCACAGAAACAGAAGTGACAGTAACAATGTAGACAGCTCCTCCATATCAGAGAATCAGTGTGATACTGACACAGGTGAAAAGTCTGTCAAATGTTCTGATCATGACAAAGACTGTAAAAAAGAGTCCCAGAAGAAGAAATATCACACAGTTAAGTCACATGTTTGCAGCACGTGTGGGAAAAGATTCAGGTACAAAAGTAATTTATCAGTTCATGAGAGAATTCACACAGGTGAGAAGCCATTTTCTTGTGAAACATGTGGGCAAAGATTTAATCAGTGTAGTTATTTAAAAACTCACATGAGAATTCACACAGGTGAAAAGCCATTTTCTTGTGAAACATGTGGGCAGAGTTTTAATACAGGTGATAGTTTGAAAACTCACATGCGAATTCACACAGGTGAGAAGCCATTTTCTTGTGAAACATGTGGGCACAGTTTTCATGCACGTGGTGCTTTGAAAATTCACATAAGAATTCACACAGGTGAGAAGCCATTTTCTTGTGAAATATGTAGGCAAAGTTTTACTCAACGTGTTAATTTAAAAAGTCACATGAGATTTCACACAGGTGAGAAGCCATTTTCTTGTGAAACATGTGAGCAGAGTTTTGCTTCTGGTGATACTTTGAAAACTCACATGCGAATTCACACAGGTGAGAAGCCATTTTCTTGTGAAATATGTCAGCAAAGTTTTAATCAACGTGGTAATTTAAAAACTCACATGAGAATTCACACAGGTGAGAAGCCATTTTTTTGTGCAACATGTGGGCAAAGTTTTAATC
Source organism: Pholidichthys leucotaenia (assembly GCA_020510985.1). Classification (NCBI taxonomy): domain Eukaryota; kingdom Metazoa; phylum Chordata; class Actinopteri; order Cichliformes; family Pholidichthyidae; genus Pholidichthys; species Pholidichthys leucotaenia. The sequence goes on along the minus strand of CM035841.1, from coordinate 134,848,692 downwards.
AGCATGGTGCTTTGCAAACTCATATGAGAATTCACACAGGTGAAAAACCATTTTCTTGTGAAACATGTGGGCAAAGATTTAATCATCATGGTACTTTGAAAACTCATATGAGAGTTCACACAGGTGAGAAGCCATTTTCTTGTGAAACATGTGGACACAGTTTTAATCAACGTGGTGTTTTGAAAACTCACATGAGAATTCACACAGGTGAGAAGCCATTTCTGTGTGAAACATGCGGGCAAGGTTTTACCCAACGCTGTAATTTAAAAAAACACATGAAAATTCACACAGGTGAAAAGCTATTTTCTTGAGATATGTGGGCACAGATTTAAAGAACGTGGTCATTTGAAAACTCATGAGAATTCACACAGGTGAGATGCTGTAGTCTTGTAAAATATGTGAGAAATGTTCACTCAGTGTTCTAGTTTGAGTTGCCACATGAGAACTCGCAGTTGAGCGACTGTAGTCTCACAGTGTCTGTAGCTTTTTATTTTAAGGTTCAAGTCTCTCTTGTGCCAATAAAATGTCCTTTAAATTGTTGAAGTTGTAATGTAAATAGAAATCAGTTTGGTAAGAAAAGCTATCATCAGATCATCTGTATATTCTTCCTGTTTTTGGCCCTCAGACCGCTAATGTTTAATATGGTGGATTCATGGACATCATAAGCATTTTTAATATTGGGGTGCTTTATGATGTGGGTTCTGAAGGGTTCCCACCTAACATTTAAATGTAATCGAGTCAGTTTCCTGCATTTGCGTATTTATATTTGATTGAATACTTTATTTTGAACATGTGGATAAAAAAAATAAAATGGTAAATTAACAGCAAAAGTGCATTGTGAACTGATTAAGAAGCCATCTCTATTGTCATTCAGTCCATACAGCCAATCATGTACAGTAGAATAAAATTATGTTAATCGCATGTAGAATCAGAGGGGTCACTGCCATGCAAGGCACCACCACAAACAACTTCTCCTTACCCCATTCTATTACGCTAAGCACCAAGCTAGAAGGCATAAAGTACCATTTTTATATGGTCTTTGGTATGACCCGGCCGGGACTTAAACCCCCAACCTCCCAGTTGTGGGGCAGCTGTCCTATCAAATAGGCCACCACTCCAGTTAAGAAAGGAATAAAGACATTGAAATGTTTGATAACCCGGTACTACTCAATTTACATGCTTGAAAGGGAGTAGGATCAAGGATAAACTTACTTAGTCTTACCGCTTTAATTTTTATTCCCTCACCACATATGCATGCGTAACCATACACAAAACTATAGACACATGATATAATGGACTGCTTGCACTCAACACCTTGATGTATATCTAGTTGCAAATGATGCAGCTTCTCCAAATCTGGTTTGCATTTAGAAGAAGATTCATCATGAGTGTCCATAAAGTATTTAATTTGGAGCAGTGTTTTTCAACCGGAGTTCCCTGAAACTTTCAGGCTTCTGTGAGAAATTGTCTAATTTCACTTCTTCATTGGTCAAAAAATTGCAAATAATTTACCATTGTTCTGTATGGGTGCATGGATGCCAAGAGAACCAATGCACAACAACAGTAAATTATTTGCAATTTTTATGACCAATTAAGAAGTGAAATTAGTCAATTTCCCACAGAAACCGAATGTTTCGAGGAGTCCCAGTTGAAAAACACTGATTTGGAACATTTCTGAGGACAGGAGAAAGGACAAAGACTGGTTGTGCCCTGCTTTGCACAACATCAGTTTTGTGACAGAAATTGACATTTTCACTTCGTCAGCAATGATTTGTACCAAGGAGGTTTTAAGCTCCTTGTTTGGACTGTTTGTGATTGCCATGCAGTGCTACTGTTTACCTCAAAGAAAACTTGTAATGTTGATTGAAATTGTAGTGACCAAGTCAACATTAAAAAGGGAGCTAAAGATGCATCTTGTTTTAAAGATCACACTTTAATTTTACTATCATGACTACCCAGATGCTGAGAGTATGCTGGCGTGTATGTTGTTGGTGCTTCTGAGTGCTAATCAATCCTATTTTCCTCGAATGTTGGACTGGGTTAATCTGTATAATAATAATACAGAAGGCAGTTATTTGAACATGGTAATTCTTCTGAAAACAAATTTTTAAAAATCATTATTTAGCTAGACATTACTGGAAGCTGATTTTGACATTTTATGACCCTGTGACCTTGACCTTTGACCTTTTGATCTCAAAAGCATAGCCAAATGTGGTACTCCTGTGGTCTACCTGCGCCAAGCTTGGTCACCCTAATATCATTTCCTAGTGAGTTAGAGCGCGGGATACACAGACAGACAAGACATTCTAACTCAGGCCACTGCCAGCCCTACCCACACCTTGACTCTGTCAGTGTGGGTAATAAAGTTGCTAGAAATTTCAGCAATAAAAATACTTTTTTGTAACACTGAGTGAATAATAAACCACCTGATACTGAAGTTACTAAGAAAGCAGCTTTATTTAAATGTATCACGTAAACCGAATTCTGTTGACATGATACATTTAAATAATACACTTTTTGAGTAGTACTGTATTCATTATTTGTATTCAGTATTTGGAAAATATGAAAAATAAAGAATTTTTCAGTTACAACATGAAAATGGCACCCATTCGGCGGAATGGCCCGTTAATGTACAGTGGATAGAAAATTTTACACACCCCTGTACAAATGGAACATTTTCTGATGGTCTTTTTTCATGGTCTCATTTTCTGATGTAAGAAAATGAGACCAAGATAAATCATTTCAAAACTTCCATCATTAATGTGACCTATATTGTTTTACAGTTGGGTTATACAGGTTATAAGTCACATTAAAGGTGAATATAGAAGATTTTCATGAAGTTTTTTTTAAAAATAATACATCAACAAAGCATTGAGAAATGTGCACAATGTAAGTCTTAATGTTCTTCTAAAAATTAGTATACAGTGGTACCTCTACTTACGAATTTAATTCGTTCCGGAAGAATTCTCGTAACATGAAAAATTCGTAAGTAGAGGCGCGTTTTACATGTAAATGCCGTAATCCGTTCCAAGCCCCCAAAATTCGGGCATAAATTTTTTATAAATCGTAAAAACGCATCAAAACATGTAACAAATACATGTTACAATTAGATTACTGCACAATAAACATAAAATGAGAGTTTAAAATGAGAGAGAGAATAATAAAAGAGAATAATAAAAGAGAAAGAATAATAAAAATTATGTTCATTTACCCTTTAACTGCTATCGTCGTCGACGTCGTCACCTTTTGCCTTCTTTGGTTCATGTTCTGATCCAAGGACGTTTGCTTTTGTCGGCTTGTAAGTGCTTCGTTTTGTTTTAATACCGTGCTGATCGTTGATGTATTACGGCCATATTCTTTGGCGAGATCAACCAAACGCATAAAGTTTTGGAAAAAAAAAAAACTTCGTGGCCAATGGGATACCAGGAAGATGCTAGGCGATAGCCAATGGCAGAGCAGCTACAGGTATGTTTACGTTCGGTAAACTACGGAAGCTGCGAGGAGTGCGTACTTTTTTGCCTTTCGTATCCTGAAATTTCGTTCGTAACTAGAGGCAATATTTTCCCGTTGAGGCGTCTCGTAACCTGAAAATTCCGTATGTAGAGACGTTTGTAAGTAGAGGTACCACTGTATTGAAAAATTTTTTTGTAAATTTTTGGCGGACGGACAATAATATAAATATTTACATCCAGCAGCTGAAGTAAGACAAACAGGAAAGTCCTGTGAGGATGTCACAGCCAATAGCATAGCTTGATGCTACCTGCCACGTCTCATTTTGGGTTGTTGAGTTGCCAGGTAGTGAATCATTCAGCTAAATACCTGAGTCTCAAGGCAAACGTCAGTTTCCCAATCGTTCTCAAGTATGGCATGACAAAGGAGCAGGATAAATATAGGTTCTGCTTTTGATGGCTAATGTCTGCTGAAGAGTCTGAAAGGGCTGAAAAGTCACGCAGAGGTGACCTTTTTTCTTCTGACAGGTAAGCTAACCAGTGCTAGCTATGGTGCTAACTAGGTCATTCGTCTTCTGCTGCTAATCTGGTGGTTAGAAGCATGGGGGGATGGGGCAGTCTAAAGTCTATGTAACCAACTAAATTTTATTTCTGACATGTTCACATTATAATTATGAGTGTATAATAATATTAGCCAATATATGACTTGGAATAGACCCCACTAACTGCTCCTTACCAAGCTGACATGTATGACAGGTTCATGATATGATCAACATTTGCATCTATGAATGTAGCAGCACATACTAATTGTGCAGCATGTTATGTTGTAACTCGTAGACAAGGATGAGGCCAGGAGTGGAGCTAAACACTGCTTATTAATAAATGAAATGGACTCTGTACACCTGACCTTATATGCAGCCACTTGGCAGAGGAAAGGCAAAGGAGACCGCCCCTCTACCAGCAGCCCGCTTTATACCACCGGAGATGGCGGAACCGGAAACCGGGGCCACCATCCCTTACCACACAAACAAGAGCTCCAATATGAACAGTGAACATATATCCAACACCCCTCCCCCCCCGAAAATCCAAAATGCACACACACAATCAGCCCACTTCAATTTGGAACCCGAATCATTTGCTAAACATAAACTAAGATCACCAAAAATGGGCCTAAGACATTCACACCAAAACTAAAATTAGGGGGGGACGGGTAGACTGCCGTCCTACCCCCCACACGGCGAGGCGGGTTATTCTGCCACCTGTACTATTAAAGTCCATAAAAGAAAATGCTGCCATATCTCCTATATACCATACTAAAATAATCCCCAAAACAAGACAGAACAATTGAACAGTTAGAACACGCCCATGACTCGGTGAAGATGACCCGTGCCCCCCAGACCTTTCACCATCAGTCCACCCCTGGCAGCAGTCCGCTTCCTGGACCACAGCTGGTAGCCTCCATCTCGGAGCATCTCCTCTTCCACACTTCTGAGCGCTCCAACTGTCTGGGGTCGTGCTCACCCGTCTTCTTTGGAGCACGCCGTAACTTATTGGGATGGCACCATGAGCCATCCGACAGCAGCAGGTATCGATCGTGCCACTCATCCATCACCTGCAGCCGACCCTGGTACCGCTCCATGTTCTGCTTCTGTCTCACCTGCCTGGACCTCGCCTCCACCCGAGCCAGAACCCAGTCTGCGACTCCCAAGTGGGGCATTGCATGGGCTGCAGTGTTTCCGCTTGGCACTTGCTCTTCCAGTGCCACTCGGTCCTGCCCCGACTGCTTGTAGATCCGCTGCTGACCCCACCCCTGTGGTCCTGTGTTCACCAGTCCTCCACGGCCGTGCTCTGGGAACATATGAGACCATCGTTTGGATCCCGCTCGTCACCGCAGGTTCTCCCCTATGCTGCCTGGCGCCCACATCCAAGGCAGCTCAGACACTGGCACCGGGGCCCTCTAGCAGTGACGCAGCCTGTTCACTTTCCGGAGTGCCCAGCAATGGTTCATCCCACACTGCTTCGTCCTGGACCCTCGGAACTGGTCAGTCCTACAGTCTGCCACTTGACCACTCTTCCACAGCGCTACTCCTGATGGAGAATCCAAGGCCATAAAATAAGTTGCAGCCCATGATGTTAGAGCCATAGGCCATCACGATGAACTCCACAGTGGCCATCATCGCCGACTTGTACCGAGCCGTCAACGTGATGGTACCCACCGTGGCCAACCGTCCTCCTCCATAGCTGCAAAGTGGCACTGAGAAACTTCCAATCCTGTAGTGGGGAAAACACTGTCTGACTGTAGCCCAATTCAGCACAGAACTCTCCACTCCCGTGTCGACCAACATCGGTACCGGAACTCCACCCAGAATTACTGTGCAGCGCGTGCGCCCATTGGTGCTCGGGGACACCATGTGTACCACCGTTGGAGCTGGAGAAGTTGAAGTCTTGCATGGGCTGTCTTGTCCAGCTGACTGACACATCCTCACGAAATGGTGGAAATGGCCGCAATTTCCACAACGCTTCCCTCTTGCTGCACACTCTCTGGCCTTGTGGCGGTGCTTCGTGGACCTACAACCCATACACGAGGGCATCCCCGGGGCAGACTTCATCCGTACAGTGTTGGCACTCTCGGCGTCATCTTTGACACTCCCATCACTGTCCGGGTCCACTACCGGTGCAGCCATGGGGGATCTTGAACCTCCCGGCGAAAGGCGCTCGCTTAGTTCCCGAGTTAGCTTATCTGCTGCTTCTAGCTGTAGTGCTAACTCGACGGCCCTAGTCAGCGTCAACTCCCCCGGGAATGTGAGCAGCTTGGAGCGGACTGCAGCACAGTTGGTGTGTTCCGCCAACTGGTTACATACCATTTCTTCTTCCAACGGCCTGAACCGGCACTCAACAGCCAACTGCCTTAAGTCCGACATGAACCGCTGGATCGGTTTGCCCACCTGTTGGCGGCGCTGTCTGAACTTAATCTGCCTAACGATGACGTTGTCTGGCACTCTGACATGGCAGGCCATTGACTCGACCACTTCTTCATATGTGTCCGCATCTCCAAGCATGCCCAGAATTCTTTGTTCCTCCATTCCCAGGTTGTGTACTAATGCACGAGTTTGTAGTTTCTCTATTCTTCCCAGGTCCAGTGATACCATGTACTTCTGGAAAGCCTCATACCAACGAGACCACGGCACAGGCAGCTCCCCCGGGATCTCCAGGAATGGACAAATTGGTGTTCCACACACTTCCATGAGTTTACCTCTCGTCGCCAAATGTTATGTTGTAACTCGTAGATAAGGACGAGGCCAGGAGTGGAGCTGAACACTATTAAATGAACTGGACTCTGTACACCCAACTGTACATGCAGCCGCTTGGTAGAGGAAAGGCGGAAGAGACCGCCCCTCTACCAGCAGCCCCTTTTATACCATCGGAGATGGCGGAACCAGAAACTGGGGTCACCATCCCGTACCACATAAACAAGCGCTCCAATATGAACAGTGAACATATACACAACACAGCAGTCATATTTTACAAATTATCAGCCTTGATGTGCAGCTGCTCAGTATAATAATTTGGTGTACAGTGAAAAAAGTTTGTTGTTTATTGTTGTTACAGATTGATAATGTAAAACTTTATTGATCACCATGGTGGAAATTGAGGTTAAAAATTGTTCAAGTTTTAATAGTAGAATAAACAGGCCTTAATTTATTTTCTTACTAGCTAATGTTACTGCACAGCATTCTTGAGTCCCTGAAGTAGCTGTAATTATGTTTATGTAGAAATTTGTCAGATTTTTGACCATCCAAGTAATAAACCATAACATTTTTTCACCCTCTGTAAGGACTTCCTCCATCATGAGGTGAATAAGTACAGATGGGTGTTTGCACAATGTCATCATGATACAGTAGAGAAGAGCTCCACCAAACAGTGACTGGAGAGAGGGTCAACAGCTTCTGAAGCCTTCACTTATGCAATGGACCAGTGGGGGTTAAGGACAGAACATCAATATCTGACCTTTAGTTGAGAATGATGCAAAGCTTTACATGTAAAAAGTCACAAAAATGACTATTAATATGACTGTGTTCTCATAGATCAACATTTAAAAACCACATTCTGATGATGTCAGCAGAAGCTTCTCCTCCACCGCACCTGTGTATGAGGCCTGGACTCCATTAGCAGCTCAGGACAACAACCACCAGAGGGATCGTCCAGTGAGGAAGACAGTCAGTGGCACACCAATTAAGTTTAGTCTTATCAAAACATTTTACACACAGTAATGTATAAAACCAAATCCCTTATTTTGAATTTTTAAATGTGTTTGTTTACAATATTTTTTTTAACTGTTTTTGAAATGTTAAGGAGTGGTTTTTTTTTTTAATATTTAGTGTGTAACCTGGTCAAACCAATCATATTTATGGATTATTTTGCCAAAAATAGATGCAACAGATATTTGTTTCTTTTTGAATAACTTCTCAAAACAATAGTCAAAATTTGGCAGCTGAAATGTCTTGGACTTTTCATTTTTCTTAAAACCACAACCTGCCTGTGCATTTGGTGTTCCAAGAATGTGGAATTAGAAAAAAAAGGTGTTCCTCTTCTTTAATCAAGTCCAGTCCTGCAGCAGGAATGAATATACAACACAGCCATCCATCCATTTTCTACGGCTTTTCTGAGGGTCCAGGTTGTTGAGGCAGCAGACTAATCAGAGAAGCCCAGACTTCCCTCTCCCCAGCCACCTCCTCCAGGTCTTCAGAGAGGACACAAAGATGTTCTCAGACCAGCTGGGAGACATAGTCTCTCTAACGTGTCCTGGGTCTGCCCTGGGGTCTCCTCCCTCCCACAACACACACATAAAAAGTAATTCCATTTCTGTACCTGCTCTTTCCTTCACCTACAGTATATTGTCATTCACATTATGTAATCAATGTACAGGGAAGAAGTTAGAGACCTGGAGGGCTGGTGCAGGGAGAACAATCTGGTGCTCAACGTGGACAAAACGAAGGAGATGATTATCGGCCTCCGGCGGTCACAGCCTGAACACATCCCTCTCTGCATCGGCGGCCATTTGGTGGAGAGAGTGGAGAACATCAAGTTCCTCGGAATGCAGATCTCGCAGGATCTGACCTGGAGCAAGAATTCCTTGGGGATCAGGAAGCGGACCCAGCAGAGACTGCACTTCTTGAGGAGACTCAAACAGGTCTCTTTCCCCATCTGCATCCTCAGGACCTTCTACAGAGGTGTGGTGGAGAGTGTTCTGACGTACTGCATTGCAACATGGTACTCCAGCTGCAGTATGTCAGACAAAAAAGCCCCGCAGAGGATAGTTAAGGGAGCTGAGAGGGTAATTGGAGTTTCCCTCCCCTCTGTCCAAGAACTTTTTCAGAACCGTTGTAGGAGCAGGGCACTGAACATTGTCAAAGACCACTCTCACCCTCTGCATAAACACTTTGAACTGCTGACATCTGGCAATTGATTCCGGAGCATCAGAGGCAGAACCACCAGACTGATTAACAGCTTCCTTCCACAAGCTGTTAGGTTGGTGAACAGTTGATCCGGAATCTTTCATACATACTACTGCACCTTATGGACATTATGTACTGTATATTACTTGTATATTATAGTTCTAGTTAGTTTTCAAGTATGTCTCAGGGATGTGTGAATGGCTGTGTTGGGGTGGGGGGTGAGGGTGTTTGTGTGTCTTAAATTATGTTCTTTTTACTTATATGGATGACGAGAGAAACGCAATTTCAGCTTGCCTGCACTACAGTTGTATGTACAGCAATATGACAATAAAGGTTGATTTGATTTGATTTGTAGACCAAGCAAACTCACTGCATCACTGCTATAGTCCTAAAACTGTCTAGTAGTTCACATACTGTCATGTTTTAATGCTGTTAGTCTGTGATGACACTTTCTTACAGACTCCTTTTTTACATCAACAATTTGTACCTGACTATAGTAACAAAGCTCAACACTGACTATGGGGACAACAAAAGCTTTCCAGAGTGTCCTAATCCTGATTTAATTAATTTCTCTATTGCTCTCCCAGATCTGCCCCATGGACCCTGCATCTGGACTGTATTTTTTTAATAAATATTTTCCCCCAAATAAATTCATGTTTGTTTTATGTTGACAGACTTGATTTGAGGTTGATTTTCTTTACATCCTACTCATCCACCTCCAAAAGTTGAATATTGTGGTGATTTTATTTCTAAAAGTAGCTCAAATCTAAAAAGTAAAACTGTCGTATTTTACAATAATCCCATATAAATTTAGCCATTTTAAGAATTTTTTTTTTTGTTGTTTGAAATTTGGATGAATATGTCTGAGCTATTTGATATTGATCTGATTGGTGATGTGCTCATTTTTGGAGATGCAGTACTGTTTTTACACATTATTTGAAAAAAGATTATTGTTCCTCCATAAATTATTTCCAACCTCATGAAGGATTATTGATCACAATGTTATGTACAGTGGGGCAAAAAAGACATTTAGTCAGCCACCAATTGTGCAAGTTCTTCCTCTTAAAAGATGAGAGAGGTCTCCAATTTTCATCATAGGTATACCTCAACTATGAGAGACAAAATGAGAAAAAAAAAACAGAAAATCACATTGAAGGATTTTTAATGAATTAATTGGTAAATTCCTCAGTAAAATAAGTATTTGGTCACCTACAAACAAGCAAGATTTCTGGCTCTCACAGACCTGTAACTTCTTCTTTAACCATTTGCACAAAAAATAACGTGCCCAAAGTAAATCGAAAGCTGTTATTCAACCCTTTGCAGCATCTTCATGGGGTTGGTCTCATTTAAAAGAAAACACTTTGAATTTTTTGGCAAAAAAAACATAATCTCTCTACGTGCTCCGGCCACTGAGTTACAGTCATCTAAACATACTGAACTTGAAGAAAAAAAAATTGGACACAGTGTTTTTTTGGATACAAATGCTTGTAAATAACACACAGCTGTCCGATCCGGCTGGAAAATGCAACAGAAATGTAGAACCAAGTGTTATCCAGCTGAGATCCAAATTTGGTAACAATACCACAAAAAATGAATATTTTACACAGCTTTGTTCTCAGGCTGTTCCCAGGCGTTATGGAACTGTGCCAAATTGTGCCAAATGGCACAGTTTGGAAAAACGTCTGTAACTTTTGAATAATTCAATGTAGAATCTTCATTTTAGGCTCTAATGAAAGGTCACACTCAGGGCTGTGTCTGTGTGTGTGTGTGTGGGCGGGGGGTCGTTCCCCCCCTCCCCGCTACCAAGGACCAAATTCGGCCCTCGCTACATGACGGAATACACTCTTTTTTTTTTTTTTTTTTTTTCCTTGCATGTTTTCACAGCGGCTCCCCCCCCCTCGCTACTGTGTGTGTGTGGGGGGGGGGACCGTGAACGGACCGTGAACACCCCCCCCCTCGCTACAGAAGAGGGCCATCGCTACATGATGGAATAGACTGATATGCTTCCCCCCGCGGACCGGGGAGCGTTTGGACCGTGGCCCCCCCCCCCCGCTCCTCTTCTGCAGCGGGGGGGGGGGGGGCGTTCACGGTCCGAACATGGCAAATGAACCGTTTATCGCGGCGCACGCACTTCGTACTTCGTGCGCAGTACAGTTGTAATTTACCGATCGGTCAAAAGTCATTTTTGGATTACAGTTTTCAGGGATAAATAATAATTTAGCTTATAACACCTTACCTCTTCAAAGCTGCAGAGTCGTGGCGAACAGCTCTTCCCACGCGTCAGACGAACGCGACGCTGCTCCGCTCGTGGATCCCGATCAACATAATTCCATTATTGCTGTTTTGGCGAATGATTTACGACTTTTGTCGTCGGCCTCCGTCTATTCTGCTGGAATGAGTGCAGGTCCCACTTGTGGGTGTTCTCCATGCTGCTGGGTGAGCCTGGGTCTGTAGTAAATTAGTCCAGCGTCCTTTGTTTTCATCTGTGGCAGCAGTAAATATCGCTTCACCCAGCCTGAATTTCTGTGCTTCAATTGGCTCCTGCGTTCACAGTAGGCGGGTCCTCCTTCCTAGATTTTCATTCATTGGCTCCTCAAGGTTTCAGAAACCCAATTCAAGGCTCTTATTAGTCGAATGAGAGGTCAATCAGATGAACTAATCTGTTCGCGGCTGTGTTTGCAGATTTTTTTTTCAGTGGCGCTTGGAGGGCACACCACCTACATAATCACCATCAATATCCTTATCATGCGTCATGCGCACGAGGGCGCACGAGCGCGCTCTCGTGCGCCCTCGTGCGTCATAGGACGCAGAGACTTGCCCGCCCGCGGAACAACGGAGCGCAAGTGGTTAAGAGGCTCCTCTGTCCTCCACTCGTTACCTGTATTAATGGCACCTCTTTGAACTCGTTATCAGTATAAAAGACACCTACTTGTCCACAACCTCAAACAGTCAGACTCCAAACTCCACTATGGCCAAGACCAAAGAGCTGTCAAAGGACACCAGAAACAAAATTGTAGACCTGCACCAGGCTGGGAAGACTGAATCTACAATAGGTAAGCAGCTTGGTGTGAAGAAATCAACTCTGGGAGCAGTTATTAGAAAATGGAAGACATGCAAGACCACTGATAATCTCCCTTGATCTGGGGCTCCACACAAAATCTCACCCCGTGGGGTCAAAATTATCATGAGAACGGTGAGCAGAAATCCCAGAACCACATGGGGGGACCTAGTGAATGACCTGCAGAGAGCTGGGACCAAAGTAACAAAGGCTACATCAGAAACACACTACGCCGCTAGGGACTCAAATCCTGCAGTACCAGATGTGTCCCCCTGCTTAAGCCAGTACATGTCCAGGCCCATCTGAAGTTTGCTAGAGAGCATTTGGATGATCCAGAAGAGGATTGGGAGAATGTCATATGGTCAGATGAAACCAAAATAAAACTTTTTGGTAAAAACTCAACTTGTCGTGTTTGGAGGAGAAAGAACACCATACCTACTGTGAAGCATGGGGGTGGAAACATCATGCTTTGGGGCTGTTTTTCTGCAAGGGACCAGGACGACTGATCCGTGTAAAGGAAAGAATGAATGGGGCCATGTATCGTGAGATTTTGAGTGAAAACCTCCTTCCATCAGCAAGAGCATTGAAGATGAAACGTGGCTGGGTCTTTCAGCTTGACTATGATCCCAAACACACCGCCCGGGCAATGAAGGAGTGGCTTCGTAAGAAGCATTTCAAGGTCCTGGAGTGGCCTAGCCAGTCTCCAGATCTCAACAACCTAGAAAATCTTTGGAGGGAGTTGAAAGTCTGTGTTGCCCAGCGACAGCCCCAAAACATCACTGCTCTAGAGGAGATCTGCATGGAGGAATGGGCCAAAATACCAGCAACAGTGTGTGAAAACCTTGTGAAAACTTACAGAAAACGTTTGACCTCTGTCATTGCCAACGAAGGATATATAACAAAGTATTGAGATGAACTTTTGTTATTGACCAAATACTTATTTTACTGAGGAATTTACCAATTAATTCATTAAAAATCCTTCAATGTGATTTTTTGGATTTTTTTTTTCTTATTTTGTCTCTCATAGTTGAGGTATACCTGTCATGCGGTGATCCTCGCGGATCACCATAAGACGCCAAGAGTCCACCAGTGAGTTTTGCGATGATGGTTTATTTAACACACAAGACGAGACAGGACAAGACTGTGAGCCGCTCTCGGCAAAAACACACAAATCAATACATGGGCTCGCAGGGCTGACCCCAGCCAAACTGTGACATGAAAAGCACGAACCTGACATGAAGGTCTAACGACGTGTTGACATGGTTTGACAAGGTGTTGACAATACTCCTGCAACATTACTGTCGCTAATGCCTGCTTTATGAAGGTGAACACTAACGAGCAGTAATGACACACAGCTGACCAGCCTTGACAGGCGGAAGCCCCACTGAGCACCTTCACAATAAGAGCCCGGTGAGGCCAGAATACAACCCACAGCTGTCAAGGCCGGCAGCGAGTTGAACTCAGCCCGAGCGCGATCAGAACCCAGCGCTCAGGTTGTAACAATACCTATGATGAAAATTGGAGACCTCTCTCATCTTTCAAGTGGGAGAACTTGCACAACTGATGGCTGACTAAATACTTTTTTACCCCACTGTATATATCTAATATGTACAGTGTATTTTAGGTTCTTATCACTACATTATAAAAAGGTTGAAATTACTTTAGTTTTGCAGGGGTGAGGTAAACCATTACTTTGTGAATCTGTCACACTGAATAAACAATAGATTTCACCTTCTACAGGTAACTGAAAGGGCACAAATGAATTCAGGCATCCAATGTTTCACAACATTTATTTATATATTTTAAAACTAGAAAAGCACTCAGAGCACATACCTCCGCCAAGGGTCCTTCCATTTCTCTTGGATCACCTCCAAAATGTAATGGGTTTGTGTGTAGGCCTATAGCCACTTATGGTGAAAATTGCATAAAAGTCTGTCCATCAGTTTTGGAGTATTGTTGCTAACACACTGTGAGAAGATAAGAGCCTTGGCTGAGGTATGCATTCTCAGATCATCAGCAAAATATAATGGGTTCCTCTCTAGCCCAAGAACCACCTCTGGTGTGTCGGTAAAATGACATGATTGGCCTGTCTTTCTCACACTTCTTTATCTGCTTGCTTCACACGCTACACTGCAGAGTTTAGTTTACACCCTATAATTCATTCGCTGAAATCAGTTAGAATCAGTTCTGCACACAGCCGAGCTGCCACATACGCGGAAGTGTATTGATACAATGAGGTAAAACCCCTCCCTCTTGCACGAGGGAGTGGTTAAGCTTTATAAAAACTATAGGGCTCACTTTTTGGGTAGCACTCTCTTGGGGAATTGCCTTAAGAATTGTGTTCCAGCGCTGTTTGTACTCATACCTCACTTCAGTAAAATAAGTGAAAGTATACTTCATCTCTCAGTCTGGTTATTTGGCCTTCGTATAAAAGAACTGGGGGTTAAGGCATTTTAGATGCAACAATTTGGTGTTTCCGCCTGGTTACGAGGCTAAATTTTAGTTTTAGTTTTGTAAACGGCGTGAGGATTTTTTCTCTATAGACTGGTGGCCACAACATTATAAGAGGTGAGCAGAAAACCTTTTTCAATAAATTTCTGTCTGTCCCTTTGGGGACAGCCCTTTCTGTCATCGTCGGCCTCCGTCGGTCTATGATGACCATGGAAGAGAATCCTAAACGTCTACTCTGCTGTAACAGCACCGCCTGTAGCTGAACAGGCCAATGCGCACCAGTGTTCTACCTTCCAGCGTTGGGCGTTGGTAGGATTCAAGCCTGGGCAGGAAGATATGGAGGACAAGATGTTATCCATGCAGCATATCCCCCCTCTCCACGTCACTGATGAATCCAAAGGAACAGCAGGGCTGCTACAGTTTGGCACCAGCGCCATCGCAGGAGCTGCCAGAATGATGTTGAGCACAACAGAGAACTGCCTTAGGGGCTCCGACTCCGGATTTTTCCTCAGGGTTGACTCCCGAAGCCTTTCCCGTGACCGGGTGTGCCGCAAGGCAGCGGAGGTTTGAAATCAGGGTTTACCTTCCCCTAGATGGGCTACCTTCCCAGGTTGACGAGCCACCATCTACCCGAAGCATCTGGTTTTAAGGCGCCAGAGAGCCGCCCTCGCCCCTTCTCCTATTAGTAAAAGCAGTTCCGCCGGGCTTAGAGACTAAACCACACGGGCAGGCTAGGAGTTGGACTTAGTTGTCAAGAGGCTTTTCGAGACGCACGCCGTAAGGAGCATTTTATGAGCACTGGGAGCTTAACCCCAGTACCGCTCCTGGCTATGACAACCTTGGAACCACCCCCTTTGTGTGTGTGCCCTTTCTGTAGAGATTAAATATTCATGCACATGTGATTTTATTTGTGGAATGAAACTGAGATATGGTCTTGAATTTATGATCTGTTGTTTTAAGAAATATATTTACTGAGTTTGATGAGGAAATCTCCAAACAGTTTTAACCCCGTGGAATTAGTTATACGCGTTAATACTGTTCCAGAAAGTAGAGTTGGAGAGAGCTTGGGTAATCGGTTTAAACCCCGCAGTGGCAAGTATTTATTTGGGTCACTGAAAAGTAGAGTTACCCCTGTAACTATAGTATAGTTTGTAGCTTGGGTAATCGGTTTAAACCCCGCAGTGGAAAGTATTTATTGGGCTCACTGAAAAGTAGAGTTACCCTCGTTGCGTATAGTATAGTTTGTAGCTTGGGCAATCGGTTTAAACCCCGCAGTGGAAAGTATTTATTTGGGTCCACTGAAAAAGAAGTGTTGCCCCATTGAGCATTGCATAGCCTGGGTAAAAGGTTTTAACCCAGAGGTAACTGATATAGGGTTGCCGAAAAAGAAGTGTTACTCGGCTGATGCATAGTTTTGCCAAAAGGTTTTAACCCCTTGAGATCATTGCTTGATTTCAAAAAGTAGAGTTGGCACCCATAGCGTATTTAGCTCAGACCAAAAGGTTGTAACTCCCAGAGAAATTGCAATGAGCGTATTTCTAAAATATAGTTGGTCTTACCGCATTAGATAGGGACCTACTGTGTGTGAAATAAACGCATAAGTTTTAAGTAACCCGATAGGGACGATCTGTTCATAGGTGATATATAATAATATAATTAAACTAATTATAGTAAAAAACACTGTGATGTGTGAGGCAGTATTGTCGTGAGGAAGTGGAAATAAATAAGATCATAATAATAATTTCATTCTATGCTATAAGATATTGATATTAGACTATAACATTTAAAGACGGTTGGATTAAAATGGCAACAAAAATGGATAATGATAAACGCAGCTCTGAATATCCATTGGGTAGTCTGAGTTATGCTATAAATGAAATGGAAGAAGTATTAAAAGCCACTGTGCGTTGAGAGAAAATAAATGAAGAGCGAAAATAGCTTAAAACATGGGTAAAATGGTTACAAAGAGATGGCTTGTTTGGCAATATGGCCCCCCCCCCACCAAATAAATTAGACAAAGCCGTTTATGTGGATTATTGCAGTTTGGGTTGTTTTGTCTTTCTGGAAGGACCTTCGTGCTGCTTTGACCTTGTGGTGAGAGAGAGGAGAAGCAATTCTGTGTTTGTGTGTGTGTGTGGTTGCTTTAGGAAAAAAAGAGAAAAAATAGGCTGTGTGACAGGGGAGTGAAAGAGAAGTAATCTAAATATGGGTATTTTTACAAAGTTTTGGGGTTTTACTTTTTCAATCTAACTTTGCAGGTTTTTAACTAATGTTGCATACGTGATAAATTATTTACATATTTTTAAAGCAATTTTTTGACGTATCACTGACTTTTTTCTTTGAAGCATAACAGTGCACTTTACAGGGAAAAAGGCCACAGGACTGACGTGTGACGACGTGACTATTGACCATTTGCTGTGACGTCACACCTTTTTTTTACGCCGCCATATTGAACGGCGGAAGCGAGTGGACGGCGCATTCAGCAGCTGTTCAGCGTTGTACCAGATCGCGATATATTTACCTGATTTCAACCTACGTCTTCGTTTTATTTTATGTTGGCATTGAATTAGACTATGTTGTTTCACTGCTGTGCCTTTGGGTGTACAAATCGCCAGAAAAAGGGATCCAACTTGAAGTTTTACCAGCTCCCAGCTGAGGAAGACAGGCGCAGGAGGTGGGTGGCAGCGCTAAAGAGGAAAGATTGCATAGCCGCCTTACTCGCGGCTACGCAATCAACATTTTATGTGATGCACGCAATGAAATAACCTGAAAATTATATATACCGGTAACAATTAAATTTATTACTTAAGTCATGATATATTTTACATGCAATAGCTAAGCTAGTTGTACAACAAAGAAATATTATATTCTATTTGGCCAATACATTTTATTATTTTTAGTAAACCTCAGGTGATGATACAACCACAATCTACATGCCACACACACTTAGTTCTTCAGATTTTTCTGACTCCTTGAAATTGCTCTACAATCTGGACAGCACCACTTTTTCTTTGAAACATTTCTCAACCTGAGACACTGTACATGGAACTGACCAATTTGACAAAAGCCAGACTCACAAGTTACAATAGATGCATCACCACAGGTTTTTCTGCAGTAGCAAATGACACTAGTATTATCACCTTTTGGGGTTTCTTTTGTCTTACAAGATATATGAAACAAATTTGGATTTTTTGTATACCATTTGGCAAGTAGTTCTGGTAAAATGACAGACCTGTGATATTTACCAACAAGTTGAACTTTCTCATTAAAAAAGAGGTCCTCAAACTCAATTCTTTGAACATTACAACCTTTTTCAGTCCAGAGAACAAAGTCACAGTAAGAAAGTTCTGTGACACCCAGTTGAGCTTGGATTTGGTAGAAATATTTATGAGATGGTTTCAGCTTGATGTCGCCATCACTGTTGCTTGCACAAAACTGAGGGTCTTCCACCGCTTCCTCTAAAGCCTGATTCCTCTTACAGAAAGGACATTTCACCTCCACCAGACCCTCCCCACAGCAGCTACAGGAGACAAATCCATCCGGAGAGGCACCCATGAAGGGGAAGCGCTGACTGAGGACTAGTCCAGCATCACACACTAGTAGATCCTGGTGCTGAGAAGACCTGATTTCTTCATACTGGTCACGGGCCACTTTCTCATGGTCGCATCCCCATCTGTAAACAAATCGGCAAAATTATTGACAGAGTACCAAAAAAAATGTACCAGTATTCCTTAAAACCAATATAGAACTATTTTGTGAAAGAAATCTGAATATTTTACATAGCACAATGAAATGACAATTTTTTTAGAATTATGTCTTCTTTACAATTTAAATGTAGTCAGTTTCCATGATCAACCAACTTAGGACTCAATGATTCAATACAGCACCAAAAGTAGTTTACAGTAAGTAGCTAAGCATAGCAGGATAAAAAGAGATGATTACCGGTAAAAAAAACAATTCAGGAATTGCATGCAGCCTTGGCGGAGGTTTGCACTCTCCGAGTGCTTTTCTAGTCTCTTACTTTGTTGCTTTACTGGCAAAACTAACTGGGTAGCATATCTTGTTCAGCAGGCTTCTCGAAGGAGCGTCAAGATGAGTCTGTGCAGCTTCTTTGAAGATGGATGCCGTTATTCTGCCAACTCGCTGCTGATGCCACAACACACACTTGTTCTGCGATCTGGTAGTTTCTTCAACAAATTTTACCTGCAGAAGAAACAATGTCTGATATAACTAACCTAAATTTTCCTGCATAGATATTATGACGTCCCACATAATGATTGTGTAGCATTTAATAGACTGTAAAGCACTTTAAAAGTTATTTTTAGAAATAAATTTTAAAACATTTGCAGAAAAATTACCTGCTCAGGAGTGACTTTCAGAAGTTGTTGTACCTGTTCACATCTATTCAACAGCTGCTCAAAGGTAAGCTGAAGACAATCAGGACTAAAAAGGGTATCCAGAGAAGCAGGACAATCATTGTGGGCCACCTGCAAATATAATTAGATGTTCTTTTCAACTGACATGTGTAGTTATACAGTTGTGGAACACTGCATATTTAGTTCTGTTCATCAGTCTTCATTCATTTTCAATTATACATTAGACATGATGCCATTTTCATTCATCTAAAAAATCAAGGAAAAAAATTGTACCAAAGCTATTAACCTGTGGAATGTACTCCTGATTATAAGGCTCAACCAGAGATAGTATAGCACACCGTTTGCCTGTCATTCTAGAAGTTTGATGCAGCCTTTGATACAATGCTCGGTGATCATCATCTGATGGAGGGGCAATGGGCTTGCTTTCCCTTTTACGGGGAATATGGTTTTTTTTTCTGCATTGACATCCGTTGTTTTGTTTTGGGTTTTGAAAAATCGATATCACGCAATGCAGCAAAAGGAAGCTTCAAGTTTGCTGTTGGTGTATTCAAGGCGCAGGGAACATCAGTGCAAGTCTGGCCTTGGGACAGGTGGACAGCACACTCAACAGCAAACAACACAGCTGCAACATGTGAACAAGTCTCTCCTAACCCTGCCATACAAGTACAGTGTGAAGACAATATGACACCATCTTGATTCATGATCACCCAGGGTTTCAGTGGGGGGTCCGACATCTTCTGGGAGTGATGTACCTGTAGTGGATAAATATTCTTATAATTAATATGTGGGTATGATGACTTTTTATCTGGATATAAGTCTTTCTTGTATAGACTGAACAATAAAACTTGTAATATATCTAATAGTGTTGGGAGTTGTTTATCGAGTATTCTATTGATAAGACAAGTATTTAAAAATCTTTTTACAGAATATATAGATCTATAAAAATATTTAATTATTTTTTAATTTAATTGAGATACTATATATACAGCTAATAATAATACTAATAATAATTGAATATTTTATAAAATTTTAATAATTTATCACTTAATAGATTCTATATAACATGACAAATCTATACAGCAGGGGAGAGAATAGAGTCTGAATTTTGGAAAAAATAAAGGAAAAATACCTGAGCCGTCACGACATAGTGGACCGTTGAAGTGATGACTGGGGATATCAGCACATTTCTCACAAGCCCAGCAACAAAATAACTATAAGTTTTTAGCCAAAGTCAAATTCCTTGTATGTGTTGTGCATACTTGGCCAATAAAGCTGATTCTGATTCTGATAAGCGTCCAAACTTTTGTAGGCTTTCAGAGACTCTCCAGTGTACCTAGACGGTGTGTTGACCAGGTAGTTGTAGATGTCCATATAGCGTACGTCAGGTTTGGGGCAAAAATCTATGAAACTGGTGAATTTTTCAAGCGACAAGTTGTAAGGGTCCACGCCGATAACACTGATATTTTCCATGTACCGGTCACGATGTTTTTTATCTAGTAGTTGCGCTACATCGGACAAAGCCGGCACATCTGACTGAACGGACGCCATGTTGAAACGCACTCACACAGCTCCCGACTTGCCGTCCGATATGGCGGAATCAACAAAAATCACGTGACGCGGGACGTCACTGGCAAATGGTCAATAGGTACATAGAACACCAAGTTAAGCATAAATGCTTATATCGTAATCAATGTTACCAGTATGACAATGATGAAATTAATTGAATATTACAATATCATGATGTCACTTAATAATGCCTAATCACTGAAGGCTTTATCTATACCCTATATTACATGATTTAAAGCATAGAGGTTCAAAAGAGATTGATAATTAATGTGTTTGTTCATATGATTTGCCAGAGACTACGGATTATCAAACAGAGGTCCTGGTAATTGTGTGTTATATTGTTGCTTGTTTAAATAATACTATACTCACCTTTTAATAAATGACATATGCAATCTTATTTACATTTCGACCTTAGGCCTGACCATGTAATAAAAAAAGGGGGAAACGCGAGAGCAGGATCTGAGACAGTCCATGCTGTGACTTTTTCCCTCCTAAAGAACATAGCAAGATGATGATGAAGTTTTTATTATTGAGAGATGGTAAATTTATGAACAGAAAAGATAGAAATAGCACAAGAATTCTGATAAAATGGCGAAAAGGAATTTAATTTCAGTGGTAAACTGAGACTGATTAGTGAGTTGTGTCAGTCTGACCTAGATAAGAATAGACAGAATCAGCCTTCAAAGGGAAAAAACACACAGGCCACAGATTGTGGTCCTGTGCCATAAATTCCTGAAAACAGAGGTTTACACCTACAGTTACTAATTCTAAATGCTGCACTGGTCTAAGGCTTTTAATATATGATACTGTTTTGTTTGAATATAATCCTAAACTAAGTGATTACCCATGTCAATTGGTAAAACCTTAATTGATTCACAGAATATTTAGTGAATACTTGTTGTGAGTAGCGAACTCACATTCAAATTGTGGAAGCTTTAGGTGTGATTTAAAGGGTTTTTTTTCACCACATAATGGTGTGACAACATCATATTTCAGAAATGTGACAGTAAAAAGGAATGTGTTTTCCCGATGCTCAGCCGTGGCCAAGCTGGGCCTTGGGACTACATTCCACCCCATAATTTACCAAGGAATGTATAAAATGAGGCATTCAATAAAGTATACAAAATCAAAAAAAATCAAAATTCCTTGTACGCCAAATTCTAATTAGGAAAAATGTCCACTTTTCCATTGACTGAAGGAGTGTGACACAACCTTTCACAAGGATTCAACCTGTCTGTGTTCAACTGGACAATCTGACCTTACTTATCAATGCTAAATCATATCAAATCTGCACAGACAGCTATTTGGTTTTTCTTAAATGGAATTTGTAAATTAGTTCAAGAGACGTCACTAAAGAATCCATGATTATTGAAATCTCATTTTGAAGGAGCTGTACTACCCACAAATTTTCATCTAAATTAACTTTGTGTAACACATAAAAGTGGTAACACGTTTCCTTCCAGTAAAAGATACTACCCATCAAGAAAATACCCTGTAACTTTGCTGCACGTGCATCTCCGTGCATCAAAAAGGGGGCATCAAAGAAATTAATTAGCAAAAATAATTAGCAATCCTCAGAAAAATAGATAATACATAAAAATTATCAATAGATGATCAATAATGAAGAGAAAAATACAAATGAAACCGCTTAGTAATGAAATCACAACATTCAATAGGAGAAGTTAAAAGTTATATCAATAAATTTCCAGATATTTAAGGAAATATCTGTAGATTATTGTAAAGGAAATATCATGTCTATAAGGAACAAGGTAAACTGAAAAGGAAGAAAACCATGCAAATCTATGAGAAAAGTTCCAAATGTCTAAGGAAAGTCCAACTTGTGTTGAATTTATGTTTACTGTGGGGCTTGATTTAGAATCTACTACAAAGACAATACAGATTTTTACATTTATTAAAATTGCTTTACAAAAATTGAGTGGGTACTGGCACAAGTCCCACTGTATCAAGTGCACAGTGCCTCCAGGAACTCGGACATTGGCAGAAGTCCGTGATTCATTATCTTTGTAACGCTAAAATTCTATTCAGATGCAAAAAGATGCAAAAAGACATATGATAACATAAATATACACTTCATAAAATTTTTGAAATTTAAAATTGCTCTCAGAAAACGGGAAAATACAGTCAGCATGGACAAAGAACTGTAAGGTGTGGATAAAACTGCTTGGAACTCCAGAAGAAGCTAAAGAAATGGAGGAATTAGATAAATTTAAACCTTAGTTCTGATGTACGAATAATAGTGCAGTAAGATTATGAGTGGAATTTTTGTGTTCTTTTTTCCTTAGTGTTTCTTTTTTTTTTCCCCTTTTCCTCATTTACTAATGGAAGTGTATTAGGGCAAATTGAAGCTGAAACCTTTGTCAATACTGAACAGCAACCACAACACATTAGGAGATATTGACCCAGACAATAACTATTTTAATCATATTAATAATAACTGTGCTTATTATGATATATAACTATTAAATGGAATTATGAATTTGGATCAGACATTGACAATAATACATATTACTAGTAGGAGTCTCTATGCAAACTTTGATAGCATTAAGGAGTTTTAAATCAATTTAACACCCCATTTAGGATTATTGTAATAAGTGAAATATGGATTAATGAAGAAAAAGATGTAAATTTTGAACTATATGGATATCAGATGTACACACAAAATAGAAAATGTAAAAGTGTTGGTGTTGTAGCACCGTATGTTGATAGAAAATTAAAAAGTAAAAAGTGGACACAACTGACACATTTTTTCAAAATTTACAACCTCTGCCCCACTCAGCTGCTCCTCAGGGATAACAGTTGTTGGGCATTAGGAGCAGACGGAGGAGGAGGGGAAGAGAAAATATGCAAACTCTGCCTGTGAATGCTATTAGTCTTAGACATAACAGGCCTGGAAAGAATGTAAATCAGCCCACAGAATCAGATTACCACACTGGAATGTTTGGAGTAATGAGAGAACCATATGAGGATGGAAATTTATCTTGGAACACAAAATATAACAGACACATCAAACAGCTTGTTAAGATAGCATATTAAAACAGTTGATATATGGATAAAAGTTACAGTTATATGTTGTAACACACCCACACACACACTTATTAAATATGTGATCTCAACAGATGAATGCATAATCAGTGGATTTCTATTACAAGGTAATACTAGATGATAAAAGTAGTTGGAAATCACACGTCAGATAAATACAAAACAAAGTTGCAAAAATATTGCAATCATAAAAAAATTAAGCAAGTCCTAGATTACAAATCATTTCATATCTTGTATTGTTCATTGGTACTTCCATACTTGACCTATTGTATAGAGGCCCGGGGTAACAATTATAAAAGTACACTTAATTCATTGCAAACATTACAAAAAGGGCTGTCCATGTTATACACAAAGAATTTATTGTTTACCCATTTAAAGTTCTTGACATTGCCGGATCTGGTTGATTATTATATAGCACAATTAATGTAAAATAGAAAAAAGAAAAAGAAAAATCTTTTGCATAATTAATCAATCAACTTACTAAAATAGTTATAAAATCCATAAGTTGCATATTTTTAATAAAATTATTATAAAGTATAACTTAAATTTTAGAAAAATAAAAATCTTTATAAGAGCTAAAAGCTCAATAAAGCTTAATCTGGCATTGATAATCTTGTAGGTAGTTGGCTTGATAATATATTTGGCAAATGGGGAAAAATAATTTAAGGAGCCCTTATAAGTATAATTATTAGTTTATTGATCTTTGTTTTTTGTGGATGTTGTTGTATTCCTATGATTTAAGAAAAAAAAATTAAAAGAATAAAAATAAAACTTAAAAGAAAGATCTATTTTAGTGGCCTTCTCTTCCAAGGATCCGCCTCCATATCAAGGGGTCCATGAAGCTGCCCACCTGCTCTCCTATTGCCAGGACGATGACGAGGTTGTGCCACGACTGAACCTAGATGGGGATCTAGAAGATGCCGAGGAGATAGTTTAGGGTCTGCAATAGGGTCTACAATGCACATTCACATGGTGTTAGATTTTGCTCTGCTGTGCTTCTGCCCTATAGGTTTCCTTTGTAATAAATGATTAATGAAAGAATAGATGCATGTACAGATGTGGACAAAATTGTTAGTACCTCTCTGTTAATGAAAGAAAAACCCACAATGGTCACAGAAATAACTTGAATCTGACAAAAGTGGTAATAAATAAAAATTCTATGAAAATTAACCAATGAAAATCAGACAATGCTTTTGAATTGTGGTTCAACAGAATTATTTTAAAAAACAAACTCATGAAACAGGCCTGGACAAAAATGATGGTACCCCTAGAAAAGATTGAAAATAATGTGACTATAGTGACATGTTCAACCAAGATGTGTCATCTAATTAACATCACAGGTGTCTACAAACTTGTAATCAGTCAGTCGGCCTATTTAAAGGGTGACAAGTAGTCACTGTGCTGTTTGTTGACATGGTGTGTACCACACTAAACATGGACCAGAGGAAGCAAAGAAGAGAGTTGTCTAGGAGATTAGAAAGAAATTATAGACAAGCATGTTAAAGGTAAAGGCTATAGACCATCTCCAAACAGCTTGATGTTCCTGTGACTACAGTTGCACATATTATTCAGAAATTTAAGATCCACGGGACTGTAGCCAACCTCCCTGGACGTGGCCACAGGAGGAGACGGATAATATGAATGGTAACAAAAGAGCCCAGAACAACCTCTAAACACATTCATGGTGAACTCCAAGGTCAAGGTACATCAGTGTCAGATCGTACCATCAGTCATTGTTTGAGCCAAAGTGGACTTCATGGGAGACAACCAAGGAGGACACCACTGTTGAAAACAAATCATAAAAAAGCCAGACTGGAATTTGCCAAACTGCGTGTTGACAAGCCGCAAAGCTTCTGGGAGAATGTCCTATGGACAGACGAGACAAAACTGGAACTTTTTGGCAAGGCACATCAGCTCTATGTTCACAGTCGCAAAAATGAAGCATACCAAGAAAAGAATACTGTCCCTACTGTGAAACATGGAGGAGGTTCTGTTATGTTCTGGGGCTGCTTTGCTGCATCTGGCACAGGGTGTCTTGAATCTGTGCAGGGTACAATGAAATCTCAAGACTATCAAGGTATTCTAGAGAGAAATGTGCTATCAAGTGTCAGACAGCTTGGTCTCAGTCGCAGGTCATGGGTCTTGCAACAGGATAATGACCCAAAACACACAGCTAAAAACACCCAAGAATGGCTAAGAGCGAAACATTGGACTATTCTAAAGTGGCCTTCTATGAGCCCTGATCTAAATCCTATTGAACATGTGTGGAGGGAGCTGAAACATGCCGTCTGGAGAAGACACCCTTCAAACCTGAGACAACTGGAGCAGTTTGCTCATGAGGAGTGGGCCAAAATACCTGCTGAGAGGTGCAGAAGTCTCATTGACAGTTACAGAAATCGTTTGATTGCAGTGATTGCCTCAAAAGGTTGTGCAACAAAATATTAAGTTAAGGGTACCATCATTTTTGTCCAGGCCTGTTTCATGAGTTTAATTTTTAAAATAATTCTGTTGAACCACAATTCAAAAACATTGTCTGATTTTCATTGGTTAATTTTCATAGATTTTTTATTTATTACCACTTTTGTCAGATTTGAGTTATTTCTGTGACCATTGTGGGTTTTTCTTTCATTAACAAAGGGGTACCAACAATTTTGTCCACGTCTGTATATGAATGTATTCATATATGCATATATTCATATATGCATCTTTACATATATTCATATATATGCATAGATGAAGATAGCTTAGTTTTGAATATATTTTACACATATACAGTAGGATTATTAGCTAGTATATTGACTTATAATGTCTGCATCCCACCCGATGTCCTCTGGAGAAATGGCGAGCTGAGGGGAGGCAGGTCCATGTGAATGCCGGAAAGGGGGCGTCAAGCACATATAGAACTTTAGAAACACTACTCACAGGGGATAGGATAGGGTTATGAGATGGGTTTAGACCCATCTCAACAGGGGGAGATGCAAAAATGTAAGTTTAGATTACTAGATAGATAGATAGATATAGAGAGGACACCTCAACAGGGGGTATTGTTGGTAAAATGACATGATTGGCCTGTCTTTCTCACACTTCTTTGTCTGCTTTCTTCACACGCTACACTGCAGAGTTTAGTTTACACCCTATAATTCATTCGCTGAAATCAGTTAGAATCAGTTCTGCACACAGCCGAGCTGCCACATACGCGGAAGTGTATTGATACAATGAGGTAAAACCCCTCCCTCTTGCACGAGGGAGTGGTTAAGCTTTATAAAAACTATAGGGCTCACTTTTTGGGTAGCACTCTCTTGGGGAATTGCCTTAAGAGTTGTGTTCCAGCGCTGCTTGTACTCATATCTCACATTCAGTAAAATAAGTGAAAGTATACTTCATCTCTCAGTCTGGTTATTTGGCCATTGTATAAAAGAACTGGGGATTAAGGCATTTTAGACGCAACAGGTGAAAATTTCATCCAAATCCATCCAGTAGTTTTCGTGTAATCCTGCTTCACAAATACAAACAAAGCCCTAGGTGGAGGTATGCACTCTCAGATCATCACCAAAATCTAACCATCTGTTCCCCGTGCCATTACACACCTTTCCTGAAAATTTCGTCAAAATCTGTTCATAACTTTTTGAGTTATGTTGGTAACAGACAAACAGACAGACAGACAGACAAACCCCGGTAAAAACATTACCTCCTTAGTGGAGGTAACAGTAAAAAAAAACAAACACATTTATAACCTAAACTTAACTGGAACTGACATAAATAACTGCTGGAGCTTAATAACACCAGCATTTTTTTTTTTTTTTTTTTTTAGCATGCATAGCTAAAATGGATGAACTTAAACAGACCATAAAAGTGTGATTCAGCATATTTACAAAAACCACAGAACAACTAACAGCAGTTAAAGTCCTTACAATCTGATCAAAAGCGTTGTCATAATTACGTTGTCAAAACTAGAAAGCTATCCGGTTTGATCACAGCTGTGCTGCATTAGCATTACTGTCAATAACACTATACTATATAGTTATTTAAAAAAGGTTTACTGGAGATGTGCATCAGAAAGGCTTATGTTAAATAAACAATTCTATACTACAGGAGTCCTCGCTTGACATGCTGTCTGGCTCATAATGAAAAAAAAAATGTCTGAGATGTTAGCAGTCTGCAGTGTTAGCCTCCAAGAAGTGTTCTGTATCTCTACTTGGCAACCGGTACAAGATTATAGTGAGTCAACAGTGCATGCGACACCTACTGGCCAGGAGGTCAGAATCCTTTGTATTGCACCTCTAATGGTGGAAAAAGTTTTGAAGCAATTTATCTTGGTCTCATTTTTTTTACATCACAAAAACCTGACATTTGAACAGGGCTGTGTAGACTTTTTATATCCACTGTAAGTAATTACTGAGGCACACAACGTGAGAATTATGCAGCAAGCATCCTGCTGCATTGTTTTTCGAGACAATGGTAGTGCCTTGGTTGGTCAGTTCAGTCTTGTTGAGAGCACTGTCTAGCGTTACTCAACAGTTCGATTCTGGCATGGCAGTCTCTGCCGCAATTCATGCACATGAAGTTGGATGGCTGGTCGGAGGCCTTATTCTGTTGCCTCTGTTTCCTCAGTTGTCTCTTTTTCTCCAGTTGGAGATTCCTCTTCTCCTCGCCTCTCCTGACTACTTCCTGCACAGTGCGGCGCCAGCAGCTGCCGTCAGCTGCCGCCAGTTCCCAGCTGTTTGGATCGATGCCCATCAGCTTCATATCCTTTTTGCAGACATCTTTGAAGTGTAGCGCTGGGTGGCCTATTGGGCGGCGTCCTGTAGCCAGCTCGCAGTACAGGAGGTCTTTGAGGATGCATCCATCATCCATGCAATGCACATGTCCAAGCCATCGCAAGAGACGCTGACACAGCATGAGGTGCATTTTAAGGGAGGCTGCTTTCTCTAGCACTGCCATGTTGGTGACCTTGTCTTCCCATGTTGATGCCTAGAATATGTCGAAGGCAGCGAAGGTGGAAGCTTTCCAGGTGGTTCTCCTGTCTGGCATACATCGTCCAGGACTCACTGCCGTACAACAAGGTACTGAGGATGTACACCTGGTACACCTTAAGCTTGATGTTCACCGTCAGCTGCTTGTTACCCCATACTCTTTTGCTCAACTTTGCCATGAAGGCAGCGGCTTTGGCAATGTGTTTGGAGATTTCATCATTGAGTGACAGGTTGCTGGCGACTGTTGAACCCAGATACATGAAGTGGTCGTGACCTTAAGCTTCTTGTTGTTGATGGACATAGATGGTGGTGCTGGGATGTCCTGGCCCATGATGTTGGTTTTCCTGATGCTGATCATCAGCCCAAACTTCTTGCAGGCATGGGTAAGCCTGTCCATCAGCCATTGGAGATCTTCCTCTGTGTGCGAGGTCAGGGCTGTGTCATGTGCAAACAGCAACTCTGATGAGAAGTGTGCGGACCCTGGTCTTGGCCTTCAGGTGGGACAGTTTGAAAAGCAATCCGTCACTTCTGGTGTGCAGATGGATGCCTTCTCCAGAGTCTCTGAATGTGAAGTGCAGCATCTGAGAGAAGCAGATGCCGAACAAAGTAGGTGTGAGGATGGAGCCCTGTTTTACTCCACTCCTGATTGAGAAGGGTTCCAATGATGCACCATCGAAGTTGACAGTGCTCTTCATGTTGTCGTGGAAGGAGGCAGTGATGCTGAGCAGCTGAGTGGGGCACCCAATCTTCTTCAGCAACTGGAATAGACCTTTTCTGCTCACAAGGTTGAAATCCTTGGTCAGGTCTTTGGTTGCAATGTAGAGCGGCATCTGTTGCTCTCGATTTTTCTCCTGGAGCTGGCGTACTGAGAAAATCATGTCCACTGTGGACCTCTCAGCCTTGAACCTGCATTGGGACTCCAGATAGACGCAGTCAGCTAAGACCTACAGGTGAGCAAGGACCACCCGTGCAAAGACTTTGCCCATGATGTTGACCAGGGAGATGCCATGATAATTACTGCAGTCACCGTGGTCGCCCTTGTTTTTATACAGCGTGACAATCTTGGCATATCACATGTCCTGAGGTGCCTTGCCTTCTCTCCAGCACAGACAGAGGAGTTCATGGAGTGGCTTGCCCAGGGCTGGCTTTCCACATTTGATGATCTCAGGAGGTATTCCATCTTCGCCTGAAGCTTTTCCACACAATAGAGCATTGAGGGCTTTACTGACTTCCTTCAGAGTGGGCTCAGAGTCTAGATCCTCTAACATCGGCAGGTCTTCTATCGCATCAAGTACTTCCTGAAAGACCAAGATTTCTCTGGAGTACAGGTCAAGGTAGTGTTCGACCCATCTCACTAGCTGCTTGCCTTGGTCTATGATGATCGCTCCTGTCTTGGATTTCAGGGGTGCACACTTCACTGGTTTGCCTGTTGCATGATTGATGCCCTCATACATACATCTGGTGTTGCCGGTGTCTGAAGCTTGTTGGATGCTCTCTGATAGCTAAAGCCAGTAGCTGTTAGCGCAACACGAGACGGCAGTGGCTCAGGAGGTAGAGCAGGTTGTCTAATAACCCGATGGTTGGCGGTTCGAATCTCGCTCTCCCCAGATATCCTGCCGTTGTGTCCCTGGGCAAGACACTTTACCCACCTTGCCTCCTGTGTCCATGGCACAGGGTGTGAATGTTTGGTGGTGGCCGGAGAGGCCGTTGGCACGGATTGGCAGCCACGTCTCCGTCAGCCTGCCCCAGGGCAGCTGTGGCTACAGTAGTAGCTTGCCACTACCGTTGTCTGTCTGGAGTGAATGAATAATGTATCTACTTGTAAAGCGTCTTTGAGTGTCTATGATAAAACGCTATATAAATCTGATGCATTATTATTATTATTAACAGCGTGCTGTCTGCTACGTCTTACTTCAGGCAGCTGTTAAGTGCCTGAGGTTCCCCTGAGATGTGTCACGCTTGTACTCAGTCAGTGCCCTGCGTTTTGCGTTAATGACAGGCTCCATTTCTGCAGTTAGTCTTGAATCAGTCAGCATTTTTGCACTCCTTCCTGCCATAGGTTAGGATTTCCACATTATAGATGGTATTGTGGATGAAGTTTCATCTGTCCTCAGCACTCTCTTCCTGATTGCCTGTCAGATCTTCTTGGAGCCTCTCAACAAATTCAACATTCTTGTCTAAATAGGCTGTCTTACTGATGTTGATGCAAGGCTGGTCATTCTGCTTGGAGTGGTAGAGCTTTTTTTCTGCAGAGACTGAGGTCTTTTGATGTCTGCATGGAGATGTTGACTATGCTTTACCAGACTGTAGTGGCGATTGTCATTTTTTATGCGGCTGTTTGTTGGGGAGGCAACATAACAGCAAGGGACACCAGACAACTGAATAGGCTGGTCAAGAAGGCTGGCTCAGTGATGGAGAGGAAATTCGACCCGCTGGGGGCTGTGGTGGGTAGGCGTATAAGGGACAAGTTGCGGGTTGTAATGAACAATGCCAACCACTCCCTTTATTACATCTTGGTAGGACTGAGAAGCAGCCGTAGTGAGCGGTTGTTCTCGCTGTGCTCGCGGACTGAGCGGTACAGGAGATTCTTTGTTCCTACATCCATCATCAGGATGTTTAACAGTATCCTGGAAGGCAGAGATCTTGACTCACCCCCCACCACCACCACCACCACCACCATCAGCATGCACACACATGCATGTGGATATAGAATGCCTGCCAGGTTGTCTGGAATGGACTAAATGTAATACACTGGTGTTATGCATTATTTTATTTTATTTATTGAGATATTTTAATTCAGTGTTTTGACCTGGGGTGTCTCCAGGATACTTTGTGGCATGTCTTGCTCTGGAAAAAGGTGTTGGTCACACACAGGTTGTGGTAACAGCAGAGTTCAAGGAATCTCTGACCGTTGTCATTCATTTTTTCTATGCCATGGTGACCTAACACGTCTGGCCGTGACTCTCGATCTGCTCCAACCCTTGCAGTGAAGTCACCCAGGATATAGATATGCTCAGACTAGGGATGCAAGTTATCATT
Source organism: Pholidichthys leucotaenia (assembly GCA_020510985.1). Classification (NCBI taxonomy): domain Eukaryota; kingdom Metazoa; phylum Chordata; class Actinopteri; order Cichliformes; family Pholidichthyidae; genus Pholidichthys; species Pholidichthys leucotaenia. The sequence continues at coordinate 134,817,264 of CM035841.1, read as the reverse complement.
CAATTCATTAATTGATAACTGATTCACCTTATTGAGTGATTAACAATTAATTGATAAGCGGCGTTTTTCCTGAGAATCTGAATTTCCCTCGGTACAATATGGTCTATCTTTAATATAAAAAGTTGCTGTTTTTTTCATATACTGAATCAAACATGATCATATTCCTCAATGATTTAGTATCATTTGCATTTTTTTTTACTACAGACAAACTAAAAAAAATGCAATTAACAAATTTTGCACTGTATAGTGTGTACTATGTGCTGGTACATCTCAATAAAATTACAAATGTCATGATTTTTTATTTATTTTAAAAACTACTACCGATATCATAAAAAATATCTTTAGTTATATTTAAAAAAAAAAACTTTCACGTTCTAATTTACTGAGATGCACTGGAAGACTGTTTTACCAGGAAAATAAATTGTGAGCTGCTTCATCTGTTGATAAACATTATCACAGTACCCTGGAAATCCAGGCAAACCCAGAACGATCTGGGCTCCCTCTTGTTGTCTGTTACCTCAGTGGGAACTTGAGTCCAGTCTGCTGGCTGCGAGGATAGGTTTTTGCGCTCATGTCGTCTTTTTCCTCGCTGCAGTCCATTTGTCCGGCTTGTTAATTTGAAGTAGGCAGATGGACATTGGAAGGTGCTGCTGGAACTTGTTGTAATTCTCCACCAATCAGTTTGATTCTCCAACGTAACCCGAAAGGGCAAGTTTTTTTTTTTTTTTTTTTGCTCTGCACAGCACAAGTGCATGCGCTCTGGGGGCTTAGCGTCTTCCTCTGCTTTTTCGGTTAAAAGGCAACAGTGGATGACTACGTGCACCCCTGCCTGGATGGTGACGCTACTACATTTCATAGAATAAGCTCCCATTGAAAAGGACTGCTGAGTTATTAATTAATTGACAACTAATTTAATTTAGTCGACTAAATTCTTATCGACAATTAATCGAAAGTCAATTAATCATTAACATCCCTAGCTCAGATGTTGGGATGGAACTTAAGAGCAGTATTCAGAGATTCATAGAAGTGGTCCTTTGTTTCAGTTGTGGCCTGTAGTGTAGGGGTGTAAGCACAGATGATGTTGACTAGGCCCTCCGCTGTTGAGACCCACAACTTGAGAATTCTCTCTGTGCTGTCTGCTGGGGGTTCAATCGTCCAAAGCAGCATGTTCCTCATGGCAAAGCCTGCTTCATGTTCTCTGGGTTGCTCGGCGCTTTTCACTTGCCAGAAGTAGGTATAGTGTTCCTCCTTTAGGGATCCTTTATCTGGAAGTTGTGTTTTCTGTAAGGCTGCAATGTTGATGTTCAGTCTGTGCAGTTCACGATCTATCACTGCTGTTTTACGAGCATCATCAATTGCTTGAAGATCTTCAGTCAATTTGGGCTGCATGGTCCATACATTCCAGCTACCAATCTGGAGAGTTGGCATCTTGGTTCTTTTCATACATTGTTTACTTGGTGTGTGGTTAACAATCTGCGTGTTGAGTCATGACTCTAAGCTCCAGGCACCCTCTGAAGCAGGCAGACCGTGGTGGGTCAGCACCTTACTGGCTGGGGGCTGCCCAGTTTGGGGTGGGTGGTAGCTGACCAGTGAGACTATGATGGTCCCTCCCACTATCAAAGACAACCCGTAGCATCTGACTCTGCACCAGTTGAGCAGGGACTTAGAACTCATAAACTGCTGTCTTCCGTGTTGTGCTCTCGCCAGATGGTGGGACTGGAGTGACCTCTCCAGGGCGCAGGCCTGAGCAAGGTACATGGAAGCTTTGTGCTGTCTATTCAACATGGCCCCCCTCTCAGCCGCACCAACTTGATCCAAGGGAATGCAGAGCATTACATTTGGAGCTGGTTTGGCTGCAGGAGCTGCTGGAGAGATGTCAGTGTTGATAATCTAACCACCTTAGGGGCTCCACTCCAGATTTTTCCTCAGGGTTGACTCCCGAAGCTTTTCCCATTATGCAAAGAGGCAATAACCAGAGGAGAGACCACGCAGAATTCTCTGCTGAAGATCAAACTAACTTCCATAACTATGCATGCAAACTAATAAGTGAAGATCCTGTGGACGTAAGTGACTTTTCTGTGTGTCTTCTCCCAGAGGCCCCCTCTGTTTCTGATGCATAAGAAAGGAAAGCAGGCTGTCAGCTAGGACCTGGACAGCATTGAGCCAAGGCTGTTGGTCTTAATAACTGTAGCATCAGCGTCTCCTCAAACCAAGACAGAAGATCACTTCTCTGCATTTTACAGGAATATCACTGGCTTTCATATCGACTCATCCAGGCCTCATCCAGGCCTGACCAAAGATGTTTGTTTTCCCAGGACCCCAATGTAAACAGTTGCCTCTTGCAGAGATTGTAAGGATCAGAATTTGCTTTTAAAGGCTCAAAGGAACATAAACTCGGGAGACCAGACCTCCAACGTGAACACTGTATTTGGATAACATCCCCCTTTACAGGAAACCAATGCTCTTAAAAGGGTCATAAACGGCTTAATCAGACAGGTTTATAACCTTCCGATGTTTTCCAGATTATTCCTTCCAGATCCCATGGACCTAAAAGAAATCATCTACAGCTCAACAGTACCTCCTAGTGGATACCTACGAAATGTGTTTCAATACGTAGGATGGCTCTTAATTTGTTCTAAACATTAAGTTTCTTTCAGCTTATCCTCTTCTCCCCTGGATCCTAAGGACACTGAAAATCATCCTTTTTATCACTAACCATAGTTTGCTGTACTACATTAAGCTTTGATCTATATGTGAATGCATGTATTATAATTATGTATAAGAAATGTTATATACATGAGTGTTATTCAAACAAATGTAATATTAGAGTAATGGTATAAATGCATGATCACCAAATATTAGCCAAGTCATTTAATTTAGTTAGATTTTATATTGAGCACCTAATTTCATAAGAACTGACTGAGTGTTGATTTTTCTCTGCAATTTCATGGGATGGTGTCTTCGGTTGATTGGCTGCTCTCAAACAAAGAAATGTTCACACATTGGATGGCAGCCATTTTAAACTGCTTTTGATAAAGTCGATTGGTCAGTCTTGCAATCGATATCACAAGTTTACGACCAGGCGGGGTAACTTTAAAAAGAAGTGGAAGCTGCCCTGCATGTAAGTAAAGTTAAGTTGCAGTTATATGAGAGAGAACAAGAGAAGATCAAAGATGAAAGAAAAAGAAGATCAGAAGAAGAGAGAGAAAGATTCAGAAAAAACAGGATTAAGAATTAGAAACACAGAAAAGAAGAAAGAAAGAGATTTTGAGAAAGATTAGGAACTAAGTTAAGATTAAAGAAGCAGAATAGTAATCTAGATCTCAGAGGAAGATTTTATTCCACCGTTTCAAGGTCCTGTGTAGTTTTATTCTATCTAAATTGTTCTTTGTGAAGTTTGTCAAATCCTGCGTTAGTTTCTGGTTACTGAGGAGAAAACACCTTTTCTTTAGAGCTCGCTTTTTCAGAGAATCAAATTCTCAAACTTTTTCCTTCACCTCAGAAGCCATTCTTATCCTACTAAATGTTTTTCTCATTTTTTTATGACTTTTCACGCCATTAAAGTGGACCTTTAATTTTCCTAATTTAAAGTGAACAGAGACTGTTTTTGGACTCTCTTTCCGGCCTCACACCCGCCTTACTGAGAAGTGGTTCCTTCAGTTTTTTGGTCTATCCCGCTCCTAGAGACTTCACCGATTCAGCTGGACTCGTTCCAAGGATTTTCACGCCGCCCTGAGACAAACCATCCACGGCTGCCACTGTCTTGAAGGGCCCCCAGCTGAGTTATCACTTCCAGGCTGTGAGGAATTATAACAGCAGCCGATTCCTCTGACATCCTAACTTCAAAACCCAGCGGTACCGACCCGCTGAAACGTGGACCTACAGCTGTTGTGTGAGTGAAACTCCTACTTTTCTTATCTCCTGGGTTAAAACGTGATGTCCGAACAATTAAATTACAATTGAATATGGCCCGTATTTCAGGGCTCAATTAGTCTCTCACCCACAGGATAAAGCTATAAACTGAAGGAAGACTCTTAGTCATTTTTAAGTAACTGCTCTTAATTTTTGCAGATTAATTCAGAAGTCATTTTTAGATAATTAGCTTATGCATTTTCCCCATAAAATTGCGTTGTTTTCAGCCTCATTTACCGTTGAAACATAAGTCTGGTTCCTCCTTGGTTCTACGGAGGTGTAACGCTGGATTTTATGTTCAGGAATCCAACATCAGTTGATGTGATATCGTACACTGTTATCATTTGAATCTGTTTATCCATCATTTGAACACCATACCATGTAACCTGAATGAGTTTAATAAAAGGGTGAATGAGAGAAGTTGAAGCGTTTTTCCTTTCGCATATATCTGTTTCCTAATCACGGCAGGAAAAGAACTCACTGAAACTTTGAGACTGATTCATTAAGTAATTGAAGGTACAAACTTAATTAAAATTAAAGTTATTATTATTGTCCATTGTGACTGGTGCCCCTTTTACGAGTGCTTTTATTTAATTTAGCGGGTGTAGAAGTGATGGCAAAAGGGGGGTGAGTGAATCACCCACTGTCTAAGGTCAACAGCTGAGTTGATGCATGCAAACAAAGTTTTAAGCAGTATTATATGCTGGATTAACAAAATAAAGGTTTAGAGTGACAGAAACGCGAAGAAAACCATCCTGTCTCTCGCCAGTTTAACCTTCCGGCGATTATCCCGAAAGGATTAATTAAACTGGCCAGTTCTGTAATTACCCAAGCGTGGTGACGTCAGATTAAGCTGGACGCGGTTTGATCTGGTCACTGAATAAACCGTTGGGGAAGTAGCGTTAAACTATACCCGGAATTAAAGGGGTAACATTATTTGTGAAAGTTGGAGATTAAACTTTCATTTTGAAAAGCAAGGCGTGGTGTTGTCGCTAAGACTCGCGCCTGCATCACGTGTCACGTGAACACGCACAGTCGCGCGCGTGACCGAAAGGCGTGCACGAAAAACTGCGCATGAGCAGAGTAAGCGTGCAGACGCCATTTTGAAGGCGCTAAGAGGGAGTCACCCTAGCCGCCATTTTGAGTAAGACCGGTAGTCCCGCCCAGAGCGACGTCACCAGTGTCTCCTCCTCCTGGGAGGGCAGCGATAACTGCCTCCATCTTGTGGCCAACTATAGGAGTTGCATTTCTTGCATGAATGCACACTCGGATCAAAGCAGAGCAAATCTATTAAGCTGATTTATAATCAAACAGAGCTTCCAAATTAACTTTAAATCAATCCGAATTATCCGGAACAACCTAAATTTAAACCCAATTCAAAGTTTTATCCCAAGAACAAAAAGGAAAAAGCAACTTGTGGGTTTGAAGTTTGTTCTCATTGGTGGAAGAGCTTTTGACTGCATATATACACAGTGAAAGAACATAGAAGCATAGACTTTGTATTTACTCACGTATGTTAACCACATATTTTAATCTTTTTAGTTAAAAGCATATATTTACACATCTTACGCTAAAAGTCTGCAAACTTTTGAAGCTATATATATGTGTTTTGTTTTTAAATATCACTTTGTGCGATTTCTTTCACAGGAAGCCATTCAACTTAGGGACTCAAATAAATGACAATGTTCATTTAGACTCAAGTTAATGTTAATCCTGTGCATGTTGGTAAAGGATTTAGTGATTTACTAAATATTTAACCAAAATTTTCCAAAATTAGGAAACCACATCCAGCAATTAACACTTGAAAGCTTTAGCTTATTTACAGTCAGTGTGTTGTTTTGATTCATGTTTCCTCCCCAGGAGAAGGAAAACATTTAACCAACTCACTATTTCTCACCAGGATTTGAAATAAGTCAAAAGGTGAAAACTTTGACTAGTCTGTAAAACATTTTTTTTTCTTCTCTTTTTAAATAATCATTAACTTTAATCCTCAGGAAGCCTTAGTGACAATACGCAAAGACAATTAATTTGTTTCCTAACTTGTTAATATTAAAACATTTAAAAGCCTTTAAATGAAGATAAGCTTTAACAAATGAAACAAAGCCAGTTCTAACTTTAAAACAAAGTGAAGACTTATACTGTAACCCTAAAGCCTTAAAGCATTTAACCTTTTCTATTTTTGTTGCTTTCTTTTTCTTTTGTAAATAAAATCATTACTTTCAAGTGAGATTCAACAAAAATTCACAACCTAGTTGAGGACTATTCCAAAGCTATACTTTGATAACTGAACTGAAAGAAGTCAATCGACACAATTTTTTCTTTTTGTTTTTGTCTTGTGAAATACAAATCAAAATACAGTGTCAACAAATAGATTAACACATATTCCACATTTCTAAAGAATTTCCAAAATATTTGCTTTCCTGTTTACAATCCTGGAAGTTGAAACAAACTCCAAAAGGAAGCTTGTAATTATCCTCACTACAAAACAACACTCAAGGTTAACTCTTGACTCACAACTTCAGCTATAATCAACAAATTGATTTCAAGCTAAGCGTTACACAAACGGTCAAACATGCTGAGTCCACTTGACGAATTAAATGACCTTCAAGTAACATTGGAAGAGTTGGCTTCCGACCTTATACCCGGTTTCTCCAAACATGTTCGGGATACTCCACCAAAAGATTTGAAGCAAATCACGAAAAAACTTTTGGATGAATGCGAAACTAACCCACCGAAAGCAAAGGAAATCCCCGGTGTGTTAGGGAAGTTTTCACTAGCATTGATTGCAAGGCTAAAACGAACTGAAACCCAAGTACTCTACGCTGAAAAGGAACTGGTGAAACAACAAACAACCATCCTTTCTCTTCAGGAAGAGAACAAATCTCTTGTGAAAAAGCAGAAACAAGCTCGCATAGAGAAAGAAGACATCCAAGCTACGCTTGATCAGACGTTGCTAAATCTGGAACAAGCAGAAGAAGAAAAGCAACGACTAGAAGACAACAATACCTCACTTCAGCAAGAAAATGAGGAATTGAAAACCGCCCTGCTTCACAAAGAGAATCAAGAAGACGCTTCGGCGCCACACCAGTCGGCTGCCTTTTGCAACAGCGGCTCGATTCCGAGTTTTTTTTCCCTTCCTCTCTCTTTTGATCACTTTTTTTTTTTCACCCCACTTATATCACGGACACACAGATCATCCCAAATGTCTCCTGAGCCGGTGGACGGAGCCACTGTTTATAGCAGGATACGATATAACAGGGAAGAGCTGCTAGCATTTAACCGCCACCCGGTCCCACTGGAAAAACTCGACATACCGAGAGAACTGAGGCGAAAACGCCGCGGCTGCCGGGCTGGAGTAAGGCGGAGGACAAAAAATATAAGGTACAGACCCTCCCTTCCATCTGTTGTCATGGGAAATGTACGGTCGATACTGGGAAAGTTAGATGAGCTAGCGGCTATCTCCCGTTATGATAGCACTTACCGGGAGTGCTCTCTCCTTTTGTTTACTGAGACGTGGCTAACTGAACTAGCAGCAGATGCTAACATTGAGCTGGAGGGTTTTCACACGATACGAGCTGACCGAACACCAGAGAGTGGCAAAACTAGGGGCGGTGGAGTGATCATGTATGTTAACAACAACTGGTGCAGACCGGGACATATCACTGTTAAACAACGACACTGCAGCAAAGACATTGAGTTGCTAGCTGTTAGCATGAGGCCTACATATCTCCCGAGAGAACACTCACACGTGATCTGCATTGTTGTTTATGCAAATCCGACGGCGAACGCTGGGACAGCGCGTGACGTCATCCATTCAGTAACCAGCAGGCTGCAGACAGAACACCCAGATGCTCTTCTCCTCATCTCAGGCGATTTCAACCACGTTTCACTGTCTCCCATTCTGCCCACTTTCACCCAGTATGTCACATGCCACACTAGAGACAATAAAACACTGGATTTGTTCTACGCAAACACTAAGGAGGCGTACACCTCATCACAACTCCCCCCACTTGGGAGATCGGATCACAACTTGGTTCATCTCCGACCGGTGTACAAACCCCTAGTGCACAGACAACCTCCGGCCATGCACACTGTGGAGTTATGGTCTGAGGAGACAATGGACACTCTAAAGGACTGTTTTGAAGCCACTGCCTGGAAGCAGCTCTGCGATCCACATGGTGAGGACATCGATGGCCTCATTCACACCTTCACGGGCTACCTCAGCTTCTGTGTGGACAAATCCGTTCCCACCAAGACCATACGGCGTCACTCAAACAACAAACCCTGGATCAACCCTGAGATAAAAACACTTCTGAGAGAGAAGAAGAGGATCTTCAGGTCGGGGAACAGGGAGATGCTGAAGTCCGTACAGAGGGAGCTGAGGAGAAAGATCAGAGAAGGCAAGGACAGCTTCAGGAAGAAGATGGAGGACAAGCTGCAACAGAGCGACATCAGCGGGGTCTGGAGAAACCTCAAAACCATCTCGGGGCTCCAGAATACCTCCCCCCAGGCCACGGGGGGCAGGGAGTGGGCGAACAACCTGAATCTGTTTTTCAATAGATTTGACCAACCGCCCTCCCCCCTGTCTGCACAACAACCACTGCTGCCTCTAAGAAATCAAGTCCTGCTACCCACTCCCCACTCCACCGACACCCCCCCCACTCCCAACACACAGCCCCCCATCCTGACCCTGACCAAGACCCAGGTGAGGACGGAGCTGAGGAAGATCAAGGCGAGGAAGGCGTCGGGACCGGACGGCATCAGCGCAAAGCTCCTCAAGTCCTGTGCAGACCAGCTGTGTGGGATTGTGACGTATATCTTCAACATGAGCCTGAAACTGGGGAGGGTACCACAGCTGTGGAAAACATCTTGTGTGGTACCTGTACCAAAAACTTCCCACCCCAAAGACCTGAACAGCTTCAGACCGGTGGCCTTGACGTCCCACTTGATGAAGACCCTGGAGAGACTGCTCCTTGCTCATCTCCGCCCCCTGGTGGAACCAGCGATGGATCCACTCCAGTTCGCCTACCAGCATGGCATTGGGGTGGAGGATGCGGTGATCTTCCTCCTTCACCGTTCTCTGTCCCACCTGGAGAAGCCCGGGAATATGGTGAGGATCATGTTCTTTGACTTCTCCAGTGCTTTCAACACCATCCAACCGATGATCCTGAAGGACAAGCTGCTGCGCGCAGGGGTGGACCAGCACCTGTCATCATGGATCCTGGACTACCTCACGAACCGGCCTCAGTTTGTGAGAACCCGGGACTGTGTTTCCGACACGATCATCAGTAGCACGGGGGCCCCCCAGGGAACGGTGCTGGCTCCCTTCTTGTTCACTCTTTATACTGCGGACTTCTCACACAACACAACACATTGCCATCTACAGAAGTTCTCTGATGACTCTGCGATCGTTGGTCTCATCTCCAGCGGAGATGAAGCTGAGTACAGAGGGCTTATCCAGGACTTTGTGGACTGGTGCCATCGGAACTGCCTCCAGATCAACGCGAGGAAAACTAAGGAGCTGGTGGTGGACTGCCGCAGGCATGGGCAGCCCCTCACAGCACCAGTAAATATACAGGGAACAGACATCGAGATGGTGACATCCTACAAGTACCTGGGTATTCATCTGAACAATAAACTAGACTGGTCACACAATACTGACGCACTCTACAAGAAGGGACAGCGCAGGCTGTTCCTGCTGAGGAGACTCAGGTCTTTTGGTGTACAAGGGGCGCTGCTGAAGTCATTCTATGACACGGTGGTGGCATCAGCCATCACTTTTGGAGTGGTCTGCTGGGGCAGTGGCATTACTGCAGCCGATAGGAAGAGACTGAACAAACTGATTAAGAAAGCTAGCTCTGTCCTGGGGCAACGCCTTGATCCGATGGAGGAGATAGGAGAGAGAAGGACGGTGGCTAAACTGTCATCTCTGCTGGAGTCCGAGTTCCACCCTATGCAGGACATACTGGATGCACTGAGGAGCTCATTTAGCAGCAGACTACATCATCCCAGGTGCACAACCGAGAGGTTTCGTAGGTCCTTCCTACCAACGGCTGTCAGACTGTACAACCTAAGCAGGGCTGCTCGCAGAGATAGCAAAAAGACGTAACAAACTAATAGTTTTTTTTTTTTTTTTTTTTTTTTTTAATGCAAAAGATGCAATAGACTTACACAATGGTCCTCTCCGGCATACAACTAGGAACATACCGGTCGCTATGGAGGGTGAGAATATGTATGGGCACATAATCATACCATGTAGGATAACTAAATAGACGGTTATGCTGTTTCATCCCACCTAGCAACAATGCTCTGTACTGTGTGTGTTTATATATTTACATACTTATTCCATCTAGCTACAATGCTCTGCACTGGGTGTGTTTATATTTATATATCTATATATTTATTCCATCTAGCTACAATGCTCCGCACTGTGTTTTTATATATCTACATATTATTCCATCTAGCTACATTGCTCCGCACTGTGTGTGTTTATATACTTGCATATTTATTCCACCTAGCTGCAATGCTCCATACTGTGGGTGTTTATATATTTACATATTTATTCCATCTAGCTACAATGCTCTGCACTGTGTGTTCATATATTCATATATTTATTCCATCCAGCTACAATGCTCTGCACTGTGTGTCTGTGTGTGTGTGTGTGTATATATATATTTTATAGTAATATGTACATATGTATATTAGCTGCTCTTGCTTGCTTGTTTTTTCTTGCCTTCTGATTGTTGCTCTGAGTGTTGCTATCCCTGTGCTGTTGCAATCCTGGAATTTCCCCGTTGTGGGACTAATAAAGGCTTATCTTATCTTATCTTAACTCAAGGAAGTTGAAGGTCAATTTGACGAAACAAACTCCGACTATGGGAAATGTAAACTGCTCCTACAAGAAGCACAACAAGGCCTTCAGGACGTCAAAGAAGAGCTGGAAGACCACTGCAAACGAAGGGATCCAAGACCAGAAGCCATGAACAGGCCAGTTCCCTCGACAAAGGGGGGCATCCCTTCATGGGATGGGGACTGCCCCAGCTCACACTCATCTGACCCGTTCAGACCCGAACGGCAATACGAAAGACGTTTGCAAATTCCATCCAATGGAGATCTCAATAAGATCGCTCGCCACGTCACGAAATTTGACCCCTCAACCAGTGGGTCACCTGATACCAGGGCTTATTTGCAAGACATCGACTACTACTTGCGTAAATACCCTGATGCTTCGGTTGACGATCGCATTTATTTGATTAAGGTGACATCCAACAGGTCGGTATCAAAATTTATAGATCGGCAACCATTTGACATCAAGATGAACCACCAGAAACTCTACGAAGCCATTGAAAAGGAGTTCTCCGATGACTGCTTACAGTCAGGGCTAGTGACAGCCCTAGCTGTGAAACAGGGTCGTTTAGAGCCCCCACAGGCATACTACCAGCGACTCCTGCGTGCATATTTCGGATCTCAAAACACACCTGAGATGAAAGAAGACCACAATTTCAAGGCTCTTTTCATTCAGAATCTCCATCCCACGATTGGACACCACCTTGGAGTCATGGCTAACCCAAAGACAAACTCGATAAACCAGCTAAGAGAGTTCGCACATTATGCATTCCAGAAACAGCGACAAAGCAATCAGAAGCATACCGAGTCTACCGCGGTGTTAGCTGTCAACACCGCATCAGACACCCTGGACCTAGAGGGCGCCCCAAGGCCAGCTCCTGTTCCAGCATCTCGGTCACAAATAAAACGACGACAGTCCTCTAGTCAAGATAAGTCGAGTCATGACCCGGAAAAATTTTTGACACCAAGTTCCAAGCCAACATCATCAAAACCTGACTACCGTCGGAGGCTAAGTCCACCAGGTAAGTCACGAGAATACGGTACAGATACCCGGGATGACAGATATCGATCTCGAGACTCGCATAACCGCGGGAGGTGGTCACCTCCCTCGTACCAACGGAAAAACTTCGCCAGGGAAGCAAGACCTCCCCCTGGTAAGTTTAGCTCCAAACCCTGGGAGAAGAAAGAAAAGCCCATTTTCAGCCGAGAAGACCTGGAAACTCCCCAACGCATACTTGACGAACTGAAGAGGAAAAAGGAGGTGAAAAAGGACAAGAAGCCAGATGTCCAAGCCATAAATATTGTGACCACCCCAAACGATCCTTTAGATTTGCCACAAGTCAACCCTGAGGAATCTCCTACTACAAAGGGGAAGGATACCGAAGACACAACCGAGCATCCTCCACCCAAAACTCAGGAGGAGCTCCAAAATGCAACCCCACCCAGTGCCATTTTGGTAGTCCAGCTACCTGGAAAACCTCACTCGCCCGAAACAGGCGACTCTTTAATCTGCGTTGAACCACCGGTCCAAGAATTTCTGTGTGATCTGACCAGGAGGGGGGTTGCACAAAATTTTTTCCTGTCATTGACCCTGGAAGATGTGATGACGCACGAAGCCCTACTGGATACCGCAGCGGACATCACACTCATGTCGCGGGACCTTTTTGAACACCTACGTGTCACTGCTAACCATGCACACAAAGACTTGAAACTAAGACCTTGCTCCTTAGCTATTCAACCTTATGCACCCTCAAACACGACTGTGTCACACATGTCATTGATAAAAATCTCCATTGGGCCCATGACCTTGATCCATCCGGTCTACGTGTCCAATCTCAACTCAATTCCATTGCTGATAGGCAAGGATCTACTTAATCGCTTTGAGCCTCTGATAGACTTCAAGAATCTCAAGCTATGGGCTCAAGTTCGACAACCTCTTCCAACCACTCTACCTGAAGCAACTGGATCACAGTGCTACACTCTTGACACCTTGGATGTTCCAGGAGTCAACCCACTTGCATTGCTGACCCAACAAAGTTTGACGGAAGGTGACCTTGGGAACCAGGCTGAAACAGGCACCCCTTCCCATGTCACCACATCTGACAACCCAACCTCAAATGAACACAGTTCATTCCTTTGCACCCTAAAATCAGGGGCAGCCAACGAAGAGTACTGCCCCCAAGTGGTCAAAGGACTAGTTATCCAAAGCTCCCATGTAGAAGATGTGGTACTGGCTCTCTGGGCTGATAAATCCACAATCAGCCAGACACTTTTCGACTCTCTACATGAGAAATACCCTGACCTTATGGTCACTAACAAGTCTTTTCGTCTCCCTGCTGGGACCAAATCAAACAAAACATTCATCGCCACAAGTATCTGCGCCCTCCACCTTCAGTGGAACCACAGACTGCTGATTCATCCCTTCTTGGTCGTTCCCGACCTGCCACATGCAGTCTACATTGGCAGTGATCTTCTTGTGAGACTCGGAACTCAGGTTGATACCATAAACAATGTCTTATGGTCTCTCACCCCCATTCGAGACACTCACTCTAAACCAGATCTTGACACTCTAAAGTCAGGCCAGACCATCCCTGAGGCCTGCCAGGTACTGAACACTCAACATTGTCTCATACCTGCTAATGTCACGTGCCACCCGGTCCAACTATGCATTCAAACCGGACAGAAACTTATGCATTCACAAGCATTTTTCCAACCGGCTCCTTTGCTTGACGATCTAGGCTTAACTCTGGAGGCCACGCCCCTTCTAAGCCTAGAATACAGAACCACCACGTTGCTGGTAAACAATCCCACGGCAGAGACCATCGTCCTGCCCAAGGCCACGCCTCTCGGCTGGCTCATCACCACAGATTTCCACGATTTTGAACTGACTGTTCCTGTGCTAGGCGGCCTTCCTGATTCTCTTTGGGCCGACTCTCTTGAACCTACAGTCATTTACACTAAGCCTTCTAAGGCCATCGCTCTTGTGTCAATGCCAACCCCTGACAAAGAGTCAGTTGGACGAATCGACTTGACCAACAATGACCAAATGCTTGTCCAAACCATTGAGCTCCTTCTATCGGAGTCTAATCAGCAGACCAATGACAATCCCAGCGATGCTCCACTGAAATCAGTCCTCACTATCGCTGAAGAGGTTGCACAGGTGGTAGCTGATGCTGATGCCCTAACCTCTGACGAAGAACGTGAAAAACTTCACCAAGTTCTTCTTAAATACAAACAATCCTTCTCCAAAGACTCCTTGGACTGTGGACTAACCGCAATCCACTCAGTACGCATTCCTACACCACCTGACGCTCCTCCAACCTGCGTCAGGCAGTACAAGATTCCCTTGGCCTCGTATGGCCCAGTACAAGAAATAATCGATGATTTACTGGACCGTGGCATAATCAGGCCATGCAACGGTACCTACTCGGCCCCCTTATGGCCTGTCCTAAAGCCCAATGGTAAGTGGAGACTCACCATTGATTACAGGAAATTGAACACTCAAGTTCCTCTCTCTAGGTGGCCTATGACTCAACTGGAGCAAGAACTCCCTAGAGTCAAAGATGCCAAATACTTCTCAACACTGGACATTGCTTCTGGTTTTTGGACTACTCCTGTCCAAGCTGAAGACCAACACAAACTGGCCTTCACGTTTGCGAATTGCCAATACACATTCACCCGATGCCCTTTCGGTTATGCTAACTCTCCTGCAGAGTTCAACATTTTCTTGAACAAAGCATGTCCAGATGCCCGAGACAAAGGTAACCTCATCTATGTTGACGACATTCTCATTCGGAGTCCAACTCTGGACACCCACCTCACTGAAATCGACCATGTCCTTGGCCAGCTCACGCGAGCTGGAGCCAAAATTTCTCTCTCCAAATGCCAATGGTGCAAAATCAAAGTCAACTATGTTGGTCTCTTGGTAGGATCCAAAGGGGTCCTACCACAAACGGCACGAGTTCAAGGTGTGCTAAACATCAAAGCCCCTACCAACATCTCCGAACTCCGGAGCTTCCTAGGGGTATGCAACTACTCATGTCAGTTTATTGAGGATTATGCAGACTTGGCAAAACCCCTTACAGACCTCCTATGAAAGGACACCCCTTTCATTTGGTCTGAGGCTCAAGAACAGGCTATGCTAGCGTTGAAGCAAAAGTTATGCACAGCACCATGTTTGGCCTATCCCAACTGCGACCAGCCATTCTTCTTACAAGTGGGGTTCTCTGCCAACTGCTTAAGCGTTGGATTATACCAAATCTACGACCACGACAAACGAGTCGTGGCCTATGCCAGCAAAACCCTCTCTGGCCTGGAACTGAAATACTCGGACTGCGAAAAAGCCCTTCTGGCCACTGTATGGGCAGTCAAACATTTCTCCAACTATGTGGGAGGCCAGAGAATCACAGTTGAGACTCACCACCAACCAGTGGTCTTCCTTAACAGTCAACACATCAGAGAAGGCGTAACAAATGCCAGAATAACCTCCTGGTTGATGGCTCTACAAAGCTTTGACGTGGAGGTCCGCTACGCACAAAAGTTGAGAAGCCCTCTCGGCACAGACTTGGCTGCCTGCCAACGGTGCCCTGAGGACGCTCCAGGACCATCCATTCGTGCAGAGCCACCTACAGTCACTGAAGACCCAAACCATCACTACTTTGACCAGAACATCTGTCAAGATATGGTCACCGCCTATGTTGATGGTTGCTCTTTTCACCATGAAACTCACATTCGTGCTGGTGTAGTAGTAGTAGATTAGTTTATTTGACAGGGACAGTGCAATAAACATAGACAATTAATCAAAGACAATCAATCTGATGTGTTGCACATAGAGTGTAGTGGGTGTGGCATGGCTGAACAATCAGCCTTGTGAACCCCACAGCTATCAGCTGGGTTCCCAATCATCCCAGTATGCAGAAATTGCAGGTGTGCTCATTACACTGCAACTTGCCGTAGACCATGGCATTTGCACATTGGTCATCTGCACTGACTCCAACTATGCACACCTCAGTTTCACTTGTCATTTAGCACTCTGGAAGGCCAAAGGTTTTGTAACCTCCACCCGCAAACTGGTTAAACATCAAGACCTTTTCAAGGCATGTGATCACCTGGTCACCTCCAACAACCTCCAGGTGTATTGGAAAAAGGTCAGAGGTCACTCGCGCACACCAGGTCAGGACAAAGAATGGAATGACCTTGTGGACTCACTTGCAAAACAAGGAGCTATACAAGGCACGCCCTGGTCCTTTGATTCTGCTCAGGTGCCGACTTCACAGTCCCACCCACCCACCCCTACAGTCTGCGCAGTCACTAGGGCCCAAGATACGACACAAACCATAGGTCCCCTCGCGGTTGATCCTGTTTTCACTGACGCTGACCTTATCTCTCTTCAAACCCTTGACCCTGCGATCCATAAAATGATACAATATCTCTCGGATCCTGCACTTAATGCACCATCCGACTCGGATCTCGCTGACACTCCAGACTTGAAACCACTTTTTGCCGCACAATCGTCCTTGCAGCTGCGAAATGGCATTCTAGTTCATATTTCCGATGAACTCCCTGCGCCTGCGCTTGTGGTCCCTTGTAACCAGAGGGGGATGATGATTGTTCATGCCCACGATCTTCCAACTGCAGGACACAAAGGCGTCAAAGCGACGTACAAACAAGTGGCATATTGGCCATACATGCGAAAGGATGTAGTGGACTACATCAAGGGATGTCTCGTATGTTGCCAGTTTCAACCAACCAGCCCGATTCATCAAGCACCCCTACAGAAAAGAAGCATTTCATTCCCATGGTCTGACCTCCAAATTGACTGGGTAGGTCCCCTTCCATGGTCAGCCAGAGGAAACAAATACTTCCTCACAGTCACATGTGCTTTCACCAAATGGGTCGAGTGCCTGCCTGCTCCTAATGACACGGCAGAAACCATGGCCTACTTGTTGATGAACCATGTATTCTCTAGATTTGGTCTGCCAAGCTGAATCAACTCTGACCGCGGCACTCATTTCACTGCCGAAGTTATGCGACAACTGTGGGAAACCCTGGGAGTTAAAGCTAACTTCCATATTAGCCACCACCCACAATCCTCCAGACAGGTTGAAAGAACCCACCGAACTGTGATCAACATACTGAAGAAGTATGTTTCACCACACCAAAAAAGACTGGGATGTAAAACTCCTGTTGGTCTTAATGGCCATCCGAGCCACACCCCATGAAGCTACGGGGGTGTCACCTTTTGAAATGATGACAGGCCAGCAAATGACTTTGCCCCTGCATTTACTCTACCAACCTGGAGAAGCCAGTGTTGCTACAGCTTACACTACTCACCAGTACATAACTGACCTGACCAAACATCTCCAACAGACTTTTGCCTTTGCCCAAAAACATTTGGACCGATCAGCTGAAGGACGCAAAGCCTACTACGATCGGAAAGCCTCACATGACGAACTCCAAGTGGGAGACAAGATTTCCTATTATGCTTTCATTCCTCAGACGGGACAGACCAACGCACGAGCAGGAAAACTCGCTCGGAAGTTCCTCCCCAGGTGGACAGGTCCACACACGATCACAGATAAACTCTCTCTGGTCGTTTACCAAATCAAAATAAGCAAAGGTCGCCAGGACCCCATCTCCAAATGGGTCCATCGTAATCAAATCAAAGCTTACAAAAACCCCATGGGACTCGTCGGGGACAACACTGTTCCATTAAGTCAGTAAACAAACCTAAAATCTTGTTTGCGCCTGATAGATAACTGTTAGCTGACTATCAGCCTCAGGCACGCTCGGTCGCATTTCTCTTCCTCAATCAGGTAACTGCATTAAACCTTCAAAAGGAGAAAGTTAACCCAAACTAACTGACTTCCTTAAAATCTAATTTTAAAAGATCCTGCAAAATTTCATTCAGTGTCATCAAGTTACTATTTCAAATTAGTACACACAAATCAACAACATCAATAGCTTAATTCAATAATCACAATGCCCTCTAAAGGTAATAAACACTAATAGCCTAGAGCTCAGTCTCTAACAAAGTTGTTCCACCTCTGAGAATAACTTTCACCTACCACTCAGGTACCTCAAGAAAAGGAAAACCGACAAGAAGCTCAAGATTAAAATGACTCACTTTTATTCGTTTGCCAGGACGATGGCCCTCCTGTTTTTCAATTTAGCCCTCTACCTAGCACTCTCACCTACTTTCGCCCAGTTAGAACTGGACAGAGCCCAGACAAGAAGTCAACAATCCTTAGGTAGATTCTCAACTACAGCCTCATCATCAGGTCCCCTTGCTAGCCTTAGCATGTCTACTGTTAAATCAGTCAACACTGCTACACTGAAATGCCAGATAGTTGAACCACCAACCGTTACTAAAACTTTGCAAGATACTGTGTTGGTTTTGAATGTTTGCTCCAAAGCCTCGTTCAAACTCAACAAGGTCTTGGACTTGTCACTCTTCATGTCAGAGGGTGACCATGCTCACCCACATCTAATGCCTGTGTTTCTTCGAAAGGTAGCTAGAAATATTAGATTTTCAGCTAACACTTTGACAATGAGCCTGCCTTCACCTCCTCTTGCCCCTGTTTCAGATGTCACAAAGTTATTCCTCATTGCCACTCAAAGAACAATGATGACTTTCCATGTTCGCTCAGTCTTCCAGAACAAAGGTCTCAAACACCCTCTGAGTAAGACCTCTGTGGAACCATGGTTTAGTCCAGCTAAACCCATTCAATTCGAACCTCCTTGAATTAACTCAATATTGCTTAACCTAAACATCAACCTCAAATAAGCAATAAATTTTTGTTTTGCATTCTTTGTTTTGACTTTTATTTTTCTTTATTTTTAGAATTTTTGAAGTTATATGCATGCTTATATACAAACATATATTTTTATATATAGTTCTTGCACTCCATTTTGATTTTTGTGCCCATTCAAACTATTTTGAACAATTATGATAGCTATTTCATCGTAAACCAAAACACCTACCTCAGGTATGTAAAACTACGCATTTTGTATATTTTCACTTTTGTAACCAGAATTTTTGAGTCATTTCAAGACATATGCCTTAGCTTACTACTCCAAGTCAATTTTATAATCTACATTTGTCCATATTCAAATTATTTTTGGAAATTCATGGAAGTCCTTCCAGTAAACCAAAGTCAAAGATCTGTACTTAGTAATAGATATTGTTTGCATGCTAGTATGTATGGACATCACAAAAACCTTTTAACCCAGTATTTAGGTCAAGTGTTGCCAAGGAGATGAAGCTGCCATGGGTGTGTACCAACGCTGACCGATGCTCACCATTGCTACAAAGGGGAGATCTGTAGCATCATCGTCTCCTCAAACCAAGACAGAAGATCACTTCTCTTCATTTTACAGGAATATCACTGGCTTTCATATCGACTCATCCAGGCCTCATCCAGGCCTGACCAAAGATGTTTGTTTTCCCAGGACCCCAATGTAAACAGTTGCCTCTTGCAGAGATTGTAAGGATCAGAATTTGCTTTTGAAGGCTCAAAGGAACATAAACTCGGGAGACCAGACCTCCAACGTGAACACTGTATTTGGATAACATCCCCCTTTACAGGAAACCAATGCTCTTAAAAGGGTCATAAACGGCTTAATCAGACAGGTTTATAACCGTCTGATGTTTTCCAGATTATTCCTTCCAGATCCCATGGACCTAAAAGAAATCATCTACAGCTCAACAGTACCTCCTAGTGGATACCTACAAAATGTGTTTCAGTACGTAGGATGACTCTTAATTTGTTCTAAACATTAAGTTTCTTTCAGCTTATCCTCTTCTCCCCTGGATCCCAAGGACACTGAAAACCATCCTTTTTATCACTAACCATAGTTTGCTGTACTACATTAAGCTTTGATCTATATGTGAATGCATGTATTATAATTATGTATAAGAAATGTTATATTCATGAGTGTTATTCAAACAAATGTAATATTAGAGTAATGGTATAAATGCATGATCACCAAATATTAGCCAAGCCATTTAATTTAGTTAGATTTTATACTGATCACTTAATTTCATAAGAACTGACAGTGTTGATTTTTCTCTGCAATTTCATGGGATGGTGTCTTCGGTTGATTGGCTGCTCTCAAACAAAGAAATGTTCTCACATTGGATGGCAGCCATTTTAAACTGCTTTTGATAAAGTCGATTGGTCAGTCTTGCGATCGATATCACAAGTTTACGACCAGGCGGGGTAACTTTAAAAAGAAGTGGAAGCTGCCCTGCATGTAAGTAAAGTTAAGTTGCAGTTATGTGAGAGAGAACAAGAGAAGATCAAAGATGAAAGAAAAAGAAGATCAGAAGAAGAGAGAGAAAGATTAAAAAAAAACACAGGATTAAGAATTAGAAACACAGAAAAGAAGAAAGAAAGAGATTTTGAGAAAGATTAGGAACTAAGTTAAGATTAAAGAAGCAGAATAGTAATCTAGATCTCAGAGGAAGATTTTATTCCACCGTTTCAAGGTCCTGTGTAGTTTTATTCTATCTAAATTGTTCTTTGTGAAGTTTGTCAAATCCTGCGTTAGTCTCTGGTTACTGAGGAGAAAACACCTTTTCTTTAGAGCTCGCTTTTTCAGAGAATCAAATTCTCAAACTTTTTCCTTCACCTCAGAAGCCATTCTTATCCTACTAAATGTTTTTCTCATTTTTTTATGACTTTTCACGCCATTAAAGTGGACCTTTAATTTTCCTAATTTAAAGTGAACAGAGACTGTTTTTGGACTCTCTCTCCGGCCTCACACCCGCCTGACTGAGAAGTGGTTCCTTCAGTTTTTTTGGTCTATCCCGCTCCTAGAGACTTCACCGATTCAGCTGGACTCGTTCCAAGGATTTTCACGCCGCCCTGAGACAAACCATCCACAGCTGCCACTGTCTTGAAGGGCCCCCAGCTGAGTTATCACTTCCAGGCTGTGAGGAATTATAACAGCAGCCGATTCCTCTGACGTCCTAACTTCAAAACCCAGCGATACCGACCCGCTGAAACGTGGACCTACAGCTGTTGTGTGAGTGAAACTCCTACTTTTCTTATCTCCTGGGTTAAAACGTGATGTCCGAACAATTAAATTACAATTGAATATGGCCCGTATTTCAGGGCTCAATTAGTCTCTCACCCACAGGATAAAGCTATAAACTGAAGGAAGACTCTTAGTCATTTTAAAGTAACTGCCCTTAATTTTTGTAGATTAATTCAGAAGTCATTTTTAGATAATTAGCTTATGCATTTTCCCCATAAAATTGCGCTGTTTTCAGCCTCATTTACCGTTGAAACATAAGTCTGGTTCCTCCTTGGTTCTACAGAGGTTTAACGCTGGATTTTATGTTCAGGAATCCAATATCAGTTGATGTGATATCGTACACTGTTATCATTTGAATCTGTTTATCCATCATTTGAACGCCATACCATGTAACCTGAATGAGTTTAATAAAAGGGTGAATGAGAGAAGTTGAAGCGTTTTTCCTTTCGCATATATCTGTTTCCTAATCACGGCAGGAAAAGAACTCACTGAAACTTTGAGACTGATTCATTAAGTAATTGAAGGTACAAACTTAATTAAAATTAAAGTTAATATTATTGTCCATTGTGACTGGTGCCCCTTTTACGAGTGCTTTTATTTAATTTAGCGGGTGTAGAAGTGATGGTTTAACTCCGCCCCCTTTCACACCCACTATTAAATAAAATAACTAATTCCTGTACCTTATGACAAATATTTTATTATACAATTTATGCTACATAACGTAGATCAATGGTTTAAAGAAAACCACTGACGTTTTGTCAGAGGATTTGCGAGACATTAAGAAAAAAAAATAATGAAGTGGACTCACTGATGAAAATGGTGGAGCAACGCTACCATTAGAAGAATTATCAAGGTTAAGTAAAAGAAATATGGATGCTGAGCAAGAGCAGTGTGCAGGGCTATTTCTTAAGTCTTATGATACAAGATTTTTTTTGTGTTGTTTTATTGTTTAGTGTGTGTTAGACCAATAATCATGACAGACAGACAGACCTGCAGACATGCGCAGACGGCATGGCCTCAGTTTCACTCTGTGTGTGCTCATTAGCAAGGAGCTCAGACACCAGAGGAGAGTAGGGGGATCCTGCACAACCCAAGGCTGCAGGTTCAGGACCGCAGGTTCAAGACCCTCAGGTTTTCGCTAACAGCACCACCCAGTTAGGGGGACTTCCGTTATCAAGTATAACAGTGGATGTCCACAGTGATTGAGACACAAGTACTTGGTGTGAATTACTGTAAGTGTTTTGTTTTACTTTAGTATCGTTTATGGTGTCTTGATTTGAACATAGAACTTAATATTAGCTATCAGTAATGTAAGAAGACCCTTTATAAAAATAAAGTCCTTATTTATTCCCTATTTCACTAAGCGCTCTGTTAAAGATGGCTAATTTATTTTGCAAGACAATCACAACTTCTGACACTGTCGTCGAAATTTACATCAGAGTTGTTTGTAAATGTTTTACTTTCTGTTAATTTTGAATTATCCATTTATCTCGTGTTTCTTTTTATTGGACCCGTGTCTGTAATAACGATATCCATCTACATGGAGTTTTCAGAGTTCAAGCTGTGAACTGCTAAGCAAACTGCTAGGTTTACTAGGCTAACGGCATTTTTCCATGCCAGGAAGCCTGTTTACTGTATCATATGTTACAGACGTGGACAAAATTGTTGGTACCCCTCTGTTAATGAAAGAAAAGCCCACAATGGTCACAGAAATAACTTGAATCTGACAAAAGTGGTAATAAATAAAAATTCTATGAAAATTAACCAATGAAAATCAGACAATGCTTTTGAATTGTGGTTCAACAGAATTATTTTAAAAAACAAACTCATGAAACAGGCCTGGATAAAAATGATGGTATCCCTAGAAAAGATTGAAAATAATGTGACTATAGGGACATGTTCAACCAAGATGTGTCATCTAATTAACATCACAGGTGTCTACAAACTTGTAATCAGTCAGTCGGCCTATTTAAAGGGTGACAAGTAGTCACTGTGCTGTTTGTTGACATGGTGTGTACCACACTAAACATGGACCAGAGGAAGCAAAGAAGAGAGTTGTCTCAGGAGATTAGAAAGAAATTATAGACAAGCATGTTAAAGGTAAAGGCTATAAGACCATCTCCAAGCAGCTTGATGTTCCTGTGACTACAGTTGCACATATTATTCAGAAATTTAAGATCCACGGGACTGTAGCCAACCTCCCTGGACGTGGCCGCAGGAGGAGAGGGATAATACGAATGGTAACAAAAGAGCCCAGAACAACCTCTAAACACATTCATGGTGAACTCCAAGGTCAAGGTACATCAGTGTCAGATCGCACCATCCGTCGTTGTTTGAGCCAAAGTGGACTTCATGGGAGACAACCAAGGAGGACACCACTGTTGAAAACAAATCATAAAAAAGCCAGACTGGAATTTGCCAAACTGCATGTTGACAAGCCGCAAAGCTTCTGGGAGAATGTCCTATGGACAGAAGAGACAAAACTGGAACTTTTTGGCAAGGCACATCAGCTCTATGTTCACAGACGCAAAAATGAAGCATACCAAGAAAAGAACACTGTCCCTACTGTGAAACATGGAGGAGGTTCTGTTATGTTCTAGGGCTGCTTTGCTGCATCTGGCACAGGGTGTCTTGAATCTGTGCAGGGTACAATGAAATCTCAAGACTATCAAGGTATTCTAGAGGGAAATGTGCTATCCAGTGTCAGACAGCTTGGTCTCAGTCGCAGGTCATGGGTCTTGCAACAGGATAATGACCCAAAACACACAGCTAAAAACACCCAAGAATGGCTAAGAGCGAAACATTGGACTATTCTAAAGTGGCCTTCTATGAGCCCTGATCTAAATCCTATTGAACATGTGTGGAGGGAGCTGAAACATGCCATCTGGAGAAGGCACCCTTCAAACCTGAGACAACTGGAGCAGTTTGCTCATGAAGAGTGGGCCAAAATACCTGCTGAGAGGTAGGTACCACTATGAACTTTTCAGCACTCCTTCGTAGAACTGAAAAGTTCATAGTGGTCAGATTTGACCAAATGAGGTCTATTTTTCAACCACGGGGATCCAAGCCCGAAGGGGAGACTATGTTGAAAAATAAACCACATTTGCAGCAGGGCCGAGATCAAAAAGTGGTCAATGGCAGGCCAGTTTCAGCAGAGCGGCAAATACGAATCTCCACTGGCAAATACCGCTTTTCTATTGGTTGGCAACTTTAGTCCACCAGTCAGTCGGCCCACACCAGTACTGCCCACTAATACATACTATATGTAAATTACTTAAAACGACTATGCAGTTGTCATAAATCCAGGTGTTTTTTATTCACATTAACAGCTTTAGACAGGGATATGTGCCTAGATAAACTTTCACGAAGTCATCATGGTAAGTTGTGTTGTTTTATGACATGCTTTTTAAACATCTGACAATGAGGCAACTTCAAATATGTCTGTAGATACAACAGACATACAGTATTTGATATTTATTTATTTTACCTTTTATTTTATTGTTTTTATTGACTGTGGTTTCTGCTTGTGCCGGGTTTTATATTGTTTTTGCTGGTCTTATATTGTTTTGTGTTAGTGTCCTGCTCCTTGCTTTTATGTGCCTTCCTGGTGTACAGCACTTTGTGAAGCAAGTGTTGCTTTTTTAAGGGCTTTATAAATAAAGTTGATTGATTGATGCTCATGTTTATTCAACTTGCTGGAATATACCTAGTCATTTAGAGATGGTGGCAAGGCATTTTTTTTGGGGGGGGGGACTCAACAGTCATACAAGTTACATCCACTATTTTTATCTACCTACAGCAGGAGAATAAGCATTGAACACGTCTACATTTTTCTCATTAAACATATTTCTGATGGAGCCATTGACCTGAAAATTTCACCAGATATCAGTAACAACCCAAGTAATCCATATATACAAAGAAATCAAGGCAATTGTGTTCACAAAACAAGTTATATTTAATAAAGTGGAATGACACAGGGAATAAGTATTGAACACAGGAAGAAAAAGCGGTGCAAAACAGTATAGAAAGCCAAAAAAACAGCTGAAATCCATCAAAATTTAGGAGGCCATCCCATCCCCCATCAGTGCAAATTAATTTCAGCTGGTTAAGTCCTGACTGACGGCCTTTAAAAAGGTCTGAAAGTGGCAGACCAGTGGCTGCTGCTGACTGTTATGTCCACAAACCTGGCAGTAAAGAGACAGACAAGGGTGCTGCATTTGAACTGGGCTTTATTGCAGAACTATGTACACGGCATTACATACTGTCTTTATACCGAGTCGCCAGGGCCAAAGTGCCCTGTAATGGCAGACTCTCCCATATATAGGCTGGCATGATAACTGTACCAGCCAGCTGTGTCATCCCGCCGCTCCCTGTTGTTAACCCCTTCACTACATTCTCTCCCCCCTTGCAAAACACAGAATACTTGTAATAAATCATAATCCTCCCCAATTTAGCATAAACAACAACAATAATAATAATAACAACCCACAATTCTAACTAGGGTTAGCGGGTGGACCGCCGCTCAACTCAACATGACTGAGTGGATTATTCTGCCACTTGCTTTTTTTTTTTTTTTTTTTCAGCCATGCTCCCAACTAAACAGTCACTTTTTTTTTTCCTCACAGTCTTCCACGGGGAGAACAGTTCTGCCTGGGGGGTTTTGTGGCGGGCCCGTGGCGGCCACATCCCTGGAGCTGACGGACCCCAGGGCCTGGGTCCCACACTGCGGTAGCCAACTCCCATGAAGTCTTGCCATCTGGAGCAGCCACCTGGACACGCCGTAGTTGGTTCGCATGCCGAACCTGTCTCCGTCATAACCTCCATAGCTTGTCGAGCGAGGGTATGGAAACCGTCCGGCTCTTCCTCTCTGCCATCTGAAGTGCTCTGCTGTTCCACATCATGTGTTGTGTCTGCGCCCAGCTGCTGCTGTGCTTCGGGACTCTCTGCGTGCTCGGGCTCTCCCTTCCGCGGCTGTGATTCTGGCTGACGGAGGAATGGAGGCGAGTCTGGTCACTGCTCTCGCTCCATGTCATCTTTGCTCTCCTCCTGAGCTCACGGGGTAGACTGAATGCTATCAGTGCCATCCTTAATTACCTTATCCTACACCACGATGTCGTCATCCCGGTCCGCTGTGCCCCAACTGCCACATACAGACCATTTGAACCCAGCGCTGTCTCTGATAGCGAAGCCCAATCTGTAGAAAAGGTCACATCCCATAGTGCTGTCACCTGGAATGTGAAGTCGTACACAATTTTGGGCTTGCAGCAAACAGTCAGTTCTATTGTTTCAACATTGCACAGTCTGTGACCACCATATCTGTACAGCAGCACTGGGTTCTTCTTGATTTTGTGGTTGGGGAAAAACTTTTTCACCATGGCCCAGTTTAACATCGACCACACCACCGCTGAAGTGGTACAGCTACTCCATCTAATTCAACCATGCTGTACGAATAACCACTGTTGTCGGGGCTTACCGAATGAATAGTTGTTGTTGGTGGGCAGGCTGGCTCAACTGGAGAGCCCCACGGTGCTGATGACTAGCATACCCTGGTGAAATGGTCCAGGTGTCCACACCTGTTACCCCTTTTTCCTCTTGCCAGGCAAACTCGTGCTCCGTCCCGGTGCATCAGGCACCCACAACCCCCGCAGATGGGGCCTCTCGGAGCAGCTCACCGCATTCGCCTCGTACTCTTCTGCCGTGTAGTTTGTCCTCCATGTCCACCGCGTTAGCTAGCGTTGACTGTCTTTCTTTTTTTTCTTTCTTTTATTTATTTATGCAGGGACATGCACAATATACCGTACATTGACCTTAAAGAGGAAAGATGCATTGTACCAGGTTATAGCACAAGTGCTAATTTCCACCTGTAGTCCCTGGGCAGGCTGGTGTTAGCATTAAAAAGCAGACATTTGCTAAAACTACAAGTAAGCATTGATAAAAAACTAAAACCAAACATTGATTAAAAAACTAGAACCAAGCATTGCTAAAAACTAAAAAACATTAATATCATTGATAAGAACCAAAACATACAATAATACATTTTTATAACTCCATCCATATAAACAATTTTTCACATCAAACCACTGACTCTTATTGGTCCCACTGTCAGCATCACACACTCTAACATCTTTACATCACAGCACATTATGGACACAGGTTTGCTTAGAGATTAAATGGTTTTTTTACCAAGCGTGAAAATGTGTGATAGTCTGTTACTGCAAGTAACTCCGTTGGTAACATGTTCCACTGTCGCATGGCCACACATGAAAATGTTGAATTTGCTAATGTTGTCTTGTGCTTAGGAATCCTGCACTCGCCGCGTGCTGTTGATCGAGTTGTCCGCGATGTATTTACAGAACTTAATGAAATAAACCTTTTTAAGGGAGGAGCAGCAGAGTTATGGATTATCTTAAACAAAAGACACACATTTGTATACATAATTAAATTTTCAAAGCTCAACAGGTTATATTTGGACAGGATTGGGCAGTGATGGAACATTCGTCTTTTCTTGTCATGAATCTTGACAGAATACTTGTATAATGATTCCAGAGGCCTCAGGGCAGATTTACACGCCTGTGACCAACTTGTCATACAGTAAAGAAAATGTGGAATTATCATAGCATTTAGATACATACTTGATGCTTCAGTAGACAGTGAATTTCTGATATGTTTGAAATTAGCACAATTAAATTTGACCGTGTTTGTCATCTTTTTAATGTGTTTTTTAAAGCTTAAATTTGAGTCAAGTGTAATACCTACGTAAATATTTAAATTCAGTCACATTCTTAATTTTTTGTCCTTCTATCAAGATATGACAAGAATTCTTGGATTTGTAGCGATTTGTAAAAAACATTGACACAGTTTTATCGACGTTTAAGGTTAAACAAGAATTCCTCAACCAATGTGAGACTTTCTCCATTTCCTGTGTTAATTTTTCAGTCACCTCTTCAGTCGTTTTACCATGAGTATATATCACAGTGTCGTCAGCATACATAATTATATTTGCATTACACACAGACGGGAGATCATTAATATATAATGTAAACAGCAAAGGCCCTAAAATAGAGCCCTGCGGTACACCCATACTGCATGCTTTTAAAGGAGATGTTGTAGCGGGTTGGTGTAACCCCCACAACAGACTGGACAGACACAGCGCTCGGCTAGAGCAATTAACAGAACAGTGAAATGTGTGTATTAATGTCTACAGGCAGCCCCACTTCTTCTGGCCCACTTCTGTGATGTTAATGTGCCTTTCATGCATTGTATTCATGCGTCCTGTCCTTACTATGACCTAGAGACCGAGATCAATATGTCTCTCAAATGCAAATGTCTCATGCCTGTTCTGTTATCTCTTTGATCATACCAACTGCTGGGGAATGCTCTTTTATGTATTGTTGTAGTTGGGTATATATACTGCACTGTAACCCATGCTCACCCTCTCACTCTTTCACTCACTCTTCAACTGCTGCTGCTGGACACGCACATTGTGCCTCTCTGCTGAGAGTCACCGGGCTCGCTCCCGGCGCGCATGCACGGCACCGGGAGCGGAGCTCGTGATGGCGGTATGATTCAATAAAACTCTACTTAAAACCTTCACCAACGCTGCTTTATTTCATGCCGCCTCACTGGTGACCCCGAGGACGCACACGTTTTGTGCGACGCAACCTTCTGGCTTGGACAGCCACGCTGCCGGTGAACGCAGCACCCGGCGGTGATGCTCCGACGACAAGTGAACGTAGCAGCTCCCTTCTGCTTCAGGGAACTCTCCGGACATCACTCACGACCGGGAAAGCCGCAGCAACTTCATGGTGAGATCTGCACGCCTAGACCGGCACATCCACGCTTGGACCGGCCGCTCTCACAGCTTCTGACACACGATTCTGTGTCTCCTTACGAGAGCGCACGCACCTCGTCCTTTCTCCACAACGGCGACCTCCACGGCCGACGGAGCACACGTGGACCTGAACACACCATGACCCATCTGCTGCAACTACAACAGGGATGATTAAGCTCCCTGACCCTGGCTTTTCCTCTCCAGCTGGCCCACCCACGCGTGGAGCCCCGGCACACGCACCGGGGAGTTACGAGGACAGCGCACCACGCACGGGACAATTACGGCTCCACTGACCGCCTTCCTTCTGCTGTACACTGGCCCTTCAGGCTTGCTCGTTCACCTGAGGCACGCAGCTTGCTCACTGGATTTTATGGTCTTAGCCACGGCACACAAGGGGAATTCAGCTGTCTGCGGTTCCCGAGGCTTTAGTGTTGCGCCTGCACCTAAAAGTCAAACACGCCAAGTCCCTTTGCTTCCTTTTTTTTTCTTACAGCCGCTCCTGTTTTTCTTCATGGCCACGAGAGGAGTCAGAGACTAATTTTTGTTCTTGTTATCTCCGCACGCTCAACAGGACAGCCCCTCGACGTCGCGGACCAACAAGCAATTTTTGCGCGGCCAGGACGATTTCACCGCTCCCGGCCGGCACTTACCACCCCCCACCCCCCGCCTGCACCGAGCTTCTCCTGCTCGCTGCCCAAGCTGCATGATCGAGACCTCGGCTGCCTGCAGAGCCCTCTGGGAGGGAGCGTGTGGCGGGTTGGTGTAACCCCCACAACAGACTGGACAGACACAGCGCTCGGCTAGAGCAATTAACAGAACAGTGAAATGTGTGTATTAATGTCTACAGGCAGCCCCGCTTCTTCTGGCCCACTTCTGTGATGTTAATGTGCCTTTCATGCATTGTGTTCATGCGTCCTGTCCTTACTATGACCTAGAGACCGAGATCAATATGTCTCTCAAATGCAAATGTCTCATGCCTGTTCTGTTATCTCTTTGATCATACCAACTGCTGGGGAATGCTCTTTTATGTATTGTTGTAGTTGGGTATATATACTGCACTGTAACCCATGCTCACCCTCTCACTCTTTCACTCACTCTTCAACTGCTGCTGCTGGACACGCACATTGTGCCTCTCTGCTGAGAGTCACCGGGCTCGCTCCCGGCGCGCATGCACGGCACCGGGAGCGGAGCTCGTGATGGCGGTATGATTCAATAAAACTCTACTTAAAACCTTCACCAACGCTGCTTTATTTCATGCCGCCTCACTGGTGACCCCGAGGACGCACACGTTTTGTGCGACGCAACCTTCTGGCTTGGACAGCCACGCTGCCGGTGAACGCAGCACCCGGCGGTGATGCTCCGACGACAAGTGAACGCAGCAGCTCCCTTCTGCTTCAGGGAACTCTCCGGACATCACTCACGACCGGGAAAGCCGCAGCAACTTCATGGTGAGATCTGCACGCCTAGACCGGCACATCCACGCTTGGACCGGCCGCTCTCACAGCTTCTGACACACGATTCTGTCTCCTTACGAGAGCGCACGCACCTCGTCCTTTCTCCACAACGGCGACCTCCACGGCCGACGGAGCACACGTGGACCTGAACGCACCATGACCCATCTGCTGCAACTACAACAGGGATGATTAAGCTCCCTGACCCTGGCTTTTCCTCTCCAGCTGGCCCACCCACGCATGGAGCCCCGGCACACGCACCGGGGAGTTACGAGGACAGCGCACCACGCACGGGACAATTACGGCTCCACTGACCGCCTTCCTTCTGCTGTACACTGGCCCTTCAGGCTTGCTCGTTCACCTGAGGCATGCAGCTTGCTCACTGGATTTTATGGTCTTAGCCACGGCACACAAGGGGAATTCAGCTGTCTGCGGTTCCCGAGGCTTTAGTGTTGCGCCTGCACCTAAAAGTCAAACACGCCAAGTCCCTTTGCTTCCTTTTTTTTCTTACAGCCGCTCCTGTTTTTCTTCATGGCCACGAGAGGAGTCAGAGACTAATTTTTGTTCTTGTTATCTCCGCACGCTCAACGGGACAGCCCCTCGACGTCGCGGACCAACAAGCAATTTTTGCGCGGCCAGGACGATTTCACCGCTCCCGGCCGGCACTTACCACCCCCCACCCCCCGCCTGCACCGAGCTTCTCCTGCTCGCTGCCCAAGCTGCATGATCGAGACCTCGGCTGCCTGCAGAGCCCTCTGGGAGGGAGCGTGTGGCGGGTTGGTGTAACCCCCACAACAGACTGGACAGACACAGCGCTCGGCTAGAGCAATTAACAGAACAGTGAAATGTGTGTATTAATGTCTACAGGCAGCCCCGCTTCTTCTGGCCCACTTCTGTGATGTTAATGTGCCTTTCATGCATTGTGTTCATACGTCCTGTCCTTACTGTGACCTAGAGACCGAGATCAATATGTCTCTCAAATGCAAATGTCTCATGCCTGTTCTGTTATCTCTTTGATCATACCAACTGCTGGGGAATGCTCTTTTATGTATTGTTGTAGTTGGGTATATATACTGAACTGTAACCCATGCTCACCCTCTCACTCTTTCACTCACTCTTCAACTGCTGCTGCTGGACACGCACATTGTGTCTCTCTGCTGAGAGCCACCGGGCTCGCTCCCGGCGCGCATGCATGGCGCTGGGAGCGGAGCTCGTGATGGCGGTATGATTCAATAAAACTCGACTTAAAACCTTCACCAACGCTGCTTTATTTCATGCCGCTTCAATGTAACATTATTTAAAATTACACACTGCTGTCTGTCACTGAGGTATGACCTTATCCAATTTTGTGTATTTTTATGAAGGGAGAATTGTGATAATTTGTTTAAAAGTAACTCATGGTTAACTGTATCAAAAGCCTTTCGCAGGTGAAGAAAAACAGCCCCCACTACCCCTCCCTCATCCAAGCTGGATTTGATGTTTTCTAATAGATAGCAGCATGCTGTTTCATTGGAATATCCTATCCTAAAACCAAACTGAAAGGGGTTAAGTGCTGCCATGGAGTCAAGGTGGTCCACCAGCTGTTGTGCTACAGCTTTCTCCAAGCCTTTGGAAATGGTTGGGAGTACGCTGATGGGTCTGTAATTTGCGACCTGGAGCTTATCTTCAAAATAAGCTTCAAAATTTCAAAATTGTGGGAAAGGTACTCTCATTTATGGATTGATTTATAACTTTTGTTAATACTGGTGTTAAAATTTCTTTGTGTTCTTTCAGAAAAGCTGTATCCGGGTAGCCTCTGTGTTTGGCGCCCATTTAGCCCCGTGGCTAACTTCTCTGCTGCTTCCAATTGGAGCACTAGCTCAACTGCTCTTGCTAGCGTCAAGTCATTTGGCATCGTTAGCAACCTAGCTCATAGCCCAACGTTACATGTGTGTTCAGCCAATTGGTCCCGCACCATTTAGTCTTCCAGCGGCCCTAAACAACACACACTAGCCAGCTGTCTCAGGTCAGTGACAAACTGCTGTATTGGCTCACTGACTCTGTCGTCTCTGGCAAACACAAATCTGTCGTACTGTCACACTGTCCGGTGTGGTAAAATAGTTAGCTAGCAGCTCCACCACCTCCTCATACTAGTCCGTCGTGCCGAGTATGCGAAGAATCCTTTGGCCCTCTATGCCTAGGTTGTGGACAAGCAGCTCTCGCATCTTCACCTTATCCAAATTTCCCAGGTCCAATGCTGTGATACAAGTCCCAAACACCTCCAGCCATCGTGGCCATGGAACTGGCAGTTCCCCTGGGAGCTCAAGGAAAGGCCGCAGCGGTGTCATGCACGCCTCCATGGTTAATCCTCTTTCGCCAAATGTTATGTCCACAAACCTGGCAGTAAAGAGACGGATGAGGGTGCTGCACTGGAACTGGGCTTTATTGCAGAACTATGTACACTATGTACTATGTACATACTGTCTTCATACCTTGTCGCCAGGGCCAGAGCGCCCTGTAATGGTGGACTCTCCCGTATATAGGCTGGCGTGATGATGACACCAGCCGGCTGTGTCATCACGCTGCTCCCTGTTGTTAACCCCTTCACTACACTGACATTTCCTGCTTTAGACAAGTGGACCATTGCTTCAGATTGACGGGCCATGGCCAATTAACTGGTTATGAATTCTGCTGTTAAGTGACTCGTCCGTTTTTTTTCCACTCAGAACACCAAAATAGCAAATTATATTCATAGCAGTTTTGCTGCATTGTTTTTCTCTGCAGCTGCTGTTAGATTAATTTGTGATAGCTGCTGCAGCTAGGTGTTGTTTGGGGTGTGGGGAAAATAAGTGACTGTGCTGGTGCCTGTTCAAAATTAAGCAAAAGTAAATAAAGTCTGACAAATGCTTGTTGTCATTATTTATAGTTGTTTCTCATACAGTTGTTACTTGGGGAGATTTGAGACAAACATCCTCCTTGTCAGAGCCCCCACCACTACTACCTGCCATTCTGCTCCAGTCACAGTCCAGATTATGCCTCTCCACCAAGTATTGTCAAAAAAAAACAACAAAAAAAAAACGCTTGTCAACTCCACAGTCTCACCACCATCGGTCTCACTCTTGAGGTCCTCCTCACTGTGCCCACGTCTTCTTCTCTCTCACTTTTTTCTTTCACAGCAGGAGGTGGAGTTAAACGTTTGACTCCGCCCACGTTGAGTCCTGTCCCGATCTGTGGTAAATTGACGTCCAGGGGAGAACAGGAGAGGGAAAAGGAAGAAAAGAAAATTGAGTGTGAGTCTTCGAAAAGAATTCTCTATTTCTGGTTGAATTGTCCAGCAAAACTGGGATGTTTAGGAGGAAAATCTACCAGAGGAATCAAGAAATATTAATCAAAAATATTAGCAGACAGTAGATGGAAGTGTTTGATAAATATCCTTAAACATCAACAAGACCAAGTAATCGGATAGTGTCTATATCAGGGGTGTTGCTGTTTTAACTATGTCAGGCCAGTAGATGGCAGTGTGACTTCACAGCATCATATCCTGTATAAACTACTTCCTGTCACCCATCAATCTTGTCTTGACCGCTCACTGATGAACGCGTCAACCAATGAGGTGCATCTTGTGCGTTTTGCCAAGCAGCACATGCATATTTACCGGAGTGGTGGCTCAGTTGGTAGAGCATCCGCCCCACACCCAGGAGGCAGGGGTTCAAATCCTGGCCGGGTCATGCCGAAGACCATATAAAAGCGGAACTTCCTGCCGTCCAGCTTGGTGCTCAGCAATAATGGAATGGAAGAGGGAAATCTGTGGCAGTGACTTGCACGGCAGCGACCCCTCTGATTCTATATATGGGTGTGTGTGTGTGATTAACACTGTAGATAAGAGAAACACAATTTCATTCTACTGTACATGATTGGCTGTATGGATTGAATGACAATAAAGGGTGATTTAATTTAATATGTCAGTCGTTTGTTGTGGCTCTGGTGGTTATACACCATCCATATTCCTGTGACGCTGATGTCACTGCTAACATTTTTCCTGAGCGCACGAAGGAGAAAAAAAGTGCCAGCAAAAACCATTCCACTCAGGAGACTGGTTTCACACTTCCAAAATCCTGGCTTCGCATACACGGATGACCAAACTGCAGGGTTCCCATGGGTGCTTGAAATCCTTGAAAATGCTTGAATTTTAATGTTTTTCAAGGTTCGGAAAGTGCTTGAATTTGGTTTAAAAATGCTTGAAATTGTAAGCGCATTTCTTTCACAACAAATGGCTACGTGACTGAATAGTTTGCTGTAATTCGGTTATTACATGGGGAAAAATTAAATAAATTGGAAAGCCTAAAATGAAGAGCGCTCTGCCCCTGCTTCAGACAAGTGACTATGGTCAGTTTTCCTCAGTCAGAATAGAGGAAGTTTAGTAGGGTAGTAGATTTTTAAAATAAAAAACTTATACAAAAATTTATTGATGTTTAGCATGCTGCAATTTGAAAATTAAAGGTACTTTCAGTGACTATTTGATCTCTGACGGTCTATGTATGATCACAAAGCTATCTGGTATATTTGTCTTTCAAAATAAAAGCTCCTCTATACTGAATAAGATAAGACAAGATAAGATAAGCCTTTATTAGTCCCACAACGGGGAAATTCCAGGATTGCAACAGCACAGGGATAGCAACACTCAGAGCAACAATCAGAAGGCAAGAAAAAAACAAGCAAGCAAGAGCAGCTAATATACATATGTACGTATTACTATAAAATATATATATATACACACACACACACAGACACACAGTGCAGAGCATTGTAGCTGGATGGAATAAATATATGAATATATGAACACACAGTGCAGAGCATTGTAGCTAGATGGAATAAATATGTAAATATATAAACACCCACAGTACGGAGCATTGCAGCTAGGTGGAATAAATATGCAAGTATATAAACACACACAGTGCGGAGCAATGTAGCTAGATGGAATAATATGTAGATATATAAATATATAAACACACCCAGTGCTGAGCATTGTAGCTAGATGGAATAAATATGTAAATATATAAACACACACAGTGCAGAGCATTGTTGCTAGATGGAATGAAACAGCATAACCGTCTACTTAGTTATCCTACATGGTATGTTTATGTGCCCATACATATTCTCACCCTCCATAGCGACCGGTATGTTCCTAGTTGTATGCCGGAGGGGACCATTGTGTAAGTCTATTGCATCTTTTGCATTCAAAAAACTATTAGTTTGTTACGTCTTTTTGCTATCTCTGCGAGCAGCCCTGCTTAGGTTGTACAGTCTGACAGCCGTTGGTAGGAAGGACCTACGAAACCTCTCAGTTGTGCACCTGGGATGATGTAGTCTGCTGCTAAATGAGCTCCTCAGTGCATTCAGTATGTCCTGCATAGGGTGGAACTCGGACTCCAGCAGAGATGACAGTTTAGCCACCGTCCTTCTCTCTCCTATCTCCTCCATCGGATCAAGGCGCTGCCCCAGGACAGAGCTAGCTTTCTTAATCAGTTTGTTCAGTCTCTTCCTATCGGCTGCAGTAATGCCACTGCCCCAGCAGACCACTCCAAAAGTGATGGCTGATGCCACCACCGTGTCATAGAATGACTTCAGCAGCGCCCCTTGTACACCAAAAGACCTGAGTCTCCTCAGCAGGAACAGCCTGCGCTGTCCCTTCTTGTAGAGTGCATCAGTATTGTGTGACCAGTCTAGTTTATTGTTCAGATGAATACCCAGGTACTTATAGGATGTCACCATCTCGATGTCTGTTCCCTGTATATTTACTGGTACTGTGAGGGGCTGCCCATGCCTGCGGCAGTCCACCACCAGCTCCTTAGTTTTCCTCGCGTTGATCTGGAGGCAGTTCCGATGGCACCAGTCCACGAAGTCCTGGATAAGCCCTCTGTACTCAGCTTCATCTCCATTGGAGATGAGGCCAACGATCGCAGAGTCATCAGAGAACTTCTGTAGATGGCAGTGTGTTGTGTTGTGTGAGAAGTCCGCGGTATAAAGAGTGAACAGGAAGGGAGCCAGCACCGTTCCCTGGGGGGCCCCCGTGCTACTGATGATCGTGTCGGACACACAGTCCCGGGTTCTCACAAACTGAGGCCGGTTCGTGAGGTAGTCCAGGATCCATGATGACAGGTGCTGGTCCACCCCTGCGCGCAGCAGCTTGTCCTTCAGGATCATCGGTTGGATGGTGTTGAAAGCACTGGAGAAGTCAAAGAACATGATCCTCACCATATTCCCGGGCTTCTCCAGGTGGGACAGAGAACGGTGAAGGAGGAAGATCACCGCATCCTCCACCCCAATGCCATGCTGGTAGGCGAACTGGAGTGGATCCATCGCTGGTTCCACCAGGGGGCGGAGGTGAGCAAGGAGCAGTCTCTCCAGGGTCTTCATCAAGTGGGACGTCAAGGCCACCGGTCTGTAGCTGTTCAGGTCTTTGGGGTGGGAAGTTTTTGGTACAGGTACCACACAAGATGTTTTCCACAGCTGTGGTACCCTCCCCAGTTTCAGGCTCATGTTGAAGATATACGTCACAATCTCACACAGCTGGTCTGCACAGGACTTGAGGAGCTTTGCGCTGATGCCGTCCGGTCCCGGCGCCTTCCTCGCCTTGATCTTCCTCAGCTCCGTCCTCACCTGGGTCCTGGTCAGGGTCAGGATGGGGGGCTGTGTGTTGGGAGTGGGGGGGTGTTGGTGGAGTGGGGAGTGGGCAGCAGGACTTGATTTCTTTAGAGGCAGCAGTGGTTGTTGTGCAGTCAGGGGGGAGGGCGGTTGGAATAAAC
Organism: Pholidichthys leucotaenia; assembly: GCA_020510985.1. Lineage (NCBI taxonomy): Eukaryota > Metazoa > Chordata > Actinopteri > Cichliformes > Pholidichthyidae > Pholidichthys > Pholidichthys leucotaenia. Next base: position 134,780,398 of record CM035841.1, on the reverse strand, counting down.
CTGTAGTTGGACAATGAGAATTCTTTTTAAGTTTGGTAGCTTGAAATTTTAAGTTATTAGCTCATTCCTGCAATGTCAACAGGAGCTAATGCGATGTTGAAGCATCGGGTCCATCCATCTGTCTAGATTTCATGGGCATCGCTTCGCTTAGGCATTTGCCCCGATGCTCACCAAACTCACTCACAATGAACCTCAGGTCGGTCTGCATCCAAGTTGTGCTCAAGATCAAAGGTCAGGAGAGCTGGGCACTTATGTAATTTCAGAAAAATCACTCCTCCTCCTAGGAAATCAAGTAATCATCGGCGTCAGCAGTACCGTTGGTCGTGATGTGGTTGGCTGCAGGCCCGGTCGCTCAACATTGTGAACTCCAACCCAGTCCATTACCTTAAGGGGCATCTTGCTTGGTTGTACATGTTGTCGTGGTTGCGGTGATGCCACATCCACATCCATCGCGGGGCGTCCATTGGGTTGCAATGGCTCTGCCGTTGCCATGTTGGTCACAGACTCTTTACCCAACGCTACAGCGGCAGTCCCTGGAGGCCAATGCTGGTCGTGGATCCTGAAGACATCCGGCGTCTCTCCTGTGTCATTTACAGTCATGGACTCTTCACCCAGTGGCTCAGACGTAGCTTCCGTAGATTGGTGCTGAGCGAGGATTCTGAAGCAGTCCAGTTCCTCTTCTCCTTTACCTGATGTATGTAGTCATGTCATGTCGCCATCATCACCATTAACATCCATACCGGGGCCGCTGTGTTCTGGGAGTATCTGTGTGCTTGGGCTCCCTCTCCTGCAACTCCCTAGCGGCTCCCACTAGCTCATGCTGAGTGAGGATCTGAGGCAAGTCCAGCTGTTGTCCCCCCTCTGGGCAGCATTCCTCCTGCACACATAGGACAGTTGTTTCCTCATCAGCATAATCCTGTTGAATCTTGTCCTACACCACGTCATCATCACGGGTGTGTACTGCATTTTTTATCTTTTGTTCTTATTAAAGACAAAAATAGAATAGAAAGGAGATGTCTTTACCTTCTTAACATGTTTCGACCGTACACTGCAGCCTTTGTCAGAAGAGTCAGCTGATTGCTGCCAGGTGACATTTATCAGCTGACTTTCGTAGGCAGGGCCAGCTCAGCAGATCTGTAGGATCCACCAAGCTGGCCCCGCCTTCCGCCGTCAGATGGTCTCTGGAGAATGTGATCCCAGGTGTGGGAAAGCATAAAGGCCCCCTCATCTCGGTTCATGGCGTCTTTTCCCCGCTTCCTGATTTCTATGGCCTCCTTGATCCAGCGTTTGTGTCTGTTGCTCTCTGATCCAATAATTTTTGCGTTGTCCCAGTCCATGATGTGATTATTTCTTTTGCAGTGATCTGATATTGCTGATTTTAATGTTTCTTGTTCTGCCTTTTCTTTTTGTGATCTTGTGAGTTGTCCTTGTGTTTCCTTCTCACATTCCTTCTGGTGTTCTTTTTTTCTTGTGGTGAATGATCTTCCAGTTTCTCCAATATAGGTTTTGTTGCATGATCTGCATGACATTTCATATATTACATTGCATTTTTTGTCTTGTTCTATTCTGTCCTTAGGGTGTACTAATAGCTGTCTTAATTTTTTGTGTGGTTTGACTGCTGTGTTTATTTTGTATTTTTTCATGATCCTTTGAATTGGTTCAGTGATCCCTCGTATGTATGGTATAGTTAAGGTGTCCTTGTTTTTGATTTCGGCTTTTGTTCTGTGTCTTATTTCCTGTTTGTTTTCTTTGTTTTTGACTTGCTGTTTCCCTTTGTTTATGGCCCATTCTGGATATTGGCAGCGTATAAGTGCATGTTTTATGTGGTTTCCTCCTCCTGTCTGTCTTCTTGGTCTGTGATGATGGTGGCTCATTCATATAACGTCCTGACAACTGATAGCTTGTGTGCTGTGGGGTGTTCCGATGTCCATAGTAGGTATTGATCTGTGTGGGTTGGTTTCCTGTACACTGTGATTTTTTTGCTGCCGTCATCGTGATGGATTTTCATGTCCAGAAAGGCTATGGTGCCATTTTCCTCCTCTTCGTGTGTGAATTTTATATTCCCAGTGCTGTCTGTGCTGTTCAGATGGTCAGTGAGTTCTTGTGTGTGTCCTTTCCTTATTTTTTCCAGAATGTCATCCACGTATCTCTTCCAAAGGGTGGGTTTGCATTGTGTAGGTGCTGTGTTGATGGCTTTGTTTTCCAGATCCTCCATAAAAAAGCTGCTCATAATGGCTGATAGTGGGTCTCCCATTGCAAATCCTTCTTTTTGTCTGTAAATTTTTCCTCTGTATTGAAAATAGGTGGATTTTGCAACAAATTGTAATAATTCGGATAGGTCGTGAACTGTGAGATTGGTGCGTCTTTTAAGGGTACTGTCATTATTGAGGCGTTCTTGTACTATGTGTAGTGTGACGTCAACAGGTGTCTTTGTGAATAATGAAATGACATCATGTGAAATGAGGATCTCGTCTGATTCTATTTTCATATTTCTGAGTTCTTGTGCCAGCTCTTTTGAGTTTTTGCAGTGGAAATCTAATAGTCCAAGGAGGGGTTTGATGATTTCAACCAGGGCTTTTGATAAATTGTACGTGACTGATCCAATACTGTCTATTATTGGCCGTAGTGGGATATCCTTTTTATGTATTTTTGGAGTTCCATAGATCCGGAGGGTGATGCTGGCTGTGGGAATCAGGTGATCATATGCGTCCTTTGTGATTTTTTTGCTTTCTAATAGGGGTTTGAGAAGGGCTTTTAGCATTTTTTTCTTTTCTTCTGTGGGATTTGTTTTTATGATTTCGTATGTGCTTTCATCTGCCAACATGGTTTCCATCTGTTTTTCATATGTTTCCGCGTCCAATATTACTGTCGTTCTGCCTTTATCTGATGGGAGGATTGTGATTGTTTTATCTGTCTTGAGTGAGGTTAATGCTTTTTCTTCTTTTTTTGTAACGTTGCTTTGTGGTAATTTGGCCGTTTTGAGGATTCCTGCGACTGCATTCCGGAGTGATGCTTTTTCCCCTTGGTCCTGGATTTTTTTCACATTGTGGAGAGTGTGAATAACGGAGGCAGATTTATTCCACTCTCTCATCAGTCATACACAGAAAAAGCATGTCAATACGCCATGGTTTCCCCTTTTATCCCAACCGCTCATCTCACATTTGCATGACACTTCACATCACATTGCATGACATTTAACATCACAATACCTTCATCCTTTCTCCCCCCAACCTCTTCTTCCTGCTATCTCCCCACAATCTCCCTAGCTATTGTTCTCCTCTCTTTACCCTCTGCATCCAGTCTGAGATGATTCACCCAGTCTCTACACCGCCCCCCCCCAGAATCTCAGACCGAGTCTCAGTCCTCACGTCCTTTTGGCTTCAGTCTCCTCCCATATCTGCTGTAATGGGGGTTTACCGCCTCCGCGGCACTGCTGTGCCGGCGGGGGGCTGCTGGGAGTGTGTCTGACTGCGGGTGGGCCATGTTGAGGGGGGAGGAAACTTCGATTTGCCCGTGTGGCTGTCCTGATGAATTGTTTACCTAGGGAGTTCTCAGTGGGGGTCTTCCACGCCGAGGGGCCCGAACCAACGAACCAACAGCACTTGCTTGTCCGCCACTACAAAGGCGGGCTTAAGTCTGTCTATGCACATTTTCTCCCGACGACCCCCCAAGTCTAACAAAAAATGCTTGTCCCCTGTTTCCAGCACTCTGAACGGGCCATCGTAGGGAATCAGAATCAGAATCAGAATCAGAATCAGAATCAGGTTTATTGCCATTGTTCATGTAGTACACAAACTAGGAATTTGTCTCGGTACAATGCTGCAACATTAAACATGATAAGATAAGAGAAATAAACTATACATGTAATAAAGTGTAGGATAAGATTAAGTGATACTGGTCAACAGTTAAAATATATATTAGCCAGCAGCAGATACTGTGGAGAACTATATAGTGCAGTCGGTAATGCAGGAAGAAAACAGTGATGATTGACATGAGTCTGGTTGAGCTGCTGTACATGGTGCACGAGAGTCACTTAGTGTTCAGCAGTCTAATGGCAGAGGGGAAGAAGCTGTTCATGTGACGGGAGGTTTTAGTCTGGATGGACCGAAGTCTTCTACCAGAGGGGAGGGGGGCAAACAGTACGTGACCAGGGTGTGAGGGATCGGCTATGATCCGGCCAGCACGCCTCCGGGTCCTGGAGATGTACAGATCCTGGAGAGATGGGAGCTTGCAGCCGATCACCTTCTCAGCAGTGCGCACGATGCGCTGCAGCCTTAGTCTGTCCCTGGCAGTGGCTCCTGCGTACCACACGGTTATGGAGGTGGTGAGGATGGACTCGATGATGGCTGTGTAGAACTGCACTAACATCTTGGTGGGTAGCTTGAGCTTCCTCAGCTGCCGCAGGAAGAACATCCTCTGCTGGGCTTTTTTGATGAGTGAGCTGATGGTCAGCTCCCATTTGAGGTCCCTGGTGATGGTAGTGCCTAGGAAGCGGAAGGAATCAGCAGTGGTGATGGGAGAGCCTGAGAGGGTGAGGGGGGGCAGAGGAGTAGTGACTTTCCTGAAGTCTACAATCATCTCCACTGTCTTCAGAGCGTTCAGCTGCAGGTTGTTATTGCTGCACCAGGACGCCAGCTGGGCCACCTCTCTCCTGTAGGCGGACTCGTCGTCGTTGGAGATGAGCCCGATGAGGGTGGTGTCGTCCGCAAACTTGATCAACTTGACAGACTGGTGGCTGGAGGTGCAGGAGTTGGTGTAAAGGGAGAAGAGTAGGGGGGAAAGTACACAGCCCTGGGGTGATCCGGTGCTGATGCTAGTATAGTATAGTATATACTAGTATAGCTAGTATAGTATATAGGGTGGGCGCAATGGAGGGCGGTGGGCATCGTGCCTGATGAACACGAACTCCGCGTTCTTCAAAGTTTTTGGCACAAAAGCACGTGGAAAATAGTGGTGGGCCGGGCCTGGCAGCGTGCCTGCGTCTGCACTATGCTGCAAACGCTGAGACGGGCAGCTGTCCAGCGTGGGATTGTCTGACAAAAATTCCCCGGGCAGCCGCAGTGGCTGAGAAAAAACAAGCTCTGCCGGGGAAGCCTCCAAATCCTCTTTTGGTGCGGAACGCAACCCCAATAAAACCCACGGCAACCGGTCTACCCAATTTGCATCAGTCAGCGAAGCCCTGAGCGCTGCTTTCAGTGACCTATGAAAACGCTCGCATAACCCATTGGCCTGTGGGTTGTATGCGGTTGTGCGATGAATTGCAACACCCAGGCTGTGGGCCATCGCGGGCCAGAGGTCGGAAAAAAACTGTGGGCCCCTTTCGGACGTGATGTCCGACGGGATTCCAAAACGCGCCACCCATGTCGTCAAAAAAGCGCGCGCCACGTCCACGGACATGGTTGCCGCCAGCGGGACTGCTTCTGGCCAGCGTGTGGTGCGGTCCACCACTGTCAGAAGGTGCGTGCACCCCTGCAATGGGGGAGGGGGCCCACGAGGTCCACGTGAACATGATCAAACCTCTTAGCTGGTATACGAAACCGTTCCAAAGGAGCCTTCGTGTGTCTGTGTACTTTGGCCCGTTGGCACGCTACGCAGGCTGCAGCCCACTCTTTCACTTGTTTGCGCAGGCCTGGCCACACGAACTTCGCTGCCACCATTTTGACTGACACGTGCACTCCTGGGTGCGCCAGAGCGTGAACTGACTCAAACACACGGTGGCGCCACACGACTGGGACCACCGGGCGCGGGCGTCCCGTGGAGACGTCGCAGATTAGGGGGGGCTTGCCGTCTTGCAGCACTCTGCTCTCCAGCCTTAACCCTGTTGGTCCAGACTGGAGCGCGCACACGTCTGTATCGCTAATCTGTTCTGCGGCCATGGCTGTATAATCTATCCCCACGCAGACCGGGGCCACTACTGCGCACGAGAGGCAGTCCGCTACCACATTCCAAAACGCGCCACCCATGTCGTCAAAAAAGCGCGCGGGTGAGGTCAGGATGACAAAGCCCTTTGTCAAAGACTATCCCAACACTATGCCCGTTTTGACACCTCGTCAGCTGTGTCCAACTCCCCCCCTCCCCCCAACTCCACTGCCTCCACGGTCCCTACTTCATCAAAGGCGGCCCCCCCCCCTCCTCCCCCACTGCCCTTGTCATCAGTGAGCAGGACGTGCTCAGACAGTTCTCCAGACTGAACCCGCGCAAGGCCCCCGGTCCGGACGGCGTGTCTCCCTCCACCCTGAGACACTGTGCGAAAGAGCTGGCTCCTGTCTTCACAGACATTTTTAACACCTCCCTTAAGCTATGCCATGTGCCGACCTGCCTCAAATCCTCCACCATCATCCCTGTCCCCAAGAAGCCACAGATCACTGGACTTAACGACTACAGACCTGTAGCGCTCACCTCTGTAGTCATGAAGTCCTTTGAGCGCCTGGTCCTGCCCCACCTCAAGTCCATCACCACTCCCCTCCTGGACCCGCTGCAGTCTGCCTACTGAGCTAACAGGTCTGTAGACGACGCAGTCAACCTGGCCCTCCACTCCATCCTACAGCACCTGGACTCCCCGGGAACCTACGCCAGGATCCTGTTTGTGGACTTCAGCTCTGCATTCAACACCATCCGCCCCGCTCTGCTCCGGGACAAGCTGTCCCTGCTCAACGTGCCTGACTCCCTCTGCAGGTGGATCACCGACTTCCTGACGGACCGGAGGCAGCATGTGCGGCTGGGAAAGACTGTCTCAGACTCTGTTAGCATCAGCACCGGATCACCCCAGGGCTGTGTACTTTCCCCCCTACTCTTCTCCCTTTATACCAACTCCTGCACCTCCAGCCACCAGTCTGTCAAGCTGATCAAGTTTGCGGACGACACCACCCTCACTGGGCTCATCTCCAACGGCGACGAGTCCACCTACAGGAGAGAGGTGGCCCAGCTGGCGTCCTGGTGCAACAACAACAACCTGCAGCTGAACGCTCTGAAGACAGTGGAGATGATTGTGGACTTCAGGAAAGTCACAACCCCTCTGCCCCCCCCTCACCCTCACAGGCTCTCCCATCACCACTGCAGATTCCTTCCGCTTCCTAGGCACCACCATCACCAGGGACCTCAAGTGGGAGCCGACCATCAGCTCCCTCATCAAAAAGGCCCAGCAGAGGATGTTCTTCCTGCGGCAGCTGAGGAAGCTCAAGCTACCCACCAAGATGTTAGTGCAGTTCTACACAGCCATCATCGAGTCCATCCTCATCACCTCCATAACCGTGTGGTACGCAGGAGCCACTGCCAGGGACAGACTAAGGCCGCAGCGCGTCGTGCACACTGCTGAGAAGGTGATCGGCTGCAAGCTCCCATCTCTCCAGGATCTGTACATCTCCAGGACCCGGAGGTGTGCTGGCCGGATCATAGCCGATCCTTCACACCCTGGTCACGTACTGTTTGCCCCTCTCCCCTCAGGTAGAAGACTTCGGTCCATTCAGACTAAAACCTCCCGGCACATGAACAGCTTCTTCCCCTCTGCCATCAGACTGCTGAACACTAAGTGACTTATTGACTCTCGTGCACTATGTACAGCAGCTCAACCAGACTCATGTCAATCATCACTGTTTTCTTTTTGCATTACCGACTGCACTATATGGTTCTCCACAATATCTGCTGCTCGCTAATATATTTAAAACTGCTGACTAGTATTACTCATTCTTATTCTACACTTTATTGCATGTATAGTTTATTTCTTTTATTTTATCATGTTTAATGTTGCAGCATTGCACCGAGACAAATTCCTAGTTTGTGTACTACATGAACAATGGCAATAAATCTGATTCTGATTCTGATTCTGATTCTGATTCAGTTTACCCGACACATGCTGAATATCGGTCGTAAACTCCAAGATCGCGGCCAGCTGTCTCTGCTGCTGGCCCGACCATGGTTCCGAAACCTTGGCCATCGCGAACGTCAGCAGCTTGTGGTCCACGAACGCGGTGAAGCTGCGCCCTTCCAGCCAGAACTGGAAGTGGCGTATGGCCAGGTGGAGAGCCAGCAACTCTCTGTCGAACGCGGTGTATTTACGCTCACTGTCGCGCAAAGCCCTGCTGAAAAAAGCGAGCGGCTGCCAAGAACCGGCGACACGTTGCTCCACGATGGCCCCTATGGCCACATCCGAGGCGTCGGTAGTGAGCGCTATCTGGGCCGCCGGGTCTGGGTGTGCCAACAGTGCGGCGTTTGCCAGGGCTGTTTTAACCTCAGAGAACGCCTGCTCTCGCTCCGGAGTCCATTCGACTCTATCCGCGGGTTTCCGTCTCTTGAGCGCGGCGTACAGCAACTGCATGTGTTGAGCTGCGCAGGGGAGGAACCGGTTATAAAAGTTAACCATCCCCAAAATTCTTGCAGTGCCCTGACCGTCTGAGGCCGGGGAAAATTCGCCACGGCGCGCACTTTGTCTGGCAAGGGTATCGCTCCCTCCGGTGAGACGCGGTGCCCAAAAAATCAATCTCCGTCGCGCCGAACTGGCATTTCGCTGGGTTGATTATTAACCCATGCTCCTCCAACCTCTGGAAAACCGTCGTGAGGTGGGTTACGTGTTCGTCCTCGGACGCACTGGCCACCAGGATGTCATCCAGGTAGACGAACACAAACGGCAGATCGCGCAACACCGCATCCATCATGCGTTGGAATGTCTGTGCTGCTCCTTTTAATCTGAAGGGCATGCGTAAAACCTCAAACAAGCCAAACAGAGTTATTACCGCTGTTTTGGGTATGTCCTCCGCGCGCACTGGGACCTGGTGGTAACCGCGGACCAGGTCTATTTTAGAAAAAATGCATGCTCCCGCGAGATGAACGGAAAAATCCTGAATATGGGGAATTGGGTAGCGGTCGTGAGCTGTGGCGTTATTCAGTCTGCGGAAATAACAACACGGTCGCCACGATCCCTCGGCCTTAGGGACCATGTGTAGCGGGGATGCCCATGGGCTGTTTGATCGCCTGATGATGCCCAACCTTTCCAGGTTGGCAAACTCCTCGCGCGCTATGGCCAGTTTAGCTGCGTCCAAGTGCCGAGGCCGTGCGAAAACGGGCGGCCCGGTGGTGGTGATAAAGTGTTCCACCCCGTGTTTAGCAATGGCCGCCGAAAACGTCAGGACCGTGAGTGCTGGGAACTGAGTGAGCAGTGTGTGGAACTTACCGCCTGGAGCTGTGACGCTGGCTTGTGTTATTGGCCCGGTCCCTCAAGCTGTACAGGGGAGAGAATCAAAAGACAGTGCATTAACCAGGCGCCTGTTAGCCACATCAACTAGTAACCCATGTGCACACAGAAAATCAGCTCCCAGGATTGGGAAACTCAGTGCCACTATGACAAAAGTCCACTCGTACATACGGCTGTGTAGGGATAGAGTCAGTGTCCTCTCACCAAAAGTTTTAATGTCCGAGCCGTTTACTGCTACCAGCCCGGGGCTGCTAGGTCCTGCCAGCCGGTCAGCGTAGGACGGCAGGATGATGCTCTTCTGGGCTCCAGTGTCGACGAGGAAGCGCCTCCCCGAGCGCGAGTCCGTCACGTAGAGCAGTTTGTTCTCTTCACCGGCGGTCACAGCTGCTACCGACTGCCGACCTTGGCGTTTCCTGAGCACTTGAATTGGCATGGTGGCGCACATCTGCGTGCGTTCTCTCCAAAGCGGTGGTGGTAGAAGCAGAGCATGTCTCTCTGGCGCTCCCTGGCCCCCGCTGCCGCTACCGTCGGTGGCTCCTCGCCCCTGCTGGTTATCCCGCTGGGTTCCGACGCCGCCACGTTCACTGTGAGGGCTCTGGTGGTGAGGATGATCCGATCTGCTTCCTGGGCTAGCGCACGGTAGTCGCGCGCGGCCAGCAACGGCTAATTGGCAAGAACCGCTCTCGCCTCTGTTGGGAGGTTCCGGAGGAAAAGGTGGGCAAACAGAAAATACCCGCCATCCGTGCCCATTAATGCCAACATCTTCTCCATCAGTTCAACCGCCGAACCATCTCCTAACTTGGAGTGCCTCAGGAGCCTCTCTGCTCTCTCACAGTCCGAGAGCGTGTAGCTCCGGGTCAGCGCAGCCTTGAGAGTCTCGTATTTGTCGTGGGCTGGGGGCTGATCGAGCAGGCTCGCTACTTGCTGAGACGTGTGAGCGTCCAGCGCTGCGACCACGTAGTAATACTTGGTGTTGTCTGCCGTTATTCCCTGGAGGGCGAACTGAGCCTCGGTGTGGTGGAACCAAGAGCGCGGGTTGTGCAGCCAAAAGTCTGGTAGTTTGACCGAAACAGCGCATGCGTTGCTGGGGGTTCCCGTCCGGGCCGTCTCTGGGATGCTTGCCTCGTGTTCCATAATCCGTCACCAGTGTGGAGAGTGTGAATAACGGAGGCAGATTTATGGACAGACGACTTTATTCCACTCTCTCATCAGTCATACACAGAAAAAGCATGCCAATACACCATGGTTTCCCCTTTTATCCCAACTGCTCATCTCATATTTGCATGACACTTCACATCACATTGCATGACATTTAACATCACAATACCTTCATCCTTTCTCCCCCAACCTCTTCTTCCTGCTATCTCCCCACAATCTCCCTAGCTATTGTTCTCCTGTCTTTACCCTCTGCATCCAGTCTGAGATGATTCACCCAGTCTCTACAACATGCTAGTTCTGTTGCGAGGATGTATTCTTCATGAGGTATTTTGGCTGGTGTGATGGCGAAGTTCAGTCCTCTGCTCAGCACTGTTTTCTCCGTGTCCGTGAGTGTGCATTTTGACAAGTTTTTGACCCACTTAGCGTTCGTTTCCGTGTGTGTTTGTCTTCGTCCGTTCTTCCTTTCTGTAAGTTTTTTTTTTAGTTTTTTTTAATTGGCGGTTTTTCGTTACAATGAATTCTTGTTCATGTGTGTGTTTTAATTGTGCTTCTATCTGCTCCTGTGTTTCCTGGTTGGTCGGGTAGTGTTTCTTGAAAATGTCCATTTTCTCCTTGATCTGGTTATTGATTCTGTTCACTTTGTTTGCCGTCATTCTTATACGTTCTTTGATCAGGTCTTTCCGTTCTTTACTGATAATTTTCTCTGCGTTTTTGGTTGGAATTGGATTTCTTATGTTGAGGCTTGCTGGTGTGACATCCTCATCTCTGCAACGGAGGTTAAGTCGCAGGTGGTTTCTGAAGCGTGCCCGTGTTTTCTCCAATTTCTCCATCCGGCGGAAGTCTTTAATGCAATCTTGTCCATAACTTCCACATAATAGCTCAAGTAGGTTCATTTTGTCTTCTTTTAATTATTTATCTTTTGTTCTTATTAAAGACAAAAATAGAATAGAAAGGAGATGTCTTTACCTTCTTATCATAGACTGGGACAACACAAAAATTATTGGATCAGAGAGCAACAGACACAAACGCTGGATCAAGGAGGCCATAGAAATCAGAAAGCGGGGAAAAGACACCATGAACGGAGATGAGGGGGCCTTTATGCTTTCCCACACCTGGGATCACATTCTCCAGAGACCATCTGACGGCAGAAGGCGGGGCCGGCTCGGTGGATCTGACAGATCTGCTGAGCTGGCCCCGCCTACAAAAGTCAGCTGATAAATGTCACCTGGCAGCAATCAGCTGACTCTTCTGACGAAGGCTGCAGTGTACAGTCGAAACATGTTAAGAAGGTAAAGACATCTCCTTTCTATTCTATTTTTGTCTTTAATAAGAACAAAAGATAAATAATTAAAATAAAAGAAGACAAAATGAACCCACTTGAGCTATTAGGTGTGTACTGCATCCCAACAACCGTAGTCAGTCAAGTAGAGTCCATTATTGTTGGAGATGGGGAAGCCCAGTCGGTAGAAAAGGTTTCATCTCAGTATGTTTTCACCATGCGTAGCCACTTGAAACTCGAAATCATAAACCACTTTTGACATGTAGCAGACCGTTAGCATGATGGTCCCTATGTTGCTACCTCTGTGGCTACCATAACCATACAGCTCTGCTGTTTTTTTCTAATCAGGTTGTTGGGAAAAAAAATTTCTTCACCGTGGCCCAATTTAACATCGACCTCACTGCAGCAGTGACAAGCAGGAGTGGCGCAGCAACGTCATCCAACTCTACCATGCTGTATGTGTACGACATGTTCTCAGGGCTTACTGCGTGGATGGTCGTCACGGGCAGGTTTCCTTGCTTGGCTGGTGGGCTCCACAGCGTCAATGACTGGCAAACTTTGGCAAAGTGATTAAATCTTTCACACTTCTTGAAACGCTGTCCTCTTGCTGGGCAAAAATGTGCTCTCTCATGATGTGTCGAGGATCCACAGTTACCACACTTGGGGCCCCTCGAAGCAGTCCTCCGGTCCACGGCATTCATCTCGAACTCTTCTGCCATGCCACCGTGCCCCTACATGTCCACTGCATAGGTTAGCGGCATACGTATGTCCTGGCTGTTGCTGCTGTTGGTGCACGCCTAGCTCTGATGCTAACTTATCTGCTGACTTGAGCTGGAATGCTAGCTCGATGGTGTTAGCTAGAGTCATGTCATTTGGTGCCATTAGCATCTTCGCCCGCAGTGTAGGTTGTTCACGTGCTCGACCAATTGGTCCCGCACAATTTTGTCTTCTAAAAGCCCAAATCTGCACATGCTAGCCAGATGACAAAGGTCCGCAATGAATTGCTGGGTGGACTTACCAATTCCCTATTGCCGTTGGCAGAATCTTATGTGCTGCACCAACACGTTGTCCAGTGTAGCAAAATAGTTAGCTAGCAGTTCCACAGCCTCATCAACGAGTCCGTTGGTCCAAGCGTATGAAAAATGCGCTGACCTTCAATGCCCAGGCTGTGAACTAATAGAGCCCACTTCCACACCTTGTCCAATTTGCCCATATCCAGTGCTGCTATGTTCGTCTCGAAAGCGTCGAGGCATCATGACCAAGGAACAAGCGGCTCACCGGGGTATTCCAAAAACAGCTTCAGTGGCCTCAGGCACGCCTCCATGGTTTAACTCTCATTGCCAAATGTTATGTCCACAAACCTGGCAATGACCAACGGAGGAGAGAGCTGTGCTGGAAATGAACTTTATTACACAAACTGGTAGAAACACATTACATGTTATCTGGGCTAAAAGAATTATTCTATATTATTCTATGTTATTCTATATTTCTATGTCTGATTTGGTACACTTGTATGTTTTATATTGTTCATATGTGATCATTGTTCATGTGGCCTTCAGTATGCCCCAGGTTCTGTGTGTGTGTGTCTAGGTCAGCAATTGTAATGACGCAGCTGTTCTACTGATACCTTTTGTTTTGCATTCATTATGTTTAGTCCTGTGTGACTGAGAGATGTACTGGCTCCCTGTTTCCTGGGAGAAAGATAAGAACTATACACCCTGTCTCACCAGATGTACTCAAGGACAGTCTCTCCGTCTCTCTATGGATAACACAGCTTTAAAAGTTTTGGACAATGGATGATTGGGTTAGAAGAATGCATGAGTGGACTTGGGGCTACTTCTGTTCATCTTCTGGCCAGAATAAATCGTCTCATAACTCAAGATCCTGCCTGCTGAATTTTCTGACTCAGACTCAATACAGATTTTTTTTTCTAACATTTTGGCGCATCCGAACAGGAATATAAAGTCAAATAAAGTCCTCCGGCGCCGAGCCCAAAGGTTCGGTTTTGGTTACAGTGAGGCATCCAGACCGGAGACACTGGAGCGGACCGGGTGATGGGTTTAAAACCCTACAGGCAGGATTGAGTGTGAGTATATTTATGTGTTGATTGCTTATGGACACTGGGTGGTTTCAGTCCTAGTGGGGTTGAATACGCGTATGTACATGTGTATGTGAAGCTGAGCGTTTGATACTGCAAAGTCTGAACAAAGTTCGGTTCGACACAGCCTGAACGAGGCTCGGTTCAACGAGGTAGAGCTTAGTAGGTCCCGGTAGTCAAGGCCACGAAGGATAATACGTATTATGTATCGCAGAAAGTGGACCTGGAATTGTTATGACTCGCGGAAGTCATAGTGAGATCTTATTTTGTCAACACCAGTGAGCTATGATTAGTCCATCAACATAAGATCTTCTCTGTCATCAGGAGTGAGTGTTGGTGAGGATTGACTTTAAAATAGCGCTGGTTTAAATAAAATTACTGCAGTTTTGTTTGTTTGTCTAGTTGTTTTGTGTGTTTCACCGTTTATCCTGGCAAGGAGAGAGAGAGAAAAAAGAGACGGGGTGATTTCGTGGGAGCAGAAGTAGCAGGTGTCATGGAGGTCTGAAGCTGTTATTGTGGGTCCTTTTGGTCATTGTGAAGAGAAAAAGGACAGTTATGTGGTTATTGTTTCACGGGGTAATGATAAAATTGTGTATAAAGTGGTGTATGGGAGTTTGCAAGTGATAATTTTGGGGAGAAAATGAATTGTGTTCTCACAGGAGTGATAAAAAGGTTGACATGAGAACGTGGGCTTGCCAGATTTGTTTTTATAAGTACTTTGGGAGTATTTTCTAACTTTGGGTTGCCATATCTGCTTGTTTTAAGTGGTTTTCAGATTGTTTTACTAACATGTGTGTGTGCTGATCTGAAGCTTGCAACTGTGTGTGTGTGTGTGTGTGGGCAGCTGTCCAAGGGTGACCTTGGGAAAAAAAAGAGAGCTCACTGTGTGTGTTTGTGTGTGTGTGTGTGAGCACTGCAGATTCACAGCTGATTCTGGTGAGTGAGAAAAAGAGCTGTGTGTGAGTGTGTGCCGCTACTGTCTCAAGGCTGGTCTGAGTTTGAGGAAAAAAAAAACATGGGTTGCTGCTGTAGCAAACAGCCGAGCACAGTGGATGCTGAGACCATTCAGGCAGACAGAAAACAGAGTTGTTTGAAAGCCTGTTGTTGTACAACGGTGGAAGATGAGAATGAGATCTATGTGCTGTCCGGTGATGATGGTGAAATATAGGAATAAAAATGACAGAAATAGCATGAGGTTCTTGGCAAAATGGAGAAGGAAGTTTCAGTTCACTGGCAAGCTTAAAGTGCTGATGACACGTTTTTGACTTCATCTAATTTTTCAACATATAATACAATATGATGAAATAGGTTGGTCTGTGTAGTTCTAAGTCAAACAGGCTTTTTTTCATGCGAATATCCAATGTTTTCATGAGCGCCACATCACCAATTGTGTCAGTGGCTGGAAAACCCCACAGCCATGTTGTAACGTCATCGACAGAACACAGCGCTTGGCTGCCCATTGTACACACAGGATGGAAGCGGTAGAAAACATCGATGATGGTTCCAGCACATGTAGTCTGGAATTGGTTTGTGTTGTCCAATCTTCAGACGATTATAGTTCCGAAGAATGGGATGATAATGAAGAATCTGGGGGCATCAAACCGTATAGGTTTGAGACGTGCCAAGCGGGCATTGTGCCTAGTGAGTCAGACTCAGTGACAGTCAGCTGTTCATGTTTTGTGTGCATCATCTGCCGTGTTGTCAGCCAGCCAATATTGCCAACACTATCACGACATGTTAGCCACTCCACACAGCCGTGGTTCTGTTGCGCCCTTGTAGCGATATCGGCTCTGGGGTGCAACCATGGTTAACACGTTTCCTCTCCATGTTTGCTGGGCGATGTCGGCCCCGAACGCCTACTGTTTGTGTTTCTGTGTATTTTTGTAAGTCTTCACCTTTTGGGATCAGTCTTTATATTCAATACATGTGCTGTGGTGAATCCTGCGCATAAATCCATTCATCATAACCCTCCATGTGCTCTTACGCAGGCACGGAGAGGGAGGACGAAATAACGAGGATTTACGTGCAGGGTTCACCATAGTACATTTAATACAGAATGACATACAATTCCCAAAAAGGTGAAGACGTACAAGAACCACAAACACACTTACTGATGGCGTTTGGGGGCCGGCACTGCCCAGAGAACAAATGAGAGGAGACGTGTTAGCCACAGGTGCGCCCCAGAGCCGACATCGCTTCAAGGACGCACAAGAACCACGGCGAACATGGAGTGACTAACACGTCATGAGAGTGCTGAAAATACTGGCAGACTAACAGCAAAGATGACAATACTATGGACCAGTAGTGCGTTACTGGCAAACGGCCACAAAGTACATGTACTGCTGGTGATGGTGTGATGAGAAGCACCTGGGCGAGGACCGGGAAGCATGATCAACGGGAGGGGAATCAGCTGGTGATCATGAGAGAGGGGATGTGGCTGGACCGGCGAGAGTCAGCATGCGATCACAGAAAGTAGGTCAAAGCTGGATGTACAGTAAATCCACTAATCCTTCCCCTCCTCGTGCCCTCCTCCTGCGTAAAAGCGCGCGAGGAGGCTTATGACAGTTGGAGCTGAAGCGTGTGATGTGGTCTTTCATGGCCTGCTGTTTATCTAAGCCTACGACACAACGCGAAGGCACAGCCGTAAAATTAAAACAAGAAACCAGAGAAACTGTGAGCTACAAAGCTGCTGTCATTCCAATCAACAACACCGGAGTCCGTTCTGTCGCTGACGTCATGGGGGTGCCGCCCCTAATTTGGTGGGCGACACCACAGTCCAGTCCGCGGCTGTGGTTTTTTGATGATAATTAGTTTATGCAAGCGTGGTTGTAAATATTATATTGATCATTGACAATGACTTTTGGGTTTACACAACATCCTAAAAAATGTCAAAATCGTGTCATCAGCCCTTTAACGTCACCGATTGCGAGACCTTGGTTTCTGCTATCAGATTGGCTGCAGATGGCAGTAAATGCAGGGAGGTGAAAAATGGAGTTCTTAAAGCGGAAAAGTGGCTTCAAGTTGCTAGAAAGCGTCAAGCTGACTTAGACCAGGTGACAGTGAACAGCAAAAAACAGGACTCTAAAAATTCTGACACTTGTAAGAAAAAGACTTGACTAATGTGTGTTCTGTATCCTTCACTTTCTGAGGGGAAGACAATGATGGGGGCCAAGGGCAGCGGGCCACACTCCCTCCTCTCTACCCCAGCCTTGATGGGGTGGTGGCTGCCGCGTCGCTGACTGAAGAGTTTCCTCCTCCTCCTCCTCCTCCTCCTCCTCCCCACAACCCTGAATATGACATAAAACCGAAAGTTAAGGACTGGGGTTCCAGAGAACAACCACCGAGGGGCACCAAAGAGATGAGTATTTATGCACCCTCGCATTACATGACACCACATTCACCTATAGTTAAATTCATAAAGCCTGAAAAGTATGATGTGTACAATGTCACAGAGCAGTTCCCTACGATTGATCTTTCAAACCCAGCCTATGCAGGCCCACCTGGGCATACTGATAATCCACAAGCTGTACAACACCAACCAACACTACTGGTCTATCGACCTTGGACTGATACTGATTTCTCTGAAGCAGTAAAAGAAATTCCACACCCCAAAGACAAACCCACACAGTTTTTTGAGGGAATGGCAAACCTCCTTGAAAGTTTCAAATTGAATGGCCACGAGACAGAACATGCTTACAGAAGGGTTTTAAAGGGTGATTGGTGCTCAGTGTCAGGTGACTGGAATTCCAAAGACACCACAGGTCACATCCTCCCACCAACACATGCAGAATTACACCGATGTGTGACACAACTAAATGAACGCAATGGAAACAAGTGGAGATTAAAACATGATTGGTGTCAAATTCAAATCACCACGCAGAACAAAGGGAGGGTGTTGAGGTCTATAGAAGCAGACTGCAAGATGTTTTTGATAATCATTCCGGTTTGGATAAACCTGTTGGAGATACAGGGTCAGAACCCTACTGGTAGCATTTGAAAAGTGTGTTTCTGCAGGATATACACCCACATTTGACGCAATACATATGCAAACACCTGGTGACATATTGCACATGTCCTTTTGCAGATGTGTTAACTTACGCTAAGCATACAGAAAGGCTGGAGGAGGACAAGGTGGAGAGGGAGGAAAAGAAATCAAAGTCACGACCAACTCCTGTTTATATAATTGTTGACCCTCTGGGGGAGGCCCCAGCTTTCCCCATCTCTGTCTTTTT
This sequence comes from Pholidichthys leucotaenia, assembly GCA_020510985.1. Classification (NCBI taxonomy): domain Eukaryota; kingdom Metazoa; phylum Chordata; class Actinopteri; order Cichliformes; family Pholidichthyidae; genus Pholidichthys; species Pholidichthys leucotaenia. Next base: position 134,762,444 of record CM035841.1, on the reverse strand, counting down.
CCAGGGTCCACCAAGTGGAAGGGGAGGATGACGGGGGGGGGGGGGCTGCGAGGCTGCCTACCTATGATGGTGGGACTACGATGCCTGTCAACGTTGTGGACAGTGGGGACACTGGCGGAAGGATTGCCCTGTGCGCCCGCTGAACTGGGAGGAGGAGGGGGGACCACGCGTCACCCAGCCACCAAGACAACGTCCAAGGGACCCCAACATGTGACTAGCCGACCCGAAGCTAAGTACAACAGATGACAATGACAATGTTACAGCTGACATTTTTCATTTGCCTGATTTTGACTTGATGTTGACATTACAGTGTTTACCCCAGGTTACATTAGAGGTTCAAGGGGTTCCCCTGAGGTTTCTTTGTGACACAGGGGCTTGCAGATCAGTCATTTCAGGGATGGACGTTGAAGGTTTCACAAAATCAGATCACACGGTAACTGTTAAATCAGCAAATGGCAAGCTGAAAACAGAATACCTCTTCAAAAATGTAAAAGCGAAAGATCCTGTCACAGGGGACATTGCAGAAGGTTCATTCATATTATCACAGGCATGTCCCGTTAACCTACTGGGCAGAGATTTGCTCACAACTCTCAATATCGCCATAATCCCGGCAGAGGGCGGAATGAGAGCGTCACATTTTCCACATGTGACAGGAGTGAACGTGCTGCAGGATTTTGCTGTACCAAGGTACTCATACTCGCTTTGGATAGTACCGGCCGGACTAGCCAGAGTGACTGAGAGCCTGGCAGCAAAGACCATGCACTATTTTAAATCAGACATCCCTACAACAAAGCAAGCCACAGACCAATATCATTGCAACATGTATGACAGACATCTGAGTGGCCCAGATCAAAGCTATGAAAAAACATTCTTTGTAAACCCATCCTCAAGGCTAGTTATTAAAAATCTATACAGGTCACCAAGGGGTTACGCAGGGGCTACTGTGAAGTTGTCTGATGAGGACAGCAGACATTTCAAACACTGGGAGTCACCACACATTGCATTGATTAAACCCAAACACATGCACTGGAGAGATGTGGGCCGATTTGCAACAACCGCAGAAGAATGTGGTCATCTTGAAAAAACACACCTGAACCAAAAGTTCAATACTGCCCAAAACTTGACACCTACTGTCTGCCTTTGAACTGGGTGACCCCAGTAAAGAAGGAGGTCAACATTGATGTCCCCAACCCACCAATATGACCACTATTTTCCCTGACAGAAGGAGAGGAGCATGAACTCTTAGAAATTCCAAATTCTCTGTGGTCAACAGGAAAGGCAGATGTAGGCTTGACGAAAAATGCAGAATTGGTCACAATAAACATTAAATCTCACTTCATGTCCTACCAAAGACAGTGTCCTCTACATCCAGAGGCCCAAGAGGGCATCAAACCCGTCATAGAGGAACTGAAAAAAGTGGGAGTCATTGTACCATGTCTGAAATCACCATGTAACATACCTTTGTTTCCCGTGAAGAAGGCTGCGCCATCCTCCGGCTGGCAAATGGTGCAGGACCTTCAGGCAGTAAACAAAGCAGTTGTCCCTAGGGCTGTTTCAGTCCCAGATCCTCACACTTTGTTAGCCTCTTGCACTCCGGGATACCGCGGGCGGTCACGTCTCTGTGTCCTAGCGCGCCCTCGTGTGCCCTAGGACACACTGAAAAAAAAAAAGCTGCATTTCCGTTCTTCCACTACAGACACAGCCGTGAACAGAAAACCAAAGGAGTGCTTTGATTGGTTTAGATTTGATTGTTCTCTCATTCAACTAATAAGAGCCTTGAATTGGGTTTCCGAAACCTTGAAGAACCAATGACTGAAAACCTAGCAAGAAGGACCCGCCTACCAATGGCTGCGAATACAGCGAGCCAATTGAAGCAGAGAAGTTCGAAAGCGTGCGTCCCGTGCGTAAAATCTGTTTTGTGTAAGCCGCTGGGTGGCACACAGGCATTCACCAGTCTTTTTTTCTTACTACTGTTCTTATTTGTTTTGAAAAATCGTTCGCCAAAACCGCAATAATGGAATCATGGTTTGATCGGGTCACGTGACCAGAACCACGAGTCGTAACAAGCGGACCAGCGTCATGTTCGTCTGACAATGAGGAAGAGAAGTTCGCCAGCGACACTGCTGTTGTGGACAGGTAAGTGTTATAAGCTAAATTATTCTTTATCCCTGAAAATTGTAATCAAAATGACTTTTGACCGATCGGTAAATTACAACTGTGCGTCATCGCCACATGACGGACCGGTCCGTGCGCCGCATCCGGACCGTAAACGCCCCCCCCCCACTACTCTTCTGTAGCGGCTTGCAGATATATTGCAGATATTAAATTAAATTAAATTAAATTAAATCACCCTTATTGTCATTCAATCGTACAACCAATCATGTACAGCAGAACGAGATTGTGTTTTACCTATCTACAGTGTAAATCACACACACCCCAAGTGCAGAATCAGAGGGCCGCTGCCATGCAAGGCGCCGCCACAGAGTTCCCTCCTCCATTCCATTTATTGCTGAGCACCAAGCTGGACGGCAGGAAGTTCCACTTTTTATATGGTCTTTGGCATGACCCGGCCGGGATATGAACCCCTGCCTCCCGGGTGTGGGGCGGATGCTCTACCAACTGAGCCACCACTCCGGTATATACGTATATATATAGATATGTTAGTACAACTGTGCGTAGTAGACCGTGGTGCACCGTCCCCACTGTCCGTCATGTAGCGATGGACGATGTCAGTTCTCTGTAGCAGGGGGGTGGGGGGTGGGAGTTGTTATCCTGTACATTACAGATATTTTAGTATAATTTTTAGTGCACTGTAGGTTATTTTTTCTTGTAAAAAAAAAAAAAGCCACACATTTTTTACGTGGCATGCTTCTTTGTGTGTAGGGGCTTGTTTGTTCATTCATTCATTCATTCATGAATAAATAAACAACCCCCCCCACACACACACACACAGCCCTGAGTGTCACCTTTCATTAGAGCCCAACATCAAGCTTCTATATTGAATCATTCAAAAGTTACAGACGTTTTTCCAAACTGTGCCATTTGGCACAATTTGGCACAGTTCAAAAACGGCTGGGAACAACCTGACAAAAAAGCTGTGTAATATATTCATTTTTTGTGGTATTGTTACAAAATTTTGACCTCAGCTGGATAACACTTGGTTCTACATTTCTGTTGCATTTTCCAGCCCGGATCTGACAGCTGTGTGTTATTTGCAAGCATTTGTATCCAAAAAAACACCCAGGTGAAATTTATTTTCTTCAAGTTCAGTATGTTTAGATGACTGTTACTCAGTGGCAGGAGCATTTAGAGAGATTACGACTGTTTTGCCAAAAAATTCAAAGTGTTTTTTTTTTAATGAGACCAACCCCATGAAGATGCTGCAAAGGGTTGAAGAACAGCTTTTGATTTACTTTGGGTACGTTATTTTTAGGCGTTTTTAGGGAAATTGACCAGAGTTCAAGGGGTTAAATGACTTACAGCCACAAATGAAATATTTCACAGTGACTGACATCAGTAATGCCTTTTTTAGCATCCCCATTCATCCAGATTATCAGTTCTGGTTTGTATTCACATTTGAAAATAAAAGGTACACATTCACCAGATTGCCACAGGGCTATTGTGAGTCACCAACCATTTTTTCACAGGCAATGTCAGCAAAGTTGGCACAGTTTGTTCCTCCTCATGGGAGCCAATTGCTCCTATATGTTGATGACATTTTGCTGGCATTGCCTGATGAGGAAACATGCAAAAAGGACACCATTGCCCTATTGAAATTTCTAGCTGAACAAGGTCACAAGGTCAACAAAGACAAATTGCAGTTGTGGAAAACATAAGTCAAATACCTAGGCCACATTTTGTCAGCAGAGGGCAGACATGTTGATCCAGCCCATAACAAGCCATCTTATCAGCACCAAAGCCCATTACCAAGAGAGACCTGATGTCATTTTTGGGAAGTTTAAATTACTGTTGCTCCTGGATTGCAAATTATTCATTTGAAGTGCAACCATTGTCTGATCTCATTTACAAACAACCCATGGCTCAGGTGGATGAAATTGAGTGGACACCTGAGGCAGAAGAGGCTTTTGTCAAAATGAAAAACTTCTGGTTAGCACTGACATTCTGGCACTCCCCGATTACAAAAAGCCATTTGTCCAGATGGCTGATTGTAGAGAGGGACACATGACATCAGTGCTCCTTCAACCAAGCGATACAAAAATGCGTCGGGTGGCCTACTACTCCACAAGGCTTCACCCTGTCGTGAGGGCCCTGCCTCCATGTGTGCAGGCTGTAATAGCCGCATCAATGGCAGTCTAGGCATTGGCAGGGATTGTCCTTTTCCATCCTTTGACCCTGAAGGTCACACATGCAGTATCAGTCATTTTGTCCCAGAGCAAAATATCAGTTCTCTCCCCATTCAGGCACCTTGCATGCATAACAGTGTTACTGTCACAGCCTCATCTAACCATTGAAAAGTTGCACGGTAACAAATCCAGCAAGTTTCTTACCAATCTCTACAGAGGGTGAACCTCATGATTGTTTGGCAGAAATTGAGAGTGAAACTACCACGTCCCGATTTACAGGACACACCTTTGGATGACTCAGATCTCATACTGTTTGTGGATGACTCGTCCAAACGTGATTGTACTGGTTCCAATTTGTCTGGTTATGCAGCTGTCACCCATGACACCATTTTGAAAGACCAAAAACTCCCATCACATTACTCTGCATAGGCAGCAGAGCTAATTGCTCTGACTGAAGCATGTAAATTGGGCCAAAATAAAAAAAACTCACAGTCTACACTGACGGCCAGTATGCATTTGCAACTATTCATCACTTTGCACAACAGTGGAAAAAGAGGGGCATGATTACACCAACTGGGAAGCCAATCTAGCACAAAAATTTTATTTTGGAACTACTTGAACGTGTCAAACTCCCATCTAAATTAGCCATATGCAAATGTGCAGCGCACACAAATGGCACTGATCCCATCTCTCAAGGCAATCACTTTGCAGATGAAACAGCTAAAGCTGCTGCACATGGCCTACAAACAACAGATATAAAACCTGATTCTATTTTGACACTCACAGAAGAGTTATCACGACATTCTCACTGAGGCACCAAAAGCAGCACCACAGGCTGAAATCTATAGGTGGATTAAAAAGGGATCCACCTTTGATGACACTTCGAAGCTCTACAAATGCCACAAAAATTGTTTCACCAGGTCTCCACTTTGCTACATGGGGTCTCCCATGTATCGGGGGTTATGGTTTCTACATTAAACAAAACTTTCACTGCCTATGGGTTTTGCCAGTTTGACACCCAATTCTGTAAAAAAAAATGCCTAATTTGTGCAGAAAACAATGCACAAGGGAACTGAAGACCTGAAAAAGGCACTTTTCCAGCCTCAGCTTACCCATTCCAAAACATTTGCATGGACTTCATTGAGTTAAATAAGTGTGAGGGCAAAAAATACTGTCTGGTTATTGTTTTGGTATTGTTCATGTTTTCCAAATGGGCAGAAGCTTTCCCTTGCACTCACCCAAATGTGGTCACAGTGGCAAAGAAATTGCTGGCCGAAATTGTACCTAGGTTTGGAATACCTGAAAAGATTTACTTAGATAATGGTACACAGTTTGTAAATCAAGTCATATCACACTTAGGTACAGCACTCAACATTAACTTGAAAAATCATTCAGCCTACCATCCACAATCTGCAGGATTGGTAGAGAGCACAAACAGAACCATTAAAGAAAGACTTAGAAAAACAATGGCAGAAACAGGGCAAAATTGGATATATTGCCTTCCCCTAGTTTTGTTTTACATAAGGATAATTCCCACTAAAGGGGGGTTAATCTCCATTTGAAATTATGTATGGCAAACCATTCTTGCTTCCACCATTAAGACCATTCAACTCAAGTAATGAGGAGGTGTACTTAGCTGATTACATGCAAAGGATGCTGACTAAAAGAGATGTTATTGATGCCACTCTTCCCAGGAGGGTTCACAGGGAAGCTGCACCCATCTTGGCCAAACCAGGGGACCTGGTCCTTATTAAAGCTATCAAGAAGAAGAATTGGACTGATGCTCCTTGGCATGGACCGTGCAAAGTCATCTTGGCGACACCAACAACCGTCAAAGTCGAAGGACGTGATTCTTGGGTGCATTTGACACATTGCAAACTTAACCTCACTCAAAACCCTCAGCAAGAGACTGTTTAATACACATTGCAAATTTTATCCCACTAAAAATCCTCAGCAAGTGACCGTTTAACTTTCTCTATACAAGTGTCAGCTGACGGTGCCCTTGTGGTTCCCAGTAACAGCTTGTATAGCGAAGTAACTGTTTATCATGCAGAGGCAAAATGCAAGAGAAAGAGGTCGGCAGCTGAAGGGTGCAAATGGTATTGTTGCCTTTTTCATCCTTATCATTCTCGTGGCAACACTTTTATTTTGGTTATTCTTAGTTGTTCCGCTACCTACCCACCATAGAACAGATACATTACACACACACACCATGAATGACTGGAAGCTCCAGGTCATCATGATCATGTTTATGCTGGCAATGTCTGGTGGAGATATGCTAATTACACAGCCAAATCAGCTAACCGCTCAAATTGTTATGTTTGTTCCTTAATGCCACTATGAGCTGGACAAAGCTCTGTCATAGCTAAGATAATGGAGCTACCACAAGTTGTCTGTTTTTTACAAGAGGCCATGTACAGAGATAACACAGCAAACATTATTTTGAATCACACTTGTCACACCACTTATCACTCCACTGATCAGAAACACGACGCTCCTTACTCTGTGAGGGCAAGGTTAATTTCATCAGGGAACTTCTCCTTTTGTTTAAAGGGAAGTGGTGATGTATCTCTTGACAGCTTACCTCTAAGTGTGCAATGGTGTACAGTGTGTCTCACTCCTGTGCTGCTACCTGCTTGACCAAGGAAGTGGGCAAGTGTTGTCCTGAAGATCCTCTTTGTCATTCTGGAACTGTCACCCTGCAAGAGCTCTGTAGTGCTGCCTTTTGTAACTCTCACACATTTGGCACACACATGGTGACAGGGGGATGGTGGTTATGTGGCCATCAGGCGTACTCACACCTGCCCATGAAGTGGGGAGGAATTTGTGCCCCCGTTTATGCGACTGACCACACCCTCATTATGTTGGCAGGCCAGGTGGGCAGGGTGAAGAGAGAGGCCTTTTTCACCACAGGATGCCACCTTTGCGCCTCATGATGCCATTTGGGGCACAGATGTACCAGAGCAATTTAAGATAAAAAGCACTGGGTCAAAGGTCCTCCATTCACTATTTCCTTGGGTGGGAGTGAGCAAGAACACGTTATGGATTGAAACACTTAATTATAGGTTACAATCATTTGTGAATTTTTCCTTATCTGCTTTGTCAGGTGAGAGGGAAGAAATGACGGCTATGAGGCTTATGATGACACAAAATAGAATGGTTCTTGATCAATTAACTGCCGCCTGTGGGGGCGTGTGTACTATTGTAGGTGATTATTGTTGTACTTATATCCCTGAAAATGATGCAGATGGTCATATTATTGCTTTGGCCATACGCAACCTCACTGCCTTGCAGGCTGCTGTGGCCAGGGATAATATCACTGCTGCACAGAATTGGTTAAGTTGGTTATTCTCTTCATGGAGAAGTCTCACCATGAATTTGTTAGTGATCTTTGTAGTGATAATTTTGTTTTGTTTTTTTCCTGTGTCATTCCCTGCATCAGTAGTATGATGATGAGGCTTGTTCATGTAAAAGTGATGTATCATGATGCAATTGCCGGGGATGATGGAAAAGTAGTACCAACCCAAGGTGTCTCTCCATGACTCAAAGTACAGAGTAAAGGTATGACTGACATGCAGAAAACCGAGAGGAGATGCATGATCACGATATGAAGTTAAAATGTACTATTTGCAAACACATTTTTGAAGTTTTGAAATATTGCTTTCATTTTTGTTTTGGGTTTTCATTTCATTTTGCTTTCATCACATTACACTTATGTAATCACATCTCATCACACCACTAATCATAACATTCTCACTATACAAAGTTTTATTGTTATGGTTGCTGGGTTTTTTTGTTTTGTTTTTTTTATTTCTTTTGTTTCATCAATTACACTTTTAGACATTAAGATACTAACACCCATACATTTAAGCTGCTAACACACACACACACACACACACACACACACACACACACACACACACACACACACATATATATATATATATATATATATATATATATATATATACTACCGTTCAAAAGTTTGGGGTCACTTAGAAATTTCCTTATTGTTGAAAGAAAAGCACTGTTTTTTTCAATGAAGATAACTTTAAACTAATCAGAAATACACTCTATACATTGCTAATGTGGTAAATGACTATTCTAGCTGTAAATGTCTGGTTTTTGGTGCAATATCTACATAAGTGTATAGAGGCCCATTTCCAGCAACTATCACTCCAGTGTTCTAATGGTACAATGTGTTTGCTCATTGCGTCAGAAGGCTAATGGATGATTAGAAAACCCTTGTGCAATCATGTTAGCACAGCTGAAAACAGTTTAGCTGGTTAGAGAAGCTATAAAACTGACCTTCCTTTGAGCAGGTTGAGTATCTGGAGCATCACATTTGTGGGGTCGATTAAAATGCTCAAAATGGCCAGAAAAAGAGAACTTTCATGTGAAACTTAACAGTCTACTCTTGTTCTTAGAAATGAAGGCTATTCCATGCAAGAAATTGCCAAGAAACTGAAGATTTCCTACAACGGTGTGTACTACTCCCTTCAGAGAACAGCACAAACAGTCTCTAACCAGAGTAGAAAGAGAAGTGGGAGGCCCTGCTGCACAACTGAGCAAGAAGATAAGTACATTAGAGTCTCTAGTTTGAGAAATAGACGCCTCACAGGTCCTCAACTGGCAGCTTCATTAAATAGTACCCGCAAAACGCCAGTGTCAACATCTACAGTGAAGAGGCGACTCCGGGATGCTGGCCTTCAGGGCAGAGTGGCAAAGAAAAAGCCATATCTGAGACTGGCCAATAAAAGAAAAAGATTAATATGGGCAAAAGAACACAGACATTGGACAGAGGAAGATTGGAAAAAAGTGTTATGGACGGACGAATCGAAGTCTGAGGTGTTTGGATCACACAGAAGAACATTTGTGAGATGCAGAACAACTGAAAAGATGCTGGAAGAGTGCCTGACGCCATCTGTCAAGCAAGCTGGAGGTAACGTGATGGTCTGGGGTTGCTTTGGTGCTGGTAAGGTGGGAGATTTGTTCAGGGTAAAAGGGATTTTGAATAAGGAAGGCAATCACTCCATTTTGCAACGCCATGCCATACCCTGTGGACAGTGCTTGATTGGAGCCAATTTCATCCTACAACAGGACAATGACCTCCAAATTGTGCAAGAACTATTTAGAGAAGAAGCAGGCAGCTGGTATTCTATCTGTAATGGAGTGGCCAGCGCAGTCACCAGATCTAAACCCCATTGAGCTGTTGTGGGAGCAGCTTGACCGTATGGTACGCAAGAAGTGCCCATCCAGGCAATCCAACTTGTGGGAGGGGTTTCTAGAAGCGTGTGGTGAAATTTCTCCAGATTACCTCAACAAATTAGCTAGAATGCCAAAGGTCTGCAATGCTGTAATTGCTGCAAATGGAGGATTCTTTGACGAAAGCAAAGTTTGAAGAAAAAAATTATTATTTCAAATACAAATCATTATTTCTAACCTTGTCAATGTCTTGATTATATTTTCTAATGATTTTACAACTCATGGTGGTAAATAAAAGTGTGACTTTTCATGGAAAACAAAATTGTCTGGGTGACCCAAACTTTTGAACGATAGTGTATATATACATTAAGATACTAACACCCACACACTTAAGCTGCTAACACACACCTATATATGTTTATATATATATATATATATATATATATATATATATATATATATATATATATATATACAGTATATACAGTGGGGCAAAAAATATTTAGTCAGCCACCAATTGTGCAAGTTCTCCCACTTAAAAGATGAGAGAGCTCTCCAATTTTCATCATAGGTATACCTCAACTATGAGACAAAATGAGGAAAAAAAAATCCAGAAAATCACATTGAAGGATTTTTAATGAATTAATTGGTAAATTCCTCGGTAAAATAAGTATTTGGTCAATAACAAAAGTTCATCTCAATACTTTGTTATATACCCTTTGTTGGCAATGACAGAGGTCAAACGTTTTCTGTAAGTCTTCACAAGGTTTTCACACACTGTTGCTGGTATTTTGGCCCATTCCTCCATGCAGATCTCAAAATCAAATCAAATCAAACTTTATTGTCATATTGCTGTACATACAACTGTAGTGCAGGCAAGATGAAATTGTGTTTCTCTCGGCATCCATATAAATAGAAGCAGCATGATTTAAGACACACTCACACATAGCTTCACCGAGGGGAGGGAGACTCCAATTACCCTCTCAGCCCCCTTGACTATCCTCTGCAGGGCTTTTTTGTCTGACATACTGCAGCTGGAGTACCATGTAGCAATGCAGTATGTCAGAACACTCTCCACCACACCTCTGTAGAAGGTCCTGAGGATGCAGATGGAGAGAGAGGCCTGTTTGAGTTTCCTCAAGAAGTGCAGTCTCTGCTGAGCCCGCTTCCTGATCCCCAAGGAATTCTTGCTCCAGGTCAGGGGTCCTGCGAGATCTGCACTCCGAGGAACTTGATGTTCTCCACTCTCTCCACTAAACGGCCGCCGATGCTGAGGGGGACGTGCTCAGGCTGTGACCGCCGGAAGTCAATAATCATCTCCTTTGTTTTGTCCACGTTGAGCACCAGATTGTTCTCCTTGCACCAGCCCTCCAGGTCTCTCACTTCTTCCCTGTGCATTGATTCCTCATCCCTCTGAATAAGTCCCACCACCATGGTGTCGTCTGCAAACTTAATAATCTGGTTCCCCTCGTGTCTGGATACACAGTCATGTATTAGAAGTGTAAACAACAGTGGACTGAGTACACAGCCTTGAGGGGATCTGGTGCTCAGCGTGACAGAGTTGGAGATGTTGTTTCCAACCCGGACAGACTGAGGTCTCTCAGTCAGGAAATCCAGGATCCAGAGACATGTGGCGGTGTTCAGACCGAGAAGGAGTAATTTCTCCATCAGTCTCTGGGGAATAATGGTGTTGAATGCTGAACTGAAATCAATGTACAGGAGTCTGGCGTAGGTGTCTTTCTGGTCCAGGTGGGTGATGACAGAGTGTAGGGTGGTGACTATAGCATCCTCCGTGGAGCGGTTTGAACGATATGCAAACTGGAGCGGGTCGTGTGATGCAGGGAGGCAGGCTGTAATGAGTGGTTTGACAAGCCGTTTAAAACACTTCATCACAACTGGTGTCAGTGCAACAGGACGATAGTCATTCAGACAGGACACCACTGGTTTCTTTGCCACCGGTACAATGATAGAGGTCTTGAAGCATCTGGGAACGATGGCCTGACTCAGGGAGATGTTATAAATGTCAGTCAGGACATCCGCCAACTCGCTCGCGCAGTCTCGGAGCACACGTCCCGGGATGTTGTCTGGACCTGCAGCTTTACGTGGGTTAACTCTGGTTAGGGTCCTCCGTGTGTCCGCTGTGTTGATGGTAAAAGCTGGTCCGGCTGATGGTGAGGGTGGGCCAGCCCTCCCTCAGATTGTCGAGTTTGATGCTTCAAAATGTGCAAAGAAGTCGTTAAGCCTGTCTGGAAGCGAAGCGTCGTCATCATCGACCCCCTGCCTAGACTTATAGCCCGTCAGTGTCCGAACTCCCTGCCACATCTGCTTGGTGTTCCGAGTGTCACAGAGGTGTCCCTGGATTTTCTCCGCATAGGCGCGCTTTGCCGTCTTAATTCCCTTTGAGAGCACAGACCTGGCTGAGCGGAGGGCGATCCTGTCCTTCGCTCTGAAGGCTGCATCCCTGGCTGTAAGCAGCGAGCGCACCTCTGCAGTCATCCAGGGCTTATGGTTATCCCGCATAGTGATGGTCTTCACTGTAGTTACATCTTCTGTGCACTTCGCAATGTAGCTGGTGACCGTTTCAGTATACTCCTCCACATCTGTCTTGTTTTCCTGGGAGGCTACTATTTTGAAGACCTCCTAGTCTGTGTGCAGAAAACAGTCTTTCAGTGCAGAGGTTGCACTCTCTGGCCAAATTCTGATTTGTTTCACTGCTGGCCTGCTGCGCTTCAATAAAGGTTTGTAGGCAGGCAGCAGCATCACTGATATGTGGTCAGAAAGGCTGAGATGGGGGCGGGGTATAGCCTTATATGCATCTGTGCTTGTGTACACTAAGTCCAACATATTCTCTCCTCTGGTCTTAAAGTCTACACATTGTTTAAACTTGGGGAGCACAGTCTTTAAGCTGGTGTGGTTAAAATCCCCCGCAACCACCACAAAACTGTCCGGGTGTGAAGTTTGGATTTCACTAATCGCATTGTGCAGTTCCCCAAGTGCCTTCTTAGCATTAGCATTAGCGTTAGCGCTCGGTGCTATGTAAACAGCCGCTACAAACACGTTGCTGAATTCCCTCAGCAAATAATACGGCCGACAATTTACAATAAGGAACTCCGCAACGGAGAGCAGTGTTTAGACACTAACGTGGCATTAACGCACCAGTTCTTGTTAACATAGATGCATAGCCCACCCCCCCCGGCTCTTACCGGAGCTCGCCGTTTCCCTGTCGGCACGGAACATCACCATATCTTCCAGTTGAATGGTCTTGTCAGGAATGTTGTCGTGGAGCCATGTCTCCGTGAACGCAACCACACAGCAGTCCCTCCACTCTCTCCGGGTTTCTCTCAGCAGACGCAGCTCGTCCAGCTTGTTTTCGAGGGAGCGGACGTTAGAGAGAAGGAGCGACGGTACCGCTGGTCTGGAGGGGTTAGCCTTTAGCCTAGCATGGATCCCGGCCCTTTTTCCTCACTTTTGCTTGCGTTCGCTCCGCTTACGCCTCCTCCTCTCTCGGGTAGCTTCCAGCGGGGACTCCGCCAGAATTCCATGCTGGCGTAGAATGTCCAAATCACAACCGATCGCCGCGATTCTTGCAGCATGCAGTACCTTGATGTTTAATAAGGTCTCACGGTTGTAAGTTTTACAGAATGTACGTCCGGGATGATCAAAACACTCAAAACTCTCACACTCGCTGATGCCAAGAGGGGCCGCTGCATCCATGCGCGCTGCTGCCATCTTATCAAAGCAGTAATGTTTTGGGGCTGTCGCTGGGCAACACGGACTTTCAACTCCTTCCAAAGATTTTCTATGGGGTTGAGATCTGGAGACTGGCTAGACCACTCCAGGACCTTGAAGTGCTTCTTACGAAGCCACTCCTTCGTTGCCCGGGCGATGTGTTTGGGATCATAGTCATGCTGAAAGACCCAGCCACATTTCATCTTCAATACCCTTGCTGGTGGAAGGAGGTTTTCATTCAAAATCTCACGATACATGGCCCCATTCATTCTTTCCTTTACACGGATCAGTCGTCCTGGTCCCTTTGCAGAAAAACAGCCCCAAAGCATGATGTTTCCACCCCCATGCTTCACAGTAGGTATGGTGTTCTTTCTCCTCCAAACACAACAAGTTGAGTTTTTACCAAAAAGTTCTATTTTGGTTTCATCTGACATTCTCCCAATCCTCTTCTGGATCATCCAAATGCTCTCTAGCAAACTTCAGACGGGCCTGGACATGTACTGGCTTAAGCAGGGGGACATGTCTGGCACTGCAGGATTTGAGTCCCTGGCGGCGTAGTGTGTTACTGATGGTAGGCTTTGTTACTTTGGTCCCAGCTCTCTGCAGGTCATTCACTAGGTCCCCCCGTGTGGTTCTGGGATTTTTGCTCATCGTTCTCGTGATCATTTTGACCCCACGGGGTGAGATCTTGCATGGAGTCCCAGATCAAGGGAGATTATCAGTGGTCTTGTATGTCTTCCATTTTCTAATAATTGCTCCCACAGTTGATTTCTTCACACCAAGCTGCTTACCTATTGCAGATTCAGTCTTCCCAGCCTGGTGCAAGTCTACAATTTTGTTTCTGGTGTCCTTTGACAGCTCTTTGGTCTTGGCCATAGTGGAGTTTGGAGTCTGATTGTTTGAGGTTGTGGACAGGTGTCTTTTATACTGATAACGAGTTCAAACAGGTGCCATTAATACAGGTAACAAGTGGAGGACAGAGGAGCCTCTTAAAGAAGTTGTTACAGGTCTGTGAGAGCCAGAAATCTTGCTTGTTTGTAGCTGACCAAATATTTATTTTACCGAGGAATTTACCAATTAATTCATTAAAAATCCTTCAATGTGATTTTCAGGATTTTTTTTTTCTCATTTTGTCTCTCATAGTATACCTATGATGAAAATTGGAGAGCTCTCTCATCTTTTAAGTGGGAGAACTTGCACAATTGGTGGCTGACTAAATACTTTTTTGCCCCACTGTATATATACAGTATATATGTATGTGTATACAGTATGTGTGGTGGCGGAGTGGTTAGCACTGCGGCAGCACAGCAACTCACCCTTGGCCGGGGGATCCTGGGTTCAATCCCAGCCCCCGACCAACAGTGATCTGTGTGGAGTTTGCATGTTCTCCCCGTGTCTGCGTGGGTTTACTCCAGGATTTCTCTGGTTTCCTCCCACATGCCAAAAACATGCATGTTAGGTTAATTGCCATCAAACTGGGGATTCTAAATTGTCCTTAGGTATGACTGTGAGAGTGAATGGTTGTCTGTCTCTCTCTGTTGGCCCTGCGATGGACTGGCGATCTGTCCAGGGTGCACCCTGCCTCTCACCCAAAGATGCTGGGATAGGCTCCAGCCCCCCGCGACCCGAAAAGGATTAAGCGGAAGAAGATGGATGGATGGATTATATATATATATATATACACTCACCGGCCACTTTATTAGGTACACCTGTCCAACTGCTCGTTAACACTTAATTTCTAATCAGCCAATCACATGGCGGCAACTCAGTGCATTTAGGCATGTAGACATGGTCAAGACAATCTCCTGCAGTTCAAACCGAGCATCAGTATGGGGAAGAAAGGTGATTTGAGTGACTTTGAACGTGGCATGGTTGTTGGTGCCAGAAGGGCTGGTCTGAGTATTTCAGAAACTGCTGATCTACTGGGATTTTCACGCACAACCATCTCTAGGGTTTACAGAGAATGGTCCGAAAAAGAAAAAATATCCAGTGAGCGGCAGTTCTGTGGGCGGAAATGCCTTGTTGATGCCAGAGGTCAGAGGAGAATGGCCAGACTGGTTCGAGCTGATAGAAAGGCAACAGTGACTCAAATAACCACCCGTTACAACCAAGGTAGGCAGAAGAGCATCTCTGAACGCACAGTACGTCGAACTTTGAGGCAGATGGGCTACAGCAGCAGAAGACCACGCCGGGTGCCACTCCTTTCAGCTAAGAACAGGAAACTGAGGCTACAATTTGCACAAGCTCATCGAAATTGGACAATAGAAGATTGGAAAAACGTTGCCTGGTCTGATGAGTCTCGATTTCTGCTGCGACATTCGGATGGTAGGGTCAGAATTTGGCATCAACAACATGAAAGCATGGATCCATCCTGCCTTGTATCAATGGTTCAGGCTGGTGGTGGTGGTGTAATGGTGTGGGGAATATTTTCTTGGCACTCTTTGGGCCCCTTGGTACCAATTGAGCATCGTTGCAACGCTACAGCCTACCTGAGTATTGTTGCTGACCATGTCCATCCCTTTATGACCACAATGTACCCAACTTCTGATGGCTACTTTCAGCAGGATAATGTGCCATGTCATAAAGCTGGAATCATCTCAGACTGGTTTCTTGAACATGACAATGAGTTCACTGTACTCAAATGGCCTCCACAGTCACCAGATCTCAATCCAATAGAGCATCTTTGGGATGTGGTGGAACGGGAGATTCGCATCATGGATGTGCAGCCGACAAATCTGCGCCAACTGTGTGATGCCATCATGTCAATATGGACCAAACTCTGTGAGGAATGCTTCCAGCACCTTGTTCAATCTATGCCACGAAGAATTGAGGCAGTTCTGAAGGCAAAAGGGGGTCCAACCCGTTACTAGCATGGTGTACCTAATAAAGTGGCCGGTGAGTGTATATATATCCTTAAATCCATGTTATCCTTTTCATCACATTTTTATTTAATCTTGTTTGGTTTCAATGATTTCTTTTCTTTATTGAACAAAAGACCTGTTGTTCCATACTCCCCTGGAGATGAAATGTTAAAGTGGCGCCTGGGTGAGCAGCAGGGTCGATGGCCAACTTTCCCCACCGAAAAGCTAGTTAGGATCTTTTGCAACAAAAATGCTCTTGCATAAAACGCACTGGAACTTAGCAACACTGCCTGGTGGGGTTTTAGAGGCCATAACAGTTCATCTCTGATGCTTTTATAAGCATCAAGGGGGGAATGAATAATTCTATATTATTCTAGATTTCTATGTCTGCTTTGGTATACTTGTGCGTTTTATATTGTTCATATGTGATTATTGTGTCATATGCCCCAGGTTCTGTGTGTGTGTGTCTAGATCAGCAATTGTAATGACACAGCTGTTCTACTGATACCTTTTGTTTTGCATTCATTGTGTTTAGTCCTGTGTGACAGAGATGTACTGGCTCCCTGTTTCCTGGGAGAAAGATAAGAACTATACACCCTGTCTTGCCAGATGTACTCAAGGACAGTCTCTCTGTCTCCCTATGGATAACACAGTTTTAAAAGTTTTGGACAATGGATGATTGGGTTAGAAGAATGCATGAAGTGGACTTGGGGCTACTTCTGTTCTTCTCCTGGCCAGAATAAATCTTCTCATAACTCAAAATCCTGCCTGCTGAATTTTCTGACTCAGACTCATTTCAATACAGATTTTTTTTTTTCTAACATGGGCACTGAGCCCCTGTACTGCTCTATGTTGAGAGAGACCTAAGATGGCTGGTTTTCCCCACTTATAGGCTGGTGTGATGACATCACCAGCCAGCTGTGTCATCACGCTGCAACCTGTTATAAATCCCTTTATAACAGACTACTATATATATCCACCTGAGATTTGTTGCTGTAGATGGAATTGCCTTTTTACTGTTCTGTCCTCACTGTATAGGGTGACTACAGCTATGCAGACAGATGACTCTGACAAGTGACAGACGTTTGTGTTCTTTATTCAGACGTTTGCTTCAAAAGCCAACACAGTAAAACTGAAAGAAAATAAAGATACTTGACTCTTAACTGAACACTCAAATCACAAAGCTGGATTAATATCAACTTAAATGTGTCACAAAACATTTCAAGATGAAATAAAAGTACTGTACAATAACGTTGAAAATGGGTTACTGCATTAACAATACAGCTGCACCACTCAACACCACATGAGCAACAGCTAAAAATAACAAATGCTCAAACTATCAAAATATTCATGAGTAAAGTTTCTAGGTCATGTTAAAGATTTACTCACAGGCAGTGCTTTCCATAAAGAACAAGAAGGATGGATATGGATTTAATCACAAACGTGAGAACTCCTGCAGCTGACTGTGACCATCATGGCCGAACATGTGGAACTTACTTCCTGTTTCCTGTCGCCATTTTCACTGAACATTGACGCACAAATAATAGCACCATCTGCTGGCAAGGAGAAATTCCTGCCAGCACAGACACTGTGGTGTGGACAGAGCTTGAGGAGCCAGTACACTCCCAGAGTACGGATGGCAGCCAAATTGGTCAGAGATGGCATTAGCCAACCAAAATTTGCCTACTGCTCACCAAATCAAAAGTTGATTTTAATTTACTCTGACATTGCATGCTAGTATTGTCATCATTCCATGGCAAAGTAGGTAGTAGCATACTAATCATTTCTGCAGTTGTTATTGGGAACAAAATCAGTGGTTGAATAACATAACTGGTCCTGAAGTTGGTTGATTATTCATTCATTCTTTATCAGACTCACAGATGCATTTGATCCAAAGATGTATTTCTAAATAAAAATAAATACTATATGTTACTTAGAAATTATAATTGTGCTAGAACGTGTTTTTTGTGTTCTTTGGCAGTGATTTAAACAGAGCATTTGTTAAAAAAGAACATGTGTTGTTCACCTGTTTTTAAACAACACTACCCTAATATAGTGGACTAAAGCCGACCCTGTCCTGGAAATCTGGTCTTCATACAGTGGTGAGCAAAAAATTAGCAACCTCACTTATTCTTTAATTGAAAAGATATAAATGCAGTCTCTTTGAGAAATTGAAAAATGCATCCTACATAATAAACTAAATACGTTTTTTTTTTAAATCACCAAAATATGCTATTTGCCAAAATGTTACCAAATTTTTGACTACAACTTTGTGACATAGTAAATTGAAGAACAACTAGTTGTTCCAAGGTCAGTTAATCACAACAGAGATCTGGCTTATTAGTAAATCATCCAAGATGGTTGCTCCTGTGTGCCAAAGTCTTATGTACTATGATGAGCAAATCTGTGATGGGATGACTAAGAGAATCAGCCTGTTTTCTATCTATCTATCTTTGCATGCTGGAAATGGAGAGTATACCCTTGGTGCATGTCTCCAGACCATGTGATGAAACCAACTCTCCTAACCAGGGAAACCATATCAGTAAAAATTTCCACATACAGTACACAGTTTAAGAAATGAGGATGGTCCTCACTTCCTATTTTTGTTACATTCCAAAATACAGCAAGTACAGAATACAATGATCAGCTCAATGCAACAATAGGGGGCATGCATATGATGTCACCGCACAGAACTCATGGCAGTTAAAAAACACCAAATGCAAAAAAAATGAGTGGGAGCATTAGGGTGTATGCAGTAGAACACACACACACACACAGACACACAAAAACACCCACAGTATTCAGTCACAGTAGTACACAGAGCACTTGTTTGCATTGTGGAGAGCTAATCTCATCATTCCATCTGTATTAACTGGCAATAAATTAAATAAGTATTTAAAGGCTCTGAATCAGTTCTTCACTTACCATGTGCTCCTTGGTCTTTACCGCACACATCACGACAGTCAAGTAAATGGTGTGGCATTAACATCTAACGTTAAACAAAGGTATTCTGTGCACTGCTGTGACTAAATATTTTGTGATTTTTATGTTTTGCTGCATACAGAATAAAGCTGTCACACGTGATTGCTACTCAGTGCTGTGTTGCTATGGTAACTGTCCTATAACTGCCAAGAATTTTGCTCCAATGCATCCCGTCTATAATCAGAACAATAATTAAACAAGCACTTTTGTTAAATCACAAACTCAACAGAGAACATATAGGTCAGTGTTTTTCAACCAGGGTTCCCTAGAACCCATGGATTTTGTGAGGGAACACTTTTGTCAAAATAACAGGTTTTAGAACTTCTGTTGTTTTGGATTGAAATTTCAATAGAGGGCACATGGTTTGTCCAGCTAATCCCTCCCACAGTTTTCAAGCTAGGACATTTTCAAGTCACACAGTGTTTGTACATGTATTAAAGATGTGCATATTACAAGGACTTTGAATTAGGATCATTTTTGTGAAAATTTTAAGTTTTTAGAAGTTTTGTCATTTTTTGAAATAAATTTCAATAGCGGCTACATGGTTTGTCCATCAAAATCCTACCAGTTTTCAAGCTGTGATTAGTCCATTTTGTCTTCTACACATTTCCTGATTCTACTCCCTGCTTTCTCTGGTCCTTCACAGCCGCGCGACTTTCAAAAGGAGGTGGTTAAACAACTGCCCATATTCAAAGGAATATTGAAGAAGTTAGCATTTATAGAGCATTTGTATAACTTGTCTTAACTCCACTAACTACAAAGATTGTCAAACGACGGTGACAGGTGTCAGATCCTGAATGGGGTCCCCTGTTTTTTAATATATTTTTTATCTGTGGTGCAGCCAAGAAAAAAAACACATTTTACTGTGCATTTCTCTTAATGTCTGTATAAGGCTATCTCAGCACAGAGTGTAGACCTATCTTATAGGAATGCGCACACAGCCATATAGATTAACTCAGAGTCCATTTACCCAGTTGAAAACCACATTTGTAGTACAGATAATCTCGATCCAGAATGTCTGGGTTAGTGAAGTCAGAAAACTGAAAGACGCCCTGGGCATGTTGATAAGGCCTTTGTTCTTATTTGTCCCTATTTAATAAAACACACAAACACAAATCACCCCACACATCGGCAGAAACCAATTTTGGCAACGCAACAACATTGATGTGATGTGGGTGCATAAATCTTTCAAATTTTTAAATGAGTTTTGTCATTTTTTTGAATGCAATTTCAAGAGAGGGTATGTGGTTTGTCCAACTAACTCCTACAGTTTTCAAGCTGGGACTTTTTTAACCTCACAGTGTTTATTATTTTTTGTTTTTCTTATTTCAGACAAGGATGAAAAGGAGATGGTTTAACTTTACTTTGACATGTTTTGACTGGTGTCTGCAGTCTTCCACAGAAGTGTCAGCTGATCACTGTGACGTGTCGTATATCAGCTGTTTTTCATAGGCGTGGCCAGCCCAGCAGAACCGTCACATCTAGGAAAAACAGCTGATAAACAACACATCACAGCGATCAGCAGACGCTTCTGAGGAAGACTGTAGATGGCAGTCGAAACATGTCAAGGTAAAATTAAATCATCTCCTTTTCATCCTTGTCTGAAATAAGAAAAACAAAAAACTAATAATTGAAACATAAGACAAAATGAACCTACTCAAACTTCACACAATGTTTATAAACATGTGTACTACATTTTGAAAATGGTCCCACACAGTTTTTGCCACAATTTTTTTTTTTTTTTTTAACATGTTCAAAAAAATTTTGCAAATGTATTAGTTTATTTAGTGGCTGGTTTTAAGGAAAACCTGCAGAGTCTTGGCCCTCCATGGCACATGACTGGACACCCTTGGTCTAGCCCCTTTTACACATCTGTCACTTGCCAATAATCAGTCAGCAACCAAATGTGTCCTATTTTTGAACATGCACCATGGTAGAAGTGAAAACACAAATCTGAATAGGTCGGACCCTAATATTCTGCTGAAATGTTAGAATTAAATGCTATTACCTTGAACATATAAATGTAAGTGATACATATTGGACTGTCATTTCACATACTGTATCTGTCATTGGTACAGCCAATTAACAATTTTAAAAAAAACTTGAAGGAACAACTAACGAGAGCAAAAAGTCAGGCAGACATCATATATTAAAAACAGTCCAGTTTGAATTTGGTACAGCCTGAGCTCAATGTTTTGGGGTTTTTTTCAGTTTTATACCTGTAACCAGATGATGAGCTTCCTGTGTCACAGAGTATCAGTGTTTCACGTTTACCCCAGTGTAGCTCACTTGATGTGATTTTTGGAGATTCCCTTCAGCAAAATCCTTACCATATTTATCACATGATTATGTTTTAACTTTACTGTGGATGAGTGTATGGTTTTTTAAGTAACTCATCCGAGTAAAGCCCTTCCCACATATAATACACACAAACTGTTTCACACTGTTGTGGGTGAGCTTATGTCTTCTTAATGTAGTGTGATCAGAAAAGGCATTTCCACACTGATCACACACAAATGGTTTAAGTCCAGTGTGGAGGAGTTCATGCGTTCTCAAGTTACCCTTCTGAGTAAAGGCCTTCCCACACTGACCACACACAAACTGTTTAACTCCAGTGTGGATGAACTGATGTATTTTTAAGCCACTCATCCGAGTATAGGCCTTCCCACACTGATCACACACAAACTGTTTAGCTCCAGTGTGAGTGAGTTCATGGCTTCTTAAGTGACACATCAGCGCAAAGGCCCTCCCACACTGATGACACACAAAGCTTTTGATTCCATGGTAGATATCTTGATGTCTTTTTAATTTACCTTTATGAGTAAAGGCCTTCCCACACTGACCACACCCAAACTGTTTAACTCCAGTGTGGAGGAACCGATGTGTTTTTAAGCTACTCATCCGAGTAAAGGCATTCCCACACTGATCACACACAAACTGTTTAGCTCCAGTGTGGGTGCGTTCATGGCTTCTTAAGTGAGACATCTGAGCAAAGGCCCTCCCACACTGATCACACACAAAGCTTTTGATTCCAGTGTGGATACCTTGATGTCTTTTTAATTTACCTTTATGAGTAAAAGAATTCCCACACTGACCACACACAAACTGTTTAACTCCAGAATGGATGACTTCATGTGTTCTTAAAGAACACAGATGACGAAAAGCCTTCTCACACTGACCACACTGAAATGGTTTAACTCCAGTATGGATGAGTTCATGTGTTCTTAAAGTACTCCTCTGACGAAAGGCCTTCCCACACTGACCACATTCAAAGGGTTTGTGGATGAGTTTATGAGTTTCTAAGTGATCCACCTGTGTGAAACCTCTCCCACATTCTTCACAAAATAATGATTTAACCCCAGTATGACGTTTTCTTTGTCTTCCGTTTCCTCTCTTGTCTCTGTTTGATTTAGCCTTGCTGGCTGTTGTTAAAGGCTCTTCATCCTCCTGTAGCTCCTGAGGTTTCACTCCATTTTTCCTTTTATGTCCCTTTTCAACAAAGACAGACAGAAACAGAAATAATGAATAAATATGTCTGTATATGAAGGCCAAAACAGCCAAAGTCAGAAATGAAGCAAGAAATATTTAGACACAACAATGATATTATACACGATTATAGTCTTTATAGAATGTGATAATGTGTACTTTTCAATCCTTTTTTAATTTTCTCCTAATTTTACTTTTGTATTATATTAATTTTTTTCCAGTCTAAGAAGTGAAATGAAGAAGTGGTAACAGATTATCTTCTAGAAAACAGGTTATGTGAAAACTGAGTATGTTAACTCAGAGATGAGGGGAAACAGAGTTATCTATTCCAGAAAAAGAGAAGAGACATACTCAGTGACAATTATCATAGTAATGTCCTCTGCGAACATAACCTGCTTGCTTTCAAGTTTTCTTTAAGAATACCATTTCTGCTAATCTCCTTCCAACTGAAGCAAGTTGGCAGACATGAGTTGTCCACATTTTCTTATAGCAGAATTATTGCTCAATGAAACACACACACACACACACGATTTTGGTCTTCCTCCTTTTCTGCAAGATCAAATGCAAAGTTAGGACCTGTAATATTGTTACAATAGTAACAATTTTACCTGTGACAGTGCACCCACCTCAACTCACAACCCAATAAGTTCTAGGTCTGCCGTCCCTATAATTTGCTGACTGAAGTACATAATTTCCTAATAGATTTTAGCCATCTTTTTAGCTATTGCATACTGTATATAATTCATTTATTGGTAAATGGTAAAACATAAATTCTACAGGCCTAGATGAAGAATTAGCCTAGTAGTTACTGATAATATGAGTGTGTCAAATTGTGCTGTAGAAGTTGATGACTCCTGCTCCTGGTGATGGTCAGCAATGCTGGATGTGAAAATTGATAACACACCATTACAATTTTTTTTTTTGTAAGTTGTCTGTTTTTTCAATTGATTTAAGAGAATATTGCACCACTGAATCCGAAAATGACATCCGTTTCTCTCAATCAGGTGCTAAGTAAAAACCTGTACTTACTTAGTACTTAGTACTGTGCATGTCCTTACTTTTATATAAACATAAGTACATGTAAATTGAATGTTACGTCATCATTGTTCAAAATTCAGAGAATTTCAAGACATAAAAAAGGATTTTGCATCACATAAAAACTAAAGACAAAAACTAAAGACATGATTATTGACTTTAGGAGGAAAACTCCCAGGCACAAAGTCACCGTACTAAAAGGCCAGACCACCGAATGTGTACAATCCTACAAATATCTTGGGACGATTATTGATAGCAATTTAAACTTTGAAGAGAACTGTGAAAGGGTGTGCAAAAAGGGTCAGCAACATTTGCATTGCTTGAGAAAACGTGCACGCTTCCAAATTGACCGAACCATAATGACAATGTTTTATCGGGCTTTTATTGAATCTGTTTTATCCTTTTCTTTAGTGTCATGGTTTGGTCAGATAAAACTGAAACAGAGGAAACCCTTGGATCAGGTAGTTAGATGGTCCAGTCATTTGCTTGGTGAGTCACAGCTGAGCCTGACATCCCTGTACACCAGACAAGTACAGAGGATGGCTACCTCCATTTTAAATGATGACTCCCACCCTTTGCACTGCAACTTTCAGCTTCTTCCCTCAAGACGGAGGTTTGCTGTCCCAAAAAGTAAAACCCAGCGCTACAAAAACAGCTTTGTCCCTGCTGCTGTCAAAGAGTTGAACAAGTTGTAACAACATATTGCACATAATTTAGGTACCAATTTATTAACTCCATTGTATATTTACTTATTTTTGTAGGATGTTATTTGGGTTCTAAATATTTTATTGGGTTTTTAACCTCTTTGACTAGTCTAACTTTTTAATATGACCCTTCTCTCTTACCTCTGGTTTTTCTCTCATCTCTTTGTCTTTATACCCTGATTGATGGAGCCTTGAGTATTTTTATCATGTTTATAGTCAGCTTCATGTGTGCCTGTGTTTGTGTCTATGTTGAATGTAATTGTGGCTTGTAAATATGGATGTCACCAGACTGCAGAACAAGTCTACCTACGGGTACAAATAAAGTAACCTGAACCTGGACATAAAGCGAAAATACCCGTACATGTAAACAAAAACGTATAAGACAACATGTGGCCATAATTCAAAAAGTTGACCTGATTGAGCAAAACCAATGTGATTTTTGGATTCAGCACATCAAAATTGTCCTAAATCAGCTAAAAAAAACTTAGACAATAAATTTGGAGTTGACCAGAGTAATTAATTATTCTCATCACTTCAAAGTAGGGCTGGACAATATACCTAAAAAAGTATTGCAATAT
Source organism: Pholidichthys leucotaenia (assembly GCA_020510985.1). Classification (NCBI taxonomy): domain Eukaryota; kingdom Metazoa; phylum Chordata; class Actinopteri; order Cichliformes; family Pholidichthyidae; genus Pholidichthys; species Pholidichthys leucotaenia. The sequence continues at coordinate 134,737,560 of CM035841.1, read as the reverse complement.
AATTTGTCTGTATCATGATACATGATACATATTGTGATATGTATTTTGTGTACTGAATGTCCTTTAAAATTTGGTTTTACTTACATTTCAATCAGAAATATATAGATCAATTTCACTTATGAAAAAGCTGGATAATAAAATAAAATGAAAACTTATTTCAGAAAAAATTCTCCACAATATCTAACTGAGCAAAGTGTCTTTTTTTCTTTAACAGAACTCACATCAAGTTTATCCACTTGCTCTTATTTTGTAGGGTTGCTAGACCAGATAGTTACTCTTATTTTGAAAGTTTGTTTGCCAAGTCAGCTTGATTTTACAAAACCTGCAGAATTCATGCTGGAAATGTTTATCTTTGTCTTGTTCTTTGTAATCATTTTTCTGCTGATCTGGACAATGATCCAGTTTTATTTTGTAATGTTGGAAGGGAAGTTTTGTTGGTCCATTTTAAAGGTTTTGGTGGATAGATGACAGGTCTTCATAAACAGACATTATTCTGGATGTTTTTACAAATATTTTAAATCCACAATAATTCACACTTTCTATCAGTATGCTAGCTAATATTGTTTAGACACATTTTTAAAAGAAGACAATCATGTCCATATTTCCTGCACTTGTCTTGACAGGTCTCTTGAAAATGAGACCCCGTGTCTCAATGGGGTTACTTGCATAAAAAAAGAATAGAATAGGATAGAACAGGCTTTATTGTCATTGTACAGCTGTACAGCACAGCAAAATTGTGGGTGCTCCACCAGGCTACTGTGCAATAAAGTAAATGAGAAGAATTTGAAATAAAACAGTTACAGAACATACGATTAACCATACAACTGAGGTAAAGGTAAAAGTAAAAATAATCAATAGCCCATTGGTATATCCACAGGTATGGTAATGGCTTTGCGGATGGAACTATGTATATAGAAGTGCAGAGTGCAGAACACAGAGTAAAATGGCCCAAGGATTATGGAAAATATGTACACTAGTGATTTCACGGATGGATCAATATACATGAAAGTGAGGAGTGCAACGACAGGTGAGTTATAGTGATAATTAAAAGGTCCTCAGTTCTGTGCATCTGAGTGTTCGGAGGAAGGGGGGTGGGGCCTCTGACTGTTTGCAGCTTGGATGGCCCAGGGGAAGAAACTGTTAGTCAGTCTGGAGATGTGGGACCTGAGCAGTCTGAACCGTCATCCAGAGGGAACCAGGTCAAACAGGTGGTGGGTGGGATGTGAGGGGTCTCTGTGATGGCCTTGATCCTTCTGAGACAGGAGGCTCTGGAGATGTCTTCCAGGGAGGGCAGAGGGTTGCCGATAATTTTTCGGTGGTGTTGATGACCCTCTCCACAGCGTTCCTGCTGTCGGCCGTGGAGTCGGCGTATCACATACCCAGACAATAGGTGAGCACGCTCTCCACTGAGCAGCGATAGAAGGCCAGCAGCAGCTTCTGGTCCAGGTTGCGCTTCCTCAGGACATGGAGGAAGTGCAGCCGCTCCTGGGCTTTCTTCACCAGGGCCTTGGTATTGACAGTCCAGGAGAGGTCAGAGGAAATGTGGGTGCCCAGGAACCTGAAGGTGGGGACATTTTCCACAAAATCACCATTGGGGGGGGGGGGGGGGGGCTCTGTTCTTCCTGGAGTCCAGAATGAGTTCTTTTGTTTTTTTGGACATTCAGTTCCAGGTTGTTTGCTTGGCATCACAGGAGCAGATTCTCTACCTACGCACTGGATGCCTTCTCATCGTCGTCAGTGATGAGCCCAATCAAGGTGGTGTCGTCCGCGTATTTCATGATGACGGTGGTTGGGTGGGTTGGAATACAGTCAAAGGTGTACAGGGAGTACAGTAGAGGGCTTAGCACGCAGCCTTGGGGGGAGCTGGTGCTGACGGATAGTGTGGAGGAGTGGTGGGGGCCAAGTCTGACTGTTTGTGGGCGACTGGTGAGAAAGTGCTTTATCCAGGAGCAGGTGGGGGGGGGGGGATCTGAAGGAGGTGCATTTAGTTGATCAGGATGTCCAGGATGATGGTGTTAAAAGCTGAGCTGTAGTCCACGAAGAGCATCCTCATGTAGCTTCTTGGGTTCTCCAGGTGGCTCAGCACTCTGTGGAGAGTGGAGGCGATGGCATCTTCCAGTTCTCCCTGTAGGCGAACTGATGGGGGTCGAAGGACGGAGCATTTATGCTGGACAAGGGACCAGTGGGTCTCAGCGCTGTTCTCCGATAAAAGTCGATTCACGTTGAGCAGAAATGATGGGTGCCAACAATGCTGGAGATGTCAAGGAGAGCACTATACAGCAGCTACTTTTGTCACCAAACGAGTCTTTGGTGGTGGTGGTGTTACAGTCTGGGCAGGTGTGTCTAGTCAATACACAACTGCCCTACACCTTGTGAATGGTACAGTGACAAGCCAATACTACCTGAATAACATGATTAATCCAGTCATTGTGCCAATACATGAACAACACAGGCTTAATTTCATCTTCACGGACGACAATGCTCCAACTCATCAAGGTTGCATCATTAGGGAACAGCTGCTAGAGGCTGGGGTACCTCAAATGGAGTGGCCTGCACTTTCTCCAGACCTGAAACCCATAGAAAACTTATGGGATCAGCTGAGTCGCAGTGGAGAGGCTCGTAACCCTGCACCCCACAACCTCAACGGCCTGAGAGAGAGAGAGAGAGAGAGAGAGAGAGAGAGAGAGAGAGAGAGAGAGAGAGAGAGAGAGAGAGAGAGAGAGAGAGAGAGAGAGAGAGAGAGAGAGAGAGCCTTACGCTATGACATGGCAGGACATGCCCTCGGTTGGCGATGCTCTGCTGAGTCCTTCTGGGCCACGAACTCTCCATCCTGCTTTGCTGCAGTGGCTCCCTGAGTGATACCTGATGAGGATGCAGGATAAATTTGGCTTCTTCCCTCTCTCACCTGGTGCTGGTTGTGGTCACGGTGATGTGTCACTGTTGTCAGCGATGGGACACGCGCCGGGTTGTCTTCATTCACTGGGGTCCCCTTTCACCACAAACTCCCTCTCCTGCAGCATCATGGCAGCTGTTTGCAGCCCGTCCTGGGCAAGGATCAGAGGCGAGTCCGGTCTGTGCTCTCTCTACATGCTGTGTTCGCTCTCTGTGCTCTGTTCTCTCTCCATGCTGCATTCTCCAGCTGTACCCATGTCTGTGAAATCATACTCTCCGTCCTGTGATGAGGCTGCGGCTTGCAAACACTGGTGCTGCGTGGGGACCAGCTCCGGGACCCACGTGGCTGTGGACTGGGGCTCTTGTGGCTGCTCTGGTTCTGTTTGGTGTGCGGTGTGAGGCAGGAAGTGGTTGCGTCCACATTTGAGTGCAATGGACCTGGACAGTTGTCGGTCCGCATGGGGTCTGTGATGGAGAGGCCTAGTGCACAGAACAAATCCCACCCCATAACGTTATCGCCCCGGCGTGTCACCTGGAACCGAGGAACGCTGGGAATGTTCTGCGGCTGTATTGCACTGCAAAGGCGATGTTTCTGCTGGTCTCAGGGCATCCGTTGTCCAGCAGTTCCACTGCTTCAGGTCGCCGGGAATCAGCCTTCTAACCGTGGCCTCATTTACTAGGGACCTTAAGGCAGCAGTGGCCATCATCATTGACATACTGACGCCGTCCAGCTTCACTACACACTGCAATCCTGACCAGTTCTCGGGGCCCACAATGTTGACGCCATCCATGTCAGAAATGGGGTCGACGGGCTGAGCAACTGGGGCTACCGTCTGTGCCAGCATAGCTGACTGTGGGGAATATGGGCCGGGGCCCATGAACTGCAATGCTAACTGAGCAGCCTTTTCTCGCTCTAGCTGGAACGCTATCGCCAGTGCTTCAGCTAGCGTTAGGCCATCCGGCGCCATGAACAATTTCAACCGCAGATTCAAATTTGCAGCGTTCTCCACCAACTTGTCACGCACAATCTCCAAGTGTCGAAATTTACATACACTGGTCAAAGTACGGAGGTCGGTGACAAACTGCTGGACCGACTCACCCGCTCGCTGTTGGCGCTGGCCAAACCTGGCTCGTCTAGCTGCCAAACTCTCCGGCTGGGGTGCCTGACATGCGCTTCTCTTCAGGAAAAGCGTTGAGTTTCCTTCGGAAGGCCAATTTTTCTCCTTGTTGCCATTTGTTGTCTGGAAAGCAGGGCAGCGGGGGCAGGAGTTGTGTTGACTTTGAACTTTATTACGGGACAAGAATGAGTACACGTGTTGCAGTGTATGCTAACAAACAAGCTAATGCTATGCTATGCAGGGTGTGATTGTTGAGCACCAAAGAGGACAGCTCCCACCAACAGTTCCCTTAAATAGGCACGGCCCTGACGTCACTCGTGCGTTTGACATCATGTCTGTGCTGCCTATATGTTAGCATTGGGGAATACCTAACACTGTATTTCTCACCTGCATATTGCAGGACAAAGAAATGACTTTTTGGAGAAATATCCCCAACACCAACTGTGAAATACAGGGATGTCAGTCAACATGTTGAGGGAGTGCTTTGCTGTAGGAGGGACTCTGAATTTAAAGTGAAATAATCTCTCTGTAAACAACTGTTGGAAACAGTTTTTGTGCCAAGAGGTCCTCATAGGCTTTCTAAACTATAGTTTGTCAACGGGAAATAAAACAAGTTTTAATGTCTTCAACTGTGAGTTTAGTCATCAATAAACTCCATCTCCTTACAGTTCCAGAGTGATGAGGGAAAAAAAAAGGGATGCAGTTGTCCATTGCCTCATTGAATACTTTTGGGAACATCAAGAGGAAATCTTCCAAGACTGCCAGGTATGTTTTCATAGGTTAAGCTCACATTGTTTCTTCTCTTCTCTCTCCACATCTCTCGTCATCTTTCTCACCTCTCCTCTCCCCTCCTCTTTCATCATCTCTCCTCCTCTTTCCTCTCTCTGTTTCCGGCGGCCAAAGGAGGAGGGTGGAAATAGGGAACTCCGTGGCTTGTTTGGACTTTTTTTCGGTTTTCTACTGCTGGCCGCTTTTCCAGTTTTTGTTTTTTTGGGTGGAGGATGGCGGCCTTGGGAAAGCCACCTCCATCTATCCACCAGGGGGTGAGGATCGTTCCCCCGGACAGCGCTGTTACTGTGGAGGAGGTCCTGGAGACTGTGGCTGAGCAGGTGGGCCCTGACGTGGTCTGCTTTGCTTCCCGAATGAATAGAGCTGTGGTTGTGTTTCTGGTGGCTGAAGACGATGTCCACACCCTGACTGTAAGCGGTGTGGTTATCGGGGAAACGTATGTACAGGTGTCCCCCTTATCTGTCCCATCAACGAGAATCACCGTCTCAGGTGTTCCACCTTTCATCACTGATGAGCAGTTGGCGACGGAGCTCCGCAGATTTGGGAAGTCTGCGGGCCCGTTTACGACTCTGCCTTTGGGATGCAAGGCCACCAAGTTCAAACATGTGAAATCACTCAGGCGACAGGTGTTCATGTTTCTCGACTCGCCCACTCAGACTCTGGAAGTCTCCTTCAGGGTCAAGCATGGGGACGGATCTTATATGGTGTATGCGAGCTCGGGACAGATGAAGTGTTTTGAATGTGGAGACGTGGGCCATAAACGGTTCACTTGTCCGTACAGGCAGCGGTCGGAGGGGCCTGATGGGGCCGCGGATGGTGCCAGCAGTGAGCCCTCCGCTCACGCCGCAGCTGTGGACGGCGGCGCAGCCTCCGTTCCCGCTGCCCCTGCTCCGGAGCCTGCCGCTGTGTCTGTGGGCGGCCCAGCTTGCAGCCGGGAGCGTTGATGGCGATGGCTCCACAAGGGTCACTGATGGTGCGTCACAATCATCTCGCTGTGTGACGTCAACGGCTGGGCCACCGGCAGCTGCTCCCGCTTCGGAGGAGGGTACGGAGCACCGACCTGATGGTGCGTCACACTCATCTCGCTGTGTGACATCAGCGGCTGTGCCTCCGCCAGCTGCTGCCGCTTCGGTGGAGGGGACGGAGCACCGACCTGATGGTGCGTCAGAATCTCGCTGTGTGACATCAGCGGCTGTGCTTCCGGAGGCTGCTACCGTTACACAGCGGGGGATGGAACAGCGACAGTCAGCTGCTGAGGGTGGCATCCAGGAAAATGTGGCCCATGATGAATCCACTGGCCCGGGAGAACCAAGCAGTCAGCTGAGTTGTGCTGCTGAGGAAATGGAATCTGATAACGACGCTGTGTCTCATACTGGGTCTATTGAGGCAAAATGCAGTACAAACACGAGTTTGTACTCACTGGATGAAATCAATGCTTTTCTGGATGAAACCTATAACAAAGCCATTAGGGTCGCCGACTACTTCAGTGACACTGATAAATTCATTAAGTCTGTTGATGTGCTAAGAAGGCAGGTTGGTCTGGACCTCCTGGAAGAAGGGAAACGTTATCGCCTCAAGAAACACTTGACGGCCCTGCGTAAAGCAGCAGGGGGAACGCCGGTCAAGCGCGCCCAACAGGAGGAATGAATGGCGGTCGTTCCTCTACCTGTTTCCCACATTTTTGGGATATTGTTTGAACAGACTTGTATATGACATTTAATTGAGTAATTGACTGTCACAGAACTGGATCTTTGACTAGGTGGGCTGCAAGAAATGCTCTGTGTGGTGTGGGGGGGGGGGGAACATTTCAGTTTACACTTTTTCCAATGTGACACACTTAGTGGAATGATGTTGGTGTGCTTACTTTTTTTTGAAGTGTGCAATAAAGGCTTATTTTAAAGGTCTTTCCTCTCCCCTCTCCTCATCTCCATCAACCTCTCCTCTCTCTACCCTCTCATCTTTCTTCTCTTTATTCCTCATCACGCCTCTCTTCCATCCTCCTTCCTTCTCCTCCTCATCTCTCTCCTCTCTAACCTCTCATCTTTCCTTTCCTCTTTCCTCATCTCCTCCTCATCTTTCCTCTCCTCTTTCCTATGTCCACCTTTCCTGCCCTTTCCGTAAGTCCAGCTGTAGGAGAGTGGCAGGAGGGAGAGGATCACCTGCTGTCCTTCAGAACTCCTCGTCTGGGCAAGTTCCAGTTTGTAGGGAAGAAGACGGTGTATCACATCTGTGTGAAGGTTCTGAATCTGCGTTCTCTGACGGAGGTGAAAGAGTCGAAGTGGGCGGGGTTTTTGGGGCCGGTATTCTCCCCGAAAGGCAGCTGGCGGTCCATGTACAAGCTCCCTATTGAGAAACGGACAGCCGATCTCCAGTGGAGGATTGTATATGGGGCAATAGCTACGAATAAATACAGAGCACACCTGGATCCTAATGTGAGGAAGGAATGTTTGTTTGGTTCCCAAGTTGAGACCCTGGAGCATTTGTTTGTTAAATGTTTTCGTTTATCTGGCCTTTTTGATCTTTTGAAAGTTTGGTTTCATAATTTTGGTGAATGTTTTTCTTTTGGTTTGTTTATTTACGGTCCAAAGTATAAAGTGGCAAAGAAGTCTGTGCACACTTTGATAAACTTCCTATCTGGTACTGCTAAACTTGCCATCTGGCTGACAAGAAAAAATCGGACTGTTAACACTGGCAGTGTGGATCCTGTGTTTGTTTTCAAGGCCTTGTTAAAAGTCAGACTCCAGGTGGAGTATTCTTACTATAAAATGGTGGACAATTTGGAGGTATTCACCAATAGATGGACTGTAGGGAATATTTTGTGTTCTGTGGGAGAGGGGGATGAGTTACGTTTGTACTTTTGAAATGTGAGACACTTGGTGGGATGATGGTATCATGGTGATCTCACATTTTTGGATTGTACAATAAAAGGATTTTTTAAACCTCAAACCTCTCATCCTCTCTCCTCATGTGCAGTACTATCTCTGCTGCCTAAGGAAGGGGACTTGGCCTTGCTTCAGAACTGGAGGCCTGTGGCTCTTCTTTGCACGGACTACAAGGTGCTTTCTAAAGCCCTGTCAAATAGACTGAAAAATGTATTGGATTTAATCATAGATAGAGATCAAACATATTGTATTCCTGACCGGACCATTATGGACAATATTTTTCTCGTACGTGATGTTTTTCATCTCAGTAAATGTTATGATTTAGAGTTCGGTATTATGTCTTTGGACCAAGAAAAGGCTTTTGATAGGGTTGACCATTCTTATTTGTTTTCCACACTGAAGGGGTTTGGTTTTGGCAATATGTTTTTGAGGTGGGTCAATCTGTTATATACTGGAGCTGAGTGTTTGGTAAAGATGGGGGCAGGGCTGAGTCGGCCAATCCCTGTACGTCGGGGAATAAGGCAGAGTTGTCCAATCTCAGGTCAACTGTATAGCTTGACTATTGAGCCTTTGCTGTGCAGGTTGCGCACTCAGCTGGGTGGTTTGATTCTGCCGGGGCCCTCCAGTAGTTGTCGTCCAATCGTCTTGTCTGCTTATGCGGATGACATCACCATTTTCATCACATCCCACAGGGATGTACAGCGTCTGGTGGACACTTTATCTATTTATGAAAAAGCATCTTCTGCACGGGTAAACTGGGCCAAGAGTGAGGGTTTATTGGTGGGGCAGTGGTCACATCAGGACAGCCGGTCTCAAAGTGTTGGGGGTATTTTTGGGTTCTGAGGACTTTGAACGCAAGAACTGGGAGGGAATTAAGGAGAAGGTGTGTGCTCGCTTTTCTAAATGGAAATGGTTGCTACCACAGCTGTCATATAGGGGAAGGGTTCTGGTTGCCAATAATCTGGTCGCTTCGGCTCTTTGGCATAGGCTTATTGCTTTGACACCGCCCAGGAGCCTGGTTGAGGAGGTTCAGAAGATCATCGTGGATTTCTTTTGGTCTGGTCAACATTGGGTTCGTGCGGCTGTTCTCTACCTGCCTGTTGCCGAGGGAGGACAGGGCCTGGTGGACATACAGTCCAAGATCGCCTGTTTTAGGCTTCAGACTGCGCAACGGCTCCTTTATGGATGTGGCCCCTGCTGGATGGACACTGCAAAACTGCTCCTGAGGAGGGTTGGCCGCTTGGGCTATGATAAGCAGCTTTTCCTCGTGAAGTCCGGGGAGGTGGACCTTACTGGACTTTCTGCTTTTTATACATCTGTCTTGCATGCATGGCAAGTCTTCACCGTGGCCCGCATTCCTGAGGAGACACCGGGCATGTGGCTGTTCGAGGAACCACTGTTTTTCAATCAATTCATGGACACTCAAGTGCTGCAATCTGTTAGTCTGCGAACTTGTTAAAGGGAGGCAGGCTGTACCAAGCTTGGTCATCTTATAAAGATGTCAACCACGTCGATAGAAACGCTGGGGCGGAGTGCCAACATTACATCTGTCAGACTGGTGCATAGGGTGGTGAAGGAAGTGTGTGCTGCCCTGCCACGCCCGCTTAGAGCATTTGCGGAAAACCATACTCTTTCCACTCAATGGGATGAGGACACTGTGTCCAACTTTCCTGCCCTTTCCGTAAGTCCAGCTGTGGGAGAGTGGCAGGAGGGAGAGGATCACCTGCTGTCCTTCAGAACTCCTCGTCTGGGCAAGTTCCAGTTTGTAGGGAAGAAGATGGTGTATCACATCTGTGTGAAAGTTCTGAATCTGCGCTCTCTGACGGAGGTGAAAGAGTCGAAGTGGGCGGGGTTTTTGGCACCGGTATTCTCCCCGAAAGGCAGCTGGCGGTCCATGTACAAGCTCCCTGTTGAGAAATGGACGGCAGATCTCCAGTGGAGGATTGTACATGGGGCAATAGCTACGAATAAATACAGAGCACACCTGGATCCTAATGTGGGGGAGGAATGTTTGTTTTGTTCCCAAGTTGAGACCTTGGAGCATTTGTTTGTTCAATGTTTTCGTTTGTCTGGCCTTTTTGATCTTCTGAAAGTGTGGTTTCATAATTTGGGTGAATGTTTCTCTTTTGGTTTGTTTATTTACGGTCCAAAGTATAAAGTGGCAAAGAAGTCTGTGCACACTTTGATGAACTTCCTATCTGGTACTGCTAAACTTGCCAGCTGGCTGACAAGAAAAAATCGGACTACTAACACTGGCAATGTGGATCCTGTGTTTGTTTTCAAGGACTTGTTAAAAGTCAGACTCCAGGTGGAGTACTCTTACTATAAAATGGTGGACAATTTGGAGGTATTCACCAATAGATGGAATGTAGGGAATATTTTGTGTTCTGTGGGAGAGGGGGATGAGTTATGTTTGCACTTTTGTAATGTGAGACACGTGGTGGGATGATGGTATTGGTGATCTTACATTTTTGAATTGTACAATAAAGGGATTTTTTAAACCTCAAAACTCTTTCCTCTTTCCTCATCTCTCATCCTCTCTCACCATCTCTTTCCTCTCCTCTAATCTTTCCTCCTCCCTGCTAACCTCTTTCCTCTCATCTCTCCTCTTAATCTCTCATCTCTCTTCATCTCTCCTCTCCCCTTCTCTCTGTCCCCTCTCCTCTGTCTCTTCTCCAGATGGGTTAGATTGTTAAATGGTGCATTGTGGGACACAGTGGTGGACCAATTGCCTTGATTAAAATCCTGTTTGTGCTGAAATAAATGTCTTGACAAAGAAAACTTTGTTTTGGAATGGCATGTTGTTAGCATAGTATGTAAAGTAAAAATGCATATGCATTTTCTTTTTTTTTTTTATGAGGAGGATGACCTTGAGGGCCCCATGGACCAAACCGTGAAAGTGCTGGTGATCCATAATCCCATGGCTAATGAGAATAAAGCAGAAGTGACAATTGCGATTGACAGCAACCAAGTGCTGAGCAGGTGTGGAAACCGAACCAATGCATGTATGCTGTTGATGGGAGTGATCTATGCCCTCAACCTCGAGTATCCCAAGATGCTCGAGAACACCTTTGAGGTATTTCAGAAACTTTTTCTGGAGCTTGATGGAGCAAAGATGCTCAGAAAGGGCCAAAGTCTCAAAAGCAAGCTAATGGATTGAACTGTTGTTTTCATTTCACACAATGTTTGTACAGAATTTGAAGGTGTGTATATTACAGGGATTTTGAGTTTGGATAATTTCTGTGAAAATTACAGGTTTTTGGCCTGACTTTTTATGCAAGGCCATTTCAAAACAGGATTTGTTAACTCCTCATACAGTTTTGTAAAAAGGGTTGTCAGGATTTGTTGCATTAAAAAAGTTGACCTGACCTCAGCCCTGTCTCCTGTGTCTAAATATCAATTTTCACATCTAATCTTTCTGGAATAAGTAATGGTTAATTAGTCATATTAATTAATTATTAATAATAATTGTTAAGTAAATAAGCCCACTAACAACTGAGTTAATATTACCCAGTTTTTATAGGTAATTTGCTGTTAAACTAGTGCATTGCCAATAGAACGCAAGTATTCCTGTCTGAAATAGGTATCCCAATTAGGCTTTACAGGCCCAAATGTAGGCTGTGTTTGAAAGTGGAATACAAAGAGGTGTAGCCTATATGTAGGCCAGGGCTATTCAATTACAAAATCAGTTGGGCCACAATTTGAAATCAAGACATGTAACTGGGCCGCACATGTTCAGCGATCTGTTGAGTGACAAATTTCAAACCAACAAATTTCTGATGTGAGCATTTACAGTTCACATCAGAAATAATCCATTATTGGAGCATGAAGGGAGAGCCAGCGCTACCGAAGACCTTATTTAAGCTCTTTGGTTGTTTCTCGTTTCTCTATCTGTATGTGGCTTGTCTCTCCGTCGTGTCAGTAGAGTGGCTTGTCTCTCCGTCGCGTCAGAGTACTATTTTCTCCGCTTTTGTTTGTTTTTATTGATTTAATTTTTAATGTTTTATCTCTGTTTGTTGTTACTAGTCTTTGTTTGCCGTTAGCTTGGTATTGGCCTCGCCTAAAAGCCCGTTCGGACGCACATGTAGGTCCGATCCCTGGCTGGGCTGCTTTTTACCGGGTTAGGCTTCCTGCTAGCCTGTTTTTAGCCTTTTAGCTGTTTTTAGCTAACTTTCAGCTAACTTGTTTTTAGCTATTTTAGCTGTTTTTGGCTAGCTGGCGAGCTATCCATCTCAGTGCCTGGAACGCCATGGCTCCTTCTCCGACATGTACCCGCTGTTTATCTCTCCTTGGTAAGGTCTCTGATTTGGAAATGAGGCTCTCCAACCTTTATAAGATTCGGGAGGCCGAAGACCACCTCGACACCATCATTCTCGGGCGAACATCGGCTCCGGCTACCGACTCGCAGCTGGCAGAGACGGGTACTTACTTGGGTAAGCTCTGTGCTTCTCCATCCACCTCTACCCCTGCTCCAGCCTCTGCAGACGTCCATGACCACAGCAATAAACACTGGTTTTGTCTCGGGGCTAAACCCAAAGCCTCGGTTGGTCCCTCTAATCCTCAATGCACACCCTGGACCTTGGTTTGACCAGCTAACAACCATCGTCGATCGACCAGAATGGGCCGCGCCTCTTCTCTTCCCGTGTCCTTGGAAAACAGATTCGATATCCTTTCACTGGAGGATTTTCCCCACCTGGACGCTGGCCGTCCGCCCATGGACGCCCCTCGTCCTCCCTCCTCTCCTTCAGCGGCGGCTCATGTCCACAAACCCCGGATAAAGACCACCCTGGGTGTGTCAAATTACACACCAGCTCCAGATAGAAGAGAGTGCATCACCCCGCCTTCGCAACAATAACATCAACCTCTACAAGATTACTCTCCTCGTCAGAATCCACCGACAAACCCCCCCCAGATGACGCTGATAACTGGTGACTCGATCGTGAGAAACGTCAGAAGCAGGTACTGCATCACTCGATTTTTTCCCGGGGCTAGAGTCTCTGACATTGAGGCTCTTATCCCTGACCTGCTAAATGAATTCCCCCACGTACAAACTGTCGTGCATGTGGGATGCAATAACATCCCAGATGAAGCATCGGAGATTTTAAAAAGTAACTTCAGGAACCTTCTGTCCACTCTTATGAACTGTGGCAGACGTGCGCTCATCTCTGGGCCTTTGGCACCTCTCAGACGAGGCTGCAATCGTTTTAGCAGAACTCTCAGTCTTAATTCTTGGCTGTGTTTTACTTGTCCTATTTTTAACATTGGTTTTGTTGACAATTTTAACTTATTTTGGAATTGCCCATCACTTATGAGGCCTGATGGCATCCACCCAAATAGACTTGGTGCACGTGTTTTAAGAGACAATCTATTCTATTCCATTCTGTGTTTTTTGGTACAGTGACTGGGACTTGGTATGTTTACTCGCTCTGAAGCTTCTGGGTTTGCCAAACTGCCCTTTTTTGGTTCTGTTCCCACTTCTTGTATCCATCCCATTAATTCAGGTGGTCTTTACTGTTTGGATCAGCCTTTGATTTATAATCCTACAGAGATTGTGTCTGTCTGCCGTTGCCCTAAATATTGTAACCCAGGACAAATACAACACAACTTGAAAAACACACGCACTTCTGCAGCATCTCCTCATCCACCACCTTTCAACTTTGCCCCTGTCTCCTTCCTTAGAGAACCTTTTTCTGCTCCCTCTAAAGTTAATAAAAAGTTAATAAAAATAGAATGTAAACATCCCAAACTGATTAAACAAAATGTTGGTAACATTCAAATCCAGCCTCAAGTCCCTAAAATTAATAAATTGGCCTCTGTTCCTCCCCAAAATTTAAAAATTAAATGTGGTCTATTAAACATTAGGTCTCTGTCTTCTAAGTCTCTTCTGGTTCATGATCTATTAATCGATCATCAGATCGATCTACTATCCCTCACAGAGACCTGGCTCGGGCTTGATGATTATGTTGGTCTGAATGAATCAACTCCCTCTAGGTATTTAAACTGTCATAACCCCAGAGGTTCTGGTCGTGGTGGTGGAGTGGCAGCAATTTTCCATTCTAAATTACTAGTTAATGTTAAGCAAAAATTATGTTTTAATTCCTTTGAAGGTTCGGTCCTCAATGTGGGGCTTGTTGGCAATCTTGGCTTGAACCCAATTCTCTTTGCCATAGTTTATCGTCCTCCCTCAGCCTATTCAGAGTTTCTATTGGAATTTGCCGAATTTTTAGCTGATTTAGTGCTGAAATCTGATAGAATAACTATTGTAGGGGACTTTAATATACATGTTGATGTAGAGAGTGACTGTCTTAATAAGGCATTCAATTCAATTTTAGACTCAATGGGGTTTTCCCAGAAATTAAAAAATTCTACCCATCATTTCCACCATACATTTTACCTTTTTTTGACTTATGGTATAGATATCGAAAATCTGGTAGTGTCTCTTCATAATCCCGTACTGTTTGACCATTGTCTGTTAATTTTTGATTTCATTATCTCTGATCACTTGTTTCCTAAAAAAAAATACTACTACAGCAGATGTCTTTCTGATGACGTTGTTGCCAAGTTTTTGCAGATTGTCTCCTCTATGCCATGGGGGTGCGGTGGCGCAGTGGTTAGCACTGCACCAGCACAGCAACTCACCCTTGGCCATGGGATCCCTGGTTCGATCCCAGCCCCTGGCCAACAGTGATCTGTGTGGAGTTTGCATGTTCTCCCCGTATCTGCATGGGTTTACTCCGGGATTTCTCCGGTTTCCTCCCACAGGCCAAAAACATGCAGGTTATGTTAATTGGAGACTCTAAAGTGGCCCTAGGTGTGAATGTGTGTGTGAATGGTTAAGGGATAGCGCCGTACCGTGGCTGCTTCATCCATCCAGGTGGATGCCCTCAATTTCCCCTCTGGGGATCAATAAAGTATACAAAATCAAAAATAAATAAATAAATAAACAAAAACAAAACAACAGAAATAAAAGATCGGAGAGTCTGCTCCATTCGTGATTAATAGCATGGTTGACAGTGTTACTGCCTCTCTGCATCGGACTCTAGATTTGGTAGCCCCTTTAAAAAAGAAAAAGTCTAACCAGAGATTTCTAACCCCTTGGTTTAACTCAGAAACTCGTGGCTTAAAACAGAAAACTCGTCAATTGGAAAGGAAATGGCGTTCAACTAATTCAGATGAATTCTACTTAGCGTGGAGAAATCATTTCTTAATCTATAAAAAATCTCTTAGAAAAGCTAGATCAAGCTATTATTCTGCATTAATAGAAGCAAACAAGAATAACCCCAGGTTTCTCTTCAACACTATAGCCAGGGATGAGAATGGGGTATGGGAAAAAAAGAGGAAACTAAGCCGCGGGTCTTGGGGGACGCAGGCCCCCAAGCCGGATCCAAGGCGGAGCTTTGGTCGGGGGTCTGGGGGCAGAAGCTAATGAAATCTGGTGTTTTAGAATGCTCAAATGTGGTCTTATATTTAAAGTTAGAAGTAAGTACAAATGCATTTATAGTTTACCTTTTTAATCTGCTGCTGCATCACGTGTAAATTTATGATATCTGAATGGTATGTTGATGTAATAATACTAAATTATATTTTACTACTATTTAATATGTTTAGAACTGACACAGAATTACATTTACATAGCTCTAGAACAGACAAAATAATTTAACCAAGTAAAATAAATTATAAATATTAACAAAATTCCATCACCAAGTCCATCACCCATTTATTAAAATATACTGACATTCTGCAAACATTTTGATTTATTAATGTGTGCATTTGTTAGTGTTACTAGGAATATAAAAAAAGTTGCATATTAGTATATTTTAATATTTGAAAGATAACCTAAGAAAGTAAGTAAAACCTAAAAGATGTTTAATATTTTTATGCAATGACCATAAAGAAATTATGTTTACTAATAAAAGCAAAGATATCTTAGGAAAGGCAACTCATCACCACCCATGACAAAAAAAAAAAAAACCAAACTTATGCATTATGTAACTCCTCCTAGTGAAACAAAAAATGATACATTATATTCAAAATTCTTAGATTGCATTTCAAATTGTGAGAAAATATATAATAACATTTATCTATTAACAATCGATAATCAGCATTCAAATGCAATTAGTGTTTCAAAACAGGCATGATGTCACAACTTATACATGCTATTTCATAACAAATTCATTACGCGAAAATTCTCAAGTACATTACTTATAACGAGAAAAAAAATCTTACCTCGGAATGTGTCTTCCGATCACTAATTGCTGTAATCGGGGCCGAATGTGATGAACTTTGATCGACTGGCATCTGAATTTGACTGTGTCCATCGATCGTTTTGAATGCAGCATGAGCGAGTAGTTCAATCTCCTTGTAGCCACAGTTTTGAGATGTTTCTGTTTTGAACAGTGTTCAACTAAGGCAACACAACCACGAGATCCATAACTCAAGAAATCGCTGCAATAAACACACTGGGCTTTCCCTGGTACTTCGCATTTCGCTATGAAGTCGGCTATTTTTTCAACCACAACTTCGGTATTTTTACCGATCTTTACAGTCATTGACAGTTTTTTCGAGCCATTCCCAACGAAACTTGTTCCTTATCCCTTTGTCGATTTCTAAAATTCTTGGCTTTGTTGTCTTTCGTGAGTTTTAGGTTCACCATTTTCACGAAATTGGGAAAACTCAGTTGATTGAACTGTCCGCCATTTGCATTTCGCTCCGCGTGTTGGATATGACAAAGGAATAACAAAATCGTCGATTGGTTGCTGAAATAAGTATCAGCCAATCAGTGGCCTTGTTACATTACATTACTGATCTTGCTGGGTAGCGCGTTCTGCGCGGTGGATTTTAGCAGCCGATCGAAAATACGACTCGCTGCTCATAACAGACCTCACCCCCCCCCTAAAATTTTCTCCTCGAATTTAGACGATTCACAAGAATGACCCTAGACATGATCAACTCCGAGGAATTCCGCGGATCCGCGGAGGATTCTCATCCCTGTATAGCCAGGCTTACAAAGAGCCAGGACTCGGTCAATCCTCACATCCCCCCTGAGCTTTCTCGTCAGGACTTTCTGAACTTTTTCAATCTTAAAATTTTATCTATTAGAGATGAAATCAGTCAGATTCTTCCTACCGTAAACTCAAGTACATTAACTACTACAACTCCCTCAATTTATATCTGCTTAGATAAGTTTACTCCAATCGACCTCTTAGAGTTGGATAAAATAATTTCCTCATCTAAGTCTTCATCTTGCCTTTTGGACCCTATTCCTTCCAGGTTATTTAACCTCTTGCACTCCGTTGTTCCGCGGGCAGGCAAGTCTCTGCATCCTAAGGCGCACGAGGGCGCACGAGAGCGCACTCGTGCGCCCTCGTGCTCATGACGCATGATAAGGATATTGATGGTGGTGGTGTAGGTGGTGTGGCCTCCAAGCGCCACTGAAAAAAAAAGCTGCAAACACAGCCGCGAACAGATTAGTTCATCTTTTATGGGCTGCACGGTGGCGCAGTGGTTTAGCACTGTGGCAGCACAGTTTTACCCTCGGCCGGGGGACCGCGGGGATCATGAGATCGTGGGTTCGATCCCAGCCCCCGACCAACAGTGAGCTGTGTGGAGTTTGCATGTTCTCCCCGTGTTGCGCGGGTTTACTCCGGGATTTCTCCGGTTTCCTCCCGCACACCAAAACATGTAGGTTTAGGGCGCTCGCGCACGCAGCGACCAGCAGCCGGTGGCTTGTCACCAGACTGCAAACCAAGTCTACCTACGGGTACAAATAAGTAACAAAAAAAAAAAAAAAAAAATCTGATTGACCTCTCATTCGACTAATAAGAGCCTTGAATTGGGTTTCTGAAACCTTGAAGAGCCAATGAATGAAAACCTAGGAAGGAGGACCCGCCTCCCAACGCTTTGAATGCAGTGAGCCAACTGAAGCAGAGAAGTTCGTGAGCTGTTTTTTTTTTAAGGCTGGGTGAAGACTGACTGCTGGAGCGGATCAAAAAAGGACACAGGAAGAGCCCCACAGATCCAGCAGCATGGAGACCATCCACAAATGCAACCTGTGTGACAGGGAGTGCCATTCGTGGATCGGCATGTTCGGCCACAGGCGGTGCTTATTTTGTATTGGTTCCAGCAGAGTAGACGTTATGTTTTCTTCCATGGTCATAGACCGACGGAGGCTGACGACGAAGGCTGAGTGACACACACGCCTTCGCCAGTCTTTTTTTAATTACTACTGTTATTTCTTTTGAAAAATCGTTCGCCAAAAACCGCAATCATGGAAGCACAAAACCGCAATAATGGAATTATGTTTTGATCGAGTCGCGAGACCAGAACCAGAGCGGACCAGCGTCGCGTTCGTCTGACAATGAGGAAGACAAGTTCGCCAAGACTCCGCTGTGAAGAGGTAAGGTGTTATAAGCTAAATTATTCTCTATCCCTGAAAATTGTAATCCAAAATGACTTTTGACCTATCAGTAAATTACAGCTGTGCGGTTCACGAAGTCTGAAGTTCGTGCGCCGCGGTACAAGGGGTTGCTCGCAGTGTACAGGCTGTGAACGCCCCTCCCACCCCCGCTATTCTTCTGCAGCGAGGGGGGGGGGGGGAGCCACGGTGACTGCACTGCTGTCCTACATCACCACATAAGGCTAATCCGTTGTGTAGCGATGGCTGAAGTCCATCCTCTGTAGCGAGCGGGGGGGGGGGGGACAACCCCCCCCACACACACACAGTAGCGAGGGGGGGGAAGCCGCTGTGACAGCGTTGCTGTGGAAACATGCAACGAGTATAATCTGTCATGTAGCGAGGGCCGAACTCTGTCCTTGGTAGCGGTGGGGGGGGGGACGACCCCCCCCCCACACACCACACACACGGACACAGCCCTGAGTGTGACCTTTCCTTTGAGCCTAAAATGAAGCTTCTACATTGAATTATTCAAAACTTACAGACGTTTTTCCAAACTGTGCCATTTGGCACAATTTGGCACAGTTCCAAAACGCCTGGGAACAGCCTGAGAACAAAGCTGTGTAAAATATTCATTTTTTGTGATATTGTTACCAAATTTGGATCTCAGCTGGATAACACTTGGTTCTACATTTCTGTTGCATTTTCCAGCCGGATCGGACAGCTGTGTGTTATTTGCAAGCATTTGTATCCAAAAAAACACCGTGTCCAAATTTTTTTTCTTCAAGTTCAGTATGTTTAGATGACTGTAACTCAGTGGCCGGAGCACGTAGAGAGATTATGGTTTTTTTGCCAAAAAATTCAAAGTGTTTTCTTTTAAATGAGACCAACCCCATGAAGATGCTGCAAAGGGTTGAATAACAGCTTTCGATTTACTTTGGGCACGTTATTTTTTGGCGTTTTTAGGAAAATTGCCCGGAGTGCAAGGGGTTAAATACCAGGACTCTAACAGTTCACAAGTCATTGCATCACACATTCACACTGTATTATAATTGTCAGGAACAATGCATCTCCTCTCTGATATCAGCCCCCACAGTCTACAATGCATCTACTCCTTAATCCTTTAATAACCCCCACAGTCTCAAGCCTTGCATACCAAAGCTAACATCCTTGCAGCTTCCTGTAATCTCTCAGGAAGCTCTGCCTTTGTTCTGATCTGAAATGTGAGTCACAAAGCAGGTCGTGTACGTGTGTCCACCACAATATATACATACACACACATATACTGAATGTGTGTTGTGTGTGTGTGTGTGTGTGTGTGTGTGTGTGTACATACACATAATATTTCCCAAAAATGTGACAGCCCATAAGAAAAAAAATCTCCCCATTGAGAAATTTATTGTTCTTAATTTTCTGCTCCGTGTGTAATCATTCTCCAGGATTTATTGGTTCAGCTTCCATTGTGGGGAATCAAACAGCGCTGATGTGGTATCAAAAAGTAAATGACATTTAACGGGATTTTATGTTATTTTAATGGAGAGAGTTGTAACAGTCAAAATATAATCACCCCTCATTTTATTATTTATATGACGATACACTAAATAGTTTTTTTTTTAAATTCCACAGTTTAATTTCGGACTTAGTGTTGGCGTCTATAGCATTATTTTATTATTTTTTTTAAATGAATGAATGAATGAATGAACAGGGGAAAAGCGTATGCAGAAGTAACTACATAGGAATATAAAATGAAAATAAAAACTGAAACGTATGCCCAAGGGAAATGTGTTCACTCCAGAAGCAGGTCCAGAATGGCAGGAAGCCGTCACAAATGCTGATCTCTATATGAGTGTCGCCTAACGCTGATGTCAACTGACCTGCACTGAATATTTCACCGATTTTTCAAAAAGTCTGCTAAAGTTGGTCCAAATGCTATAGTGTGAACCCATCTTCAAATTAGGCTGACTTAGGTAAACTCTGCATAACTTAGCCCAGCGCTCAAGAACTTTTACAAACTAAGCACATCTTTCACCAATGTGTATTTCCAAATGTTGGCAAATTTTCAGCAGGCTGAAAATTTTCAGAGAACACAACTTTTGTCAGCATTTGCCAACAAAGACCAGCAATCATTAACTTTTGCCAGCAGAGCCAGATGTTTGCCAAAACGCCAGTAAAAGTCAGTCCAAACGTTGTAGTGTGAATCCACCTTTAGCAACGTTACTCCAAAATTTATGAATGGATTTTGATTAAATTTTCAAGAAAGGTGTGTAATGGTATGGGGAACAGATGATTACATTTTTGTGGTGATCCAAATCACCACCTGGATCCAGGAATTTTTAAGAAAAATCAGTATCAACTTGGTTAAATTTTACTTTTGCTGGTACACCACAATTTCTGTAGCTCAGTCACCTAATATTATTTATTTATTTCAATAAATCTTATAGAAGGAAACTTGAATTAGTATTTTTCGTCAATATCAAATGCAGAAATGTTGCATTTAGAAAACTGTTGCATTTCTGACAATGTCATTTGTGGGAAATAAGCTGCTTGCCGGAGGTCTGCACTCTCCGAGTGCTTTTCTAGTTGTTTTTGCTGCTGTTTCTCTGTCGTCTAGCAGCATCACGCAAAAACTCAGATGGATTTGGATGACATTTTCCCCAGTAGCCCTTGGCCCAAAGATGAACTCATTACATTTGGATGTGATCCGTGAGTGCATACCTCCGACAAGGCCCTATCTCGCAATGGACGGACAAAGGGGCGGAGGGGAGGACAAAGGGAGGGAGGGAGCCTTGGCGGAGGTGTGCGCTCTCTGAGTGCCCTCTAGTTTGTTGCTGCTTCTTCTTCTTTTGGCTGCTCCCTTTAGGGGTCACCACAACGGATCATCTACCTCCATCCTCACCCTATCCCTTCCATCTTCCTCTATAACACCAACCCTCTCCATGTCCTCCTTCACTACATCCATGAATCTTCTCTGTGGTCTTCCTCTTTTTCCTCCTGCCTGGCAGCTCCATCTTCAATATCCTTTGTCCAATATATCCCCTGTGCCTTCTCTGCACATGTTTGTCACTTATTTATTGCTACCAGTGTTAATTTCATTAAAACAATTTATTTGACTAAAACTAGACTAAAACCATTGATAATGAATAGCCCAAAATAAAACTATGACTAACTATGACTAAAGGTGCGTTTGGACCAAATGCGAACAGGCAAATTTTTTGCGTGGCACGATTACATTTTCATGCAAGATAAACATGCGAATAGACGTGAATTCACCATCTGAGTGAGTTGCAGACGGGCGGAGTTGCCTTTGTGCGTGTTCAACCTGTGGCGGAAACCCCCAAAGCACCATCATACTTAGGTTTACGTTATCCGACGGGGGTCTCACCTGAAAAAATTGCCCCTGCCGCCAAAATTTCACCTGGATGACAGGTGTTTACACTGCTAACCTTGTTAGGATGTCCGCAGCAGGAGTCCGTGAGTAAATGACTCCGACATTCTGATTCAGCTGCAGAGCTCCCGGTCCATCTGTCTATAGGTGAGTGGCAGTCTCATTTTTAAACTAGTTTACTCTCAATGTTGATACCCTTACTCCAGTGATGGTAGACTCTCAAGGTCATTACTAGCTAGCGCAATCCCTTGGACACAAATGTGCATTTTTGCATGTCTTCTGCATGTTTACATTAACTTTACATGTATTTGCGCCACACGAAAAATTTGCTTTGGGTTTGGTCTGAACACACACTGAGACTAACACTCAATCTCAACTGAAATTAGGTGTCAGTACAAACATGTAAAAATTGTAATTTTAGTGAAATTTCTACCTTTAGTTGATAAAATAATTTTAGTTGATGAAATTAACACTGGTTACTACTGTATTTGCTCTATTGGTCAAGACAGACTTCCACTTTGCAACAATAAAGCTCATCTCATTCCTTTCTTCCAGATTTAATCAGGTCTAAGTTTGGGCTTGCTGTACATCTGGAAAAAAGGTTTGGGCAAAGGTGTAGAATAAAATTTAAATGGTAAATGGTATTCACTTATATAGCACTTTTTCTCATCTCTAGATGACCAAAGCGCTTTACAGATCCTGCTATCCACCCATTCACACACTGATGGCAGCGGAGCAGCCATGCACAGGTGCTGGCCTGACCCACCAGGAGCACCTGGGGGTTCAGTGTCAGATTTAGAAGACAGATTTTGAATTAAATTAAGAAATGCAGATGAAATTTAAAGAGCAAATAATGATGACAGTAGATTACCTGAAAAATTGTGTGAAATATGATGAATATTGTTATGATTCATACACTGGCCTACAAATGTATAGTTAGAGTCGGACCCTTGGCCTGAGACAACCCACACTGAGAGGAAGGAGAGGCATAGAATGTCCCGTTGCTCTCTCTCTGTCTCTCACTCACTCACACACTTTTGCACCTGGACAAAAAAACGGGGGAGTAGAGGGGGCTTGGATACCGGCCAGAATGTTGTTGCAAAGAACAGGAAGACAGAAAGACCCCAGCATCCAACCTAGTGCCCAGCTGTGAGAGAATAGGATAAAGGACCACAAATGCCAGAAGTCCAAGTAAGGAAATGGACAGATGGTCCCCCCCTCTTTCTTAAGAGCTTCCTGTTAAAAAGGGGCTGCACAGATGGCAGTATTCAGTTCTCCCTTACGTGAGTGGGACTTTGTACAGTTTGTTCTGTATTTGTCTGGCATAACAGTGAATAAATGCATGTTCGCAAGGAATTCTACTGCATCTTGAATTATTCTTCAAGATGTTTTTTGGAGCCTTATCTGAAAAGTTGTTGAATTATAAGTCGTGTGTAGATATTAGTTTATTTGGCCCAAACTTTTCTACCATGACACCTGTTCATTAGAGTTTGTCTAATTCTGCTAACATGAGAAAAAGTGACATGGAAAATACAACTGGCTGTACCACACCAGCGTGGATCATGATGGACTTCACTTGTACCCATACCTGTTCTTCCTGGAAAGAGGTGAACTTCTGCCCGGATGACATCGTGGTGGAAAAAGTCCGTCTGAGCGTGTTGTGTGGTCTCTGTCACTGCTGATCTGACCTCTGAGGCATTGATGGGATCACAGCCTGCAGATATCAGAACCAGGCAGAGTGTTCACTGCCTGTGAAAAAGAAAAAGAATGAAAAGTACACGGGTTAAAAAAATAAATCTTTTGACTGAAAATATTTTTTCAGGCCAAATCATATCCCCGGTCTTGGGTCAAGGACCATTTCCTTCTCAGTTCTGATTTTTCTACACCCCCAGTGCTTCAATGATTAGTTGTTACTTGATTAATTAATTGACAGAAAATTGATGATGATGATGACAATGATGATGATCCTTTGTCATTTTCATGTAAACATAAAAATGAAACGCTGTCTCTACAACAAAACCACTCAAAAAATTAAGAACAATCTTTCTAACAAGCCTACCTAATATGAAATAAATAGATAGGCATCATTAGTTCACTTAAAATGACATAAATATAAGTAAAATACTGCAAATAAAATAAATCAACAACCAAATTAATAATCAAATTATGTCCAGTGATAGAAAAGTTTCATATTTATTTCATATTTGGGATTTGCTTTGTCTCAGTCTGTGTGAAAGTGCTAAAGATGCTGATGCAGCTGTACTTTGTTATCACTTTGTTTTAGTTCACTTGTACTGTTCCTACGTGACTGGTGCTGAGTGAGTGTGATGGTTCCTGAGAAAGAGATAATCTGTACACCAAGTTTTGACCAGATGTACGGAACCAATCGTCATGGACATTCTCTCCTCCACCTCTCAGATAACGAATGGCTGAAAGGACTGAGCGATGTGTGTTTGAGTCAGAATGATGCACGAATAGGCTCTGAGACTGTTTTTGTATTGTTCTCCACTGGCCAGTGTAATTAAATTTGCTGAAACTTTGATCCTGCCTGATTCTTGACTGAAGGTTAAGAAGAATTTTTCTAACATACTTGGTGCCCGAGCTACAGGGACTCCAGATATCTTTTCTCCTGCTTCCAGCATGTTGGGTCCGACACAGCTTTGCACGGCTACAAAATAAGTCCCCAGAGGGTCGGCTTTGTGGAAGTGAGGCAAGGTCCAGAGATAGTGGGAGTGGACCGGAGAGTGATGGAGCCAACCTACAGGCGGATTGAAGTAAGTAAATTTAATTATTAATGATTTAAAAGTGTTTCGTCCCGGTTGGAGTCCGCGGTCAGTCTGAGAAAACACGTAAAGAGTTGAAAGTTAAGCGTTAGTTACCGTAAGGTCCAAATTGGTCCAGGTCCGGTTCGGAAAAGTTGACTGTGTCCCAGTTAGAGTCCGTCAAAAGAAGTGCATTTCTGCTGTGTAAGTGGACACACAGAGCACGTGGAGAGTATTGTGGCAGGATACCCCAGCAAAATACAGCAGCTGGTTACCACGGAGTGACACAAAAAAAATATAAAAGACAAAAAATAAAGATGAAAAGGTTATAATAACAAATAACCTTCAGGCAGAAAGACACAGAGAGGAAAGCCAAAAAATAAAAGACAAAAAACAGATGATAAAGGTTACAATAACCTTTAAATAGAAAACAGGAGACAGAGAGAGAGAACAAGACAAAAAATTACAAAGGCAAAAAATAGAGAGTAAAGGTTATAACGAGAGATAACCTTAAAATAAAGATAAATAGTGCTAATAAGGATTAACTTTAATATGATAATAACCAAAATACCTTAAAGTATAAGTCAAAATAAGTCTAAAATAAAATAAAAAAAACCCCTAAAAAATATATAAGATAAAATAACCTAATTATAATAAAATAAAAATAAATACATTAAATAAATAACTGCAGTTTGTTTGTCTGGTCATTCGCATGCTTGTTTGTGTGTGTTTTTAATGTTTTAGGGTTTACTTCAGTGAAGAATGGGTAACTCTTGCAGCAGAGGGACAGACTGCGAGAATGTGGAAGTCAGGCAGCGTGGCAGAAGCCGAGGTTGTTGTTGCTGTGCAGCGCAAGAGGGTGAGAATGAGATTTTTGTGTTGTCAGGCGATGGTAAATTTATGCATGGGAAGGACAGGAATAGTACACGGTTTTCAGCAAAGTGGAGAAAAAGGTTTGGGTTTACAGGCAAGCTTAAAGTGAGTGACTGTCTAGCTCTTGTAGATGACATAAAACAGGCAGCAGATGGCAGCAGACGAAAGCAAGAGAAATATGGTCTGACAGAGGCACAAACATGGCTTGAAGCAGCAAGGAAACAGCAGGCTGACTTAGAACTTGTGATGGTAAAAAACAAAATTCAAGAGTTTCAACATCTTCACAATGGTAAGAAAAGAGACTTGTCTAACATGTGTCCTATCTCCTCCAATCTCTGTGCAGATGAGTGTGACGAGGCAGCAATGGGTCACACTCCTCCCCCTACCCCTCCTCCGTTATATCCTGACCTCAACAAGATGGCGGCGGCCACATCCTCCACCAAAGAGCCTCCTCCTTCTCCTCCTCCTCCCACCAACAGCAGGGCCCAAGGTCAAGTGCAACAAGGACTGGGGTACCAGGGAGCAGCCACACAGAGGCACCAAAGAGTTAAGTAAAGATAAGATAAGATAAGATAAGATAAGATAAGATAAGATAAGCCTTTATTAGTCCCACAATGGGGAAATTCCAGGATTGCAACAGCACAGGGATAGCAACACTCAGAGCAACAATCAGAAGGCAAGAAAAAACAAGAGCAGCGAGTATACATATGTACATATAAATATAAATATATAGACACACAGTGCGGAGTAGGGATGGGCATAATTTACCGATTAACCGATAATTGATCATTAAGAATTTCACCGAGGAAGTTCATTTTCGTCGACAAACCGTTTTTTTTTTTAAACAATCCGAGGTTATTAGGCCTAGTGCACGGCCGTCCTCAAACAATGCAATGGCAAAATTTGGGCACCAGGGGGCAACATTACACCATCGCCATACCCTGGCGTGCCTCAGTTGATACATGCGCGCTTCCGTAGGGCAATCGCCAAATCATGAAGCGGTTACGGCGAAGTGTTGCGTGGGACCATTTCAGTTTAAAAAATGACCAGGTGTACTGCAATCACTGCAATGCAGCATACAAATATACCTCATCGACAGGGTCCATGGAACACCCTTATTACGCGAAGAAACCGCCAACAGTGGTTGTGCGCTGAGTAATGGCGGTCGTGAAGATTCTTTTTTTTTTTTTCAGAAACTTTATTGAGAAGGTCATGAAGATTCGGTAGAAGACACACACACACACGTGTGTGTGTGTGTGTAAGTGTACATACATACGTAGATGTAAATAAAGTGTACATAAATATGTTTTTAGAACTCTTTTATTCTTATAACAAGATACGTAACTCAAGATGAAAATGATTTACTGCACAGGTTAATGAGAGCTTTACTGCTCCTCAGGTGCTAGAGGCGCAGAATCGTCGAGAGAAGCAGCAGGAGGTGGCGTAGTGGCTCGACGGGAAGACTATTTCGCACAAAATGGCACAAGAGAACAGCAAAAAGTTCCGCGCGGCTAGACTAAGTAACACGAGCGATAGAGCAATGAATGCGGTCTTCGTTTGTTGGGTGGCGAGCGGCACAGAAGCTGGGTAAAACGTCTCGGCCAATCAGCTTGCGGGGTGAAACGTCTCGGCCAATCAGCTTGCGAGATTCCCGAGCGAGCCAACACGAGAACAGCGAACAGAGAGAGAGAGATTTGAGAGAGAGAGGTGGATTTGAGTTGTGCGGCTCTCCGTGCACCTGATGTTCTAATGTAGTCTACCTGCCTTGTTACGTACCTAAAAATGTTAATGATTAACCGATTATTAATCATTAATTCTCCCGACGATCGGTGAAGAAAATTTCACCGAATGCCCATCCCTAGTGCGGAGCATTGTAGCTAGATGGAATAAATATATAAACACACAGTGCGGAGCATTGTAGCTAGATGGAATAAATATATGAATATATAAACAGTGCGGAGCATTGTAGCTAGATGGAATAAATATGTAAATATATAAACACACAGTGTGGAGCATTGTAGCTAGATGGAATAAATATATGAGTATATAAACACACACAATGCGGAGCACTGTAGCTAGATGGAATAAATATGTAAATATATAAACACAGTGCGGAGCATTGTAGCTAAATGGAATAAATATGTAAATATATAAACACAGTGCGGAGCATTGTAGCTAGATGGAATAAATATGTAGATATATAAACACACAGTGCGGAGCATTGTAGCTAGATGGAATAAATATGTAAATATATAAACACACACAGTGTGGAGCATTGTCACTAGATGGAATAAATATATAAATATATAAACACACACACAGTGCGGAGCATTGTAGCTAGATGGAATGAAACAGCATAACCGTCTACTTAGTTATCCTACATGGTATGATTATGTACCCATACATATTGTCACCCTCCATAGCAACCGGTATTCTCCTAGTTGTATACCGGAGGGGACCATTGTGTAAGTCTATTGCGTCTTTTGCATTCAGTACTATTAGGTTGTCACGTCTTTTTGCTATCTCTGCGAGCAGCCCTGCTTAGGTTGTACAGTCTGACAGCCGTAGGTAGGAAGGACCTGCGAAACCTCTCGGTTGTGCACCTAGGATGATGTAGTCTGCTGCTAAATGAGCTCCTCAGTGCATTCAGTATGTCCTGCATAGGGTGCAACTCGGACTCCAGCAGAGATGACAGTTTAGCCACCATCCTTCTCTCTCCCATCTCCTCCACTGGGTCAAGGTGCTGCCCCAGGACAGAGCTAGCTTTCTTGATCAGTTTGTTCAGTATGCAAAATATGCACACTCTTATCCACACTCTCCAACAATTCGACCCATTAAGCCTGAGAATTATGACATATATGCTGTCACTGAACAATATCCTGTGATTGAACTTTCAAATCCAGCTTATTAGTTCATAACCGTGCATACCCGTCCATGCCCGTAGAAATCAAGTATAAGCAAGTATTTCTGCATGCCTGTTGCAGAAGGGTCTCCTCCTGTCTCAGACGGCTGTGTTGTTCACAGTCATGCCTGCGGCGTACTGCTGGAACCTGAAGTGTTTCATGTTCACGGCATCCTTTCTGATGTGCAGCAGTTCTCCTCATTCTATTGCTCTCCATCTGGTAGGTCTTCTTCTTCGTTCAGACCACTGGTTGAGGGATAGGTGTGTCGTAATTCCAGTTCATGGGCAGGATCATGAAAATAGATCTGAGCAAAAAGTGGCTTTCGACCCTGTTCAGGAAGGCCTGTGCATGCCTGTAGAAACCAAGAAACCGGAGCACCTGGCGAAAATCAGCACTTTGCTTGGCATTTTACACATTTGTAGTATAGACTGGCATTCTTCAAGGTTACACATTTTTACTGTGTCAGCACCTCTTTAAAAACAACATTGCTGAGAAAGTGACGCTTTTGCTTAGTTTCTTCATCTTTAGCAACAATATGAAGACTGCTTGATCTGGCAACTCTGCTCACGGCAACGTAGAATTGGCCATGGCTGCAGAAATCTGTTGTGCAGAAAACATGAACACGCTGTAAACACCGGCCCTGTGACTTATTCACCTTGCCAATATTGAGCCATATGACATCATAAAGACACATTAGTCTAGGCATCGTGAGTGATGGTCTGTATGACATCATAAAGACACATTTGTCTATGTTCCGTCATACAGACATATCTTTAGGACGGCATCGCAAATATCTTTATGACGGCATCGCGAGTCCTATGATGCCTGAGTTCATAGGACGTCCTATGATGATCAGGCAGAGATCATAGGCCATCCTATGATGTCTTATAAATGTGACAGACACACACACACAGGCCATCCTATGATGTCCTATAAACGTAACAGACACACAGACACACACACACAGATTTCTTGCTTTAACAGAGTGATGTAGGGCCACCTGGATGTGATGAGGCCAATCCAGAGGCCCCGCAGTTTCAACCCACAATTTTAGTTTACAGACCATGGACTGATGTTGATTTCTCTGAGGCAGTGAAAGAAATCCCACATCCAAAAGATAAACCCACACAGTTTTTTGAAGGGATGGCAAATCTCCTTGACAGCTTTAAATTAAATGGTCATGAGTCAGAATGTGCTGACAGAAAAGTTTTAAAAGTTGATTGGTGTACTGTGTCAGGTAATTGGAGGTCAAAAGATGCCACAGGTAATATTTTACCTCCAAAAAATGCAGAGTTACAGCAACGGGTGAGAGAACTGAATGACTGCATTGGCAATAAACGGCGAGTGAAACATGATTGGACAAGAATTCAAAATACAACTCAAAATAAAGGTGAAGGTGTGGAGGGTTACAGGATCAGATTGCAAGAAATTTCTGATAGCCATTCTGGTTTAATTAAGCCTGCTAATGACAAAGGTGTAGAACCTTATTGGTAGCATTTGAAAAGTGTTGTCTTGCAAAACATGCACCCACATCTAGCTAAATACATCCACAAACATGTGGTTACATATCGCACGTGTGTATTTGGTGATGTGTTTATGTATGCTAAACATGCAGAATGATTAAAAGAGGAAAGGATGGAAAGGGAGGATAAAAAAAATCAAAAGCAAAACAAACCCCTGTTTATATGATTGCTGACCCCAGGGGGGAGGCCGATGCTTCCTCCACCTCTGTCTTTTACCAGGGTCCACCATGCGAAGGAGGAGGACGAGGGCAAAGGAGGGGACATGGTCGTGGAGCCGCCTACCCGCAGCCATGGACACACGACGTTTGTCGCCGATGTGGACAACAAGGGCACTGGCAAAGGCATTGCTCTTAGGGCCTGCCACAGTGGGGAGGGAGGAGAGGACCCCACACCCAGTTGCCGCCGCCACACACACAGGTACACAACATGTGACTAACCAGCTCGAATCTAAGTACAACACATGACAATGACAATGACACGGCAGACATTTTTCATTTACCTGATTTTGACTTGATGTTGACAATGCAGTGTTTACCTGAAGTGACATTGGAGGTTCAAGGCATCCCAGTAAGGTTCCTTTGTGATACAGCTGCGTGCAGATCAGTAATTGCAGGGACAGATGTCAGGGGTTTCACAAAATCAGATCAAACAGTAACTGTCAAATCCGCAAACGGTAAGCTAAAAACAGAGCACCTCTCCAAAACTGTAAAGGTGCACACATATGTAATACACATATGTGTGTACACATATGCAATATTTCACAGTGATGGATATCAGCAATGCCTTTTCCAGCATCCCAATACATCCAGTTCATCAGTTCTGGTTTGCATTCACATTTGAAAACAAAAGGTACACGTTCACCAGGTTACCACAAGGTTACTGTGAATCACCAACCTTTTTTTCACAGGCAATATCAGCAAATTTGGCACAATTTATTCCTCCTAACGGGAGCCAGTTGCTCCTTTATGTTGGTGATATTTCGCTGGCATCACCTGATGAAGAAACATGCAAACAAGACACCATTGCCTTACTGCAATTTTTAGCAGAACAAAGCCACAAAGTCAGCAAAGAAAAATTACAGTTGTGGAAAAAAAGAGGTCAAATATTTAGGCCACATTTTGTCAGCAGCAGGCAGACATGTTGATCCAGCTAGAAAACAAGCTATTTTGTCAGCACAAAAACCCATCACAAAAAGAGACATGATGTCATGACTTATTGTCGCTCTTGGATTGCAAACTATTCATTTGAGGTACAACCCTTATTTGATCTCATCTACAAAACACCAATGGCTCAGGTGGACAAAATTGAGTGGACACCTGAGGCAGACGAGGCATTTATCAAAATGAAAAAACTTTTGGTCAGCACTGACGTCCTGGCACTCCCGAATTACAAAAAACCATTTGTGCAAATGGTTGATTGTACAGAAGGGCACATGACGTCAGTCCTTCTTCAGCCAAGTGGCACAAAAATGCGTCTGGTAGCATATTATTCCACACGACTTGACCCTGTTAAGATGCTGCCACTAGGCAGAGAAGTGGTCGAAGAGACCGCCTCTCTGCCACACAGCCCTCTTTTACTCCGGGTGACGTCACCACCCGTGTCACACCATAAAGTGTCCTATTAACAACACTACATTCCTCCCCCCTTCAAAAAAAAAGTCCAAAATGCATGCACACCAGTTAGACCCTCCCAAATTTTGTGCCCAAATCACACTAATAATAAACAAGGTAATTAGGCCTATCCATGCACACACAAACAACTAAAACTAGAGGGGGACAGGTGGACTACTGTCCCAACTCCACATGGCCAGACGGATTATTCTGCCATCTTTGTTATTATCCAGTCCATGAAATAAAAAAAAAACAACAAAAAACTGCTGTGTTCCTACTATAAACATAGAACAATCCCACAAACATATATACATACAGGTTATACTCTCGAACATGAATTCAATAAACAACTTAATCATCGAATATGTCAATATACATATCAACCCCATGCTATGAACACCCCAATACGTCAACCCCATAACCTGGGCAGCCCACACAACAACTTCATGTGCTAAACACATCAAGATAATCAGTCAGCACCATGGACACCTCACACAGCAACTACATGTACTAAACACACTGATACCCACACTATGGAGCCTGGGCAATTCACAGAGCAATTTTATGTATTAACCATATCGACATACTGCCTACATAACCAGAACAATGCACACATTAATATTTCACCAATTCACACAGTAACATCATGCAGAACACATTAACTCGGGCAATTAGCAATAACACTTATTAAACACATTGCCCCCCCAAACTACCAGCCAATCATCACGGAAAGCCCGCCCCCCCCAGAGACTCATCAGGCGGGTCCCGACTAGCGCATCTTCTTTTCTTGGCACCCAGGGACGACCCACACTGGTGCCGAGACGCCTCTCTTTCCTCATAAACACACCGCAGCTCGTTGGGGTGTCTCTCTGTACCATCGGTCAGCTGAAGATAACCGTCCTCCTGGACAGCCACCCCCTGTAGCCGCCCCTGGTCCTCCTGCCTCTTCCACTTCCTGTAGACTCTTGACCTGACCTCCATTCTGGGTTGGACCAAATCACCAACCCCCAGAGGAGCCCTACTCTGCTTCCAGTGTTCCTGTGTGGCACGTCATTTAACTGTGCCAGCCGATCCCGCCCCGCTTCCTTTCATTTGAGATGCTGGCAAAGCCGTTGTGATCCCCTGCTTCTCGGTACCTCCCACCCAAACTCCGGAAGTAGGATGAGTCAGCCACTCGGCTCCATCCACCGTCATGGGCGTCCCACGGCACCACCCAGTTCCCTCAGCTAGGGCAACTGGGCGTCTGGCACAGGAACCCTCCCGCGATGGCCCTGGATGGAGTTGGTCCTGCTCACCTTTCAGATTACTCGGCCAAGGTTTGTCCCATACTGCATCATCCGCCACTCCCGGCAACGGTCGGTCCCACAAACCACAGCCTGACCACTCCTCGCCAACGCCGTTGGCAAGGAGTGATGAAAAACCCCAGTCCATAGAAGAGGTCATAGCCCATCACATTCTCACCACTGCCAGTCACTATAAATTTCAGGTTAGCGACTATCACTGACTTGTAGTGGGCCGTCAGCTCCACCGAACCCACGATGGGCAGCCTTCTTCCTCCATAGCCGCATAATGGCTTCAAATAACCTCTCAACTGATGGTACGGGAAGAAACTCCTCACAGTGGGCCAACTCAACAAAGACCTCACTGTGCCCGTGTCAACCAGTAATGGTACCTCCACTCCGTCCAGTTCCACCGTACAATACGTACGGCCATCAGTGTCCGGAGAAACGGTGTGAATAAATAACCGTGGGAGTTGGAGCAAGGGTATCCGCTTTATGTCGCCGTTCCCCTCGCTTGAACTGATTACAGGCCCTGGCAAAGTGATGCAGGAGTCCACACTTGCCACAGTGTTTCTCTCTCGTCGGACACTCTCTAGCCTTATACCGGTGCCTAGTGGACCCACAACCCAAACATCTGGGTGATCCCAGGGCGGACCTCAACTTCACAGCTGTAGCACATTCCTCTTGCTCGCTATCTTCGTTGTCAACAGCTTGTGTCACCGATTGTGAGTCATAGCGGGGTAGCGACACTCCTTCACCAAGGTCATGTGATAGCCTGTCCACTGCTTCACACTGTTGAGCTATTTCCACAGCCGTGGCTAGAGTCAATTCGCCGGAGTGTTAGTAATCTCGATCATGCTGACGAGCACAGCGTGTTCTCCGCCAACTGGTCACGGACCATTTCTTCCTCCAAATCACCAAATTGGCATTCCCCAGCCAGCTGCCGCAGATCCACAACATAATGCTGTACTGACTTGCCGGTCCACTGGTGGTGCTCCCGAAACTGGATCCTCCTGACGATGACGTTTGCAGGCGCACAGAAGTGTTGTGCCATTAGCTCAACCACGTCCTCGAAGCTATCGTTAGCCCCCAAGGTAGCAAGGGTACGCTGTCCTTCCATACCTAAATTGTGGACTAAAATCGCCCATGCTTATGTATACCCTCCTCAGTTCACCAATGTTTAGTGCCACCACGTAATTCTGAAAAATGGCCAACCACCTCGCCCAAAGCACCGGAGGCTCTCCCAGAGTCTCCAAAAACGGCCAAATAGAAGACACGCCAGCATTCATACTTTATCCTCATCGCCAAATGTTATGTCCATAAAACGTGGCACAATAATGACACGAGTGGTGAACTGAACAGGACTTTATTATAGGACTCACTGAGTACAAACAGACGCTCCCGCTAGGCAGAGAGGTGGTCGAAGAGACTGCCTCTCTGCCACACAGCCCTCTTATACTCCGGGTGACGCCACCATCTGTGTTACACCACAAAGTGTCCTAATAACAACACTACAGGCACTACCACCATGTGTGCAGGCTGTCATAGCTGCCTCTATGGTGGTGCAGGGCTCAACAGGGCTTGTTCTTTTTCATCCCTTTACCCTAAAGGTCACACATGCAGTATCAGTCATCTTGTCACAAAGTAAAATATCAGTCCTCTCACCATCCAGACACCTTGCATGCATGACAGTGTTATTATCGCAGCCTCATCTAACCATTGAACGTTGCACAGTAACAAATCCAGCAAGCTTTTTGCCAATCTCAACAGAAGGCGAACCTCATGACTGTTTGGCAGAAATTGAGAGTGAAACACTACCATGCCCTGATTTGCAGGACACACCTTTGGAGAACTCTGATCTCACATTGTTTGTTGACGGCTCCTCCAAATGTGGCTGTACTGGTTCAAACTTGTCCGGTTTCGCAGTTGTCACCGATGACACCATTTTATGGGCAAAAAAACTCCCATCACATTATTCTGCACAGGCAGCTGAATTAGTTGCTCTAACTGAAGCTTGTCAATTAGGCCAAGGAAAAGCACTCAACAGTGTACACTGACAGTCAGTATGCCTTTTCTACCATCCATCACCGTCATCCATCAAAAAAGAGGCATGATTACATCAACAGGAAAGTCAATCCAAAACAAAGACCTCATTTTAAAACTCTTAGACAGTGTAAAACCTCCCTCTAAATTAGCCATACGCAAATGTGCAGCACACACCAATGGCACAGATCTAGTTTCTAAGGGCAACAGCTTTGCAGATCAAACAGCCAAGGCTGCTGCACTCGGTCATACAGGAAACGACACAACACCAGGACTTCTTTTAACACGGACAGAAAACTTATCACATGACATTCTCACTGAGGCCCAGAAAACAGCACCACAAGCCTAAATTTATAGATGGATCCAAAAGGAAGCGATCTTTGACAACACCTCCAACCTTTACAAATGCAGTAATAATAAACCCCTTTTACCACATAAATTGTTTCAGCAGGCCTCCACTCGGCTACATGGGGTTTCCCCTGTATCAGCAGGGGGTATGGATTCAGCCAATTTGCCACTCACTTTTGTAAGAAATGCCTAATCTGTGCCGAAAACAACACTCAAGGGAACTTAAGTCCTGAAAAAAGGCACCTTCCCTGCATCGGACTCCCTACCGGAGTGGTGGTTCAGTTGGTAGAGTATCCACCCCACACCCGGGAGGCAGGGGTTCAAATCCCGGCCGGGTCATGCCGAAGACCATATAAAAGTGGAACTTCCTGCCGTCCAGCTTGGTGCTCAGCAATAATGGAATGGAGGAGGGAAATTTGTGGCGGCGTCTTGCATGGCAGCGGCCCTCTGATTCTACACTTGGGGTGTGTGTGATTAACGCAGTAGATAGGTAAAACACAATCTCGTTCTACTGTACATGATTGGTTGTACAGTTGAATGACAATAAAGGGTGATTTAATTTAATCAACTTATTCTTTTCAAAACATTTGCATGGACTTCATTGAGCAAGATAATGTGAAGGCAAGTGATACTGTTTGGTTATTTGTGACATATTTAAGAAATGGGCAGAAGCCTTCCCTTGCACTCAACCAAATGCTGCTACAGTAGCAAAAAAAAAAAAAAAAAAACTTAGAAATTGTGCCCAGATTTGGAATACCTGAAAGATTTAATCAGATAATGGAACACATTTTGTAAATCAGATTATATCACACTTGGGCACAGCACTCAACATTAACCTGAAAAACTACTCAGCTTACCATCCACAACCTGCAGG
Source organism: Pholidichthys leucotaenia (assembly GCA_020510985.1). Classification (NCBI taxonomy): domain Eukaryota; kingdom Metazoa; phylum Chordata; class Actinopteri; order Cichliformes; family Pholidichthyidae; genus Pholidichthys; species Pholidichthys leucotaenia. The sequence goes on along the minus strand of CM035841.1, from coordinate 134,701,885 downwards.
ACTGGTGGAACACACAAACAGGACCATTAAAGAAAGGCTTAGAAAAACAATGGCAGAAACAGGACAAAATTAGATATAATGCCTACCCTTAGTTCTGTTTTACATGAGAATAGTTCCCACCAAAGGGAGGTTATCCCCATTTGAAATAACGTATGGCAAGCCTTACCTACTCCCACCATTAAGGCCATTCAATTCAGGTGATGAGACAGTGTGCTTAGCTAATTACATGTGAAGAATGTTGACTGACAGAGATATTGTTCATGCTGCTCTTCCCAGGGAGGACCACGGTGAAGCACCCATCTTGGTCAAACCGGGGGATCTGGTCCTTATCAAAGTCATCTGAAAGAAAAACTGGGCCGACGCTCCCTGGCAAGGACGACACAAAGTCACCCTGGCAACACCAACAGCCGTAAAAGTCGAAGGACGTGACTCTTGGGTACATTTGACACATTGCAAACTTTGCCCCGCTCACAACCCTTAACAAGAGACTGTTTAATCCCCATTGCAAACTATATCCCACTAAAAAATCCTCAACAACTGTTTAACTGTTTCTCTACACAAGTGTCGACTGACGGTGTCCTTGTTGGTGTCCAGCAATGGCTTGTAAAGTGAAACAACTGTTGTTTATCATGGAGAGACAAAATGCCAGAGAGAGAAGGTTGGCAGCAGAAGGATGTGAATGGTACACCTGTTTTCATCATCATCATCATCCTTGTGGCGACACTTTTGCTTTGGTTATTTTCAGGGACACCATTACCTATTTATCGCAGGGCTAGATACGTTATTCACATGCATCATGACTGACTAGAAGGACCACGCCATGATGACCATGTTTATGCTGGTAATGTGTGGTGGAAGTATGCTAACTACACAGCCAAAACAGCTAATCGTTCAAATTGTTATGTGTTCTTTGCTCCCACTCTCAGCTGGTCAAATCTCTGTTACTGCTAAACCAATGGAACTATCAGAAGCTGTTTGTTTCTTGCAAGAGGCTATGTATGGAAATAGTACAGCAAGCATTAATTTGAATCACACCTGCCACATTGCCTATGACTCCAGTGACCAGAGACACAATGACACCCCTTACTCGGTGAAGGCAATGTTAACCTCGCCGGGGAATTTTTCCTTTTGTCTAAAAGGGTGTGGAAACATCTCTTTGGGCAGTTTATCATTTTCCAGGTGTGCAACGATATATAGTACATCTCACCCCTGTACTGCTACTTGCCAGACTGCCGTAGTGGGCACAAGCTGTCCTGAAGATCCTTTTTGTCAGTATAGAAGTCTGGAAGGCGATGTCATCCTGCAGGAGCTCTGAAGCGCCGCAATTTGTGATTCTCACAAGTATGGTACACATATCATATGGTGACAGGGGGTTTGTAGCTGTGTGGCCATTGTGCCTACTCACACTTGCCCATGAATTGGGGAGGGGGGGGTGCTCCCGTAGTGGTGATTGACCATACCATCATATTGTCGGCAGGACAGGCGGACAGGGTAAAGAGAGATGTCTCTTTTGCACCGCATGATCCCATCTGGGGCACAGATGTGCCAAAAGAATTCAAGTTAGAAACTACAGGGCAGAAGGTACTTCATTCCCTGTTTCCTTGGGTGGGAGTGGCTAAGAACACCTTGTGGATTGAAACAACTAACTATAGATTACAATCATTTGTGAATTTTTCTTTGTCTGCTTTTTCTGGTATAAACGAGGAATTCACGGTTCTTTAACTTATGGTGACCCAAATAGAATGGTTCTTGATCAAATAACTGCCACCCGAAGAGACATGTGTGCAATTGTAGGTGATTATTGCTGTACTTTTATCCCTGAAAATGATGCAGATGGTCAAGTGATTGCCTCAGCCAAACTGCTTTGCAGGCTGCCATGGCCAAGGACAATGTCACTGATGAACATACCTGGTTAAGTTGGTTACTCTCTTCATGAAGAAGTCTCATCATGAGCCTGTTAATGATTTTTGTGGTATTATTTTTGGCCTTTTCTTGTGTCATTCCCTGTATCCGTAGTATGATGATGAGACTTGTGCATGTTAACTTAGTGATGTACCATGGAGCAGCTGCTGAGGATGGTGGGGATGATGAACAAACAGTGTGAGCTCAAGGTGTCTCCCCATGACCCAAGTACAGAGTAAAAGTATGATTGACACGTAGAAAACCGAAAGGAGTTGCATGATCATGATGTGAAGTTGAAATGTACTACCTGTGAATACATTTACGAAGTTTGAAACATTATTTTTACTTTTATTTTGTTTATAATGTTTCTCTTATTTCTGTTTTTACATTTTATTATTATTCAGTCCCTCCAGGATTTCGCAGTGTTGTGATTGCACCAATTCACATGAAATCAGCCAATCAGTGCAACTATTGCTCAACCTTGCAACTTTATCCAATCACCGCAACTTTCCTGCAATTTTGGCCAATCCTCGTCAACTTCAATTTCACCAATCAAATTTGTCTCCAACTGGCGCTGAAATGGGCATCGCTGCACTGTGTTCACTTCTGTGTTTACAGTGAGTAGTGAGTTTATAGTTTACAGTGAGTAACAGAACACATCAGCAAACAGAGTGTGTGATTTAAAAAAAACACTCACCCACGAGGTTTTCAAAACCATTCCTTCCTCCGTCTCCCCCACCCTGCCCATGGATACCTCGCCATGTCTCTGTCCTGACCGGGTGTACGAAGTGCTGGGTTTGTGTTGAAAAACATGCGCTAGTCCAAAAGCACCCCGTCACAGGAGCGCGCGTGAGGAGAGTACACTATACCAACGGTCCCCAACCGTTTTTGTACTAGGGACCAGTTTCATGCATGAAAACTTTCTGCGGACCGGGTAGAGGTGCGGGGGTTCCAATAACAAAAACCTTTTTCAGTTCAGAGCATGTAATCTGGAACAATTACACTTTATGTTCGGCAATTACAATGATTCTACAGCATCATATCAACTCACCATAATCAGTGGGAACTCTGAGCTTGTGTCCCTGCAACTAGAATTTTGTTTTGGCTTAATTTTTTCAAGAGTTAGCTTGTGTCACTGATGCATGAAACGTCGTGCCAGAGTTAAGAGCGGTTGTGAGGCGAGGGAGGAAACAGTTGTTTTTCAAAATAAAATCTCCGCAAGACTAATGGAAAAAAATAGCTTTAATATTACCCAAAAATTTTTTTCTTTGTGGCCCGGTACCAAATGATCCACAGACCAGTACCGGTCCGGGGACCGGGGGTTGGGGACCCCTGCACTATACTACAGCCAGTGTTTGAACATTTATACATCTTTAAAGGTAAAATCATTACTACATCTGGTCAATGAGCTTTGAAACTCAATCTCCAGTGTGGACAGACAAACACACCCACCCACCCACCCCCCTCGCCATCCTGCTGTAAATGAAAGATGTGTGTGTGTGTGTGTGTGTCTGTGTGTGTAGACCGACATGCAGCAGACAGACAGGTAGGCATGGAAAGAGAGAGAATATTCTCTGTATTTTTTTTTATTCAGAAAAACACAGACTCAAATAGCCAATACAGTGCAACAGAATGAATTATTTATTTTTTCCTCTCCGCTCGATACTGAGTGGTTGGGAACCGTATGGAGTTTTCAAATGAAGGTGCTGCCAATAATTTCCAAATCTATACTCTTTAACATGCATTCAATGCAATTTAGCTGTTGTAATGGATATCGTGTTAATGTTTGTATTTGTTGTTGCACAAACGTTTTTCTGTATAGCAGAAGTTTCTGCTTAATTTACAAATCACTATAATAGGAAATTTTTGACAATCCTGTACTTTTCTTGTATTGTTATATAGAATATCACTGCAGTAAACTGGAAAAAAGCATCTGCTTTAAAATTTGGAATTCTTCTCACAACTTTTAGTGCAAGAACACTAAAAACATCGCAACTTTTATCGCAACTTTTTTTTGTAACTTAGATTTTTATTCATTTTTCATCATATATAATGCATTCAGATATCGCAACTTTTTTAAAAAGCTCCCGCGAATTCAGGCATTTTGGCCCACAATAATCATAAAAACATCCCGCAAAATCCTGGAGGGACTGATAATTGTTGTTTTGTTTTATCCTTTGTTTGTTTTTATACAAGCTGCAATAACACACATAGTTATGACACAAATATATCTTGATTATAGCTTTGCTATTATTTATCATCATTTTGATTTAACTTTTTACCACCGATTACTTTCATCATTAATTAATGAGTTTTATTTTTCCATTTCTCCTCCTGAAGGACTAAAACGTTAGCCAGTGCCTGGGGCAGCAGGGCCGATGGCAGATTTTCCCCGTCACTAGCTAATTAGGATCTGTTGCAAGCAAATGCACTGGAGCTTAGCATAGCTGCCAGATGGAGTTTTAGATGCCATAAATTGTTCTTTTATGATGCCTTGTATGGCATCAAATGGGGGAGAATGACAGAAAAGTTTCATATTTGTGATTTGCTTTGTCTCAGAGTCTGTGTGAAAGTGCTAAAGATGCTGATGCAGCTGTACTTTGTTATCACTTTGTTTTAGTTCACTTGTACTGCTCCTGTGTGACTAGTGCTGAGTGAGTGTGATGGTTCCTGAGAAAAAGATAATCTGTACACCAAGTTTTGACCAGATCTACTGAACCAATCTGTTATGTCGGTGATAGGACGCAAGGACAAGAGCGAGTGTTGAACTGGACACAGGTTTATTAGTGATGGTCTCACTACACACACACATCCATCAGGCAGCGAGGAGACCAAGAGACCACCCCTCTCCCTCACAGCCTTCTTATACCCCGGGTGGCAGCGGAACCGGAAAGGTGGAGCCACCACCTGTGTCACACAATAGCAGGTCCCCCAAAACCCAACACAACACAATCATCATGGATATTCCCTCCTCCCCCTCTCGGATAACAAAAGGCTTAAAGGACTGAGCGATGTGTGCTTGAGTCAGAATGATGCACAAATAGGCTCTGAAACTGTTTTTGTATTGTTCTCCACTGTGTAATGTCCAGTGTAATTAAATTTGCTGAAACTTTGATCCTACCTGATTCTTGACTGAAGGTTATAAAGAATTTTTCTAACATCCCGTAAATAATGCATTTGCCTTGGTTTGATGGCATCTATGTGAGACTTGATAATTAAAAATCTGGTTGTGTCAGACAAAAATCAGTTCTTGCCAGTCCCAAGTTGAAATATTTAGGTACAAATAAATAAGAAATTAAGCTACAAGCGATGTATAATGTTGCTATAGGGCAAAACACAGAATTTCTTGATACTCAGTCCAATTTTTCCTCGGCTAATTGCATTTATGGAAATAAAAAGACACGTGTGGCATGCGCAAAGGACAATCTATTCTCTTCATCAAAATTATATTTCATAATTATTTGCAGGTTTTTGATCATTTATCAGTAGCAATATTGAGTTTTGACTCGTAAAAATACTTTGTTTCAAAATAGTAGGTTCAAGAAGTGATAGATCCAGATGTAGAACGGAATGAACACAAGGGGAAATTGGGTCCAATATAGTTAAAAAATTATGAAAATTCATATATTTGGGATATCTACCTTATTCCTGGGGGTGCTGCTGTAGGAACGATTATGGGCGGAGCTTCTGGTTTCGGCTGAAATCAGTAAGAGTGGAGCAGCAGGGGTATTTAAAATAGCGTTTTTAAAAAAAAATTCAAATTCATTTTAATGCACAGTCCACATACATGTCTTGCACTCAAGCGGCAGCTAATTTCAGCTCTTCTAGTTTTTGTATTTTTTTGAATGTTTTGGCATAGTGCTGGTACTTGCTGGTGTTTGTGGTTGTGCCAATAGACTGGATAAATGGAGGCTTCTCACCACAGGGTGACAGATGACATCCAAGCACGGTGTTGTGGCGTACGTCTGCTCTAAGGTAAATTTGATTATGTCCAACATATTTTAACAAAATGCAGCCGACTTTATTGCAGTGGAGTGACGTGCTGGTTGGAATGACCACCACGTCATTATGAGTACAAGCAACGAGAAGTCATAAATCATGACTCTTTCTCTGTTTGGGAGGGCAAGTCCCGGCAAAACCCCACAAGTGCCTGGTATTATTGGAAAACTTAGAAATTGTACTTTCTAAAAATACATATGTTTTTGCAGAAGATGCAACTCCCGAACGATCGAACGCGAGTTTTCAACCTAGCTAAAATATAAACAAATCACCTTTTTGTGGGTCAGTTTTTGCACAGTACCTACAAATTAAATATCATTTTGAAGGTCTTTCAATACAGAATATGAAAATAATGTTACATTGTGGGCACCCAGCACAATGCACAATTCAAGCTCAGCAGGGATTTGCATACGACCAAAATAACCACAGGAGACAGTCAGACGGGACTGAATGCATGCATCTTTTGTGCCAACCAATGTCATGCTAATCATGTGTATTGACTGATGTGTATTGGATGACAATTGATATGCTAATGTGCCATGCATTCTCTGTATCACTGTATAAAAGAGCTGACTCCACATGCCTGACTAACGCACTCAGAGCTCATACACAGCACACAGTGCTGCAGTGTCTCATGATGATGGAGGAATAAAACTCTTAAGCCTTCAGCTCGCCGTGTCACGCCTGAACTTATTTCGTTCCTCCACACTGGTGACCCTTGACGAAGAAGGAACACGAGGCGAACACCCCGGAGATGACCCGGACGGGAAGCCTCAGAACGCGTCACGGTGCGTCCCTCGCCTGATCTTTTACCTCCACACTGGGGACCTGACGAGGGAGAATGACCGTCTGCTCTCTCTCACAGCGCTGTGGATTCCAGAGGACCAGAGATCGCCTACATCCTTCGCACCCACATGGGAGCGCGCACGTCTTGTCCTCTCTCCACGATGGCGACCTCCAGGGCTGAGAGCGCAGCGCTGGGACCGAGACGCACGATCAGTGACACGAGCAACACAAAGAAACAGCCTGAACAGAGAAGACCATTGGCGCCGACTGCGTTGATTTCCATCAAGCTCCCTGACCCTGACTTCAACTCTCGACAACGGACCTTCTGCGCAACTTTAAGCTATGTGGTCACTGCGCCAAGTGCGCGCCATGCACGGGACAAAACCGGCTCCACAGACTGATACATTCGTTCTCTGCCGCTGCACAGGCCCAAGAAAAACGGCCGATCGCCATCCTCGGAACCTTCAGGGCTGCTCGCACACCTGGAGTGGACGTGCAGCCCCCACACAGGACTTTGTATGGGTTTCTCAGCCACGACGCACATCAGGAATTTGGTCGATCGCTTTCCCTGATGACTTTAGGACTGTTTCCCGCACCTAAAGCCAAACTGCCGAGTCCCTGGCACAGCTTCAGTTTATCACAGCCGCTGTGGATCTCCGCCACGTTTAACGGGAAAAGTTTCTCACCATCGCGGATCCACACGCAATTTTTGCACGGCCCAGACACCACGTCCCGGGCCGGCACTCGCTTATTCCCACCCCCTCAACCTCCTCCTGCACAGAGCTTTTCCCGTACCTCTGGAACTCGGAGCGGAGCACACTGCCCTTTCCACCCCTCCCCCGTCCCCCTCACGGACTGACATGCCGTCCGACAGTTCTACTAGAGCTGGAGCCAAACAACGGGGGGGGGGGGGGGTCACAACCCCTTCTGACCGTTCTGGGGGGGAGCGGTGTGGGCACCCAGCAGATGTGTGGGCACCCAGCACAATGCAGACTGATAATATTCACGCTCAGCAGGGATTTGCATACGACCAAAAGAACCACAGGAGACAGTCAGACAGGACTGAATGTATGCTTTTGTGCCAACCAATTACATGCTAATCATGTGTATTGACCGATGTGTATTGGATGACAACTGATATGCTAATGTGCCATGCATTCTCTGTCTGTATCACTGTATAAAAGAGCTGACTCTACATGCCTGACTAACGCACTCAGAGCTCATACACAGCACATAGTGCTGCAGTGTCTCATGATGATGGAGGAATAAAACTCTTAAACCTTCAGCTCGCCATGCCATGCCTGAACTTATTTCGTTCCTTCACAACATCAGTTTTGACAATGTCCTCAAAGTGACTCATTTTGCCAGCATGGGTCATTTGTTTACAGCGTTAGCATCTTAGCAGTGGTGCTAACTAACGGAGCTACTGTGTACGAGGCCACTTTTTAAGGTCATCTTTCCATCCCTCCATAGTCGTGGGAAGTGGTATAATTACGTTACCGATTTGAGGTACAAGAGGCCGTGTTCCCACATTTCTGATACCGAAGTCATTGTTTTTTTAACAAGGAAAAGTGTCCCCAGTGACAACCATATGTTTTAAACTAGTACCGGAAGTTGCTACCATAATTCACGCAAGGCATCATGGGGCCTAGGAATAAAGAAATTTGGTCCTAATTAGCAGGTGAACATTATTTGAATTTCTGGCCTCTACGTCTTCTTCTCTTAGGTTTGATTGGCGGTTGGCAACCTGCTCAAAGGTGCATTACCGCCACAGACTTGACTATGTTCTCCTCATAGCTTTGTGACCCTGTCCCACGTTATAGTTAAATAGGCCTACCTATATGCTATTGTGAATTTCCACACTGGAGGTGAACATTGTTGAAAGGAGAGATTTTTTTCCTTCTACAAAAACTCCTTGGGATGACAATGAGCTATTTTTTTTGGGGGGGGGGTCTTTTTCTATTATTTGTGGGGACACCTGTACGGAAACTCTGACATATGCCCACAAATATTTAGCAGAGAATCGGCTGACAAACAGTATGACTTTTGAAAGCTCGGCAGACTCAGGAAGAGACTAACGTTAGCTTAGCATCATGGTTGGCGTTTCCATCAGAGGAAATTAAACTAACCGTCTCTTCTCAGCTCCATTTCAGCTTTTAAATCCACACCAGCCACTTTTCGGCGTCGATCCAAATCTGTTCTGTCCACAGAACCGGACTCTGACGGAGATTCTGGAGCTTGTTGTCATTCAACCAGCTAACCAAAAGTAGCAGCATAACGCTAGCTAACGGTCACATCCGGCAGGAGTTTCAAACTAAAACGCAATCCACTTTATTCCGGGGGGTGCCTCTGTGGGAATAATTATGGGCGGAGCTTCTGGTTTCGACTGATGTAGTGTTAAATCAGTCAATGAGTGGAGTAGCAGGGGTATTGAAAATAGCGTTTTTAAAAGTTTTTCAAATTGTCCACATACATGTTTTGCACTCAAGTGGCAGCTAATTTCAGCTCTTCTAGTTTTTGTATTTTTTTAATGTTTTGGTGTAGTTCTGGCACTTGTTGCTGGTGTTCGTGGTTGTTCCAGATTGGATAAATGGAAGCTTCTCACCACAGGGTGACAGACGACATCCAAGCACGGTGTTGCAGTGTACGTCTGCTCTCAGGTAAATTTGATTATGTCCAACATATTTTAACAAAATGCAGCCGACTTTATTGCGGTGGATTGCTGGTCAAAATGCACACTGCGTCATGAGTACAGGCAACGAGAAGTCATAAATCATGACTCTTTTGTTGGTAGCAGCAAAGTCCCAGGAAAACCCCCATGAGTGTCTGGTATCATTGGAAAGCTTAGAAATCATACTTTCTAAAAATACCTATGCTTTTGCGGAAGATGTAACTCCCAACCGATCGAACGCGAGTTTTCAACCTAGCCAAAATATAAACAAAATCGTCTTTTTTCCGGGTCAGTTTTTGTGTACTTCCTACAAATTAAATATCATTTTGAAGATCTTTCAATACAGAATATGGAAATAACATTACATCAGTTTTGAAAATGTCCTCAAAGTGACTCATTTTGCCAACACGGGTCATTTGTTTACAGCATTATCATCTTAGCAGCGGCGCTAACTAATGGAGCTACTGTCTATGAGGCCATTTTATAAGGCCATCTTCCCATCCCTCGATAGTCGTTGTAATGTTCTCCTGGAACATTTAATGACGAGGCGCACACACCGGGTGTCAGTTAGGACTTTTTACTTGTCACTTCAACAGCAACTCACAACTAACCACACAGTGGCACATGTACATCTCCTTTTATAGTCAGGTCATGGCCGGGGTCATACTGCCCTCTAGTGGTGACTCCATATGAACTTCACATATCAATACATCTCCCTTTTTTTTCTAGTAAAGGTCATGTCCAACTATAAACTTTTTCTCAAATTTCTATATACAAAATAAACTCCATTTCTATTTACATTTTTTTTCAACCTTGTACACTGAATCACAAGTTCAATTTTTTATCTGTTTACAATTCAACATCAACACATTTTTTCCTCTGTTTACAATTCAACATCAACACATTTTTTTTTTTTTCATTTCAGTACTCCTTACATTTCCTCAATCAATCTTTTCGGTTTCACAATTTGCCTTTGTGATCTTCTGATTTGTGTCACCTCAGTCTGTTCGTTATTGTCTGTCTCTAAGTTTTGGTTCTCAGCCATTTCTGGTTGTTCGGTTTGGCTGGAAATTGGCATGTCGCTTGTTTCACTGTCTGTGACTCTCATTTTTGTCTGAGGCACTTTCAGTAAGTGACGTCGGTTTCGCCTCATTGTTTTTCCATGCTCTGTGATGACTTCATATGATCTGGGAGTTGTTTCTTTGACCACTTTTGCCAGCGGTCCCCATTCTCCATCACATCTCACTCGCACAATGTCCTCATGTGCAAGTGGTCTCAGAGGTCGTGCTGTTCTGTTGTACAGTTCAGTTTGCCTCTCATCACGCCTCACATCTCTCTTTTCCATCACTTGAGATGCTGATGGAAGTCGCGTTCTGAGTTTTCTGTTCATGAGCATTTCTGCTGGGGACAGTCCATTCTCCAGTGGTGATGCTCGGTAATTCAGGATCGCCAGATGTGGGTCTTCTGCATTGTCTGCAGCCTTTTTCAGTATGCTTTTCACTATTTGCACCCCTTTCTCTGCTAACCCATTTGACTGTGGGTACAGAGGGCTTGAGGTCACGTGCTTGAACCCATATGTGTCTGCAAAGTCTTTGAAGCACTGACTCGTGAATTGTGGTCCGTTATCACTCACAACAGTCATTGGAATTCCATGGCGTGCGAACATTGTCTTTGTATGTGCAATCACCTTTTCTGCTGTTGTGTCACTCAACCCTGCAAACTCTGGGTAGGTGGAATGATAGTCCATGACTAACAGATAGTCCTTGCCCTTAAGCTGAAATAGATCCATGCCCACTTTTCTCCATGGCCCTTGAGGCTTCTCATGGGGCCTCATAGGCTCCTTTGGCTGTTGATACCTGTGGCGCTGGCAAATGTCACAGCGCTGCACGTATGCCTCAATGTCCTTGTGCATGCTGGGCCAATACAAAACATCACGTGCACGTCTTTTGCACTTTTCAATACCCAAATGCCCCTCATGCACTAATTTAACCATTTCTGATCTCATGGAGGTAGGTATGACGATCCTTGTACCTTTTAACAGAACCCCATCTAACACAGACAGTTCACCTTTAAAGTGTTGGTAAGGCTTGTCAATCATAACCTGTCCTGGCTGATGTATCTGTTCCATTACTCTTTTTAGTTTCTCATCTTTTTGTGTTTCTTTCACTATCTTCGTCCATTTTGCATCTGACACTGGCATGTGTGCCTTAATAGAGTCTACATGTATTTGCACAGCTTCCTCTGTTGTGCTGCTGGTGTTGCTCAAGCTAGCCCTACTCAGCGCATCGGCTACAATTAGTTGCTTGCCTGGTGTAAACTCAAATTTCAAGTCATATTTCTGTAATCTTAACATTAGACGCTGGATGCGCGGTGGTGCGTCACCCAGTGGCTTCTGTGAGATCGCAATCAGTGGTTTGTGGTCTGTTTCTAGTATTACTGACCTTCCATACACATATTCATGAAACTTCTCACATCCAAACACTGCACCTAGAGTCTCTTTCTCTATTTGCGCGTAATTTTTTTCTGCGCTTGTCATGGTGCGCGATGCATATGCGACTGGATACCACTCTGTGTCATGTTTTTGCAATAGCACAGCTCCTAGGCCGGCTTTGGACGCATCTGTGGACACTTTTAGCAGTTTGTCCTGATCATAGAATTTTAACACTGGCTCCTTTATTAGACTGCTTTTGAGCCACTCCCATTCTCTGGCATGCTCTGCCATCCACTGCCACATTGTATTGGTCTCTAACAAGCTTCTAAGAGCTATTGTGTTAGCTGATAAATTTGGGATAAATTTTCCCATGTAATTGACTAGCCCTAGGGCTCTTTGCAAGTCATTTTTGTTCTGCGGTACTGGCAGCTCTGCTATGGCCCGCACTTTTTCCGGATCTGGTTGCACGCCTGCCCCAGATAATTTCTCTCCCAGGTATGTAATCTCCCGTACCCCGAATTGGCACTTACTCTTATTCAGTTTCATACCTGACTTTTGCGCCTGTGTGAGAACTCTAGCCAACCTTTCGTCGTGCTCTTCTTTTGTTTTTCCCCAGACTACCACATCATCAAGAAAAACTCCCACCCCTTCTATTCCGTCAAACAATTGCTGCACAGTTCTATGGAAAATTTCAGGGGCTGAGCTAATCCCGAACGGCATTCGTAGAAAGCAATGCCTTCCGAATGGCGTATTAAATGTGCACAATTTAGCGCTTTCCTCATCGAGCACTATTTGGTAAAACCCAGATTTGGCATCTAATTTTGTGAAGTAACTTGCTCCACTCATTGTGCTGGTTATGTCAGATTTTGTTGGTAGCCTGTAATGCTCCCGCTGTATTACTTTATTTAGATCTTTTGGATCTATGCACAATCTCAAATCTCCATTTGGCTTCTCCACTATAACTAGTGAGTTAACCCATTCAGTTGGTTCCTCTATTTTTCTGACCACTCCGTCTGCTATCAGTGAGTCTAGTGTTTCTCTCAGCCTCTTTTTAAGAGCTATTGGCACTTTTCTTGCTGCATGTATGACTGGCTCTGCATTCTCTTTCAGCCTAATTTTTTGTTTGCCTGGTAGGCGGCCTATTCCTTTGAACACCTCTTTGTATTCTTTCACCCAGTCAGTGTGTTTGTGCTTACTTGTTGTAGCCTCTGTATTTTCTCGTGCTTTCACCTTGTCTGTATCAATGACATTCACCCTCTTGATCAGACCTAGCTGATCGCATGTTTTTAAACCCAAAATTGCTTGTCTATTTCCATCAACAAGTACAAACAATGCATTCACTGTTTTACCTTTGTTTGACAGTGTAACCCTGCACATTCCTTTAGTGGGTATTGGCTTATCGTCATATGTTCTCAGATTAATCTTTTTATCTCTTATTTTCGGTTTGTTTTTCAGTCTTTTAAAATCTTTCATTGGCAGGATGTTTACCTGCGCACCTGTGTCGAGCTTCAGTGACATGTCCGTGCCATTCATCTCCAGGCACACTATCCATTCGTCAGCGCTCGTCTCTCCCTCGATGGCGTCCACGTAAAACTGATCCTCCTCGCTGTCGCTCTTTTTCTCCACGAGTTGCACCCTCTTCTTCGAGAAGCAGGTCTTTGCGAAGTGATTTTTTCCGCCACACTTGCGACATTCCTTTACTCGGAACTCGGAACTCGGAACTCCCGGTTTACTCCGGGATTTCTCCGGTTTCCTCCCGCACACCAAAAACATGTAGGTTTAGGGCGCTCGCGCACGCAGCGACCAGCAACCGGTGGCTTGTCACCAGACTGCAAACCAAGTCTACCTACGGGTACAAATAAGTAACAAAAAAAAAAAAAAAAAAAAAAAAAAATTCCTTCCCGAATGCTGGACACTGTTTCAGCGCATGTTGCCTTCCACACCGCTCACAGTTCCCGCGCGCGCGCTCTGGGTTTGCCTCCCTTTTTCTTGCCTGCAACGTTCCTTTCGGCTTCGCGCGCTGCACTGCATCAACCTCAGCAGTCTCTTTTTCCTTGCTGCTAAAAGTCTTTAATTGTGCCTTTATACTCTCAGACGCTTGGCAAATCTGTATCGCTTTCTCCAGCGTTAAGTTAGTCTCTTTCAGTAATTGCATCCGCAATTTGTTGTCTTGGACCCCAATTACAATTTGGTCCCGTATCATTGACTCACTCAATGTTCCAAAGTTGCATGACTGACATTTCAACCGTAGGTCTGTGACATACAGCTCAATGGACTCTGACTCTTTCTGAAGTCTTTTTCTGAACACATACCTCTCGTACGTTTCATTCTTTCTCGGTGTGCAATAATCGTCAAATTTCTTCATCACGGCGTCGAAGTTGCCTTTTTCTTCTTCCGTGAAGATGAATGTGTTAAACACATTTAGCGCCGCTCGCCCTGCTACTGTTAGCAGTAATGCTATTTTCCTCTCCTCGTCACGGAGACCGATAGCAAGCGAATAAAGTTCAAAACTCTGTTTGAATACTTTCCAGTTCTCGTTGACGTTACCGGTCAACTTTAACTCGTCCGGCTGTCGAAGAGCGTTCATCTTCGTCGTCGGTTCGTAGTTTTATATCCTGGTATCATGTAATTTACTTCTGGTACCATGTAATGTTCTCCTGGACCATTTAATGACGAGGCGCACACACCGGGTGTCAGTTAGGACTTTTTACTTGTCACTTCAACAGCAACTCACAACTAACCACACAGTGGCACATGTACATCTCCTTTTATAGTCAGGTCATGGCCGGGGTCATACTGCCCTCTAGTGGTGACTCCATATGAACTTCACATATCAATACAGTCGTGGGAAGTCATATGATTATATTGTGGAAATGTGAAAATGACGAGGCAGAGTTTATCTCTCGAGTCAGTTTTAGTCACATCTTCCAACATCACGAAGCAGAATAAAAGAGAACGACAAAGGGAACTCTCGTCCTTAAATACCAGGACTCTTACAGTTAACAGGTCACATGTCTCACAAAACCATTGCATTATAAAGACAGCAACAATGCATCCTCTCTGCATGATATCACACCACTATCTACAATGCATCCTCTCATTAATCCTTTAATTATGTCCCACAGTCTCAAGCTTTGCATACCAAAGCTAACTCTCCTGCAGCTTCCTGTAATAACCGCAGAAGCTCTGCCCTTGCTCTGGTCTAAAATGTGAGTCCAAAAGCAGGTCACGAATGTGTGTCCCCACGAAAAGCCCCCCCAGCATTTTAGAACAAACAAGGGAAAAACAACATGCATGCCGTGATAGTATCAATACACATTAGTCCACCAGCTGTCTGGGCTTCCGTCTCCTGCCGTATCTGCTGTAGCTGGGGTTGGACATCTCCGCGGCACTGTCACACTGGGGGTTTGCCGTCTGGGGGTGGGAACCTTTTGTCAGCACCTGTGGGGGTTCTGGGGAAACATTAATCTGTGAAGCCCTCCGCGGGGGTGCGCCTCGCCGCGGGGCCCTCGCCAACAGCACTTGCTCATCTGCCACCGCAAAAGCGGGTTTGAGTCTGTTTATGCCAACTTTCTCTTCCCTACCCCCCAAATCTAGCAAAAACTGCTTGTCCCCTGTTTCCAGCACTCTGAAGGGTCCGTTATAAGGCGGTCGCAGCGGGGTTCGGTGCGCATCGTGTCTGACAAAAACAAACTCTGCGTTCTTCAAAGTTTTAGGCACAAAAACGCACGGAAAACTGTGGTGCGCGGGGCCGGGCAGCGTGTTTGATTCAATGTCACTCTGCAACAGCTGAGACGGGGAGGTGGCTGGCGCAGGGTTATCTGGGAGAAACTCCCCAGGCAGCCGGAGTGGCTGCGCAAACACGAGCTCTGCTGGGGAGGCTTCTAAGTCCTCTTTAGGCGCAGAATGCAACTCCAACAACACCCACGGTTAACTTGTCTACCCAATTTGCACCCATCAGTGACGCCCTGAGAGCTGCTTTCAATGACCTATGAAAACGTTCGTATAACCCGTTAGACTGCGGATTGTACGCGGTTGTGCGGTGAATTGTGACACCCAGGCTGCGGGCCATTGTCGACCAAAGCTCGGAAACAAATTGAGGGCCTCTGTCGGACGTAACATCCAATGGAACGCCGAAGCGTGCCACCCAAGCTGTTAAAAACACGCGCGCAACCTCCTCGGCCGTAGTTGATGCCAGCGGGACCACTTCAGGCCAGCGCGTGGTGCGGTCCACCATTGTGAGAAGGTGTGTGCACCCTTGTGACAGCGGGAGGGGGCCCACGAGGTCCACATGAACGTGGTCGAACCTCTTGGCCAGAATGTGAAACGGCTCCAAAGGAGCTCTTGTGTGCCTGTGTACTTTGGCTCGTTGACACGCCGTGCAGGCTGCTGCCCACTCTTTCACTTGCTTGCGGAGGCTCAGCCACACAAATTTTTCTCCTACCATTTTGACCAACGCGCGCACTCCCGGGTGCGCCAAAGAATGAATCGAGTCAAAAACGCGGCGGTGCCACGCAGCTGGTGCTACTGGTCACGGCCGACCCGTGGAGACATCACAGATTAGGGGGGGGCATACCGTCTTGCAGCACCCTGTTCTCCAGCCTTAACCCTGTTGGTCCAGACTGGAGCGTGCGCACGTCCGCGTCACTACCCTGCTCCGCGGCCATGGCTGCGTAATCTATTCCCACGCTGACTGGGGCCGCTACGGCGCGTGAGAGGCAGTCTGCCACTACATTGAGTTTGCCCGCCACATGTTGGATATCAGTGGTAAACTCTGATATCGCGGCCAGCTGTCTCTGCTGCCAGCCTGACCACGGTTCGGAAACCTTGGCCATCGCGAATGTGAGCGGTTTGTGGCCAGCGAACGCGGTGAAAGAGCGTCCCTCCAGCCAGAACTGAAAGTGGCGGATGGCCAAATGGAGAGCGAGCAGCTCCCTGTCGAACGCGCTGTATTTACGTTTGCTATCGCGCAAGGTCCTGCTGAAAAAAGCAAGGGGCTGCCAAACCCCGGCTCCATGTTGCTCCACGACCGCACCTATGGCCACCTCTGAAGCGTCAGTGGTGAGCGCTATGTGGGCAGTTGGGTCTGGGTGTGCCAACAACGCAGCCCTTGCCAAAGCTGCTTTCACCTCCGAGAACGCTTGGTCCCGCTCCGGGGACCACTCGACCTTATCCGCGGGTTTCTTTTTTTTGAGCGCGGCATACAGCGGCTGCATGAGTTGCGCCGCGCAGGGGGAGAAAACGGTTATAAAAATTCACCATTCCCAAAAACTCCTGCAACGCCCTGACCGTCTGTGGCCGGGGAAAATCGGCCACCGCGCGCACTTTATCAGGAAGCGGAACTGCTCCTTCGGGGGAGACGCGGTGTCCTAAAAAATCGATCTGCGCCACCCCGAACTGACACTTTGCTGGGTTGATTATTAACCCGTGATCTCCCAACCTTCGGAAAACTGTGGCCAGGTGCTTTTCGTGTTCGTCTTCGGACGCGCTGGCTACTAAAATATCGTCCAAGTAGACGAACACGAAAGGGAGATCGCGAAGCACCGCGTCCATCATGCGTTGGAACGTCTGAGCAGCCCCTTTAAGTCCGAATGGCATGCGTAAAAACTCGAAGAGGCCAAACGGAGTTATTACCGCTGTTTTGGGTATGTCCTCAGTGCGCACTGGGACTTGGGGGTAACCGCGGACCAAGTGTATTTTAGAAAAAACGCGCGCCCCTGCCAAATGGACGGAAAAATCTTGGATATGCAGGATTGGGTAACGGTCATGAGCTGTAGCGTTGTTTAACCTGCGGAAATCCCCGCAAGGTCGCCATGATCCGTCGGCTTTCGGGACCATGTGCAGCGGGGAAGCCCATGGACTGTTTGAACGTCTGATAATGCCCAACCTCTCCAGGTTGGCAAATTCCTTGCGCGCTATGGCTAGTTTAGCTGCGTCCAAGCGCCGAGCTTTTGCAAAAACGGGCGGTCCGGTAGTGGTAATAAAATGCTCCACCCCGTGCTTAGCGACTGTTGCCAAAAATGTGGGGACCGTGAGAGCTGGGAACTGAGTGAGCAGTGTGTGGAACTTACCGCTTGCAGCTGTGACGTTGGCTTGTGCTGTAGGCAGGGCCACTCGCGCTGTGCAGGGGATAGAATCAAAAGAAAGTGCATTAACCAAGCACCTGTTAGCGAGATCAACCAACAAACCATGTGAGCACAGAAAATCAGTCCCCAACATATTGAAATTTACTGCTGCTACAACAAAAGTCCACTCAAATGTACGGCCGTGTAGAGACAGAAGCAGAGTCTTCTCACCGAAGGTCTTAATCTCCGAGCCGTTCGCTGCTGACACCCGGGGACCTCCGGAACCAGCCAGTCTGTCCGCGTAGGAAGGCGTGATGAAACTCAACTGGGAGCCTGTGTCGACGAGGAACTGCCTCCCTGAGCGTGCGTCCGATAAGTAGAGCAGCTTGTTCTCCTCCCTGAGGGCCACAGCTGCTACCGACCCCCAGTCTTGGTGTTTCCCGAACGCCCGAACTGGCACGGTGGTACACATTTGCGTGCCCTCTCTGCGAAGCGGCGATGGTAGAAACAAAGGACGTCCGACCCGCGTTCCCTGGCCCCTGCCGCCGGCGTCATCGGTGCGTCTGGTACCGCTGCCTCTGGCCTCCTGTCGTCTCCGGTCCCCGCGCTGAGTTCTGCTGCAGCGGCCGCGGCTGCGCGCCGCTTGGTGGCGTTGACAATCCGCTGTGCTTCTCGATCCAGTGCGCGGTAGTCCCGTTGGGCCAACAGTGGCGAGCTGGCCAGGGTCACTCTCGCTGCTGACGGCATAGTCCTGAGGAAGAGGTGGGTGAAAATGAAGTGATCGTCGTCAGAGTCTTTCAACCTCAACAACTTCTCCATCAGGTTCGCGGGCATGTCATTTTCCGACTCCGTCAGCCCCAGGAGCCTCTCTGCTCGCTCCTCCGCCGAGGGGGTGAATTGCTGGATGAGTGCAGCCTTCAACGTGCCGTATTTGTCGTTGTCCGGCGGCTGGTCGATCAGGCTCTCCACATGCTGGGCCGTGTTGCTGTCCAGCTTTGCGATTACGTGGTAGAATCTTGTGGCATCTACCGATATCCCCCGGAGGTTGAACTGCGCCTCAACCGCGTTGAACCAGGAGCGTGGATTGTTCTGCCAGAAGTCCGGTAGCTGGACTGTAGCGGCATTTGCTTGGCTGAGGGCTCCTGACGAGGCTGGCCCGGGGGAATTCTCCTCATGCATGATACGTCTTGGGGTCACCAGTGTGGAAATGTGAAAATGACGAGGCAGAGTTTATCTCTCAAGTCAGTTTTATTCACATCTTCCAACATCACGAAGCAGAATAAAAGAGAACGACAAAGGGAACTCTCGTCCTTAAATACCAGGACTCTTACAGTTAACAGGTCACATGTCTCACAAAACCATTGCATTATAAAGACAGCAACAATGCATCCTCTCTGCATGATATCACACCACTATCTACAATGCATCCTCTCATTAATCCTTTAATTATGTCCCACAGTCTCAAGCTTTGCATACCAAAGCTAACTCTCCTGCAGCTTCCTGTAATAACCACAGAAGCTCTGCCCTTGCTCTGGTCTAAAATGTGAGTCCAAAAGCAGGTCACGAATGTGTGTCCCCACAATATTACTGTTTTGAGGTGCAAGAGGCTGTGTTCCCATATTTCTGATGCCGAAGTCATTGTTTTTTAACAAGGAAAAGAAAAGTGTCCCATTTCAGTGACAACCATACGTTCTAAACTAGTACCAGAAGTTGCTACCATAATTCACGCAAGACATCATGGGGCCTAGGAATAAGGTGGATACCATAAAATATTTTCCCCTTTAATTAAATGAACCATCTGTAAGTACAAAGTATGTAATAAACATTTAAAGAACCATGAGGTGTGGCCAGAAATTCTTCTTCTTTCAGCTGCTCTCTTTAGGAGTCGCCACAGCGGATCATCTGTCTTCATCTCACCCTATCCCTTGCATCTTACTCTGTAACACCAACCCTCTCCATGTCCTCCTTCACTACATCCATGAATCTTCTCTGGGTCTTCCTCTTTTCCTCCTGCCTGGCAGCTCCATCTTCAACATCCTTTGTCCAAAACATCCACTATCCCTCCTCTGCACATGTCCAAACCATCTCAGCCTTGCTTCTCTAACCGCTCAACCTGAGCGGTTTGGAGACAAAATAAGCAGTCCCTGTGATATACTCATTTCTCATCTTGTCACTCCCAATGAAAATCTTAGCATCTTCAACTCTGCAACCTTCAGCTTTACCCCGTTTTTTTTGTCAGCGCCATGTCTCCAAACCATACATCATAGCAGGTCTCACTACAGTCTTGTAAATCTTCCCTTTCACTCTTGCTGCTACCTTTCTGTCACAAATCACCCCTGACACTCATCTCCACCCACTCCACCCTGCCTGTACTCCTTCACCTCTCTTGTGCATTTTCCATTGCTTTGGATGGTTGACCCCAGGTATTTAAACTCACCTACTTTCACTACCGCTACTCCTTCCATCTTCACTGTTGCACCTGCCTCCCTTTCATTCACACTAATGTCTTCTGTCTTGTTTCTACTTTCATTCCTCTTCTCTCCAGCGCATACCTCCACCTCTCCAGGTTCTCTTCCACTTGCTCCCTACTCTCATTACAGACCACAATGTTGTCTGCAAACATCATGGTCCACAGAGAATCCTGCCTGACATCGTCTGTCAGCCTGTCTGTCACCATGGCAAACAAGAAGGGGCTCAGAGCCAATCCTTGACGTAACCCCACCCCCAGGTGTGGCCAGAAATTAATTAGACATTTAAGCTTGGGAAAAAAAAACAAAAAACAAACAGAATTTTCCAGCAACAATGTTCCAGCTTTGGGGTCTATTGTATGATGGGCCTCATTCATCAAATGTGAGCAGAAGAAATTTACTAAACACATAGAATTGTACTTAAAAGGGTGGAGTGACACACCAATAATGCAATAAAAAGGTATTTATTACAATGTGGCCGCACATGGCCAAAACATAATGAGCAGCATCTTTGATAAGAACAAAGGGCAGAGTTTCCTTGGAGATAACAGGAAGCTGTGAAATGTGATCTTTTGTATGTCAGAGACGGCTTGGAGGATCCTTTGTGTGCTAGAGACTGTGAAGGGGGGTTTAAGGATTAAGGAAGTGCATGCAACGTGATCTTTTATGTGAATGCAATGTGACCTTTTGATATGCAGAAGGACCTGAGTATATAAGTGAAGAGTTCTGTTTGAGAGGTTCTCTTTTCTACTATGCTCATGAGAGAGAATGTGTAATAAACTGCTTGAGACCAACTTGCCTCATCATTTGCACATTCTACACTGGTGACCCAAGACGAAGCATGCAACACGAAGAGAATATCCCCGGAGCCAGCCTCGTTGGGAGCCCCCAGCCAAGCGTATGCTGTTACAGTCCAGCTACCGGACTTTTGGCAGCACAACCCGCGCTCCTGGTTCCACCTGGTTGAGGCGCAGTTCGCCCTCCGGGGGATATTGGTAGATGACACGAAATTCTACCATGTGATCGCAAAGCTCGACAACCACACGGCTCAGCATGTGGAGAGCCTTCTGGAGCAGCCACCAGCCAGCGACAAATAGAGCGCGTTGAAAACCGCACTCATCCAGCACTACACACTCTCAGTTGAGGAGAGAGCAGACAGACTCCTGGTGCGGACCGGGTTGGGGGATTGCACGCCCATTGACCTGATGGAGAGGATGCTGAGGTTGAAAGGCTCGGACGACGACCACTTCATCTTTACCCACCTCTTCCTCAGGAACCTTCCGTCAGCGACGAGAGTGGCCCTGGCCAGTTCGCCGTTGTTGGCCAAGCGGGACTACCGTGCACTGGCCCGGGAGGCACACCGGATCATCATGGCTAGCAGAGAGCTCGCGACCACGGCGGTGGCGACTGAGCTCGGCGCGACGACCGGAGACGGCGAGGAGCCATCAACGGCGGTAGCGGAACCACCGACAACAGAGGCGGCGGGGGCCAAGGAACGCGGAGGAGACACCCTTTGTTTCTACCACCGCCGCTTTGCAGAGAGGGCACGCAAATGTATACCACCGTGCCAGTTCAAGCGCTCGGGAAAACGCCAAGACCGGGGGTCGGTAGCAGCTGCGGCCCTCGGGGAGGAGAACAAGCTGCTCTACTTGACGGACACACGCTCGGGGAGGCATTTCCTTGTGGACACCGGCGCCCAGTTGAGTTTCATCATGCCGTCCTATGCCGACCGGCTGGCAGGATCCAGCGGCCCCGAGATGGCAGCAGCAAACGGCTCGGAGATTAAGACCTTTAGTGAGAGGACTCTGCTTCTGTCTCTACACGGCCGTGCATTCGAGTGGACTTTTGTCATAGCAGCATTGAATTTCAATATATTGGGGGCTGATTTTTTGTGCTCACATGGGCTGTTGGTTGATGTCGCTAACAGGCGCCTGGTTAATGCACTGTCTTTTGATTCTATTCCCTGTACAGCTCGAGCGTCCCGGCCAACAGCACAAGCCAACGTCACAGCTGCAAGCGGTAAGTTCCACACACTGCTCACTCAGTTCCCAGCACTCACGGTCCCGACATTTTCGACAGCCGTCGCTAAACACGGGGTGGAACATTTTATTAGCACCACCGGGCCACCCGTTTTTGCAAAACCTTGGCGCTTGGATGCAGCTAAACTGGTCATAGCGCACGAGGAGTTCGCCATCCTGGAGAGGTTGGACATCATCAGGCGTTCAAACAGTCCATGGGCTTCCCCGCTACACATGGTCCCTAAAGCTGAGGGTTCGTGGCGACCTTGCGGGGATTTCCGCAGGTTGAACAACGCCACAGCACACGACCGCTACCCAATCCCTCACATCCAAGATTTTTCCGTTCATTTGGCAGGAGCGTGCGTTTTTTCTAAAATAGACTTGGTCCGCGGTTACCACCAAGTCCCAGTGCGCGCTGAGGACATACCCAAAACAGCGGTGATAACTCCGTTTGGTCTATTCGAGTTTTTGCACATGCCATTCGGGCTTAAAGGGGCTGCACAGACGTTCCAACGCATGATGGATGTTGTGCTGTGCGATCTCCCTTTCGTATTCGTCTACCTGGACGATATTTTGGTAGCCAGCGCGTCCGAAGACGAACACGAAACCCACCTCACGGCGGTTTTCCGGAGGTTGGGAGAGCATGGTTTAATAATCAATCCAGCGAAGTGTCAGTTCGGGGTGACGCAGATTGATTTTTTGGGGCACCGCGTCTCTCCCGAAGGAGCGGTTCCGCTGCCTGACAAAGTGCGCGCGGTAGCAGATTTTCCCTGACCACAAACGGTCAGGGCGTTACAGGAGTTTTTCGGAATGGTGAATTTTTATAACCGTTTCCTCCCTCGCGCAGCGCAGCTCATGCAACCACTGTACGCCGCGCTCAAAAAGCAGAAACCCGCGAATAAGATCGAATGGTCCCCGGAGCGAGAGCGGGTGTTCTCGGAAGTCAAGGCAGCCCTGGCAAACGCTGCATTGTTGGCACATCCAGACCCAACGGCCCGCATAGCGCTCACTACTGACGTGTCAGATGTGGCTATACGGGCGGTCATGGAGCAGCGTTTAGCCAGCGCTTGGCAACCGCTCGCCTTTTTCAGCAGGACTTTGCGCGATAGTGAACATAAATACAGCGCGTTCGACAGGGAGTTGCTGGTTCTCCACTTGGTTATTCGCCACTTCCAGTTTTGGCTGGAAGGGCGTTGTTTCACCGCGTTCGTTGACCACAAGCCACTAACATTCGCGATGGCCAAGGTTTCAGAACCTTGGTCAGGCCGGCAGCAGAGACAGCTGGCCGCGATCTCAGAGTTTACTACCGATATTCAGCATGTCTCAGGTAAACTGAATGTAGTGGCAGACTGCCTCTCACGCGCCGTGGCTGCCCCGGTCCGCGTGGGGATAAATTACGCAGCCATGGCCGCGGAGCAGGTTAGTGACGCGGATGTGCGCGTGCTCCAGTCTGGACCAACAGGGTTAAGGCTGGAGAGCATGGTGCTGCAAGACGGTATGCCCCCCCTAATCTGCGATGTCTCCACGGGGCGACTGCGTCCCGTGGTACCGGCCGCGTGGCGCCGCCGCGTTTTTGACTCGGTTCATTCTTTAGCACACCCGGGAGTGCGTGCGTCAATCAAGATGGTAGGAGAGAAATTTGTGTGGCCGAGTCTTCGCAAACACGTGAAAGAGTGGGTAGCAGCCTGCATGGCGTGCCAACGAGCCAAAGTACACAGACACACGAGGGCTCCCTTGGAGCCGTTTCACATCCCGGCTAAGAGGTTCGACCATGTTCACGTGGACCTTGTGGGCCCCCTCCTGCCATCACAGGGGTGCACGCACCTTCTGACAGTGGTGGACCGCACCACGCGATGGCCGGAGGTGGTTCCACTGGCGTCAACCACAGCCGAGGAGGTAGCGCGCGCGTTTTTAACAGCATGGGTGGCGCGTTTTGGAGTCCCGTCGGACATTACGTCCGACAGAGGCCCTCAATTTGTTTCCGAACGTTGGGCAGCAATGGCCCACAGCCTGGGTGTCACAATTCACCGCACAACCGCGTACAATCCTCAGGCTAATGGGTTATGCGAACGTTTTCATAGGTCATTGAAAGCGGCTCTCAGGGCGTCACTGATGGATGCAATTTGGGTAGACAAGCTACCGTGGGTTTTATTAGGGTTGCGTTCTGCGCCTAAAGAAGACTTAGAAGCTTCCCCAGCTGAACTCGTTTTTGCGTAGCCACTTCGGCTGCCCGGGGATTTTCTCCCGGATAATCCTGCGCCAGGCAGCTCCCCGTCTCAGCTGTTGCAGCGTAACATTGACACAGGCACGCTGCCGGGCCCCGTTCATCACAGTTTTCCCCGCGTTTTTGTGCCTAAAACTTTGAAAAACGCGGAGTTTGTTTTTGTCAGACATGACGCGCATCGCCCCCCACTGCGACCACCTTATGATGGACCGTTCAGAGTGTTGGAAACAGGGGACAAGCATTTTTTGCTAGATTTGGGGGGTAGGAGGGAAAAGGTTGGCATAAACAGACTCAAACCCGCTTTTGTGGTGGCGGACGAGCAAGTGCTGTTGGCAAGGGCCCCTCGGCGTGGAAGACCCCCACGGGGAGCTTCCCAGAGTAGAATTTCCCCAGAACACCCACAGGGACAGACAAAAGGTTTTCACCCCCAGACAGCAGCTCCCCAGCATGACAGCGCCGCAGAGGTGGTGAATCCTGGTTACAGCAGATACGGGAGAAGACTGAAGCCCAAGCAGCATGTGGATTGATGTGTAATGATTCAGCATACAGACTGTTATTCTTTTGTTCGATCCAATATGCTTGAGGGGGGTGGTGTTGCCGCACATGGCCAAAACATAATGAGCAGCATCTTTGATAAGAACAAAGGGCAGAGTTTCCTTGGAGATAACAGGAAGCTGTGAAATGTGATCTTTTGTATGTCAGAGACAGCTTGGAGGATCCTTTGTGTGCTAGAGACTGTGAAGGGGGGTTTAAGGATTAAGGAAGTGCATGCAACGTGATCTTTTATGTGAATGCAATGTGACCTTTTGATATGCAGAAGGACCTGAGTATATAAGTGAAGAGTTCTGTTTGAGAGGTTCTCTTTTCTACTATGCTCATGAGAGAGAATGTGTAATAAACTGCTTGAGACCAACTTGCCTCATCATTTACACATTCTACAACACAAATTTTTGCACTAACTGGTATTGCAGTTATAGCTATATCGTTATCCCAAATAATGAAATGCACAGCATATAGACACTATCCGATTACTTGGTCTTGTTGACTTATAAGGATATTTAATTTATCAAACACTTTCATTCATTTACTCTCCACTAATAATATTTTTGATTAATATTGCTTGATTCTTCTGGTAGATTTCCTCCTAACCATCCCAATTTAGCTGGACGATTCAACCAGAAACAGAGAATTCTTTTGGAAGACTCACAATCAAAATCTTTCTTCTCTTCCCTCTTGTGTTCTCCTCTGGACGTTTTTTACTGCACAAACTCATTTGTACTGTCTGACGGCTGCTGCCACAGTGACGATGGGAGAGAGGATGTGACGTCATTTTCGCGCACGCGTGCTTTGACTCAAGATGGCGGCGAGACTAATGGAAGTTTGCGGTATGATTTGCTGATAAAACAGTTGAAAAGACCTTTCTCTGTCACAAACAAATGTGAGAAATATTTGTAAGACAACGACGCTGACCCGGAGAAGGTTTGGTCAGTTTCTGCTTTCTGAAGACTTTCCTTCGTTACCTCTGCTGCCCACAGGTAAAAATCCACACAGCAGGTGTGTGCGACTGAAGGGTCTGAATGGGGATTTGGAAAACTCTGAATCTGTTTGTCAAAGACATAAATAACAATTACAGTTTTACTAGAAAACTCAGGTAGCCAACGGAATCGGGCGATCATGGCTGAGTGTCAGTACCTACTGCTGAGATCTGGTAATGGTTTGCCAAAACTCAGTCAGGCCAAGGCCAGGAACGGTGCCGAATCCGGCTGCGGGACATAGTGGGATGTGTGCTGGGGTTAGAGCTGTGACTCTTCAGTGGCCTTCCCTGGAGGACATTGGAAATGCCTGCGACCTCCCCAGAGCCATTAACAAAACCATTGGCAATAGGATTTAGCGTTGAATTTGAATAAAATCCTTGTAATATTAGTTTCATTTAACTATTTAAACTGTTCTTATTTTTTTATTGCATACACTTGAAAATGTTAAAATTTTGACAGTAAACCCAAAAATGTAATGGGGGCTGAATAATTTTTGATTGCAACTGTGTGTATATATATATAAGATAAGATAAGATAAGATAAGATAAGCCTTTATTAGTCCCACAACGGGGAAATTCCAGGATTGCAACAGCACAGGGATAGCAACACTCAGAGCAACAATCAGAAGGCAAGAGAAAAAAAAAACAAGCAAGCAAGAGCAGCTAATAAACATATGTACGTATTACTATAAAATATATATATATATACACACACACACAGACACACAGTGCAGAGCATTGTAGCTGGATGGAATAAATATATGAATATATGAACACACAGTGCAGAGCATTGTAGCTAGATGGAATAAATATGTAAATATATAAACACCCACAGTACGGAGCATTGCAGCTAGGTGGAATAAATATGCAAGTATATAAACACACACAGTGCGGAGCAATGTAGCTAGATGGAATAATATGTAGATATATAAATATATAAACACCCACAGTGCGGAGCATTGTAGCTAGATGGAATAAATATGCAAATATATAAACACACACAGTGCAGAGCATTGTTGCTAGATGGGATGAAACAGCATAACCGTCTACTTAGTTATCCTACATGGTATGATTATGTGCCCATACATATTCTCACCCTCCATAGCGACCGGTATGTTCCTAGTTGTATGCCGGAGAGGACCATTGTGTAAGTCTATTGCATCTTTTGCATTCAAAAAACTATTAGTTTGTTACGTCTTTTTGCTATCTCTGCGAGCAGCCCTGCTTAGGTTGTACAGTCTGACAGCCGTTGGTAGGAAGGACCTACGAAACCTCTCGGTTGTGCACCTGGGATGATGTAGTCTGCTGCTAAATGAGCTCCTCAGTGCATTCAGTATGTCCTGCATAGGGTGGAACTCGGACTCCAGCAGAGATGACAGTTTAGCCACCGTCCTTCTCTCTCCTATCTCCTCCATCGGATCAAGGCGCTGCCCCAGGACAGAGCTAGCTTTCTTAATCAGTTTGTTCAGTCTCTTCCTATCGGCTGCAGTAATGCCACTGCCCCAGCAGACCACTCCAAAAGTGATGGCTGATGCCACCACCGTGTCATAGAATGACTTCAGCAGCGCCCCTTGTACACCAAAAGACCTGAGTCTCCTCAGCAGGAACAGCCTGCGCTGTCCCTTCTTGTAGAGTGCATCAGTATTGTGTGACCAGTCTAGTTTATTGTTCAGATGAATACCCAGGTACTTATAGGATGTCACCATCTCGATGTCTGTTCCCTGTATATTTACTGGTACTGTGAGGGGCTGCCCATGCCTGCGGCAGTCCACCACCAGCTCCTTAGTTTTCCTCGCGTTGATCTGGAGGCAGTTCCGATGGCACCAGTCCACGAAGTCCTGGATAAGCCCTCTGTACTCAGCTTCATCTCCATTGGAGATGAGGCCAACGATCGCAGAGTCATCAGAGAACTTCTGTAGATGGCAGTGTGTTGTGTTGTGTGAGAAGTCCGCAGTATAAAGAGTGAACAGGAAGGGAGCCAGCACCGTTCCCTGGGGGGCCCCCGTGCTACTGATGATCGTGTCGGACACACAGTCCCGGGTTCTCACAAACTGAGGCCGGTTCGTGAGGTAGTCCAGGATCCATGATGACAGGTGCTGGTCCACCCCTGCGCGCAGCAGCTTGTCCTTCAGGATCATCGGTTGGATGGTGTTGAAAGCACTGGAGAAGTCAAAGAACATGAACCTCACCATATTCCCGGGCTTCTCCAGGTGGGACAGAGAACGGTGAAGGAGGAAGATCACCGCATCCTCCACCCCAATGCCATGCTGGTAGGCGAACTGGAGTGGATCCATCGCTGGTTCCACCAGGGGGCGGAGGTGAGCAAGGAGCAGTCTCTCCAGGGTCTTCATCAAGTGGGACGTCAAGGCCACCGGTCTGTAGCTGTTCAGGTCTTTGGGGTGGGAAGTTTTTGGTACAGGTACCACACAAGATGTTTTCCACAGCTGTGGTACCCTCCCCAGTTTCAGGCTCATGTTGAAGATATACGTCACAATCCCACACAGCTGGTCTGCACAGGACTTGAGGAGCTTTGCGCTGATGCCGTCCGGTCCCGGCGCCTTCCTCGCCTTGATCTTCCTCAGCTCCGTCCTCACCTGGGTCCTGGTCAGGGTCAGGATGGGGGGCTGTGTGTTGGGAGTGGGGGGGTGTTGGTAGAGTGGGGAGTGGGCAGCAGGACTTGATTTCATTAGAGGCAGCAGTGGTTGTTGTGCAGTCAGGGGGGAGGGCGATAATAGGATATATAATCTGTGTTGTGGGTATGTACAGTATGTATGTATTTGGACAGAAACTTTGTCCCCCTATTAACTGAGAGGCCACTTGACTACAAGCTTTCATCTCTTGCATGATGATGCCACAATATCTGAAGAGTGCATCTCACACGATTTCACTCACAGCTTGACCATCAAAGGTGACCGTTTTTAACCAGCTTTTACTGGTAGAGATGCACACTGGGGGAGGAATTGTGTGCTCTCCAGACACGGTTGGCAGCGCTTAGGATCTGCAGGTCTTTGCACAGCACAGCTGTTGTGAACTGATGGGGAGACAGAGCTGCAGGTTACCGCTGGGTGCTGGAACACCAAAACTAATAACATTTATTTATTTTAATCTGCACATATTCCATCAAGTTGTACGCCGGTGATGGAATCGAGTGCACTTTGACCATTTTTGTCGGGGTGCAACGGAGAGACGGAGGTGGGAAGCTGGAAGTTCGTGGTGCTGAATGGTGAGACGGGGTGGAGGCTGGCTGCTGGGAGGTTGAACCTGCATTTTATTTGCTCATATAACACCCGTGTTTTTATTACCGTGTGTGCATGTGAGTGGAGCACAGCGGACATGGACAGCAGCCTATACTACAGGTAAAGCCTCATTTATGGCTCTCTGTGAAGCTCACAGTAAGTACCCTTCTGTGCAGCCCTTTGACAGTAATTTCTACTTGTGCACTGGTTTAAATGTGTTCTTGCCAAAATGAGTTTCTGATGTGTCCAGTGATTTGTGTTCAGATTGTGTCTCTTTGTTTATTAAATGGCGACAGATATGAGTGGAGAGTAACTTTACATACGATCGCTGCAATCAGGCACAGACTGAGCATAGGGAGGAGCAGGATATTTCCCGGTGGACTGGCCAATCAAGAGCCAAAGTGGCCTGACTGAGCACTCCACAGGGGACGTTTGAGTTCTGTCTGGTATGTGTTCGGTATGCTCAAGTGTGCGTTACTGTTCAGTAGTTTTGTGTTGTCTGAGGTACCTTGAATGCACCACAGGACTGAGAGTGGAGGCAGAAGCACAGATGTGGGCAGACCGGATGAGAGTGATGGGAGAGCTCCGAACTTCCTCAGCTGCTAAAAAACATAATGCTGTCAATGATGTCCTGTCAGCAGCAAAATGGAAGGTTGTGGTGGTCAAAAGGAAAGGAGGAGCAGAGAGGGAGTGAATTAAGTTAAAAAGTCCTCATGACAGCGACAGCAAACGGCGGTAAAATCACCAAGATGTTTAGAGCTAAAACTACAGGTCAGTCAAAATAACATACTTTTACATTGGCTAAGGAGGCTTCTGTGTAGTCATTTCCCTTGTTTTCCAATCATTATATTTGCGTTACTGATGTAATTCTGTTTTTGTTTTGTTTCTGTGTGGTTTATTGTAAAACTCCTTATACTGGACATTGAGTAATACTTCAAATAATTTTTACAAACTAAATCCACACACCATGAGTAAATATTATATGATGTAAAATATGATATTTTTTCCATCCAGGTTCAAGTCATATGGCAGCTTATGCTCTGTCAATCCATTTTTATATAGAGGGGTTGCACTGACGTCACACAGGTCACGTGTCTTTTGTTTGCTACGCCATTTTGGACCCCAATGAACAGTCACGTCACCAACAGCAAGCGTGAGTGAGTTTAATCAATGAGATAAATGGCTACACACAAATCAACACCGTGGTCCAACGACGAGGTGCAGACTTTTCTGTGCTTGGTAGCTGATTAAAGAAATCCAGAGGGAGGTGGACAGAGCGACCTGAAAAGAATTCACAGCCACTGACCAGCGAAGGCAGATGGGAGGCAGAGTGGCGTAGACCCGACCACGGCATCATCATTGTTGAATACCATGACAGAGGATGGTGAATGATGTGATATTATGCATCTTTGCCGTTATTTATCCCAGTGGTGGAAAGCTTTCTTTGAACAAACAACACCATTGTCTCCTGTATGCAGACAATGAGCTAGCTAGTTAGCCATCAATGCTAACTCCATGCTCTGCTTGTATTTTGTGCTTGTGTCGACAACATCTGATGAAATAAGCTAGTATTAATCCTGGTTAAAAAGTAGTTAGTTACATGTTGCACTTTCATGCTGTGCATGTACTTAAGTTGTGTGTGTATTTTCATTCTAGAGTCCCACCGCAAGCTGAAGATCTGCTGAACCGGAACCAGCAGCACATCCAGTTGCTTCTCAGTGAGGCAAGAGAGCATGAAATGGGAACAGGTCAAGTGGACCACAAGTAAGCACCCCATGTGAGCACCCCAAGTGGACCCCAGGGTCCAATCTGTAATGTACATTTTCAATCCAGTGATTTACAAACTGATTCAGAGCTTCCTAAAGCCTCATTCAGAACATTATAGTCCCACATACCTATTCTGTGGATTTTCATCTGGGGGCAGCCAACGATGACAAGTGGCAGCGGTGAAGAAAAGTCTTTTGAAAGTAGAAACAGAGCCAAAACCTTCTCCAGATCAGCTTAGTTGTCATCTTGCATATATATATTGCATATATACATTCACTTCCGCCCTCCAAAGAGAGCAGACGCTTTTCTTCCCAGCTCCGGCTCCTTATCTCTCTCCTTCCCTAACTGACTGGATCCCAGCTTGCTATTGTCTGTCTGCGTGTCTTTACTGCTGATTATCGAACGAAATTATGGATTTAATAAGCTGGGCGTTGAGCGCAATTGACACTGTTTTTTCAACGAGGAAAAATAGCCCGGGGGAGCCGATCTGTTCCGCAGGCACTGCTGCTGCGGGTTATCTGAAGGACACAAGTAATTGGAAACTCTTGTGCCTGTGTAATCTTTCTATTGAAGATATTGAAGATTTATACCTATTCGGGGCAATGGTCATCGGAATTCTACTGATTGGATTTGGGATTGTTCTGGTGTACCGCAAATTGAAGAAGATGGACGGAGCCTATCAAAAAGCGGACCCGGCGAGGCTCACCCATCAAATTGACCAACTGGGCAGGACTCTGACAGCGGCTAATGGAGAACTGTACAGGAAAATGGATTACATCATGATCACGCTGAGAGCCGTCCATGAATCGATTACAACGCCTGGCCATGAAGGATTTGAGCACTGAATCTGTAAGAGAATAGAAAGTTTTTTCTCTGAAGTCAGTGCTATTCGACCTGTTTTGACGCCCTCAGCACCCAGTCCTCCAGATAATCTTCAGTATATTTGTTTTTCATAACATGGCGGGCAGCATTTGACTCTCAAGGACAGCCAGCTGTCTGGCAGACTATTCCATCTGCCGTGCCAAGGACACGTGCCTCTGCTCAGACGGTAGCCATAACATCTGCTGCGGGAAGAGACTTTTGTTGTCCTTAACTGATATCACTGTTTGCACTCAACACACTCACACACACTGACTCACTATACTGACTTGAAGATTCACTCACTCACTGCTCTCTTTGTGTCATTGTATGGATTCTATTGTCTGCTAATTGTGCATTGAGAGTTTTTTCTTGTAATCATAATATTGATCATATATGAACTGTATTCTGATAAACAATGCTTTTTTCTCTCTCCTATTGTGTTTACCCCCCCCCCCCCATTGCTTCCTGTTCCCATTCTGCTGACAGGCGCCTCCATGGCTGCCGCGTCACTGAAAATGTCACCTATGTCGTTCTCAGTGTCAAGTCAAATCCCTCGTATATTTACCAGTTATTTACTTGTGAATGTACTTGGCAATAAATCTTTTTCTGATTCTGATATACAGTATATATATATATATATATATATATATTTACACTTCTTGGTGACTGGGAAAAGTCTTTCCAACAGTTTTACACAAATTCTTGTTGTTCTCCTTGGCATTTACAAATCACTGGATTGAGAATGTACTTGTACAGATTGGCTCCTTGGGTCCACTTGGGAGTGCTCACTTGGTCAGGGGTCCACTTGACCTGTATCCCATGAAACTACCTTGTGAAGGGAGGAGATGGCTCAGAATGCTGCCTTCAGTCAAGTGTTCCTTGGTGTCCTGGGCCACCTTGAGAGTGGCCGGTGTGTTGACCCATGCTGATATATATTTTTTTTTTTTTACAGTTTAAAGTTTGAATTTTGCACATTCAAAACAATCTGGATGTTGCTGGTGATTGTAATAAACAATTTAGTGACTTATATGTTTGCGTCGTGATTTTCTAGTTTGTCTGTTAAGACACTGGTGGAAAAAGCCAAACATTTATCAATGACGTTGAAAATAATGGCTCATTTTTAAGAAAAAGTGACCAACAATTATTTTATTTACTGAAGACTGTATTATTGGATGTGCTAGTGCAGAAGACACTGCACACTTTAGTGATAGTACCAGCATATGGAGGAATTCTGGGCCATATTACTTCTGTATTTCCTAATAATGAGTTTGGGTTTAATGGGATTTAACATGTTTTAACACAGACTACTTTATGGTTCATAATTCTGTTGACAGACTTACACCAAACCAAAAGTGATTTCTCAAACTGCTGGATTATTTAGATAACCTTTCCAATCTTTTAGCATTTAATTTATGTCACTAAATCTTGGTAACCTTTACAAATAAAACAAATGAAAGTGGAGACACATCTGCAAAAGGCACAAAAGTTTATTGTAAAAATTCCTGGTGCAATACAAAAGGAGTACATGGTACATTATTCACACATAGAATATATATTTATACAGTATCTACATGTACAGTGGGGCAAAAAAGTATTTAGTCAGCCACCAATTGTGCAAGTTCTCCCACTTAAAAGATGAGAGAGGTCTCCAATTTTCATCATAGGTATACCTCAACTATGAGAGACAAAATGAGAGAAAAAAAAATCCAGAAAATCACATTGAAGGATTTTTCCATCCATCCATCCATCTTCTACCGCTTTTCCGGAGGTCCGGGTCGCGGAGGCAGCAGTTCAAGCAGAGAAGCCCAGACTTCCCTCTCCCCAGCCACCTGCTCCAGCTCTTCAGAGGGGATACCAAGGCGTTCCCAGACCAGCTGGGAGACATAGTCTCTCCACCGAGTCCTGGGTCTGCCCCACCCTGGAGCCAGGCCTGGGGGAGGGGCTCGAAGGCTAGCGTCTGGTGGCCGGGTTTCCACCCATGGGACCCGGCCGGGCTCAGCCCGAAGGAGTTACATGGGTCCGCCCTCCAGTGGGTTCACCACCTGCAGGAGGGATCATGGGGGTCCGGTGCTATGTGGATTAGGTGGCGGTCAAAGGCGGAGACCTTGGCGGACTGAAGGATTTTTAATGAATTAATTGGTAAATTCCTCGGTAAAATAAGTATTTGGTCACCTACAAACAAGCAAGATTTCTGGCTCTCACAGACCTGTAACTTCTTCTTTGAGAGGCTCCTCTGTCCTCCACTCGTTACCTGTATTAATGGCACCTGTTTGAACTCGTTATCAGTATAAAAGACACCTGTCCACAACCCCAAACAGTCAGACTCCAAACTCCACTATGGCCAAGACCAAAGAGCTGTCAAAGGACACCAGAAACAAAATTGTAGACCTGCACCAGGCTGGGAAGACTGAATCTGCAATAGGTAAGCAGCTTGGTGTGAAGAAATCAACAGTGGGAGCAATTATTAGAAAATGGAAGACATACAAGACCACTGATAATCTTCCTCCATCTGGGGCTCCACACAAGATCTCACCCCGCGGGGTCAAAATGATTACGAGAACGGTGAGCAAAAATCCCAGAACCACACGGGGGGATCTAGTGAATGACCTGCAGAGAGCTGGGACCAAAGTAACAAAGGCTACATCAGTAACACACTACGCCGCCAGGGACTCAAATCCTGCAGTGCCAGATGTGTCCCCCAGCTTGCCAGTACCTGTCCAGGCCCGTCTGAAGTTTGCTAGAGAGCATTTGGATGATCCAGAAGAGGATTGGGAGAATGTCATATGGTCAGATGAAACCAAAATAGAAGTTTTTGGTAAAAACTCAACTTGTCGTGTTTGGAGGAGAAAGAACACCATACCTACTGTGAAGCATGGGGGTGGAAACATCATACTTCGTGGCTGTTTTTCTGCAAAGGGACCAGGACGACTGATCTATGTAAAGGAAAGAATGAATGGGGCCATGTATCGTGAGATTTTGAGTGAAAACCTCCTTCCATCAGTAAGGGCATTGAAGATGAAACGTGGCTGGGTCTTTCAGCATAACAATGATCCCAAACACACCGCCCGGGCAACGAAGGAGTGGCTTCGTAAGAAGCATTTCAAGGTCCTGGAGTGGCCTAGCCAGTCTCCAGATCTCAACCGCATAGAAAATCTTTGGAGGGAGTTGAAAGTCTGTGTTGCCCAGCGACAGCCCCAAAACATCACTGCTCTAGAGGAGATCTGCATGGAGGAATGGGCCAAAATAAGATAAGATAAGATAAGATAAGCCTTTATTAGTCCCACAACGGGGAAATTCCAGGATTGCAACAGCACAGGGATAGCAACACTCAGAGCAACAATCAGAAGGCAAGAAAAAAAAAAAACAAAACAAGCAAGCAAGAGCAGCTAATATACATATGTACATATTACTATAAAATATATATATACACACACAGACACAGTGCAGAGCATTGTAGCTGGATGGAATAAATATATGAATATATGAACACACAGTGCAGAGCATTGTAGCTAGATGGAATAAATATGTAAATATATAAACACCCACAGTACGGAGCATTGCAGCTAGGTGGAATAAATATGCAAGTATATAAACACACAGTGCGGAGCAATGTAGCTAGATGGAATAATATGTAGATATATAAAAACACAGTGCGGAGCATTGTAGCTAGATGGAATAAATATATAGATATATAAATATAAACACACCCAGTGCTGAGCATTGTAGCTAGATGGAATAAATATGTAAATATATAAACACACACAGTGCAGAGCATTGTTGCTAGGTGGGATGAAACAGCATAACCGTCTATTTAGTTATCCTACATGGTATGATTATGTGCCCATACATATTCTCACCCTCCATAGCGACCGGTATGTTCCTAGTTGTATGCCAGAGAGGACCATTGTGTAAGTCTATTGCATCTTTTGCATTCAAAAAAACTATTAGTTTGTTACGTCTTTTTGCTATCTCTGCGAGCAGCCCTGCTTAGGTTGTACAGTCTGACAGCCGTTGGTAGGAAGGACCTACGAAACCTCTCGGTTGTGCACCTGGGATGATGTAGTCTGCTGCTAAATGAGCTCCTCAGTGCATCCAGTATGTCCTGCATAGGGTGGAACTCGGACTCCAGCAGAGATGACAGTTTAGCCACCGTCCTTCTCTCTCCTATCTCCTCCATCGGATCAAGGCGCTGCCCCAGGACAGAGCTAGCTTTCTTAATCAGTTTGTTCAGTCTCTTCCTATCGGCTGCAGTAATGCCACTGCCCCAGCAGACCACTCCAAAAGTGATGGCTGATGCCACCACCGTGTCATAGAATGACTTCAGCAGCGCCCCTTGTACACCAAAAGACCTGAGTCTCCTCAGCAGGAACAGCCTGCGCTGTCCCTTCTTGTAGAGTGCGTCAGTATTGTGTGACCAGTCTAGTTTATTGTTCAGATGAATACCCAGGTACTTATAGGATGTCACCATCTCGATGTCTGTTCCCTGTATATTTACTGGTGCTGTGAGGGGCTGCCCATGCCTGCGGCAGTCCACCACCAGCTCCTTAGTTTTCCTCGCGTTGATCTGGAGGCAGTTCCGATGGCACCAGTCCACAAAGTCCTGGATAAGCCCTCTGTACTCAGCTTCATCTCCGTTGGAGATGAGACCAACGATCGCAGAGTCATCAGAGAACTTCTGTAGATGGCAATGTGTTGTGTTGTGTGAGAAGTCCGCAGTATAAAGAGTGAACAGGAAGGGAGCCAGCACAGTTCCCTGGGGGGCCCCCGTGCTACTGATGATCGTGTCGGAAACACAGTCCCGGGTTCTCACAAACTGAGGCCGGTTCGTGAGGTAGTCCAGGATCCATGATGACAGGTGCTGGTCCACCCCTGCGCGCAGCAGCTTGTCCTTCAGGATCATCGGTTGGATGGTGTTGAAAGCACTGGAGAAGTCAAAGAACATGATCCTCACCATATTCCCGGGCTTCTCCAGGTGGGACAGAGAACGGTGAAGGAGGAAGATCACCGCATCCTCCACCCCAATGCCATGCTGGTAGGCGAACTGGAGTGGATCCATCGCTGGTTCCACCAGGGGGCGGAGATGAGCAAGGAGCAGTCTCTCCAGGGTCTTCATCAAGTGGGACGTCAAGGCCACCGGTCTGTAGCTGTTCAGGTCTTTGGGGTGGGAAGTTTTTGGTACAGGTACCACACAAGATGTTTTCCACAGCTGTGGTACCCTCCCCAGTTTCAGGCTCATGTTGAAGATATACAGTACGTCACAATCCCACACAGCTGGTCTGCACAGGACTTGAGGAGCTTTGCGCTGATGCCGTCCGGTCCCGACGCCTTCCTCGCCTTGATCTTCCTCAGCTCCGTCCTCACCTGGGTCTTGGTCAGGGTCAGGATGGGGGGCTGTGTGTTGGGAGTGGGGGAGGTGTCGGTGGAGTGGGGAGTGGGCAGCAGGACTTGATTTCTTAGAGGCAGCAGTGGTTGTTGTGCAGACAGGGGGGAGGGCGGTTGGTCAAATCTATTGAAAAACAGATTCAGGTTGTTCGCCCACTCCCCGCCCCCCGTGGCCTGGGGGGAGGTATTCTGGAGCCCCGAGATGGTTTTGAGGTTTCTCCAGACCCCGCTGATGTCGCTCTATTGCAGCTTGTCCTCCAAATACCAGCAATAGTGTGTGAAAACCTTGTGAAGACTTACAGAAAACGTCTGACCTCTGTCATTGCCAACAAAGGGCATATAACAAAGTATTGAGATGAACTTTTGGGATTGACCAAATACTTATTTTACCGAGGAATTTACCAATTAACCCCTTGCACTCTGGTCAATTTCCCTAAAAACGCCTAAAAATAACGTACCCAAAGTAAATCAAAAGCTGTTCTTCAACCCTTTGCAGCATCTTCATGGGGTTGGTCTCATTTAAAAGAAAACACTTTGAATTTTTGGGCAAAACAGTCATAATCTCTCCAAGTCCTCCTGCCACTGAGTAACAGTCATCTAAACATACTGAACTTGAAGAAAATAAATTTTGCCTGGGTGTTTTTTTGGATACAAATGCTTGCAAATAACACACAGCTGTCAGATCCGGGCTGGAAAATGCAACAGAAATGTAGAACCAAGTGTTATCCAGCTGAGGTCAAAATTTTGTAACAATACCACAAAAAGTGAATATATTACACAGCTTTTTTGTCAGGTTGTTCCCAGGCGTTTTTGAACTGTGCCAAATTGTGCCAAATGGCACAGTTTGGAAAAACGTCTGTAACTTTTGAATGATTCAATATAGAAGCTTCATTTTGGGCTCTAATGAAAGGTGACACTCAGGGCTGTGTGTGTGTGTGTGGGGGGGGGGGGTGTTGTTTATTCATTCATGAATGAATGAATGAACAAACAAGCCCCCACACACAAAGAAGCATGCCACATAAAAAATGTGTGGCTTTTTTTTTTACAAGAAAAAATAACCTGCAGTGCACTAAAAATTATACTAAAATATCTGTAATGTAGAGGATAACAACTCCCCCCCCCACCCCCGCTACAGAGGGCGGACATCGTCCATCGCTACATGACGGACCGCGGTGACGGTGCGCCGCGGTCTACTACGCACAGTTGTACTAAAATATCTGCAATATATCTGCAATCCGCTACAGAAGAGTAGCGGTGGGGGGGGGGGGTGTTCATGGTCCGGACACAGCACACGGACCGGTCCGTCATGTGGCGATGACGCACAGTTGTAATTTACCGATCAGTCAAAAGTCATTTTGATTACAATTTTCAGGGATAAAGAATAATTTAGCTTATAACACTTACCTGTCCACAACAGCAGTGTCGCTGGCGAACTTCTCTTCCTTATTGTCAGACGAACATGATGCTGGTCCGCTTGTTACGACTCGTGGTTCTGGTCACACGACCCGGTCAAACCATGATTCCATTATTGCGGTTTTGCGCTTCCATGATTGCGGTTTTGGCGAACGATTTTTCAAAACAAATAAGAACAGTAGTAAGAAAAAAAGACTGGCGAACGCGTGTGTGTCACCCACTGGCTTACACAAAACAGATTTTACGCATGGGACATACGCTTTCAGTCGTCGAACTTCTCTGCTTCAATTGGCTCGCTGTATTCGCAGCCGTTGGTAGGCGGGTCCTTCTTGCTAGGTTTTCAGTCATTGGTTCTTCAAGGTTTCAGAAACCCAATTCAAGGCTCTTATTAGTCGAATGAGAGGTCAATCAAATCTAAACCAATCAAAGCACTCCTTTGGCTTTCTGTTCTCCGGCTGTGTCTGTAGTGGAAGAATGGAAATGCAGCTTTTTTTTTCAGTGCGCTCTGAGACGCACAGTGTGCGTCCTAGTGCGCACGAGGGCGCGCTAGGACGCAGAGACGTGACCGCCCGCGGTATCCCGGAGTGCAAGAGGTTAATTCATTAAAAATCCTTCAATGTGATTTTCTGGATTTTTTTTTTTCCTCATTTTGGCTCTCATAGTTGAGGTATACCTATGATGAAAATTGGAGACCTCTGTCATCTTTTAAGTGGGAGAACTTGCACAATTGGTGGCTGACTAAATACTTTTTTGCCCCACTGTATACAGTATATCCAGTAAATCCATGTATTTTCCATGTAACCTTGTGACCTTGTGCTCCGAGACTGCACGAGCGAGTTGGCGGATGTCCTGACTGACATTTATGACATCTCCCTGAGTCAGGCCATCGTTCCCAGATGCTTCAAGACCTCTATCATTGTACCAGTGGCAAAGAAACCAGTGGTGTCCTGTTTGAATGACTATCGTCCTGTTGCACTGACACCAATTGTGATGAAGTATTTTGAACGGCTTGTCAAACCACACATTACAGCCTGCCTCCTTGCATCACACGACCCGCTCCAGTTTGCATATTGTTCAAACCGCTCCACGGAGGATGCTATAGTCACCACCCTACACTCTGTCATCACCCACCTGGACCAGAAAGACACCTACGCCAGACTCCTGTACATTGATTTCAGTTCAGCATTCAACACCATTATTCCCCAGAGACTGATGGAGAAATTACTCCTTCTCGGTCTGAACACCGCCACATGTCTCTGGATCCTGGATTTCCTGACTGAGAGACCTCAGTCTGTCCGGGTTGGAAACAACATCTCCAACTCTGTCACGCTGAGTACCGGATCCCCTGAAGGCTGTGTACTCAGTCCACTGTTGTTTACACTTCTAACACATGACTGTGTATCCAGACACGAGGGGAACCAGATTATTAAGTTTGCAGATGACACCACGGTGGTGGGACTTATTCAGAGGGATGAGGAATCAATGTACAGGGAAGAAGTGAGAGACCTGGAGGGCTGGTGCAGGGAGAACAATCTGGTGCTCAACGTGGACAAAACGAAGGAGATGATTATTGACTTCCGGCGGTCACAGCCTGAGCACGTCCCCCTCAGCATCGGTGGCCGTTTAGTGGAGAGAGTGGAGAACATCAAGTTCCTCGGAGTGCAGATCTCGCAGGACCTGACCTGGAGCAAGAATTCCTTGGAGATCAGGAAGCGGGCTCAGCAGAGACTGCACTTCTTGAGGAAACTCAAACAGGCCTCTCTCCCCATCTGCATCCTCAGGACCTTCTACAGAGGTGTGGTGGAGAGTGTTCTGACGTACTGCATTGCTACATGGTACTCCAGCTGCAGTATGTCAGACAAAAAAGCCCTGCAGAGGATAGTCAAGGGGACTGAGAGGGTAATTGGAGTCTCCCTCCCCTCTGTCCAAGAACTTTTTCAGAACTGTTGTAGGAGCAGGGCACTGAACATTGTCAAGGACCGTTCTCACCCTCTGCATAAACACTTTGAACTTCTTCCATCTGGTAAACGATTCCGGAGCATCAGAGGCAGAACCACCAGACTGATCAATCAGCTTCCTTCCACAAGCTGTCAGGATGCTGAACAGCTGACCCGGAATCTCTCATACACACTACTGCACCTACGGACATTTTGTATATTATAGTTAGTTATTCTTTTTCCCCAAGTATGTCTCAGGGATGTGTGAATGGATGGGGGTGGGGGTGGGGGTGGGGGTGGAGCTATGTGGGAGTGTGTCTTAAATCATGCTGCTTCTTATATGGATGCCGAGAGAAACGCAATTTCATCTTGCCTGCACTACAGTTGTATGTACAGCAATATGACAATAAAGTTTGATTTGATTTGACTCTTATTTTAATTGCTTTTAATCCTGGATGAAATTTGCTTTGGGTTAAAAATGCATCATAACTGTTAAATATATTTTATTATACCTAGCTCAGTACTGTTTACCTGTAGAAATATATATTTTACTGCTAATATAACCCCATAACTATAATATGGCACCTGGCAATCAATTTTTGGCAGCTGATCACTTTTTGCCACGACACCACCGGCTGGAGCAGGTACATCCCATGATGTCTCAAAAGTCTCTCCATGATTTTCACACAGATCAGAGCAGTTTGTAGCATAGGAAGCTAAACGTTTCTACAGACATTCTTTAGTTCTGCAGTCACTGCGGTTTGTGAAGCTGGGGTGACATCCCACCACTGGGAGGCTTGGTTGAATGCCCAGACCCACAGTTTGAAGCAATAATTTTGCCACAAGAGAGCCATCTGAAACACACACACACAGCATACATATTTTAATATCTAACAGCAATAACTTGCCGTGATTACAGTGTAGTACCAGGGACGTATAAGTACTTAACTAGCATTAGCAATCATTAGCTTACCCTCACGTGTGATCTAGTTCGTATCCCCACGTCTTCGGCTTGAACTGCTCCATGGCTTCCTGAACTCTCCAGTACTTTTCCAGAGTGTTTTGTCTCGCCACCTGTAGCCTTCTCTGGCTCTCCTTTTTTGCCTTTACTCTGACAAAAAACCAGCAAGCAGCAGGCTCGCCTCGATATCCATCTTGTGTTTTGCTTGTCACATACAAACGTTGTCATGGGAGTGTCGGGCCGCCTTGCTGTAAAGATTTCACCCCCTTAAGGTAGTATTCACCTTAAGCACCGTGGCGAGTCACGCTGAGTATGTGCTAGTGGAATTATTATTATTCTCAGCACATGGCCCACAGTATTTGCCGTCCAAAATGGCAGATAAACAATGTGGCACGTGACCACTGACGTCACGTGCAGCCCCTCGATAATGTTTTTAAGTGCTTGCAATTTTTTATTAAGTATATATTCTATTCTATTTTTTTTAATCACTGTGTTTCTTCTTGCTACTCTAATATGTAAATTCTGTGCAGGGACTTTTAAAAGGTGTTTAAACCCTTAATTTGATTTACCTAGAAGGATGATGAACTTTTGTTAAATAAGATGGGGCTTCCATTTTTTTTTTTTTTTTTTTTTTTGTATTTTGTATACTTTATTTATCCCCAGAGGGAAATTACAGGGCATCCACCTGGATGGATGAGGCAGCCACGGTGCGGCGCCAATCCCTTCGCCATTCACGCACGCATTCACACCTAAGGCCACTTTACAGTCTCCAATTACCCTAACTCATATGTTTTTTGGCCTGTGGGAGGAAACCGGAGCACCCGAGGTAAACCCACACAGACATGGGGAGAACATGCAAACTCCACACAGAAGGGTCAATTCAAGGTCAGGGGGTGGGATCGAACCCACAGTGAACAAGGGTGGAATCGATCCCGTGATCTTCTTACTGTGCTGCCACAGTGGTAACCACTACTCCACCGAGCTGCCCATCTATACAGTATGATATACTGTACATCTATACAGTATGATTATAACAGCCCCTGGCTCTGCTGGAGTGCATCTGTGCTGAACAAACAGTTAAAGGAGCTACATTTTCATATTTACAGTGGATATAAAAGTCTACACACCCCTCTTCAAATGCCAGGTTTTTGTGATGTAAAAAATGAGACTAAGATAAATCATTTCAAAACTTTTTCCACCATTACTATTACCTAGAACCTGTACAACCCAATTGAAAAACAAACTGAACCCTTTTAAGGGAAAAAATAAAAAAAATAAAAACTTGCAATAACCTGTTTGCATAAATATACACACCCTTAAACTAATACTTTGTTGCAGCACCTTTGGCTTTTATTACGGCACTCGGTCTTTTTGGGTAGGAGTCTATCAGTGTGGCACATCTTGATGTGGCAATATTTGCCCACTCTTCTTTGCAAAAAATGCTCCAAATCTGTCAGATTGCGAGGGCATCTCCTGTGCACAGCCCTCTTCAGATCACCCCACAGATGTTCGATCAGATTCAGGTCTGGACTCGGGCTGGGCCATTCCAAAACCTTAATTTTCTACTGGTGAAGCCATTCTTTTGTTGATTTGGATGTGTGCTTTAGGTCATTGTCATGGTGAAAGATGAAGTCCCTCTTCATCTTCAGCTTTCTAACAGAAGTATGAAGGTTTTGTGCCAACACTGACTGGTATTTGGAACTGTTCATTATTACCTCCACCTTGACTAAGGCCCCAGTTCCAGCTTAAGAAAAACAACCCCAAAGCATGATGCTGCCACCACCATGCTTCACTGTAGGTATGGTGTTCTTTTGGTGATGAGCAGTGTTGTGCTTGCGCCAAATATACCTTTTGGAATTATGGTCAAAAAGTTCGACCTTGGTTTCATCGGACCATAACACATTTTCCCACATGTGTTTGGGAGATTTCAAATGTGTTTTTACAAAATGTGACTGAACTTGGATGTTTTTCTTCATAAGATAAAACTTCCGTCTTTCCACTGTAGATGGGAGATAGTTGTCACGTGTACTAAACAGCCAGTACTTGCCAGAAATTCCTGCAGCTCCTTCAGTGTTGCTGTTAGCCTCTTGGCAGCCTTCCTGACCAGTTTTCTTCTCATCTTTTCATCAATTTTGGAGAGACGTCCAGTTCTTGGTAATGTCACTGTTGTGCCATATTTTCTCCACTTGATGATGACTGTCTTCACTGTGTTCCATGGTGTATTTAATGTCTTGGAAATTCTTTTGTACCCTTCTCCTGACTGATACTTTTGAACAGTGAGATCCCTCTGATGCTTTGGAAGCTGTCTGCGGACCATGGCTTGTGCTGTAAGATGTAACTACAAAAATGTCAGGAAAAGCCTACTAGAACAGCTGAACTTTATTTGGGGTTAATCAGAGGCACTTTAAATGGTGGCAGGTGTGTGCTGACTCCCATTTAACATGAGTTTGAATGTGATTGGTTAATTCTGAATAGAGCCACATTCCCAGTTAGAGGGTGTGTATATTTATGCAACCAGGTTATTGTGAGTTTTTATTTTTTATTTTTCTCCTTAAAAGATTTAAGTTTGTTTTTCAT
This sequence comes from Pholidichthys leucotaenia, assembly GCA_020510985.1. Classification (NCBI taxonomy): domain Eukaryota; kingdom Metazoa; phylum Chordata; class Actinopteri; order Cichliformes; family Pholidichthyidae; genus Pholidichthys; species Pholidichthys leucotaenia. Next base: position 134,657,653 of record CM035841.1, on the reverse strand, counting down.
TTGGTTTGTTCAGGTTATAGGTCACATTAATGGTGGAAAAAGTTTTGAAATGATTTATCTTGGTCTCATTTTTTTACATCACAAAAACCTGGCATTGGAACAGGGGTGCGTAGAATTTTTATATCCACTGTAAGTTCTTACATATTTATTTCAAAGCATTTTTATAATAGTTTTTTCAACAGAACAATTATGTTATAACTGCTTTTACAATACATTTCTTTTAAATTCTTATTGGAACATCCATCCAGCCATCCATCTTCTTCCACCACTTAATCCTTTTTCGGGGGGGGGGGGGGTGCTGGAGCCTATCCCAGCATCTTTGGGCGAGAGGCAGGGTAACACTTTCTAAAAATACAGTTTAAAAAGGATTTCTTTTCATTCATTGTACCAACTCTGTGTGTGTACTTTTTTCCTATAAAACATACAGTATATTTAGCAATTGGTTGAATGGAAACAGCAGTCGGCTAAACTGAAAATATGGCTTTTGTTTTTCTGAAAAGGTGGAGAAGGAAGCAGCAGCACCAGAGCTGCTTCTGCAGAGGCTGAGTATCCAAGTTCAGGGGCAGACACAGAACAGGATCCTTCAGGTTTGTACAACATAGAACTGCAGTCCTAGATATGTAGGTATGCTGTTAGATGGAATGTAATCAGGGTGCATAGAATTACTGTCTGCTCAAGAAGTACAACTTTAAGTTTGTTATTGACACTTTTTTGTCTCGTTCTGCACAACAAGATGTGCAGAAAGATAGGGAGAGAGGTTCAGATGAGAAAATGACTAACTAAAAAAACTTGAGTTAATTTTTGTATTATTTTCTGTGTTTTGGTCCTCCTTATTATTATCTTAGTTCTGCATTTTCCTTACCTTTGCTCTAATTTATATGGTCATTCGGTTCATTATTTATATCTAGTTCTGTATGTTCATTGTTGTCCGTGTCTCTGTCATAAGCATTGCCTGAGTAATGTTTCCCCTGGTCCTGTATTTGCCTCATGTTTACCTTTTTTCTCAGTCCCTCATGTTTTCCGTATCTGTTGCCATGCCCTGCTGTCTGATTGTCTCTGAGTGTTCCAACCTGTTATGTGTTGTCTTGATTGCTCCCTTGTCTATTTATGTCAGCCTGAGTCTCCGTCCAGTATGGTGTCCTACAGTAATGCTACGTGATCAACATGTACCCTGTCTAGTTAAAACTGAGGCCTCACGAAACAATGAGCAACTTTGAGACAATTGCTTCATGAGCTACAGAGTGTTATGAAACATCTAATAAAGACTGCCATCTGGTGACTGACTGTGAGAACTGCGTCTGAGTTGAAAACCTGAAAAAAAGGCAATACTCTATATCACAAGTTGCACTACACTTTTTATGTAATTTTCTCAGACAGGCTTGTAAAAATTCTGTCAATGTGTTATCTATCATTTTAATTGACTTTAATTGGATCACCCTCCATGTAATCTGTCAGATGATAGACAGCTTTCAGAATTTGTAGTCATTGCTGGAAAAAGTCTGTGGAAGGACAATTTTGTGAGTGAGTGAGTGAATGAGTCGAAGTAGGGCTTGCCATTAACACCGGCCAATGGCTGGTGAATTTCAGCAGTGGTTGGTAAGACAGCTACACTCTACAGCCACTTTGGACATGGGCAGTCATGAAGGGGTGTTCCAATTCGTAGGAGTAGTGATGTTGTGCTCAACACTAATTCACACAATTTTAAGCAGAAGTGTCATGAGCAGTGCATCGAGCACTGTTTCAGCACGCCCACAGTCACGTGACCATAGCAAGCGAGGCCTCGTTATGTCGGTCACATCACGTGACTTGAGGGCTCGCGGGAAATTTGAGAGGGTTCTATTGGAATTATTATTTTTTTTTTTTTTGCATTGTATTGTTTGTTCCTGCCATCCAATTTTGAATAGACCTCGGGCAAATGCTCAAAAAAAAAGTATTGAGATTTTTTTCAGGTTTTCTACTCGGATGCAGTTCTGATACTCAGTCAGCAGATGACACTCTTTATTAAATGTTTCATAACACTGTCAATCATGAAGCAATTGTCTCAAAGTTGTTCATTGTTTTATAAGGCCTCAGTTTCACCATCACCAATGTATCTACCGTATCTCACAAAAACGAACATACCCCTCTCATTTTTGTAAATATTTTATTCTATCTTTTCATGGGACAACACTGAAGTTATGACACTTTGATACAATGTAGTCGTTGTACAGCTTGTATAACAGTGTAAATTTGCTGTCCCCTCAAAATAACTCACCACACAGCCATTAATGTCTAAACCACTGGCAGCAAAAGTGAGTACACCCCTAAGTGAAAATGTCCAAATTGTACCCAAATAGCCATTTTCCCTCCCCGGTGTCATGTAACTCATTAGTGTTACAAGGTCTCAGGTGTGAATGGGGAGCAGGTGTGTTAAATTTGGGATTATCGCTGTCACACTCTAATACTGGTCACTGAAAGTTCAACATGGCACCTCATGGGAAGGAACTTTCTAAGGATCTGAAAAAAGAATTGTTGCTCAACATAAAGATGGCCAAGGCTATAAGAAGATTGTCAACAACTTAAAATTGAGCTGCAGCACGATGGCCAAGACTATACAGTGGTTTAACAGGACAGGTTCCACTCAGAACAGGCCTCGCCATGGTCGACCAAAGAAGTTGCGTGCACATGCTCAGCGTCATATCCAGAGGTTGTCTTTTGAAAATAGACGTATGAGTGTTGCCAACATTGCTGCAGAGGTTGAAGGGGTGGGGGCCAGCCTGTCAGTGCTCAGACCATACGCCGCACACTGCATCAAATTGGTCTGCATGGCTGTCATCCCAGAAGGAAGCCCCGTTTAAAGATGATGCACAAGAAAGCCCGCAAACAGTTTGCTGAAGACGAGCAGACTAAGGACATGGATTACTGGAACCATGTCTTGTGGTCTGATGAGACCAACATAAACTTATTTGGTTCAAATGGTGTCAAGCGTATGTGGCGGCAACCAGGTGAGGAGTACAAAGGCAAGTGTGTCTTGCCTACAGTCAAGCATGGTGGTGGGAGTGTCGTGGTTTGGGGCTGCATCAGTGCTGCCAGCACTGGGGAGCTACAGTTCATTGAGGGAACCATGAATGCCAACATGTACTGTGACATACTGAAACAGAGCATGAGCCCCCTCCCTTCGGAAACTGGGCCACAGGACAGTATTCCAACATGATAACGACTCCAAACACACCTCTAAGACGACCACTGCCTTGCCAAAGAAACTGTGGGTAAAGGTGATGGACTGGCGAAGCATGTCTCCAGAACTAAACCCTATTGAGCATCTGTGGGGCATCCTCAAACAGAAGGTGGAGGAGTGCAAGGTCTCTAACATCCACCAGCTCTGTGATGTCATCATGGAGAAGTGAAAGAGGATTCCAGTGGCAACCTGTGAAGCTCTAGTGAACTCCATGCCCAAGAGAGTTAAGGCAGTGCTGGAAAATAATGGTGGCCGCACAAAATATTGACACTTTGGGCACAATTTGGACGTTTTTACTTAGGGGTGTACTCACTTTTGTTGCCAGTGGTTCAGACATTAATAGCTGTGTGTTGAGCTATTTTGAGGGGACAGCAAATTTACACTGTTAAACAAGCTGTACACTGACTACTTTACATTGTATCAAAGTGTTATATCTTCAGTGTTATCCCATGACAAGATAAAATAAAATATTTTCAAAAATGTGAGGGGTGTACTCACTTTTGTGAGATACTGTATGTGTAATATTTAGTACATGTAATGTGTTGTTTAATGTTACTAAACGTAAACCTACAGTGGTGTGAAAAAGTGTTTGCCCCCTTCCTGATTTCTCATTTGTATGTTTGTCACACTTAAATATTTCAGATCGTCAAACAAATTTAAATATTAGACAAAGATAACACAAGTAAACACAAAATACAGTTTTTAAATGAAAGTGTTTATGATTGAGGGGAAAAAAAAATCCAAACCTACATGGCCCTGTGTGAAAAAGTGATTGACCCCTAAACCTAATAACTGGTTGGGCCACCCTTAGCAGCAGCAACTGCAATCAAGCTTCTGCGATAACTGGCAATGAATCTTTTACAGTGCTGTGGAGGAATTTTGGCCCACTCATCTTTGCAGAATTGTTGTAATTCAGCCACATTGGAGGGTTTTCGAGTTTGAACCGCCTTTTTAAAGTCATGCCACAGCATCTCAATCTGATTCAGGTTAGGACTTTGACTAGGCCACTCCAAAGTCTTCATTTTGTTTTTCTTAAGCCATTCAGAGGTGGACTTGCTGGTTTGTTTTTGATCATTGTCCTGCTGCAGAACCCAAGTGCGCTTCAACTTGAGGTCATGAACAGGTGGCCGGACATTGTCCTTCAGGATTTTTTGGTAGACCGCAGAATTCATACTTCCATTTACCACAGCAAGTCTTCCAGGTCCTGAAGCAGCAAAACAGCCCCAGACCATCACACTATCACCACCATATTTTACTGTTGGCATGATGTTCCTTTTCTGAAATGCTGTGTTATTTTTACGTCAAATGTAATGGGACACCCACCTTCCAAAAAGTTCAACTTTTGTCTCGTCAGTCCACAGAGTCTTTTCCCAAAAGTCTTGGGGATCATCAAGATGTTTTCTGGCAAAACTGAGACGAGCCTTTATGTTCTTTTTGCTCAGCAGTGGTTTTCGTGTTGGAACTCTGCCATGCAGGCCATTTTTGCCTAGTCTCTTTTTTATGGTGGAGTCATGAGCACTGACCTTAACTGAGGCAAGTGAGGCCTGCAGTTCTTTGGATGTTGTGGGGTCTTTTGTGACTTCTTGGATGAGTCGTTGCTGCGCTCTTGGGGTAATTTTGGTCGCCCAGCCACTCCTGAGAAGATTCACCCACTGTTCCATGTTTTTGCCATTTGTGGATAATCGCTCTCACTGTGGTTTGCTGGAGTCCCAAAGCTTGAGAAATGGCTAGAAAATTGAACTCGGCTTTCCAAAGATGTGACAAACCACAGTTAATTTATGTTTTAACAGGGAGGCAATCACTTTTTCACACAGGGCCATGTAGGTTTGGATTTTTTTTTTACCATTAATAATAAACACCTTCAATTAAAAACTGCATTTTGTGTTATCTTTGTCTAATATTTAAATTTGTTTGATGATCTCAAACATTTAAGTGTGATAAACATACAAAAAAATAAGAAACCAGGAAGGGGGCAAACACTTTTTCACAGCACTGTAATTCTAACTTGTGTAATACGGTCCCTGACTTCTACTCAAATAGCAAATGCAATGATAATAGCAAATCTTCTCCTTCTCTCAAAAAACCCTCAGTTTGAGTGGTGAATCAGACCCCTGTTAAATCCTTCACTATATGCAACGCCCAGCCTTCTCAAATTTCCCGCCAGGTCTCCAATCACATGATGCGACAACGAGGCCTCATTTGCTATGGTCACGTGACTGTGGGCATGTTGACACAGTGCTCGATGCTCTGCTCATGACTCTTCCGTGTTATATTGCTCAAGTCAGTGTTGAGTGGGAAGTGTTGAGCATAACATCACTACTGTCTAGTCTGTTTATCCTGCCTTTATCCAGCCGTGCTTTTGCCTGCCAAGTTTGTTTGCTTTATCTGCCTGCCAGCTTGTTTATTTTCTGTTTTGGCATCCAAGCTGTGTTTGGATAACCGGCTCAAATAAAAACTGTTGAACATAAGCCTTGCATCTGGGTCCTGCATCTTCAACTCATGACAAGTAGCTCCAAACCTTTTGTAATGGTGAACAAAATCTATTCCTGCCAGTGTGTGTAAATCCAGCTGCATCTACATGTACATACACACGTGGACAAAATTATTGGTACCCCTCTGTTAATGAAAGAAAAACCCACAAAGGTCACAGAAATAACTTGAATCTGACAAAAGTGGTAATAAAAATTCTATGAAAATTAACCACTGAAAATCAGACAGTGTTTTTGAATTGTGGTTCAACAGAATTATTTTAAAAAAACAAACTCATGAAACAGGCCTGGACAAAAATGATGGTACCCTTAATTTAATATTTTGTTACACAATCTTTTGAGGCAATCACTGCAATCAAACGATTTCTGTAACTTGTCAATGAGACTTCTGCACCTCTCAGCAGGTATTTTGGCCCACTCCTCATGAGCAAACTGCTCCAGTTGTCTCAGGTTTGAAGGGTGCCTTCTCCAGACGGCATGTTTCAGCTCCTTCCACAGATGTTCAATAGGATTTAGATCAGGGCTCATTGAAGGACACTTTAGAATAGTCCAATGTTTCGCTCTTAGCCATTCTTGGGTGTTTTTAGCTGTGTGTTTTGGGTCATTATCCTGTTGCAAGACCCATGACCTGCGACTGAGACCAAGCTGTCTGACACTGGGCAGCACATTTCTCTCTAGAATACCTTGATAGTCTTTAGATTTCATTGTACCCTGCACAGATTCAAGACACCCTGTGCCAGATGCAGCAAAGCAGCCCCAGAACATAACAGAATCTCCTCCATGTTTCACAGGACAGTGTTCTTTTCTTGGTATGCTTCATTTTTGCATCTGTCAACATAGAGCTGATGTGCCTTGCCAGAAAGTTCCAGTTTTGTCTCATCTCTCCATAGGACATTCTCCCAGAAGCTTTGCGGCTTGTCAACATGCAGTTTGGCAAATTCCAGTCTGGCTTTTTTTATGATTTGTTTTCCAACAGTGGCGTCCTCCTTGGTTGTCTCCCATGAAGTCCACTTTGGCTCAAACAACGACGGATGGTGCGATCTGACACTGATGTACCTTGACCTTGGAGTTCACCATGAATGTGTTTAGAGGTTGTTCTGGGCTCTTTTGTTACCATTTGTATTATCCGTCTCCTCCTGCGGCCACATCCAGGGAGGTTGGCTACAGTCCCGTGGATCTTAAATTTCTGAATAATATGTGCAACTTCTGAATAATATGTGCAACTGTAGTCACAGGAACATCAAGCTGCTTGGAGATGGTCTTATAGCCTTTACCTTTAACATGCTTGTCTATAATTTTCATTCTAATCTCCAGAGACAACTCTCTCCTTTGCTTCCTCTGGTCCATGTTTAGTGTGGTACACACCATGTCACCAAACAGTACAGTGACTACTTGTCACTTGTAGGCCGACTGACTGATTACAAGTGTGTAGACACCTGTGATGTTAATTAGAGGACACATCTTAGTTGAACATGTCCCTATGGTCACATTATTTTCAATCTTTTCTAGGGGTACCATCATTTTTCCTCTAGGCCTGTTTCATGAGTTTGCTTTTTAACCCATAAGAACCCAGACCTCTTTCTCCTTCAAGGAAAATTATGGGGGTCTGGGTTCTTATGGGTTACAGTAATTCTGTTGAACCACAACATTGTCTGATTTTCATTGGTTAATTTTCATAGAATTTTTATTTATTACCACTTTTGTCAGATTCAAGTTATTTCTCCGCTGCCAGTGGTGCACGTACCTTGTCAGGGTGCAGCGGCTTGTGTGCCTCAGCAACCCCCGGAGCTATGTCGACGGGAGCCTAGTGCTCCCAGAAGGTTCAACCATGTCGAACAGGTCCGCGTGGGGTAGAGGCCAGACTTAAGAGTGCACCCTGGTCCTCCAGGTTGGGGGTTGTGCAGCATGTAACAAATCACTCACGGAAAACCCAAGTTTGTTATAGCAACAAATGTCCCAACGGAGGAACAGGCGGAAGAGGAGAGCGAACTCCCAACGGATGTGAAGGCGGAGGAGGACAGACAGTTGCACGGGAAGAAGGGTCTCGGAAAGCCTTGGCAGGCAACCCTTCTACAGAGTGGACCAAGCTCTCGACAGCCCAGCCATGGAAGGAAGTTGGTCTGGGGGAGGGACCCCCGACAAACGTCCACGGCTGAAGACGGAGATGCAGGACCCCTGCAGTGCCACAAACCTCTGCATCACGCATATCCACTTCATGATGAGTCACACCGATGTTGCACGTGATGGTGCTCGTCCTCTGGAGTTTCCGCCGGGGAGGAAGAGTGCCGGGCTCTCAGCCTCGAAGGGGCCCACCCTCAGCTACCAGAGGTCACCTCACCTCATCCTGCATGACCAGGGGACTGGGAACAAGGAATGCTACTGGCCGAAAAGAGACGCCAAAGGAGAGGAACGTCATCATCCTCCAGTGGAACACAGAAGGAGTCTACAACAAAAAAATATCCCTTGCCGAAAGACTCCACTCAGAAGACATTGATGTTGCCTGCCTACAGGAGACCCACCTGAAGGAAAACCAACACTTCAGTGTTAGGGGATACCGGGTCTTCAGGAAAGACAGAAAAGGAAGAACAAAAGGAGGAGTGGCGATTCTTGTCAAAAACGCCATACCAGCACAAGAGTTTGACGTCAGTACCAGCAACAAGGCAGAAATCCATGGAGTTCGTGACCCCACATCGCTGAACCAAAAGCTGCATGGGGACCTCGGGGACCTCCGCAGGACGGCAGCATTTGTCAGGGCAGCCGGTGTGACCATCTAGCGATCGACGAAGAAGAAGAAGTTATTTCTGTGACCACTGTGGGTTTTTCTTTCATTAACAGAGGGGTACCAACAATTTTGTCCATGGCTGTATTGCCTGTGTTTAGCACACATTTCAACTTTAGTTAACCTCAAAGCATTCTGTGTTATGTTCACAATATGCAAATGCCTTTCAAACATGTTTTTTAAATGTGACTAAAAATAGCCCAAAATAGATTTAGCTTAATTAATCAGCAATTTATATATTTAAGCTTCAGATTAGAGTTCTTAAAAGTTTGGGTGAGTTAATTAAATTAACTTGATATCCTATTTTTTGTTAAGACTATTGTGTTAAATAAAAATATGAAAACCGAAAAGCTGAAGTTCACCTTAAAAATTCCTTTCATGTTTGATTTAAAATGACATTTGATTTTGATAATTATAGACTTAAATAAAAAGTCTTCCCATTTTAAATTGTGGACTGGCTCACTCTGTATGCTGGATCTCTTCTATATATATTTCTGCTTCTATATGAAATATCCACATTAAAAGAATATGTTGATTATTTTACCTAATGATCATTTTCAGATCTTTTATCCACTGTTAAATGACCACAAAGTTAGTATCTAAAAGAATATCAGAGAATTAAACACAAACCATAGGCTGAAACTTTTTAAAAGATTTCTCATTAAGGAAAATCAGACAAAATTTTCTCCCTCTGCAGTTTGTTAAAAATATGTTTTAAAAGCATTACGCTGATGAGGCATCACTGATTTATTTGGGGTTAAATTTTTGAGCTTGAAATTACATTTCTAGTGCTCCATTCCCATTTTATCAGGATACAGCACTGCACAAATAAGCCCCACGTAAGGGACTCAACAAAGATATTTGTGATGACTGATAGAATAGTGATTTAGCACTTATATGTTTATAACATTTTTAATCACCATAACACCTTACCTTTTGGGGTTTGGAGCTCTCAAAAAATAAAACAAAATTTAAAAAATGCGGTGCGCTTCTTCCAGCGCCCCCCAGCCCCCCCCCCCGCAGCATCTGTCACCTCCGTCCTGGTCTTTGCTTTTCCTAGTATGGCCACTTCATTACTGATGGAAGAAAATACTTTTCTCTCACCTCTACTTAACTCAAGATTACTTTAATTGCAGCCTCTGGGGAGTTTTTCCTTCTATTCTTTAGTTGCGCTACACTGTCAGAGCAATGGGAAGACGCTCCACACCTCCTTATATGGTGGATCATGCGTTGAAATTTATGTTAATTGCCGGCCAAGGGAGCGCGCGTCCAGTTTACAAATAAATGGGATTCATGAACTTGCACACAGATCTACAAACAAATTGGGTTTTTATGCAGCGTTCATGAATTTGGAGTAAATTTTTAGTACCAAGGTGATTTACTCACAGATTTATTAACATTTCCTGAATGAGGCCCAATGTGCTCATACTGATTGAAAATGTGAAGTATTGTAGATATAAAATGTTTTTTAAAAAAAGACCCAGGTAGATGTCTGTATGAAGATCCATCTATCATCAGAAGCTTTAAAATGGAGAAAAAAAAATTCATTCCCAACAAAAACATTAAAAAACATAAATAAAAAATAAAAACATAAATAAACATTAAAAAATAAACCATTACATCGAACGAAAATTTTAACCAGCATCCATATGAACATTGCAAATTTACAAGAAACAAAGTTAAACTTGACAAAAAAGTGACAAATTTATCAGACAAAATTTGCAGTTTACAAGAAAACCGTAGCAAATTTATGATTAAAAAATGGCAAGTTGAGAGTTTTTAATTTTTCGAGAAAAAAAATACAAATTTAGGAGAATTTTTAAATCTTCAAGAAGATTTGCAAATTTACAAGAAAAGTCAAAAATTTGAGAAAAAATGTTGCCAATTTTTGATAGACACAAATTTCAGTGGGAAAAGTTTTCTCATAAATTTGAATTTTTAAAAACTTTTAAAAAATTCAAATTTATGAGAAAAAAGCAATACATTTATAAGAAAGAAGTAGCAAATTTCAGAAAACTCATTTCACTTAAGTGAAACAGTAGTAAAAATGAAAAGACGTGCAATAGTAAAGGACTATGTCATGACTGAAGAATAAAGTGATGCATTCAGTAAATAAGGTAAATAAAGGACTACGTGCTGTTATCAGCCCATGCTGCATTTTACTTTGTGCAATAAAAAAATGAATATGAAAATTAATAAATGTTTAATGCTTTACAGTTGCAATCGAAGTTATTCAACCCCCACTGAAAATTAGGTTTATTGGCAAAATGTACAAATTAGCAGCTGTTAGCAATAAACAGATCATACAAGAACAATAGCTCAACACATCTAATATTACAAGTGGTTTCTCCAGATTCAACACAAAATTCCACTTTAAATGACTACGGCCGTTTCAAATTTATTCAACCCCTTCATGCCTACCATCTTCAGTGCTTAGTAGAGCACCCTTTTGCTGGGACGACCTGCTGCAAATGTGGTGGTTTGACACTTATATTTTTTTTTTTTTTTTTTTTCCGGTTCCGGTTCCGCCGGACCGGCGGCGCCACACGAGTCGGCTGCCTGTTGCAACAGCCTTTTTTTTTATCTTCCTTCTTCTTTCTACACCTTTCACTCTGTATATATATCACGGACGCACGGATCGCCCCGGGGGTCTCCCGGGTCGGCGGACGGAGCCACGGTTTGCAGCGGGAGACGTTACAGCGGGGAGGAGCTAGTGCTAGCTAGCACTTGGCCGCCACCCGGTGCTAATGGGAAACTCGACATACCGGGAGCTGTAGCGAAAAGGACGCGGGTGCCGGGCTGGAGTTTAGGCGGCGTGAAAGAAATATAAGACAGAATAATAAAGAGCGATGGCAAGAACCAAGCAGACCGCCCGTAAAATCTACTGGAGGAAGAAGCCCCCCAGGAGACAGCTAGCCACCAGGGCTGCTCGGAGAGGCGCTCTGGCCACCGGCAGAGTGAAGAGGCCTCGCCGTCACAGGCCCGTGGCTCTGAGAGAGATCCGTCGCTACCAGAAATCCACGGAGCTGCTCATCCGTAAGCTGCCCGTCCAGCGCCTGGTGAGGGAGATCGCTCAGGACTTCAAGACCGTCCTGCGTTTCCTGAGTTTCGCCGTCATGGCTCTGCAGGAGACCAGCGAGGCCCACCTGGTGGGTCTCTTCTTCGCTAAGGGGGTCACCATCATGCCCAAAGACTTCCAGCTGGCCCGCTGCATCCGCGGAGAGAGAGCTTAGACTTTCTGCTGCACATTCACCAGCCATAATGCTCTGCACTGTGTGTCTATATATATACATTTATAGTAATATGGACATATGTTTACTAGATGTTGTTTTTTCTTGCCTTCTGATTGTTGCTCTGAGTGTTGCTATCCCTATGCTGTTGCAATCCTGGAATTTCCCCATTGTGGGACTAATAAAGGCTTATCTTATCTTATCTTATCTTATCTTATATAGAAGCCACATATTGATGGGTCACTTTTATTCAGGGACCTCCGACCTCAACTACAGGAAGACCCATTTTCATCAGTGTCTGTCCAGTCTTTCTACCTCAGAAAATGTGCTTCAGTCTTCAGGGATAACTTCTCTTAATCAAATCACTTTTTCATCAATTTTTATAAAAGAAAATCTTCATGGAGCCTTAAAATGAAGGCAAAACAACTGTTTTAAGAATAAACTGGCCCTCCACTAGTAACGGGAGATTTTTTTTATGCTGAAATTTGTAACTTGTCTCAGAAACCTGATTTGTAAATTTGGGGGGAAAAAAAATTCACTTCCTTCTCATAAATTGACAACTTTGTTCCTGTGGATTTGTGTGTGTGTGTGTGTGTGTGTGTGTGTGTGTGTGTGTGTGTGTGTGTGTAATGGGGTCTTGTTTTGTGACATTTATTTTTTTTTAATATAGCAATGCTTTTTTGTTGTATTTTTCCCCTCAGTGTATGTTTTTAATCATAATTTAATTTTGCATTAAATTTATAATCATATTGGTAACCTTTTACTCTCAAATTCATGGTGGGTTTTTTTTGTTAAAAAATTACGTCTGTGCAAATTTGTATTTTTTTTTCTTTCAAATTTTTGTTTTTAATCCTAAATTTGATATATTTTTATTTCATAAATTTTCAACATGACACTTTTTTTTTTTCCTCTTTTCCCCTCAAGACTTCCCACTGCAACCTGACTGTAGGGAGAAAGAGATCCTGGTTGAGCAGCAGCTTGGGAACCAGGAGAGGAACTCTGTTCTGGACCAGTAGGAACCAGAATCTCAACAGGTTAAAGGGGAGCAGGAGGAACCAAAACATCTACAGATGAAAGAGGAACAGGAGGAACCAGAACCTCCACAAATGAAAGAGGAACAGGAGGAACTCTGCATCAGTCAGGGGGGAGAACAGCTGGAGGCCGATCCCTTCATGGTGACTCTTATTTCTGGGAAAAAACAGCAGAGTGAAGCAGAACCAAAGAGTGAGCAGCTCCTCTCTCACAGCTCTGCTAGACCTGAGATCCAAGATGAGGAAGGAAGCAGACATGTACACTCAGGATCAACTAAAGAAGAAGAAGAACCCAAATCAAAGAAGAGACGACTGCAAACAAGAAGTCACAGTAACAGTGATGATGACTCGCTGACCTCAGACACTCTCTGTGAGAATGAAACGGGTAAGAAGAAAATTTTCAGGTTGAGTCTTGGAGAAATAGTCCTAAAATACTATAGTAATGCCTCCAGTAAGTACGTAAATGTGACCCACTGGTTTCACTGGGAATTCAGGGAAAATAAGATGACAAGAAATCTATCTAAGACAAATCTTGGACAGTTTATACCCTGAGCTGACCATGGGTTTGGGGTCAAAAGGTCAAATGTCACAGTTAACTTTCCATTTACACTGTCACTATAGAATGAGTCAAGCGAGGCCCACCAAACTTGCTACACAGGTTCACCTTGGGATCCTGATCTGCAGCTATGTGTTGTATGTGTTATGTCCGAATAACATGAGACTGGAGCCACTCTTACTGAACACTGAACTCCCTTTATTGTGTAACTAAATAAATGTATGTAAATAACTTGTTGAAGCTGAGACAGATCTATTACTGCAGTCATTTTCACATGAAAGGAAAGGAACTCTGTTACCAGGCAGTGACATTTGTTTCACCACACAGTGCATTTATTCTTTGCAGTTTTTCTGTTACTAATATTTTTTTGTGTCTCCTTGTCACTCCAGTTGCTCCACAGCTACATGACTGTAAGGAGGAGGAGGTTCTCACTGTCCAGCAGCTCTGTAACCATGAGAGGAACTCCAGTCTGGACCAGGAGGAACAAGATGCTGCAAAGGCTAAAGAGGAAGAACTCTGTACCAGTCAGGAGGAAGAAAACCTTGGAGCGAAACAAGAGACTGACACCTTCATGGTGACTCCTACTGATGAGGACAATGACAACAGTGAAACTAAACCAAACAGTGAGCAGCTCCTCTCTCACAACTCTCCTGACATTGAGAGCCAAGACCAGGGAACAGGTAAGAATGTAAACCCAGGATCAAGTAAACATGAAGAACCAAAGAAGAGACTTCACAGGACCAGAAGTGACTTTAACAGTGTAGACAACTCCATCATTTCAGAGAATCAACGTGATACTGTTACAGATAAATATCCTGTTAATGACAACGACTTTAATAATGAGACCCAAAAGAAAGCTCACACAGTGGCTAGAACACATGTTTGCAATGTGTGTGGAAACAACTTCAGTAACAGGGGACATTTAACGCTTCATCAGAGAATTCACATTGGTGAGAAGCCATATTCTTGTGAAACATCTGGCCAAAGTTTTAATAATTTGAAGATTCACAGGAGAGTTCACAGAAGTCAGAGGCCCTTTTCTTGTGAAATATGTGGAAAAAGTTTTATTTACAGTAGTCATTTAACAGATCACATGAGAATTCACACAGGTGAGAAGCCATTTTCTTGTGAAACATGTTTGAAAAGTTTCAATCGACATAGTACTTTGAAAAAACACAGGAAAGTCCACACGGGTGAGAAGGAATTTTCATGTGAAACATGGGAAATGCTTGAGTGATTGATTGAAATGCTTCAGTCACCTTTGTAATTTGAATAAGCATATGAGAACCCGCACAACTGAAGTGCTGTAGTACAGTAACAAATGTATATAGTTTTTCTTCAGGTTTAAGTCTGTTTTGTGAATAAAGTGAAACAATTTCCCTTTGAAATATGAGGGCGGAGTTTTAATTATCATTCCTGAATTCAAACAACACGAGAATTCACACAGATGAGAAGCTGTTTTCGTGTGAATTGTGGGCAAAGTTTTAGGGGGTGTGCACATGACGGCGTTCTCACAGAAACTGGAAAAAAGATCTGAGTGCACACGTCAGCTTCAGTGAAACAACGGTGTGTTCACACGGGACCACCTAATGTGTAAAAACTGATGTTTTAACTGTCAGGCCAGTAGATGGCAGTGTGACTTTACAGCACCACATACTGTAGTAGGGTAGTAGATTTTTAAAATAAACTTATACAAAAAATTATTGATGTTCATCATGCTGCAATTTGAAAATTAAAGGTACTTTCAGTGACTATTTGATTTCCGACTGTGGATGTATGATCACAAAGCCATCTGGTATATTGGTCTTTCAAAATAAAAGCTCCTCTATACTGAATAAACCTGTAGTTGGACAATGAGAATTCTTTTTAAGTTAGGTAGCTTGAAATTTTAAATTAGCTCATTCCTGCAATGCCAAAAGGAGCTAATGCGATGACGAGGCATCGGGTCCATCAGTCTGTCTAGATTTCATGGGCATCACTTCACTTAGGCATTTTCCCCGATGCTCACCAAACTCACAATGATCCTCAGGTGGGTCTGCGTCCAAGCTGTGATCAAGGTCAGGAAATCTGGGCATTTATAATTACATGAAAAATGATACTCCTCCTAGGCCATTGACCTTGACTTAAGTACATCCTAGATGAGACTGACCTTGACCTTAAGCACAGCCTTAGATGCAGTGGTCAGGAGATCTGAGCACTCCCTGGGTGATTTCATCAGGCTGGAATGAGCTACTCTCAGTGATGGTCTGGTTTTCCCTTTTATGCAAAGATCGATTTATAAAATTTTTGAAGCATATTAAAGCTTCAATCCTTTTAGTACATTTAAGGTAACATTTTTTCATTTTAGGTTATTTCTGCAATTTTACTAACATTGAATTAGGGCTGGGCGATCTGAAAAAAAATCAGTCACGATAATTTTTTTTCCATATTTATCTATATAGTGATATAAATCAAATCACCATTTCTGTCAAGTTTAAAGGTTCATTTTTACTCCTGAGATGTGAAGCTATCATAAGATTAATTTTAAATATTTATTTTCTGTCAGAAGTTAAAGTTGACAAATGTAGTGTCGAACATTATAAAACTGTGTTTCAGATAATTATGAAACATTATAAAATATAAATATTTTATAATATTCTGCTCATCAGCTTATCCATAGCTGAGTGAAGTACCATGCTCAAAGCATTGTAGCCATGTCCTCTTGTTTAGTGATGTGGCCTTCGCTATATTTGTCCCACTGTCTGTCGTGATGCGGACTTGTTTGTCTTCACTCAGTCTCCAGGATGCAAGTGCTTCACCTGTATGGTCTTCAGGAAAGTCTGAAGACTTTTGCTATTCAGTTTCCAATTTTGATCAGTGAAGTGGACAGTGAGGCTCATATATGGTTCAGATGTGCGACTTGCACAAATCTGACGTAGGAGCGAAGTATGGCACATTTTGCAGCTGCTTTTCAACCGTTTCTCAACATTCCACGTACAGCTGGGGCAGTGCCATCTGGGAGAAATATTTACGGCCAGAGAGTTGGTAATGAGGGTCAGTTACTTTAATCAGCCGCTTAAATCCGACACTTTTGACTGTGCTTAAATAGCCAAAATATCTCCACATTACTGAATTCCTGGGACCCTTCTTTTCAACAGTGCCCTTGTCTACTGAGCATTGGGCGCCATTCGTTTCGGTGTCTTCTTTGGTAACGCTGTCACTGGACTTTTCATTAATGTTTTCTGTCATTTTCATTTTAACCCCCTCCAACTCCTACACGGTTGTGCCAGCCCAAACAGCAGGTGTGCTAAGCCCTGGCTTTTTGGCCCTATGCTGCTACACACCCTGTTGTGTGCGTCAATCGAACGTGACTTCCAGCCACATGATTGGTTCTGTGCGGTGTATGAACCATTCTAATTTTCATTGGCTTTTCATGTTGTCTGTCAAAACAGTTCTATCAAGGGTCTATCGACCGTGTTAGAGAAGTTATTTCGCGATAATTATCGTTATGGTTTTGACACCCAGCCCTGCATTGAATACATTTTTACAATTTTACAGTCGTGAAAAAATTACGATACCTTGTATAAGCCTGTGTTTTTTTTTTTAACATATTTGGATATATGGATATTTAATATCAGTGTTTAAAATACTGGGAGATTCATGTAATACAACTAAACAATTAAAAATGAATGAAAGGCTTTTGTCAAAATTTTCTGTAAAACATAATCTAAACAAATAGTGAGGAATAAGTTAGGATACCCCCCATCTTTTTTAGGACACCCCCACATTCATTCCCACTTAAAATGACTAAAAAATGTTAAAAAATACAAATAAAGACAAAAACAAGGTTAGACATAGATATGTGAACATTTCTTAATAAAGAACTGAATATTTAATGGGGTATCCTAAATTTTTCACATGGCTGTAAGCTTTTATTGTACATTTTAAGGTCAAATTTGTCAAATTAAAGCTATTTAAGCTTTTAAGTCATTTTTCCAAATAAGACTAGCTTTAAAAGGTGCTGCATGTAGAATTTTGGATGATCTTTTAGCCAATGCTAAGATAGTCATCTATAAATATGTTTTCAATGGTTAAAAATCTAAAAAAAAAAAAATGGATTTTTGTTACCTTAGAATAAGTTGTTTATATCTACATGGTGTTGGACGTGCACCCCCATGAGGCTGTCATTTTGTGCTGCCATTTTGCACCACCAAGACAAATCACACTGTATTCCTTTATGAGTTTCAAGTATCAATGAGGTAGTACCGAGCTTCACCTTAATGGCACTAGTGCACCGTTTAAGAAAAATAACAGACAAGTTGAAGATGAGTGTGGTTGAGCCTGTGGATGTTTGACCATAAATATTTGAGAAATCAGGGTAAACAAGGATAGAAAACAAAAATTAACATTGGTGTGGCTTTTGTTTTGCACAGATACCACTGATGAGCATTAACGATTTATGCTGAAGTTATGGTAGATAGTTGCATGGTTACAATGGCCATGTGGAAGATGAAAGCAGATGAGATAGCGAGCTGGACGACACACAAACGTTATTCACCTCCCAATATAAAACACAGAAAACTTCTCCCGGGGTCTCTGGGCGCCTCCTTTTATACCACTTTATTTCTTCCCAATGAGACCCAGGGAACCAAAGACAACATACACAGTACACAAAGCCTTTCTGGAACATTAACCTTACAGGACACGAAACCTTGCTTATCACTCCCTCTCCCATTCTAGCAAACTACGGCGTCTCCTGACTCCCCGGGGTGCAGCCAGTCCTTTGTTACATCTGAGAACCCCCCCCCCCCCCCGTGCCACTTCCTCCTTCAGTCCTATATTCCAGACCTCGCCCCCGACTTCCGACTGTTGGTGGAGAACCCCCCACTCAGTGCCACCACTCAGCCCCCCCCCCCCCCCGAAAACCCAGAAAGGGGACTAACCCCCTCCGGTCTCTTGGGCTTGAGCTGGCACCCATAGCGGCTGTAGCAGGGGGTTGCCGGTCCAGTCGACGCGCCCTCCTGGTGAGGTGTGCGGGAGGGCACGTTGGCCTGTGGAGGGGAAGAGGGTGGGGGTGGGGGGACACGTTAGCTTTGCGAACACATTTCACTACCGGAGGAACACCAACTTGCGGAACCACCGTCGGTGGGCATCCACACTGGGGAGCTTGGGCCAACACCACCTGTTCGTCTGCCAACACATAAGCAGGCTTCAGCCTGTCAATGCAGTCGGTGTTCTTACCCCCCCCCCCCCCCAAGTCTAACACAAAATGCTTTGCCCCAGTTTCCAGCACTCTGAACGGTCTGTCTTACGGTGGGCTCAGCGAGGTTCTGTGTGCATCATGCCTGACAAAAATAAACTTGGCACTCTGTAAGCTCTTTGGGATGAAGGTGTGGGGAAAACAGTGGTGGGCTGGGTCCAGCACGTTAGCAGCCTCTGTACTGTAAAAAAAAAATTGCACGGGCGGGTCGGTCCTGATCAACCCACACAAGGCAGCTGGATCAGAAAACATAACGGGTTGCGTTCTGAAGGACTGTGCGGAGAAGCTCAAGAATGTCCTGGCCGGCATATTCAACATTTCCGAGTCCCTACATGTTTCAAAACTGCTACCATAATACCAATCTGAAGGAAGCCCGTCCCATCCAGCTACAATGATTACCATACAGTCGCACTGACCTCCTTCATAATGAAGTACTTCGAGCAGCTGGTCATTGTCGAAGACCCTTGACCTTGAACCTCAAGATTGAGGTTTAGGTTCACCAGCTTGCAGTTCCTAGAGGAATTTTCCTCATAGGAAATTCTGTTACCTGTGTAGGTGTGCTTGGTGACTGTGAGAGTTAACCCAGCTGCACTGTCTCCATATATTGGAGGATCCCCACTTCCTGTATACCAGACCTCCGACTGAGTGACCTGTCCAGTCAGACACCTGGAATACACCTCCAATATTAACGACAGCCTCTCATGGTCTTACATTGCTCTTGGTAATCTGGGTAAATGTTTAAAACCAGGAAAATTGGTTTATAGGGGATCTGTTTTAAACACCATTGACTAAGAGTGACCTTTTTTTTAAAAAGACTCAAAAATGTGACACCTCTTGTAGAAAAATACCTTTCAAAAATCACCCAAGAAATGTGGACGCTGAATCAATAAGCCCACAGAGTCCCATACTGTCTTTTGATATGCTGTAGTATTTATTAAAAATCAGCAAAGCTCAGCCAAAACAGGATAAATTTGCATTAAACAGTCAATAAAATCAAAAGGATAAAAATTAAAAATCAAACCCAGAACCCTGATTGTAAAACCTTGATTCAAAAGTCAAAAAGTTGTAAAATCAGTCATTTGATCAAAAAGGTTAAAAACCAAAAGTTTCAAATAACCCAAAGATGTTCAAAAATCATCAAACAATTCAAAAATTCAAAATAAATCAAAACCCTTTGAATAAAACCTGATTAAAAACATCTAATCAATTTGTGGATATATGTCGAAGAAAGCCTAAATGGTGAGATTTGGGGAAAAAGGATGTGCATAATTGCTGATCTCCCCTGTTGAGGCTCCTCTTCGGGGGAAGAGGAAGAGAAGGCAAGGAGGGGGCGAGCAGCTGTGGCCCGATGTTCCTCTTCAGGCTGGGCGGTGGCCGTCTTGGCTGGGGAAGAGCGATGAGTCGTGTCCCCGAAGCGGTGTCTTCAGCCCGGGGAGACTTCACTGCTTCTGCTTTTCCTCACTGTGGCTCCGCGGCGATGACTCACAGCCTCCTGGCTGAGAGCGAGGCCAGCTGCTGTAATCTTCAGTTCCCCAACTCCTTCCTCTTGAAAGTGCTATTATAGCACTTAAGGGCAGCAGATGTAAAAGTTTTTAAAGGCTGAAGAATTGAGGCGAGAACTGGTTCACTTTTCTTCTAGCGTTCCTCGTCTTCAGCCCGCTGCTCCGGTAGGTGTTGCCTCTCAGAAGACCCGCCGAAAAGTGAACATTTGGGGGGAAAAAAGGCTTGGTTTTTATAACCTTTGCCCAAGTTCTCTGATTGGTCCCAAACTCACCCTAGGCATCTTGGCCTCTTATGATTGGCTTAAAGTTACATTTTATATAACCATTACTTCATTCTGCACATGTTCGGGCTAGTCAATTCTCGTAAACCACGTGACTGATCAGGCGCTCATGACTCATGGCCTTTCCCGCTAGCCTCTCAGCATTTTCCATTACCAAAATACCCTAGTTTGCTGGACATCCAACGCCCATTTCCTCATTTCTAATACATTTCCAGTAAACGGGGTTCTTTCCAACATTTCACAATCTGTTTCACATAAAACCTTCTTTTGTGCAGTTAAAAGATACATACAATCATACATTTTGATTACACTCATTATTTCAGGTGATTACATACATTCATTACATGTATTTCTTACTCAATGAGTATACTTTTTGTTTTACTGATTACACAGAGAATATCACATCTCATAGCATATGCAATTAATATGGCTTTACATTCAGTCTCTTTATATGCTTCACCAATGTTGTCTGCTACTGTTCCCATCTTTTCTGATTGCTGGATTCTGGGCCTTCTGATAATTCCTCTCATTTTGCTGGTTACCCTGAGTGGATCTTTGAAGCCTGTTATGATCAGCAGCAGGATTGCCCATTCTCCTTCCATAGGGGGTATATCGGTTTGATTGGGAAGGCCGACCACCTTCAGCCCTTCTGCGGTGATTGGGGTCATGTTGTGGGGTACTCAAACATCATGCAGAACATCAAGTCCACCCTCCTTCCCTTCCTCCCTCCTTCCCTCCCTCATCTCAGTTTGCATACAGGTCAAACAGATCCACAGAAGATGCCATCGCTGCTGCTCTCCATCCAGCCCTCACCCACCTGGACTCAAAGAACTCCTATGTACGAATGCTATTCTTGGACTTCAATTCAGTATTCAACGCCGTCATCCCCCAACACCTAATATAAAAACTCAGACACTTGGGACTCAAAACCTCTCTCTGTAAATGGGTGCTGGACTTTCTCATAAGGAGGCCATAGAATGTGCATTATTTACCTTTTGTTCTTATTAAAGACAAAAATAGATGTTTTTGCCTTCTTTACGTGTTTCGACTGTCACTGCAGCCTTCATCAGAAGTGACACTTCTGACGACAAAATGAACCTACTTGAGCTACACAGAATGTGCAGGTCGGCAGCAACACCTCCAAGACCATCACACTGAGCACAAGGTGACCCCACAAGGGTGTGTGTTCAGCCCGCTGCTCTTCACCCTGCTGACCCATGACTGCGTACCAGCCCACAGCACCAACCACATCATCAAGTTTGTGGATGACACAATGGTGGTGGGCCTCATCACCAACAATGAAGCGGCCAACTACAGAAATGAGGTGAGCCAACTGATCCAGTGGCATAAAAATAATCTCTTCCTGAATGTGGGAAAAACCAAGGAGATTGTGATCGACTTCAGGAGAGGACACACACAGCACTCCCCTCTGATCATCAATGGAGCAGCTGTGGAGAGGGTGAGCAGCACCAAGTTCCTGGGGGTGCACATCTCTGAGGACTTGTCCTGGTCCAACAACACCACATCGCCGGACAAGAAGGCTCAAACTCGCCTCTGTTTCCTCCGCAAACTGAGGAGCGCACGAGTCCCACCCCCCATCATGTGCTTATTCTACTGGGGCACCAAAGAGAGCATCCTCAGCAGCTGCATCACGGTATAGTGCAGAAGCTGCACTGCCTCCTGCCGGAAGACACTACAACGCACATTGAAAGCAGCCAGCAAGCTCATCGGTGCCCCTCTGCCCCCCCCCCCCCCCGGACATCTAGCACACCCGCCTCACCCACAGGGCCATCAACATTGCAGGTAATACCTCCTACCCCTCACACTCCCCCTTCAGCCCCCTGCCCTCAGGGAAAAGATACCGGAGCCTCTGGGCCTACTCCACAAGACTGCTAAATAGCTTTGTTCACCAGGCCATCAGTACACTGACCTCTGCCCACCCCACCCCCACCTCCAGCCCTGGACTGTAACACTCACCCGCACAATAACTACCTCAGCTGTTTGCACAGAAAGACTTGGCACACCAACAGTAATACATCTGCTGCTGTATGTCTCTACACCTTACTGCAACCATTTGCACAAATGCCATACCCGCTGCTGTCTGTCTGTATTGCAATATTGATCATGTCCAGTCCAGTCTGTCACTATCTGCACCTACACTACCACACTGAACGTGCAATTACGGGTATTACTGCTCTACCTTTTCTGTATATAGGATTGCTGGGTTTTATTGTTTCTTTATTTGCACTACAGGATTGCTGGGTTTTATCTTTTATCTTTATTTGCACTATGGGTCGCATTAATGTACATAGACTGCTGTTGCTTTTCATATTCCTTTTTTTTCTTACATATTGCACACTGTGTGGTGACACAAAGGAGATGACACTCCACCCAGTACTTCGGGGTGTTGGGGGTGCTAGCCAGGGGCACCAGAGCACCGGGGGGTATGTAGTAAATAAAGATGTGCCTTTTGCCCCTGCTGTGCCAGGCTCACACCTGAGGACTCAGGGGCGTGAATGTGTTAATGTGTATGTTGATGTGTGTTCACATTTGGTAACAGGTATGTAAATGTGTTTACCCTGAGTGCCAGAGGCGGGGAGAAAATGTATAAAGCAGATCGCTTTGGCAGTCAGTCTGTTCTGTGTTGGAGGAGAAATAAATCTCTGTGTCGTCAGCTCATGTTTCGTCTGCTTTTATCCTCAACATTGGTGGGCTAGAGACGTGAAATGGAAAATGGACCGAGCACCACCAAGGAGACACTCCCGCTGGAGTCTCCCATCGCTGCATGCGCCGTTGCAGTCACACTCCCAGACTTTTGGCTTCTTGACCCAGCCGCTTGGTTTATTCATGTGGAAGCCCAGTTCACCCTCCGCGGGGTTATGGCAGTCTACTCGGAGCCCCGCCACCCCAAGGAAAATACGGCGCTCTGAAGGGACTGCTGCACCATTTCAGATGCAGAGAGGGCAGAAAAGCTCCTCACCCGCTTGGAGCTAGGAGACAGATCGGCTGTGGACCTGATGGAGAGCATGCTTGCGTTGATGGATATGGATGGTGGATCTTTCCTTTTCACCCTCCTCTTCCTCAGAAACCTACCGGCTTCTGCGAGAGCGATTCTTGCTAACTCACCACTGCTGGCGGGCAGGGACTACCATGCACTGGCAGAGGCAGACCGCATCATCCAGGCAAAAAAGGCTTTCAGCATTCAGGCAGTGAGACTGGGATCTCCGGCGGAGCCCAGTGAGGTCGAGGAGCCAATGGTGTTGGCCGGGACGGCCACCTGGAGACACAGGATCATGACGCTGTGTTTTTATCACCCCTGTATTGGCAAGGAAGCGCAATGTTATCTGCCACCGTGCCACTTCAAGAAGCCGGGAAACGGGACAGCCAGTGTTCAGTAGCAGCTGCGACCTCTGGCAACAGGGAGAAGCTGCTTTTCATCACGGACACACGTTCGGGAAGATGTTTTCCGGTAGACTCTGGCTCCCAGAAGAGCCTCATTTTGCCAGTCAGCGCAGATAGTTCAGCAGAAGGCTGTGGGCCATCTTATAGCCGCAAACAGATCCCACATCAGGATGTTTGGACAAAGGACGGTGACTGTATGTTTACATGGACGCAATTACCAGTGGGACTTTGTGGTAGCTGCATGTTTGGTCCCCATTTTAGGTGCTGATTTTCTGTATGCTCATGAACTATTTGTTGATGTTGCTAACAGATGTTTGGTGGATACTACTGTATATCTTTTTCCTCCTTGCCCTGCACAGCTCGGGAAGTTGGGCCACCAACACACGCAAATATTGTAGCTCCAGGGGGTAAGTACCAGTGTTGGCTTTCTGAGTTCCCAGCACTCACGGTGCCTTCTTTTTCCATTACAGTAATCAAGCATGGGGTCGAGCATTTTATCACCATGAAAGGTCCGCCCATGTTTGCATGCCCTCGCCACCTGGATGCAGCTAAACTAGCCACCGTGCACGAGAAGTTTGCTAACTTAGAACACTTAGGCATCGTTAGGCGCTCCAACAGCCCTTGGGCATTCCTGCTGCACACGGTGCCCAAATCCAATGGGTCGTGGTGGCCGTGTGGCGATTTCCGACGCTTAAACAATGCCACGGAACACGATCGTTACCCCGTCCCACACATCCAGGATTTTTCTGTGCATCTGGCTGGGATGCACATTTTTTCAAAAGTGGATGTGGTCCGCGGTTACCACCAGGTCCCGGTGCATACAGAGGATGTCCCCAAAATGGCAGTAATAACTCCCTTTGGTCTTTTCAGGTTTTTGCGCATGCCGTTCAGGTTAAAGGGCGCGGCACAAACTCTCCAAAGGATGATGAGCGCAGTGCTCCGTGACTTGCTGTTCGTTTTCGTCTACTTGGACGACATTTTGGTGGTTAGCGTGTCAGAGGAGGAGCACCTCGCCCATCTCAAACAAGTTTTCCAACGTTTGGAAGCGCACAGGCTGATTGTTAACCCAGCAAAGTGTCAGCTTGGGCTGCCGGTAATTGACTTTTTGGGCCACCTTATCTCACCAGATGACACCATCCCGCTACTGGATAAAGTGCGTGCAGTGTCGGATTTTCCACGTCCACAGACCGTGAGGGTGCTGCAGGAATTTTTGGGGATGGTCAGTTTTTATAACCGCTTCCTCCTCCGTGCAGCCCAGCTGCTGCAACTGCTCTATGGTGCGCTCAAGAAAAAGAAGCCGGTGATAGCATCGACTGGACCTCCGAGTGGATATAGGCATTCACAAATGCCAAAACGACGCTTGCTAATGCAGCTTTGCTGGCCCACCCAGTCCTGTCAGTGCTGACAGCGCTCACCACAGACGCGTCTGACGTCGCAGTAGGTGCCGTAATGGAACAATATGTCTCCAGTTCGTGACAGCCCCTCGCCTTTTTCAGCTGTACTTTAAGCGACAACAAGCATAAGTATAGCACTTTCGACAGAGAGCTGTTGTCTCTCCCCCTCGCTACGTGTCATTTTCAGTTCTGGCTCAAGGGTCGCGAGTTTACCGTACTTGTTGATAATAAACCACTGACCTATGCGATGTCCAAAGTCTCGGAACCGTGGTCAGCTTGGCAACAACGGCACTTGGTCACAGTTTTGGAGTTCATGACCGACATCCAACATGTAGCTGGTACATTGAACATTGTGGCAGACTGCTTGTCACGCGCGCTGGTTTCTCCAGGATACATGGGCATCGATTTTTCTGCAATGGCTGCCAACCAAACTGGGGATGCAGACATTTGCGCGCTCCAGTCCGCACCTACCGGATTAAAACTTGAGAGCAGGGTGGTACAAGAAGGGTGCCCCCCTTGCTCTGCGACATCTCCATCAGCCGCACCCGCCCCGTGGTTCCAAGCTCCTGGTGCTGCCAGTTTTCGAGTCCGTCCACTCCCTTTAACATCCTGCGTGCAAGCCTCAGTTAAACTAGTGGAGTCCAAATTCATTTGGCCTCACTTACCAGGGATGTGAAAGAATGGGCTGCAGCGTGCATTGTGTGCCAACGGCCTAAGGTTCACAAGCACACCAAAGCCCCCCTCGAGCCTTTTCAAATTCCAGCCAGGAGGTTCGACCATGTACACGTGGACTTAGTGGGTCCTCTTCCGCTGTCACAGGGGTTCACACACCATTTAACAATCGTGGACCGCACTACGCATTGTCCAGAGGTGGTTCTGCTGAGTTCCACCACGTCGGCCGAGGTAGCCTGTGCGTTTTTGTCATCTTGGGTCACACGGTTCGGATCCCCATTGGACATCACTTCCAAGAGGGGTCCGCAAGTTGTTTCAGAACTTTGGTCAGCGATGGCCGGCAGCCTGGGGGTCAAAATCCATCGCATCACCACGTACAACCCATAAGCTAATGGTTTGTGTGAGCGTTTTCACAGGTTGCTTAAAGCAGCACTCAGAGCCTGGCTAACGAATGCAAATTGGGTCGACTGCCTGCCTTGGGTCCTATTGGGGTTGCGCTCTGCACTTAAGGAAGATTTGGCAGCTTCTCCGGCAGAACTCGTTTTTTTCTCAGCCATTGCGGATCCCGGGGGAATTTTTGCCAGAGAGTCCCACACCCGGTACTGATCCACCCGCACACTTTTTTCTGGAACAGGGGCTTCTAGTGTTCCGGACCAGGTGCACCATTGTTTTCCTCACATTTTTGTTCCAAAGCACTTAGAGAACGCCAAATTTGTTTTCATCAGACATAACGCCACAGAACCTCGCTGCATGTGCCGTATGATGGCCCGTTCAGAGTGCTGGAAACTAGGGAGAAACATTTTGTGTTGGACTTGAGTGGGCATAAGGAAACCGTCTGCATAGACAGGCTGAAGCATGTTTATGTGTTGGCAGACAAGCAGGTAATGTTGGCATACAGTAAGTTCCCCGGTGCGGGCGCCCTCCTACAGTGGGTCCGCAGGTTAGTGTTCCCCCGACAGAGGACTGTTTTCAGGAAACTAACTTTTTCCCCTCCCCACCCTTTTCCCCTTCAGAAACCAAGCCTTTCTCCGACCTACCTCGACCAGCCTATGTTACAGCCACTACCAGCTTGCTCAAGTCCAAAGGTTTAGAGGGTTGGGACCCCTTCTGGGTGTTCGGGGGGGGGGGGGCGCTGTGTGGTGACACAAAGGAGATGACACTCCACCCAGTACTTTGTGGTGTTGGGGGTGCTAGCCAGGGGTGCCAGAGCACCAGGGGGTATATATTAAATAAAGATGTGCCTTTCGCCCCCGCTGTGCCAGGCTCACACCTGAGAATGCAGGGACGTGAATGTGTTAATGTGTATGTTGATTTGTGTTCACACTTGGAAACAGGTATGTAACTGTGTTGACCCTGAGTGCCAGAGGCGGGGAGAAAATGTATAAAGCAGATCCCTTTGGCACTCAGTCTGTTCTGAGTTGGAGGAGAAATAAACCTCTGTGTCATCAGCTCGTGTCTCGTCTGCTTTCATCCTCCACAACACCACTAAGAGAGAAACAGCATTTCAATTCTCCTGTATGTCCTGTATGTACAGTGGTGCGAAAAAGTGTTTGCATAAGTTGTGAAAGTCAGCAACATGCTAAGCCTTAGTTCATTTAAGTTACTTATAAGTTATGGAAATATTCTACAGTGGTGTGAGAAAGTGTTTGCCTCGTTCCTGATTTCTCATTTTTTGTATGTTTGTCACAATTAAATGTTTCAGATCAAACAAATTTAAAATTTTAGATAGAAATAACACAAGTAAACACAAAATGCAGTTTTTAAAAGAACTGCAATGAAATGTTTGCGATTACTGGCAGTGAGTCTTTTACAGTGCTGTGGAGGAATTTTGGCCCATTCATCTTTGCAGAATTGCTGTAATTCAGCCACATTGGAGGGTTTTCGAGCATAAACCGTCCTTTTAAGATCATGCCACAGTATCTCAGTTGGATTCAGGTCAGGACTTTGACTAGGCCACTCCAAAGTCTTCATTTTGTTTTTCTTAAGCAATTCAGAGGTGGACTTGCTGGTGTGTTTTGGATCATTGTCCTGAAGCAGAACCCAAGTGCGCTTCAGCTTGAGGTCACGAACAGATGGCCGGACATTCTCCTTCAGGATTTTTGGTTGACAGCAGAATTCATGATTCCATTTACCGCAATGAGTCTTCCAGGTCCTGAAGCAGCAAAGCAGCCCCAGACCATCACACTACCACCACCATAATTTACTGTTGGTATGATGTTTCTATTCTAAAATGCGGTTACTTTTGTCTTGGATGTACAGTGGTACCTCTACTTACGAACGTCTCTACATACGGAATTTTCAGGTTACAAGACGCCTCAACGGGAAAATACTGCCTCTAGTTACGAATGAAATTTCAGGATACGAAAGGCAAAAAAGTACGCGCTCCTCACAGCTTCCATAGTTTACCGAACGTAAACATACCTGTAGCTGCTCTGCCATTGGCTATCGCCTAGCATCTTCCTGGTATCCCATTGGCCACAAAGTTTTTTTTTTTTTCAAAACTTTATTAAGAACAAGGTGAAAGTTTTACGTGTGTGTACAGTACAGAATTAACATTTATTCGCTATGGGCCCCAAGAAAGTGACGGAGATAAGTGGAAAAGGAGAAAAGAAGAGAGTTTTTTTGTCCATACAAACAAAGAAAGGAGATAATCGAAAGGTATGAAAAGGGGATGCATCTTGCGTTTGGATGCGTTTGGTTGATCTCGCCAAAGAATATGGCCGTAATACATCAACGATCAGCACGGTATTAAAACAAAACGAAGCACTTACAAGCCGACAAAAGCAAACGTCCTTGGATCAGAACATGAACCAAAGAAGGCAAAGGGTGACGACGTCGACGACGATAGCAGTTAAAGGGTAAATGAACATAATTTTTATTATTCTTTCTCTTTTATTATTCTCTTTTATTATTCTTTCTCTCATTTTAAACTCTCATTTTATGTTTATTGTGCAGTAATCTAATTGTAACATGTATTTGTTACATGTTTTGATGCGTTTTTACGATTTATAAAAAATTTATGCCCGAATTTTGGGGGCTTGGAACGGATTACGGCATTTACATGTAAAACGCGCCTCTACTTACGAATTTTTCACATTACGAGAATTCTTCCGGAACGAATTAAATTCGTAAGTAGAGGTACCACTGTATTGGGACACACGCCTTCCAAAAACAAGACGAGACAACTTTTGTCTCGTCAGTCCACAGAGTATTTTCTCAAAAGTCTTGGGGATCATCAAGCTGTTTTCTGGCAAAACTGAGATGAGCCTTTATGTTCTTTTTGCTCAGCAGTGGTTTTCGTCTTGGAACTCTGCCATGTAGGCCATTTTTGCCCAGTCGCTTATGGTGGAGTCATGAACACTGACCTTAACTGAGGCAAGTGAGGCCTGCAGTTCTTTGGATGTTGTTGTGGGGTCTTTTGTGACTTCTTGGATGAGTCATCGCTGCGCTCTTGGAGTAATTTTGGTCGGCTGGCCACTTCTGGGAAGGTTCACCACTGTTCCATGTTTTCGCCCTTTGTGGATAATGGCTCTCACAGTGGTTTGCTGGAGTCCCAAAGCTTTAGAAATGGCTTTATAACCTTTTCCAGACTGATAGATCTCAATTATAAGATAAGATAAGATAAGATAAGCCTTTATTAGTCCCACAACGGGGAAATTCCAGGATTGCAACAGCACAGGGATAGCAACACTCAGAGCAACAATCAGAAGGCAAGAAAAAAAAAAAAGCAAGCAAGCAAGAGTAGCTAATATACATATGTACATATTACTATAAATATATACACAGACACACAGTGCAGAGCATTGTAGCTGGATGGAATAAATATACGAGTATATGAACACATAGTGCGGAGCATTGTAGCTAGATGGAATAAATATGTAGATGTATAAACACCCACAGTACGGAGCATTGCAGCTAGGTGAAATAAATATGTAAATATATAAACACACACAGTGCAGAGCAATGTAGCTAGATGGAATAATATGTAGATATATAAACACACAGTGTGGAGCATTGTAGCTAGATGGAATAAATATATAGATATATAAATATAAACACACCCAGTGCGGAGCATTGTAGCTAGACGAAATAAATATGTAAATATATAAACACACACAGTGCAGAGCATTGTTGCTAGATGGGATGAAACAGCACAACCGTCTACGTAGTTATCCTACATGGTATGATTATGTGCCCATACATATTCTCACCCTCCATAGCGACCGGTATTTTCCTAGTTGTGTGCCGGAGGGGACCATTGTGTAAGTCTATTGCATCTTTTGCATTCAAAAAACTATTAGGATGTTACGTCTTTTTTGCTTATTATTATTATTATTGGATGCTTTCTGTGGTAACTGTAGGATCGTAATATATAATATTTGTATGGCGGTGCCCTAGGCTAGGGAGGGGTGATGCCCCCCCTTTGGGGGGGTGGCGTCACCTGAAGTATAAAAGCCTGGAGCGGGAGACATATTGTCTCTTCGCTGGGACTCTTGAACTCGCGGTAGGGTCTCCCCGTGTGTACATAGTTCTTGATAATAAACATTACAAAACGTCACCTCGCCTCCTCGTTTATTCGGACACAACATTTGGTGACGAGGAGAAACAAAGATGGAGAGGGCTGCGACCACATTACGTCCTTTTTTGAAGGCTCCGGGTGAGCCGTTGGTCCCTTGGGCCAGGTGGTTTGCGGCCTTACAGAATTATCTACTAGCGTTAGACCTCGGCGACCTGGACAAATTGAGAACGAGGACGATTCTGGTCCATAACCTGGGCATGGACGGCCAGAAAATCCTCAGCACCTTGGAAGGAGGTGACAGCTTCGACGACGTTGTGAGGCTCATGGCTGGCTACTTTCGCGCCCCCAGAAAACATCATAATGCGGCTCATCCAGTTCCGATAACGGCACTAGCGACCCTGAGAATCAGTCCAGCAGTTCGTGGCAGACCTCCAACAGCTGGCGGGTGAGTGCAGGTTTGGGGCGCTAGAGGAGGAGATGGTCCGAGACCAGTTGGTCGAGCACATGACCTACTCCTTGGCGAAGGTTCCCCTGCTAACTCACACGGGTGAGCTAACTTTGCTAGTGGCCATGGAGCTAGCGCAACAGCACGAGGCAGCGGAGCAGCTGACGAAACACCTCGGCTGCGACAACACTCTGCATAAGAGAGGCACATGGGAAGGCCCTGGCCTTGGATTCGGACGATGGCAGTGATGATGAGTACGTGGCCATTGTCAAGATACGGTCCACTCTGGGGACACCACGATGCTACAGCTGTGGATCCAGCAGGCACCGCTATCGAGCCAGGGAGTGTACAGCGAGGGGCAAGCGTTGTGGACGGTGCAGTCTGCTCCATCACTTCGCCAGGGTTTGCCACAATTTTGACAAGGAGGAACGGAAACCAGCAAAAGGGACTGTTAAGAAGAAGATTCCTACAGTGGTCCACACAGTCTCGCCCGACACGGACGGTCGTATCATCTGTGACATTTTGTTGGACGGGACACCAATACCGCTGTTGGTGGACACTGGGTCAGCGGTCTCCATCCTCAACTTGGCAACTGTAAGTCGGTGTTTTCCCCACTACAGGGTGAGTAACACTAACATTTCCTGTTATGGTTATGGTAGCCACCTGCTGGATGTTGTGGGCTCGGTGTGGCTGTTGGTGAGGTACAAAGGGGCCTCTATGTGCGCCAATGAGTTCATGGTGTCACGGGACGGTAATAACCTAATGGGCTGTGATTTATTCTGTGGGCTTGTTTTTCCCATCACCTGCGCTGAAGTGGAGGAGTGGTCAGGTGGTAGCTTATGGGACCGGCCTTTCTACGTGGGAAGTGGCGATGAAGTGTGGGACTTTGGAGGGCCCATTCTGGGTGAAGAGGGACACCACCAGCACCTTAGTATGCCGACTAGGCGGGGGTTCCGTGCCAGTGTTTGTGGACCTGAATGGCATGGTTTGACCTCTGCGGTGGCAGAAAGGTCCGAAGAGCGTGAGCGACAGGGCTCCAGTGGCTGACGAGTTCTGGCTGCTGGGCCAACAGTGACTGGTGCCGCTCCGATGCAACATCATCTGGTATCCGGGGTACCACCAGACGGCACGAACCCTGGCTGTGCCGATACCAAAAGCAAGGGACATGGCTCAAGTCAACCTGGCGAACTGCTGAGGAGTCATAAGGGTGCCAGATCGCGATGCAGACGATGGAGAAAGCCAGTGAGCACTCCCCTGGGTGAGGGTGATGACGTGCACCCTAGGGTTGAGCCTCGGCTTGGTCGGGTGTGCAGTTTCAGGAAACTGACAGTTGGACAGGATAATCTGCGGGTGGTCCAGTCCGGCGGCGAAGGCTCGCTGAGTTTGACTGATGAGTCGAGGCGGCATCCCAATGAGATGCGACGTCGGAGCAGAAAAGGGCGTCTATGCAGCCCGTCTCCTGTCACAAAGAAACAGAGACGCTCTGGAAGCGGTCCATGTGACGGACACTCCGGGGGGGGGGGCTTTGGGAGACCCGGGTTGAATGTGTGAGGACTTACGGTGCGTCTGATAATGTGCATTTGTTCATAGATGTATTTTGTTTATGGTTGTTATGTTCAATATATTCTGACTGTATTCACATGTTGAAGTTGTTATGGAATGGGATGATGAGAATCATGTGAGTAATGTGAAACATATAAGTTGGTTCTTATGGTCATTTATCCTATTAGTGGTACAAATTTGGAGTGTGACGTGGATATCGGGTTTGTTTTGTTAAAAAAAAAAAAGAGAGAAATGTTCATAGATTTGTGTTGCCATCTCTTTGTAATAGTAACTACTTACAGTATTTTTTGCAATTTTTTGCAATTACTATTTCCAGCACTTGATGCTGTGTTTTAATTTCCCTGTCTGTGGTGTGGTCTTAATGGCCGTTTATGTTCTTGAAAGTAAAAGGAATGTCTGCCACTGTAACAGGGTGTTTAAGGGATTTGAGGCACAAGACCACCATTGTTGTGTGAGTGTGAGGTGCAGTGGCACCTGAGTGTGAATGGGTATGTTAATTGCCCTATAGTGTGAATACTTGTGTTTTTTATTGTGGGGAGTTCTCTGTGTGTACTTCTGTTTTCATTATATATGCTGCCACTCGGGTCAATAATAACCAGGCACAACATCACTTTCCACTGTTATGTGGACGATTTGCAGCTTTATTTACCTTTGAACCCAGAACAAACTAACTCACAAAGTGTTCTATTGGACTGCATCACTGGTTCAGTTCAAATTTTGGTGGTTCAGCCAAAATTTTCTCCACTTAAATGAATCAAAAACAGAATGTATTGTGTTTGGGGATACTGTAACGGCTGGCTTTGGTACCCTCTCTTAAAGGCTCGGTTCAGCTGTCAGAAATTTGAGGGTGATTTTTGACAGCCATTTAAAATTTGATAAACAGATTGACAATGTAGTCAAGATGAGCTTTTATCAATTATGTCTGTTATCCAAAGCCAAACCTTTCCTGAGCTGTCATGATCTTGAGCTAGCCATCCATGCTTTAATCACGTCTTGACTTGATTTCTGCAATGCACTTTATGTTGGCATCTCTGTCTTCTCTCGGCCACCTTCAACTTGTGCGAAATGCAGCAGCCCGTCTTTTGACCAACACACCTAGGCGAGAGCACATTACTCCAATCCTTTTTTCATTTCACTGGCTTCCAGTCCATTTTAGAATTAATTTTAAATTTTTGCTTTTAAAGCTCTTAATGGCCTTGCTCCGGTTTATCTGTCTGAGATTTTGACTGTCTGTCCGTGACCAAGGCAGGGCTTTGAGGTCATCCAATCAGCTTTTGCTGGACGTGCCTAGGTCAAGGTATAAACATTGGGGTGACCGAGCCTTTTCTGTTGTTGCCCCCAGGCTCTGGAATAATCTCCCCCCTGACCTACGGGCTATCCTAGCCTACCTGGCCCTTTTTAAATCAGAACTTACTGTAAAACATACAGCCGTGGACAAGATTGTTGGTACCCCTCTGTTAATGAAAGAAAAACCCACAATGGTCACAGAAATAACTTGAATCTGACAAAAGTGGTAATAAATAAAAATTCTATGAAAATTAACCAATGAAAATCAGACAATGCTTTTGAACTGTGGTTCAACAGAATTATTTTAAAAAAACAAACTCATGAAACAGGCCTGGACAAAAATGATGGTACCCCTAGAAAAGATTGAAAATAATGTGACCATAGGGACATGCTCAACCAAGATGTGTCCTCTAATTAACATCACAGGTGTCTACAAACTTGTAATCAGTCAGTCGGCCTATTTAAAGGGTGACAAGTAGTCACTGTGCTGTTTGATAACATGGTGTGTACCACGCTAAACATGGACCAGAGGAAGCAAAGGAGAGAGTTGTCTCAGGAGATTAGAAAGAAAATTATAGACAAGCATGTTAAAGGTAAAGGCTATAAGACCATCTCCAAGCAGCTTGATGTTCTTGTGACTACAGTTGCACATATTATTCAGAAATTTAAGATCCATGGGACTGTAGCCAACCTCCCTGGATGTGGCCGCAGGAGGAGACGGCTAATACGAATGGTAACAAAAGAGCCCAGAACAACCTCTAAACACATTCATGGTGAACTCCAAGGTCAAGGTACATCAGTGTCAGATCAGACCATCCGTCGTTGTTTGAGCCAATGTGGACTTCATGGGAGACGACCAAGGAGGACACCACTGTTGAAAACAAATCATAAAAAAGCCAGACTGGAATTTGCCAAACTGCATGTTGACAAGCCACAAAGCTTCTGGGAGAATGTCCTATGGACAGACGAGACAAAACTGGAACTTTTTGGCAAGGACACATCAGCACTATGTTCACAGACGCAAAAATGAAGCATACCAAGAAAAGAACACTGTTCTTACTATGAAACATGGAGGAGGTTCCGTTATGTTCTGGGGCTGCTTAGCTACATCTGGCACAGGGTGTCTTGAATCTGTGCAGGGTACAATGAAATCTCAAGACTATCAAGGTATTCTAGAGGGAAATGTGCTGCCCAGTGTCAGACAGCTTGGTCTCAGTCGCAGGTCATGGGTCTTGCAACAGGATAATGACCCAAAACACACAGCTAAAAACACTCAAGAATGGCTAAGAGCGAAACATTGGATGTTAAAAAGTGTCCTGAAGTGTCCTTCTATGAGCCCTGATCTAAATCCCATTGAACATCTGTGGAAGGAGCTGAAACATGCCGTCTGGAGAAGGCACCCTTCAAACCTGAGACAACTGGAGCAGTTTGCTCATGAGGAGTGGGCCAAAATACCTGCTGAGAGGTGCAGAAGTCTCATTGACAGTTACAGAAATCGTTTGATTGCTGTGATTGCCTCAAAAGGTTGTGCAACAAAATATTAAGGGTACCATCATTTTTGTCCAGGCCTGTTTCATGAGTTTGTTTTTTAAAATAATTCTGTTGAACCACAATTCAAAAGCACTGTCTGATTTTCATTGGTTAATTTTCATAGAATTTTTATTTATTACCACTTTTGTCAGATTCAAGTTATTTCTGTGACCATTGTGGGTTTTTCTTTCATTAACAGAGGGGTACCAACAATGTTGTCCACCTCTGTATTTGTTTAGGATGGCTTTTAATACCCAGTAGTGGTGATGTTTGTCTTGGCATTTGTTTTTATTTTATTCTTTTTTTTTTTTATATATTACTTATTTTGTACCCGTAGGTAGATTTGTTTTGCAGACTGGTGACAAACCACCAGCTGCCGGTTGCTGCGTGCGCAAGCACCCCTTAACTCCCTAACCTGCATGTTTTCGGCATGTGGGAGGAAACCGGAGAAATCCCGGAGTAAACCCACGCAAACACGGGGAGAACATGCAAACTCCACACAGATCACTGTTGGCCGGGGGCAGGGATCGAACCCACGATCTCACGGTCCCCGCGATCCCCCGGCCGAGGGTAAAACTGTGCTGCCACAGTGCTAACTACTGCGCCACCGTGCAGCCCATTTTTAGGCATTTATTCTTATTTCTTTGTTTATGTTATTTGTTTTTAATGTTGTGTGTGTTTTTAATGCTGTTTAATTTTCTGTAAAGCACTTTGGTCACCTATGGGTTGTTTTAAAGGGCTATATAAATAAAGTACATTACATTATGTGTATTCTGCAAGTTTAAGATATCTGGTACCGCCATTGTGTATGGCTATGATTGTTGTGTGCATATGTTTAGCTTTAACGGGATTGATTTAGTTTGGTGAGTGGCCCTTTTTCTTTTCTGGGACTGTTGTTTACATGGCAGGGAGCTCTGCTGGGCCAGTGTGGTGTATGAATGAGTAGGCCTATACCTTCTTGTATTTGTGTGTGAATCGGGTGTAAATTATTTGGTTGGGTAATTTGTGTGCTTGCATTTTTTCAAATGGGGGGGATGTAGGATCGTAATATATATATAATAGTATGGCAGTGCTCTAGGCTAGGGAGGGATGATGCCCCGCCTTTGGGGGGGGTGGCGTCACCTGGAGCATATAAGCCTGGAGCAGGAGACATATTGACTCTTCGTTGGGACTCCTGTACTCGTGGTCGGGTCTCCCTGAGTGTACATAGTTCTTGATAATAAACCTTATAAAACGTCACCTCGCCTTCTCATTTATTCGTACACAACAGTAATGTATCATCACTTCCTGTGTTGCTGGCTGTCGGTGTGGTTTGCTCTGTGGTTAGCTTCCCTCACTCTCGTATTATTGCCTTTAATTGTATTTTAATCGTTTTTTTCTCATCTACCATCACCTCTCACGTCTGTTTAACAAGCCTCTTTTTTTTTTTTTGTTGTTGTTGGACTTATTTTGTACCCGTAGGTAGATTTGTTCTGCAGTCCGGTGACAAGCCACCAGCTGCCGGTTGCTGCGTGCACAAGCGCCCATTAACTCCCTAACCTGCATGTTTTTGGCATGTGGGAGGAAACCGGAGAAATCCCGGAGTAAACCCACGCAAACACGGGGAGAACATGCAAACTCCACACAGATCACTGTTGGCCGGGGGCAGGGATCGAACCCACGATCCCCGCGATCCCCCGGCCGAGGGTAAACTGTGCTGCCGCGGTGCTAACCACTGTGCCACCGTTCAGCCTCTTGCACCTGTGTGCGCACACAGTGTCACCTCATCACCCACTTTAGCCTTCTGTTCACCTTTCATCAGTGTTTGTGTAAGCTTCGGGTTAGCCACTAGCTATGGCTGCTAGCTCTCCTTCCCCTTCTCCTCTGGTGTGCTCTCTGTGTCAGATGTTTAGCTACAAATCTGCCTCTTTTAGTGTTAATGGTAAATGTAATAAATGTTGTCTTTTTGAGGTGCTCGAGGCAAGGTTGTGTGTTTTGGAATCCCGGCTCCGCTGCACTGAAACACCGTCAGTGCCAGTTAACAATGACGGACTCCCCTTAGCTGCAGCGGAGCACCCTAGCATAGGGCCTGTTAGCTGTCCCCCAGCTTCCACCTCTCCGGAGCAGCCAGGAGAGAATGGGTGGGTGAAGGTGAGAAGGAAGCATAGTACCACCAACCTGTTCATGTTTCTATTCAATTCAATTCAGCTTTATTTATAATGCGCCACATCACAACAAAAGCCATCTCGTGGCACCACAGTGCAGAAAAAAACCCCACACAGTCTCAGAAAGACCCAGCAATCAGACGATCCCCTATGAGCAAGCACTTAGCGACAGTGGAGAGAAAAAACTCCCATTTGGAAGGAAGAAACCTCTAGCAGAACCAGGCTCAGGGAGGGGCAGTCGTCTGCTGCGACTGGCTGGGGATGAGGGGATAGGGAGGATGGAAAGGACAGACATAAAGAACATAGCAGTAAGATGCCAAGTACAATACTGGACGTCAACCAGCAGTATGGATCAGATAACAATAGAACAAGAGTGGGGTTAAGAGACACAAAAACCCTCCTTAAACGTAAGCTTTATTAAAAAGGAAGGATTTTACCCTGTTCTTAAAAACAGAGACCGAGTCTGACTCCCGGACCCAGAGTGGTAACTAGTTCCAGAGAGAAGGGGCTTGGTAGCAGAAGGCTCTGCCTCCCACTGTACTTTTGGAGATTCTGGGCACCACAAGTAAGCCAGCATTTTGGAAGCGTAATGCTCTATTAGGATGGTAAGGTAATATCAGATCTTTTATATATTGGGGGGCCAGATTGTTAAGAGCTTTGAAAGTAAGAAGAAGGATTTTAAACTTGATTCTAAATTCTATGGGAAACCAATGGAGGGAGGACAGAACCGGGGAAATATGATCTCTTTTTCTAGAACCAGTTAAAACTCTAGCAGCAGCATTTTGAATCAACTGAAGATTTTTTAAAGATACTTTAGGACAACCAGATAATAGCGAATTACAATAATCTAATCGAGAGCTGACAAAGGCGTGAATCAGTTTCTCAGCATCATTCAGAGACGAGATGCTCCTGATCTTGGCAATATTGCGCAGATGATAGAAGGCAGTCCTATAAACAGTTTTAATATGTGAATTAAAGGACAAATCCTGATCAAAAATCACTCCAAGGTTCCTCACACAACTGTTCAGAGTGAGAGTGGCAGCATCTAAATTAAGGGCATAATCTGAAAAGGAATTTCTAAGATGTTTTGGACCAACAACAATGACTTCAGTCTTATCAGAGTTCAATAGTAAAAAATTACAAGTCATCCAAGCATTGATGTCCTTAAGACAGGCATCTAACTTGGCCAACTGATCACAATCATCAGGCTTCATTGACCGGTATAGTTGTGTCATCTGCGTAACAGTGAAAATGTATACAGTGCTTTCTGATGATATTGCCCAACGGGAGCATATATAGACTAAAAAGAGTAGGGCCCAACACAGATCCCTGTGGAACTCCGTGACTGAGCTTAGAGCTGGAAGAAAATCCATCATTGACATGGACAAACTGAAATCTATCGGACAAATAAGATCTAAACCACTGCAACAGAGTTCCACTGAGTCCAACAAAGTGTTCCAATCTATCAAGTAGAATGGCATGATCGATAGTGTCAAAGGCTGAGATCTAAAAGAACAAGAACAGAGACAAGTCCATTATCAGATGCAGTCAGGAGGTCATTAGAGACCTTCACTAAGGCAGTTTCAGTGCTGTGATGAGCTCTGAACCCAGATTGAAACACCTCAAACAAACCAACTTCCTGCAAATGGTCAGATAATTGCACAGCAACAACTCTTTCCAAGATTTCTGAAATGAAAGGCAAATTAGAGATTGGTCGATAATTGGCCAAAACTCCAGGATTGAGTGTCGGTTTTTTAAGTAAGGGTTTAATTACAGCAGTTTTAAAAGCCAGTGGAACATAACCCAGAGTTAAAGAAGAATTAATGATAAGAAGAATACGGCTACCAATAATTGGGAAAATAATTTTAAATAACCTGGAAGGAATAGGGTCCAGAAGGCAAGATGAAGGCTTAGAAGAGGAAATTATTTTATCCAACTCTAAGAGGTCGATTGCAGTAAACTTATCTAAGCAGATATCAATTGAGGGAGCTGCAGTAGTTAATGTACTAGAGTTTATGGTAGGAAGAATCTGACTGATTTCATCTCTAATAGATAAAATTTTTAGATTGAAATAGTTCAGAAAGTCCTGACTAGAACGCTCAGGGGGGATGCGAGGATTGACCGAGTCCTGGCTCTTTGTAAGCCTGGCTATAGTGTTGAAGAGAAACCTGGGGTTATTCTTGTTTGCTTCTATTAATGCAGAATAATAGCTTGATCTAGCCTTTCAAAGAGATTTTTTATAGATTAAGAAATGATTTCTCCACACCAAGTAGAATTCATCTGAATTAGCTGAACACCATTTCCTTTCCAATTGATGAGTTTTCTGTTTTAAGCCACGAGTTTCTGAGTTAAACCAAGGGGTAAGAAATCTCTGGTTAGACTTTTTCTTTTTTAAAGGGGCTACCAAATCTAGAGTCCGATGCAGAGAGGCAGTAACATCATCAACCATGCTATCAATCACGAATGGAGCAGACTCTCCATCACTTATTTCTGGTGTTTCTGTTGTGTTGACCCATGGCATAGAGGAGACAATCTGCAAAAATTTAGCAACAACGTCATCAGAAAGACATCTGCTGTAGTAATATTTTTCTTTAAGAAATAAGTGATCAGAGATAATGAAATCAAAAACTAGAAAAGCACTCGGAGAGCGCAGACCTCCGCCAAGCGCCACAATTCCCCCCATACAGTGTTTGTGTGTACGTTTTCACATTCCTTGAGCATGTGAACATATGACTAGCAATTGGATTCACAATGGTTATTTGTTTATTTGACAGGGACAGTGCAATAAACACACAATTAATCAATGACAATCAATCTGATAGTGATAGGATTAGTGGTTCAGTAGTAAAAGCATTGCCTCCTTGGCGGAGGTAATAAACTGAAGTGTTGCTGTTGTGTCCATCTCCTCCACTGATGGATGCAAATTGGGTAGACAGGTTGCCGTGGGTTTTATATTATATTGTAACGTGCTGCTCGACATGGCGACGTCCCACCGGGAGGTTCGAACTCACGCCTCCCGCTCCGGAGTCCCGCACTCTACCTGTGTCGCCAATAGGGTCAACCCACTTGGCAAACCAAATAGGGTGCTCATATTGAGTTCGCTACAATATTATTGTTTTGGGGGTTGCGCTCCGCGGCAAACGACAATTTAGTAGCTTCGCCGGCAGAGAGCTCGTTTTTGCGCAGCGCCTATGGGTGGCCGGTGAATTTCTGCCAAATGCGCAGCTCCTATGGCTGGCCGGGGAATTTCTGCCAAAGAATCCGTCAGCGGACAGCTGCCCGTGTGAGGTTTTGCAGTTGCACGCTGGCGGGCCCAGGCCAGCAGTGTTTTCCGCGTCCTTTTGTGCCTAAAACGTTGAAGAACGCAGAGTTTGTGTTGCAGACACGACAACCAGCGCCCTCCATTGCACCTGCGCACATGTTGAAAATGGCTGTATGTCACAGTGTTGAATGAAAAATGCTTTAAAAAATTCCTGTATCCAGACGGTGAACCGGATCACCCCCAAAATTTAATCAGTTCTTCCTTGTACCATTTCCAACAACGCCTGAAAGTTTCATGGAAATCCGTCCAAGATTTTTTGAGTTATCTTGCTAACCAACAGACAGACAGACAGACAGACAGACAGACAGACAGACAAACCCCGGCAAAAACATAACCTCCTCCTGGCCTTTCGGCCTGGCGGAGGTAATTAACAGACAATGGTCAGACAGTACAGGATTATGAGGATACACTACCAGATTTTCGATATCTATACCATAAGTCAAAACAAGGTCCAATGTATGGTGGAAATAATGGGTAGAATTTTTTACTTTTTGGGAAAACCCCATTGAGTCTAAAATTGAATTGAAAGCCTTATAAAGACAGTCACTCTCAACATCAACATGTATATTAAAGTCCCCTACAATAATTATTCTATCGGTTTTCAGCACTAAATCAGCTAAAAATTCGGCAAATTCCAATAGAAACTCTGAATAGGCCGTGGGAGGACGATAAACTATGGCAAAGAGAATTGGGTTCAAGCCAGGATTGCCAACAGGCCCCACACTGAGGACCAAACCTTCAAAGGAATTAAAACATAATTTCTGCTTAACATTAACCAGTAATTTAGAATGGAAAATTGCTGCCACTCCACCACCACGACCAGAACCTCTGGGGTTGTGACAGTTTAAATACCCAGAGGGAGTTGATTCATTCAGACCAACATAATCATCAAGCCCGAGCCAGGTCTCTGTGAGGGATAGTATATTGATCTGGTGATCGATTAATAGATCATGGACCAGAAGAGACTTAGAAGATAGAGACCTAATGTTTAATAAGCCACATTTAATTTTTAAACTTTGGGGGGGAACAGAGGCCAAATTATTAATTTTATTAATTTTAGGGACTTGAGGCTGGATTAGAATTTTACCAACATTTTGTTTAATCAATCTGGGAAGTTTATGCATTCTATTTTTTTAACTTTTTTATTAACTTTAGAGGGAGCAGAAAAAGGTTCTCTAAGGGAGGAGACAGGGGCAAAGTTGAAAGGTGGTGGAAGAGGAGGAGCTGCAGAAGTGCGAGTGTTTTTCAGGTTGTGTTGTATTTGTCCTGGGTTACAATATTTAGGGCAACAGGAGACAGGTTCAATCTCATCTCTGAAGGATTATAAATCAAAGGCTGATCCAAATGGTAAAGACCACCTGAGTTAATGGGATCGATACAATACGTGGGAACAGAACCAAAAAAGGCCAGTTTGGCAAACCCAGGAACTTCAGAGTGAGTAAACACACCAAGTTTCAGTCACTGTACCAAAAAACACCAAATAGAATAGAAAAGATTGTCTCTTAAAACACGTGCACCAAGTCTATTTGGGTGGATGCCATCAGGCCTCGTAAGTGATGGGCGGTTCCAAAATAAGTTAAAATTGTCAACAAAACCAATGTTAAAAATAGGACAAGTAAAACACAGCCAAGAATTAAGACAGAGTTCTGCTAAAACGATTGCAGCCTCGCCTGAGAGGTGCCAAAGGCCCAGAGATGAGCGCACGTCTGCCACAGTTCATGAGAGTGGACAGAAGGCTCCTGAAGTCACTTTTTAAAATCTCAGACACTTCATCTGGGATGTTATTGCATCCCACATGCACAACAACAGTTTGAACATGAGAGAATTCATTCAGCAGGTCAGGGATAAGAGCCTCAATATCAGAGACTCTAGCCCCGGGAAAAAATTGAGTCACACAGTACCTGCTTGTGACATTCCTCACGATCGAGTCACCAATTACCAGCATCGTCTGGGGGGGGGGTTGTCGGTGGGTTCTGATGTGGAGAGGAATTGTGAAGAGGATGATGTTGTTGTTGCGAAGGCGGGGAGATGTGCTCTTTTCTTCTATCTGGAGCAGGTGTGTAATTTGACACACCCTGGGTGGTCTTTATCTGGGGTTTGTGGACATGAGCCGCCGCTGAAGGAAAGGAGGGAGGACGAGAGGCATCCATGGGCGGGCAGCCAGCATCCAGGTGGGGAAAATCCTCCAGGGAAAGGATATCAAATCTGTTATCCAAGGACATGGGAAGAGAAGAGGCGCAGCCCATTCTGGTCGATCGATGATGGTTATTAGCTGGTCGAACCAAGGTCCAAGGCGCGGATGGAGGATGAGAGGGACCAAGCGAAGCTTTTGGTTTAGCCCCGAGATGAAACCAGTGTTTGTTGCTGAGGTCATGGATGTCTGTGGAGGCTGTGGAGGCTAGAGCAGGTGCTGGAGCAGGTGTGGAGGTAGGTGGAGACCCGCTGAGCTCACCCAAGTAAGTAGCAGTTTCCGCCAGCTGCGAGGCAGTGGCCGGAGCCAATGATCATCCGAGAATGATGGTGTCGATGTGGTCTTCGGCCTCCCAAATCTTGTAAAGATAGAAAAGCCTTGTTTCCAGCTCAGAGACCTTATCGAGGAGCGACAAAACCGCGGGTACATGACGGAGAAGGAGCCATGGCGTTCCAGGCACTGAGATGGGTAGCCCACAGCTAGCCAAAAACAGCTACTAGTGCGTCCGAATGGACTTTTAGGCGAGGCCAATACTGAGGTAACAGTAAATAAAAACTAATAACAACAAACAGAGATAAAAAATGAAATCAATAAAAACAAACAAAAACGGAGAAAAAAAGTACTCTGACGCGATGAGTGTCATACGCAGCTGTCAACTCTAATTGCTTTTCCCCGCTCAGCGACACACCCGCTGAGGAAAAAACTCTGATCATTGGCAACCCTATAGTCAGAAACGTGAACTTAGAGACCCCAGCGGCCATAGTCAAATACATTCCTGGGAACAGAGCAGGCAACATCGAGTCAAATTTGAAAATGCTGGCTAAAAGTAACTGTAAATACTCCACAATTGTTATCCATGCCGACATTAATGACGGCCAACTCCGGCAGTCAGAAGTCACAAAACTTAGTGTGGAATTGGTGTGTAATTTGCCAAAACGATGTCTGCCTCTGTAGTATTCTCTGGGCCCCTCCCCAATCTGACCAGTGATGACATGTTTAGCCGTGTGTCATCCTTCAACCGCTGGCTGTCTGTGTGGTGTCCTGCAAATAATGTGGGCTACATAGACAATTGGAACTCATTTTGGGGAAAACCTGGTCTTATTAGATGAGACTGCATCCATCCCACTTTGGATGGTGCATCTCTTTTATCTAACAATCTGGCATCATTTTTATCCAAATTTCCAAAACCTTGACAACTCAGAGTTGGGACCAGGAAGCAGAGTCACAGTCTTATTCGCCTCTCTGCAGCTCCTCTTCATCTGCCACCCCTCAACTTAGCCCCTGTCTTCCCTATCAGAGAATCATTGTCTGCTCCCTCCAAAGTAAATAAAAATACAATGTATAAGCATCCCAAAGTGATTAAAAAAAGTTGGTCAAACTCAATTTAAACATGAAGCCTCTGTATTTAATGA
The DNA here is from genome assembly GCA_020510985.1 of Pholidichthys leucotaenia. NCBI lineage: Eukaryota > Metazoa > Chordata > Actinopteri > Cichliformes > Pholidichthyidae > Pholidichthys > Pholidichthys leucotaenia. Next base: position 134,613,448 of record CM035841.1, on the reverse strand, counting down.
CTTGGCCTCTGTTCCTCCTCATAATTTAAAAATTAAATGTGGTTTGTTAAATATTAGGTCTCTAACTCCCAAGTCTCTGCTAGTCCATGATCTGTTAATTGATCATCAGATTGATTTAATATCCCTTGCAGAGATTTGGTTTGGGCAAGAGGATTATGTTGGTTTAAATGAATCAACTCCCTCTGGTTATTTAAACTGTCAAAATCCCAGAAGTTCTGGTCGTGGAGGAGGAGAAGTAAAAATTTACCATTCCAAATTACGAGTTCATGTAATGCAAAAATGTTATAATTTCTTTGAGGGCCTGGTCCTCAATATTGGGCATGTTAGCAATTTTAGGTTAAACCCAATTTTATTTGCCATAGTTTATCAACGTCCCTCAGCTGACTCAGAGTTTTTATCCGAATTTGCCAAATTTTTAGCAGATTTCGTGCTGAAATCAGATAGAACTAGAAAAGCACTCGGAGAGCGCAGACCTCCACCAACCTGTGGGCATCTTGTCCTGTATTTTTTTTTCCCAAGTGTTCTGACGATTTTTTGGCAGAGTTACATGCACCAAAAAAAAATATTGAAAATTGAATATTGAATATTGAAAATGGCCCTATCTCGCAATGTTAAATAAAAAAAAAAAAAAAAAAAAAAAAAAAAAGAATCATTTAAAAAATTCCTGGATCCAGACGGTGATCCGGATCACCACCAAAATCTAATCATCTGTAGGATACCCCATTTCTGACAATCTCTGAAAATTTCATGAAAATCCGTCCATAACTTTTTGAGTTATCTTGCTAACAAAACAAACAGACAGACAGACAGACAAACCAACGCTAATGAAAACATAACCTCCTTGGCGGAGGTAATAATTATAGTAGTATGGCGCATATTTAGGGCGCATATATGGTATTCATATTCACCCACATATACCTAGTAGGCATGACGGTGCATATTCTGGAAGCTTCACGTCTTAATGGCCAAAGAGGACCTGACCCTGCAGAGACCTACGGGAGGTGTGAAGTTGGTCTTTTAGGAGACGGGAAGTCAGAGAGAATGTCCCAGCAGGAGCCCCGGAGGCTAGAAGGATGAGAGACAATGGAGACGCCAAGGAGCCTCAGGGGGCTGTATGTTTACTAAAGGACTGTGGGTTGGGGGTGTGTTATTTGATGTTGGGGGTTTTGTGTTTTTGGAGCGTATAAGAACTGTGAAGGATGATTGTTCTGCCTCTTTCCTGAGATTCTGTGCTTGTTAGAGGATGTAGCCTCTCAATAAACCAATCCTGAGAAATAAACTCAGTCTCATCTGTGAAAGGCATCCTCTGTAGTAGGGGACTTTAATATATATGTAGATGTAGATAGTGATTACCTTAATATGGCATTTGATTCAATATTAGACTCAATGGAGTTTTTCAGAAAGTAGGAAATTCTACACATTATCTCCACCAAATGTTGGACCTGGTTCTGACATATGGCATAGAAATAGAAAATCTGGTAGTGTCTCCTCATAACCCTGGACTGTCAGACCATTGTCTGACAGTCCTTTGATTTTGACATAAACTGGTTGGTGTCACGTCACGTTGCGGTGCGTCAAAGTGTTATCTTGTCCGCTTTTGTTTGTTTTCATTAACTTTGTTTTTAATTTTTTATCTCTTTTTACTGATATTAGCTTTTTACTTAGTGTTAGCTTAGTGTTGGCCTAGCAGAAAGCCCAATTGGCACACAGGTGAATCAGACCCCGGGCAGGGCTGTTTTCACCAGGCTAGGCTAACCTGTTTTTAGCTATTTTTAGCAGTTTTTAGCTAGTTAGCTAGGCTAGGCTAATGTGTTTTTAGCTGTTTTTAGCTAGTGTTGGAATGCTTTTTCTCCTCCTACTCATTGTCTATGTGTGTGTAAACATTCCTCCCGAATTCATTGAAAAAGACAATAGGAGAGTATAATTAGGTCTTGGAAGATCTGTATTTATTGAGCAGTTGAATATAGCATATACAGAGCTCTGGGTCCGAATTTTGTCCCTAACAGCAACAAGTGTTGTCAGGGCATGAAGTCTGACATAATCTGTGCTCTCCCTGACCCAGTTATATATGTGAGTCCAACCATGCATTATCAGCAGAAAGCAGCTGCAGAGGTCCGTGGGAGTAGTTTCTGTTCTGCCTGTGAACAGTCAGAATGTTGCTCCTCTATTCTCTGGGTCAAGGTGCTCCAGCGTTGCACAATCTCATGGGTCAAGCTAGCTGAGTTTCGCTCACTCCTCAGCACAGCCGGTTCTCTGTCTCCTCCCATACATCTGGGTCTTTAATCACAAGATGTTGTTACTCTCAGTGCTGGGGCAGAGTTTTTACTCCCTTGCAGATAATAAGCCACACGTGTTTTTACAAGTATATTTCCATGGGTTATATTACCTAAGCATAAGCAGAACACACATATTTTGAATCACACAGACAACTGTTATATATGATTATATTGATCACTTTACCCATCAGTTTCCCCCTTTTGGTCTCATCTACAATGAGACCAACACCTCAAACCCTTTAGGTACTCAAAGCCACATCACAGTTGTCCTCATCATCATCATCCTTATCTGATTCCATTCCATTCTCAATTGATCCATCAGTTCTTAATAATGGCAGTTGATATGGTGGGGGCTGTTTGCCTTCCACAGCAGTGGTGATGACCCTGAGGCAAAGAGATCTGATACAAGGGATACAACAGCATCCACAAAAAGCAAAAACAACAATAACACCCACGATTAACATAAACATAGACACAATCAACTTAAGCAATATATCTAGCAGGTAATACCCTAGCAGCCTAGCAATCACACAGTTATGCAATTACACAGTTCACTAATTACTGATTATAGTATGATTATGATACTTATTAGCAAGCAGATGATAAAACCCTTAAGCAATAAATGACTGCAAAGCCCTCTTATTGTATAAAAAGTCACTGGTTACTGTCCTTCAAGTCCTTTCTAATGTTGTCCAATGTTCCTCCTGGTTCCTCAGCGGGTGTGCACATGCTCCAGTGATACCATGTGTCCCCTTTACCTTTTTTTATTTTTTTTATTTAAGTTTTTGTAAAGGGTATACAGGTCATTACAGCATTGCATTGTTTACATTTTCATCACATGTTCCCTTATTTTTTGCTATTTGACAACATTGGTAGGATAGTTATTACAACACCCCCCTTTTTTTTTAAAGTGAAAGAAAAAGGGAAATTAAGGAGAATTAAATAAAAACAAAACAAAACAAACAAAAAAATGAATAAACAAACAAACAGAACAGCAAAAAACAAACAAACAGAAAATTAAGTAAATAAAAGTAAAAGAGCATCTGAGTAGCGTTGGAACAAAGAGCGGTGCCATTATTGAAATGGTATTTGTCAAAGATTAGATCTAATGGAAGACACATATGCGATCCAGGGTTGCCAAAAGTTCATGAACCCATCCATGTCCTGTCTCAGTGCGAATGTCAACTTTTCCATTGAGTAAATGTCTTGAATCACGTTAATCCAATCTTCAGGTGTAGGACAGTCCTTCAGCATCCATTTTTTAGTTAGGGCTTTATTACTTGCCAATATTAAAACATTGAATAAGTATTTATCTCCTCGTCTTTCCAGTGAGTCCGGTAGTAAACCCAAATACAAAGTTACAAAAGAAAAGGGAACTGTTATTTTGAATATTTTCCCCAATATTGTCTGTACGTTGGTCCAATATTGGTGGATAACTGGGCATGACCAAAACACATGAAAATGATTTGCAGTCTTTTCACCACACAAGCTTCTTACACACACCATGTAGACACCCAGCTCAACTCAACCATGAGAACTATAACTGGAACAATCCGCTCAACACCACTCCCCTGGCTCTCTGTACTGTCAAACATAGCCCCTCCACACATCCGGCGAGCAGCATTAACTCAAAGGATGCTCCAAAAAGTTAAAGATTCTCCTCACTTACCAATCCATGCAGATATCTACACCCCACCCACTGCCCGACTTTCATCCAGACGGCCGATTTGGAAAAACCCTCCCCCAGCTGACTTTACCATCCAGACAGCTTGGCAAGAGGAATGGGAGACCAAGGAGGTCCCAAACAAACAGCTGGTGATAAACCCCAACCAACAGGTCCCGGGCACCAACCTCCCAAGGAGACAGTGGTCTACACTCAATCGCTTCAGGACTGGACATGGCCCCTGCTTGGCCAGCCTTCACAGATGGGGCAGTAGCCCTAGCCCACTGTGCGCATGTGGAGAGGAGCAAACAATGGAACACATCATAGAGGCTTGCCCGCTCCAAAGACTGGAAGGAGGATTACACACCCTCCATACAGCAAACCAGGAGGCAACTGCTTGGCTTAAGGACTTTGCATTCGCTAAATAAAATAAACCACACAAGCGTCAACAGTTCAACCCCTTATGGGTAAATTTGTTTTGTGCAGGTGTTCTGAAAAATCTTACCAAATTTTTCCATCCAAATTCTCTCCACTGCAGGGAAGAGGTACTTTTCCATTGCTGTTTATTTAGCTTTTCCCATATTTCCAATTGTAAAGTGAAATTCCCCTCTTTTTCCCATCTCTCTTTTATATATGATGTGTTGTCTCCTTTTAAGTCTTGAAGACCTTGATATATTTTAGAAATGTATCTGATCCCTGGGATCCCTTTATATGCCATTAAGAAGACCTTCAGAACACCTGACTGGGCCCTTTCCAAATCCTCCTTTTTAAGTATATTGTTTATGTGGTGTCTAAGCTGAAAGAACCTGTAAAGATCTTGATTTATTAGACCTTGTTTTTTCAAATCTTCAAAACTTCTTAAAGTTTGCCCCTTAAAAAAATCGTAATATTTTATCAGCCCTTTCTCTTTCCACTCTTTAAATCTAGTGTCTGTTTTATTGGGGGGTAAAGTCTTGATCATAGGCAATCCATTGCAGAAGTCGATAGGGCTCTTTAGCTTGATTCTCTCTGACTATCTTAAACCAAATTTTTAGCGGGGTCTCTATCCACGGGTTGGTGTTATTCAAGAGTTTAGTTAAGGCATTGTTCCCTATTATTGCCTGTAGGGGGATGTCACTTGTTATTTGGCATTCCATCTCCTTCCATTGTGCAGTGTAGACTGGGTTACATATCTCTACTAAAGTTTTAATTTGTGCAGCTATAAAATAGTCCCTGATATTTGGCAGCGCGAGCCCACCTTTGTCTTTGTTTAGCTGTAGGGTTCTATATCTGATTCTAGGTCTCTTACCCTGCCATATGAATCTTGAGATCCTTCTGTCCAGCTCCTGCCATGTTTTTTTGGGAGGTTCTACTGGTATTGTTTGGAAAAGGTATAGAAGACGTGGAAGTATATTCATTTTGACTGCTTCAATTCTTTGTGCAGTACCTAAGAATGGCATCATATTCCATCTTGCTAGGTCAGATTTTATTTTAGTCACCAGTGGATCATAGTTTAGTGTTATAATTTTGTCGAGTTGTTTCGGGATATTGACCCCCAGATATTTCATAGATTCCAACTCCCAGTTAGTTTTGAGTTCATTTAGTGAAAAATGATTTGGGTCATAGTTGAATGTTAAGACTTGGGTTTTATGCATGTTTAATTTGTACCCCGATAAATCTCCAGTCTGAAAAAACTGAGATTAGTTCTGGTAGAGAAGTGTCTGGCTGCCCTAGGTATATTAAAATGTCATCAGCAAAGAGTGCTATTTTATGTTCCTTCTGACCAAGTGTAATACCTTGAATTTCTTGATTTTGTCTTATCCATTGGCTCAGAGGTTCTATGAAGATTGCAAAGAGCAGTGGAGACAGGGGGCAGCCCTGACGACATCCTCTTTCCAGCTCAAAAGATGATGATAAATTACCGTTAATCCTTATTTTAGCTGTTGGTTTTTTATATAATGCCTGTATAGTTCTAATGAAGTTGTTATGAAAATTGAAACTGGATAAGATTCTATATAGGAAAGACCAGTCAACCGAATCGAATGCTTTTTCAGCATCTAATCCCAATATGACTGCATTTAAGTTATATTTTTTTATATGATGAATTATGTGTAAAGTGCGTCGAATGTTGTCTTGTGTCTGTCTTTGTCTTATAAAACCTGTTTGGTCTAAGTGAACTAAGTCTGTCAGTATGTTTTCTAACCTTTTGGCAAGGATAGTGGTAAAAAGCTTATAGTCCTGATTTAATACACTGATTGGTCTGTAGTTGGAGCATTCTAGTTTATCCTTTTCAGGTTTAGGTATAACTGCAATGACCCCTTCTCTCCAGGAGGGGGGGATTTCCCCTGTGTGGAGGACGTAGTTAAATGTTTTCAGGAGGAGAGGAGATAGTTGCTGTTTAAAGGTTTTGTACCATTCTGCTGTATAGCCGTCTGCTCCTGGGGATTTGTTAGCTTTAAATTTCATAATTGCTTTTTCCAATTCTTTAGGTTGTATTTCTGACAGTAGGGTTTTATTTTGTGAATCCATAAGTTGGGGAAGGTTTAATGTGTTTAGTAATGTCTCGGATGCGTTTTTATGTTTTTTGTGGGAGTATAAGTTCTTGTAGTAATTCTCGAAGCTTTTAAGAATATCCTGAATTCTGAATTTTATTTCCTTTGATACTGGGTCTCTGATTTTGTAGATTGCTCTTTCCGTTTGTTGTTTCCTCAATTTATAGGCTAGTAATTTTGCCAATTTACTGCCTGCTTCATAGTGTTTTTGTTTCAGAAATGTAAGTTTCTTCTGGATTTCTATTGTGTAGATCTCATTTATTTGATTTTTAATTTCTTTAATCTTGAGCGAGCCATTAGACTGAGTGTTGTCTTTGTGTTCTTTTTCTAGGTTCTTGAGTTCTGACTTTAGTGTGATTAGTTTTTCTTGTCTCAGTTTCTTTTGGGTTGCCAGTTTTGCAATAATTTTTCCCCTTATTACAGCTTTGCACGCATCCCACAGTATTAAAGGAGATACTTCTCCATTATCGTTTTCTTCCAAATATCTGAGAATATCTGATTCCAATTCATCTTTCAGTGGTCCTTTCAGGACACTTGAATTCAACCTCCAGGAAAATGTATTATTTGTGTATTTTTGGATGTTTAAGTCCATATAGATCGGACTGTGGTCGGAGAGATCCATCAGTCCTATTTTACATGTTTTTACTCTTCCAATGTCTCTATTAAACATAAAAAAGTAATCAATCCTTGAGTAAGATGAATGTGGCGTTGAATAAAATGTATAATCTTTTACATTGGGGTTGAATTCCCTCCATACGTCACAGATTCTCATTTCTTTTAGTAGCATCCGAGTATTCTTACTTTGGGTGTTATTTTGATGTGAAGAATTACCTGTCGCATCCCAGTATGGATTCAGTCTTAGATTGAAGTCTCCACCACATATCACTAAACCTTGGGCTTTAGTTATCATTAGGTCGAATACATTTTTATAAAATTTCCATTTAGCCCCTGGTGGTGCATATACATTCAGCAGGGTGATATCTTCTCCCTCTAGCCACCCAGTTACCAAACTGTACCTCCCTTCTTTATCTTTGTGTTCTGATTTTTTTTCAAATGTAATTTTGGTTGATATCAACGTCGCTACTCCCCTCCTCCTCCCTGATTTATATGAAGATGAAGAGATCATTTTAAACCCTTGTCTATTGAGTTTAGTGTGTTCCACGTCTGTTAGGTGGGTTTCTTGTAAAAATATTATTTCTGCTTTGTCTTTTTTCATTTTGCGTAGAATCTTGGATCTTTTAACTGGATTCAGGATCCCTTTTACATTATATGAGGCTATTTTGGTTACACCCTGTTTCTCCATTGTATTTTCTTATTTAGTATAACAGTGTGGTGGCCCTCTTTTTTGCTACTCAGAAACTGAAAGAACATTAAGAACATAAAAAACATTAAGAACATAGTGTACGAAACTTTAAAACAAAAACTGTCAAAAAAACTTCCTGAGCTGGGGTCTCTTTAAAGACCCTGTAAGAGCCCTGATGGAGTGTAGGCTCTGAGGCTCTTTAGTTGAAAGGCTCCTGCAACAATTTGATTAAAGTAATAATCTGGTGGGTTGGATTCTGGATTTCTTAACCAACAGGACGCAGAGAGTAAGGGTCAATGGCACATTGTCTGACCTAAAGTGCTCTTCTACTGGCTCCCCTCAGGGGTGTGTGTTGTCACCACTACTCTTCATCCTGTACACAAACATGTGTCGGAGTAGACATGACAACAGACACATTATAAAGTATGCTGATGACTCAGTCATTGTCAGTCTCCTCCAGGATGGTGAGAGTGGCCACGGCCCAGTAGTTGATGACTTTGTTCACTGGTGTGAGGATTCCTACCTGCAGCTGAATACAACAAAAACGAAAGATATGATTATTGACTTTAGGAGGAAAACTCCCAGGCACAAAGTCACCATACTAAAAGGCCAGACCACCGAATGTGTACAATCGTACAAATATCTTGGGACGATTATTGATAGTGGATTGAACTTTGAGGTGAACTGTTTAAGGGTGTGCAAAAAGGGTCAGCAACATTTGCATTGTTTGAGGAAACTTGCACGCTTCCAAATTGACCGACCCATAATGACTATGTTTTATCGGGCTTTTATTGAATCTGTTTTATCCTTTTCTTTAATGTCATGGTTTGGTCAGATAAAACTGAAACAGAGGAAATCCTTGGATCAGGTAGTCAGATGGTCCAGTCGTTTGCTTGGTGAGTCACAGCTGAGCCTGGCATCCCTGTACGCCAAACAAGTACAGAGGATGGCCGACTCGATTTTAAATGATGACTCCCACCCTTTGCACTGCAACTTTCAGCTTCTTCCCTCCAGACGGAGGTTTGCTGTCCCAAAAAGTAGAACCCAGCGCTACAAAAACAGCTTTGTCCCTGCTGCTGTCAAAGAGTTGAACAAGCTATAAAATTATATTGTACATATTCTATATTTACCTATTTTGTAAGATGTGTGCCTGTGTTTGTGTCTATGTTGAATGTAATTAGTGGCTTGTAAATATGGATGTCACCAACTGCAAAACAAATCTACCTATGGGTACAAATAAAGTAACCTGAACCTGAACCTGAACCTGAGGGAAATTCCTCAAACTCTGTTACGTGTTGAGGGCCCTCTCTTACCCCTGTAAGTTGTCACATGTTTTTAACGTGAATTTCAGATCCCAATCCGAATTTGTAATGATTTTTTTTTTTTTTTTATGCTTATAACCTATGAGATTGTGTGCACCCTCCCACCCCCATCACAGCAAACATTCACTCTAATATAGTATTTGTTAGTATGGAGAGAACATGTGGGTCATTGTTACATTTCTATTTTAACATGATTTTTTTTTCCCCCTTTAAATTAAGAAGACATTTGTTTCTAATGCTATAACTGCTCCATGAAAGGTTTTACCACATGCTGATTCTGCATCTCCTTTAATGTTTGTTACCTTGTAGGAGGGGGGGTGGAAGTGCAGAGTGACTGAAAAGCAAAAAAAAAACAAACAAAAAGGTCGCTATTCCTTCCTGGAACTGGAAAGCTTATCTTTGTAGCTCTGGGGCTGGGTTTCCCGCTGCTGGCCCGTGGATTTTGAAGGTCTCTGAGTGGACCACGTTTGAGCTCTGATTTTCTCGCTCAGATCCGCTGCGGGTTTAAACACCGTTACCGGGAGTTCTCTCCTTGCCATGTCAGTTGTTGCTTCTTCCGCTGAATTATAGAGACATGACTCTTCACCGTAAAAGACCCTTAGCTTCGCCGGAAATGGCGTCTGAAAGCGTAGATTCTGTTCCCGTAAAACCTTTTTGGCGTCGTTATATTCCCGTCGTTTTTTAAGAACCTCAGGGGTGTAATCGTGCTCCACGAAGACTTTTCTCTCATGATGCATAAATCCTTTTTTCTGCCAAGCCCGTCTTACAACCTCTTGTTTTATTTTGAAATTGGCGAATCTTACCACCACAGAACGTGGGGGCGCTTCCGGGGCTGGCTTTGTGGCTAATGTATGATGGGCTTTTTCTATCTTCAAATCGGTGGTTTGTGGAATATCCAACTTCTCTCTCAATAAGGATTCCACGCATTCCGCCACTGTGTTGAAACCATCTTCAGCTCCTTCTTTCAGACCGTGAATTCTGATGTTATCTCGTCTCTGTCTTCCTTCTTGGTCAGTTAGCTTAGCCTCCAGCCATGACTGTTTTCTGTGTAAATCCAGCACAGAATCTTCAAGCACTTTTACTCTTTCTTCAGCTTCCAAGATTCGGTTTTCGGCCTGGTCCATTCTGCTGTTCGCCTTTTTTAGATCCTCTCTGAATTCAAGAAATTCGGCCCGAAATCGTCGTATTTCGTCAAATAGCGATTTCAAGCTAATCCTTTTGTTAGTTAGGCCCAGGTCCTCGTCTTCTGAACGGAGGTCCTCCGGTTCAGATTCTGCGGTCGCTGTGCGTCCTGACCTGGGGAATGTCAGTTTCCTCTGCTTGTGGTTAGGCATGGTGTTATTGTCTTTTGATTTTTAATCTTCCAAAAATCCGTTAGGTCTGATTTTGAGGATGTTTTCCTTGGATTGAGTCTGGGAGTTTCAGCGTTAGGTTGCTATCACCATGGCGTCCAGACCGGAAGTCGTCCCCTTTACCTTTTTTTTTTTCCACAATATCTTTATTGAACCTTTTTTTTTTTTTTTAACAAACATGATACAAACAATCAAACACTAACGCTAAAGTACTACAAAAAAAAAAAAAAATGCACTAAAAACACCAACAACCACCAACAAAATCAAGTCTTCAACAATGCTCCTCTGTTTAGTCTAGACAATCCAATACATAAGTATACATATTATGTTCACCAGTTTGGAATTTACAAGGTCCACACACATCATTCACCTTCTTCTTCAAGAGTTATGTTTAAATTTTTTACATAATCAATAAAAGGTCTCCATATATTCTCAAACACAATTTCCTTTGATTTCAGTATATATGTTATTCTTTCTAATGGAAGGTTTGTTAACATCTGTCTTAACCACTGAGTCACATCTGGTCTATGAGTCTTTTTCCATAATAGTGCAATACATTTTTTGGCATTAAGCAAACTGAGGTCTATGAATGTTCTTTCACTTTTATTAAAATTATGCTTTTCTGGGTACAGACCCAACAAAAACAGTTTAGGATTCAGTATGATTTGTTTGAAATTATTTTTTTCAATTGTTACCCTCACCTCTTCCCAAAACATTCTTATTAATCTACATTCCCATAAACAATGAAATAGGGTTCCTTTACTTTCCATGCATTTTGTGCATGTATCTGGTATATTTTTGTTATATCTATTTAACTCCTCCGGTGTAACATACATCCGCATTAACCATTTGAAATGTATCAATTTAAGGCGTGCATTTATTGATTTGGTTTGAGCTTCTGTACAAGCCAATTCCCATTGTTCCTCTGAAATTTCAATTTGCAGATCTTCTTTCCAGTAGTTTAATCTTTTCAGTGAATTTTCACTTGAAGATAGTGTCAATGAGTTATAAAACTCTGAAATAATACCCTTTCTTTTACTATCTTTCATCATCATTTTTTCCAAGGATGAATAAATAGGTCGAGTGAGAGCTTTATTTTGATTTGATCGAATAAAGTTTCTAAGTTGAAGATATTTAAAAAAATGTGTTCTATTGAGATTAAATTTGATCCTCAGCTCTTCAAAAGACATTATGTTGTCTGCACATGGCAAATATAAATCCTGAATCTTTTGTATCCCTTTTAAATTCCATACTTTAAATACAGCGTCCGCTCTCCCTGGTTTAAAATATTGATTACCCCATATTGGACTAAATTGTGACAATAACTGTGGTTCTTTTAAATAGTTTTTAGCTTCACACCATATTTTGATCATATGCTTTACAAATGGATTTTTAACTTGTTTTTGTAATTTTTTTGCCGAATCTGAGTATATGAATATGGGAAGAGGTAAAGGTAAATTGTATGATTCCATTTCAGTCCAGTGAGGGAGATCATTTGATGAAAAATAATATGTCATAGACCTCAGTTGTGCCGACCAATAATACAACATAAAATTTGGACATTTCAGACCTCCACGATCAAATGGTAAATATAATAAAGACAGACGTAATCTAGCCCTCCTGTTGTTCCATATAAATTCCACTAACTTTTTTTTTATTCTTGAGAATAGATCTAAAGGTGGTGATAAGGGAATGTATTGAAATAAATAAAGTATTTTAGGTAAAATATTACTTTTAAGTATATTGATTCTCCCGATCATCGACATTGGTAGTGACATCCATCTCTGAGTTAACTCATTGATATCTGACATTAAGGCTTCATAGTTGACGCTGGCGACTGATTCTAGCTTAGGCATAATTTGGATTCCTAAATATTTAAACTGATTTACAACATTGAATTGATTTGCCTCAGGGGCTGGGTAATTTCTCTGGGTCTCATTTAGCATTAATATTGAAGATTTAGTTTTATTTATTTTATATCCTGATATTTCCCCAAAATTCTTTATTAAATTCAACAAGGTTGGAATTGATTTTTTTAGATTCGACATAAACAAAATTATATCATCGGCGTACAGGGAGATTTTATGTTCTGTTGGTCCAACTTTAATTCCATATATTTGTGAATGTAAACGTATCGCTATCGCTAAAGGTTCAATTGCCATAGTAAACAGTAAAGGTGAAAGTGGACAGCCTTGTCGACATCCTCTATTGATTTTTATTGGTTTTGAAATATTGTTATTTGTTAGGATTTCTGCTGTAGCATTATTGTATATTATTTGAACCCATTTTATGAAATTATTTCCAAGTCCAAACCTTTGTAGGACTTCAAAAAGAAAGGGCCATTCAACTCTATCAAAGGCCTTTTCGGCGTCCAATGATAGGAGAGCTGTATCCGGTGCTTCTTTATTAAAATAAATAATATTAAATAGTCTTCTTACATTATGGAAGCCTTGTCTACCCTTTATAAAGCCATTCTGATCTCGATTAATAATATTTGGTAAAATTTCTTGTATTCGTCTTGCTAAAATTTTACAGATTATCTTAAGGTCGGCGTTTAATAGGCTTATTGGTCTCATATTTTCACATTTATTAGAGGGCTTACCTGGTTTTGGCAGCAGTATAATTAAGGCATTATTTATGTATGATGGTAAATTATTATTTTGAAATGCTTCTAAAACCATTTCCAAAAAAGGTTTTATTAATTTATTCTTAAATTTTTTATAAAGGTCAACTGGAAGACCATCTGGTCCTGCACTTTTTCCTGATTTCATATTATCAATGGCTAGCCCAACTTCTTCTTGACTAATTTTAGACTCCAATATCTCCCTGTTTTCATTTGGTATACACGGTATAGATAGTTCGTTCAAAAACCCATTTAGTTTTGTTAAATCAGGTTCATTTTTGGTATCATATAATTTTTCATAGTAATCTCTAAAGGCTCTATTAATTTCTAAAGGATCTATAACTACCTGTCCGTTACTTATAATACTGGTAATTGGTGTTTTAATTTCCAATTGTTTAATCTGCCATGCTAATAATTTTCCTGATTTTTCACCTTGTTCATAAAAAGATTGTTTCAATCTTAGAAGACTCGAGGCAGCTCTATTCGCTGATTTTTTGTCGTATTCAGCTCTCAAAATCAGTAATTCATTCTCCAACCTTGGGTCACTTCCTGCATACACTTTTTCCTGAAGACTTTTTATTTTATGTTCCAATTTAGCTCTCTCCTCTCGAGTCTTCTTAGATTTTGATCCTGTATAACTAATAATATGTCCCCTAATAAAAGCTTTGAAAGCCTCCCACTTTACACATGCTGATGTTTGTGTAGTATTGATGTCAAAGAACTCGTCTATCTGTTTTTCTATATACTTGACAAATTCCTCATCCTGAAGCCATTTATGCTGAAATTGCCATCTACCTGATTCCTTTGTCAATTTTTTATCTACATATATTAGACAACAGGGTGCATGATCAGAGATCACGATGTTATCATAAAAGCAGTTTTGAATCTTGGACCTTAATTCTGTGGAAATCAAAAAATAATCAATACGTGAGAATGTCTTGTAGGTACTGGAATAACAAGAATAGGCTTTAACTTGTGGTTTCATTTCTCTCCATATATCTAACAATCTCAATTCTTTCATAAAATGATTAATAGTCATCCTACATCCAATGTGCGTACAATCCAGTCCTGTTGATCTATCCACACCTGGATTCAATGTACAATTAAAATCCCCTGCTATTATATGTTGCCCTGTAAGTGATGATAAGATGAGAAATAAATTAGCAAAGAACTTCTGATCATCTATATTGGGACCATATAAGTTCACAAGATTTATATTTTCTAATAGCAAAGAACCTTGAATGATTACATATCTTCCAAATTTGTCTCCAATTACATTTTTCACTTGAAAAGGAACTGATTTATGTATGAGAGTCATAACTCCCCTGGCTCGGGATGAAAATGAAGAGGTGAATACACTTCCCTGCCATCTACTCCTAATTCTTTTAACATCCTCCTCTATCAGATGAGTTTCTTGTAAAAACACAATTCTTGAACCCATGTCCTTTATTTTATTCATAACTTGTTTAAGTTTTTTTAAATTTTGTAGACCTCTGCAATTCCATGAAGTTAAATTAAGATTAACACTTTGGTCCATGATCAATAGAGAGTTTGGGATTACCTTGCAGTGTAAACATGCTCATACAGAGAAGCAAAAAACATGAGTGGTTGAACATTCATCCTACAAACTACACACAAACAAATTTCCCCTTCCCACACTTGTGGCAAACCCCCCAAAATCAAAAGAAAAATTCTGTCTCCCGATATAGCCATCGACCGTTCCACACCCACGGGGAACAGCCTAAGCCACTCCTTCTTCATCCTCCCAATCACCCTAACTCTACTGCTTTTAATGACGTAACATTAACTCTCCTCTGTAGTTTTCCAACTTAACTCCAAAATTTTTAACAACTTTGTACATCATAGTTTTTTTGTTTGTTTGTTTGTTTTGTTTTTGTTTTGTTTTTTTAATATATAATACAATCTATATTTTGTAAACTTACTATTTACTTCAAGTCAGTCAGATGCCTGTGCAAATGCTTAATTATTCTACCTTATATTTTGTTCATGCTTAGCTCCCACCAGTCTCTTCTTCTTCTTTGATCTTCTTGATGAACTCCTGCGCCTCCTCTGGGGTCTTGAAGATGTGGGTTCTGCCCTCATACGTGGTCAGCAGTCTCGCAGGATAGATTACACCATGACGAATCCCAAGGTTGCGCAGCTCCTTACGTACGGGATCAAACTGCTTCCTCAATTGCTGGATTCCTGTGGCCAAATCTGGGTAGAACCGCACCTGCTGGTCCTGGTGTTTAATCTCTCCTTTTTTAGCTCGTGCAGCGTTGAAGATCTTCATCCTGTCTCTGTTGCTAAGAAACTTCATAATTAAGGTCCTCGGCGGTCCCTTATCTCTCCGTGGGCCAATACGATGTGCTTTTTCCAGAACCACTGCTGATTGCAACTCCTCGCTGCCCAGCACCTCCGGAATCCACTTTTCCAGAAAGGAACATACGTCCCGACCTTCTGATTCCTCTGGAAGACCCACCAGCCTCAAATTATTCTGTCTCGACCGAGATTCCAAATCCAAAATATTATCTTCCAGAGATTTATTTTTTTTTTTCCAAAGTGCGCACCTTTAATTGAAGACGGGTGACGTCATCTTCAGCACTAGCGAGACGGAGCTCCATCTGCGCCGTTCGTTCTACACAGTCACCCAATTCCTTTCTTATTCCTTCCAACGCTGTCATAATCCCATCAAATCTAGAGGAAAAGTCCGCTCTCATTGAACTCATGGCAGCCATCAGCGCATCTGCGCCATTCCCCGCAGATATCGCAGCGTTGCCAGCCTCCTCCGCCATATATGGAGTTTTGTTTACTGCGTCACAGACCTGAAAGTCCGTTAATTTGGACTGTTTCGGCGGCTCGCTTTTTCCTTTTCCTGGTTTTCCAGCCTTAGGCTTCGCCGACATATCTTCGCCCAAATGCTGGGATACGTTCTGTCCCAAATGAGAGAGTTATTTGCCGATTTTTTTTTTTCCAGGAGCAGAGCAGAGCGAGACACGTCCGTCCTACGTGGCAGCCATAACCGGAAGTCCATCCCCTTTACCTTTTAACCTCACTGCATGTGAAGTTCTTTCCACCACTTGAAATGGTCCTGTCCACCTTGGTTCTGACCACTTCCACTTGATGCACTTCAGGAGGACCCACTCTGTCACGTTTGGTTGCATGGGACTCAAATCACCTCCTGGCTCTTTTTTCTCCTGCAGCTGTTGTGAGAAAGCTGACACAAGAGCTCTTAGGTGGTCATAAAATCTTGGGCCCTTCTTTCTCACACAGCTGCAATCCTGCTCCCAGTCCCAGGAACTAACGACCTGTTAAAAGTTCAGAGGGAGTGAAACCTGTTATGCTGTTAACAGAACTTCTAACAGTCATGAAGGCGATAGGCAAAGCATCCAGCCAATTCATTCCTATTTGACTGCAGATCTTAGCAAGCTTTACCTTAATATTTTGATTCATTCTCTCAACCTTGCCCTGAGATTGAGGATGATAAACTGTTCCAAATGAATGCTTCAGACCTAACATTTTTTCTACTTTCTGTATGTCCTGATTTTTAAAATGTGTTCCATTGTCTGATCTAATTCTCTTGGGAAACCCCGTGAGTAGGGATGTGCTGATTTATCAAAAATTTAATTACTGTTTTGCTGTCTTCTTTCTTTGCAGGATAAGCTTCTGGCCATCCTGTAAATGTATCCACTGTGACTAGGAGATATCTGTATCCCCTGATTCTCTCAAACATGTCAGTGTAATCTATGATTATCTCCTGACCTGGCAATGTTAGCAGTGGAAACTGACCTTGGTGAGGCTTCACCACAGGTTTTGGATTGTGAGAGGCACATACTGTACAACTTTTTACAAAATTTCGAATCATGTCTGGGAGGAACAAATGCCACCAGTGTGTCAAATGCCTATCCATCTGTTTTACTCCCACATGTCCTAACCCATGTGCTTCATATAGCACATTTTCTCTGATTCCTGGCGGTAATACTGGCCTACCATCCTGTGCTCTCCACAACCCATCTTTTTCTGCAGCGCCTCTCTGTTTCCACACTGTCTTTTCCTCTGGAGATGCTTTTCTCTGTTCGTCTATTAACATATTTACATCAATCTGTGGCAGGATATCTTGTACCTGTCTGTCTGCATCAGTATTAACAGTGGCTGGTATCCTGCTGCCTGTTTTGCTGCCTTATCTGCCTCATGATTTCCTTTTTACCACATTTGTGCCTACTCTATCATGCCCTTTGCCCTTTACCACTGCCACTTCCTGTGGTAACATAATAGCTTCTGCTAACCTTTTCATTTCTGCTTCATGTTTTATAGGAGTCTGAGAAGCTGTCAAAAATCCTGCCCTTATCCACTGTGGTAATTCTACATGAATTGCTCCTACCACATAGGCTGAATCTGTGTAAATGGTCACTCTTTTTCCTGCTGACCATTCCAGTGCTTTGATCATCGCTGTCAGTTCGGCCAGTTGGGCTGACTGCCTATCTGTCAGTGTCCCACTTGTCACTTCCTGAAACTCATTCCCCTCTTGTCTCATCACTGCATAGCCTGCTTTTAATCCTTCTGTAGGGTGTCTGAAACAGCACCCATCTGTGAACAGTACCTCATCTGGCTCAATCAATGGTGTTACTGATAAATCTACTCTCACCTTGACATCTTCTCTGACTCTCTTCTCACATTCATGTGGCTCTCCATCTAGCATCTGGTCTGCCATGTTGATTCCTTCATGTGTGAATGTGATGTGTGGTGCTGATAGGATTTTTTTCCATCCTTGTCTGTCTGAGTGAAGTCATAGTGAATGCTGCTGAGTTCACATATGCCATTACATTGTGTGTGGTCAAGACAGTCAACGGGTGTCCCATTACCACATGAGCTGTTTTCTGTAAAATTTTTGCCACTCCTGCGGCATGGCGTGTGCATGCTGGTTGCCTTTTTTCCATTGGGTCTAATATTATGCTGACGTAGAGGAGTATCTTTCTCTCTCCCCCTTTTTTCTGAAACAGAACACCATTTACTGTGTGTTTTGCTTCAGAAACATCCAAATAGAAACTCCTGTTGTAGTCACCTACTGCCAAATCAGCTGCATGTGAGAGTTCATTTCTTAAATCAATAAATGATTCCTCATGCCTTGTTCATTAACCAGGGCACATAATGGTGTTGTACGCTCACTGTATTGTGGGATGTAATGTCTACTGAAACCTATTAAACCCAAAAAAGATAACATATCTTTTACAGTACGCGGTTTGAGATGGTGGAGGATAGAATCCCTGTGTGATGATGACAGGCCAGACCCTGTGGGCATGATAACATGTCCCAGGAAAGAAACATAGCACCTAGCACACTGTAGTTTTTGCCTAGACACTTTGAACCCACATTCAAACAATCTCAACAGCATGCTCTTTGTGGCTTCCAGACAACTGTCAGGATCAGATGCTGCTATCAAAATGTCATCAACGTACTGTACCAGAACCACGACCGAAGGAAGAGGACAACCCTGTAGCTGTTCCTTAAGAACCTGGTTGAAAATGCCCAGTAACAAAATGAACCCCTGTGGAACTCTGGTATAGCACAGCTGAGAGCCTTTGTAGGTGAATGAGAACAGATCCCTGCACTTCTCTGCCAGGGGAAGACAGAAAAATGCATTAGCCAAATCAATACATGTAAACCATGAATGTTGTGGTGTTAGAGCAGACACAGCAGTGTATGGATTTGGTACAGGCACTGTGGGAGTGGAGACTATGGAGTTTAATTTTCTAAGGTTGTGGGCCATTCTATAATTCCCAGTTTTTTGCTTTTCTACTGGGAGGATAGGAGTATTCCAGGTGGAGTGAGATTGCTCCAACACCCCCACCTGGAGCAGTCCTTCAATGGTGTCAGCGATGCCCTCCACTGCAGCAGGCTTATGAGCATACTGACGTTGCCAAATAGGTTCATCTGACATCACCTGGAATGAGATGGGAGAGAGGTTAACACATTTTCCAACATCAGTGGGTCCTTGTGACCACAGAGTTTGAGGCAGTGAGTCCAACATGTCCACAGCTGATTCATGATCAGTGTGCTCTCTGCCATGGTCCCTTTCTATCTACCTGTGTTCCATCAGGAGCTGATCAGCTATGTTAATTTGGATGCGATAGGCCTGATATTTTGCAGAGTGCTTTACTTTTGGTACAGTGGGGCAAAAGAGTATTTAGTCAGCCACCAATTGTGCAAGTTCTCCCACTTAAAAGATGAGAGAGATCTCCAATTTTCATCATAGGTATACCTCAACTATGAGAGACAAAATGAGAAAAAAAATCCAGAAAATCACATTGAAGGATTTTTAATGAATTAATTGGTAAATTCCTTGGTAAAATAAGTATTTGGTCAATAACAAAAGTTCATCTCAGTACTTTGTTATATACCCTTTGTTGGCAATGACAGAGGTCAAACATTTTCTGTAAGTTTTCACAAGGTTTTCACACACTGTTGCTGGTATTTTGGCCCATTCCTCCATGCAGATCTCCTCTAGAGCAGTGATGTTTTGGGGCTGTCACTGGGCAACACAGACTTTCAACTCTCTCCAAAGATTTTCTATGGGGTTGAGATCTGGAGACTGACTAGGCCACTCTAGGACCTTGAAATGCTTCTTACCAAGCCACTCCTTCATTGCCCGGGCGGTGTGTTTGGGATCATTGTCATGCTGAAAGACCCAGCCACGTTTCATCTTCAATGCCCTTGCTGATGGAAGAAGGTTTTCACTCAAAATCTCACGATACATGGCCCCATTCATTCTTTCCTTTACTCGGATCAGTCGTCCTGGTCCCTTTGCAGAAAAACAGCCCCAAAGCATGATGTTTCCACCCCCATGCTTCACAGTAGGTATGGTGTTTTTCTCCTCCAAACACGACAAGTTGAGTTTTTACAATAAAGTTCTATTTTAGTTTCATCTGACCATATGACATTCTCCCAATCCTCTTCTGGATCATCCATATGCTCTCTAGCAAACTTCAGATGGGCCTGGACATGTACTGGCTTAAGCAGGGGGACACGTCTGGCACTTGCAGGATTTGAGTCCCTAGTGTGTTACTGATGGTAGCCTTTGTTACTTTGGTCCCAGCTCTGCAGGTCATTCACTAGGCCCCCCATGTGGTTCTGGGATTTTTGCTCACCGTTCTCGTGATCATTTTGACTCCATGGGGTGAGCTCTTGCGTGGAGCCCCAGATCAAGGGAGATTATCAGTGGTCTTGTATGTCTTCCATTTTCTAATAATTGCTCCCACAGTTGATTTCTTCACTCCAAGCTGCTTACCTATTGCAGATTCAGTCTTCCCAGCCTGGTGCAGGTCTACAATTTTGTTTCTGGTGTCCTTTGACAGCTCTTTGGTCTTGGCCATAGTGGAGTTTGGAGTCTGACTGTTTGAGGTTGTGGACAGGTGTCTTTTATACTGATAACGAGTTGAAACAGGTGCCATTAATACAGGTAATGAGTGGAGGACAGAGGAGCCTCTTAAAGAAGAAGTTACAGGTCTGTGGGAGCCAGAAAGCTTGCTTGTTTGTAGGTGACCAAATACTTATTTTACCGAGGAATTTACCAATTAATTCATTAAAAATCCTTCAATGTGATTTTCTGGATTTTTTTTTTCTCATTTTGTCTCTCATAGTTGAGGTATACCTATGATGAAAATTGGAGAGCTCTCTCATCTTTTAAGTGGGAGAACTTGCACAATTGGTGGCTGACTAAATACTTTTTTACCCCACTGTATTTGTGTCATCTGCCAATCAGTGGCTGCGGCTAATGTTTTAACCATAGGTCCTAACTCTTTTGCCTGGTGATCAGCATGTATGAATAGAGTGATATGTGGTGCTGATTCCTCTGACATTTCATACCACTGTAACTGCTCTGAAGTTAATACAGCATCTCCGGCCACAACTTCCTGTCCTACAAACAAAAACTTAGACTGTATGGTCCAACTGTGACCATCTAGTTGGGATGAAAATCTGTCATAATAGACATCATCTGAATTTCTGTCATAATACAAGGTAACATGTAGGGGGTCAACAGGCGGTGCATAGGGTGCAAGAAGAGAAATCCAAGGTTTCCAGGCCACAAACACTGGCAGCAAGCTTGTCTTTTCGGGTGAGTCAGGCGATAGAAGGCCCCAATAAATGTCTGCCCAGGTGTTTGGTGCTTGTGGCGTCATATCAGGTTTCAACAGCATTTGTCCATGCAATGACAGTCCTTGCAGTGAACAGTTCATCGCAGCGCCATTGGGGAATGATAGGATGACTCCATCGGCCGAGCACAGTACCGATGCCCCCAATTTAATCAGCAAGTCTCTCCCCATCAAACTGGTTGGAGAATTTTTTGAGCAGGCATAATGGTGTTTCACAGTCTGACCAGCAATAAAAGTGTTCAAAGGTTTTGTCACAGGCAGTCTTTCGGGTACCCCAGAGAAACCAGTCACCTCCACAGCTTTAGATGAGAACAGTGCAGGATCAATGTCACAGTTCAAAGTTGAATAGGTTGCCCCCGTATCAACCAAAAAAGACAGGTCACAATCCATTACCTTCATAGTAATCATGGGGTCTGCCATTCCCATGTTACTTTTTCTCTGTGGGCCCTGTCATTGTTCATCCTCATGTTGTGTGAGGTACACTCCCTCCCCACCTGAGGTGTATACTGGATACTGTCCAGCAGGTGGAGCTGCTGCTGCATAGGGTGCCTGATGTCCCCCTCTCACTTGCTGATGACCTCCCCTTGCTTGTGGCATTTGTGGTGGTGGAGCAAAGTTTGATGGAAAAGGATTAGTAGGACAACTCCTTCTCCAGTGTCCATCCTGACCACACCCACGGCAAGCATTGGCATTCATGACCCTTTCACCCGGCACTTCCCTGCCCCTGCCTCTCCGCGGAGCCCCTCTATAATAATTTGATCCATGTGGTCCACCCTGATAATAAGGTGTCATACTAGGCCACACAATGGGAGACGAATACACTGGAGGTGGACAAATGGTGGACCCGGAGGTGGAGGTATTGGAGGAGAGGATGGCTGAGCCTGCTGCACCAACTGTTTTCCTGTTTTAGCCTGTTTCTTATTGTCAGTCGCCTTTTTCCTAGCTTCATCCAGTTGTAATTTTGTTAACTGGTTTCTGCTTTCCTCCATGTCTAACCTATCCTGGTCAGCTCTATCCTGTTGCCTTTGCATATGATGATAGAAATGATGTTCCCATACATCCTCAGCGGCCTCGGCCATGTCTGGATTATCCTCCATGGCTCCCTTCACTACAGCAGGTACCCCTTTTAACACTGCTTGCCTAAATATCCCCATATGTACTTTATCCCATCCTGGATAACTCCCCACAGCTCACATCCACTCTGTCTTGCATCTATTCAGGAACACCAGTGGATTCTCTCCAGGTTTTGCCACAAACTTCATAGTATGCAATTTATTCTCATCAACTGGATATTTTTTCCACATGGCATCCCCTAAATCCTTACATACTTCAGTGAATGGTATGTCATCACCACAATCCAACACATCTGCTTCTGTTTCTATCTGATTAACATCCCAACTCGTAACCTGTCTGCCCAACAGAGCCCTGAATTCCCCCAAGGCCACAGTGTGACCCTGTGTCACTTGTTGAAATTTACTCAACCATTGCCCCCACCCTCACTAGGATGTGGCATTTTTTTCTAATATTCCCCCAATGTCAGGGAAACTAAAGGGGCGATACACCTGTTGACCATGTGGTTTACAGAGCAATGGCATCATTTTGGCATGCTTTCTTTCTTGCAATAAATGTTTACCTTTTGAGGTCAATGCTTTTCCAGTATAAGGATCAAAATGTGGCTCACCCGTGAGTCTTGGACCTTTCTGTGTACGGTGTGGATATGGGCTTCTCTTCAGAGGTTCATATTTTCCTGCCCCTCTTTTCCCCATCTTTCTGAGTCTTCCTTCTATCTGAATTTCATCCTCGCTCACCCCTTCACCACTATCTTCTCCATCTCCGCCATCCCCCTCACTGCCTTGTTCCTCCTTTCCCATATGCCAGCTCACTACCCCTCCTATTTGTCCCATCTCATTCTGTTCCATTTCTCCTCCTCCATTCTCTGACTTTTCTTGTTCATATTGACTTATTTGTTCCTTCAACTCAGTTATCTACCTCAACAAAGTCTCTTTTTCTTGTGTCATTTTGGCTTCTGTTAACTGTGCTGCCTCCCTCCTCAGTGCCCCCAGATCCGTTTCTGGTTCAGCCTCTACAAATCCCCCTGTTACATTATACATTGGCATTTGATTACAAGTTGGTGGATTATAAGGTGGTGGCTGCTCCCCTTTTAAACCTTTCAAATTAGGATAGAGGAACGGCACCGTAGGGGGCCGTCAGTCCCGATCCCTCTTCATTTTTTCTGTTCTGTTGCTCTTCAACCAGTTTTTTCTTTTTGTCTTCTGCTGCCTGATCATTAATTAATTTAATACCATCAACTGCTGCGCTGACCACTGCCAGATTATGTATTAAACTTCTCCTCTTCTCCACTTCTGCTCTCTAATTTTTATCTTTTTCCTCCGCCACTTGCACATTCCTCAACTTCACACCATCTACCGCAGCACAAATTGTAGCCAGATTATGAATCAGCCTGCGCTCACTTTCTCTTTCTGCAATTTTGTCTTTATGCTTCCTCTGCACCACCAATTCTGTCACTGTCATGTCTTTCATAGCTTTAATTCCTTTCAACTTCTGATGTTCCAAATTCATTAACATTTTAGTCAAACTCTCCTTCTCATCTGGTTTTAAAATGCCTTCTTCTGTTAATTTCTTATACAATTTTCCACACTCCTTCCTGACCTCTTTTTTTGTCTTTCTGCTTTGTGTTGCTAATCATTTGGGCCATGGCCCATTCCCATTGTTCCTTCATATTTCTCTGAGGCCAGCCCTCCCTGCTGCTCACACTCCCTAGGAAACTCTCCCTGCATCTTCACTGAATTCTCTCCTCTCTCTTCTCTCTTCTTTTTTTTTTTTTAAACTCAAACACAGTATCCATCCATCCATCTTCTACCGCTTAATCCTTTCGGGTCGCGGGGGGGCTGGAGCCTATCCCAGCATCTTTGGGCGAGAGGCAGGGTACACCTACAGTATTTATTCCAAAATCACAACCTCATAGATATAAAACAAATAATGATTACAGTATTGATTATAGGTATTTAAGGGTGCACTACTCCCTAGGGCATCTCACCCGGGGTCTTTTTGACAAACGTCTTTGCCAAGGGCCTCCAACCGCTTGCAATATCTAGGGGGCGCCGCTTCCCTGGGCCTTTCACCCAGTTCTTTTCAGTTCCCGTCAGAACTGAGGGCCTCCAACCCAGCGCAACTTTTGGGGATGCTACTCCATGGGGTGTCACCTTAAACCCGGTACTTTTCAGCCTCCGTCAAGGCCGAGGACCTCCAACCCAGCACTCCTGTCCTCACAAGTCACGGACCAATTAAGTCAGTCCGTGAACCTGTAGTCGGGTCGAATGATCTCTCCTCTTTTTTTTTTTTTGTAGCTATATCATCCGAGCCGGAGGCCTTTCACCCCACGATCTTTACAATTCCCGTCCCAAGTTATCACAGTCTAATTAGTCAGGCTGTGGTCACTCAGTCAGGTCGAGTACAGCACTTTTACCCGAGCCGGGGGCCTTTCACCCCACGGTCTTCCTCTTTTTTAAGCAGCAAGCAATCAGCAAAAACATCTACTAAATTCATCCGCTTTAATCTAGGACACACACACAAACCGCTTGACAACACAGACTTTGGTTGTTGCCAATAGCAGAGCTTTGATATAACAGGCGTCTGCTTACCTCTTTTTCAGACCGGCTGTGCGTGTTGTCAGTCGGCGGTGTGGGTCCGCTG
Source organism: Pholidichthys leucotaenia (assembly GCA_020510985.1). Classification (NCBI taxonomy): domain Eukaryota; kingdom Metazoa; phylum Chordata; class Actinopteri; order Cichliformes; family Pholidichthyidae; genus Pholidichthys; species Pholidichthys leucotaenia. Next base: position 134,588,514 of record CM035841.1, on the reverse strand, counting down.
TTTACTCCAATCATCTGGACCTTCACCTCTCCGTCCTTTATCCCGGACGAGTTGGAATGCTTTTTCTCCCCCTACTCGTTGTCTATTTGTGTGTAAGCATTCCTCCCGAATTCATTGATAAAGACAATAGGAGAGTATAATTAGGTCTTGGAAGATCTGTTTTTATTGAGCAGTTGAATATAGCATATACAGAGCTCTGGGTCCGAATTCTGTCCCTAACAGCAACAAGTGTTGTCAGGGCATGAAGTCTGACATAATCTGTGCTCTCCCTGACCAAGTTATAAATGTGAGTCCAACCATGCATTATCAGCAGAAAGCAGCTGCAGAGGTCCGTGGGAGTAGTTTCTGTTCTGCCTGTGAACAGTCAGAATGTTGCTCCTCTATTCTCTGGGTCAAGGTGCTCCAGCATTGCACAATCTCATGGGTCAAGCTAGCTGAGTTTCTCTCACTCCTCAGCACAGCCGGTTCTCTGTTTCCTCCCAGACATCTGGGTCTTTAATCACAAGATGTTGTTACTCTCAGTGCTGGGGCAGAGTTTTTACTCCCGTGCAGATAATAAGCCACACATATTTTTACAAGTATATTTCCATGGGTTATATTACCTAAGCATAAGCAGAACACACATATTTTGAGTCACACAGAAAACTGTTATATATGATTATATTGATCACTTTACCCATCACTAGCTAGCTATTCACTTCTCGCCTGGAATGTCATGACTCCATCCCCAACATGTGTCAGCTGTGTGTCCCTCCTTAAGAAGGTTTCTGAGTTGAAAGTGAGACTCTCCAACCTCTATAAGATTCGGGAGGCTGAAGACCACCTAGACACTATAATTCTCAGGAGAACATCTGCCCCGGCAACCGACTCGCAGCTAGCAGAGATGGCTACTTACCTGAGTGAATTCAGCACATCGCTATCCACTTCCACCCCTGCTCCGGTCTCCTCAGCTGTCCAGGACCCCAGCAATAAACATTGGCTTCAGCTCTGAGCTAAACCCAAAGCCCTGGGTGGTCTTTCACATCCTCAGTGTGCACCCTGGACCTTGGTCAGGCCAACTAGCAAACATCAAGGATTGACCAGACATGGCTGTGCCTCCTCTCTTCCCCTGCTACTGGAAAACTGATTCGACATCCTTTCCCTGGAAGATTTTCCCCACCTGGACGTCGACCATCCTCCCATGGCTGCCCCCCCCCTTCAGCAGTGGCCCAAACCTGCAAGCCCCGGATTAAAACTACTTTAGGTGTGCCAAACTATACACCAGCTCCAAAAAGAAGAAAGCGCATCACCCCGCCATCACAACAACAACATCGGCAAAATTATCCACCATTTCAGAAACCACCAGCAAGGCCCCCCCAGACGACGTTGGTAATTGGTGATTCGATTATGAGGAACATCAGAAGCAGGTACTGTGTCACTAAATTTTTTCCTGGGGCTAAAGTGTCAGACATCAAGGCTCTTACCCCTGACCTATTAAATGAATACCCCCATGGTAAAACTGTCATTGTACATGTTGGATGCAACAACATCCCAGATGAAGCACTGGAGATCTTAAAGAGTGACTTTAAGAGCCTTCTGTCCACTCTTATGAACTGTGGCAGACGTATGTTTATTTCTGGGCCCTTGGCCTCTTTCAGACGAGGTTGCAATTACTTTAGCAGAACTCTCAGCCTTAATACCTGGTTGTGTTCTACATGTCCTACTTTTAACATTGGTTTTATAGACAATTTCAACCTGTTTTGGAACCACTCATTATTTATGAGACCAGATGGCATCCATCCAAATAGACTTGGTGCACGTGTTTTAAGGGACAATCTGTTCTATTCCTTTCAGTGTTTTTTAGTACAGTGACTGAAATTTGGTGCGTTAACTCACCCCGAAGTTCCTGTGTCTGCCAACCAACCTTTCTTTGTTTCCACTTCTCATATTAATCCTATTAATCCAAATAATGCTCAGTGTTTAGATCAGTCTTCATTTGATAACCCCATAGAGATTGTGTCTGTCTCCCGTTATGCAAAATATTATAACCCAAGACAAATACAACATAACTTGATAAATTCACCCCTTTCTGCAGCTCCTACTCATCCGCCACTCCTCAACTTAACCCCTGTCTTCCCCCTCAGAGAACCTTTGTCTACTCCCCCCAAAGTTAATAAAAATATAATGTATAAACATCCCAAAGTGATTAAACAAAAAGTTGGTAAGTCTCAAATTAAACATCAAGTCTCTAAATTTAATGATTCGGACTCCCTTCCTCCTCATAATATGAAAATTAAATGCGGTTTGTTAAATATTAGGTCTCTAACTCCCAAGTCTCTACTAGTTCATGATCTATTAATTGATCATCAGATCGATTTAATATCCCTTACAGAGACTTGGTTAGGGCAAGAGGATTATGTTGGTTTAAATGAATCAACTCCCTCTGGTTATCTAAACTATCATAATCCTAGAAGTCATGGAGGTGGAGTAGCGGCAATTTACCATTCTAAATTACTTGTTAATGTAAAGCAAAAAACATGTTTTAATTCCTTTGAGGACCTGGTCCTCACTATGGGGCATGTTAGCAATCTTAACTTAAACCCAATTTTCTTTGCTATAGTTTACCATCCTCCCTCAGCTTACTCAGAGTTTTTATCCAAATTTGCAGAATTTTTAGCTGATTTAGTGCTGAAATCAGATAGAATAATTATAGTAGGGGATTTTAATATACATGTTGATGTAGATAGTGACTGCCTTAATAAGGCATTCAATTCAATATTAGACTCATTGGGGTTTTCCCAGAAAGTAGAAAATTCTACCCATTATCTCCACCACACATTGGACCTTGTTCTGACTTATGGTATAGAAATAGAAAATCTGGTAGTGTCTCCTCTTAATCCTGTACTGTCAGACCATTATCTGTTAACCTTTGATTTTACTATTTCTGATTATTTGACTACTAAAGAAAAATGCTACTTCAGCAGATGTCTTTCAGATGATGCTGTTACCAGATTTTTGCAGATTGTCTCTTCTTTACCATGTGTCAACACAATGGAAATAAAAGATGGAGAACTTGCTCCTTCCGTAATTGATAGCATAGTAGATAGTGTTACAGCCTCTCTGCATCAGCCTCTAGATTTGGTGGCCCCTTTAAAAAAGAAAAAATCCAATCAGAGATTTCTAACTTCTTGGTTTAACACAGAAACTCGTAGCTTAAAACAGAAGACTCGTCAACTAGAAAGAAAACGGCGTTCCACTAATTTAGATAAATTCTATTTAGCGTGGAGAAATCATCTCCTAATTAATAAAAACTCTCTTAGATAAGCTACAAGTTATTACTCTGCATTAATAGAAGAGGATAAGAATAATCCCAGGTTTCTTTTCAACACTGTAGCCAGGCTGACAAAGAGTCAGGACTCTGTCAATCCTCGCATCCCCCTAGAGCTTACTAGTCAGGAATTTTTGAACTTTTTCAATCATAAAATTTTATCTATTAGAGATAAAATCAATCAGATTATTCCCATTGTAAACTTTAGTACAGCAACTACTACAATTGATATCTGTCTGGATAAGTTTACTCCAATTGACCTTTTAGAATTAGATAAAATAATCTCATCCAAGCCTTCAACTTGTCTTTTAGACCCTATTCCTACCAGGTTATTTAAAAAAGTCTTCCCTTTTATTGGTAGCCGTATTCTTCAAATAATCAATTCTTCTTTAACCTTAGGTCATGTACCGCAGGCTTTTAAAATTGCTGTAATTAAACCCTTACTCAAAAAGCCAATGCTTGACCCAGGAGTTTTAGCTATCGACCAATCTCTAATCTGCATTTCATTTCAAAAATCTTAGAGTTGTTGCTACACAATTATTTGACCATTTAGAGGGAAATGGTTTATTTGAAGAGTTTCAATCTGGGTTCAGAATTCATCATAGTACTGAAACAGCCTTAGTGAAAGTCATGAATGACCTTCTCATCGCATCTGATAATGGACTTGTTTCTGTACTTGTCCTTTTAGATCTTAGTGCAGCCTTTGATACTATCGATCATGGTATTCTACTTGATAGATTAGAGCACTATGTTGGATTAAATGGTACTTCCACAGGGATCTGTGTTAGGCCCTACTCTTTTTAGTTTATATATGTTGTGGGACACATATGTGGGTTTCATAAGCTTCATATGTATATTACTGTATGCTTCACGTCTCAGATGAACAAAAGGACTGATCCTCCTAGAGATAACAGGAGGATGTGGGATGTGGCCTTTGGTATGCAAAGAGATGGCCTGGGGGATTTCCTGGCCGCCAGTGGCTTTAGGTGGAGATGATAAGACCTGAAAGAAGACGCATTGTGACTTGGGGATTAAATACAATGTGGCTGTGTGCTTTGATGTCCTGGGGTATAAAAGGACGAATGTATGGGGGTTTCACTCTTTTTTCTGTGTTGGATGATGTTGGAGAATGTGAATAAACCTGACTCGTGAGATAAACTCAGCCTCGTCATTTCTACATTCTCCACAATGTTTCCATTAGGCAACATCATTAGAAAGCACTATATACATTTTCATTGTTACGCAGATGACACACAGTTATACCTGTCAATGAAGCCTGATGATTGTAATCAATTAGCCAAGTTAGATGCCTGTCTTAAGGAAATCAAAGCTTGGATGACTTGTAATTTCCTGCTATTAAACCCGGATAAGACCGAAGTCATTCTAGTTGGTCCAAAAAACCTTAGAAATACCTTTCCAAATTAAACTCTTAATTTGGATGCGGCTACTCTTTCTCTGAATAGTTCTGTGAGGAACCTTGGAGTTATTTTTGATCAACATCTGTTTTTTAATTCACATATTAAATTTGTTTCTAAGACTGCCTTCTATCATTTGTGCAATATTGCCAAGATTGGCAGCGTCTTGTCTCAGAGTGATGCTGAGAAACTGATCCACGCTTTTGTTAGCTCTAGATTAGATTATTGTAACTTGTTATTATCAGGTTGTCGTAAAATATCTTTAAAAAGTCTTCAGTTGATCCAAAACGCAGCAGCAAGAGTTTTTACAGGTACTAGAAAGAGAGATCATATCTCTCCGGTTCTTGCCTCCCTTCAATGGTTTCCCATAGAGTTTAGAATTAAGTTCAAAATCCTTCTTCTCACTTACAAAGCTCTTAATAATCAGGCCCCCTTTTATATAAAAGATGTGATATTACCCTATCATCCTAACAGAGCATTACGCTCCCAAAATGCTGGATTACTTGTAATACCTAGAATCTCCAAAAGTACAATGGGAGGCAGAGTCTTCTGCTATTAAGCTCCTTTCCCGTGGAATCAGTTACTAATCTGGGTTCGGGAGTCAGACACGAGCTCTGTTTATAAGAGCAGGGTAAAAACCTTCCTCTTCAATATAGCCTATGATTAGGGAGGGATCTTGTGTCTCTTCACCCTCCCTTTGTTTTGCTGTTAATAGATTTAGACTGCCGGGTGACCTCCAATAATGTACTCGGCTTCTCTCCGTTAATGTTTGCTCTCTTTATGTCTGTTCTCTCCATCTTCTCTATCCCCTCCCCCCCCCAGCCATTCGCAGCAGATGACTGCCCCTCTCTGAGCCTGGTTCTGCTAGAGGTTTCTTCCTGTTAAATGGGAGTTTTTCCTCTTCACCATCGCCAAGTGCTTGCTTACAGGGGATCACCTGATTGCTGGGGTCTTTCTGCAATTGTGGGGTTTCCCCTACATTTGAAAGTGCCATGAGATGACTGTTGTTGTGATATGGCGCTATATAAATAAAGTTGAATTGATTTGAATTGAATTTTACTATTTCTGACTATTTGGCTCCTCAAGAAAAATATTACTACAGTCGATGTCTCTCAGATGATGCTGTTACCAAATTTATGCAAATTGTTTCCTCTATGCCATGTGTCAACACAACAGAGATAAGCTATAGAGAGCTTGCCCCTTCCGTAATTGATAGCATGGTAGATAGTGTTGCAGCTTCTCTGCACCAGACTCTAGACATGGTGGCCCCTTTAAAAAAAGAAAAAGTCTAATCAGAGATTTCTAACTCCTTGATTCAACACATAAACTCGTAGCTTAAAACAGAAGACTCGTCAATTAGAAAGAAAATGCGCTCCACTAAATTAGATGAAATCTATTTAGCTTGGAGAAATCATCTTCTAATTTATAAAAAAAAAAAAAAAATCTCTTAGGAAAGCTAGAACAAGTTACTGTTTTGCATTACAGGGCCTATATCATGCTATTTTAAGCCTTTCAGAGTAAACTATATGCATATATGTGATAGTATATTACCTTTGGTACACTGGAGAATGAATTTCTTATGAAATATGAGTTATTTTTGCGAGCTACTTTTCCAACCCGGAAGTAAGATGCCTCGATCTCTGAGGCTCAGCCTCTCCTTCTTGTGGCTGCCGCCCATTTCATGACGTAACCCCTGAGCTGGCTGCTGCAGGGTGTCGCTGGGTTCCGCCCACGAAAACTTAGAAGACATTGTCTTACGTAAAAAAGCAAACAGTTGTTGTCACTGAGCAGATTAGGTGCGAGAGGAACTACTTCTTCACAGCGTCAATGCTAAAGTGAAAGAGTTTTGCCGATCACCGCTCTGTCAGCTGCGCGGAGAAAGTGGGTGTGTGCGTTAGCCTGGGGGCTGTGCTGGCAGCACAGGCACTTCCTGGAGTGGGCAGCTCACCCATGTTCATACGTATGAATGTGGGGACCCAGTCATTATCAGGGACAGGGCGGAGCAGCAACTCAGAGAGCAGGGTTGAGGAGGAATACTCACAGATGCGTGAATGGAGCAAAATACCACTTTGGGGGTGTTTTTGGTGAGGAATTAACATTATAACATGCTTAAAAGCTCAAAAAAGTCAATTTTGCATGATATAGGCCCTTAAATAGAAGAGAACAAGAATAATCCCAGGTTTCTTTTCAGCACTGTAGCCAGGCTGACAAAGAGTCAGGACTCTGTCAATCCTAGCATTCCCTTAGAGCTTAGTAGTCAGGACTTCATGAACTTCTTCAATAATAAAATTTCATCTATCAGAGATAAAATTAGTCAGATTCTTCCCACCGTTAACTTAAATACATGAACTATTGCAACTCCTTCAAATAATATCTGTTGGGATGAGTTTACTCTAATTGACCTTCTAGAGTTAGATAAAATAATTTCCTCATCCAAGCCTTCAACTTGTCTTTTAGACCCTACTCCTACCAGGTTATTTAAAGAAGTCTACCCATTTATTGGTAGCTCTATTCTTCAAATAATCAATTCTTCATTAACATTAGGCCATGTACCGCAGGCTTTTAAAACTGCTGTAATTAAACCCTTACCCAAAAACCAAATGCTGGATCCAGGAGTTTATTTGAAGAGTTTCAGTCTGGGTTTAGAATCCATCATAGTATTGAAACAGCTTTAGTGAAGGTCACTAATGACCTCCTTATTGCATCTGATAATGGACTTGTTTCTGTACTTGTCCTTTGAGACCTTAGTGCAGCTTTTGATACTATCGATCATAATATCGTACTTGATAGATTAGAACACGTAGAATATTATGGGTTTTCCCATAATATTCTACTTGATAGATTAAATACGACTATGAGACTCCCACTACAGCAGAAGATGTATGCCACACTCATCTGTGTGTATGCCCCAACAATGACCAACACAGAGGAGGTGAAGGAAGAGTTCTACAGTGTTTTACGTGAGACTATCAGGCGTGTACTGACTGATGAAAGGCTGATATTCGTTGGAGATTTTAATGCCAGAGTTGGTTCAGACACTGAGAAATGGAAAGGAGTGCTAGGCAGCCATGGAGTAGGCAAGTGCAATGCAAATGGAGAACTTCTACTTGCCCTATGTTCAGAGTACAACCTTGTGTTAACCAACACGCTATTTAAGCACAAGGACACACACAAGAAGATATGGATGCACCCAAGATCCAAGCACTGGCATTTGTTAGACTACATCATAGTAAGGAAGAGAGACATAAGGGAAGTATTGGACACCAGAGCAATGAGAGGTGTGGACTGTGGTACTGATCATGTTATGCTGAGATCTAGATTAAATATTTGCAGATGAAAACAGCACTGCAGGACGGACGTGAAGCCACCACAGAAGCTAAACACTAGTGCACTGAAATGCCAAAAGAAGCAGGAAGAACTTACACAGGAAATGGATGAAAACTTGAAAGACTGGGACAGCAACAACTCAGAGAATGACATAGAAGAGAAATGGGCAGCACTGAAGGATGCAGTGTATCAGACTGTGACTGATGTATTAGGCCACCCTGAGAGGAAACAACAAGATTGGTTTGATGAACATGATGAACACCTGAAGAAACTACTAGAAGTGAGGAATACAGCTAGGCAGGAAAACCTACAGTGTAACACAAGGTCGAAGAAGAAGAAATACTCAAAGGCTCAGAGTGAGCTACAAAAGTACACCACAGAGAGGAAGTCCAACTGGTGGGATGAAAAAGCGGAGGAACTTCAAACTTCAGCAGACAGGAAGGACATGAAAACATTCTTCACAGGTCTGAGAGAAATCTACGGCCCTAAACCAAGAGGATTGATCCAACTAAAGGCTATGAATGGTGAAACGGTTTTGCAGGAGAAAGACAAGATCCTGGACAGATTTGCAGACCACTTTGATCAACTACTAAACAACCCTGGAGATCTCACTGAAGAGGCTAAAGAAGCTCTAGTGCAGTGACCAGCTGTATCAAGTCTGGATGAACCACCAAAACTTGATGAACTAATGGCAGCTATCAGGACAACACAGGATGGTAAAACTCCAGGAAGGGATGGAATTCCAGCAGAAGTGTGGAAATTGTGTGGTGTTCAGCTGACCAACTGCCTGCACAAGCTCATCCAAGAGATATGGGATGCCCAGAAAGTACGTCAAGACTGGAAGGATGCAAATATTGTGCCTTTGTTCAAGAAAGGTGACAGGAAAGATTGTGGAAATTACCGAGGTATATCACTGCTGGCCACTGTTGGTAAGATTCTCTCACGTGTACTGCTGAACAGATTCAATGAACACATCTCGCAAAATGTACTACCGGAAACCCAGTGCATCTTTAGAAGTGGAAGAAGCACAATGGACATGATTTTCTGCTTGAAACAGGTTCAAGAAAAGTGTATCGAACAGAACATGCCGCTTTATGTAGTCTTCATTGACTTCAGTAAAGCCTTCGATACTGTATTGTGACAAAGACCTTGGCAGGTACTCAAGAAATATGACTGTACAGTGAAGTTTGTCAATCTGATAGATAGATAGATAGATAGATAGATAGATAGATAGATAGATGTACTTTATTGATCCCAAACTAGGAAATTACAGTGTAACAGCAGCATGACAGTAGACAACCAAACACAGAAACACACACGACAGACAAAGTGATTACCCATGGAAAGTAAAACTAACACGACCATAAAACCTATATACATCATAGCTTAATATATGATGACCGTATAAACACATGAACCATCCCGTTGCACAAAGAAGGACTATCAGGAGCAGAGTGAAATGTGAGGTACCAGTTAAACTGTAAGGTGCAGTGTGGCAGCAATATTATGACCAGAATACAACATCATAGTGCGTTATTGTACAGTGAAATTGCATGTGGCAAGAAGGATTTCCTGTACCTGGCCATTTGACAGCGAAGCTGTAGTAGTCTACTGGAGAAAGTGCTTCACTGTCTGTCTAGTGTGTGGTGGAGGGGGTGATCAGGATTGTTCATGATGAGTCGCAGTTTATTTAGTGTTCTCCTCTCCACCACTGTCTCAAAGGTCTCCAGTCTGAGACCAATTACAGAGCCAGCCCTCTTGATAATCTTGTCAAGTCTGTTGGTGTCTCTGGCCCTGATACTGCTACCCCAACAGACAGCAGCAAAGAAGATGGCGCTGGCGACAATGGTCTGTTAGAAAAGCTCCAGCATCCTGCTACACACGTTGAAGGATCTCAGCTTCCTCAGGAAGTAGAGTCTGCTCATCCCCTTCTTGTGCACAGCATCGGTGTTGGATCTCCAGTCCAACCCGCTGCTGATTCTGACACTCAGATATTTGTAGTCCTCAACCACTCCCACATCCTTCCCCCCAATCTGCAATGGCTGAGAAGGCATCTTCCTCTTCCTGAAGTCAATCACCATCTCTCTGGTCTTGCTGACGTTCAGCCTCAGGTGATTCTGCTCTGTCCACACCACAAATCTGTCTACCAGTGCCCTGTACTGCCCCTCCTCTTCCCCTCTTTTACACCCCACTACAGCTGAGTCATCAGAGAATTTCTGCAGGTGGCATGACTCAGTGTTGTACTGAAAGTCAGTGGTGTATAAGGTAAAGAGAAAAGGAGAGAGCACAATCCCCTGTGGAGCTTCCATATCACTAACCACCATACCAGACAAGACACTGCCCAGCCGGACAAACTGTGGCCTGCCTGTTAGGTAGTCAGTAATCCAGGAGATCACAGAGCTGTCAACTCCCATCACTTGCAGCTTCTCACCCAGCAGCAGTGGCTGGATGGTGTTAAAGGCACTGGAGAAATAAAAAAAAGTGATTCTCACAGTATCTCCTCCACCATCCAGGTGCAGATGGGATTGTTGCAGCAAGTAAATGACAGCATCTTCAACTCCTAAATGGGGCTGATATTCAAACTGCAGAGGGTTCAGCCACGTCTTCACCTGCGGCCTCAGGTGGGCTAAGACCAGTCTCTCCAGGACCTTCATCACATGAGATGTGAAGGCAACTGGTCGATAGTCGTTCAGGTCCAATGGAGATGACTTCTTGGGTACAGAAATCAGACAGGATGTCTTCCACAGCACCGGTACTCTCTCCAGACTCAGGCTCAGGTTGTACATGTGTTTCAGTATCAGAGCTAGTTGGTTAGCATAGGTCCTCAGGGTCCTGGCAAAGATGCCATCAGGGTCTGCCGCCTTCTGCTGACGGAGTCTCTCCAGCTGTTTCTCCACCTGGTCTGTAGTCACCGTGAAGTGAGGGAGGGTCCTGGTGTCCCCCGAGGTGGAGGAGGGGGGAGATGGAGAGAGGTTCTGCGCAGGAGGGTGGGTGGGGGTCTGGTTGTGTTGCTGGGGTGACAGACTGTGAGTTGAACCTATTAAAAAAACAAATTCAGTTCCTCAGCTCTCTCCTGGCTCCCAGATGGCTGCCTGACTCTCCCCTTGCATCCAGTTATTTGTTTCATTCCCACCCACACATCTTTAGCGTTGTTTTGCCTGAGTTTGTCTTCCATCTTCCTCCTATAATTGTCCTTGCACCTCCTCAGCATCTCTCTCAGCTCATGCTGCACTCCCCTCAGCTTGTCCTTGTCTCCAGCCCTAAAAGCTCTCTTCTTTTTGTTCAGAAGTGCTTTCAGGTTGCTCGTGACCCATGGTCTGTTGTTGGAGAAGCAGTGTACAGTCTGAGCTGGCATGGTGATGTCTTCACAGAATCTAATGTATTCTGTGATGCAGTCAGTCATATTGTCTATGTCCACCCCATGTGATTCACAGAGTACGCTCCAGTCCGTCGTCTCGAAGCAGTCCTGTAGTGCATCAGCAGCCTCCTGTGTCCATCTCCTCACAGTCCGTGTATAAGCAGGTTGCCTTTGCACAAGGGGAATGTACTTAGGTGTTAACATGACCATGCAGTGATCTGATTTGCCAATGGGGGGTAGAGCTGTGGCACTAAATGCATCTCTGACATTGGCATACATAAATCCAGTGTTTTGTTTTCTCTGGTGGGACAGTCAACAAACTGGTGAAAATTTGATAATGTTTTTCCCACTGAGACATGGTTAAAATCACCCGTGATGGCTATAAATGCATCTGGGTGCTTCTCCAGTAATGTGGCCGCAGTGGAGCTGATGATGTCACAGGCCACCGCTGCGTCAGCTGATGGAGGGACATAGACGATAATTACTAAGGCACACTTCATTTCTCGCGGTATATAATAAGGTCTCATACTCACAGCCAGCAGTTCAATGTCCGGACTGCAGCACTTTTCCTTCACATAAATATGTCCAGGATGACCAGTCCTCCTCCCCTCTTTTTCCTGCTGCTTTTTACGTCTCTGTCCCCCGTATAGTCTTGAAGCCAGGTATCACTACGTTTATATCCGGGATCTGTGAGTGTAACCACGTCTCCGTAAAACCCATGATACTACACTCACAATACTCCTTTTGCATCCTGACCAGCGCTGTAAGCTCATCTGTTTTATTTCCCAGCGATCTCACGTTCCCGGTGATGACCATCGGTACAGCTGGCTTATGCTTTCTCCTCCTCCTCTTCATCTTTGCTCCAGCCCTTCGCCTGTGGCGTCTCCTCTTCAGCTCAACCGGGATGAGGGGCTTCACTGCCGGCCACAGCACTCCAGGCCCCAGCCCCCTCAGCGCAATCAGCGCATGTGTAAACAATGCGTCCACCCCCACCTCTGTTGGTCTCCATTGCTCGAGGAAGAGAAAAAAACTAGAGAAAGACCGGGCTAAAGTAGAGAAAAGTTGGTCCAGTCTTAATCTGAGTCTAGGCAGTAAGAGAAATGTTCTTTGCTAATGACAGTGCTCTAGCTGCACACAGTGTGGAAGATATGCAATCTTTAGTGGAGAAATCTGAAAGAGCAGCTAGTCAATTCAGCCTCAAAATCAACATCAAGAAGATAGAGTGCCTTTATCAACCACCAAAGTTCCAGTTATCAACATCACTACCAGAAGAGATCAGCATTGGTACAGAGCCACTAGTCAAGTGTAAGGCTTTCAAGTATCTTGGGAGTACTGTTTCAGAGAATGCTAGGCTGGAGGATGAACTATCTGTCATAATGGAAGAGCAAGTGCTGTGTTTGGAAACTTGAAGGAGAGACTGTGGAACAATCGACATGTGTCTATCCATGTGAAATGCAAAGTGTACAGAGCAACAGCACTGGCTACTCTATTGTACGGTGCTGAAACTTGGACTGTCTACAGGGTGCAGGTAAAAAAATTCCACACATACATGATGAGACACCTTCAAGCCATAATGAACATCTCATGGAAAGACAAGATAACCAACAAAGAAGTGTTGAAACGAGCTGGTCTACCATCAATGGAGGACATGCTAATACAGATGAATCTGAGATGGCTTGGACATGTTGAGAGGATGGATTACTAGCGTCTCCCTTGGCAGTTACTCTACTCACAGTTATGCGAGGGCAAACACAATCAGGGTAGACAGTGGCTCAGATTTAAAGACACTGTTAAATGAAACCTGAAGAAGTTGAATATAGACAGGAGTTCCTGGCAGCGGAAGGCAAAGGACAGAGCTACGTGGAGGAATCTGATCAGACCTAAATGAAACAGTCATTGTCGCCCATGACAAACTGCTATGATGAGATTAGAGCACCATGTTGGACTTAATGGAACTTCGGTGCAGTGGTTTAGATCTTATTTATCTGATAGGTTCCAGTTTGTTCATGTCAATAATGAGTTTTCTTCCAACTCCAAGCTCAGTCACGGAGTTCCACAGGGATCTGTGCTAGGCCCCATTCTTTTTAGTTTATACAGTATATGCTTCAGCTAGGCAACATTATGAGAAAACACTGTATACATTTTCATTGCTATGCAGATAACACACAATTATACCTGTCAATGAAGCCAGATGATAGTAATCAATTAGCCAAGTTAGAGGCCTGTCTTAAGGAAATCAAAGCTTGGATGACTTGTAATTTCCTGCTATTAAATTCAGATAAGACTGAAGTCATTATTGTTGGTCCAAAAAACCTTAGAAATACCTTTCCAAATCAAACTCTTAGTTTGGATGCAGTTACTTTTTCTCTTAATAAGGAAACTTGGAGTTATTTTTGATCAAGAGCTGTTCTTTAATTCACATATTAAACTTGTTTCTAAGACATCTTTCTATCATTTGCATAATATTAACAAGATTAAGAGCATCTTGTCTGAGTGATGCTGAGAAACTAATCCACGCTTTTGTTAGCTCTAGATTAGGTTATTGTAACTTTTTATTATCAGGTTGTCCTAAAAAATCTTTAAAAAGTCTTCAGCTGATCCAAAATACTGCAGCAAGAGCTTTAACAGGTACTAGAAAGAGAGATCATATCTCTCTGGTTCTGGCCTCCCTTCATTGGCTTCCCATAGAGTTTAGAATTAAGTTTAAAATCCTTCTTCTCACTTACAAAGCTCTAAACAATCAGACCCCTTTTTATTTAAAAGATCTGATACTACCCTATTATCCTAACAGAGCACTACACTCCCAAAATGCAGGATTACTTGTAATACATAGAATCTCCAAAAGTACAATGGGAGGCAGAGCCTTCAGTTATCAGGCTCCTCTCCCGTGGAACCAGCTGACAATCTGGATTCGGGAGTCAGACTCGATCTCTGTTTTTAAGAACAGGGTTAAAACCTTCCTTTTTGATATAGCCTATAATTAGGGAGGGATCATGTGCCCCTGAACCCTCCCTTAGTTATGTTGCTAATAAGTTTAGACAGCCACGGGACCTCCAACAATGGACTGGGCTTCACTCCTTTCTTCACTTTCAATGAAATATTTTTGCTGGTCATTAGCATCTGTTTGTTCTCTCCCATAGAATGAGTCCCCGTCGGGCTGTTTGCTGTTTTACATGTTTGCTCTTTTCTTCTTCTTCTCTATCCCCTCACCCCCCCCCCCCCCAGCCAGTCACAGCAGATGACTGTCCCTCCCTGAGCCTGGTTCTGCTGGAGGTTTCTTCCTGTTAAAAGGGAGTTTTTCCTCTCCACCGTCACCAAGTGCTTTCTCACAGGGGATCGCCTGATTGCTGGAGTCTTTCTGAAATTGTGGGGGTATCCCTACAGTTGAAAGTGCTATGAGATGACTGTTGTTGTGAAATGGCACTATATAAATAAAGTTGAATTGAATTGAATTACTTTCTCATTTGTTCCCGAATCTCTTTGGATTGCAGCATGATGTCTAGCTTTTGAGGATCTTTTGGTCTACTTCACTTTGTCAGGCAGGTCCTATTTAAGTGATTTCTTGATTGAGAACAGGTGGTGGCAGTAATCAGGCCTGGGTGTGGCTAGAGAAATTGAACTCAGCTTTCCAAAGATGTGATAAACCACAGTTAATTTATGTTTTAACGGGGGGCAATCACTTTTTCACACAGGGCCATGTACATTTCAATTTTTTTTTTTTACCCTTAATAATAAAGCCCTTCATTTGAAAACTGCATTTTGTGTTCTGTTATCTTTGTCTAATATTTAAATTTGTTTGATGATCTGAAACATTTAAGTGTGACAGACATACAAAAAAATGAGAAATCAGGAAGGGGGCAAACACTTTTTCACACCACTGTATAGAAGTATTGACAAATAAAAATATTTCAATCTTGAATCTTTAAATCTTTGATAATAAAGTATTGTAGAGGGTAAAAGGATGTGAAGGCGAGACACGAGCTGGAACAACACAGAATCTTGATTATCCCTCTAACAACATGTACAGCCATGGACCCCAGCGCAGCCGTGCTGGGGCTAAGCCTCAAATGGTCTCTCTGCATTCTGCTTTTATAGCTTTATTCATCATGTGTAGAGACATCCTGTTCAAAGGAATTGTGTGACACATTAACATATTCATGCACGGGTGCCGCTTTGACCCCTGTCTTCTGGTCTCAGCAACTCCAGGTTATCCTTTCTTTCTTCAGGGGGGCGCATTACTTAACAGTCCAGTCTGGTTCCCCCCCCCCCGGGGGGGCTCTTTCTCTGTCTGTCCATTGTCCTGCCTTTCCTCCTGCCTTTCTGGATGTGAGAGAACCCCAGACCTGTGTATTGTGTCCCCCACAAAGCCCCCCCCTCCCCAGAACACCCAGAAGGGGCTCTCACCCCCCGGTCCTTTGGGCTCAAGTCGGCGCCCATAGCAGCTGCAGCGGGGGGTTGCCGATCCCACTGAACTGCCCTGCTGGCGAGGAGTGCAGGAGGGCACGTCCGCCTGTGGAGGGACAGAGGGAGAGGGGGAAATGCCTTGTGCTTTGCCCCAGGTTCCAACACGTTGAACGGCCGTGGTGTGTGGGCGCAAGGGGTCCGGTGTGCATCATTCTTGACGGAGACAAAATTGGCAAGCGGCAGGCTTTTTGGGGTGGTGGCGCAGGGAAAGCGGTGTGGAGGATGAGGGAGGGGTAGGGAAAACAATGGAGGGCCACCCCGGGACGTTAAAAGCCTCTGAGCTGCGCAAAAATTATGTGCAGATCAGCCTTGGGTGTGGGACTTTTCCAATAAATTCACCGGGGATCCGCAGTGGCTGTGAAAAAAATTAAGTTCTGTCCAATCCTCCTAGGTGTGGAGCTCAGTCTTCAGAGGATCTGGGGATGGCGATCAGCCCAATTCCTCGAGGATGTGTAGCGGCTGTGAAAAAAAAAACATAAGTTCTGTTGGCTCCTCCTCGGTGCGGAGCTCCGTCCTGCAAGGATCTGGGGAAGGCGATCGCCCCAATTCCTCAGAGATGCATAGCGGCTGAAAAAGATAAGTTCTGTTGGGGAGGCTGTCCGATCTCCTTTAGGTGCAAAACGCATGCCCAAAGGAACTCTGGGCAGGCGGTCGACCCAATTGTGTCCATGGGCAACATGTCGTGAAGGTGGATCAGTGGCCGCCGTAAGCTCAGGACCGTTGCCTGCTGCTATCCTGCTGTGTTGACTATCAGGATGCTTGTCTGGGTGCAGAAGTTCACCGGGAAACCTCTCCTGACGTGTGTGTGTGGTGCACGCGTCCAGCGCAGCGACCACATAGCCGTATGTTGTGTTATCCTCGTCATACCACAGCGTGCACACGGGGCTTCTGTGTGCTGCAACCCCGTTGTTGGGAGGTGAAGCCAGAGTCAGGGAGCTTGACTGAAACAACACAGACAACGCTGTGGGTTTGCTCGTCTCGCTGATCATGGTGCGTCTCGGTCCCAGCGCCGCTCGCTCTCTCCAGCCCTTCAGGTTGCCAGTGTGGAGAGAGGAACAGGCGATCGCGCTCCAGTGTGGAATCCGGAGTCCACAGCGCGGTGAAAGGGAGAGACAGTCCATTTCACGTCAGGTCACCAGTGTAGAGGGTAAAAGGATGTGAAGGCGAGACACGAGCTGGAACAACACAGAATCTTTATTATCCCTCTAACAACATGTGCAGCCATGGACCCCAGCGTAGCCGTGCTGGGGCTAAGCCTCAAATGGTCTCACTGTATTCTGCTTTTATAGCTTTATTCATCATGCATAGAGACCGGGGCTACTGCATTGTGCATCAGTGTATGTACAAAGGAATTGTGTGACACATTAACATATTCATGCACGGGCGCCACTTTGACCCCTGTCTTCTGGTCTCAGCGACTCCGGGTTATTCTTTCTTTCCTCAGGGGGCGCATAACTTAACAGTCCAGTCTGGTTACCCCCTGGGCTCTTTCTTCATCTGTCCATTGTCCTGCCTTTCCTCCTGCCTTTCTGGGTGTGAGAGAACCCCAGACCTGTGTATTGTGTTGACCACAATATAATATTAGAAATGGGTGCGTGACGTCACCTGATGGAAAAAAACGCAAGGAATTGTGGGAAAAGTGTTCTGCCTGTCTGTGCTTTGTAGTAAGCAACAAATATGGCTAAGCTGAAGTTTTTGAGAGGGTTGCTTCAGTCTGTTATTTATTTTTTATTTATTCAGATAAAAATGACTGAATGTGGTATACAAACATAGGAAATATAAATATACATATCAAAAGTCATGCAAAATCCAGGATGACACATGAAAGTGAAAACATTTATTTCCAATGTGGTCCTTTCAATCACATTATTATTCATCCGAATCAATCCAGCAATTAAAGTCCCCCCCTAGCATCAGAAAGTGTGAGGACATATCTGGAATCAAAGTGAACAAGTGTTTAAAAAATGAATCGTCATCATAATTAGGGGCATAGACATTGGCTAGAATGACAGGAGTACGTACCAAAGATATTACCTGTGACCACAACAAACCTGCCGTTTGGATCAGGTATGGTGCCAGAGTGTGAAAACAAAATAGATTTGTGAAACAGAATGGCTGTACCTCTAGATTTGCCCGAGAAGGAAGAATGGTAGACCTGTCCCACCCAGTTTTTCTTCAGCTTTGGATGGTCAGAGATTCTCCTGTAAAAAATCTACCTGAGCACCAAGATGTTGAAGATGGTGGAGAATCTTACTGCGCTTAATTGGATTGTTAAGTCATTTACAGTTGAAGTTTATGAACTTAATATTTTCCCTGCCTGACAATGGCGAGTAATTAGAGTGAGCCACTGACATCAAATAAAACTAGTGGAAAAAAGCTAGAAGAGGTATGTTGAAAATAATGGTGGCTGGCTGAGAAATTAAAAAGGCACAAAAAAAGAAAAAAAACCCCACCAAATCCACAAAACATAGCAGAAGCATCTCCCCAACTGAGATACGTGCCTTGACACCCCCCCCCATCCACCCCCCCCCCACCAGAACAAAATAACTATCATGCCTAAAACTAGCCTAGGTGTCATGTTCCACTTACACTGTGGAACTACATGCAAACCTTAGAAATGTGACCAAATATAATCAAAAATAAAAATAAAAATAAAGTGCACCAAATGCAAAATATATATAATTAGTTAGCAGCTGTTTTTGTCAGGTCAGGCATTGGCTTCCTTGCTACCGGATAACCATGAAACCCGGTACTACCTGTCTCATGGGTCGGGCCGTCAGCGACTCAACCGGCATCCCCGCCCTTCCGAGGGTGTGGAGGGTGAAACAGGGCATCCTGGCAGAACTAAAAACAATATCTGCCACAGGTCTGTGGTGGACCACTCCCAGTTACATGGGGTGAGACTGGACATCCTGGCAGATAAGCACATCTGTCGCAAGGTCTGTGGTGGACTGTGCCAGACGGTGCATTGTGACGTGCACTACACAAAGAGCAGAGATAAACAAACCTATCATCTGGTCAGTCACTGCAACAGATACTGGAGTCAGTTTGTCTTGGCTTGTCCTTGCCACTGATAATGCCTTTGTCTGCCAAGAATGTGCCGCTAGTCAAACAAAAGCTAGCGGTACTCAAATACTTTGCAAGTAGTTTCATGAAATGGTCAATCAGAAAGCAACCCATACCGGCTCAGATGTTGCCCGGGCTTACAAGGTCTGCGCTGATCTGTTCACACTCCAACAGGCAGCGAAAAGTAAGCTAGGAGCAGGAAGACAAAAGAAGAGGAAAACAGCAGCCTTGTGTGTAGCAGAATGGAATGTACACACTCTGTTGGACAGAACAACATCACAGCGCCCAGAAAGACAGACCGCGCTTGTGGCCCTGGAAATGAACATGTACAATGTAGACATAGCTGCGCTTAGTGAAACAAGATTGCCTGGATATGACAGCTTGGAAGACCATGGGTACATCTTCTTTTGGAGTGGGAGATCAACTCAAGAAAGGAGAGGAGCAGGAGTGGGCTTCGCAGTTAGAAAGGAGATAGCAGCAATGCTTGATGAGGAACCGGTGCCAATCAACGACAGGATAATGACTATGAGACTCCCACTACAGCAGAAGATGTATGCCACACTCATCAGTGTATATGCCCCAACAATGACCAACACAGAGGAGGTGAAGGAAGAGTTCTACAGTGATTTACGTGAGACTATCAGGCGTGTACTGACCAATGAAAGGCTGATACTCATTGGAGATTTTAATGCCAGAGTTGGTTCGGACACTGAGAAATGGAAAGGAGTGCTAGGCAGTCATGGATAGGCAAGTGCAATGCAAATGGAGAACTTCTACTTGCCCTATGTTCAGAGTACAACCTTGTAATAACCAACACTCTATTTAAGCACAAGGACACACACAAGAAGACATGGATGCACCCAAGATCCAAGCACTGGCACTTGTTAGACTACATCATAGTCAGT
The DNA here is from genome assembly GCA_020510985.1 of Pholidichthys leucotaenia. Lineage (NCBI taxonomy): Eukaryota > Metazoa > Chordata > Actinopteri > Cichliformes > Pholidichthyidae > Pholidichthys > Pholidichthys leucotaenia. Next base: position 134,568,672 of record CM035841.1, on the reverse strand, counting down.
CAGAGAGATATAAGGGATGTATTGGACACCAGAGCAATGAGAAGTGCGGACTGTGGTACTGATCATGTTATGCTGAGATCTAGATTAAGGATTTGGAAACAAAAACAGCACTGCAGGATGGGTGTGAAGCCACCACGGAAGCTAAATACTAGTGCACTGAAAGGCCAAAAGAAGCAGGAAGAACTTACACAGGAAATGGATGAAAACTTGAAAGACTGGGACAGCAACAACTCAGAGAATGACATAGAAGAGAAATGGGCAGCACTGAAGGATACAGTGTATCAGACTGTGACTGATGTATTAGGCCACCCTGAGAGGAAACATCAAGATTGGTTTGATGAACATGATGAACACCTGAAGAAACTACTAGAAGTGAAGAATACAGCTAGGCAGGAAAACCTACAGTGTAACACAAGGTCGAAGAAGAAGAAATACTCAAAGGCTCAGAGTGAGCTACAAAAGTACACCACAGAGAGGAAGTCCAACTGGTGGGATGAAAAAGCGGAGGAACTTCAAACTGCAGCAGACAGGAAGGACATGAAAACATTCTTCACAGGTCTGAGAGAAATCTACGGCCCTAAACCAAGAGGATTGATCCAACTAAAGGCTATGGATGGTGAAACGGTTTTGCAGGAGAAAGACAAGATCCTGGACAGATTTGCAGACCACTTTGATCAACTACTAAACAACCCTGGAGATCTCACTGAAGAGGCTAAAGAAGCTCTAGTGCAGTGACCAGCTGTATCAAGTCTGGATGAACCACCAAAACTTGATGAACTAATGGCAGCTATCAGGACAACACAGGATGGTAAAACTCCAGGAAGGGATGGAATTCCAGCAGAAGTGTGGAAATTGTGTGGTGTTCAGCTGACCAACTGCCTGCACAAGCTCATCCAAGAGATATGGGATGCCCAGAAAGTACCTCAAGACTGGAAGGATGCAAGTATTGTGCCTTTGTTCAAGAAAGGTGACAGGAAAGATTGTGGAAATTACCGAGGTATATCACTGCTGGCCACTGTTGGTAAGATTCTCTCACGTGTACTACTGAACAGACTCAATGAACATATCTCACAGAATGTACTACCGGAAACCCAGTGCGTCTTTAGAAGTGGAAGAAGCACAATGGACATGATTTTCTGCTTGAAACAGGTTCAAGAAAAGTGTATCGAACAGAACATGCCGCTTTATGTAGTCTTCATAGACTTCAGTAAAGCCTTCGATACTGTATCATGACAAGGACTTTGGCAGGTACTCAAGAAATATGGCTGTACAGAGAAGTTTGTCAGCCTGATTGAGGCATTCCATACAGGTTTGCAAGCAAACGTGGCAATGAGTGGTTCAGTATCTAAAGACTTTTCAGTGAGCAACGGGGTGAAACAAGGGTGTGTGCTGGCGCCTACACTCTTCTCGCTGTATCTGGCAGCCATGCTTGAAGTGGCCTTCAAAGACACTTCAAAAAGAGTATACATTCAAACAAGGAAAGAAGCAGACTTGTTCAATGTGGCACAGTTTAAAGCCAAGAGTAAAACATCAATAAAGGTAGTAAGAGAAACGCTCTTTGCCGACGAAAGTGCTCTAGTTGCACACAGTGTGGAAGATATGCAATCTTTAGTGGAGAAATTTGCAAAAGCAGCTAGCCAATTCAGCTTCCAAATCAACATCAAGAAGACAGAGTGCCTTTATCAACCACCAAAGTTCCAATTATCAACATCACTACCAGAAGAGATCAGCATTGGTACAGAGCCACTAGTCAAGTGCAAGACTTTCAAGTATCTAAGGAGTACTATTTCAGAGAATGCTAGGCTGGAGGATGAAGTACAGTATCTCTCAGAATGGGAAGAGCGAGTGCTGTGTTTGGAAACTTGAGGGAGAGACTGTGGAACAATCGACATGTGTCTATCCGTGTGAAATACAAAGTGTACAGAGCAACAGTACTGGCTGCTCTATTGTATGGTGCTGAAACTTGGACTGTCTACAGAGCGCAGGTGAAGGAACTCCACGCGTCCATGATGAGACACCTTCAAGCCAGAATGAACATTTCATGGAAAGACAAGATAACCAACATAGAAGTGTTGAAACGAGCTGGTCTACCATCAATGGAGGACATGCTAGTACAGATGAACCTGAGATGGCTCGGACATGTTGAGAGGATGGACCACCAGCATCTCCCTCGGCAGTTACTCTACTCACAGTTATGCGAGGGCAAACGCAATCAGGGTAGACCAAGGCTCGGATTTAAAGACACTGTAAAAAGAAACTTGAAGAAGCTGGATATAGACAGGAGTTCCTGGCAGCGGAAGGCTAAGGACAGAGCTGTGTGGAGGAATCTGATCAGACCTACATGAAACAGTCATTGTCGCCCACGACAGACTGCTATGATGATGATGATGATTATTCATCCGAATACCATGCAACGTTAGAATGGGGATGTTTTGCTGCGGTATCAAATGCAACAACTGCGCTCACGATTGGCCTGGAAAAAGATTGATAACGGTGTATGCCTTTTTTAACTTACCAACTTGGAAGAAAAGGGGAGAGAATTGGGTCTCCGAGCTAACAAAGAGGCGCCAGATGGAATGGATTGCAGCGGTCAGAAGGAAAGACATCAGCTTCCACAATATTCCTGCACACATGGTCATGTGTTCATGGCATTTTCACAAAGGTAAGTTGTGATTTAAAAAATATGTAGAAGTGCAGAAAGATATCCCCTCTCCAGAGCAGCTGTCTTGCATGCTGTGTGCATTGGCTGCACCTCAGCCACGGCCCTCTGTCATCTCTCAATGTGTAAAAACACACAGGACAAAACCAAATAATTTCCCTACATCATCTCTACTATTCTGAATTTCTCTTGCTAATCTGGAGCAGTGTTTGGGTTTTTTTCTTAATGGGAGTTTTTTGAATACTTCAAGGATCTCTTTAATCCCACTAAAATGCCTTCCACAGAGGAAGCAGGGCTTGAAGACGAAGGGGATAACTCGCCCATCACAGGGATTGAGGTTGCTGAAGTGGTTAAACTCTTTGGTGTCTGGGCCCTGGGGGTGGACGAGGTTCACCCTGAGTACCTTGAGGCCTTGGATGTTGTTTGGGTTATCATGGTTGACACACCTCTGCAATGTTGCTTGGAAGTCTGGGACAGTGCCTTTGACATGGCAAACCGGGGTGGTGGTTCCTCTTTTTAAAAAGGGGGACCAGAGGGTGTGTTCCAACTTTAGGGGGATTACACTTCTCGGCCTTCCTGGGAAGGTCTATGCCAGGGTACTGGAGAGGAGAGTCTGACTGCTGGTCGAACCTCGGATTCAGGAGGAGCAATTCAATTCAATTCAATTCAACTTTATTTATATAGCGCCATTTCACAACAACAGTCATCTCATAGCACTATCAACTGTAGGGGGAACCCCCACAGTTGCAGAAAGACCCCAGCAATCAGGCGATCCCCTGTGAGCAAGCACTTGGCGACGGTGGAGAGGAAAAACTCCCTTTTAACAGGAAGAAACCTCCAGCAGAACCAGGCTCAGGGAGGGGCAGTCATCTGCTGCGACTGGCTGGGGGGTGAGGGGATAGAGAAGATGAAAAGAACAGACATGTAGAGAGCAAACAGCACGATGGGGACTCAATCTATGGGAGAGAACAAACAAATGTTAATGACCAGCAAAAAAAAAAATATTTCATTGAGAGTGAGGAAAGGAGTGAGGCCCAGTGCATTACTGGAGGTCCCCCGGCTGACTAAACCTATTAGCAGCATAACTAAGGGAGGGTTCAGAAACACATGATCCCTCCCTAATTGTAGGCTAGATCAAAAAGGTAGGTTTTAGCCCTATTCTTAAAAACAGAGATCGAGTCTGACTCCCGAATCCAGATTGGCAGCTGGTTCCACAGGAGAGGAGCTTGATAATTGAAGGCTCTGCCTCCCATTGTACTTTTGGAGATTCTAGGTATTACAAGTAATCCTGCATTTTGGGAGCGTAGTGCTCTGTTAGGATAATACGGTAGTATCAGATCTTTTAAATAAAAAGGAGCCTGATTGTTTAGAGCTTTGTAAGTAAGAAGAAGGATTTTAAACTTAATTCTAAACTCTATGGGAAGCCAATGAAGGGAGGCCAGAACCGGAGAGATATGATCTCTCTTTCTAGTACCTGTTAAAACTCTTGCTGCAGCATTTTGGATCAGCTGAAGACTTTTTAAAGATGTTTTAGGACAGCCTGATAATAAAGAATTACAATAATCTAATCTCGAGCTAACAAAAGCGTGGATCAGTTTCTCAGCATCACTCTGAGACAAGATGCTCCTAATCTTGGCAATATTACGCAAATGATAGAAGGCAGTCTTAGAAACAAATTTAATATGTGAATTGAAGGACAGATCTTGATCAAAAATAATTCCAAGGTTCCTCACAGAGCTATTAAGAGAAAGAGTGTTATGACTCGCCGCTCATCAGCGGCGCCAGCCGCGCGCACACCTGCTCCTCGTCAGCGGCGAGGTATTTAATCCACTCTGCCCTGGGCTTCGGCCTGAAGCCGTCTCTCAACTTCGGCCCCTTTGCTACTACGGATCTCAAACCGACTAGTGAAGATAACTTGGGTAAGCTCCCCTTACCTCTCTCCTCTAGCCTTCCCCTGTGCACAGGTGGACATCCCCGGCGGCGGACTTCCTCATCTTGCCATTGGCTCTACGCTGCTGCCACAGGTACTGCAGGTCGCTGTCTTCCGGGCCCCGCCCTTGTCGACGCCAGCCACCTGTCATAACCAAGTAAGCCAGCTATCATCATCATTCCCTGTATTGGTGTGGTGCCCGTTACCCTTCTCCCTCTGCTCTCTCCCACAGGGTTGTCCGGCTGTACGGCCTCCTGCCCCCATGCCTGACGCAGACACCACCACCAATACATTCTTATTCCACAGACACGCAGCCATACACTTCCTTGTTGCTAATAAAGCTGTTAAATCTATCCTGAGCCTGCGTGTGTGTCTCCTGGGCCGTGCGTTATGTCAAAGAGTAACCACATCCAAACTGAAAGTTTGATTTGGAAAGGTATTTCTAAGGTTTTTTGGACCAACAAGAATGACTTCAGTCTTATCCGAATTTAATAGCAGGAAATTACAAGTCATCCAAGCTTTGATTTCCTTAAGACAGGCTTCTAACTTGGCTAATTGATTACTATCATCTGGCTTCATTGACAGGTATAATTGTGTGTCATCTGCATAACAATGAAAATGTATACAGTGCTTTCTAATAATGTTGCCTAACGGAAGCATATATAAACTAAAAAGAGTAGGGCCTAGCACAGATCCCTGTGGAACTCCATGACTAAGCTTTGAGCTGAAAGAAAACTCATCATTTACATGAACAAACTGGAACCTATCAGATAAATAAGATCTAAACCACTGCAACGAAGTTCCATTAAGTCCAACATAGTGTTCTAATCTATCAAGTAGAATATTATGATCGATAGTATCAAAAGCTGCACTAAGGTCTAAAAGGACAAGTACAGAAACCAGTCCATTATCAGATGCGATGAGGAGGTCGTTAGTGACCTTCGCTAAGGCTGTTTCAGTACTATGATGGATTCTAAACCCAGATTGAAACTCTTCAAGTAAACCATTTCCCTGCAGGTGGTCAAATAATTGCGTAGCAACAACTCTTTCTAAGATTTTTGAAATGAAAGGGAGATTAGAGATTGGTCTATAGTTAGCTAAAGCTCCTGGATCTAGCGTTGGCTTTTTTAGTAAGGGTTTAATTACAGCCGTTTTAAAAGCCTGCGGTACATGGCCTAAAGTTAATGAAGAATTGATTATATAAAGAATAAAGCAACCAATAAGTGGGGAGACTTCTTTAAATAACCTGGTAGGAATAGGGTCTAAAAAACAAGTTGAAGGTTTGGATTAGGAAACTATTTTGTCTAACTCACAAAGGTCGATTGGAGTAAACTCATCAAGACAGACATCAATTGAAGGAGTTGTAGTAGTTACAGTATTTAAGTTAACTGTGGGAAGAATCTGATTGATTTTATCTCTGATGGATGAAATTTTATTATTGAAAAAGTTTATAAAGGCCTGACTAGTAAGCTCTAAGGGAATGCTAGGACTGACAGAGTCCTGACTCTTTGTCAACCTGGCTACAGTGCTGAAAAGAAACCTGGGATTATTCTTGTTCTCTTCTATTAATGCAGAGTAATAACTCGTTCTAGCTTTTCTAAGAGATTTTTTATAAATTAAAAGATGATTTCTCCAAGCTAGATTGATTTCATCTAAATTAGTGGAGCGCCATTTTCTTTCTAATTGACGAGTCTTCTGTTTTAAGCTACGAGTTTCTGTGTTGAACCAAGGAGTTAGAAATCTCTGATTAGACTTTTTCTTTTTTAAGGGGGCCACCAAGTCTAGAGTCTGATGCAGAGAAGCTGTAACACTATCTACCATGTTATCAATTACAGAAGGAGCAAGCTGTCTACAGCTTATTTCCGTTGTGTTGACACATGGCATAGAGGAAACAATCTGCATAAATTTGGTAACAGCATCATCTGAGAGGCATCTACAGTAATAATATTTTTCTTTAGGAGCCAACTAGTTAGAAATAGTAAAATCAAAGGTTAACAGACAATGGTCTGACTGTACAGGGTTATGAGGAGACACTACAAGATTTTCTATTTCTATGCCATATGTCAGAACAAGGTCCAATGTACGGTGGGGGTAATGAGTAGAATTTCCTACTTTCTGAGAAAACCCAATCAAGTCTAATATTGAATTAAATGCCACATTGAGGCAGTCACTATCTACATCCACATGTATATTAAAGTCCCCTACTATAATTATTCTATCAGATTTCAGCACTAAATCAGCTAAGAAATCAGCATATTCGGATAAAAATTCTGAATAGGTTGATGGGGGACGATAAACTATGGCAAATAAAATTGGGTTTAACCTAAAATTGCTAAAGTGCCCAACACTGAGGACCAGGCCCTCAAAGGAATTATAACATGTTTTTTGCTTTACATTAACTAGTAATTTGGAATGGTAAATTGTTGCTACTCCTCCTCCACGACCAGAACTTCTGGGATTTTGACAGTTTAAATAACCAGAGGGAGTTGATTCATTTAAACCAACATAATCCTCTTGCCCTAACCAAGTCTCTGTAAGGGATATTAAATCAATCTGATGATCAATTAACAGATCATGGACTAACAGAGACTTGGGAGTTAGAGACCTAATATTTAATAAACCACATTTAATTTTTAAATTATGAGGAGGAACAGAGGCCAAATCATTCAATTTAGAAGCTTTATGTTTAATTTGAGTTTTACCAGTATTTTGCTTAATCACTTTGGGATGCTTATATATTATATTTTTATTTACTTTGGAGGGAGCAGACAATGATTCTCTGATGGGGAAGACAGGGGCTAAGTTGAGGGGTGGCGGATAAAGAGCAATAAAGCAATGTGGTTTTCATCCTGGTCGTAGCAAATCGGACAAGCTCTTTACCCTCTCGAGAATCCTCGAGGGTTCATGGGAGTTTACCCAACCAGTTCGTGTGTTTTGTGGACTTGGAGAAAGCATTCAACTGCATCCCTTGTGGTCTCTTGTGGGGGGCACTGTGGGAGTATGGGGTATCGGGCTCGTTGTTACGAGCTGTCACAAACCGAGCCCGTGTTTTCCTGTAGGCTCGGTTCTGATCATTCTCTGTAGCTCAGGCATTGGGTTTATTATATATTGTTATCTTTTGAGTTCTTGTTGTTTTTATGTCTGTGTTCTTTTTCTTTTCCATACCTGTAGCCGCCGCTCTGGCTGGCGGTTGTTGGGCAGCCGTTTTTGACCCACTTTCAGGTGGGCGCTGTCTAACATTCGCCGGTCTGACTACGTCCCCCTCTCTCTCTGACAGTCAGCTGTTGTTGCCCCAATAATTATCTTTCCCGCACCTCACCCAGGTGTGTCCAATTTGTAACGCCAGCAGTGTTTGTACTTAGGTGGCTCTTGCCAGTCAAACACTGCTGGACCATTGTGCAGATTCATATGGACGTTAGCCATCAAATGTATGCACTGTCTGACAAGAAAGCCAGGACTACTCTGTCGCTAATCCCCTCAGGGTAGTTACCGGTTGTGTGTGCTCGCTGGGAATTTGGACTACTCAGACAGATCCTGTTTTGTGAGTAAAAAACTGTTAGCGTTTCCCTGTGCAGCGTGGCTGCTACTCTTTGGCTCTGTAGCCCAGTTCATTCTCCTTGCCAGATGAGCCTCCTAGAGGACTCTAAGTTCACTCAAGCAATAACGTTATTTGTATTGTTCATTTCGTAGCCACTGTGCGCTGTGGTCTACCTGCTGCATGTTACCATGTGTTGCCCTTTAGCGCACCCTGTTACCTTTTTGTGTGTTGTTATTTTGGAACTGCTGTCTTTTGTGTTAATAAACGTGTTTGTGGTGTAACCGGCATTTAAATCCATTCTTCCTTCCCCTCCTCCGTGCACTGCGTAATAGCACACGAGGAGGCTTATGACAACGAGCTATCCAGTCCCTATACAACCATTTCAAGAGTTTGGTTCGTATTGCCAACACCCAGTCAAACTCTGTTCCAGTGATAGTTGGACTCTGCCAGGGCTGCCCTTTGTCACTGATCCTGTTGATAATTTTTATGGACAGGATTTCTAGGCACAGCCAAGGGTTGGAGGGTGTCATGCTCTGTGACCACAGGATCTCATCTCTGATGTTTGAGTATGATGTTGTCCTGTTGGCTTCATCAAGCAATAACCTACAGGTCTTGCTGGGATGGTTTGCTGCTGTGTGTGAAGCGGCTGGGATGAGAATCAATATCTCCAAGTCCGAGTCCATCATCCTCAGCCAGAAAAAGGTGGCTTGTCCTCTCCGGGTTGGAGACAAGCTCCTGCCCGGAGTGGAGGAGTTTAAGTATCTCGGGGTCTCATTCACAAGTGAGCGGAGAATGGAGCAAGAGATTGGAGCAGCCTCTGCAGTGATGCAAACGTTGTACTGGTCTGTTGTGGTGAAGAGGGAGCTGAGCTCTAAAGCAAAGCTGTCGATTTACCGGTCAATCTATGTTCCCACCCTCACCTATGGTCATGAGCTTTGAGTAATGACCGAAAGAATGAGATTGCGGATATAAGAGGCTGAAATGAGCTTTCGCCATAGGATTGCTGGACTCACCCTTAGAGATAGGGTGAGGAGCTCAGTTTTCTGGGAGAGGCTCAGAGTAGAACCGCTGCTCCTCCATATCGAAAGGAACCAGTTGAGGTGGTTTGGGCATCTGATCAGAATGCCTCCTGGATACCTCCCACTTGAGGTGTTTTGGGTAGGTCCCACTGGGAGGAGACCCCAGGGCAGACCCAGGACATGCTGGAGAGACCATGTCTCCTAGCTGGCCTAGAAACGTCTTGGTATCCTCCCTGAAGAGCTGGAGCAGGTGGCTGGGGAGAGGGAAGTCTGGGCTTCTCTGCTTGAGCTGCTGCCTCCACAACTGGGACCTCTGGAAAAGTGGTAGAAAATGGATGGATGGAATTTTTGTGTGTGGATTTTCTTTGATTTTTCTGAAGCTGTGATTACTTGTTGCCTTCACTACCCATGGATTTAATATCAGCTGGGGACTGAAGTCCATAGGTTTGGTATCATTAAATTAAGCAGATTCTCCTCTTTCAGGTGACTATAAAAATGTTACTGTCCTGGTTTAGTATGTTTTTTTTATAGTAGCTAATTATAAAAGGTAATTTTTTTTTTGGTGTGCCAGTGTGAGCGTCAGGCTTATCACATTACTAGATTAGGATTTAATATCCTGTTGGAAATAATGTGTATATACAGTGGTGTAAAAAAGTGTTTGCCCTGATGGGAAAATTTCACATTTTGTAATCTGCTTAGTCTCAAGAGTCTGCGTGAAAGGAACAAGGACACTGTGCAGCTGTACACTTATCTGTTCTGTTTAGTATGCATGTACTGTATTGTTATGAGTGTGCCTGAGAAAGTAATAGTCTGCAAGAACCACCTGTACCATCATGGACAATCTCGAGATAATGGAAGTGCTTAAAGGACTGAGCGATGTGTTTGAGTCAGAACAATGCACGGATAGACTCTGAGGCTATTTTTTATTGTTCCCACTGGCCAGTGTTCATTAAATTTGCTGAAACTTTAATCCTGCCTGATTTTTGACTACTGGTTATAGGAATTTTTCCAACACACTTGGCGGAACCAAACAGGGACCTCAGAAATCTTTCTCCTGAGCTCCGGCGGGTGGACCACTCACACAGTTAGTGCAAGACTATCCAAAGTCCTCGTCCCCCGTCTCCCAACAGAGCGGCTTTGGGAACTGAGGCAAAGGAGGGATCCTTTCCCTGGAGCGGACCGGAGGAGGTGACGGAGTCAACTGAATGAAGGCAGATTGAAGTGAGTAAATTTAATTATTAATGGTTTAAAGAGTTCTTGCAACAGGTTTGAGTCAGGTCGGTGTAATTACATGTAAAAGTTGAGATAAATTACCATAGGTTCAAGTCTGTTTGGTAAGTATGTACCACGGTTCTAGACCATTCAGTAAAAATGCGTTTTTACTGAGATTTAGTTTGAGTCTAAATTTGGGAAAATAAGCAGCGCAGAAGCAGCTTGCAGAAGAATACAGTGGGAAGAGTACCGTGGAGGAATATCAATGGCTGAATAAAAAATAGAGAAAAAAATAGTTATAATAAGAAATAACTTTAATATAATAAGAGATAACCTTAATATAATAATAATAATAACTAAAATTCAATTCAGTTCAATTCAACTTTATTTATATAGCGCCATTTCACAACAACAGTCATCTCATAGCACTATCAACTGTAGGGGGGACCCCCACAGTTGCAGAAAGACCCCAGCAATCAGGCGATCCCCTGTGAGCAAGCACTTGGCGACGATGAAGAGGAAAAACTCCCTTTTAACAGGAAGAAACCTCCAGCAGAACCAGGCTCAGGGAGGGGCAGTCATCTGCTGCGACTGGCTGGGGGGTGAGGGGATAGAGAAGAAGAAAAGAACAGACATGTAGAGAGCAAACAGCACGATGGGGACTCAATCTATGGGAGAGAACAAACAAATGTTAATGACCAGCAAAAAAAAAATATTTCATAGAGAGTGAGGAAAGGAGTGAGGCCCAGTGCATTACTGGAGGTCCCCCGGCTGACTAAACCTATTAGCAGCATAACTAAGGGAGGGTTCAGAAACACATGATCCCTCCCTAATTGTAGGCTAGATCAAAAAGGTAGGTTTTAGCCCTATTCTTAAAAACAGAGATCGAGTCTGACTCCCGAATCCAGATTGGCAGCTGATTCCACAGGAGAGGAGCTTGATAACTGAAGGCTCTGCCTCCCATTGTACTTTTGGAGATTCTAGGTATTACAAGTAATCCTGCATTTTGGGAGCGTAGTGCTCTGTTAGGATAATACGGTAGTATCAGATCTTTTAAATAAAAAGGAGCCTGATTGTTTAGAGCTTTGTAAGTGAGAAGAAGGATTTTAAACTTAATTCTAAACTCTATGGGAAGCCAATGAAGGGAGGCCAGAACCGGAGAGATATGATCTCTCTTTCTAGTACCTGTTAAAACTCTTGCTGCAGCATTTTGGATCAGCTGAAGACTTTTTAAAGATGTTTTAGGACAGCCTGATAATAAAGAATTACAATAATCTAATCTCGAGCTAACAAAAGCGTGGATCAGCTTCTCAGCATCACTCTGAGACAAGATGCTCCTAATCTTGGCAATATTACGCAAATGATAGAAGGCAGTCTTAGAAACAAATTTAATATGTGAATTGAAGGACAAATCCTGATCAAAAATAACTCCAAGGTTCCTCACAGAGCTATTAAGAGAAAGAGTAACTGCGTCCAAACTGAAAGTTTGATTTGGAAAGGAATTTCTAAGGTTTTTTGGACCAACAAGAATGACTTCAGTCTTAACTGAATTTAATAGCAGGAAATTACAAGTCATCCAAGCTTTGATTTCCTTAAGACAGGCTTCTAACTTGGCTAATTGATTAGTATCATCTGGCTTCATTGACAGGTATAATTGTGTGTCATCTGCATAACAATGAAAATGTATACAGTGCTTTCTAATAATGTTGCCTAACGGAAGCATATATAAACTAAAAAGAGTAGGGCCTAGCACAGATCCCTGTGGAACTCCATGACTAAGCTTTGAGCTGAAAGAAAACTCATCATTTACATGAACAAACTGGAACCTATCAGATAAATAAGATCTAAACCACTGCAACGAAGTTCCATTAAGTCCAACATAGTGTTCTAATCTATCAAGTAGAATATTATGATCAATAGTATCAAAAGCTGCACTAAGATCTAAAAGGACAAGTACAGAAACTAGTCCATTATCAGATGCAATGAGGAGGTCGTTAGTGACCTTCGCTAAGGCTGTTTCAGTACTATGATGGATTCTAAACCCATTTTACCTTAAAATACCTTAAGGTAAAACTTAAAATAAGTTTAAAATAAATTAAAATAAATAACTGCAGTTTGTTTGTATGTCTTTTTAATAAATAATGTCTCTGTGGTTTACTTTGATGAAATACGGTATGGGAAACTCTCACAGCAGGGACAGAGACCGCAAGAAGACGGAAGAGAGGCAGACGCTACAATGATTCAAGAGATGAGGCTGTTTTTCTTGAGTTTGTACATGTTGTGAAGCGCGAGAAGACCTTAATGATATATTGGTGATGTGTGGTGATGGCAGATTTATGCACAGAAAAGATAAGGACAGTACACGTTATTTAGGAAAATGGAGAAAACGCTTTGGCTTTTCGGGGACGTTGAAGGTGACCGATTGTGAGAACCTTGTTTCTGATATAAAACGAGTATCAGATGGTAGTGTCATGAACCCGGGTTTGGCTTCCAAACCCAATTCTGACTTGTTGTTATATTTTGCCCCAGTTTCCACCTGGCGATTCAGGGAAGTTATTGGGACTCCACTCCCTGACAGCTTGGGCACGCCCCCTCCTCCTGTCAAGTGCCATCAGCTGTGCTGTCATAGATGTTCACACACATACACACATCCACACACACATGCACATGCACATGCTCCATTCATTCCCATTCATACGCTCACACACGCTCTCTCACACACCAGGTTCCAATCAGTTCAGCCCACGCTTTTCTCGCACCAGCAATCTCTTTCCTTGTTAGCTTCAGGAGTATATGTTCGCTGCAATTGTGGAAAGAGATTGTCGGGGCATTCACCCCCATATGTGGCAGCTAGTTCTCCTCGTATGTGCTTCCACTACCTTCGTTGTTATCCAGCCCGTTTCTGCAAGTTTGGTAAACCCCTTGGTGTTACGGCTGGCCCAGCTTCTCTCTTCATCCTCCAGACTGCACGGATCGCCCCGGGATCACTCCAGCCCAGTAAGACTCGTGATTGCCTTTCTCTTAAGATAAGATAAGATAAGATAAGATAAGCCTTTATTAGTCCCACAATGGGGAAATTCCAGGATTGCAACAGCACAGGGATAGCAACACTCAGAGCAACAATCAGAAGGCAAGAGAAAAACAAGAGCAGCGAGTATGCATATGTACATATAAATATAAATATATATACAGTGGGGTAAAAAAGTATTTAGTCAGCCACCAATTGTGCAAGTTCTCCCACTTAAAACATGAGAGAGGTCTCCAATTTTCATCATAGGTATACCTCAACTATGAGAGACAAAATAAGAAAAAAAAATCCAGAAAATCACATTGAAGGATTTTTAATGAATTAATTGGTAAATTCCTTGGTAAAATAAGTATTTGGTCAATAACAAAAGTTCATCTCAATACTTTGTTATATACCCTTTGTTGGCAATGACAGAGGTCAAACGTTTTCTGTAAGTTTTCATAAGGTTTTCACACACTGTTGCTGGTATTTTGGCCCATTCCTCCATGCAGATCTCCTCTAGAGCAGTGATGTTTTGGGGCTGTCGCTGGGCAACACAGACTTTCAACCCCCTCCAAAGATTTTCTATGGGGTTGAGATCTGGAGACTGGCTAGGTCACTCCAGGACCTTGAAATGCTTCTTACGAAGCCACTCCTTCGTTGCCCGGGCGGTGTGTTTGGGATCATTGTCACGCTGAAAGACCCAGCCACGTTTCATCTTCAATGCCCTTGCTGGTGGAAGGAGGTTTTCACTCAAAATCTCATGATACATGGCCCCATTCATTCTTTCCCTTACACGGATCAGTCGTCCTGGTCCCTTTGTAGAAAAACAGCCCCAAAGCATGATGTTTCCACCCCCATGCTTCACAGTAGGTATGGTCTTCTTTCTCCTCCAAACACGACAAGTTGAGTTTTTACCTAAAAGTTCTATTTTGGTTTCATCTAACCATATGACATTCTCTCAATCCTCTACTGGATCATCCAAATGCTCTGTAGCAAACTTCAGACGGGCCTGGACATGTACTGGCTTAAGCAGGGGGACACGTCTGGCACTGCAGGATTTGAGTCCCTGGCGGCGTAGTGTGTTTCTGATGTAGCCTTTGTTACTTTGGTCCCAGCTCTCTGCAGGTCATTCACTAGGTGAATGACCTGCAGAATGTGGTTCTGGGATTTTTGCTCACCATTCTCGTGATAATTTTGACCCCACGGGGTGAGATCTTGCGTGGAGCCCCAGATCGAGGGAGATTATCAGTGGTCTTGTATGTCTTCCATTTTCTAATAGTTGCTCCCACAGTTGATTTCTTCACACCAAGCTGCTTACCTATTGCAGATTCAGTCTTCCCAGCCTGGTGCAGGTCTACAATTTTGTTTCTGGTGTCCTTTGACAGCTCTTTGGTCTTGGCCATAGTGGAGTTTGGAGTCTGTTTGAGGAAGTGGACAGGTGTCTTTTATACTGATAACAAGTTGAAACAGGTGCCATTAATACAGGTAACGAGTGGAGGACAGAGGAGCCTCTTAAAGAAGAAGTTAAAGGTCTGTGAGAGCCAGAAATCTTGCTTGTTTGTAGGTGACCAAATACTTATTTTACTGAGGAATTTACCAATTAATTCATTAAAAATCCTTCAGTGTGATTTTCTGGATTTTTTTTTCTCATTTTGTCTCTCATAGTTGAGGTATACCTATGATGAAAATTGGAGACCTCGCTCATCTTTTAAGTGGGAGAACTTGCACAATTGGTGGCTGACTAAATACTTTTTTGCCCCACTGTATATAGACACACAGTGCGGAGCATTGTAGCTAGATGGAATAGATATATGAGTATATAAACACACAGTGCGGAGTATTGTAGCTAGATGGAATAAATGTGTAGATACAGTGGGGCAAAAAAGTATTTAGTCAGCCACCAATTGTGCAAGTTCTCCCACTTAAAAGATGAGAGAGGTCTCCAATTTTCATCATAGGCATACCTCAACTATAAGAGAAAGTGAGAAAAAAAATCCAGAAAATCCCATTGAAGGATTTTTAAAAAATTTATTTGCAAATTATGGTGGAAAATAAGTATTTGGTCATCTACAAACAAGCAAGATTTCTGGCTCTCACAGACCTGTAACTTCTTCTTTAAGAGGATCCTTTGTCCTCCACTCGTTGCCTGTAATAATGGCACCTGTTTCAACTCGTTATCAGTATAAAAGTCACCTGTCCACAACCTCAAACAGTCAGACTCCAAACTCCACTATGGCCAAGACCAAAGAGCTGTCAAAGGACACCAGAAACAAAACTGTAGACCTGCACCAGGCTGGGAAGACTGAATCTGCAATAGGTAAGCAGCTTGGTGTGAAGAAATCAACTGTGGGAGCAACTATTAGAAAATGGAAGACATACAAGACCACTGATAATCTCCCTCGATCTGGGGCTCCATGCTAGATCTCACCCCGTGGGGTCAAAATGATCACGAGAACAGTGAGCAAAAATCCCAGAACCACACGGGGGGACCTAGTGAATGACCTGCAGAGAGCTGGGACCAAAGTAACAAAGGCTACCATCAGTAACACACTACGCCGCCAGGGACTCAAATCCTGCAAGTGCCAGACGTGTCCCCCTGCTTAAGCCAGTACATGTCCAGGCCCGTCTTAAGTTTGCTACAGAGCATTTGGATGATCCAGTAGAGGATTGAGAGAATGTCATATGGTCAGATGAAACCAAAATAGAACTTTTAGGTAAAAACTCAACTTGTCGTGTTTGGAGGAGAAAGAACACTATACCTACTGTGAAGCATGGGGGTGGAAACATCATGCTTTGGGGCTGTTTTTCTGCAAAGGGGCCAGAACGACTGATCCGTGTAAAGGAAAGAATGAATGGGGCCATGTATCGTGAGATTTTGAGTGAAAACCTCCTTCCATCAGCAAGGGCATTCAAGATGAAACGTGGCTGGGTCTTTCAACATGACAATGATCCCAAACACACAGCCCGGGCAACAAAGGAGTGGCTTCGTAAGAAGCATTTCAAGGTCCTGGAGTGGCCTAGCCAGTCTCCAAATCACAACCCCATAGAAAATCTTTGGAGTTTGTTGAAAGTCAGTGTTGCCCAGCGACAGCCCCAAAACATCACTGCTCTAGAGGAGATCTGCATGGAGGAATGGGCCAAAATACCAGCAACAGTGTGTGAAAACCTTGTGAAGACTTACAGAAAACGTTTGACCTCTGTCATTGCCAACAAAGGGTATATAACAAAGTACTGAGATGAACTTTTGTTATTGACCAAATACTTATTTTACCGAGGAATTTACCAATTAATTCATTAAAAATCCTTCAATGTGATTTTCTGGATTTTTTTTTTTCTCAGTTTGTCTCTCATAGCTGAGGTATACCTATGATGAAAATTGGAGACCTCTCTCATGTTTTAAGTGGGAGAACTTGCACAATTGGTGGCTGACTAAATACTTTTTTGCCCAACTGTACTTACCTTTATATACTTACCTTTATATAAAGGTAAGTACATGCACAGTGCTAAGTACTAAGTAAGTACAGGTTTTTACTTAGCACCTGATCGAGAGAAACAGATGTCATTTTCAGATTCAGTGGTGCAAAATTGTTTTAAATCAGTTGAAAAAACACAGACAACTTACAAAAAAATATTTTTGTAACCCTGTGTTATCACATGACATGCTCACTAACGCCCAGGAAACATCACCACAAGCTGAAATTTACTGGTGGATACAAAAGGGAGCAAATTCGACAACACTTCCAAACTTTACAAATAATGCAATAACAAACCCATTTTGCCACATAAATTGTTCCAACAAGCTGCTCTTTTGCTACATGGGGTCTCCCATGTAGCAGCAGGGGCTATGATCTCTATGTTACACAAATCTTTCACCACCTATGGGTTTAGTCAATATGCTACTCAATCTTGTAAAAAAAATGCCTAATCTGTGCAGAAAACAATGATCAAGGACACTTAAGACCTCAGAAAGGTACCTTCCCTGCATCAACTTATTCATTTCAAAACATTTGCATGGATTTCATTGAACTAGAATAAATAAATATGAAGGCACAAAATATTGTTTAGTGATTGTTGATATGTTTGCCAAGTGGACAGAAGCCTTCCCTTGCACTCATCCAAATGCAGTTATGGTAGAAAAAAAATTTAATTGAAATTGTGCCAAGATTTGGAATACCTGAACAGATTTACTCAGATAATGGAACACATTTTGTAAATCAGATTATAACTCATTGAGGCACAGCACTAAACATTGTCAACCCAAGTTGGTGGCAGTAAATTAAATCACCCTTTATTGTCATTCAACCAATCATGTACAGTAGAACAAAATTGTGCTTTATCCTATCTACAGTGTCAATCACACACACCCCATGTGTAGAATCAGAAGGGCTGCTGCCATGCAAGGCGCCGCCACAGATTTTCCTCCTCCATTCCATTATTGCTGAGCACCAAGCTGGACGGCAGGAAGTTCCACTTTTATATGGCCTTTGGCATGACCCGGCCGGGATTTGAACCCCTGCCTTCCGGGTGTGGGGCGGATGCTCTACCAACTGAGCCACCACTCCGGTGGTGAGCCACCACATCCTAGGACATAGTCCTAGGATGGATAATTTTTTCACACATAAGGAGTTGTTCAGAACTCCGTATAAGAACTCCTTATACAAAGATATAGAGTGATGATAATCAAGTCAGTGGTGGCAATGCACCTGTACGCTGGTTGCCAACCGCCAATAAAATCTAAAAGAAGAAGAAGAAAAAGAAGAACTTGAAAAATCACACAGCTTACCATCCACAGTCTGCAGGGGTAGTGGAATGCACAAATAGGACCTATAAAGAAAGGCTTAGAAAAACAATGGCAGAAACAGGACAAAATTGGATATATTGTCTTCCCCAGTTCTTTTTTCTTTTTTTTTTAAGTTTTTGTAAAGGGTATACATGTCATTACAGCACTGCATTGTTTACATTTTCATCACATATTCCCCTTTTTTTTGTTTTTTGACAACATTGGAAAAAAATTATTACAACACCCTTTTTTTAAGTGAAAGAAAAAGAGAAATTAAAAAAAGAACAAAAAAAAGAGCAGAAAAATAAGAGCATCTGAGTAGCGTTGGAACAAAGAGAGGTGCCATTATTGAAATGGTATTTGTCAAAGATTAGATCTGATGGAAGACACATATGCGTTCCAGGGTTGCCAAAAGTTCAAGAACCCATCCATGTCCTGTCTCAGTGCAAATGTCAACTTTTCCATTGAATAAATGTCCTGAATCACGTTAATCCAATCTTCAGGTGTAGGACAGTCTTTCAACATCCATTTTTTTGTTAGAGCTTTTTTACTTGCCAATAATAAAACAGTGAATAAGTATTTTTCTCCTCGTCTTTCCAGTGATTCCGGTAGTAAACCCAAATACAAAGTTACAAAAGAAAAGGGAACTGTTACTTTGAATATTTTCCCCAATATTGTCTGTACATTGGTCCAATATTGGTGGATAACTGGGCATGACCAAAACACATGAAAATGATTTGCAGTCTTTTTACCACACAAGCGTCAACAATTCAACCCTTTACGAGTAAATTTGTTTTGTGCAGGTGTTGTGAAAAATCTTACCAAATTTTTCCATCCAAATTCTCTCCACAGCAGGGATGAGGTACTTTTCCATTGTTGTTTATTTAGCTTTACCCATGTTTCCAGTTGTAAAGTGAAATTCCCCTCTTTTTCCCATCTCTCTTTTATATATGATGTGTTGTCTCCTTTTAAGTCTTGAAGACCATGGTATATTTTCGAAATGTATCTGATCCCTGGGATCCCTTTATATGCCATTAAGAAGACCTTCAGAACACCTGACTGGGCCCTTTCCAAATCCTCCTTTTTAAGTATTTTGTTTATGTGGTGTCTAAGCTGAAAGAACCTGTAAAGGTCTTGATTTACTAGACCTTGTTTTTTCAAATCTTCAAAACTTCTTAAAGTTTGCCATTTAAAAAAATCGTAATATTTTATCAGTCCATTCTCTTTCCACTTTTTAAATCTAGTGTCTGTTTTATTAGGAGTAAAGTCCTGATCATAGGAAATCCATTGCAATAATCGATAGGGTTCTTTAGTTTGATTCTCTCTGACTATCTTAAACCAAATTTTTAGCGGGGTCTCTATCCACGGGTTAGTGTTATTCAAAAGTTTAGGTAAGGCATTGTTCCCTATTATCGCCTGTAGGGGAATGTCACTTGTTATTTGGCATTCCATCTCCTTGCATTGTGCAGTGTAGACTGGGTTACATATCTCTACTAAAGTTTTAATTTGTGCGGCTTTAAAATAGTCCCTGATATTTGGCAACGTGAGCCCACCTTTGTCTTTGTTTAGCTGTAGGGTTCTATATCTGATTCTAGGTCTCTTGCCCTGCCATTTGAATCTTGAGATCCTTCTGTCCAGTTCTTGCCATGTTTTTTTGGCAGGTTCTACCGGTATTGTTTGGAAAGGGTATAGAAGACTTGGAAGTATATTCATTTTGACTGCTTCAGTTCTTTGTGCGGTACCCAAGAATGGTATCATATTCCATCTTGCTAGATCAGATTTTATTTTTGCCATCAGTGGATCATAGTTTAGTGTTATGATTTTGTTCAGTTGTTTTGGGATATTGACCCCCAGATATTTCATAGATTCCATCTCCCAGCTAGTTTTGAGTTTGCTTAGTAAATATTGATTTGGGTCATAGTTGAATGTTAAAATTTGGGTTTTATGCATGTTTAGTTCGTACCCCGATAACTCTCCATACTCTGAAAAAACTGAGATTAGTTCTGGAAAAGAGGTGTCCGGCTGCCCCAGCTATATTAAAATGTCATCAGCAAAGAGTGCTATTTTATGTTCCTTCTGACCAAGTGTAATACCTTAGAGGTATTACCTTAGAGGTAATACTCAGAGGTTCTATGAAGATTGCAAAGAGCAGTGGAGACAAGGGGCAGCCCTGACGACATCCTCTTTCCAGTTCAAAAGATGAAGATAATTTACCGTTAATCCTTATTTTAGCTGTTGGTTTTTTATATAATGCCTGGATAGTTCTAATGAAGTTGTTATGAAAATTGAAACTGTATAAGATTCTGTATAGGAAAGACCAGTCAACCGAATCAAATGCTTTTTCAGCATCTAATCCCAATATGGCTGCATTTAAATTATATTTTTTTATATGATGAATTATGTGTAAAGTGCGTCTAATGTTATCTTGTGTCTGTCTTTGTCTTATAAAACCTGTTTGGTCTAAATGAATTAAGTCTGTCAGTATATTTTCTAACCTTTTGGCAAGGATAGTGGTAAAAAGTTTATAGTCCTGATTTAACACACTGATTGGTCTGTAGTTGGAGCAGTCTAGTTTATCCTTTTCAGGTTTAGGTATGACTGCAATGACCCCTTCTCTCCAGGAGGGGGGGATTTCCCCTGTGTGGAGGACATAGTTAAATGTTTTCAGGAGGAGAGGAGATAGTTGCTGTTTAAAGGTTTTGTACCACTCTGCTGTATAGCCATCTGCTCCTGGGGATTTGTTAGCTTTAAGTTTCATAATTGCTTTTTCTAATTCTTTAGGTTGTATTTCTGACAGTAGTGTTTTATTTTGTGACTCAGTAAGTTGAGGAAGATTTAATGTATTTAGGAAGGCTTCGGATACATTTTTGTGTTTTTTGAGGGAGTACAAGTTCTTGTAGTAATTCTCGAAGCTTTTAAGAATTTCCTGAATTCTAAATTTTATTTCCTTTGATACTGGGTCTCTGATTTTGTAGATTGCTCTCTCCATTTGTTGTTTCCTCAATTTATAGGCTAGTAATTTTGCCAATTTGCTACCTGTTTCATATTATTTTTGTTTCAGAAATGTAAGTTTCTTCTGGATTTCTATTGTGTAGATCTCGTTTATTTGTTTTTTAATTTCCTTAATTTTGAGTGAGTCATTAAAATGAGTGTTGTCTTTACGCTCTTTTTCTAGTTTCTTAAGTTCTGACTCTAATGTGATTAGTTTTTCTTGTCTCAATTTCTTTTGGAGTGCCAGTTTTGCGATAATCTTTCCCCTTATTACAGCTTTGCATGCGTCCCACAGTATTAAAGGGGATACTTCTCCATTATCATTTTCTTCCAAATATCTGATTCCAATTCATCTTTCAGTGGTCCTTTCAGCACATTTGAATTTGACCTCCAAGAAAATGTATTATTTGTGTATTTTTGGATATTTAAGTCCATATAGATCGGACTGTGGTCAGAGAGATCCATCAGTCCTATTTTACATGTTTTTACTCTTCCAATGTTTCTATTAAACATAAAAAAAATAGTCAATCCTTGAGTATGATGAATGTGGTGCTGAGTAAAATGTATAATCTTTTACACTGGGGTTGAATTCCCTCCACACGTCACAGATTCCCATTTCTTTTAGTAGCATCCAAGTTTTTCTACTTTGAGTGTTATTTTGATGTGGAGAATTACCTGATGCATCCCAGTATGGATTCAGTCTTAGATTGAAGTCTCCACCCCATATCACTAAACCTTGGGCTTTAGTTATCATTAGGTCAAATACATTTTTATAAAATTTCCAGTTAGCCCCTGGAGGTGCATATACATTCAGCAGGGTGATATCTTCTCCCTCTAGCTGACCAAGTACCATGCTAAATCTCCCTTCTTTATCTTTGTGTTCTGAATTTTTTTCAAACATAATTTTGGTTGAGATCAATGTCGCTACCCCCCTCCTCCTCCCTGACTTATATGAAGATGAAGAGATCAGTTTAAACCCTTGTCTATTAAGTTCAGTGTGCGCCAAGTCTGTTAGGTGGGTTTCCTGTAAAAATATTATTCCTGCTTTTCTTTTTTCATTTTGCCTAGAATCTTGGATCTTTTAACTGGATTCAGGATCCCTTTTACATTATATGAGATTATTTTGGTTACACCCTGTTTCTCCAATGTGTTGTCTTATTTAGTATAACAGTGTAGTGGCCCTCTTTTATGCTACTCAGAAACTGAAAGAACATTAAGAACATAAAAAACATTAAGAACATAGTATATAAAACTTTAAAACAAAAAACTGTCAAAAGATCTTCCTGAACTGAGGTCTTTTTAGCAACCTTAGAAGAGCCTTGTTGGTGTGTTGGCTCTGACGGAAATTCCCCAAACTCTGTTACGTGTTGAGGGCCCTCTCCTACCCTGTAAGATGTCCCATGTTTTAAACGTGAATTTCAGATCCCAATCCGAACTTGTTATGATTTTTTTTTTTTTTTATGCCTATACCCTATGAAATTGTGCGCAACCTCCCACCACCGTCACAGCAAACAATCACATTAATACAGTATTTGTTAGTGTGGAGAGTTCATGTGGTTCATTGTCGCATTTCTATTTTAACAAGTTTTTTTTAAGACATATTTGTTTCTAATATTATGACTGTTCCATGAAATGTTTTACCACTTCATACTTGCTGATTCTGCATCTCCTTTAATGTTTGTTACCTTGTAGGAGGAGGGTTTGATGCGCAGATTGATTAAAAATATCTTATTCCCTCCTGAAAACGTTCAGTTTTTCTTTATAGCCCTGGCACTGGGTTTCTCGCTGCTGGCCCGTGGATTTTGAGGGTCTCTGTGTGCACCATGTTTGATCCTTGATTCTTTCGATCGGGTCTGCTGTGGGTTTATACACCGTTACAAGGAGCCCTCTTCTCGCCATATCCCTGGTTGCTTCTTCTGCCGAGTTGTAGAGACACGTCTCTTCCCCGTAAAAAACCTGCAGCTTCGCCGGAAATGGAGTTTGAAAGCGCAGTTTCTTCTCTCTTAGTACCTTTTTAGAGTCATTGTATTCCCAACGCTTTTTAAGGACCTCCGGGGCGTAGTTGTGCTCCACAAAAACTTTTCTTTCTTGGTGCATAAATCCTTTTTTCTGCCAAGCCAGTCTCAAAACCTCTTCTTTTGTTCTGAAGTTGGAAAACTTCACCACCACCAATCGTGGGGGCGCTTCCGCCGACGGCCTTGGGGCTAATGAATGGTGCGCCCTTTCTATCTTCAAGTCGGTGGATTGGGGAATTTCCAACTTCTCTCTCAGTATGGTTTCCACGCATGCAGCCATTGTGGTGAAACCATCCTCGACTCCTTCTTTCAGACCATAAATTCTTATGTTGTCCCTTCTTAGTCTTCCTTCCTGGTCAGTTAGCTTAGCCTCCAGTCTTGTCTGTTGTTTGAGTAATTCCAGCACGGTTTCTTCCAGCCCTTTTATTCTTTCCTCTGCTTCCATGATTCGGTCCTCAGCCTGGTCAACTCTGTTGTTGGTCCTTTTTATTTCGTCTTTAATTTCACGAAATTCGGCCCAACACTCTAGGTGAAATTCTCTTAATTCTTGAAATATCGTTTTTAAGCTAACTGTGTTGCTAGCCTCATTCTGCTCCTCTGTTTCTGAGTGGGTGTTGTCCTCCAGGTCAGATTCTCTGGCCGATGCGCGTCTTGGCCTGGCAAATGTCGATCTCTTCTGTTTTCCTTTAGGCATAATGACTTTGTCTTTTGATTTTCACTCTTCCAAAAATCCGTTAAATCTGATTTTCAAGGTATTTTCACGGATGGGGTCTGGGAGCTTCAGCGTTAAGCTGCTATCACCATGGTGTCCAGACCGGAAGTCGACCCCTACTTCTTTTTTACATGAGAATAGTTCCCTCCAAAGGGGGGTTGTCCCTATTTGAAATAATGCATGGTAAACCTTATCTACTTCCACCATTAAGACCATTTAATTCAGGTGATGAGGAAGTGTGTTTAGCTGATTACATGCAAAGAATGTTGACTGACAGAGTTGTGCATGCTGCTCTTCCCAGGAAGGAACATGGCGAAGCACCCACCATAGCCAAGCCAGGGGATCTGGTCCTCATCAAAGCCATCAAAAAGAAAAAGTGGGCCAAAGCTCCCTGGCAAGGACCACACAAGGTCATCCTGTCAACACCAACAGCCGTGAAAGCCAAAGGACATGACTCTTGGGTGCATCTGACACATTGCAAACTTTACTCCATTCAAAACCCTCAGCAAGTCACTGTTTAACTATACAAGCAAGTCACTGTTTCGCTATACAAGTGTCGGCTGATGGTCTGCCCAGTAACGGCTTGCTTAGTGAAACAATTGTTGTTTATCATGGAGAGACAAAATGCAAGAGAGAGAAGGTTGGCAGTAGAAAGATGTGAATGGTACACCTGTTTTTTCCTCATCCTTGTGGTAACACTTCTGATTTGGTTGCTTTTAGGGACACCATTACCTATTCATCATAGAGCTAGATATGTTACTCATGTGCATCATGACTGGTTAGAAGGACCAGACTATGATGACCATGTTTATGTTGGCAATGTGTGGTGGAAGTATGCTAACCGCACAGCCAAAACAGCTAATCGTATAAATTGCTATGTGTGTTCTTTGCTCCCACTCTCAGCTGGTCAAATATCTGTTACTGCTAAGCCAGTGGAACTGTCAGAAGCTGTTTGTTTCTTGCAAGAGGCTATATATGGAAATAGTACAGCAAGCATTAACTTGAATCACACCTGCCCCATTGTCTATGACTCTAAAGACCTATAAGGACCTGTACTTACATAGCGCTTTTTCTAGTCTCAAAGACCACTCTACTGACCGGAGGCACGATGACACCTCTTACTCAGTAAAGTCAAGATTAATCTCACCGGGGAATTTTTCCTTTTGTCTAAGAGGGTGGTGGAAATGTCTCTTTGAGCAGTTTATCAGTTTCCAGGTGTGCAACAGTACATAGTACATCTCTCCCCTGTATTGCCACCTGCCAGATCGGCATATTATCAAAAGTTGTCCTGAAGCTCCTTATTGTCAGTCTAGAAGTCTGGAAGGCGATGTCACCCTGCAGGAGCTCTGCAGCCACACAATTTGTGATTCTCAAAAGTACGGCACATACATGGTAACAGGGGGTTGGTGGCTATGTGGCCATTGTGCGCACTCACACTTGCCCATGAACTGGGGAAGGGTGTGCGCCTCCATGGTGGTGACTGACCATACCATCATACTGTCGGCAGGACAGGCAGGCAGGGTGAAGAGAGATGCCCCTTTTTCACCTCATGATTCCATCTGGGGTTCAGATGTACCAGAAGCATTCAAGTTGAAAACCACTGGGCAGAAGATATTCCTTGTTTCCTTGGGTGGGAGTGGCTAAGAATGCCTTATTAATTGAAATCGTTACCCCCAGGCTGCGGGCCATCGCTGACCAAAGCTCGGAAACAAATTGAGGACCCCTGTCGGACGTAATGTCCGATGGAACTCCAAAACGCGCTACCCATGCTGTTAAAAACGCACGCACCACCTCCTCGGCTGTGGTTGATGCCAGTGGGACCACTTCCGGCCAACGCGTGGTGCGGTCCACCATTGTCAGAAGGTGTGTGCACCCCTGTGACGGCGGGAGGGGGCCTACGAGGTCGACATGAACATGATCGAACCTCTTAGCTGGGATGTGAAACGGCTCCAAGGGAGCTCTTGTGTGTTTGTGTACTTTGGCTCGTTGACAAGCCATGCAGGCTGCTGCCCACTCCTTAACTTGCTTGCGCAGGCTCGGCCATACAAATTTCTCTCCTACCATTTTGACCGACGCGCGCACCCCTGGGTGCGCCAGAGAATGAATCGAGTCAAAAACGCGATGGCGCCACGCGGTCGGCACCACCGGACGCGGTCGTCCCGTGGAGACATCGCAGATTAGGGGGGCATACCATCTTGCAGCACCCTGTTCTCCAGCCTTAACCCTGTTGGTCCAGACTGGAGCGCGCACACGTCCGCGTCGCTAACCTGATCCGCGGCCATGGCTGCATAATCTATCCCTACGCGGACTGGAGTAGTTACGGCGCGCGAGAGACAGTCTGCCACTACATTTAGTTTACCTGCTATGTGCTGAATATCGGTAGTAAACTCTGAGATTGCAGCCAGCTGTCTCTGCTGCCGGCCTGACCACGGTTCTGAAACCTTGGCCATCGTGAAAGTCAGCGGCTTGTGGTCGACGAACGCAGTAAAATGGCGTCCTTCCAGCCAGAACTGGAAGTGGCAAATGGCCAAGTGGAGTGCTAACAACTCCCTGTTGAACGCGCTGTATTTTCGCTCGGGATCGCGCAAAGTCCTGCTGAAAAAGGCGAGCGGCTGCCAAGCCCCGGCAACATGCTGCTCCACGACCGCCCCTATGGCCACATCTGACGCGTCAGTAGTGAGCGCTATGCGAGCCGTTGGGTCTGGATGTGCTAACAACGCAGCGTTTGCCAGGGCTGTTTTGACCTCCAAGAATACGCGCTCTCGCTCCGGAGACCATTCGATTTTATTTGTGGGTTTTTGTTTTTTAAGCGCGGCATACAATGGTTGCATAAGCTGCGCTGTGCGGGGGAGGAAACGGTTATAAAAATTCACCATTCCCAAAATCTCCTGTAATGCTTTGACCGTTTGTGGCTGGGGAAAATTTGTTACTGCGCGCACTTTGTCAGGCAGAGGAACCACTCCTTCTGGAGAGACACGGTGCCCCAAAAAATCAATCTGTGTCACTCCGAACTGACACTTCGCTGGGTTGATTATTAACCCGTGCTCTCCCAACCTCCGGAAAACTGCCGTGAGGTGATTTTCGTGTTCGTCTTCGGACGCGCTGGCTACCAAGATGTCATCCAGGTAGACGAACACGAAGGGGAGATCGCGCAACACCGCGTCCATTATGCGTTGGAACGTCTGCACGGCGCCTTTAAGCCCAAACGGCATGCGCAAAAACTTGAAAAGGCCAAATGGAGTTATTACCGCTGTTTTGGGTATGTCCTCAGCGTGCGCTGGGACTTGGTGGTACCCGCGGACCAAGTCTATTTTGGAAAAAACGCGCGCCCCCGCCAAATGGACTGAAAAATCTTGGATATGCGGGATTGGGTAGCGGTCGTGCGCTGTAGCGTTGTTCAACCTGCAGAAATCACCGCAAGGTCACCACGAGCCGTCAGCTTTAGGGACCATGTGAAGCGTGGAAGTCCATGGGCTTTTCAAACGCCTGATGATGCCCAACTTTTCCAGGTTGGCGAACTCCTCACGCACTATGGTCAGTTTAGCTGCATCCAAGCGCCGAGCTTTTGCAAAAACGGGCGGACCGGTGGTAGTAATAAAATGTTCCACTCCGTGTTTAGCGACGGCTGCTGAAAATGTGGGAACCGTGAGTGCTGGAAACTGAGTGAGGAGTGTGTGGAACTTACTGCTTGCCGTTGCGACGTTGGCTTGTGCTGTGGGCGGGGTCACTCGGGCTGCACAGGGAATAGAGTAAAAAGAAAGTGCATTAACCAGGCGCCTATTAGCAAGATCAACCAACAAACCATGTGAGCACAGAAAATCAGCCCCTAACATGTTGAAGCTCACTGCAGCTATAACAACAGTCCACTCAAATGTACGGCCGTGTAGGGACAGAAGCAGAGTCCTCTCACCGAAGGTCTTAATCCTCGAGCCGTTCGCTGCTGATGCTCCGTGACTCCCGGGGCCTGCCAGCCGGTCAGCATAGGTTGGCATGATGAAACTCACTTGGGAGCCTGTGTCCACGAGGAATTGCTTCCCCGAACGCGCATCCGTCAAGTAGATCAGCTTGTTCTCTTCCCCGAGGGCCGCGGCTGCTACCGACCCCCGGCTCTGGCGTTTCCCGAGCTCTTGAACTGGCACGGTGGTATACACTTGCGTGCCCTCTCTGCGAAACGGCGATGGTAGAAACAGAGGTCATCTCCTCCGCGATGTTTGGCCTTCAGTGCCGCCATTGTTGGTGGGTCTGCTGCCGCCGCCTCTGGCCCCCTGCCATCTCCGGCCGTCACGCTGAGTTCTGTCGCTGCTGCGGTGGCCGCGCGCTGTCTGCTGGCGTTGAGAATCCGCTGTGCCTCCTGGGCCAGCACGCGGAAGTCCCGCTGGCCCAACAACTGTGAACCGGCCAGGGTCGCTCTCGTCTCTGACGGTAAGGTTCTCAGGAAAATGTGGGTGAAAAGGAAGTTGCTGTCGTCTGAGCCTCTCAGCCTCAGCATGTCCTCCATCAGGTCGACGGGTGTGCTATCTCCCAAGTCGTTCAGAGCCAGGAGCCTCTCCGCTCTCTCCTGGACTGAGGGAGTGAAACGCTGGATGAGCGCAGCCTTCAACCCGCCGTATTTGTCGTTGGCCGGTGGGCGCTCCACCAGGCTCTGCACATGTCGAGCCGTGCGGTTGTCGAGCTTGGCAATAACGTGGTAGAATTTCGTGTCATCTGCCGTTATTCCCCGGAGAGCGAACTGAGCTTCAGCCAAGTGGAACCAGGAGCACGGGTTGTCTTGCCAGAAGTCTGGTAGCTTGACTGAGGCTGCGTTCGCCTGGCTGGTTCCTGACGAGTCCGGCTCGGGGGAATTACTTCTGCTCATGATACGTCTTAGGGTCACCAGTGTGGAGAGCGTGGAAGGACGAGGCTGAGTTTATTTCACAAGTCACGTTTATTCACGTTCTCCAACATCATCCAAACAGAAAAGAGAAAGAATTCCCCCACATCTGTCCCTTTTATACCCCAGGACATCAAAGCACACAGTCACTTTGTCTTTTAATCCCAAGACACAATATGTCTTCTTCCCGGTCTTCTCTCCTCCACCTAAAGTCACTGGTGGTCAGGAAATCCCTCGAGGCCATCTCTTTGCATAACAAAGATCACATTTCACATCCTCCTGTTATCTCTAGGAGACTCAGTCCTATTGTTCATTCTGAGACGTGAAGCAACAGTAATATACATATGAAGCCTATGAAACCCACATATGTGTCCCACAATAAAGCCATTTCTAAAGCTTTGGGACTCCAGCGAACCACAGTGGGAGCCATTATCCACAAATGGCGAAAACATGGAACAGTGGTGAACCTCCCCGGGTGTGGCCGGCTGACCAAAATAACCCCAAGACCACAGCGACGACTCATCCAAGAGGTCACAAAAGACACCACAACAACATCCAAAGAACTGCAGGCCTTACTTGCCTCAGTTCAGGTCAGTGTTCATGACTCCACCATAAGAAAGAGACTGGGTGGGAGTCACATGATCAGCTGGACAAGATGGCAGCTTAGCTCGAATCTGCTCAGCCCAGCATTGCTTCTTTTTTTATTGATTTTCACCATTGTGACAACTATTTTGTCTGTCATTTATCTGAACTATTGTTTGTAAAAACGCCATGACCAATTCAAGCAAGAAATTTGAGCCCGGTCTTGCTGTAAAGACAAGAGGGATGTCCGACATGGAGGCCATAGCGGAGGCTGTACTTGAGAAACAATGTGGCTTCCTGGAAGTATGCTTCGATAAACTCCAGCAGATGGGAGAAAACACAGAAGAAAAGTTACGAGCCATACAGGCAGACTTATTCTCAATAACTGAGAGTCTTGGCACGGTCAATGTGGAGCTGAACAAAATACTGTTGGATGTTGAAAGTAACTCTGAAAGGCTAGCTAACCAGGAGGGCAATATGGAGATGATGCAGCTTAAGCTAGCTGACATGGAGTACATGTGACAGAGATCATCCTGCGCAGTTCGCCCCACACGGGACACGAACCCGCGACCTCTCAGTCAACTAACACAGTTCGAGCATGGGAGACACAGCACGATCGCGCTGAGCTAAAGGTCCGACCCATAGCTCAGCGCTACCGATACTGTATGAGGCTTTGGGAGGGAGGTTTACTAACGTTCTACGCCGAACAGTACTAGTTGGCATCCGTTACACTCTCCCCCTTAAACCTCACTCCCATCCCGGGTTCACGGCACCATTGTGACAGAGATCATCCTGCGCAGTTCGCCCCACACGGGACACAAACCCGCGACCTCTCAGTCAACTAACACAGTTCGAGCATGGGAGACACAGCACGATCGCGCTGAGCTAAAGGTCCGACCCATAGCTCAGCGCTACCGATACTGTATGAGGCTTTGGGAGGGAGGTTTACTAACGTTCTACGCCGAACAGTACTAGTTGGCATCCGTTACATACAGAAACAGGAGATGTAACATTTGTGCCACTGGACTACCAGTAGGGCTTGAAGGGTCCAATACTGTGCAGTTTCTCACAAAGTCACTACCGAAGTGGCTCCCTACTCTAGGTGATCTGGAGGGTGAGATCATGTGACCCACCGTGCGTTCAGTGACAACAGGAGGAAAGATGCCCCTCCTACTATAATCTTTAATGTGCTCCGGTACACAACACCCAGCTTATCCTCTGTACTGCAAAGAAATCCCCTCTCATAATTGATGGACGATCAGTTCACTTCTCACCCGACTACAGCGGCTATTCTGTCAGGTGACGGCAAGCTTTCCCTAAAGCCATGAACATGACCCAAGCAAAAGGAGTGGAGTTCTTTCTGCTTTACCCCACCACACTGAAAGTCAGAGCCGCCGGCAAAACTGAGGTTTTCCAGTGCCTGGATGAAGCCGAGGAATTCATCAGCTCCCTCCCGGCGGTTCGGACCCCACCTGCAACTAGGAACAGTTGGCTAACCATGGATCTTTGGACCTGATCTATCCTACTTGGTACCTAACTAACTAACTAACTAACCTGCACTTATATAGCGCTTTTCTAGTCACAAAGACCACTCAAAGCGCTTTCACTAATACTAACCCTCTATTCTAAGGGCCTATAGGAAACAGATATCTAGGGACAATTTAGAACAGCCAATTAACCTAATATGCATGTCTTTGGATTGTGGGAGGAAACCGGAGCCCCCGGAGTAAACCCACGCAGCACAGGGAGAACATGCAAACTCCATACTTGGATTACACAGTTGAACATCACCCGGACTCTTCACCACAGCACTAGTTTGTTTATAAAATATGTGCAACAGGTTTTTTTGTTAATTTTATTGTTACGATTAGAGGATATGTGACTTATTCCAGCCTGAGTCACGTTAGCATTTACTTTATAATCTTTTATAATCTATTAAATTATAACTTTATAATTTAATAAATAATTATTTTGGTCCATAATTATTTTTATTTGCTGGTGCTTATATACCAGTGTGGAGAATCCACCTCAGTATGTTTACACTCAGACGGAAGGACAAGGGAAATCGTCATGGGGGTTGGTGTGTTGATGCGGGGGTTGGTGTGTTGATGCGAACAGTGACAAAGAGAATGGGAATTGCAAAGGCTTTGATGTTAATGCAGCACCACAGAAGGCTGACCGAGTGGTATGCACGGTGGTGCAGTGGTTAGCACTGTTGCCTTACAGCTAGAAGGTTCCTGGTTCGAATCCCCAGGCTGGCAGGGGTTGGAACCTTTCTGTATGGAGTTTGCATGTTCTCCCTGTGCTGTGTGGGTTTACTCCGGGGGCTCCGGTGTCCTCCCACAATCCAAAGACATGTATGTTAGGTTAATTGGTTGTTCTAAATTGTCCCTAGATATCTGTTTCCTATAGGCCCTTAGAATAGAGGGTTAGCATTAGTGAAAGCGCTTTGAGTGGTATTTGTGACTAGAAAAGCGCTATATAAGTGCAGGTTAGTTAGTTAGTTAGTTATGCTATAAGAGCAGAGGTGCCTGTGACCTGTTGCTCTTTTGATGCTTGTGATTCTAGAGGATGTGAGAGAGAGTGATGAATAAAGCCTGTTCTACCCTGGACCTCTCCACCTGATTATTCCTCCTTCCACACTGGTGACCCTTGACGCACAATGGAACTCAAGGTGAACACCCTGGAGACGACCCAGACGGGAGGTGCCAGCAACGTGTATGCCGTTTCGGTCAAACTCCAAGACTTTTGGCTACACGATCCGAAGTCTTGGTTCCTCCACACCGAACCCCAGTTCGTGCTCCGGGGAATAACAGCGGATGACACCAGATACTACTACCTGGTTGCAGCACTGGACGCACGCACAACTCAGCAGGTGGCGAGCCTGCTCCAACGGCCCCCAGCCCACGACAAATACAGCGCTCTCAAAACCGCGCTGACCCGGCGCTATACACTCTCAGACTGCAAGAGAGTGGAAAAGTTCCTGACATGCTCCGAGTCGGGAGACGGGTTGGTGGTCGAGTTAATGGAGAAGATGTTGGCGTTGATGGGCACAGATGACGGGCATTTCCTCTTTGTCCACCTTTTCCTATGGAACCTCTCAACGGCGGCCAGGGCGGTCCTTGCCAATTCGCCACTGCTGGCCGCGCACAACTAACGGGCGCTAGCACAAGAGGCAGATCAGATCATCCTCACCAACAGAGCCCTCGCAGTGAACGCAGCGGCGTCGGAACCCAGAGAGACGGCCAGCGGGGGGCGAGGAGCCAATGACAGTGGCTGCAGCGGAAACCAAGAAGCACCGGAGAGACACACTCTGCTTCTACCACAGCCATTTTGGAGGCAATGCACACTGATGCGTGCCACCGTGCTAATTCAAGCACTCGGGAAACGCCAGGGCCGGCAGTCGGTAGCAACTGCGACCGCCGGTGAAGCAAGCAAGCTGCTCTATGTGACAGACTCATGCTCGGGGAGACGGTTCCTCGTGGACTCCGGCTCCCAAAAGAATCTCATCCTGCCATCCTACGCAGACTGGCTGGCGGGAATTAGCGGCCCTGAGCTGACGGCCGCAAACAGCTCAGACATTAAGACTTTTAGTGAGAGGACGCTGACTGTATCCTTGCACGGCCATACATACCAATGGACATTTGTCATAGCGGCATGCAGCTTCCCCATTTTGGGGGCTGATTGATTTTTTGTGTGCACACGGTCTACTAGTCAATGGGGCTAACAGACGCCTGATTAACGCAATGTCTTTTGATTCTCTCCCCTGCACAGCGAGAGGAGCCGAGCCTACAATGCTAGCCAACGTCACAGCTCCAGGGGGTAAGTTCCACACACTACTCACCCAGTTTCCAGCACTCACAGTCCCAACCTTTTTGGCGACCATCACTAAACATGGGGTGGAGCACTTCATTACCACCACGGGGCCGGCCATTTTCGCACGACCTCGGAGTCTGGACGCAACTAAACTGGCCATAGCGCGTGAGGAGTTTGCCAACTTGGAAAAGTTGGGCATCATCAGATGCTCAAACAGCCCATGGGCCTCCCTGCTACATATGGTTCCTAAAGCCGAGGGATCGTGGCGACTGTGTGGAGATTGAACAATGCCACAGCGCACGACCGCTACCCGATCCCCCATATTCAGGATTTTTCCGTTCACCTCACCAAGGCATGCATTTTTTCCAAGATAGACTTGGTCCGCAGTTATCACCAGGTCCCGGTGCACGCTGAGGACATACCTAAAATGGCAGTAATAACCCCGTTTGGTCTTTTTGAGTTTTTACGCATGCCTTTCGGGTTAAAAGGCGCGGCACAGACATTCCAACGCATGATGGATGCGGTGTTGCGCGATCTGCTATTTGTGTTTGTCTACCTGGATGACATACTTTTGGCCAGCGCGTCCGAGGACGAACACGTAGCCCACCTCAGGACAGTTTTCCAGAGTTTGGAGGAGTACGGATTAATAATCAACCCGGCAAAGTGCCAGTTCGGGGTGAGGGAATCGATGTTTTGTGCCACCGTATCTCACCGGAGGGCGCGGTACCCTTACCGGACAAAATGCGCGTGGTGGCAGATTTTCCCCGTCCTCAGACGGTCAGGGTGCTGCAGGAGTTTTTGGGGATGGTTAACTTTTATAACCATTTCCTCCCCCGCGCAGCCCAGCTCATGCAGCCATTGTACGCCGCGCTTAAGAAACGGAAACCGGCGGACAGAGTTGACTGGATTCCTGAGCGAGAGCAGGCGTTTTCCGAGGTTAAAACAGCTCTGGCGAACGTCGCACTGCTGGCGCACCCGGACCCGGCGGCTCAGATAGTGCTCACTACTGACGCCTCGGACGTGGCCATAGGGGCCATCGTGGAGCAGCATGTTGCCGGTTCTTGGCAGCCGCTCGCCTTTTTTACCAGGTCTTTGCACGACAGTGAGTGTAAATACAGCGCGTTCGACAGTTACTGGCTCTCCACCTGGCCATACGCCACTTCCAGTTCTGGCTGGAAGGGCGCACCTTCACTGCATTTGTGGACCACAAGCCGCTAACGTACGGGATGGCCAAGGTTTCAGAACCATGGTCGGGCCGGCAGCAGAGACAGCTGGCCGCGATCTCGGAATTTACGACCAACATTCAGCATGTGGCTGGTAAACTCAGCGTGGTGGCGGACTGCCTCTCGCGCGCATTAGTGGCCCAGTCTATGTAGGGATAGATTACACGGCCATGGCCACTGAGGAGATCGGCGATGCAGACGTTTGTGCGCTCCAGTCTGGACCAACAGGGTTAAGGCTGGAAAGCAGAGTACTGCAGGATGGGGGCCCCCCTAATCTGTGACATCTCCACGGGCTGCCTGCACCTGGTAGTCCCATGCGCTTGGTGCCGCCGCATTTTTGAGTCGGTTCACTCCCTGGCGCACCCAGGAGTTCGCGCATCAGTCACAATGGTGGGAGCGAAGTTCGTCTGGCCGAGCCTGCGCAAACAGGTGAAAGAATGAGCTGCAGCCTGCATAGCGTGCCAGCGAGCCAAAGTGCACAGGCACACAAAGGCCCTCTTGGAGCCATTCCATATCCCAGCTAAGGGGTTCAACCACATTCACGTGGACCTCGTGGGCCCCCTCCCGCCATCGCAGGGGTTCACGCACCTCCTGACAGTGGTGGACCGCACCACGCGCTGGCCCGACGCAGTCCCGCTAACTTCCACCGCGTCCGCAGAAGTTGCATGCGCTTTTTTGACAACATGGGTGGCACGTTTCGGCGCCCCTTCGGATATCACGTCCGATCGGGGCCTGCAGTTTGTTTCCGACCTCTGGTCCACCATGGCCTGGAGCCTGGGCATCACACTTCATCACACGACCATGTACAACTCCCAGGCCAATGGGTTATGCTGTGGAGAATGTAGAAATGACGAGGCTGAGTTTATCTCACGAGTCAGGTTTATTCACATTCTCCAACATCATCCAGAAACAGAAGAGAAATAAACCCCCATACATTCGTCCTTTTATACCCCAGGACATCAAAGCACACAGTCACATTGTATTTCATCCCAATCACAATGCGTCTTCTTCCAGGTCTCCCCACCTCCACCTAAAGTCACTGGCGGCCAGGAAATCCCCCAAGGCCATCTCTTTGCATAACAAAGACCACATTTCACATCCTCCTGTTATCTCTAGGAGACTCAGTCTTTTTGTTCATCTGAGACGTGAAGCAACAGTAATATACATATGAAGCATATGAAACCCACATATGTGTCCCACAATGCGATCATTTCCATAGGTCGCTTAAAGCAGCGCTCAGGGCTTCGCTTACGGATGCAAACTGGGTAGACTGGTTGCTGTGGGTCCTATTAGGGTTGCGTTCAGCACTGAAGGAGGATTTGGCAGCCTCCCCAGCAGAGCTGGTTTTTTCCCAGCCGCTGCGACTTCCTGGAGAATTTTTGCCTGACAATCCCGCGCCGAACACCAATCCATCCCTGCCTTCACTACATAGCGCAGAGGCAGGGATGGTACCCAGCCCAGCCCACCACTGTTTTCCCCGCGTATTCGTGCCAAGGCCCTTGAAGGATTCGTCGTTCATGTTTGTCAGGCACAATGCCCACCGGACCCCGTTGCGCCCACCCTACGACGGCCCGTTCAGAGTGTTGGAACCTGGGGATAAACATTTTGTGTTAGACTTGGGGGGACACAGAGAAACAATCTGTATAGACAGGCCGCCTTCGTATTAGCAGATGAGCAAGTGGTGTTGGCCCGAGCTCCTCCGCACGGACGACCCCCACTGAGAATTCCCCAGGTAAATGACTCGTCAGCTCAGTCACAATGGCATAGTGAAGATGTCAGAATCAGAATCAGAATCAGCTTTATTGGCCAAGTATGCACAACACATACAAGGAATTTGACTTTGGCTAAAAATTTGCTCTCGTTGTTCAGGTGGAGGATTTAAATAAGATTTAATTAAGGATTCAATGACAACAGAGTATGTACAGTAAATTACAGTCTGTCCACGTTTCTATAAAAGGATGCAAATATATACAGGAATATATGCAGTTATTTACTCAGACTATCCACACTTTGCAGAAATATATGAAAAAATATACAGTCACACAGTATTTCAATGTGAACTCAGATTCAGTGATATAGTGTGAAAGAAGTAAAAAGCAGTGTGAGAGTTATGTGCAATGTAAGAATGGATGAAAAGTCATGAGTACAGCAACAGGTAGGACTAGGTGAATGTTAGGAGTTCATCAGAGTGATGGCTTGAGGAAAGAAACTGTTCCTGTGAAGGGTGGTTTTGACCTTCAGTGATCTGTAACGACGACCAGAAGATAGAAGTTCAAACAGTTTGTGGCCGGGGTGTGACGGGTCAGCACAGATGTTTCCCGCCCGTTTCCTGGTTATGGACCGATATAAGTTCTCAATGGAGGGTAGGTCGGTACCAATGATCCTCTCCGCAGACTTAATGATCCGCTGCAGTCTGGTCTTGTCCTGTTTAGTGGTAGATCCAAACCAGACAGTGATTGAAAAGCAGGGGACAGATTGGATGATGGCGGTGTAGAAGAGAACCAGCAGCTCCTGAGGCAAATCAAACTTCTTGAGCTGACACAGAAAAAACAACCTCTGCTGGGCCTTTTTCCGGACAGTGTCTATATGGGAGGACCACTTCAGGTTCCGGGAGATTGTGGTACCCAGAAACTTGAAGGAGTCCACAGTGGACACTGTGCTGTTGAGGATGGTGAGTGGGGGGAATGAAGGAGGGTGTCGCCTGAAATCCACAGTCATCTCCACCGTTTTGGCTGGGTTAAGTTCAAGATGGTTCTGGCTGCACCAGAGGATCAGTTGCTCCACCTCCCACCTGTATGTAGACTCATCACCATCCTGGATCAAACCGATGACTGTGGTGTCGTCCGCAAACTTCAGGAGCTTCACCGAAGGGTCCTCTGAGGTGCAGTCGTTGGAGTAGAGGGAGAAGAGCAGTGGGGAAAGGACACATCCTTGGGGGGCGCCAGTACTAATTTTTCGGGAGCTGGATGTAAATCTCCCTAGCTTCACCTGTTGCCACCTGTCAGTCAGAAAGCTGGAGATCCACTGGCAGGTGGAGGGGGGCACCTTGAGCTGGAGGAGTTTCTGATGAAGAATGCCTGGGACGATGGTGTTGAACGCTGAGCTGAAGTCGACAAACAGGATCCTGGCGTACGTCCCTGGGGAGTCGAGGTGTTGCAGGATGTAGTGTAGACCCATATTCACTGCATCATCCACTGACCTGTTTGACC
The DNA here is from genome assembly GCA_020510985.1 of Pholidichthys leucotaenia. Classification (NCBI taxonomy): domain Eukaryota; kingdom Metazoa; phylum Chordata; class Actinopteri; order Cichliformes; family Pholidichthyidae; genus Pholidichthys; species Pholidichthys leucotaenia. Next base: position 134,531,106 of record CM035841.1, on the reverse strand, counting down.
GGTAGGCAAACTGCAGTGGGTCCATCAGGGGGCCTGTGACGACCTTCAGGTGGTTCAGCACCAATCTCTCCAAGGATTTCATGACCACAGAGGTCAAGGCAACAGGTCTGTGCCCCCCCATGTCCCCCCACAGATGGACGCCTCTCCAGAAGCGCCCCACTGGCACAGTAGCGCCTCGGAGCCGGCGACCTCCCGTTACAGCCGCTATGGACGTAGGCTGAAGCCCAAAGGACATGAGAGTTAAGGCTCAGTCTGAGTTTTCGGGGTGTGGGGGGGACCTAGATAATGCAATTCTCCACTCAGACTGAATAGCACAGGAGGAGACGCTTAAAAGCTGTTAATTGGATATGCAAGACAGCTTGTGGTTTTCTCCATAAGAATGCATGATAATATACGTTCTCCTCCGGGTTGCATAATAATGCGCCAACAGGCTGGGTGACAAAGGGAATTGTTATTGTAAGTCTATGTGTTGTAATGTGAACCCCCCAGGTCGTGAGGCCAGTTTGTTTGGTATAAAAGAGAGATGCCAGCAACATGGATTTATTCTTCTTGTTAACTGACGTTAGAGAGAGAGATTAATCAAGTCTGTTCTGCCCACTGCCTTGCCTGCTCATTCCTCTCTCTACAGTGGTAGTAGTGTGATGGTCTGGGGCTGCTTTGCTGCTTCAGGACCTGGAAGACTTACTGTGGTAAATGGAGGCATGAATTCTGCCGTCTACCGAAAAATCCTGAAGGAGAATGTCCGGCCATCTGTTCATGACCTCAAGCTGAAGTACACTTGGGTTCTGCAGCAGGACAATGATCCAAAACTCACCAGCAAGTCCACCCCTGATTGGCTTAAGAAAAATAAAATGAAGACTTTGGAGTGGCCTAGTCAAAGTCCTGACCTGAATTCGATTGAGGTGCTGTGGCATGACCTTAAAAAGGCAGTTCATGCTTGAAAGCCCTCCAATGTGGCTGAATTACAACAATTCTGCAAAGATGAGTGGGCCAAAATTCCCCCACAGCGCTGTAAAAGACTCACTGCCAGTTATCACAAACGCTTGTGTGCAGTTGTTGCTGCTCAGGGTGGCCCAACCAGTTATTAGGTTTAGGGGGCAATCACGTTTTCAAACAGGGCCATGTAGGTTTGGATTTTTTTCCCTTCATAATAAACACCTTCATTTAAAAACTGCATTTTGTATTTACTTGTGTCATCTTTGTCTAATATTTAAATTTGTTTGATCTGAAACATTTAAGTGTGACAAACATACAAAAAAAGGAGAACTCAGGAAGAGAGCAAACACATTTTCACACCACTGTACTTATCAAGCATCATATGACAAATCTGAACATAAGTCCAACATTTCACCGCTTGGACTTAGAAATGCCTATCATTGCAAAGACACATGCTAGTGCAGAAAACTGTGTAGAATCACTGACTGCTCCTGGCCGTTTACCCAAAAGATTTGAGGGGGTTGGACCCATCCATTGGTTAATTGAACATGAGCCTCTAATGATTTATAGCTTTTAATTGCTCATGGATTTATGCGCTCACCCCACAAACCAGGTAGTCAAACACATCTGATGGCGTGACTCGAGGCAGTTGGTTCAGATCCGTGGTCCATTTCTTGTGCTCATATCGATTGACCCCATTTATTTCTTAACATTTTTAGAGGTAGCGCTCCTTTGCTTCCTTATTCAGCTTCTCTGAATAAGGAATTTTAATTTTCTGTTTGCTCAGTTCAATTGCATGTATGTCTGTTCCTGTTAGCAGTTGCAGAGACTACAGGTAAACAAAGAAGCCAGACCATGATGATGGCGACAATGGCCCAGAATGCACCACAACATGATGTCAATGCTCATTCTCTATAATAACATTGCGCAGTGATGTCTACCCTCTTCAAATGCTATACTGTGTATCCGGAAAAGGAGCGCGATGTACAGACTACATTCCTCCGTAATGCCGAGGCATCATACCTTTAATATGACATGACACAGCTGCCAGTCACTATATTGGTGGCCATGTTGGGAGGAAAGCTGCAGGGGGCAATTAATATTCATTAGAGCCAAAAATTATGTACATAAATATAGTGCACTACTATGTCATAATTGGTTGTACAAACACTGATGGGAAGGAGAAAGTGTCATTTTATCAATTACCTGCAATTATTTTGAACCAAGGCAAGTCAGTCAATTCAGGAACTATCAGAGAAATGGAAGAGAATTTGGGTTCCTCGTATTAGTAGAGCTGACTTGGCACTGTCATGTACTGAGTTACTCACGTTGTTAGTTTGTGTTATGTGGGCTACCATAGGTAGACATCGAATGGCGCCTGCCATTCAATGTCACTTCAGCTCCAGCAGTGTTCCAGGGGGCTATGGACCAGATCTTGAGTGGTCTCTCTGGTGTATAGTGCTATTTGTATGATATCCTAGTTACAGGAAAGGATGATGATGAACATCTGCTGAACCTGGGAAAGACCCTGGAAAGACTGGAGACATATGGTCTGCGTGTCTGTCAGGACAAATGTGGGGGTTTTTTCAAGTCGGCTGTGGAGTACCTGGGCCACGTAATTGATGCTGATGGCATTCATACAGTGCCATCTAAAGTGACAGCCATATCTGAGGCTCTTGCTCCACAGAAAAAGAAAAACCCATAGCTTTTGCATCACAAAAGCTGAACAAGGCTGAAAAGAACTATGCCCAGATAGAGAAGGAGGAATTGGCCATTATCTTTGGAATAAAAAGGTTCCACACACAACTTTTTGGCCGGAGATTCACTTTGCTGACCGATCACCTACTGTTGACATCCATCTTTGGCCCATATGCTGGTATACCAACTCTGGCAGCAAGCCATATGCAGCGCTGGGCATTGCTCCTCTGTGTTCATAACTATGACATCGATTTCCGGAGTTCAGAGACAAATTTGTTTTTATTGTCTCTATTGTATGACTATCATTTTGTTTGTGCTGTTTTGTACTTTTTAGCTGTATTTTATTGCTTTTATTGTTTTTATGTTTTAATATTTTATTTATCGTTGATGTACAGCACTTTGTGTCAGCTGTCATTGTTTTTAAAGTGCTTTTTAAATAAAGTTGGATTGGATCGGAAATGCTAATGCAGATAGGTTGTCACGCCTCCCACTACCTGATCACTCCACATGCAAAGAGCAGTCCATTTTCTATTTTGCCATAGTGGAGAGTCACCCAGTCACGGCTCAACAGATAAAGAAGGAAACTAAGGGAGACCGTGTCCTTTCCAGAACGCTCGACTGTGTCATGAGGTGAAATGTGTCACATGCCAAGGACGCATCTCCGGATCTTTGGCCTTTCATTTCACAGGGAAAGGAGTTGACTGCGTTGGCTGGATGCCTGCTCTGGGCCATGCGTGTCATAATTCCTCCAAAGCTATGTGAGCTAGTTCTGACAGAGCTACATTCTGGCCACAGTAGCATTGTCAGAATGAAAGAGCTAGCCCGTAGTTATGACATGTGTGTTTAGTTCGACACCTGGACTCGTCCTTGGCTCCTTATTACTGACATAACATTTGGCAGCGAGGATAAAAGGAGGTATGGGCGCGTGTGTTTCACCTGTTCGGCTGTTTTTGGAGCTTCCTGGTGAGCCACCCGTTCCTTGGTCGAGGTGATTTGCTGCGTTCCAGACGTATATGGTGGCGCTAAACCTTGGGAGGTTGAAGAAATTAAGGGCATGTGCGTTGTTGGTCCATAATCTCGGAATGGAGGGACAGTGAATTTTGAGCACGATGGGTGACTGTGATAGCTTTGAAGAAGTGATTGAGCTAATGGCACACCATTTTCGTGCCCCGGAAAACGTCATTGTCCGCAGAATCCAGTTTTGACAGCGCCACCAATGGGTTGACGAGTCTGTGCAGCGGTTCATGGCAGTCCTGAAACTGTTGGCCAGCGAATGCCAGTTCGGACCGATGGAGGAGTAGATGGTTCACGACCAGTTGCCGGAACATACCAGCTGCCCCGCTATTAGGTCGAAACTGTTTACGTTCTCGGGCAAACTGACACTATCTACGGCCATCAAGTTAGCTCAGCAGCTGGAGACTGCAGATAAACTATCACGGGAGCTGAGTGGGAGCATGCCACACTGACAACTGAGATCACAGCTGACGTTATTTGCAGTGGACCCGGACAGCAATGATAGCATGGAGGGTTATGTGGATGACACCAACGCTGTGAAAATGAGGCCTGCCCTGGGAACGTCCTATGTATGGGCTGTGGGTCCATGAAGCACCATTTTAAGGCCAGAGAGTGTCCGGCGAGAGGGAAGCGCTGCAGCAAGTGTGAACATTTGCATCATTTCGCCAGGGCATGCCGCAAGTTCAAGCGAGGAAGTCCAAGATGCAAAGAGGATTCTTCCACCCCCACGGTTGTCCATGCTGTGTCCCGAGCACCAACGGACACATGTACTGTATGGTGGAGTTGGACGGGGTGGAGGTGCCATTATTGATTGACACGGGAGCAGTGGGCTCTGTGTTGAATTGAGCAACCATGAGGTGTTTTTTCCCGCATTACAGGATTGGAGGTGACCCAGCGCCGTTTTGCAGTTATGGTGGAGGGAGAATGGCCATGGAGGGAATGCTGAGACTAATGGCCCGGTACAAGTCGGCCAAGGTGTGTGACCTGAGGTTCACCGTGACAGCCCATGGTGAGAACATAATGGGATGTGATCTGTTTTATGGTCTGGTCTTCACCATTAAAAGCAGTGCTGGGGAAGAGTGGTCGGGCTGCGGTTTGTGGGACCAGCCGGTCCCAAGAATGGAAGATGGGGCTGTGTGGGATGAAAACATGTCTGGCACCCTGGAGAATGAGCAAGACCAATATCGCCCAGGACCATCACAGGAGGGTCCCTGTGCCAGAGCTCAAGTCGCCCTGGATGAGGGTACTGGGTGGCACAGTGGGACGCCTGTGATGGCGAGTGACGTCAAGAGGCTGGCTCCACCTGTTCCTGGATGTCGGCTGGAATGGACCGGTGAACAGGGGGGTCACAACAGCGATGGCAGCGGCGAAGGTAAAAGCTGTCAGGACTGGACCTTCTGGCACGGTAGAACGACATGCCAAGCAGAGACACTGCAAGCCAAGTAGGGCCCCGCTGGGTGTCGTGGATGTGGTCCGGGCATGGGAGGAGGTATGGTTGCAGCGGATTTGGGCCAAGCGGTGGATGGAAGAGCACCAGGGACAGCTGCATGTGGTGGTCAGATGGGAGGATGCCTATCTCCAGCTGTCGGATGGTTCATGGAGGCACCCAAATGAGCTATGGCATGCCCAGGAGAAGACCGGTGGACTTGGACCTGGACATGACCTGCTCCAGTGGTGTTGAAGAGGAGGCGCACCGGGGTTGAGACAACCATTGGTGACCCAAGAGGTGATTTTTTTCCCTGTGGCAGACTGATGGGAGGATAGTCCGGGGGGGGGGGGATGGGTTTGTTCTTATAGTTAATATCTGGTTTAAATGTTGTACATGTGTGTTTGTTTTGCTGGTCATGGGGTACGGCTTATTTGGTGTTTTTAGGATGTTTTACTCTGTATATCTGATATTTATATATTGTGGAGAGAGAAATAATCAGGCAGAGAGGTCCAAATCATATCAGGCTTTATTCACTCTCTCTCTCTCTCTACATTTCTCTAGAAACACAAGCAGCAAAAGAGTAACAGATCTCATCCACCTCTGCTCTTAAATCCAACCACTCGGTCGGCCTTCTCTGTGTGCTGCCTTAACATCAAAGCCTTTGTAATTCCCATTCTCTTTGTCACTGTTCACATCAACACACCACCCCCACATCCACACACAAACCCCCCATGACAATTCCCTTTTGTCTTAAGTCTGAGTGTGAATATACTGAGAGGGATTCCCACACCGCCCTCCCCCCCCCCCAGACTCAGACTGAGCCTTGACCCTCATGTCCTTTGGGCTTCAGCTTTCGTCCGTAGCGGCTGTAACGTGGGTCTGCGGCTTCGAGATTGGGGGTGCGTCCGTCTGTAGGGGAACATTGGGAGGAAGGAAAACATCATTAGCATGCCCTTGTGACTGATCTGACAAGTCTTTTACCTGGGGAGTTCTCAGTGGGGGTCGTCTATGCCGAGGAGTTCGGGCCAGCACCACTTGCTTGTCTGATAACACGAAAGCGGGTTTAAGCCTGTCTATACAGACTGTTTCTCTGCGTCCCCCCAAGTCTAACACAAAATGTTTCTCCCCGGGTTCCAGCACTCTGAACGGACCATCGTAGGGTGGGCGCAAGGGGGCCCGGTGGGCATTGTGCCTGACAAATACGAACGCCGCATCCTTCAAGGCCCTTGGTACAAAAGCGCGTGGAAAACAGTGGTGGATCGGACCGGGTACCGTCCCTGCCACTGCGTTACATGGTGAAAGCAGGGATGGATCAGTGTTTGGTACTGATCGCAACCCTAATAGAACCCACGGCAACTGGTCCACCCAATTTGCATCTGTAAGCGAAGCCCTGAGCGCTGCTTTAACCGACCTGTGGAAATGCTCGCATAACCCATTGGCCTGTGGATTGTATGCAGTCGTGCGTTGAAGTGAGACACCCAGGCTCTGGGCCATGGTGGACCAGAGGTTGGAAACAAATTGCGGGCCCCGATCGGACGTGATATCCGAAGGGGCGCCGAAATGTGCCACCCATGTCGTCAAAAAAGCGCGTGTGACTTCTGCGGACACAGTGGAAGCTAGCGGGACTACTTTGGGCCAGCGCATGGTGCGGTCCCCCACTGTCAGGCGGTGCGTGAACCCTTGCGATGGCGGGAGAGGGCCCACGAGGTCCACGTGAACGTGGTTGAACCGCTTAGCCGGGATATGGAATGGCTCCAAGGGGGCCTTTGTGTGCCTGTGCACTTTAGCTGACTGGCACGCTACGCAGGCTGCAGCCCACTCTTTCACCTGTTTGCGCAGGCTCGGCCAGACAAACTTTGCTCCCACCATTTTGACTGACGCGCACACTCTTGGGTGCGCCAGGGAGTGAACAGACTCAAAAACACGGCGGCGCCAAGCGCTTGGGACCACTAGGCGCGGGCGGCCCATGGAGACATCACAGATTGGGGGGGGGCGTCTTGCAGTACTCTGCTCTCCAGCCTTAACCCTGTTGGTCCAGACTGGAGCGCGCAAACATCCGCATCGCCGCTCTGCGCAGCGGCCATGGCCGAGTAATCTATCCCTACGTAGACTGGGGCCACTAATGTGCTCGAGAGGCAGTCCGCCACCACGTTGAGTTTACCAGCCACATGCTGAATGTCAGTCGTAAACTCCGAGATTGCGGCCAGCTGTCTCTGCTGCCAGCCTGACCATGGTTCCAAAACCTTGGTCATCGCATACGTTAGCGGCTTGTGGTCTACGAACGCAGTGAAGGTGTGCCCTTCCAGCCAGAACTGGAAGTGGCGTATGGCCAGGTGGAGAGCCAGTAACTCTCTGTCGAACGTGCTGTGTTTACATTCACTGTCGCGCAAAGACCTGCTAAAAAAGGCGAGTGACTGCCAAGAACCAACGACGTGCTGCTCCACGACGGCCCCTATGGCCACGTCCGAGGCGTCAGTAGTGAGCGCTATCCGAGCCGCCGGGTCCGGGTGCGCCAGCAGTGCGGCATTCGCCAGAGCTGTTTTAACCTTGGAAAATGCCTGCTTTTGCTCAGGAGTCCAGTTGACTCTGTCCGCCGGTTTCCGTTTCTTAAGTGTGGCGTACAATGGCTGCATGAGCTGGGCTGCGCGGGGGAGGAAACGATTGTAGAAGTTAACCATCCCCAAAAACTCCTGCAGCGCCCTGACCGTTTGAGACTGGGGAAAATTCGCCACGGCACCACCTTGTCCGGCAAGGGTGTCGTGCCCTCCGGTGAGATGCGGTGGCCCAAAAAATCGATCCCCGCCACCCCAAACTGGCACTTTGCCGGGTTGATTATTAATCCGTGCTCCTCCAACCTCTGGAAAACTGTCCTGAGGTGGGTTACGTGTTCGTCCTCGGACACGCTGGCCACGAGGATGTCATCCAGGTAGACGAACACAAGCGGCAGATTGCGCAACACCACATTCATCATGCATTGGAATGTCTACGCCGTGCCTTTTAACCCAAAAGGCATGCGTAAAAACTCAAACAGGCCAAACGGGATTATTACTGTCATTTTAGGTATGTCCTCAGCGTGCACTGGGACCTGGTGGTAACCGCAGACCAGGTCTATCTTGGAAAAAATGCGTGCCCCGGTGAGGTGAACGAAAAAATCCTGAATATGAGGGATGGGGTAGCGATCGTATGCTGTGGCGTTGTTTAATCTGCAGAAATCTCCGCATGGTCGCCACGATCCCTCGGCCTTAGGAACCATATGTAGCGGGGATGCCCGTGGGCTGTTTGAGTGCCTGATAATGCCCAACCTTTCCAAGTTGGCAAACTCCTCGCACGCTATGGCCAGTTTAGCTGCGTCCAGGCGCCGAGGTCTTGCGAAAACGGGTGGCCCCGTGGTGGTAATGAAGTGCTCCACCCCGTGTTTAGTGATGGCCGCTGAAAACGTCAGGACCATGAGTGCTGGGAACTGGGTAAGTAGTGTGTAGAACTTACCCCCTGGAGCTGTGACGTTGGCTAGTGTTGTTGGCCGGCTCCTCGAGCTGTACAGGAGAGAGAATCAAAAGACATAGCGTTAATCAGGTGTCTGTTAGCAACATCGAGTAGTAGTCTGTGTGCACACAAAAAATCAGCACCTAAGATGGGGAAGCTGCATGCCGCTATGACGAATGTCCATTGGTATGTACGGCCGTGCAAGGATAGTCAGTGTCCTTTCACCAAAAGTCTTAATGTCTGAGCCGTTTGCGGCCATCAGCTCGGGGCCGCTAGTTCCCACCAGCCAGTCAGCGTAGGACAGCAGGCTGAGGCTCTTTTGGGAGCCGGAGTCCATGAAGAACCGTCTCCCCAAGCGTGAGTCTGTCACAAAGAGCAGCTTGCTTGCTTCACCGGTGGTCGCAGCTGCTACTGACTGCCGGTCCTGGCGTTTCCTGAACGCTTGAATTGGCATGGTGGCATGCATCAGCGTGTGTCCTCTCCAAAACAGCGGTGGTAGAAACAAAGCGTGTCTCTCCGGTGCTTCTTGGCCCCTGCTGCAGCCACCTTCACTGGCTCCTCGCCTCTGCTGGCCGTCTCGCTGGGGTCTGACGCCGCTGCGTTCACTGTGAAGGGCTCTGGCGGTGAGGATAATCCGATCTGCCTCCTGGGCTAGCACCCGGTAGTTGCACGTGGCCAGCAGCGGCGAATTGGCAAGGACCGCTCTGGCTGCCATCGGGAGGTTCCGGAGGAAAAGGTGAGCAAAGAGGAAATGCATGTCACCTGTGCCCATCAATGCCAGCATCTTCTCCATCAATTCCACCGGCGACCTGTCTCCCAACTCGAAAGGCGTCAGGAGCCTCTCCGCTCTCTCACAGTCCGAAAGCATGTAGCGCCAGGTCAGCGCGATTTTGAGAGCGCTGTATTTGTCATGGGCTGGGGGCAGTTGGAGCAGGCTCGCCACCTGCTGAGTTGTGCATGCATCCAGCGCTGCGACCACGCAGTAGTATCTGGTGTCATCTGCCGTTATTCCCCGCAGCACAAACTGGGCCTCGGTGTGGAGGAACCAAGACTTCGGGTCGTGTAGCCAAAAGTCTGGGAGTTTGACCGAAACGGCGCACACGTTGCTGGTACCCGTCCGGGTCATCTCTGGGGTGTTCGCCTCGCGTTCCATTGTGCGTCAAGGGTCACCAGTGTGGAGAGAGAAATAATCAGGCAGAGAGGTCCAGATCATATCAGGCTTTATTCATTCTCTCTCTCTCTACATTTCTCTAGAAACACAAGCAGCAAAAGAGTAACAGATCTCATCCACCTCTGCTCTTAAATCCAACCACTCGGTCAGCCTTCTCTGTGTGCTGCCTTAACATCAAAGCCTTTGTAATTCCCATTCTCTTTGTCACTGTTCACATCAACACACCACCCCCACATCCACACACAAACCCCCCATGACAATTCCCTTTTGTCTTAAGTCTGAGTGTGAATATACTGAGAGGGATTCCCACAATATGTTCATGGGGATTAATTTGATGTTATGTTTAGATTAGGACACAGCGGCATTGTGTTTTAAGTAGACTTGTTTGAAGTACAAGCGGCAGAATAACCCGCTTTGCTGTGTGGGGTGAGGGGGCAGTCTACCCATCTCCCCCAAGTTTTAGTTATTTTGGAACGACTGGGTTAGGCCATTTGTATTGCATTATCTCATTACTTTTTGTGCGTGATTCGGGTTCCAAATTGGGGTGGGTCCAAATTGTGTGTGTTTTTAGCTTTTGTGAAAGGAGGGGGATGTTGTATTAGAGTTTGGTCTTTTATTTGTGCGGCTATAAGAGGGCAGTGGGCAGGAGGGGCAGTCTCTTTGCCATCTCTCTGCCTGATGGCTGCACCTGTGTGCTGTGTTGTGCCCCTCAGTAAACGTGTGTTTAGTTCGACACCTGGATTCATCCTTGGCTCCTTATTACAGACATAACACAGTCGAGGAGGCTTTGCTACTAGTGGCAGTCGATGCTCACTCAAAGTGTCCAGAAGCGACTGTTATGTCCACCATCACCTCAGAAAAGACCATTCAGATATTAAGAGAGATGTCTGGGAGATTTGGACTGCCTGAGCAAATTGTCACTGATAATGGGCCATCATTTGTATCCAAGGAAATGGAAAATTTCCTCCAGAACAATGCAGGGATTTGATTTGGGGTTGGGGAAATTATCTGAAAATTTAGCAGGGGTCTGAGGGACGCAGTACCCCAGCGGGGTGCAAGGCAGAGCCCTGGTGGGGGGCAAGGGGGCCGAAGCCCCATGAAGCTCCTGGGTTTTTATGATTTTTAAGTACCAGAATTGTGCTTAAATTACATAAAACAAACAGCTGAATGCCACTTATTACTGTATAATATTGACTTATGTTCCAAGAAGATAGCATTCCTAAAATATTCCAACAAGCATTATAGCACGATTATATAATTTACTGTATCAGCCATAATATTTCCTTTTTTTCGAGCAATACAAACGGGACTACAAACATTTAACTGTAGAAAATAGCATACATATATGTGCATGCAAGCAAGCAATTATCATTCAGTAACATAATAGATGACAAAATCCATATCTGATATATGTGTGATATTAATTATGGAAGACAGAAAAGCACAAACATAAACGTCATTCTAAGTATGTGTGGCGTTAAAAATATTTTTAAAATAAAGTCCAAAACATCTTCAGCAGGCAAGATGAAGAAAATATTAACTAGATGACATGTATACAAAAATATATCTTCACATACCTCAAAATTCACTACTCTATCCGCAACTGGCACTGGTTGTTGGGGTGGATCATTCCTTTCGATTTCCGTGTCCGATCGTGTCGTTAACAAAGGGTGGAGGCCGTATGGTTTCGATGTTTTTTTCTGAACACCAAAAATTCCAGCAATTGAATAATTAGTGGACCTCGATTTGACCTCTTGTACATGTTTTTTGCTCCTAGCATGACTCTCGTGAGACTTAAATCCTCTTCCACCATAGTCAATCGTGTCGTGACACTACGTGCATATCGCCTTCCCGGCACGGTCGATTTTCCGTATAAAATCGCTAAACAAATTTGTCACAGTTTTCTTCCCAACATCCGTTGCAATCTCCTTTTCTAGCCAATCCCAACGAAATTTGTTTCTCACGATCTTGTCAGTTTCTTTAATTCTCGAAGCATCTTTACGTTCAATTACCGACATCATTGCAATGCAAGTCAAGTCAGCTATGTGAGAGCGAGGAAAACAAAGGATTGCCTTTAAGATAAGAAACAGCCGCGTTCATTGGTCACTGCAAGGACGATCAGCCAATCAGGCGCATCGTTTCATTACGATTAGGGAATTACTAAAAGTCGGAATCCGGTATACACAGAATTTTATTTTTTTTTATTTTGGAAGATTAAAAAAAGCGGAATTCCGCAGATTAGCGGAAAAATCACATCCCTGACAATGGGATCAAACACACCCTCTCAAGCCCATATCACCCATCCAGCAATACCTTGGCTGAGAGAATGGTGCAAACAGTGAAACATGCCCTCAAAGCATCCAGAAGTGAGGCTTCCCTGAAGCAGTGCCTTGACACTTTCTGCTCAAATATTGCAATACCCCCTCACGCCACCACAGGGGTCTCGCCAGCCTATCTCCTGATGAAAAGACAGCTCTGAACATATTTGGATCTGTTAAGGCCTGCGTCTATGGAAACCTCAGTGCATGAGAAACAACAGGAACAAGTATATCAGGGAGCCAAGCAGTCTAAAGACCGACAGTTCTCTGTTGGAGATCCAGTCCTAGCATGTAACTACACTACCTCTAAGAAATGAACCCCTGCCACAGTTATTCAAAAAATGTTCACACTAGAGACAGTCAAACTTGGCACAGGCATGTGGACCAGTTACTGCCCAGAGAGACTCTAATACCTCTCCCCACATCCAGCACAGCGGACTTTGCGTGCATCAGTGAGCTGACACCCCCCCCCCCCCCGCGCGACACGTTCAGCTCCACCAGCTGCCATGACACTGCCACCGGACATGGAACCGGTATGTCCACAGTCTCCTGTGGTTCAGCCTGAACCTGAGCCTGAGCCTGCTCCTGTGTTGAGGCGCAATCCCCCAAAGGACAGAAAACCTCCAGAGCGTTATGAGTAGCTTAGCACTAACCCTGGAAGCAAGGGAAAGAATGACTCCTTTTGGGTTCAGTGGGAGTTGAGGTAGTCTACCCTCTCTCCCTAGTTAGATTGTTAACACGTTGCTTGTGTTGTGTAGACATTCTCTTTAAAAGGGGAGAAGATATGTCATGTGTTACTCACATTGTTTGTGTTATGCGGGCTACTGTAGTTATTGACTGTCATGTACCCCCCTCTGGGGCAAAAACCAAACCCAAGCGCTTGACTGCAATTAGGCATTTATTAACAGAAAACACAAACTGTCCAAAAAATACAGTGCAGACGATACTACAAATGCAAACATGAAAAAACTTACACAGATGATTTTCCAGAGCTGAGAATTCTCGGGAGAGTGAAGGAGGGGGAGACTGACCGAGGAGCTGGAGTCCAGTCTAAACACAATTGTGACTGCCACAAAGAAAGAGTGAAAAGGGCAGTGTTTAAATACCTGGAATACAAACGAGCAGCAGGTGCAAGAGCTGAGCTGGCAGGAGCTAATTGGATAACTGCTCTCAGCTGATGAGAGGGCAGACTGAGAGCAGTGAGAGGGAAGAAAGCAGGCATCCTCAAGCACAATCACTCACAGCTGATGGACTGACACAGACTGTGAGTGAAAGGTGGGTGTGTTTGGGAACGGAGGAGAGAGGCTATGTCACCCAAACAACATTACAAACTTAACAAGAAAATAATAACAGACAGAAAAATACTCAAAACTACAAAGGGAGTCTGAGCTCTGGCTCAGACTCATGACATTGACAACCAGGGTTTTACACATAATAGGGACGGGACTCCACATGTGCCGTGGAAGGCTACTAGATTGCTATCGTGACCGCTATTTTTGTCTATATGCACCTGCTCTGACTCCAGTAAACTCCTCCAGTTTTGAAGATACTTCTCCGTCTCTGCCTCCATTCCTTAGTGCAAATAGTAATTAGTCACAATGCAACAGGCGCCTTCCTTGTATCCCAACTTGCAGGTGCACTCTAACTATTTTGTAATAGGTTTGTAGAAATAATTACCTCAGCCAAGCAGGTAATGTAATCGGAGTGGTTTCTGTTTGACTGCTTGCAGGATTACGCTAAAACTACCGTACAGATTTTGATTAAAAAAAATTCACCAGAGGTAGCCCTTGGGCCAAGGTAGAACCCATTAAATTTTGGTGATGATCTGACAGTGCATACCTCCACCAAGGACCCTGTTTGTGTTTGCGCAGCAGGATTACACAAATATACTGGCTGGATTTGGATGAAATTTTCACCAAAGGTGGTCCTTGGGCTAGACAGCAACCCATGACATTTTGGTGGTGATCTGAGAACACATACCTCTGTCAAGACTCTTATTTTCTCACAGTACTGTATGTGAGTAAGAAACCTCCAAATCTACTGGATAGACTTCTATGCAATTTTCACCTGAACTGGCTCGCAAAATACACATGAACCTGTTATGTTTGAAATAAGCAAGCCATGAGCCATCTTGACTATATACAAAATGGTGGCGCTGCCCAGTGTCATCCATCACCGACATACTGACGCCAGCTACGGCGAACCCCAGTGTCCACCCCTTCCCCCCAGTTCACAACATTTACCCCCCCCCCCGAAAAACCATAAACACAATATGCCTATCTGAGCACCTGGGTAGACAGCCAGGGTGCACGCGTGATTGAGTGGGTTATTCTGCCACTTTTTTTTTTGACCGATCATGTCCTAGCTAATCAAAAGTCCACTATAAAGTCCTTCAGATGACGGGGTCTCTGCTAGAGTCTGGCCAAGCATTGCTCGGGCTGCAGCACCACTGCCAGCTCCGATGAACGCTCCTGGGGGTTTGCGGATCCAATATTGGCAAAGTCCCAACCTAGATCCATCACGTCTGTGGCCATCCTCTGATCTGGGGTTGGAGGTTGGTGAAGATTTTCGGAGATGGCTGGCATGCTACTGTGACCCATCAAAGAGGAGGAATGTGGCTGGACCCAGCTGTGCTGTGATCTGCAACAGCGTTGTCTAAAATGACTGCAGCTTGTGGGCGTGGATAGGGCGCCTGATCCTGACCCAGTCCAGCACTACAATTCCAGGCTGCCTCACCTAGCATTTCCTGTCATACCTTAGTTTCATCTGTCATTGCTGCTCGACCACCCTCCCCCTCGGTGATGGCTTCTCTGCTGGAATGGCTGACAGGAAGGTCAAGAATCATGGTTGGCGCCCACCCTGGCATTGAAGTCACCAAGGCAGACAAGGTGTTCATTGCTAGGGATGTTCTTGATCATGTCGCTAAGCTTGGTATAAAACTTGTCCTTTGCCTCAGATGTGGATGTCAGAGTAGGAGCGTACGTACTGACAAGGGTGACTTGGCCTTCAGAGGTGTGGAGTTGCAGCGTCAACAGACGTTCACGCCCCTTGTCATCTGGTTCAACCATTTTCAGCAAAGGAGTTCCTGATGGTAAATCCAACTCCATGCTCTCTGCGCTCCTCTGCACACTTTCCTTGTCAGTAGAATGAGTAGTCTTTCTCCTTGAGCGTGCCTGATCCAGCTAGGCATGTTTCTTGCAGAGCGGCAATGTCTACCTGTAATCTCAGTTGCTCATTGATGATGACTGCTGTTTTTCTGGCATTGCTGATGTCCTGAGGGTCCACAGTGAGTCCTGGTGTCATAGTGCAGACGTTCCAGGTTCCAAGTTTAACAGCTGGTCTCATGTGTTTGGATGTTTTCTTTTCTTTCTTGCCTGGTGCAATAGTTGCAGCCTGCTTGTTAGTTTTATCCTAATCCCCATGCACCCAATGAGGAAGGCAGACTGTGGTGGGACAGTACCTGTCTGGCTGGGGACTGCCCAGCTTAAGGCGGGCTGTAACTGTCCAATGAGATCTGAAAATCCCTCCCACTGTTGGAAGCAACCACTGGCGCCATACTTTACGCCAATCAAGCACTATGGCTTATCACCGGTAGACTGCTGCTTCCCGTGTTGTTTCGACGCTGTGAGGCAAAGCTGGAGTGTCCTCTCCAGGGCGCAAGCCAGGGCAGGGTAATGTGGAGAACCAGCTGTTGCCCAGGTAGTAGGTCCCCCTCTCCATACTGGTGGTGGATCCAAAGGAATGGCAAAACCGATACAGTCTGGTACCAGCAGTGTTGCCAGAACAATGCTGAATTCAGCAGTGGACCACCTTAGCGACTCTGACTCCGGATTTTTCCTCTGGGTTGACTCCCGAAGCCTTTCCCGTGACCAGGTAAGTCACAAAGCAGCGGAGGTTTGAAATCAGGGTTTTCCTTCCCCTAGCTGGGCTACCCTCCCAGGTTAGCAAGCCTCATCTACCCGAAGCAACGGGTTTTAAGGTGCCAGAGACCCGCCCTCACCCCGTCTCCTGTCAGTAAAAGCAGTTCCGCCAGAGTTAAGACCAAGCCACATGAGCAAGCCAGGAGCTGGACTTGAATGCCAAAGGCTATTTGAGATGCACGCCATAAGGAGCATTTTATAAGCACTGGTAGCTTATCCCCAGCATTACCCCCCGGCTATGACAACCTTGAACACCACCAAGACAGATGTTACCAACAATAACCCACCCCAGAGCCAGAGTAGCATTTGGAGGCCTGTTTCTATGATCAAGCACTTTGTGGACCTGAATAACATCTCTCCATAGAAGCAGTAGAATGTCTGCCTGAGAGTCGAGCGCTGGGATCTCTGGAGCAGTATCTTTAAGGTGAGGGCGACAGCTAGCTGCTTGTGGGGTCAGGATTTCACTTCAACTGTCAGGAAACATTTTGCATTCAATGACCGTGGGCAAAGGCAGACTCACTCAGCCATCAACTGATTCAATGATGAAGTTGGTTGCTCTTCTCCCTGTTACTTGCAACACACCAGCACAAGTCTTAAGTGTGTATGGGGAAGATGTTTTGACTATGCCAAAGGTATCAAAGAAGGAGGTTTTGGCCAGTGACTTGTTGCTTTGATCATCCAAGATTGCCTAGGCTTTGAACTTTTTATTATGGTGACCTTTTGAGTAAATTTGTCATTTCTTTTGACTGTGGTTCTACATTGTTTTTGTGTTAGTGCCCTGCTTCCTGCTTTTATGTTTTCTTGCTGTACAGCACTTTGTGTAGCGAGTGTTGCTTTAAAAGTGCTTTATAAATAAAGTTGATTGATTGATTGATTGAAATGTAAACAAGGCAAATCTTGGCACAGAAGTGTCCACCATTCTCACTACCACACACTTGAGTGCAGGTGGAGGTAGCAACTGTTGGAGGTAATTCTTGCTCCTCGCCATGATTGGTGATAGTCTCTGTGACATGGGTTGTCCACGGTGCAAGGCCAGGGTGGATAGCTGTGGTGTGTAAGTCACTTTCAAATTCTGCACAGTGGATTTCAACTTTACAGTCCTTTGCTTGGTGGTTACAAGAAGCACATCACTGGAAACATACAGTGGGGCAAAAAAGTATTTAGTCAGCCACCAATTGTGCACGTTCTCCCACTTAAAAGATGAGCGAGGTCTCCAATTTTCATCATAGGTATACCTCAACTATGAGAGACAAAATGAGAAAAAAAAAATCCAGAAAATCACATTGAAGGATTTTTAATGAATTAATTGGTAAATTCCTCGGTAAAATAAGTATTTGGTCAATAAAAAAAAGTTCATCTCAATACTTTGTTATATACCCTTTGTTGGCAATGACAGAGGTCAAACGTTTTCTGTAAGTCTTCACAAGGTTTTCACACACTGTTGCTGGTATTTTGGCCCATTCCTCCATGCAGATCTCCTCTAGAGCAGTGATGTTTTGGAGCTGTCGCTGGGCAACATGGACTTTCAACTCCCTCCAAAGATTTTCTATGGGGTTGAGAGCTGGAGACTGGCTAGGCCACTCCAGGACCTTGAAATGCTTCTTACGAAGCCACTCCTTCGTTGCCCGGGTGGTGTGTTTGGGATCATTGTCATGCTGAAAGACCCAGCCACGTTTCATCTTCAATGCCCTTGCTGATGGAAGGAGGTTTTCACTCAAAATCTCATGATACATGGCCCCATTCATTCTTTCCTTTACTCGGATCAGTCGTCCTGGTCCATTTGCAGAAAAACAGCCCCAAAGCATGATGTTTCCACCCCCATGCTTCACAGTAGGTATGGTATTCTTTCTCCTCCAAACACGACAAGTTGAGTTTTTACAATAAAGTTATATTTTGGTTTCATCTGACCATATGACATTCTCCCAATCCTCTTCTGGATCATCCAAATGCTCTCTAGCAAACTTCAGATGTGCCTGGACATGTACTGGCTTAAGCAGGGGGACACGTCTGGCACTGCAGGATTTGAGTCCCTGGCGGCGTAGTGTGTTACTGATGGTAGCCTTTGTTACTTTGGTCCCAGCTCTCTGCAGGTCATTCACTAGGTCCCCCCGTGTGGTTCTGGGATTTTTGCTCACCGTTCTCGTGATCATTTTGACCCCACGGGGTGAGCGCTTGCGTGGAGTCCCAGATCGAGGGAGATTATCAGTGGTCTTGTATGTCTTCTATTTTCTAATAATTGCTCCCACAGTTGATTTCTTCACACCAAGCTGCTTACCTATTGCAGATTCAGTCTTCCCAGCCTGGTGCAGGTCTACAATTTTGTTTCTGGTGTCCTTTGACAGCTCTTTGGTCTTGGCCATAGTGGAGTTTGGAGTCTGACTGTTTGAGGCTGTAGACAGGTGTCTTTTATACTGATAACGAGTTCAAACAGGTGCCATTAATACAGGTAACGAGTGGAGGAATGAGAAGCCTGTTAAAGAAGTTGTTACAGGTCTGTGAGAGCCAGAAATCTTGCTTGTTTGTAGGTGACCAAATACTTATTTTACCAAGGAATTTACCAATTAATTCATTAAAAATCCTTCAATGTGAATTTCTGGATTTTTTTTTCTCATTTTGTCTCTCATAGTTGAGGTATACCTATGATGAAAATTGGAGACCTCTCTCATCTTTTAAGTGGGAGAACTTGCACAATTGGTGGCTGACTAAATACTTTTTTGCCCCACTGTATATGACTTTGCTTTAGGTAAGCCTTGCATTCTTCCAGGGTTTTCTCTCTGAATGTTCTGCACTGTTTTGAGTGCATGTGTAGAGGCTTGGAAATAGTTAATAGTTATGTAAAAGGTGCTAAAAAGACATTTGGATAAAAAAATTAAAAAAAACAGGCACCCCTACAATTTTTATTTTATTCTTTAATAGTTTTATTTTTCTACAATGCATTTGTAATCCACCTGGTTCCATTATAACTCATGTGAGTTGAGTGCAGTTCCGTACGCCGACCAATAGATGGCGCATGTCGCACAGTGATAGAGAGTAGACTCACGCACCAGAGGACGAAGAATAAACTCCTCTGTGTGAAATAACGGCACGAAATGTGTTCTGCCTATTCTCCTATCACAGGTTGGTAAACACTAATAATTCAAGAGTGCAATATAAACTGTAAGAGTCCTAAGATGTCCGAGATTACATTGTGATAAGTGTGAGGCGAAAAGCGGGTTTGTAAGGGTATTTCTGTTAAAGTTAATGTGTTGTTGTATAAGCTAACCCGCTAATGTTAATGATCGAGTGTATGGGACATGCCACAAAAGTGAAATCCACCCAAATGTTAGGAACCATTTGCTTACTTTATTTAAAGACATTTATGAAACTGTTTTCATACAGTACGACATTTACTGGTTTTATTTGTCACCAAGTGTGCATATTTCGGGTGTATTACCGAATACCAGGAATACTATTGTAAAAGTGTATTAGATACACAGTGGCCAGGTCAGTGCATTGTTAAGAATAACACCACATACTGTACATTTATGACAGTGCTTAAAATGATTAATTTAAATGTAAATTCATGGGTTATTGTTTTAATATAAATATTTGAACAAGTTAAAAGCTATATACATGGGAAGGAGATAAAAACAATAATTCATTTCATGTTAAGGTAATTTGTTAAAAATGTTAAGCGTACAGTTAATGTCACATCGAAAATTGTGATAAATGGACATGATTGTGTTTTGTTTAATGGTGATGTGATCAGATAATAAGAGAAACTATGGACTTTGATAGTAAATACTAGTCAGCTGATGTTGGTCATGTGAATGATTTGGACGAAGAATAAACTCCTCTGTGTGAAATAACGGCACGAAACGTGTTCTGCCTATTCTCCTATCACAGGTTGGAGAGTTAACCTTCACATGCACGTTGCCTCCTCCTGGGCCGCTACCCAGGGGAGCAACAATTTTGGGGGCTCGTCCGGGATTAGCGCCACCTACCGGTCTGGCACTAATCATTGAAGAACCAAGGGATGCTGACCACCTGTTCCTGAGCCATCGACCTAAGCGACTGACTACAGAAAACCACAGCCATGTCTGCTCTACATGACCTGAGATGGGAAATCCAGCAAGAGCTTCGCCAGCTGACCATTGCCCACTGCAGAAACGTTCTTTACAAGCTGGCTGAGTCGCTCAAGGATGAGGTGGGAGAAGATTTGCCAGGTGCAGAATCGACCGAAGTGGAACTCTTCAACTTCATTGTTGACTCGCTGAGAAGTCCACAACTGAAGAGCCTTGAGGACCAGGGGATGTCTCGCCTGCTTGCTTTCCGTGACCTCATCATTGAACTGCAACGGCCCACAGCAGCTGGAGAAGTGGATGCAGAGGTGTCACCTGACGATGATCCGGTCATAGTAGTTCCTGTGACCACTGGAGCTGCAGCACCATCAGGGAAGAACCATCCGACATCACCATCTGTAGTTCCTGACCCAGGGTTAGTCAGACTGACTGAACTTACGTCACTGTTGCCACGTAGAGAGTACAAGATTTATGGTGGTCAAATCTCTGATTTTGATTCTGATTTGAGTTACAATAACTTGTGCAAACAGCTTGATGAAGGGCTAAATGAAGGGTTCACAGAGGCTGAGATTATCAGAACGGTGTTTAAGATAATTAAGCCTGGTACTTTTAAAGATATGCTTGTAACCAAGGATAGCCTTACTGTAGCTGAGTTAAAACATCTCTTAAGGACACATATATGCGAGAAAAGCAGCACTGAATTATTTCAGGAGCTGAGTAATGCTAAGCAAAATGACAAAGAAACACCACAACAGTTTATGTATAGACTAATGGGGCTAAAACAGCGTGTGTTGACTGCATCTAAAAACAGTAGTGGGTTTCATCATGACAACAAGTTGGTACAAGGTGTGTTTATCCATTCACTGTATCAGGGTTTGAATGAAAAATACTCTTATGTCAGGACAGACCTTAAACCTCACATCTCCAACACCAGTGTCACAGATGACTTCATCCTGGAGCTCATAGCAAATTCTGTTAGTGAAGAGACAGAGAGATTAAGTAGGTTGGGACAAAGTCACAAACAGAAAGTCACCAGTGTTAATGCGGCACAGATAGAGACAGATCAAAGCTCTATTAAAATGCACACTGAAGTCCAAGCTAATCGTGTAGCTATCCAGGAGCTGACGGCACAGGTCTCCTCCCTAACCAAGAGTTTAGAAAAGGCCCTAACCCCAATGGTAAATACAGTAAACACCAGTCCCACAGCACCTGTCCCTAAACAGCCAGCACTGAAACCCGCAGTGAAAGGAAAGTGCCAAAAGTGTATCGCCCAAGAGACTGAGCGCTGCACACACTGTTTTCGATGTGGAAAGGAGGGGCACAGAGCTATAGGTTGCCTTCAGAAAAGCAATGTGTCGGGAAACTGGAGGAGGTCGCTGGGGAGGGACCACCAGTGACTGAACCACCAGCAGAGTCCCACAACACTAAAAGACTGAACTCCGAACAGACTACTGCCAAGTCCCAAAAGTTACCCAACACAAAGCGTGTGGCACAGCTCATTGGCGGTAGGTGTATGATCAGTTGCCAGTTAAATGGAGTAAACCTACAGATGTTATGGACAGTGGGGCACAAGTAAGCATTGTTGAAAAGTCATGGGTACAAGCAGCCTTACCAAATGTGAAAATACAGCCACTCGAGAGCCTACTCCTAGGCCATCCACTCAAAATCACCGCAGCCAGTGGAATGGATGTTCCGTTCGAGGGGTGGATAGATGTCCTGCTCGAGATCACAAGTTCACAGTATGGTTCTGTATCCTTGTATGGTCCAATGCTTGTCAGTCAGCAGCGTTTAAGCACTCCGCTGCTGGGCTTTAACGTGATCCAAGAGATAATAATGGGCTGCATGGTGGCGCAGTGGTTAGCACTGTGGCAGCACAGTTTTACCCTCGGCCAGGGGATCGCGGGGACCGTGAGATCGTGGGTTCGATCCCTGCCCCCGGCCAACAGTGATCTGTGTGGAGTTTGCATGTTCTCCCCGTGTTTGCGTGGGTTTACTCCGGGATTTCTCCGGTTTCCTCCCACATGCCAAAAAAAACATGCAGGTTAGGGAGTTAAGGGGCGCTTGCGCACGCAGCGACCGGCAGCTGGTGGTTTGTCACCAGACTGCAAAACAAATCTACCTACGGGTACAAAATAAGTAATTAAAAAAATAAAAAAAAACAAAAACAGTGAACAAAGTGACGATATTAGCTTAGTGGGCTTACTGTCGGAGACGTTAAAGGTCCAGAAAGGTAATGTTGAGTCACTCATCTCTGTTGTCCACACCAAGTCAACAGAAAATGAACCAGAAAGTCCAGTGGTGAGAGTTGGGAAAAAAGGACTCACTGTTCACAGTAGCCAAATCTGTATGGTAAAATGTCACATCAGAGCATTTCCTGGAGGAGGAGAAATGTTGTTTGAGCCAGCTGTGAAATGTAACTTACCGGATGGATTGGAGTTATTCCCAGCTCTTATTGATGTACCCGCTGGTGCTTCAAAAACTGTCAAAATCCCAATCCAAAACTCAACAAAGCACAACATTTTTCTAAATCCAAAGACTGTTTTAGGACTTATTTCAGAGATCACTGAATACAAACCTGTAAATGTTTGTTCCAGTGCTGAAAATGCAACCAAAACTGCAGACAAGCCATTTTGTCACTCTGCTCAAGTAACATGTGACAGTCAAGGTGAGGGTGAAGAAACATTAAGCACTGCTCCCTCACACCTGAGATGGCACCCTAATATCAATTTAGACCATCTCTCAGAGGGTGATCAGGAGGTGGTTCGGCAGATGCTCTATGAACAGTCTGATGTGTTTGCTCATGATGAAGGAGACATTGGATATATTCCTGGACTACAGCTAAAAATCAACACCACTGACAACACACCCGTGCAGAAAAGTTACAACTCCATTCCAAGACCACTGTATAAAGAGGTGAAGGAGTATGTTCAAAACCTTTTAAGCAGGGGCTGGATCAGGAAATCAGTGTCAAACAACTCGTCGCCAGTAGTGTGTATGCATAAAAAGGACAATACTTTGCGCTTGTGTGTTGATTTTCGTGAGCTGAACGGAAAAACCATACCTGACAGGCATCCGTTACCACGGATACAAGATCTACTGGACAGTCTTGGGGGTAACTCCTGGTTTTCCATATTGGATCAGGGAAGTGCCTACCATCAGGGTTTTGTAAGTGAGGAGTCAAGACATTTAACTGCTTTTAGCACACCCTGGGGACTATACGAGTGGGTGCAGGTTCCATTTGGGTTGTCAAACGCACCGGCCGCATTCCAAAGGTGTATGGAGGGGCTGTTAGAAGGGATCAGAGACGAGTGTTGCGTGCCTTACTTGGACGATGTACTGTGTTACTCCAAAACCTTTGATGAGCACGTAGAACACCTTAAACAGGTTTTGTGCAAAATGCGGCAACAAGGCATAAAACTTCGGCCAGCCAAATGTGAACTGTTCAAAAACCAAGTACGCTACCTGGGTAGGCTAGTGTCGGGAGAAGGAGTCCAGATTGACCCAAAAGACTTGGATGCTGTGTTCGCTCTTAAAGACAAGAAACCTCGCACAGTCGGAGAACTCAGAACGTTACTGGGTTTTCTCAGTTATTACCGATCATTTATTCAAGATTTTTCACGTCTGGCGAGACCCTTGTTCGAACTCCTCCAGAGCACTAATGAAACAAGCAATGACAATAAACCAGCACCAAAAAGGAGTAAAGGACAAACAAAGAAAGGAGAGGAAAAACCAGCTTCCTTCTCACACACCAATAATATGGACCAGTGAACATCAGGAAGTTGTGTCAAGATTTGTGGACATTCTGACTAATCCTCCCATTCTAGCCTATCCCAATTTGGACCTTCCATTTGTATTGCATACAGATGCGTCAAACAAAGGCCTGGGAGCCGTCTTGTATCAAAAACAAGAAAACAAACTTAAGGTGATTGGCTATGGATCCAGAACTTTCACACCGGCCGAGAAGAATCATCACTTACATTCCGGTAAACTAGAGTTTCTAGCTCTCAAGTGGGCCATCTGCGA
The DNA here is from genome assembly GCA_020510985.1 of Pholidichthys leucotaenia. Lineage (NCBI taxonomy): Eukaryota > Metazoa > Chordata > Actinopteri > Cichliformes > Pholidichthyidae > Pholidichthys > Pholidichthys leucotaenia. The sequence continues at coordinate 134,507,053 of CM035841.1, read as the reverse complement.
CTAATTCCGCGACTATCTGTATTATGCGCCGACTTTTACTGTCTATACAGATAACAATCCTTTAACCTATGTCCTCAGTTCAGCCAGGTTGAATGCAGTGGGTCATAGGTGGGTTGGGGAGTTGGCTGACTTCCATTTTGATATCAAGTATAGGCCAGGGAAAAGGAATGCAGACGCAGATATGTTGTCCAGACACCCATTAGATCTGCAAGAGCAAATGAATGAGTTCACAGAGACAGTTCTACCGGAAGTAGTGTCCGCAGTGTGGCAAGGGAGCAAGGCAGCACAAAACAGTGATGTACCATGGATAGCTGCGTTACAACTGAGTTCTAATGACAACAATGTGCCAACTGACAGTGTTTTGAGCATGACACCTAAAGACATCAATGCCGCTCAACAAGACGATGAGTCAATTAGAGAAGTAATCTCACTCAAACTCAAAGGATGGACACCAAATGATAAAGATGAACGGACAATGAGTAAATGGACACGGAGACTACTGTATGAGTGGAACAAGCTGGAAGTTGACAATGGATTATTGTACAGAAAAACAGAGCACAGCAAACAACTTGTCCTACCTGAACAGCTAAGGCTGATGGTGTTAAAGAGTCTACACAATGACATGGGTCACATAGGGTGTGATAAGGTGATACATCTGGCCCGTGAGCGTTTCTATTGGCCATATATGCAACAAAATGTTGAAGATTATGTAACAAAAAATGTTCTTGCATCAAACAAAAACGCCCAAATGTTCCCCAGAGAGCTCCAATGAGATCTATCACAACCAGTGCCCCCTTTGAGTTAATCTCTATCGACTACTTACACCTTGAGCCAAGTAAAGGAGGGTATGAGTACATCCTCGTACTAGTGGACCATTTCACTCGTTTCGCACAGGCATACCCTACAAGGAATAAATCAGGCAAAACAGCCGCAGAAAAGATATTTCAGGATTTTATTCCTCGTTTCGGGTACCCTGAGAAGTTGCATCACGATCAAGGACGTGAGTTTGAAAACAGTCTCTTCCACAGATTACAACAACTGTCTGTAATTTCTCACTCACGAACCACTCCATACCATCCGCAGTGCAACCCCGTGGAGCGCCTGAATCGTACACTACTCCAAATGCTTCGTACCCTACAGGAGGAGAAAAAAAGTGAATGGAAGGATCACCTACCTCAAATTGTACATGCTTACAATTGTACAAGACACGAGTCAACAGGCTATTCTCCATTTTTCCTTTTATATGGCAGAGTCCCAAGGTTGCCTGTAGATCTACTATTGAACCAGACAAAAGACACTGACACACACAACCATCAAACCTACGCCAAAAAGTGGGCTGATAGGATGCGTGTTGCTTACAAAATCGCTGCAGACAACAGTCAAAAGTCTTCAGATAAAGGCAAAAAGCAGTACGACAAACGCGTAAGAGGTGTCGCACTCCAACCAGGTGACAGGGTGTTGGTCAGAAACCTCTCTGAAAGAGGAGGTCCAGGGAAACTGCGCTCTTACTGGGAGTCAGCAGTACATCGCGTAGTTGAGAGAGTGGGAGATGGACCAGTCTATAAAGTCCAAGCAGAGAGAGGCAGCAAAGTGATGCGAGTGTTACACAGAAACCTGCTGTTGCCTGTAAATGACTTACCTTTAGAAGAAGAACTGCCTGCAAAAGAAAAGACAAAACAGAAACGGAAGAAGAGGACAGAGACAAATCCTAACAGTGACAACACAGACAATGACAGCTCGGAGGAGGAAGAGGAAAATACTTACCGCTACAACCTCCATAGCCAAATCCCATGTTACAGACTCATAAATCCTCAGCAAAATGCCTCAAATCTCCCAGACCAAAACACTCAGCAACCAGTACCTGTCATGCCAGAGCAAAATCCTCAAAATCAGCAAAGGCTTCGTGCGACAGCTAGAGAGTTCTGCCCACCAGTAAGACAGGAACCGGTCCCCGTTCAGCGGGATGCTGAGGAGCAAATGGATGGACCAGCTTTGCTGCAGGAAGAACGTCAAGGACAAGTGGAGGTGATGGATGGAGAAAATGGAGAACTGGAGGAACTTAGAAGGTCACAGCGGAGAGCAAGCCCAGTAGAGAGACTTACCTACAACGTCCTGGGACAGCCATCGTACCAGCCTTGGACTGCAGACGTAAGACCTCTCTTACTCCCTACCCCTGTGCCGCTAACTCAAAACTATATGCCATTCCAATACCCCACCCAACCTCAGCCCCATGGTTATAATTGGTACACTCTCATGCATTAAGTCACCCGAGAACATGAAATGTCGGGAGACATTTATTTGAAGTGGGGGAGAGTGTAGAGGCTTGGAAATAGTTAATAGTTATGTAAAAGGTGCTAAAAAGACATTTGGATAAAAAAATAAAAAAAGCTGGCACCCCTACAATTTTTATTTTATTCTTTAATTGTTTTATTTTTCTACAATGCATTTGTAATCCACCTGGTTCCATTATAACTTATGTGAGTTGAGTGCAGTTCCGTACGCTGACCAATAGATGGCGCATGTCGCACAGTGATAGAGAGTAGACTCACGCACCAGAGGACGAAGAATAAACTCCTCTGAGTGAAATAACGGCAGGAAACGTGTTCTGCCTATTCTCCTATCACAGGTTGGTAAACACTAATAATTCAAGAGTGCAATATAAACTGTAAGAGTCCTAAGATGTCCGAGATTATATTGTGATAAGTGTGAGGCGAAAAGCGGGTTTGTAAGGGTATTTCTGTTAAAGTTGATGTGTTGTTGTATAAGCTAACCCGCTAATGTTAATGATCGAGTGTATGGGACGTGCCACAAAAGTGAAATCCACCCAAATGTTAGGAACCATTTGCTTACTTTATTTAAAGACATTTATGAAACAGTTTTCATACAGTATGACATTTACTGGTTTTATTTGTCACCAAGTGTGCATATTTCGGGTGTATTACCGAATACCAGGAATACTATTGTAAAAGTGTACTAGATACACAGTGGCCAGGTCAGTGCATTGTTAAGAATAACACCACATACTGTACATTTATGACAGTGCTTAAAATGATTAATTTAAATGTAAATTCATGGGTTATTGTTTAAAATATAAATATTTGAACAAGTTAAAAGCTATATACAAGGGAAGGAGCTAAAAACAATAATTCATTTCATGTTAAGGTAATTTGTTAAAAATGTTAAGCGTGTAGAAGAGCTTGAAAGAACGAGGCGATGTGATATATAAACCAAAGTTTATTATCAGCTCCTCTAACAAGTCTCATCTAGGTGCAGCAGCAGAAGAAGGAAAGAGAGCGAACACCTTCGGCTCTACGAACTTATACTCGCACATAACAAAAGACATGCATATCAAAAGCTGACATCCCTCATTATCTTAATCCCCCCATTGTCTTCGTACTCCTCCGCCTGGCCCTGGAGGGTCAGGGCAACCCATTCGGTCTCCACCGCAGTGCCTTGGATGCTCTTTGATCTTCACTGGCAGTTGAGACTCTTTGTCCTGTTCTGAGGTGTGAAGTCGCCTTACATATGTAATCACCAAACATTCTCACATGCTTAAACATATGTTGGTTATGGAATATATGATTAATATAGACCACAGCCCCCCCAAACGACTAAGAAAAGGACAATAGAAAAATTCACAGTTTAAGATAATTATTATGACATACTAACTGCTACACCTCTTGCCACAGAAGAAACTTTCCAGCAGCCATGCTCCTAAGAGAGTTCAGTGGTAATCATAACAGCATAGTAAAATCACAAGTCAGTCCTAAACTGTTACAGCACAATTAGTGAACAACTGTTGAGTAGTTTGCATCAGTCTCTGTGCCGTCTGGGTTTTAATCTTCTCCCGAATCTGCTGTGGGTCCGCTTGGGCGTCCTGCTGGGACCTTCCTGTAAGGAATCTGCAGCTTGGGAAGGAGAGTGATTATTTGTTCCCTGCAGGGGGGCTGAGTCTTTTCTCTTGGGGGGTCTACCCCGCCGAGGTGCTCTCGCCAACCGTGCAGGCCCGTCTCTCAACAAGAAGGCAGGTTTAAGTCTGTCAATGCTGACTGTTTCTTTTCTATCCCCAAAATCAAGCCCAAAGTGTTTATCACCAGGTTCCAGCACTCTGAATGGCCCATCGTATGGTGGGCGGAAAGTTGGTTTTAAAGCTTCATGCCTAACAAAAACGAATTCAGCGTTCTTTAAAGCTTGTGGGACAAAAACCCGTGGAAAAGAGTGATGTGCCGGTCCGGGGAGAGAGTCCGGTCCGTTGCTGCCTAAAAACCTCGGGGCAGGGAGATGCCCTGGCTCTGGGTTCTCTGGTAAAAATTCACCCGGGAGCCTGAGAGGTTGTGCAAAAACTAATTCTGCTGGAGAGGCGTCTAGATCCTCTTTGGGCGCAGCACGCAACCCCAATAAAACCCAGGGAAGTTTATTTACCCAATTTGTATCCGTTAGTGAGGCTCTGAGGGCGGCCTTTAAAGACCTGTGAAAACGCTCGCATAACCCATTAGCCTGAGGGTGATAAGCGGTGGTGCGGTGAATTGTCGCCCCTAAGCTGCTGGCCATGGCTGACCAAAGCTCCGAGACAAATTGAGGCCCCCTATCGGACGTGATGTCCGATGGGACGCTGAAACGTGCCACCCAGTTTGTCAAAAAAACGCGAGCGACTTCCTCCGCTGTCGAATGTCTGTGGTGAACTCTGAAATCGCAGCTAGCTGTCTTTGTTGTCTGCCTGACCACGGTTCGGAAATTTTAGACATTGCAAAGGTGAGCGGTTTGTGGTCTACAAAAGCCGTGAAACGCCGCCCCTCTAACCAGAACTGGAAGTGGCGGATGGATAAATGAAGCGCTAGCAGCTCCCTGTCAAAAGTGCTGTATTTACGCTCAGTTTGGTTTAGCGATTTGCTGAAGAATGCCAAAGGTTGCCAGATTCCGCTGACGTGTTGTTCTACAACTGCCCCTATGGCCAGGTCCGAAGCGTCTGTGGTTAGCGCAATGCGGGCCGCGGGATCGGGGTGAACCAACAATGTGGCATTAGCTAGGGCACTTTTTACTTCCGCGAAGGCGCGTTCGCGCTCCGGGGTCCATTCGACCGCGTTGGAAGGTTTTTGTTTTCTAAAGCACGTCATATAGGGGCTGCATGAGCTGAGCTGCGTGGGGGAGGAAACGGTTGTAAAAATTAACCATTCCTAAAAATTCTTGCAGCGATTTGACCGTTTGTGGCCGTGGGAAACTTTTTATCGCGTGAACTTTGTCTGGCAGTGGGACTGCCCCCCTCGGAGAAACTCTGTGTCCTAAAAAATCAATTTGTGACACACCGAATTTGCATTTGGCTGGATTGATTATTAACCCGTGCTCTTCTAGCCTCTGAAAAACCATAGTGAGATGCCGCTCGTGTTCTTCCTCAGACGGGCTGGCTACCAGCATATCGTCGAGGTAGACGAAAACAAAAGGGAGGTCGCGTAATACTGCGTCCATCATCCGCTGAAAGGTTTGAGCAGCGCCTTTGAGGCCGAAAGGCATCCGCAAAAATTCAAAAAGGCCGAAGGGGGTTATTACAGCTGTTTTAGGAATGTCCTCTGCTCGAACTGGGACTTGATGATAACCGCGGACCAGGTCTATTTTTGAAAAAATGCGCGCACCCGCCAGATGTAGTGAAAAATCTTGAATGTGAGGAGTTGGGTAGCGGTCATGCGCTGTCGCATTGTTTAATCTGTGGTAATCGCCGCACGGTCTCCAAGAACCGTCGGATTTCGGGACCATGTGAAGTGGTGACGCCCAGGGGCTTTTCGAGTGTCTGATAATGCCTAATTTTTCAAGGGTAGTAAACTCGTCCCGAGCTATGGCGAGCTTGGTCACGTCTAAGCGCCGAGCTTTGGCGAATACGGGTGGGCCCGTTGTGGGAATAAAGTGTTCGACCCCGTGTTTAACCACTGTGGCTGAGAATTTGGGAATTGTGAGTGCTGAAAATTGGGTGAGGAGTTGATCAAACTTACCTCCTGCTGTGGTGACGCTGGCCTGCACAGGTGGTGGAGAAACTCGAGCTGCGCAGGGAATAGAAGCAAAGGACAGTGCATTAACCAAGCGTCTGTTCGCTAGATCAACTAATAACCCATGTGCACACAAAAAATCTGCGCCCAACAAGTTAAAACTCACCGCGGCTACAACAAATGTCCATCTGTAGTTGCGGCCGTGGATGCGGAGGTGCAGGCTCTTTTCGCCAAAAGTGTCGATGCTGGAGACGTTGGCTGCCACCGCTCCATTGCCCCGGGTGCCCATGGCCCGATCTGCTTGGGAGGGCATGACAAAACTTAGTTGAGCTCCCGTGTCAATAAGGAACTGCTTGCCGGTGTGTCCGTCCGTCACATATAACAGCTTGCTTTTTTCGCCGAGAACCGCTGCTGTTAACGGCTCTCGGCTTTGGCGTTTCCCGAAATCGTGAATTTGCAGGGGGGAACGCATTTGTGAGCCTTCTCGGCGAAGCGGTGGTGGTAATAACAAACGTTGCTCCATCTGTTACGTTTTGGCCGTGTCGCTGCGGGCTGGTTCTGCTCGGTGGTTTGTGGCTCCCCGTGGCTCCGGGCATCAGCGTTGAAGTCTGCGGATGCTGCTGTGGGTGTCCGCTCCTTGCAGGCGTTGACGAGCCGTTGAGCTTCGTGAGCCAGCACGCGGAAGTCTTGCTGGGTGCTGCATCGCATGTTGGCAAGCGCCCCTCTCATGTGTGGCGGCAGCGTACTGAGGAATATGAATTGGAAGAGGAAGTTGTCATTGTCCTCTTCTTTAAGCTGCAGCAAGTCCTGCACGGTGGTGCACGGTGGCGCAGTGGTTTAGCACTGTGGCAGCACAGTTTTACCCTCAGCCGGGGGGATCGCGGGAATCATGAGATCGTGGGTGCGATCTCAGCCCCCGACCAACAGTGAGCTGTGTGGAGTTTGCATGTTCTCCCCGTGTTGCGTGGGTTTACTCCGGGATTTCTCCGGTTTCCTCCCGCATACCAAAAAAACCCATGTAGGTTTAGGGCGCTCGCGCACGCAGCGACCAGCAGCCGGTGGCTTGTCACCAGACTGCAAACCAAGTCTACCTATGGGTATAAATAACAAAAAAAAAAAAAAAAAAAAAGTCCTCCATGAGGGCCTTGGGTCTGCATCCTCTGTGGCCGTAGACCGCCAGGATCCTCTCGGCTCTCTCTTCGGCTGAGGGGACGTAATTTGCCACGATGGTTGCTTTCAGTACTTTATATTTGTCTTGGGCCGGCGGCCACTGGATAATGCTCCGCACACACCTCGAAGTGGCGGCGTCGAGTTTGGCGACGATGTGGTAGAACTTCGTATCGTCAGCCGTGATGCCCGCCAGTGTAAACTGGGCTTCAGCTTGCTGAAACCATGAGGCGGGGTCTTCCTGCCAGAAATCCGGCAGCTTGACGGTGACGGCGTTTGCGTGGACCGTCATTGATGTGTCCGCAGGGTGAGAGTGCCTTGCTTCGGCTCTCTCAGCGGCGCTGGTGCTCGGTTGAGCCCTCTCTATCACTTCTGCTGAGGGGGAACGTCGTCCATCTGTTCCCCTGTCTGCGTGGGCGCCGGCGTCTGCCTGGGTCGCCACAGATGAGTCGATCGCGGGGGAACACCTCTGGTCCATGCTCGCGTCAGGGTCACCAGTGTAGAAGAGCTTGAAGGAACGAGGCGATGTGTTATATAAACCAAAGTTTATTATCAGCTCCTCTAACAAGTCTCATCTAGGTGCAGAAGAAGGAAAGAGAGCGAACACCTTCGGCTCTACGAACTTATACTCGCACATAACAAAAGACATGCATATCAAAAGCTGACATCTCTCATTATCTTAATCCCCCCCACACGGCCATGACGGCGGCAGCAGAGCTGGGCGCAAAACTCGGAGACGGCAAGGGGCCAGAGGCTACGACACCAGATGCACTGACGTCAGCAGTGGCGGAGACCAGGAGAAGCGGGGCACACGACGCCCTCTGCTTTTATCATCGACGCTTCGCCAAGAGGGCACGCAGATGCATTCCCCCCTGCCAGTTCAAGCACGCGGGAAACGCCAAGCCCGAGAGTCGGTAGCAGCTGCTGCTCTCGGCGCGAAGACTAAGCTGCTCTACCTCACGGACGGGAAATCAGGGAGGCAGTTCCTGGTGGACACGGGCTCCCAGCTGAGTTTCGTCACACCCCTCCACGCTGATCGGTTGGCGCCTTCCAGCGGACCCCTGGTGTTGGCGGCGAACGGTTCGACTATCAAGACCTACGGGGAGAAGACCCTCCCCCTGTCTTTCCACGGTCGGTCATTTGAGTGGACCTTCGTTGTGGCAGCAGTCAGTCATAACATGTTAGGTGCTGATTTTTTGTGCTCGAATGGTTTACTGGTTGATCTTGCTAATAGACGTCTGGTTAATGCACTGTCTTTTTACAGCATTTCCTGCACAGCCCGGGTGGTCCCGCCCACTGCACAGCCCAACCTCACAGCTGCAGAGGTAAGTTTCAAGCATTGCTCACTCAGTTTCCAGCACTCACAGTCCCGACGTTTTCGGCGTCAGTGGCCAAACATGGGGTGGAGCACTTTATAACTACTACCGGTCCCCCCGTTTTTGCAAAAGCTCGGCGCTTGGACCCAGCTAAACTCGCCAAAGCGCGCGAGGAATTCGCCAACCTGGAAAAACTGGGGATCATTAGACGCTCTAACAGCCCCTGGGCATCGCCACTACATATGGTCCCCAAGACCGATGGCTCGTGGCGGCCTTGCGGTGATTTCCGCAGGTTGAATAACGCTTCAGCTCACGACCGCTACCCGATCCCACACATCCAAGATTTTTCGGTACATTTGGCGGGGGCGTGTATTTTTCTAAAATAGATCTGGTGCGCGGGTACCACCAAGTCCCAGTCCGCGCTCAGGACATACCCAAAACAGCGGTAATAACTCCTTTTGGACTTTTCGAGTTTTTGCGTATGCCGTTTGGACTCAAAGGGGCTGCGCAGACGTTCCAGCGCATGATGGACGCAGTCCTACGCGACCTCCCTTTCGTGTTCGTCTACTTGGATGATATTTTGGTAGCCAGCACGTCCGAGGACGAACATGAAAGCCACCTCACAGCGGTTTTTTGGAGGCTGTCAGAGCACGGGTTAATAATTAACCCAGCGAAGTGCCAGTTTGGGGTCGCGCAGATCGATTATTTGGGGCATCGCGTTTCACCAGAAGGAGCAGTTCCTCTGCCCGATAAAGTACGCGCAATAACGGATTTTCCCAAACCTCAAACGGTCAAAGCATTGCAAGAATTTTTGGGAATGGTCAATTTTTACAACCGTTTCCTCCCAGGCGCAGCGCAGCTCATGCAACCCCTGTACGCAGTGCTTAAAAAGCAAAAACCCACGAATAAGATTGAGTGGTCCCCGGAGCGGGAGCGCTCATTCTCCCAGGTCAAATCAGCCCTGGCGAACGCTGTTTTGTTGGCACACCCGGTGCCAACGGCACGTATGGCGCTCACCACGGACGCCTCTGATTTAGCGGTGGGGGCGGTCGTTGAACAGTTCATGGCGGGGAGCTGGCAACCCCTCGCGTTTTTCAGTAAAACCCTGCGCGATAACGAGCGGAAGTACAGCGCTTTCGACAGGGAGCTTTTGGCCCTACATTTGGCCACCCGCCATTTCCAGTTCTGGCTAGAAGGGCGCCGTTTTACCGCGTTCGTGGACCATAAGCCATTAACTTTTGCGATGGCCAAGATTTCAGAGCCTTGGTCAGGCCGGCAACAGAGACAGCTGGCCGCGATATCAGAGTTCACCACCGATATTCAGCATGTCGCGGGCAAACATAATGTGGTGGCAGACTGTCTTTCACGTGCAGTAGCGGCACCAAGCCCCATGGGGGCAGGCTCGGCAACCGTGGCCGCGGGCCAAGTCTGTGGCGCAGAAGCACTCGCAGCCCCAGTCCACGTTGGTTTAGATCACGCAGCCATGGCCGCGGAGCAGGCTGACGACGCGGATGTGCGCACGCTCCAGTCTGGACCAACAGGGTTAAGGCTGGAGCACAGGGTGCTGCAGATAGGTATGCCCCCTCTAATCTGCGATGTCTCCACCGGGCGGCCTCGTCCCGTAGTTCCGGCTGCATGGCGCCACCGCGTTTTCGACTCAATCCACTCTCTGGCGCACCCAGGGGTGCGCGCATCGATTAAAATGGTGGGAGAAAAATTTGTTTGGCCGGGGTTGCGTAAACAGGTCAAAGAATGGGTAGCGGCTTGCGTAGTGTGCCAACGAGCCAAAATACACAAACACACTAGGGCTCCTTTAGAGCCTTTTCACATCCCGGCTAAACGTTTTGATCATGTGCATGTCGACTTGGTGGGCCCCCTCCCATTGTCGCAGGGGTGCACACATCTTTTGACGATGGTAGATCGCACCATGCGTTGGCCGGAAGCTGTCCCTCTAGCGTCAACTACGGCGGCTGACGTTGCACACGCGTTTTTAACGGCTTGGGTCGCGCGTTTTGGAGTCCCCAATTTGTTTCTGAACTCTGGTCATCCATGGCCCACAGCCTGGGGGTGAAGATCCACCGCACCACCGTGTATAACCCTCAGGCTAACGGTTTGTGCAAACACTTTCATAGGTCATTGAAAGCAGCCCTCAGAGCGTCTCTCATGGATACAAATTGGGTGAATAGACTTCCATGGGTTTTATTGGGGTTGCATTCTGCACCTAAGGAGGATTTGCAAGCCTCCCCGGCTGAATTAGTTTTTGCTCAACCCCTCCGTTTGCCGGGGGATTTCCTCCCTAACAACCCCGCACCAAATTGCCCCCCCGCTCAGCTGTTGCAGAGCGGCACAGGATCAGACACCCTCCCTGGCCCAGTGCATCACAGTTTTCCACGCATTTTTGTGCCAAGAGCTTTAAAGAATGCAGAGTTTGTTTTTGTTAGACATGATGCTCAAAGACCAGGTTTACGACCCCCTTACGACGGGCCTTTCAGAGTGTTGGAAACAAGAGAGAAGCAATTTTTGCTTGATTTGGGAGACAGAAAAGAGTTGATTTGCATTAACAGACTCAAACCGGCTTTTGTTCTGGCTGATGAACACGTGCAGCTGGCCAGGGCCCCCCGCCGTGGCAGGCCGCCGAAAAGGCATTGTTCGTTGACATCACAGAGATGTGTTAACAAGTCTGATTCACAGATGCAGGGAGCCACTGCAGAAGGAACAAAGCCGGCTTACAGCAGATTTGGCAGGAGGTTTAAACCCAAGCAATTGGGAGATTGATTTGTGTTATGTTGTGATGTTTCTGCCATACAGCTCTGATTAGATTTTGTCCCTGAATAGACATTTGGGGGGGGGGGGGTTATGTGGCGAAGATATTGAGCTCATATCTCCCCACAAATATGTGACTGTATGTATATTGGTGACTCCACGTCTGGTGAGACAAAAGAGGTCTGGACCTGCAGAGATCTACAGGAGATGACGAGTAGGTGTGAGTCTTGACCTTTGTCTCCGAGAGGATGTCCCAGGAAGATTCCCGGAACACCGTAGAACAAGAGACAATAGTGAGACATGAAAGAGTACATTGTAACTGAGACTATGTGCCATGTAATTATATGTTTACTTATGTAACATGTGACTGTGGGTTGTGGCCCCAGCAGAGTACAAGAACGTGGTATTCGATTGCTCAGTCTCTTTTCCTGCATAGAGATTGATAGAGCATGTGTTCACTCAATAAAGTTGACTCTGAGAAATAAACTCAGCCTCATTCTTGAACGCATTCTCTACAATGTGATCAGATAATAAGAGAGAAACTATGGACTTTGATAGTAAATACTAGTCAGTTGATGTTGGTCATGTGAATGATTTGGACGAAGAATAAACTCCTCTGTGTGAAATAACGGCACGAAACGTGTTCTGCCTGTTCTCCTATCACAGGTTGGAGAGTTAACTTCCACATGCACATTGCCTCCTCCTGGGCCGCTACCCAGGGGAGCAACACATGGGATGTTTTATGGATGGGACACTCTTTGTTGGGATCATCGACTCTTTTTTTTTTCTGTACTTTGCCTCTGTTCAGAGTGAATTACTTCTATTGACGGAGATAGGGTTCTCACTGTGTTGTGCCTTGTCAGGTATTTATTGGGTTTGGGTGTTGTGACAGAAAGTGGTGCTTGAGCCCTGAAACTTGGGTCATTTCTCATCTTGGCCTCATTTTTAACAAAGGCAGCAAAAACAGAGAATGGAGGGAATGTCACCATGTGATCATTTTTGTACCTTGTACTGTGCACCATCCATTTCTCCTGCAAGCTAAAGGGAAGTCTGTCAACTATGGGATCGAAACCACGGGCTTTATCACGGTACAGCAGTCCTGGTATATAGCCTTCACTCTTGGCGGCGTCTATTTCCATAAGAAGGTCCCCAAGGTCACATAGATGGGAGTCCTTGTTCGAAATTCTGGGGAAGTGTTCAAGCCTATCAAACAGAGCCTTTTCCAAAACCTCTGGAGACCCATAACACTCCTGTAACCTCTCCCACACTTTGGACAGCCCAAAAGAGGGATTGTTGATGTGCATTGCTCTGAGCCATTTGGCGTATTGCGAGGATTCATCACCCAACCACTTAGTGAGCAGGTCGAGCTCTTCACTAGCTGTAAGATGCAAACCTTGGATGGTATTTTCAAATGAGGATTTCCATGCCCATTAGTCGCCTGGCTCGTCACTGAACCTTGTTTGTCCTCCAGTGAGCAGCCTGCTTCTGGCTAGAAATCTGGTAAGATCGGACATATCTGTGTTTTCTCGTGAGGGAGATCTGAAGGATGGCAATGGGTCATGTGCTGGAAAATATGGGCTGGACCATTGTGCCTGTGAGTGGGTGAGAGTTCGCATTTACTAGTAGGGTCAAACAATTCTACTTCCTGCTTGGATTGGAAGTATACAGGGGATGCTGAGTCCTCTTTGGGTTTTGCATCTCTGGGTGGAAATATTGTGTCGTTTTGGAGGAATTGGTCTCTCAGATAATCACTAGTGCACTCTAAAGGGTGAAATGTCTGAGAGACAGCATTTCTCATGCACCCATCCTGTTGCTCGCCATAGCCTCATACATGTTTGCTTCTGCCAGTGCTGCTTCAGCTTCACTTTGCTGATTAAGTGCTTTCAATGTGGCATCTAGCCGTGTTTCTTCAGCTTTAAGCTGTGCTTGTTTGACTTTCACTTCAATTTCTTTTTGGGCAAAGGTAGCTCTTGCTTGTGCTGCCTAGCTCTTGCTTGCCTACCCATGCAGTAAGTGCTGCCATGCTGGCTGCAGGGATGGCAACAGGAAATTCTGATTTCAGCTGAAATCTAATTTGGTCGATTGACTTATGGGGGGGCCGGGGGGGCACAGCCCCCCTGAAGCTGGGAGGTTTTCAGTAAAACAGAAGTAATTTAGACTGAAAAAAAATGATAAAAAAAAAAAAAGAAATACTAGACTTAGATAAATCATTAAATTTAATGAAAAGTTAACTTACTTTTTCTTCAATGTTGTCTCACTGTCTTTAGTCCAACATATTTAACAGTTCTATAAGAGTTTATTACACTATTTACACTGGTCACCAAGTCACTTCTAATGTGAAACTTTCTTCCTTTTGCCAGCAAGCTGTGTCATTCTCTGAACTTTGAACTTCATCTCCTTTTCTGGTTTCTTCAGAAACTGTCCGAGTGTTTCTGCTACCTCGTCGAACTTTGAGCCAATTTTCACCTTTACTGTCACTTTTCTCTCAAGCCAATTCCATCGGAACTTATTTTTGACACTTTTGTCTATTTCTAGCACTGATGACTCCTGATCCTTCGATAAAAATCTCATAATTCCGCTGAAAACAATACCGAAAGCTCAGAATTCCAACATGAACCAGCAGGGATGGCAACAGGAAATTCTGATTTCAGCTGAAATCTAATTTGGTCGATTGACTTATGGGGGGGCTGGGGGGCACAGCCCCCCTGAAGCTGGGAGGTTTTCAGTAAAACAGAAGTAATTTAGACTGAAAAAAATGATAAAAAAAAATGAACTACTAGACTTAGATAGATCAATAAATTTAATGAAAAGTTAACTTACTTTTTTTCTTCAATGTTGTCTCACTGTCTTTAGTCCAACATATTTAACAGTTCTGTAACAGTTTATTACACTATTTACACTGGTCACCAAGTCACTTCTAATGTGAAACTTTCTTCCTTTTGGCAGCAAGCTGTGTCAGTCTCTGAACTTTGAATTTCATCTCCTTTTCTGGTTTCTTCAGAAATTGTCCGAGTGTTTCTGTTACCTTGTCGAACTTTGAGCCAATTTTCACCTTGACCGTCACTTTTCTCTCAAGCCAATTCCATCGGAACTTATTTTTGACACTTGTCTATTTCTAGCACTGATGACTCCTGATCCTTGATAAAAATCTCATAATTCCGCTGAAAACAATACCGAAAGCTCAGAATTCCAACACGAACCAGGAATGTGATTTGGGATTGGGGGAAATTATCTGAAAATTCAGCAGGGGGTCTGGGGGACACAGTCCCCCAGCAGGGTCCGGGGCAGAGCCTGGGGGGGGGGGGGGCAAGGGGGGGCGAAGCCCCCCGAAGCTCCTGGGTTTTTATGATTTTTAAGTACCAGAACTGTGCTTAAATGACATAAAACAAACAGCTGAATGCCACTTATTACTCTATAATATTGACTTATGTTCCAAGAAGATAGCATTCCTAAAATATTCCAACAAGCATTATCCATCACATGCTTTAACACTTGATCAAATCAAAATCAGTTAATTTTATCTATTCCATAATAGTAATAAATAATAAAATTCCAACATACCATTACTTTTTATAATTTCAGCATTCATTTCAGATCACCAGTTTCAATCTCCATCAATTTTCAGTTTCAATCTCCATTGAGACTTGAGCAGTTCATTTTGCACAATCACTGATGTAGCCAAGTCTTAGAAATATTCAAAAGTTATGAGTCAATGTCCACTGTTTTTTAAACTGTTTTAAACTGTTTTTTAAACTGTTTAGAATCATAAAAGGGGATGGTTAACTTTTATTACCGTTTCCTCCCCCGTGCAGCCCAGCTCATACAGCCGTTGTACGCCGCCAGTAACAGAGTTAATGACTCTCCACCTGGCCATACGCCACTTCCAGTCCTGCCTGAAAGGGCACACCTTCACTGCGTTCGTGGACCACAAGCCGCTAACGTACTTAACGTACTTTATCTTCCTGGAAGATAAAATAAAGCGGAATTTGGCGAATTAGCAGAAAATCACATCCCTGACAACACACCGCCATGAATTTTTGAAAAAGCATACAACGAGCTATTTGATTGGTCCAATCGTTTGCAACTATCCAGTCGCAGGGCTGTTTACAATACAGCAGCAGCTTGAACACAACACATCCGGGTTATCGCGGGAGACGACTTCCGGGAAAGCGCCGAGCGCTTATGTAATCGTGTTGATTTTTGCTAAAATCGGTAACAATAAGGTACCTTACCCCCCCTAAAATTTTCTCAACAGATTTAGACGATTCACAGAAATGATCAATTTGAAAATAAATCGGAGGAAATCCGCGGATCGGCGGAAAATTGCCATCCATGACCAGGGATGTGATTTGGGGTTGGGGAAATTATCTGAAAATTTAGCAGGGGGTCTGGGGGGACACAGTCCCCAAGCGGGGTCTGGGGCAGAGCCCTGGTGGGGGGGTGAAGCCCCCCGAAGCTCCTGGGTTTTTATGATTTTTAAGTACCAGAACTGTGCTTAAATGACATAAAACAAACAGCTGAATGCCACTTATTACTCTATAATATTGACTTATGTTCCAAGAAGATAGCATTCCTAAAATATTCCAACAAGCATTATCCATCACATGCTTTAACACTTGATCAAATCATAATCAGTTAATTTTATCTATTCCATAATAGAAATAAAATTCCAACATACCATTACTTTTTATAATTTCAGCATTCATTAGTACATACCTCCAAATGTACCTGTCTATCGGCAAGAGGTGTTAATGGAGCAGACTCGTTGTCTGGTTCAGCCAAAGTCCCCCAGTGTGTAACATCTTTGACTGCTTTATCCACTGTCGAAGATTGTTTCAAAAACGCCGATCCCAAAGAATAGTTGCTCCATCGAATGGCAAGGTAGTGGGCATGTTTCTTCACTTTTGATGCGTGGTCTGACAGCGCCACACATCCACGCGATCCATAGTTAATCAACTCTTTACAATACACACAAAAAGCTTTTCCTGCCACGTCTGGTTTCTTCAGGAATTGTCCGAGTGTTTCTGTTACCTCGTCAAACTTTGAGCCAATTTTCACCTTTACCGTCACTTTTCTCTCAAGCCAATTCCATCGGAACTTATTTTTGATACTTTTGTCTATTTCTACCACTGATGACTCCTGATCCTTCGATAAAAATCTCATAATTGCGCTGAAAACATTACCGAAAGCTCAGAATTCCAACACGAACACACCGCCATGAATTTTTGACAAAGCATACAACGAGCCATTTGATTGGTCCAAATTTGCAATTATCCAATCGCAGGGCCGTTTACACATAACATCCGGGTTATCGCGGGAGACTCACCCGGGGAAGCGCCGAGCGCTGATGTAATTGTGTTGATTTTCACTAAAATCGGTGACAATAAGGTACTTTACCCCCGCCAAAATTCTCAACGGATTTAGACGATTCACAGGAATGATCAATTTGAAAATAAATTGGCGGAATTCCAACACGAACACACCGCCATGAATTTTTGACAAAGCAACAATGAGCCATTTGATTGGTCCAATCATTTGCAACTATACAATCGCAGGGCCGTTTACAGCAGTAGCATGAGTACATAACATCCGGGCTATCGCGGGAGACTGTCACTCGAGGAAGCGCTGAGCGCTTACGTAATCGTGTTGATTTTCGCTAAAATCATAAATCGGCGGAAAATTGCCATCCCTGTGGCTGATAAATTTCTGGGAGACCTTGATGCTTTTGATGACTAAGTGTGGACTGACGTGACATCATCATCTCGTAACTGAGACATGGTTTGGTGGGACTGTGTTATGTCCATAAACCTGGCAATGACCAACGGAGGAGAGAGCTGTGCTGGAACTGAACTTTATTACACAAACTGGTAGAAATACAATACAGGTTATCTGGGAATTGAGCCCCTATACTGCTGTATGTCGAGAGAGCCCTAAGATGGCCGGTTCTCACCACTTATAGGCTGGCGTGATGACATCACCAGCTGGCTGCATCATCATGACGCTGTGTGTTATAAATCCCTTCATAACCCCCCCCCCCAAAAAAAAAACAACAAAAAAAACAAAAAAAACAGAACACTTTAATAAATTGTAATGCTCCCCAATTTGGCATAAACAACAACAGTAATCAACAATCTTAACTAGGGTTAGCGGGTGGACCGCCGCTCAACCCAACGTTGCTGAGTGGATTATTCTGCCACTCATCCTGGCAGCCATGTTCCTAACAAACAGCCCTTTTTATTTTTACAGTCTTCTATGGGGAAGGCGGTTCTGCTGAAGGGACCTTGTACAAGGCCCGTGGTGGATGCACCCCTCGAAGTGCTGGGTCCCCGAGACTGGGACCATCCTTCTTCATACTGCAGTCCAGGTCCTGCACAGCACAAGTCAACTCCTGTGAAGCCTCGCCATCTGGATCAGTCACTCTAATACGCCGGAGATGATTTGCATGCCACACCAAACCATCCATCAGCCTGAAGCTCACTGGTCCCAGCTGCGCCGCAATCCTCATCGGCGTCAGCAGTACTGTAGGTCGTGATGTGGTCGGCTTCAAGCCCTGTTGCTCAACTTTGTGAACTCCAACCCAGTCCATTACCTTAAGGGGCATCTTACTTGGTTGTACATGTTGTTGTGGTTGCAGTGATACCACATCATGTGATGACGTCACCAGCCGGCTGCGTCATCATGCCACTACCTGTTAAAAATACCTTTATAACAGACTACTATATTTAGCTACCTGAGATTTGTTGCTGTAGACGGAACTGCCTTTTTACTGTTCTGTCCCCACTGTATAGGGCGACGACAGCTATGCAGACAGATGACTTTTTGACAAGTGACAGACGTTTGTCTTCTTTATTCAGAAGTTTGCTTCAAATGCCAACAGAGTAAAACTGAAAGAAAATAAAAAAAGATACTTGAAACTCTTAACTGAATACTCAAATCACAATGCTGGATTAATATCAACTTAAATGTGTCACCAAACATTTCAAGATTTAATAAAACTCTGATTTGTATAAAACACAGCCAATATAAAAGTACTGTACAATAACGTTAAAATAGGTTTCTGCATTAACAATACAGTTGCGCCACTCAACACCACGAGGAGCTAAAAATAACAAATGCTCAAACTATCAAAATATTCATGAGTAAAGTTTCTAAGTCATGTTAAATAAAAGATTTACTCACAGGCAATACTTTCCATAAAGAACAAGAAGGATGGATGTGGATTTAATCACAAACAAGACTCCTGTAGCTGACTGTGACCATCATGGCCAAACATGTGGAACTTACTTCCTGTTTCCTGTCACCATTTTCACTGAACATAGAAACACAAATAATAGCACCATCTGCTGGCAAGGAGAAATTCCTGCCAGCACAGACACTGTGGTGTGGACAGAGCTTGAGGAGCCAGTACACTCCCAGAGCATGGATGGCACCCAAAGTGGTCAGAGATGGAATTCGCCAACCAAAATTTGCCTACTGCCCACCAAATCAAAAGCTGAGTCTAATTTACTCTGTCACTGCGTGCTAGTATCGTCATCATTCCATGGTAAGGTAGGTAGTAGCATACTAATCATTTTTGCAGTTGTTATTGGGAACAAAATCAGTGGTTGAATAAAACATACAGTGTGGCAAAAAAGTATTTAGTCAGCCACCAATTGTGCAAGTTCTCCCACTTAAAAGATGAGAGAGGTCTCCAATTTTCATCATAGGTATGCCTCAGCTATGAGAGACAAAATGAGAAAAAAAAAATCCAGAAAATCACATTGAAGGATTTTTAATGAATTAATTGGTAAATTCCTCAGTAAAATAAGTATTTGGTCACCTACAAACAAGCAAGATTTCTGGCTCTCACAGACCTGTAACTTCTTCTTTAAGAGGCTCCTCTGTCCTCCACTCGTTACCTGTATTAATGGCACCTGTTTGAACTCGTTATCAGTATAAAAGACACCTGTCCACAACCTCAAGCAGTCAGACGCCAAACTCCACTATGGCCAAGACCAAAGAGCTGTCAAAGGACACCAGAAACAAAATTGTAGACCTGCACCAGGCTGGGAAGACTGAATCTGCAATAGGTAAGCAGCTTGGTGTGAAGAAATCAACTGTGGGAGCAATTATTAGAAAATAGAAGACATACAAGACCACTGATAATCTCCCTCGATCTGGGGCTCCACGCAAGAGCTCACCCCATGGGGTCAAAATTATCACGAGAACGGTGAGCAAAAATCCCAGAACCACATGGGGGGACCTAGTGAATGACCTGCAGAGAGCTGGGACCAAAGTAACAAAGGCTACATCAGAAACACACTACGCCGCCAGGGACTCAAATCCTGCAGTGCCAGACGTGTCCCCCTGCTTAAGCCAGTACATGTCCAGGCCCGTCTGAAGTTTGCTAGAGAGCATTTGGATGATCCAGAAGAGGATTGGGAGAATGTCATATGGTCAGATGAAACCAAAATAGAACTTTTTGGTAAAAATTCAACTTGTCGTGTTTGGAGGAGAAAGAACGCCATACCTACTGTGAAGCATGGGGGTGGAAACATCATGCTTTAGGGCTGTTTTTCTGCAAAGGGACCAGGACGACTGATCCATGTAAAGGAAAGAATGAATGGGACCATGTATCGTGAGATTTTGAGTGAAAACCACCTTCCACCAGCAAGGGCATTGAAGATGAAACGTGGCTGGGTCTTTCAGCATGACAATGATCCCAAACACACCGGCATACCTATGATGAAAATTGGAGACCTCTCATCTTTTAAGTGGGAGAACTTGCACAATTGGTGGCTGACTAAATACTTTTTTGCCCCACTGTAGGTCAGTGTTTTTCAGCCAGGGTTCCCAAGAACCCATGGATTTTGTGAGGGAACACTTTTGTCAAAGTAACAGGTTTTAGAACTTTTATTTTTTGGATTGAAATTTCAATAGAGGGCACATGGTTTGTCCGGCTAATCCCTCCCACAGTTTTCAAGCTAGGACATTTTCAAGTCCAAGTGTTTGTAAATGTATTAAAGATGTGCATATCACAAGGATTTTGAATTAGGATAATTTTTGTGAAAATTGCAAGTTTTTAGAACTTTTGTCATTTTTTTAATGAAATTTCAATAGCGGCTACATGGTTCGTCTGGCAAACTCCTCCAAGTTTTCAAGCTGTGACTGGCCCACTTTGTCTTCTCCTACACATTTCCTGATTCTACTCCCTGCTCTCTCTGGTCCTTCACAGCTGCACAATTTTCAAAAGGAGTTGATTAAACAACTGCCCAAATTCAAAAGAATTTTGAAGAAGTTAGCATTTATAGAACATCTGTATAATTGCCTTAACTCCACTAACTACAAAGATTGTCAAATGACGATGTCAAGTGTCAGATCCTGGATGGAGTCCCCTGTTTTTAATGTATTTTTTTATCTGTGGTGCAGCCAAGAAAAAACACATTTTATTGTACATGTCTGTTAATGTCTGTATTAGGCTATCTCAGCAGAGTGTAGACCTATTTTATATGAATGCGTGCACAGCCATATAGATTAACCCAGAGTCCACTTACCCAGTTTAAAACCACATATGTAGTACAGATAATCTCGATCCAGAATGTCTGAGTTAGTGAAGCCAGAAAACTGAAAGATGCCCTGGGCATGATGATAAGGTCTCTGTTCTTATTTGTTGCTATTTAATAAAAATCACCCCACACATCGGCAGAAACCAATTTTGGCAACGCAACAACATTGATGTGGCGCGGGTGCATAAATCTGTCAAATGTTTAAATGAGTTTTGTCAATTTTTTGAATGCAGTTTCAAGAGAGGGTATGTAGTTTGTCCAACTAACTCCTACAGTTTTCAAGCTAGGACTTTTTAATCTCACACAGTGTTTATTAATTTTTTTGTTTTTCTTATTTCAGACAAGGATGAAAAGGAGATGGTTTAACTTTACCTTGACATGTTTCAACTGGTGCCTGTAGTCTTCCACAGAAGTGTCAACTGATCACTGTGACATGTCGTATATCAGCTGTTTTTCATAGGCGTGGCCAGCCCAGTAGAACCGTCATACCTAGGAAAAATAGCTGATAAACAACACGTCAAAGTGATCAGCTGACACTTCTGAGGAAGACTGTAGACGCCAGTCGAAACATGTAAAGATAAAATTAAACCATCTCCTTTTCATCCTTTTCTGAAATAAGACAAACAAAAACCTAATAATTGAAAAATATGACAAAATGAACTTAATTGAACTTCACACAATGTTTATAAACATGTGTACTACATTATGAAAATGGTCTCAGTTTTTGTCACAAAATTTTTTTGAACATGCTCAAAATTTTTTTTGCAAAAGTATTAGTTTATTTAGTGGCTGGTTTTAAGGAATACCTGCAGAGTCTTGGCCCTACATGGCACATGATTGGACACCCCTGGTCTAGCCCCTTTTACACATCTGCCACTTGCCAATAATCAGTCAGCAACCAAATGTGTCCTATTTTTGAACATGCACCATAGTAAAAGTGAAAACACAAATCTGACTAGGTCGGACCCTACTGTTCTGCTGAAATGTTAGAACTAAGTGTTAACACTCTGAACATATAAATGTAAGTAATACACATGGGACTGTCGTTTCACATATCTGTCATTGGTACAACTACTTAAAAAACAATTTTAAAGAAAACTTGAAGGAACAACTAATGAGAGCAAAAAGTCAGGCAGACATTGTATATTAAAAAAAGTTCAATTTGAATTTGGTACAGTCTGAGCTCGACACTTTTTTCAGTTTTATACCTGTAACCACATGATGAGCTTCCTGTGTCACAGGGTATCAGTGTTTCACATTTACCCCAAGTGTAGCTCACTTGATGTGATTTTTGGAGATTCCCTTTAGCAAAATCCATACCATATTTATCACATAATTATGTTTTAACTTTACTGTGGACAAGTGTATGGTTTTTTAAGTAACTCATCTGAGAAAAGCCCTTCCCACATATAACACACACAAACTGTTTCACAGTGTTGTGGGTGAGCTTATGTCTTCTTAATGTAGTATGATCAGAAAAGGCATTTCCACAGTGATCACACACAAATGGTTTAAGTCCAATGTGGAGGAGTTCATGCGTTCTCAAGTTACCCTTCTGAGTAAACGCCTTCCCACACTGACCACACACAAACTGTTTAACTCCAGTATGAATGAACTGATGTATTTTTAAGCTACTCATCCGAGTAAAGGCCTTCCCACACTGATCACACACAAACTGTTTAGCTCCAGTGTGGGTGAGTTCATGGCTTCTTAAGTGACACATCAGCGCAAAGGCTCTCCCACATTGATGACACACAAAGCTTTTGATTCCATTGTGGATACCTTGATGTTTTTTTAAGTTAGCTTTATAAGTATAAGAATTCCCACACTGACGACACACAAATTGTTTAACTCCAGTGTGGATAAACTTATGTGCTTTTAAGCTACTCATCCGAGTAAAGGCTTTCCCACACTGATCACACACAAACTGTTTAGCTCCAGTGTGGGTGAGTTCATGACTTCTTAAGTGAGACATCTGAGAAAAAGCCCTCCCACACTGATCACACACAATTTGTTTAACTCCAGAATGGATGACTTCATGTGTTCTTAAAGAACACAGATGACGAAATGCCTTCTCACACTGACCACACTGAAATGGTTTAACTCCAGTATGGATGAGTTCATGTGTTCTTAAAGTACTCCTCTGATGAAAGGCCTTCCCACATTGACCACATTCAAAGGGTTTGTGGATGAGCTTGTGAGTTTCTAAGTGATCCGCCTGTGCGAAACCTCTCCCACAATCTTCACAAAAAAATGATTTAACCCCAATATGACGTTTTCTTTGTCTTCTGATTCCTCTCCTGTCTTCATCTGATGAAGGCTCTTCATCCTCCTGTAACTCCTGAGGTTTCATTCCATTTTTCCTTTTATGCCCCTTTTCAACAAAGAAAGACAGAAACAGAGACAGTGAATAAATATGTTTGTATATTAAGGCCAAAATAGCCAAAGTAAGAATTGAAGCAAGAAACATTCAGACACAATGATGATATTATACATGATTATAGTCTTTATAGAATGTGACAATGTGTACTTCCCAATCCTTTGTTAATTTTCTCTTAATTTTACTTTTGGTTATCTTCCAGAAAATAGGTTATGTGAAAACTGAGTACGTTAACTCAGAGATTAGGGGAAACAGAGTTATCCATTCCAGAAAAAGAGAAGAGACAAACTCAGTGTCAGTTACCGTAGTAACTGCCTCTGTGAACATAACCTGCTTGCTTTCAAGTTTTCTTTAAGAAATACCATTTCTGCTAGTCTCCTTCCAAATGAAGCAAGCTGCCAGACATGAGTTGTCCACATTTTCTGATAGCAGAATTACTGCTCAATGAAAAACACACACACCTATTTGATTTGGTCTTCTTCCTTTTCTGCAAGATCAAATCCAAAGTTAGGATCTGTAATATTGTTACAATAGTAACAATTTTACCTGTGGCGGACTTCCGGTTATGGCGGCCACGTAGAAGGATGTGCTTCGCTCTGTTCTGCTCCTAATTAAAAAAAAATAGGCTAAAACTCTCTCAATTGGAGCAAAAACCTATCCTAGCGTTTAAGCGCGGATATGGTAAAAACCAAGGCTGTGAAATCAGGCGGAGGAAAAACTGATTCGTCGAGACAATCCAAGTTAACAGACTTCCACGCTAGTGACGAAGCAGGAAAATCTCCAGGGACCATGGCTGAGGACGGAGCTAGCAGCGGGGCGGTGGCTGCCGAAGGAACAAACGCGGTCCTTGCTGCTATCGGCGCTATGAGAGCAGACTTTTCGTCTAAGTTTGACGGGATTATAGCAGCGATAGAAGGCATGAGAAAAGAAATAAGCAACTGTATGGAGCGAGTATCGCAGGCAGAGCTCCGGATCTCCAACGCTGAAGATGACATCACCAGCCTGCAATTAAAGGTCCAAACATTGGAATTTAAAAATAAACGTCTGGAAGAAATGTCTTGGATTTAGAATCCCGGTCGAGACGGAATAATTTAAGGCTGGTGGGTCTACCGGAGGGGCAGAGGAACAGGATGCATGTTCCTTTTTGGAAAAGTGGATTCCAGAGGCGCTGAACAATGCAGATCTACAATCATCAGTCGTCTTGGAGAGCGCACACCGAATAGGCCCACTGAGAGATAAGAAGACATCACCGAGGACGCTGATTATGAGGTTCCTTAACTACAGGGACAAGATGACGGTCTCCAACGTGGCGCGTACTAAAGGAGAAATCAAATACCAGGATCATCAGGTGCGGTTCTACCCAGATTTGGCCACAGGGATCCAACAATTAAGGAAACAGTTTGACCCCGCCCGTAAAGAGCTACGCAGCCTCGGGATTCGTCACGGAGTGATCCATCCTGCAAGACTGCTGGTCACGTATAAAGGGAGAACTCATATCTTCAAGACCCCTCAGGAGGCGCAGGAACTCATTAAGCAGATCCAAAGAGAGACTGGCGGGAGCTAAGCATGAAGCAAGAACAAGATATAAAGGTAGAATATTTAAGCATGTGTACAAGTATCTGACTGATGTGAAACATATAGCAAGTCTACAAAATATAGATTGTATTATATACAGTGGGGGAAAAAAAGTATTTAGTCAGCCACCAATTGCGCAAGTTCTCCCACTTAAAAGAAGAGAGAGGTCTCCAATTTTCATCATAGGTATACCTCAACTATGAGAGACAAAATGAGAAAAAAAAATCCAGAAAATCACATTGAAGGATTTTTAATGAATTAATTGGTAAATTCCTCAGTAAAATAAGTATTTGGTCAATAACAAAAGTTCATCTCAATACTTTGTTATATACCCTTTGTTGGCAATGACAGAGGTCAAACATTTTCTGTAAGTCTTCACAAGGTTTTCACACACTGTTGCTGGTATTTTGGCCCATTCCTCCATGCAGATCTCCTCTAGAGCAGTGATGTTTTGGGGCTGACACTGGGCAACACGGACTTTCAACTCCCTCCAAAGATTTTCTATGGGGTTGAGATCTGGAGACTGGCTAGGCCACTCCAGGACCTTGAAATGCTTCTTACGAAGCCACTCCTTCGTTGCCCGGGCGGTGTGTTTGGGATCATTGTCATGCTGAAAGACCCAGCCACGTTTCATCTTCAATGCCCTTGCTGATGGAAGAAGGTTTTCACTCAAAATCTCACGATACATGACCCCATTCATTCTTTCCTTTACACGGATCAGTCGTCCTGGTCCATTTGCAGAAAAACAGCCCCAAAGCATGATGTTTCCACCCCCATGCTTCACAGTAGGTATGGTGTTCTTTCTCCTCCAAACACGACAAGTTGAGTTTTTACCAAAAAGTTCTATTTTGGTTTCATCTGACCATATGACATTCTCCCAATCCTCTTCTGGATCATCCAAATGCTCTCTAGCAAACTTCAGACGGGCCTGGACATGTACTGGCAAGCAGGGAGACATGTCTGGCACTGCAGGATTTGAGTCCCTGGCGGCGTAGTGTGTTACTGATGGTAGCCTTTGTTACTTTGGTCCCAGCTCTCTGCAGGTCATTCACTAGGTCCCCCCCATGTGGTTCTGGGATTTTTGCTCACCGTTCTCGTGATCATTTTGACCCCACGGGGTGAGATCTTGCATGGAGCCCCAGATCGAGGGAGATTATCAGTGGTCTTGTATGTCTTCCATTTTCTAATAATTGCTCCCACAGTTGATTTCTTCACACCAAGCTGCTTACCTATTGCAGATTCAGTCTTCCCAGCCTGGTGCAGGTCTACAATTTTGTTTCTGGTGTCCTTTGACAGCTCTTTGGTCTTGGCCATAGTGGAGTTTGGAGTCTGACTGTTTGAGGTTGTGGACAGGTGTCTTTCATACTGATAACGAGTTCAAACAGGTGCCATTAATACAGGTAACGAGTGGAGGACAGAGGAGCCTCTTAAAGAAGAAGTTACAGGTCTGTGAGAGCCAGAAATCTTGCTTGTTTGTAGGTGACCAAATACTTATTTTACCGAGGAATTTACCAATTAATTCATTAAAAATCCTTCAATGTGATTTTCTGGATTTTTTTTTCTCATTTTGTCTCTCATAGTTGAGGTATACCTATGATGAAAATTGGAGACCTCTCTCATCTTTTAAGTGGGAGAACTTGCACAATTGGTGGCTGACTAAATATTTTTTTGCCCCACTGTATTAAAAAAAAAAAAAAAACAACCTATGATGTACAAAGTTGCTATAAAATTTTGGAGTTAAGTTGAAAAACTACAGAAGAGAGTTATTGTCATGTCATTAAAAGTAGCAGAGTCAGGGTGATTGAGAGAAGAAAGAGTGAGTGGTTTGACTGAACCTCATGGGGGAGGAGCAGATTCAGGCTATAACGGGAGACGGAATTTTTTTTGATTTTGGGGGGATTACCACGAATGTGGGGAGGGGGAATTTGTTTTTGTGTAGTTTGTGGGATGAATGTTCAACCATTCATGTTTTTGCTCCTCTGTATGAGCATGCTTATTTTGCTAGGTAATCTCAAACTCTTTATCGATCATAGACCAAAGTGTTAATCTTAATTTAACATCATGGAATTGCAGAGGTCTACAAAACCTAAAAAAACTTAAACAAGTTTTGAATAAAATAAAAGACATAGGCTCAAAAATTGTGTTTTTACAAGAAACTCATCTAATAATAGGATGTAAAAAGAATAAGGAGGAGATGGCAGGGAAGTGTGTTCACCTCATCATTTTCATCCCGAGCCAGCGGAGTTATGACTCTCATACATAAAACAGTTCCATTTCAAGTGAAAAATGTAATTGGAGATAAGTTGGGAAGATATCTAATCATCCAAGGATCTTTGTTATTAGAAAATATAAATCTGGTGAACTTATATGGTCCCAATATAGATGATCAAAACTTCTTTGATAATTTATTTCTTACTTTAGCATCACTCACAGGGCAACAAATAGCAGGGGATTTTAATTGTACATTGAATCCCAGTATAGATAGATCAACAGGACAGGATTGTACGCACAATGGATGCAGGATGACCATTAATCACTTTATGAAAGAATTGAGATTGCTAGATATATGGAGAGAAATGAAACCACAAGTCAAAGCCTATTCTTGCTATTCTAATACCTACAAGACATTTTCACGTATTGACTATTTTTTGATCTCCATAGAATTAAGGTCCAAGATTCAAAATTGTTTCTATGATAACATTGTGATATCTGATCATGCACCCTGCTGTCCAATATATGTAGATAAGAAATTGACAAAGGTTCCAGGTAGGTGGCAATTTCAGCATAAATGGCTTCAGGATGAAGAATTTGTTAAGTACATAGAAAAACAGATAGATGAGTTCTTTGATATCAATACTACACAAACATCAGCATGTATAAAGCGGGAAGCTTTTAAAGCTTTTATTAGGGGGCATATTATTAGTTATACAGGTTCAAAATCTAGGAAGACTCGAGAGGAGAGAGTCCAATTGGAACGTAAAATAAAAATTCTTCAAGAAAAAGTATATGCAGGAAGTAATCCAAAATTAGAGAATGAATTACTGATTCTGAGAGCTGAATATGACAAAAAATCAGCGAATAGAGCTGCCTCGAGTCTTCTAAGATTGAAGCAAACCTTTTATGAACAAGGTGAAAAATCAGGAAAATTATTGGCATGGCAGATTAAGAATTTAAAACACCAATTACCAATATTATAAGTAACGGACAGGCAGTAGTAGATCCTTTAGAAATTAATAGTGCCTTCAGAGATTATTATGAAAAATTATATGATACAAAAAATGAAACTGACTTAACAAAACTAAATGGGTTTTTGGACGGATTATCTATACCGTGTATTCCAAATGAAAATAGGGAGATACTGGAGTCAAAAATTAGTCAAGAAGAAGTTGGGCTAGCCATTGATAATATGAAATCAGGAAAAAATGCGGGACCTGATGGTCTTCCAGTTGACCTCTATAAAAAAAATTTAAGAATAAATTAATAAAACCATTTTTGGAAATGGTTTTAGAAGCATTTCAAAATAGTAATTTACCACCATACATGAATAATGCCTTAATTATACTGTTGCCAAAACCAGGTAAACCCTCTAATAAATGTGAAAACATGAGACCAATAAGCCTATTAAATGCTGACCTTAAGATAATCTGTAAAATTTTAGCCAGACGACTACAAGAAATATTACCAAATATTATTAACCGAGATCAGAATGGCTTTATAATGGGAAGACAAGGCTTCCATAATGTAAGAAGACTATTCAATATTATTTACTCTAATAAAGAAGCACCGGATACAGCTCTCCTATCATTGGACGCTGAAGAGGCCTTTGATAGGGTCGAATGGCCCTTTCTTTTTGAAGTTTTACAAAGGTTTGGACTTGGAAATAATTTCATAAAATGGGTTCAGATAATATACAATAATGCTACAGCAGAAATCCTAACAAATAGCAATATCTCAAAATCAATAAAAATCAATAGAGGATGTCGACAAGGCTGTCCACTTTCATCTTTACTGTTTACTATGGCAATTGAACCTTTAGCGATGGCAGTACGTTTACATCCACAAATATATGGAATTAAAGTAGGACCAACAGAACATAAAATCTCCCTGTATGCTGATGACATAATTTTGTTTATGTCGAATCTCAAAAAATCAATTCCGACCTTGTTAAATTTAATAAAGAACTTCGGGGAAATATCAGGATATAAAATAAATAAAACTAAATCTTCAATATTAATGTTAAATGAGACCCAGAGAAAGCACCCAGCTCCTGAGGTAAATCAATTCAATGTTGTAAATCAGTTTAAATATTTAGGAATCCAAATTGTGCCTAAGTTAGAATCAGTCGCCAGTGCCAACTATGAAGCCTTAATGACAGATATTAATGAGTTGCTTCAGAGATGGATGTCACTACCAATGTCGATGATCGGGAGAATTAATATACTTAAAAGTAATATCTTACCCAAAATAATATATTTATTTCAATACATTCCTTTACCACCACCTTCAGATTTATTCTCAAGAATTAAAAAAAAGTTAGTGGAATTTATATGGAACAATAGGAAGGCTAGATTACGTCTGTCCTTACTATATTTACCATTTGATCGTGGAGGTCTGAAATGTCCAAACTTTATGTTGTATCACTGGTCAGCACAACTGAGGTCTATGACATATTATTTTTCATCAAATGATCTCCCTCACTGGACTGAAATGGAATCATACAAGTTGCCTTTACCTCTTCCCTTATTCTTATACTCAGACTCGGCTAAAAAATTACAGAAACAAGTTAAAAATCCTATTGTAAAGCATATGATCAAAATATGGTGTGAAATCAGAAAATATTTAAAAGAGCCAAACTTATTGTCACAACTTAGCCCAATATGGGGAAATCGATATTTTACACCAGGGAGAGCGGATGCTGTATTTAAAGTATGGAATTTAAAAGGGATTCAAAAGATTCAAGACTTATATTTGTCACGTTCAGATAACATAATGTCTTTTGAAGAACTGAGGGTCAAATTTAATCTTAATAGAACACATTTTTTTAAATATCTCCAGCTTAGGAATTTTATTCGATCAAATCAAAATAATGTTCTCACCTGACCTACTTATTCATTCTTGGAAAAAATTTTGACAAAAGATAGTAAGAGAAAGGGTATTATTTCAGAGTTTTATAACTCATTGATTCTATCCTCAAATGAAAACTCACAGAAAAGACTGAATTATTGGAAAGAAGACCTGCAAACTGAAATTTCAGAGGAACAATGGGAATTAGCTTGCACAGAAGCTCAAACCAAATCAATAAATGTACGTCTTAAATTGATACATTTTAAATGGTTAATGCGGATGTATGTTACACTGGTGGAGTTAAAGAGATATAACAAAAACATACCAGATACGTGCACAAAATGTATGAAAAGTAAAGGAACCCTATTTCATTGTTTATGGGAATGTAGGAAAATTAGAATGTTTTGGGAAGAGGTGAGGGTAACAATTGAAAAAATAATTTCAAAGCAATTCATATTGAACTCCAAACTGTTTTTGTTGGGTCTGTATCCAGAAAAGCATAATTTTAATAAAAGTGAAAGAACATTCATAGACCTCAGTTTGCTTAATGCCAAAAAATGTATTGCAATACTGTGGAAAAAGACCCATAGACCAGATGTGACTCAGTGGTTAAGACAGATGTTAACAAACCTTCCTCTAGAAAGAATAACATACATACTGAAATCAAAGGAAAATGTGTTTGAGAATATATGGAGACCTTTCATTGATTATGTAAAGAAATTAAACATAACTTCTGAAGAAGAAGGTGAATGATGTGTGTGGACCATGTAAATTCCAAACTGGTGAATGTATAATATGTATGCTTATGTAATGGATTACCTAGGCTAAACAGAGGAGCATTGTTTGACTTGCTTTTGTTAATGGTTGTTGGTGTTTTTTAGAATAGTTATTTTTAATTTACTTTAGTGTTAGTGTTTGATTGTGTCATGTTTGTTTAAAAAAAAAGGTTCAATAAAAAATATTGTGGGAAAAAAAAAACAATTTTACCTGTGGCAGTGCACCCACCTCAACTCACAATCCAGTAAGTTCTAGGTCTGCTGTCCCTATAATTTTCTGACTGAAGTACATAATTTCTGAATAAATTTTATCCATCTTTTTAGTTATTGCATACTGTATATAACTCATTTACTGGTAAATGAGAAAACATAAGAAATTCTACGGTCTTAAATGAAGCATTAGCCTAGTAGTTAAATATCAGTGTGTCAAGCTGTGCTGTACAAGTTGATGAATCCTGCTCCTGGTGATGGTCAGCAATGCTGGATGTGAAAATTGATAATTAATTATTCTCATCACTTCAAGCAGGGCTGGATGATATATCTAAAAAAAGTATTGCAATATAATTTGTATCGCGATACTCGATACATATCGTGATATGTATTTTGTGTACTGAATGTCTTAAAATTTGGTTTTACTTACATTTTAATCAGAAATATATATATCCATTTCACTTATGAAAAAGCTTTATAATAAAACAAAAACTTATTTCAGAAAAAATTCTTCACAATATATAACTGAGCTAAGTGTCTTTTCTTTAACAGAACTCACATCATCAAGTAATCAAGTTTATCCACTTGCTCTTATTTTGAAGGGTTGCTAGACTAGATAGCAACTCTTATTTTGAAAGTTTGTTTACTAAGTGAGATTGATTTTACAAAACCTGCAGAGTTTGTGCTGGAAATGTTTAGCCTTGTCTTGTTCTCTGTAATCATTTATCTGCTGATCTACACAGTGATCCAATTTTATTTTGTGATGTTGGAAGTAACTTTTGTTGGTCCATTTTAAAGGTTTTGGTGGATAGATGACAGGTCTTCATAAAAAGACATTATCCTGGATGTTTTTACAAATATTTTAAAACCACGAAAATTCGCACTTTCTATCAGTATGCTAACTAATTAGCATACTGATATGCTAATTAGTTAGCATATCAGTTACTAACTAATAGTTAGCTAATTAGTTAGCATAGTTAGCATAGTCACTATGCTAACTAGTTAGCATAGTCACTATGCTAACTAGTTTGAGATAGGAGTATCTTCAAAGTACTGTATATCAACCAGAAAATCAGTACAATGCAGTACAATGTAAACATTAGTCACTTACTGCTGGCGAAGGTGACTCACTCGCTGGTCCTTTTACGGCATCCTGGTTGGCATTTTGTCTTCTGTCGGTCATTTTATTTTTATCCCTCACATCCAGAAACTGTTATGATGATTTCCACCTCAATTTCGCTTTTATTCCACGGCAATTTATCTAATATGACGACATGCAGCCAACGATTGTTGTCCAGTCACATGGCGCTGTGGAGTGGCAGCAGGTTAATACCAGGCAGCATCGCGTTCCCTCTGTTGTAACAAAATGTACCTTTATACCTTCATAAGCTAAATAATCTCTTTTTAGAATCATAGTTGGCAAATTTGGGAGCAAATGCTTCTCCGCCTGCAAACGAGTATGTCTGATGGTAACGTCTATATGTGTTTGTAGAAACTTCTTCCTCTCTGGTGTAAAGAAGGCTGCTTCTATGTCCGCCATGATTCTTCCAAGGCAAGAGCAGTAATTTATACGTGCCTGCCACCTTGTGAGGTGGAGTTCTTAGTACAACTTACATCAACTGGGGAGTTTTTGGGCCACGCCCTATAACGTCATCTGACAGGTGCAGCGGTGCGCTGTGCCGCTAGGGGCGCGATTTGTCCACAAAATCTTGGCAGTTAAAGGGTTATATATTACACCATTTTATTATGTAAGCTAGCACTTTTTACATTTTAGGCTAATATTTAGCATCTTTATGCTAACATCCTGTGACATAAAGCTACTTCTGCTTTTATGCTAATGTTTGTCAAGATCAGCCCGTTTGAGCATGTAAGCTGCCATTTTTTTTCCAGTTTTAAGCTTATATTTAGCATCTTTTAGCTAATTCCCTGCAGTGTAAAACTATTTTTACTAATATGCTATTTTTTCAAGATTGTGCTAATTTAGCATGTAAACTAGCATTTTTGACACTTAAGGCTTATTTCTGATGTATTTGAGCTAACTAAATGCAACTGAAGCTATTTTTTGTTTTATGGTAATATTTTTAAATATATGCTATTTTTAACATGTAAGCTAGCATCTTTTACATTTTAGGCAAATTTTTACTTTTACACTAACTTATTTTTTTAACATTAAGCTACTTCTGCTTTTATGCTAATGTCTGCCAAGATTAGTCTGTTTTAGCTTGGAAGCTAACATTTTTTCAGTTTGATGCTTGCATTTACCATCTTTAAACTAACTTCCTATAATGTTAAGCTACTGTAGCCATTTGTACTATTTATGCTACTTCTGCTTTATGCTATTTCTACTATTATGCTAATGTTTTTAAAAACGAGGATCTAAGTTAGCCATTGAGCTATCTTTTTTCCAATTAATTAAGGTTGCATTTAGCATTTTTAAGCTGACTTATACAACCTTAAGCTATTTTATACTTTTATGCTAATGGTTTTTATGATTATGCTAATTTAGTGTAGACATCAGTTAGAGCTTGAATGCAGTACTTAACCTCAGGATTGTCAGTGGATGGAAAGGAGCACGGCAACGTAGGTGCTAATGCTTCAATGGTTAATCCAGACTCGAACTCTACAATATGACTTTTGTCAAAATCAGATGAGTTATCATCAATGCTAAGCACCCTACGAATAGTGCCATGTTGCTCTAGGAACTCAAAAACGTCTTTTTCTTTGTCAAGTACACCACTGACAATGACTGCATTTGGAACTTTGACACCATATTTTTCAACAAAATCCATTTTGACAGTATATGAACTGTTTGGTCAGGGGTCAAAATAGAATCCACATCCGTTGTCGCAACGCTCAAGGCTCCTGGCTGCGCTCACCAGATTTTTTTTTTGTGTGACACTTACTAACACCTACTTACTTTAGGTGTAGTACCCCTTTTGGTAGTGGGTATGGCAGTGTAGTTACCTTTAACCTACTACCTGGACAGAAGGGACATTTGGGCCAGGTCAGATAAGACTACAGGGTTCGTAGGAGCCTGGAGGGCGTAACAACAGATGACACCACACCAATATATAGAACTTGCAACTATATATATTTCTTTTTACAAATGTGTATTATTTACAAATATGTACATTTAATAAAAAAAAAACACACTTGTCACAATCATACCCCAAAATATATTTACAAGATTCACAGTTCTCTAGTGTCCGTTCCAGGTGACCTGTTGAATCACCTCTAGCAGTTAATAGGGTTCGGGCTTTGGCTCGCCATCCAGATCTGGGGAATCCATGTTCTGGTCAAACCAGTCCAAAGAAAAAAAACCTGACCTATAAAATAGGTCAGAACACAACAAATAAGCTATTGCTCTAAGCTTATTACAAAATAATTCCAGGTTATATAACAAACTATATTTTTAAACATCTTTAAACCATAGATGTAATATTTACCCTTAAACAACAATCAATGGCAAGTGAAACGAAACTGTTTGCTAACCATCACAGCTCTGTAAAATAACCTCCTCCTATGTAAAACCTAGCCAGATTTAGCATCAGAGGTTTAGCATTTCAAGCTAGCGCAACAATTTATCACTAATTTTGCACTTTAAAACACATCAATCACAGGTTCAACATTCATCACCAAGAAGCAATCAATGGCAAGGGAGCTGGGACCTTTGCTAACCATTACAGCTCTGAAAAGTGCCCTTTTCTGATGGAAAAACTAGCCGAAATTAGCATTGGCGGTTAGCATTACAAGCTAGCGATTAGCATTCCCATACACAATGAATGGCACTTACCAAGCTAGGTGACACGTGCGTCAATGGGGTTCCCGCGCTCAACGGTGTCAACAGCCTTTGGATCTCAATCTTAAAATTTAATAAACAGGGCATTAGAATTTGCTAATACAGCAATGTCTTATTGCAGGTGTTTATTCAGGCTTACCAATCTCAAATTTTGTCCAAGCAAAGGCTGCTATTAACACGTTAGCTCATCGTCTCCGTGAGGAATCGCACTCTCTCGGTCGTGTCTCGGCAGTGTCTGACAGCGTTCTGCGAATTACAGACAGACCGAGCGAGGGAGTGCATGACCCCGTTGGCTGGTAGGACCCCATTGGCTGTTGCTGCCTGTGGGATCTACATTAGCCTTTCAGCTAGCTTTTTTTTTTTAGGTTTTAAGCTTATATTTAGCAAAATTATGCTAAATTTAGGCAACATTAAGCTACGTTTACATATATACTTTTCAAGCCATGTAATGCCAACACATTTCTGCATTTGGAAGCATTTCAGGAATGCATTCTGCATTTTGAAGCATTTCAGGAATGCATTTTTAGCTAATAGCATTTACACCGCATTTCTGCTAGGAAATGCAAATTTTTCTAGTTCTCTATAGGGCCTTTTCCACTAGCACGCTTTAGCGTGACACGGGACGGCTCAGCATGCTTTGTACGCTTTTCCACAAGCCCCAACACGGTTTAACAGCCGTGATTCTCAGCACCGCTGAAGGGCAGGGTACAGCAGTGCTGAGCTGTGCCGTGTTGTGACGTTAACAGACTGGTCGCCACTGATTGGTCAGGTCGTAACCGGCGCTGATTGGTCAGGTTGTAACCGCCCCTCTCCTCCTCCTCTTCTACCAAATCTTCACGACCTTCTCAATAAAGTTTTTGAAAAAAAAAAAAAAAAAAAAAAAGAATCTTCACGACCTACTCAGCACGCAACCACTGTTGGTGGTTCCTTTTCAGTGTATTGCTGTGCTATTTTTCATTTATTCTCTATCAAAAATGGCTTCGCGTAATAAGGGTGTTCCATGGAGCAATAAGGGGGTGCAGTGTCTGCTCACTGCATTGTAAGACGAACGTAATCAGCGCGAGTTAGACGGAGCCGCCCGGAATGAAAAAATATACCGGGAGGTCTCGACATCGGAGTCCTTTAACGGTGAGTTTTAATTTTTTTTTTATTGTGCGTTTTTTCGCAAATATATTCGGTAAGACGCTCAGTTTATTTATGCATTAAAAAAGCTGTTCATTTGTGGATGGATCGCTGCTTTATTGCAGCACAATGCGGACTAAAGCTTTTATTGTAATTATTCATGTGAACAATACGCTGAAATAAGCTTATGTATTCTTGTTAAAAACTATTGTCTTTTCTGTATATATTTCGTGCTGTATTTTATTGTGTGCATTTTCCTTGTAGAATCATCCCACGCGTCCGCCGCGACAGCCCGTCTGGATTATTCAACCGAGCCTTCCTGACCCACAGCTGGCAGAGACGGATTAATTCTACCGAGCCTCAGCACTCAGTGGTCGGCGTGTATAAAATGTCGATTAACCTTCATGTTGTGTTGCAAAGTTTTTTTTAATTTTAATATTTTGTATATAATAAAATGGAATTGTTTTGGAAAGTGTGGTTTGTCTGTTATAACACTGAATTATAAAACAGTATAATTACATAGAAATTCCATTGCCTAGTCTGATCAAAATGATACTGAGGGTCAACCATTGTAAAGGTAATGTAATTTTTAACTAGACCAAAAAAGAAATCTTTTTGTACGCTTTGTTCTTTTTATTGAAATATCATAAAAAATTAGCACCAAGTCAAAGGTACAAGTATATGTAAATTGAATGTTCTATCGGCATTCCAAATTCAGAGATTTACAATACTTTAGAAGGAGTGTAACATCATCTAAATGGAAAATAATAATACTGTTGTTCCAAACGTTGACCTGAAGGTGAAAAACATGAATTTTTTTAATTCAGTACATCCAAAATGCCCTAGGATGTGGTGTAGTCCAGTGTGCCACCGTCTCATTATTTAATACGAATAAAAAAAAGTTTCAGCTCATTATTTCTAGGTCATTTGGCAGTTAATTCAAAACAAAAGTGACTTGTGTTGTTGCAGCTTAATTATGAGATAAAATTAATTGTGAGATAAAACCACAGAGCGTGCAAGGCAATAATCCTTGGATCCTCCATTTTTTGTCTGGTGTAAATAAGGACTCAGTCCGGTGCATAACATCACGGGAGTGTGGCCCCGCCTTGCTGAGAATCTGCTGCTGCCCCGCAACACTGTG
Source organism: Pholidichthys leucotaenia (assembly GCA_020510985.1). Classification (NCBI taxonomy): domain Eukaryota; kingdom Metazoa; phylum Chordata; class Actinopteri; order Cichliformes; family Pholidichthyidae; genus Pholidichthys; species Pholidichthys leucotaenia. The sequence goes on along the minus strand of CM035841.1, from coordinate 134,470,220 downwards.
CTAATGGAAACAGAAGCATTCCGAGCCGTACTGAAGTGAATCGAGCCGTACCGAGGTGTGCTGGGCTAGTGGAAAACAGGCTTTTGTAGTCCAGCGTCCACAGTGCTGAGCGCCCTCAGCGCTAAAACGCTCGTGGCCGTGGCCATTTTTTGTCGTGGCACTCAGGGCGCTCAGAGTTGAAAAAAGTTAAACTTTTCAGACTACAGCTGAGCTTGTCAATGTCATACCTTTCTAAGCAGCCAATCAGAATTAAGGAAGGGCGGGACATGAGACGCCGATACAGTCTCGACTCAGACTCCTGTTTTCTGTGTAATCATATTTTGCATCCAGAGCTGCTACCAATGCTAGAACACGTTTCCTGTCCATTGTTATTTAGAGACTGCTATTAAAAAATAAGTAGAAAGTCAGACCATAAGAAAAACGGAAGTCCTGAGCTGAGAGTGACAAGCTGTTGCTGAGATACAGGGAACAGACTTTTTTCTTCCCAGCACACACCACACAAGCACTGAAAAAAAGATGGTCAGGGCAGTAAGGTGACAAAAAATGCATTTGGTGGACACACAGCCTAACTGTTGCTCCAACCAACAGCACGGTCAAACCAGAATTCCAATTTAGAACAGCAGTCCCCTGTCGCCCCCTGCAGTCCAAAACTAGGTATTGCATCAGCGCTTCCCTGACCACATTTTGAGATGCCTCAAAAACAACTGATTATTTACATCAATAGAATAATAAAATCACAGATAAAATATCAACTTTACATTGTCACCAAACAAATAAATTTATGTGCATGTCACATTTGTTTTAACAAAATCTACAGGTCTCCCAGTTCACAATTTTTTATAAATGCCATTGAGTTATGGTGTTGCAATATTGGGGGACGTTTCTATGGCTCTGTGCGCTCTTCTTGATCATAATCTCATTGTTGTTTTCTCCTATATTGTGTATCCTGAACTGGGAGAGAGAACTAGAGAGAAGAGAGAACTGAAGTACCGTTTTATGCACAGCAAAAAGAAATACTGGAAATATGGATAGAGAAAAAAAACGAAGAAAATTGGCAATGTGGAAGATTTTGCTTCAAGCGCGAGGGGGAGCTGTGGAAAACTCCAAAGTCCGAGTCTGAACCGCCACAGAAAAGAGAAAAAAGTCCCTATCAGCTGACACCATCTGTATGTCCACTGCAGGTACGAAGGGCTCCTATTGTATCCTATTTTATAGAAACAAATTCATGTAGTACGCTAGATACAGTATAAACAAATGAAATTAAAAAAAAAAAAGAAACTGCCGGCTGATATCCAGTTCAGCATAACACCGGTCTCTGTGAGACCGTTGATATTCTGATCAACGGTCGATATTGAGACCGGTTGATATTGAGACCATTTTTTGATATTGAGACCGTTTTTTTTTGTTTTTTTTTCCCCCTTCTTGCCTTGAGAGAGAGCAGTCGCATTTCTTCCCTCCTCTCGTCTGCCTTCCTGACCTATTCCCAGCTTTGCAATGTTGCGTTTTTGTCTGTGTTTAGTCGCTCTTCTTCTGCTGAATCTTAATCTAAACGGAAATTATGGATTTGGAAGCGGCTTAAATGTGCTATTGTCACCATTTTTTAACAAGAATCAGGCCAAGGGGGAGCCCAAGAATTGGAACCTGCGAGGAGACTCATGGACATTGGAATTCATGCGTCTGTGGAAACATTATTGGTTATGATCTCAGGACTTCTATTTTTGGCTGTGAAGTTCCCTGATGCATCAGAAATTGAAGGAAGGTGAGAGAGCTGATCAAAGCGGACCCGGCAAGCTCCTTCATCAAATTCGACCAGTTGGGGAAGGCACGAGTAGCGGCAAACGGTGAACTGAATGACAGTGATTCAGTGGAGGAATACATCTGGAGCCCTGTGCTTTCCATGGAAAAACAGTTTAAGCCTGCATATATGAAAGCACAGAATTTGCACGGGTGAGGACAAATTCTATTCTCTGAGTGCACTGTGCTGATTTGATTTGACCTTGTTTGGTGCCCCGTGTTTACATTCCTCCTGATTAAGATAAGCGAAAGGACCGGCTCTTAACCCAAACAATCGACAATCAGTTGTTGTCGTATCAGCGGATTTGGACCCTCAAGGACAGTGCCCATGTGCCTTCTGCAAGCAAGAGAGATAGACTCTGGACTTGTTTATAAGTCATATGATTATAACATCTATCCACTGCCAGGAGGCACCCTCTGCTGCTCACTAACAACTGTCACATCTACACTACACAATGCATACAACATTACATGCATACAATACACTGCCTCTCAACTTTTGTGTGTGATCTCCTGCTAAATGTCTGCTAAATGTGCATTGAGGGTTTTTTTGCCTGCAATCAAAATTTCGCTCACTTGTCGAGCGCCATTTTGATAAAACATGTTTTTTTCTCTCGCCTACTGTGTCATATCCATATCCACATCCATATCCATTCCTTCTTTCTTTTTCTTCCTTTCTTCTTTATGACTGGCGCCTAACGGCTGCCCCAGCCTTGGATGCGCTCTGCAGAGCGTGCCCAAATGCCAAGTCACGTTTCGTTACCTTGTATTCATACATGTGTAATGACAATAAAGTTGAATCTCATCTCATCTCATATTCATATAATCTATTCTTCTGTCATGCCAAATAAAGTCATGCACAATTATTTTTTTTTTTGGGGGGGGGGGACTTATTTTGTACCCGTAGGTAGATTTGTTCTGCAGTCTGGTGACAAGCCACCAGCTGCCGGTCGCTGCGTGCGCAAGCGCCCCTTAACTCCCTAACCTGCATGTTTTTGTTTTTAGCATGTGGGAGGAAACCGGAGAAATCCCGGAGTAAACCCACGCAAACACAGGGAGAACATGCAAACTCCACACAGATCACTGTTGGCCGGGGGCAGGGATCGAACCCACGATCTCATGATCCCCACGGAGGGTAAACTGTGCTGCCGCGGTGCTAACCACTGCGCCACCGTGCACAATGAGAAGCTTCTCTTCTGCCACACGCCCTTGGTACTCACCAGTGTCTCCTCCTGGCACCAACGATCGCTATCATGTCAGGCGTATTTGAATTAAGACAAGCTTTTTTGGGGCATTAAATCCTGCCGCATTTAGCAGGAGATTGACAACCACAAACCTTAATAAATCCCCTTGCGCCTGTCATTTAAATACTCCCCTCCCTCAAATTTGCGCTTTGACATGACAACTCCCACAAACACATATGCAGTGAGGCCAGGTGCAAAATTAACATAGTCCACACCCTTTCCATTGCTAATTTTGCCGTGTGCCCGTTTGTAAATCTCGACAGTAGTTTTTTAACGCCAAAACAGGATTTTGCGATGGAGCAGCACGTTAGTAAATCTGCCCCCTAATGTAGTATGTCAACAGGCCTAACAATGATCTCAGCTAGCTCACATGTGTTGGGGATGGAGCTTCCACTGTAGCCTTTACTTTGGATGGTGCTTTGTGGAGTCCATTGCCATCTGTCACATGTCCCAAATACTTGACAGAAGGTTTGAAAAATTCACATTCATGGAGTAGTAGCAACGAGTGGAAGAGGTTTTGAGCCAACTGACATTTATAGCTGTCATTTCATTTAAAATCAGACTAGGACAGTGCACAAGCAGCTGTCTGATATTCTTTCATAGAAAAATGTATTAATCTACAATCACATTGATATTATTTGTCTATTCCCTATTGAAATTAATGTGCACTCAGTAAAATGGTGCACACAAATGATAACATCTATTTAAGACTTCGAGGGGCTATTTCACTGAAAACGTTGAAATTATTCTTCTATTCAAACTTAGTTACCAAAAGATAAGAAAAGGTGGTGCAAGGTTGTGAGAAAATTTGCAAATTTATGAGTAAAGACACAAATTTACAAGAAAAATGCCTCAAATTTATAAAAAAAAAATTGTATGAGAAGAAAGTCTCAAATGTACACGGAAAAGACAAGAGTTATCAGTTTTAAAAAAAAATTGCAAAGTTAAATGAAAAACTTACTAAACTGTGGAAAGAAATTTTATTTATGTGGAAATATACAAGAATCAGCTGCTCCTGGAGACACCAAACTCAAAGAGGACGATCAGAGGGGACAATGCTTTTTCTGTTGCTGCTCCTAAATTGTGGAATAATCTGCCTTTGTCCATCAGACAAGCCTTTTATGCGCTGCATAGATTTTCTGTGCGTGGAGAACACGGGATTTGCGCGCTTGCGATTGCGCAAGCGCACAACTTAGAGGGAACATTGCCGACGGGGGTCTTACCTGAAAAAACTGTCCCTGCCATCAAAATCTAACCTGGATGACAGGTGTTTACACTGCTAACCTTGTTAGCACGTCCACGGCAGGAGTCCGTGAGTAAATGACTCCAATGTGAGTGATGATTCCAATTCAGCTGCAGAGCTCCCGGTCCATCTGTCTATAGGTGAGTGGCAGTCTCACTTTCAAACTAAGTTACTCTCCAATGTTGATACCTTTACTCCGGTGATGGCAGAATCTCAAGGTCATTACTGGCTAGCGCTATCCCTTGGACACAAATGTTCATTTTTGCATGTCTTCTGCATGTTTACATTAACTTTACATGTATTTGTGCCACGCAAAAAATTTGCTTCGGGTTTGGCCTGAATACACCTTGAGACTAAGACTAAATCTGGACTGAAAATGGGTGTCAGTACAAACGTAAAAATTGTAATTTTAGTTAAGTTTCTACCTTTAGTTGATAAAATAATTTTAGCTGATGAAATTAACACTGGTTACTGCTGTATTTGCTCTATTGGTCAAGACAGACTTCCACTTTGCAACAATAAAGCTTATCTCATCCCTTTCTTCCAAATTTAATCAGGTCTAAGTTTGGGCTTGCTGTACCTCTGGAAAAAAGGCTTGTGCAAAGGTGCAGAATAAAATTTAAATGGTAAATGGCATTCACTTATATAGTGCTTTTTCTCATCTCTAGATGACCAAAACGCTTTACAGATCCTTCTATCCGCCCATTCATACACTGATGGCAGGAAAGCTGCCATGCACAGGCGCTGGCCTGACCCACCAGGAGCAACTGGCGGTTCAGCGTCAGATTTAGAAGAAAGATTTAGAATTAAATTAAGAAATACAGATGAAATTTAAAGAGCAAATAATGATGACAGTAGATTACCTGAAAAATTGTGTGAAATATGATGAATATTGTTATGATTCATACACTGGCCTACAAATGTACTGTATAGTAACAGTCAGCTCTTGACCTGAGATAACCCACACTGAGAGGAAGAGGAGGCATAGAATGTCCCATTGCTCTCTCTCTCTGTCTCTCACTCACTCACTCACTCACTCACACACTTTTGCACCTGGACAAGAAAACGGGGGAGTAGAGGGGGCTTGGATACCAGCCAGAATGTTATTGCCAAGAACTGGTAGACAGAAAGACCCCAGCATCCAACCTAGTGCCCAGTTGTGAGGTAATAGGATGAAGGACCACAAACGCCAGAAGTCCAAGTAAGGAAATGGACAGAGGGTTCCCCCTCCTTCTTAAGAGCTGCCTGTTAAAAAGGGCCTGCACAGATGGCAGTATTCAGTTCTCCCTTGCGTGAGGGGGACTTTGTGCAGTTTGTTCTGTATTTGTCTGGCACAATACTTAATAAATGCATGTTTGCAAGGAATTCTACTGCCTCTTGAATTATTCTTCAAGATGTTTTTTGAAGCCTTATCTGAAAAGTTGTTGAATTGTAAGTCATGCGTAGATATTAGTTTATTTGGCCCAAACTTTTCTACCATGACACCTGTTCATTAGAGTTTGTCTAATTCTGCTAACAGATGAGAAAAGTGAAATGGAAAATACAACTGGCTGTATCACACCAGTGTGGATGATGATGGACTTCACTTGTACCCATACCTGTTCTTCCTGGAATGAGGTGAGCTTCTGCCTGGACAACATCGTGGTAGAAAAAGTTCGTCTGAGCGTGTTGCGTGGTCTCTGTCACTGCTGATCTGACCACTGAGGCATTGATGGGATCTCAGCCTGCAGATATCAGAACCAGGCAGAGTGTTCACTGCCTGTGGAAAAAAAAAAGTACACGGGTTAAAAAAAATAAATCTTTTGACCGAAAATATTTTTTCAGGCTAAATCATATCCCCGGTCTTGGGTAAAGGACCATTTCCATCTAAGCTCTGATTTTTCTACACCCCCAGTGCTTCAATGATGAGTTGTTACTTGATTAATTAATTGACAGAAAATTAATGACAATGATGATGATCCTTTGTCATTTTCATGTAAACATAAAAATGAAATTCTGTCTCTACAACAAAACCACTCAAAAAATTAAGAATAACATCTCTCTAACAAGCCTACCTAATATGAAATAAACAGATAAACATCATTAGTTCACTAAAAATGATATAAATATAAGTAAAATACTGCAAATAAAATAAATCAACAACCAAATTAATAAACAAATTATGTCCAGTGATAGAAAAGTTTCATATTTGTGATTTGCTTTGTCTCAGAGTCTGTGTGAAAGTGCTAAAGATGCTGATGCAGCTGTACTTTATCACTTTGTTTTAGTTCACTTGTACTGTTCCTGTGTGACTAGTGCTGAGGGAGTGTGATGGTCCCTGAGAAAGAGATAATCTGTACACCACGTTTTGACCAGATGTACTGAACCAATCATCATGGACATTCTCTCCTTCACCTCTCGAATAACGAAGGGCTTAAAGGACTAAGCGATGTCTGTTTGAGTCAGAATGATGTGTGAATAGGCTCTGAGACTGTTTTTGTATTGTTCTCCACTGGCCAGTGTAATTAAATTTGCTGAAACTTTGATCCTGCCTGATTCTTGACTGAAGGTTAAGAAGAATTTTTCTAACATACTTGGCGCCTGAGCTACAGGGACTCCAGATATCTCTCCTCCTGCTTCTGGTGTGTTGGGACCGAGACAGCTGTGCACAACTGCTGAAGAAGTCCTCCCCCACTGCCCCCAGTGGGTCGGCTTTGTGGAAGTGAGGCAAGATCCGGAGACGCTGGGAGTGGACCGGAGAGTGACGGAGCCACCACAGGCGGACTGAAGTGAGTAAATTTAATTATTAATGGTCTAAAAGTGTTTTGTCCTGGTTAGAGTACGCAGTCGGTCTGAGAATATGCGTAAAGAGTTGAAAGTTAAGCGTTAGTTACTGTAAGGTCCAAATTGGTCAAGGTCCGGTTCGGTAAAGCTTGACTGTGTCCCGGTTAGAGTCCATCAAAAGAAGTGCATTTCTGCTGCGTAAGTGGATACATACACACGTGGACAAAATTGTTGGTACCCCTCTGTTAATGAAAGAAAAACCCACAATAGTCACAGAAATAACTTGAATCTGACAAAAGTGGTAATAAATAAAAAGTCTATGAAAATTAGCCCATGAAAATCAGACAATGCTTTAGAAATGTGGTTCAACAGAATTATTTTAAAAAACAAATTCATGAAACAGGCCTGGACAAAAATGATGGTACCCTTAACTTAATATTTTGTTGCACAACCTTTTGAGGCAATCACTGCAATCAAACAATTTCTCTAACTGTCAATGAGACTTCTGCAACTCTCAGCAGGTATTCTGGCCCACTCCTCATGAGCAAACTGCTCCAGTTGTCTCAGGTTTGAAGGGTGCCTTCTCCAGACGGCATGTTTCAGCTCCTTCCACAGATGTTCAATAGGATTTAGATTAGGGTTCATAGAAGGACACTTTAGAATAGTCCAATGTTTTGCTCTTAGCCATTCTTGGGTGTTTTTAGCTGTGTATTTTGGGTCATTATCCTGTTGCAAGACCCATGACCTGCGACTGAGACCAAGCTGTCTGACCTTGGGCAGCACATTTCTCTCTAGAATACCTTGATAGTCTTGAGATTTCATTGTACCCTGCACAGATTCAAGACACACTGTGCCAGATGCAGCAAAGCAGCCCCAGAACATAACAGAACCTCCTCCATGTTTCACAGTAGGGACAGTGTTCTTTTCTTGGTATGCTTCATTTTTGCATCTGTGAACATAGAGCTGATGTGCCTTGCCAAAAAGTTCCAGTTTTGTCTCGTCTGTCCATAGGACATTCTCCCAGAGGCTTTGTGGCTTGTCAACATGCAGTTTGGCAAATTCCAGTCTGGCTTTTTCATGATTTGTTTTCAACAGTGGTGTCTTCCTTGGTCGTCTCCCATGAAGTCCACTTTGGCTCAAACAACGACAAATGGTGTGATCTGACACTGATGTACTTTGACCTTGGAGTTCACCTTGAATGTGTTTAGAGGTTGTTCTGGGCTCTTTTGTTACCATTTGTATTACCCATCTCTTCCATTTTTCATCAAGTTTCCTCCTGCGGCCACGTCCAGGGAGGTTGGCTACAGTCCCGTGGATCTTAAGGCACTTTTCCACTTGGAACCCAAAGGCCTCGTTTGGCCTTGGACCAAACAGTCCTGTTCCGGCACTGGTGGTTTTCCACAGCACAAGGCTCACTGTAGTATGGGTGGGAGAAGGAGGGAGTTGGAGGCGGGGTTTTGAGGGAGTCGGAGGCGGTGCTACACTCCCCTTGAGGCTGCGCCATTTTCCCTGGACCAATTAGTAGTCCAAGAGCTATTTAATATCATTTTGGTGGTGAGGCTGCTGTGTATTATTATGCATTAGCTCATCTCATGTAACCTTGTGCCATTGCAATGACGCAATTTTTTCGTATATTTAATGTGGACGTGTGGATCTTTAATATCACAGTTACAAGTACTGGGACAGCCATCTAATAAAAAATATCTTACAAAATTACAAGTCCACATTTTCTTTAAAGTGTACTTGTTAATGCTGAGTACAGAATTGAGTGAGGCACACCAAAACAGTTGTTGCTGTACACCCCACACTCACCCGTCCTTACAATGGCTAAGTTGAATATTTTGTGCAGATAAAACCATTACCTGGGTTGGCAATATGAACATTTCCAAATACAGAACTTAAAATATTAGGTGTCCCTGTTGTTGCACATGGATATAAAGCTTGGTCAGTAGTGGTTGGCTTTTAATGTATGTGTCGGCAGTTATTGGACTCCATAACACACTGCAATGACAAATTTTTCCCAACCTTTTTAAGGGTTTTAAGACAGTGTAAAACTTAGTAGTAACAGACAACACATGATGTCAACAGTCACGGGTTTATTCAACGTTATTAACACTGGTCATTGATTAATGTACAGTATATACATAATAATGGTTGGGAAAACGGGTCACACACGCCGTGCGAGGGTTTCAAAGACTGCCATGAGAGTGTTATTGAGGGCAGCATTCTGCGCAATTTCCTCCCTTCGTACAGCAACTTCGGCTTCCCTGGACTGACGGACCTCATCCACAAGCAGTGAATTGAGTTCCAACTGTTGCCGCTGGAGCTCCCTCTGCTCACGTTGATGTTCCCGCTGAAGCTCCATCTGTTCACGGTGCTGTTCCCTTTCTGCTTCTTGCATCGATGCAAAAATAGTTGAAAGGTCTTGTTTTGTGTTGCTCCGCTTCCTGTTACCTACAAGACAGAAATGTGAGCTGGTGTCAGTAAAATCAACCTCAAAACATGTAGCAGTACATCCCCAAAAATTAATACAAAAGTTAAATATTTTTGGACACATGTCAGAAAGTGAGACCCATATATTATACAGAATCATTAATCAGACAGTGAAGTATTGTTACATTTTAATCATTTATTGGCTCACAGTGCATGAATATCCAAAATTACTTTTCTCGAAAAATCGATGGTTATGTTAAAAATAGATATTAAAAAAAGAGGAGTGTTCTCAAAAGTATGAGGATTTATGGAGAAACGGATTTCAATTTCCAGCTGGAGTGACCATCGCCCCACAGTGCCTAAACAATCAAAACCTGGTGTAATGGACAAGGCATCACTGTGTTTGATTTGGCCAGGAAACTCTCCTGACATAAAACCCATATGGATTGTCAAGATTATGACAGATACCATCTTATATGACTTTCACTGTCTTTTGTGAGTCACAAAAAACACACTGTACCATGACATTGCAGTTATTTTGAGATGTACCTGTACAAGGGACACACACTGGTGAAAGTCAAGTGCTGGGTTTGAAAAAATTACTTTTTTTTTATGAGTATCACAACTGTGTATTTGTACAATACATTTAGTAAAAGCTGGGTTTATGTTTCAAATGCCTAGCTTTTTATGGTGGTCAAAAAATTCTAGAGGTGACCCAAATTCTATGGTGGAGAGACCCAGCTGGTCTATCATCTCTGAAGAGCTGGAGCAGGTGGCTGGGGAGAGGGAAGTCTGGGCTTCTCTGCTTGAACTGCTGCCTCCGTGACGCGGAGAAGCGGTAGAAGATGGATGGATGGAAAAAATTCTGAATGCATTTATACAGTAGGCTCAACTGAATCATGAAAATGAAGCACGCTGACTTTCAAATAATGAGTTTTGTGCTACAACAGCTCATTAGCTTTTCCATGCCTGTGATTAAATATGCAATTGCATTGCTGGATTTTTTTGATGTGCTTTACATGAAACAATAAACTGTAGCGTGAGTATTACATTACTACAATATAATATAATTATATTATTTGACTATTGGGCTTTACCTGTGCGTGAAAGTGTTGACGGAGATGTGCCAAACTGTGAGCGAGCTGGACTTGGTTCTGGTGCCGGATGATCTTGATCCGTAGCAGGAGAAGCCGGGTGCTCGTATCGCGGGAGGTGGGCTCCGTCTATGATCCTTTATGGATCGGTATGAAAGTGCAACATGTAAAAAAAAAAAAAAAAAAAAAAAAACTTTTAACCAGGATTACAACTAACTATTTCATCAGATATTGTCAACACAAAAAAACAACATACAAGGACGGACATAGCATTAAGCTAGGTCATCGTTTAAACACGATTAAGTTTTCGTCTGTCCTAAGTGAACTTTCCACTGTTGGAAAAAATAACATAAAGCATGAATATCAGAGCACTTACCGTCCTGTATATCACAATATCACGGCTTCAACTGCTGAAGTTGGGTGCGTCGCGGCTGCACATTCAATTCAATTCGGGTGGCTGGGTCTAATTCCCGGTGCGTCTCCGTGTAATTTCTGGTGCGTCTGTTTGTGCGCACTACTGCAAGCTCAGTCTGCTTCCCTCTGCATTCTCTCATCAGCCGAAACGTACAGGAAACTCTGCTGGACTGCGGTGTTAGATTTCTGCTGATTTCTGTTAAGCCATTCTATCACAATATCACGGCTTCAGCTGCTGAAGTTGGGTGCGTCGCGGCTGCACATTCAATTAATTTGTGGTGCGTCTGTTTGTGCGCACCACTGCAGGCTCAGTCTGCTTCCCTCTGCATTCTCTCATCAGCCGAAACGCACAGGAAACTCTGCTGGACTGCGGTGTTGGATTTCTGCTGATTTCTGTTAAGCCATTCTCTCGTTGTGGTTTATAATATCACTTGTTCGCGGGCTCACTGACGAAAAATTGCAAATGGCGACCAGCAAGCGATTCTGGAAAGTCAGTGTAACGCCCACGTAACGCCCACTCTCATGACGCTATGCACAGACCAATGAATGACCAGCAGTGGCGTGATGAAACGGGGCCGGGAGCCTTCGGACCTGCTTTTTACGGTGCCGAAAAAAGTGTCAGTTAAACTGGAACTGTTCCGAAAAAGGGAACTGTGAGGCCTTTGGGTTCCGAGTGGGAAACCGGACAATGGAGGCCGATCGGGGCCAAACGGGGCCTTTGGGTTCCAAGTGGAAAAGCGCCTTTAAATTTCTGAATAATATGTGCAACTGTAGTCACAGAACATCAAGCGGCTTGGAGATGGTCTTATAGCCTTTACCTTTAACATGCTTGTCTATAATTTTCTTTCTAATCTCCTGAGACAACTCTCTCCTTTGCTTCCTCTGGTCCATGTTTAGTGTGGTACACACCATGCCACCAAACAGCACAGTGACTACTTGTCACCCTTTAAATAGGCCGACTGACTGATTACAAGTTTGTAGACACCTGTGATGATAATTTGAGGACACATCTTGGTTGAACATGTCCCTATGGTCACATTATTTTCAATCTTTTCTAGGGGTACCATTATTTTTGTCCAGGCCTATTTCATGAGTTTGTTTTTTAAAGTAATTCTGATGAACCACAATTCAAAAGCACTGTCTTATTTTCATTGGTTAATTTTCATAGAATTTTTATTTATTACCCCTTTTGTCAGATTCAAGTTATTTCTGTGACCATTGTGGGTTTTTCTTTCATTAACAGAGGGGTACCAACAATTTTGTCCACGTGTGCAGAGCATGCGGGGGGTATCGCGGTAGGATACCCCAGGAAAATACAGCGGCTGGTTACCGCAGAGTGATACAAAAAAAATATAAAAGACAAAAAATAGAGATAAGGTTATCAAAACAAATAACCTTAAGGCAGAAAGACAGAAAGCGAGGAAAGAAAAAATAAAAGACAAAAAACAGAGACGATAAAGATTATAATAATGTTTAAAGAGAAAAAGGGAGACAGAGAGAGACAGCAAGACAAAAAATTACAAAGGCAAAAAATAGAGAATAAAGGTTATAACGAGAGATGACCTTAAAATAAAGATAAACAGCGCTAATATAATAAAGATTAACTTTAATATGATAAGAACCAAAACACCTTAAGGCACAATTCAAAAATTAGTCAAAAATAAAATAAAATAACCCCTAAAAATATATATAAGATAAAATAACCTCTAATTATAATAAAATAAAATAAAAACATCAAATAAATAACTGCAGTTTGTTTGTCTGGTCATTCGTGTGCTTGTTTGTGTGTGTTTTTAATGTTTTATGGCTTACTTTGGTGAAGAATGGGTAACTGTTGCAGCAGAGGGACAGACCGCAAGAACATGGAAGTCAGGCAGCGTGGCAGAAGCCGAGGTTGTTTTTCTTGTTGTTGTTGTGCAGCGCAAGAGGATGAGAATGAGATTTTTGTGTTGTCAGGCAATGGTAAATTTATGCATAGGAAGGACAGAAATAGTACACGGTTTTTAGCAAAGTGGAGAAAAAGGTTCGGGTTTATAAGCAAGCTTAAAGTGACTGACTGCCAAGCTCTTGTAGATGACAAAACAGGCAGCAGATGGGAGCAAGAGAAATATAGTCTGACAGAGGCACAAACATGGCTTGAAGCAGCAAGGAAACAGCAGGCTGACTTAGAACTTGTGATGATAAAAAACAAAACTCAAGAGTTTCAGCATTCTCACAATGGTAAGAAAAGAGACTTGTCTAACATGTGTCCTATCTCCTCCAATCTCCATGCGGACGAGTGTGACAAGGCAGCACTAGGTCACGTTCCTCCCCCTCCTCCATTATATCCTGACCTCAGCAAGATGGCGGCAGCCATATCCTCCACCAAAGAGCCTCCTCCTCCTCCTCCTCCTCCCACTAATGTCAGGCCCAAGGTCAAGAGAAACAAGGACTGGGGTACCAAGGAGCAGCCATACAGAGGCGCCAAAGAGTTAAGTAAATATGCACACTCTTATCCACACTCTCCAACAATTCAACCCATTAAGCCTGAGAATTATGACATATATGCTGTCACTGAACAATATCCTACAATTGAACTTTCAAATCCAGCTTATGTAGGGCCACCTGGACATAATAGGCGCTTTTCCACTTGGAACCCAAAGGCCTCGTTTAGTACCGATCGGCCTCCATTGTCCGGTTTCCCACTCGGAACCCAAAGGCCTCACAGTTCGCTTTTTCGGAACAGTTCCAGTTTTACCGACACTTTTTTCGGCACCGTTAAAAGCAGATCCGAAGGGTACCGGCCCCGTTTCGTCACGCCACTGCTGGCCATTCATTGGTCTGTGCGTAGCGTCATCAGAGTGGGCGTTACATGGGCGTTACGCTGACTTTCGAGAATCGCTTGCTGGCCGCCATTTGCAATTTTTCGTCAGTGAGCCCGCGAACAAGTGATATTATAAACCACAACGATAGAATGGCTTAACAGAAATCAGCAGAAATCTAACACCGCAGTCCAGCAGAGTTTCCTGTGCGTTTCGACTGATTGTGATATACAGGACGGTGAGTGATGTGATATTCATGCTTTATGTTATTTTTTCCAACAGTGGAAAGTTCACTTAGGACAGACGAAAACTTAATCGTGTTTAAACGATGACCTAGCTTAATGCTATGTCCGTCCTTGTATGTTGTTTTCTTGTGTTGACAATATCTGATGAAATAAGCTAGTTGTAATCTTGGTTAAAAAGTTTATTTTATTTTATTTTATTTTTTTTTTACATGTTGCACTTTCGTGCTGTGCATGTACTTAATTTGTGTGTATTTCATTGTAGAGTCCAAACCGGATCTGCTCAGAATGGCAACGTTTTGACACCAATATATTGTGACAGGTAAACAACACGTCATATTTATAGTCAAATCTTTTGCTTTTTAAAGCGAGGTAGTCGGATACGCAAAAGCCGATGGTGTATAGAACACGTATATTAGGATGTGAAATGTCGGCATCGAAACTGCTCCCATTTAGCTGTAATTAATATTCAAAAATGATATTTTCGGGAGGAAAGAATTCAATTTAAACAGCCACGGACCAAAAAACGTACATTTGCTCATGGAACAGGTCATTCACACTCGCAGACAATCGCGCTATATGTGTCTGTAGGATTTTCTTTCCATGCACGCAAAAAAAAGCAGATTTTTTTCCCGATCTGACTAAGTGCCAAATTTAAAGGAGCACCACATTTCCACTTAATAGGAAGGGACTGAATGAGATTTATGTGTGTGAATATTAATTACACGAGTAATTGAAAATGAATGGCACATCCAATACTAGCCACCATAAAAATGAACGCTTGTTTATTTATTTTTATCAGCATCATTTCTGTGATCCTTTATGAGTTCTAGTCATTAATAGTGTATCTTGCACCTTGGGAATGGGAGATGTTCAGTCACCATTAGAATTTAGTTTATATGTGTATAGTATTTTCATCCTTTAAACTCAATCAGTAATAGACACATTACAAATATTTGAGACCCATTGTAAGTGCTTCCTTTTATATTTTAGCAATACAAGCACAAAACACCCACCCACACTTGAAACCAGGGCGACACAGCGGTGGCTAAACTTTTATTGATAACGTTATTTCACACCATCACAACAACTCAGTATTTAAACTCAGTATAAATGGTGATAGAGATTGAAAGGGTATCCAAAATTAAAATCCTTGGTGTTGTGGAGCCCATATTATAACCTATTGTGACTCACATGTGGCTGGCTGAATTCAGCCCAAGACAGACTTTGAGCTAGCCATGTGTATTGACTTCACACCTCAAGAGGAAGATGTGTCTGCTCCCCTGGAGCTCAGGAGAGAGGAGAAAGACTACCCCGGTCTGACCTTTTGGGGGTCAGAGAAGGAGAACAGAAGGACTCTGGGTGTTCTATTACAGATGAAAGGATGTAGCTGAGTATTGTGACTTTTGTGTGATGTATTGTTAGAGATGAGTGTATAAATGTATGTGTGAGACTGCGTCCCTGTCTCTTTACACTCCGATCGAGAGAGGACATAGGATGGATGAGAATTAAAGCAGATTCTGGAAAATTATCCAGTCTCCTCAATTCTTGACTCCTCACAGTGTAATAATTGATAATAAACTGTGCTGGAAGTCACATATTAATTATATTAAAGGTAAAATATGCAAATCAGTCACAATACTGCGCAGAGTGAAATATTTGCTGAATCAACCCACACTATAGACTTTGTATCATTCATTAATGCTCCCATACATGACATCCATCCATCCATCTCTACCACTTTTCCAGAGGTCCGGGTCGCAGAGGCAGCAGTTCAAGCAGAGAAGCCCAGACTTCCCCTCTCCTCAGCCACCTGCTCCAGATCTTCAGAGAGGATACCAAGGTGTTCCCAGACCAACTGGGAGATGTTGTCTCTCCAGTGAGTTCTGGGTCTGCCCTGGGGTCTGAGAACTACTACCAAGCAACACTGTGTTTCAGTGCAAGGAGTCAGACTGTGGAACGCTTTTGGACCTGAATTAAAATCATGTACAAAGCTTGGACAATTTAAACAAAAACTAAAGGAATAAATACTCCAAACACACACACGTGGACAAAACTGTTGGTACCCCTCTGTTAATGAAAGAAAAACCCACAATGGTCACAGCACAGTGACTACTTGTCACCCTTTAAATAGGCCGATTGATTACAAGTTTGTAGACACCTGTGATGTTAATTAGAGGACACATCTTGGTTGAACATGTCCCTATGATCATGTTCATGTCCTTATGGCCTATTTTCAATCTTTTCTGGGGTACCATCATTTTTGTCCAGGTCTGTTTCATGAGTTTGTTTTTTAAAATAATTCTGTTGAACCACAATTCAAAAGCATTGTCTGATTTTCATTGATTAATTTTCATAGAATTTTTATTTACTACCACTTTTGTCAGATTCAAGTTATTTCTGTGACCATTGTGGGTTTTTCTTTCATTAACAGAGGGGTACCAACAATTTTGTCCACGGCAGTATATACAAAACGACATGTAAAATCACACAAGGATTATCATATCCAGTCTGTGTTGTGCTGTTGCTTATTTTTTGTCACGTTTTGTCTGTTTCTTTTTTTTTTTAAAGTTTGAATTTTGCACATTCTAAATAATCTGTAATTTGCTGCTGACTGGAATAAACAATTTAGTGATTTATTTGTTTGCATCATGATTTTCTATTTTGTCTCTTCAGACACCGGTGGGAAAAGAGTCAACAGTACGAACCATTTATCAGGGACTTTGAAAATAATGGCTCATTTTAAGAAAAGTAACCAAAACAATTATTTGCTGAAGACTGTAAAACAAAATAGACATCTGCAAAAGTACAAAGGTTTATTGTCAAAATTCCCAGGGCAATACTACATAAATACATGTATAGTTCACTGTTGATGCAGAGAATATATATTTATACAGTATCTACATGTAGTCAGCAATACTCAATACGATATATTTCCAGTTAATCCACATATTTCTCCATGTAACCTTGGGACTGCTTTATTTTAATTACTTCTAATCCTAGATCCATTTGTTTTGGCTTAAAATGCATCATAAGTGCTAAATATATCTTATGCCCAACTCAGTACTGTTTACCTGTTGAAATATATATATTTAACGGCTCATATGGCACCTGATCCATGTTTTGCCACGACACCACTGGATGGAGCAGATAAATTCCATGACGTCTCAACAGTCTCTCCATGATTTTGATATAGATCATGTATTTTTACCTAACCATCTATTCGTCGAGAAAAGTAATTTTTGATATTCATGCGCTGTGAGCCAATAAATGATTAAAATCTAACAATACTTCACTGTCTGATAAATGATTCTGTATAATATATGGGTCTCACTTTCTGACATGAGTGTCCAAAAATATTTAACTTTTGCATTATTTTTGGAGATGTATTGCTACATGTTTTGATGTTGATTTTACTGAACAGGAATATGGCACCGCCTCAAGGGGAGTGTAGCACCGCCTCCAACTCCCTCCAAATCCCATCTCCTACACCAACCGCTCCTACCCATACTACAGTGAGCCTTGTGCTGTGGAAAATCAACAGGACCGGAACAGGACTGTTCGGTCCAAGGCCAAACGAGGCCTTTGGGTTCCAAGTGGAAAAGTGCCTGATGAGGCCAACCCAGAGGCCCCGCAGTTTCAACCCACAATTTTAGTTTACAAACCATGGACTGATGCTGATTTCTCTGAGGCAGTGAAAGAAATCCCACATCAAAAAGATAATAATAATAATAATAATAATAATAATAATAATAATAATAATAATAATAATAATAATTTTATTTATAGAGCACCTTTCACAGACAGAGTCACAAAGTGCTTAACATGGTAAAAAACAAAATAAAAACACAGGCACATAAAACAGTTAAAAAAAACCCCAAAACAAAGTAGTCAGTAAAAGCACATAAAAATACAATCGGCACATAGTTAAAAAGCCAGGCTAAAAAGGTGGGTCTTTAGTTGCTTCTTAAAAACACCAATGGAAGGTGCAGATCTAAGTTCAAAAAGCAAGGAGTTCCACAGTCTGGGAGCAACAGCAGCAAAGGCTCTATCGCCTTTGGTTCTGAGCCTAGTACTAGGGACTACCAATAGATTCTGATGAGAAGACCTGAGAGACCTGCTGGGCTGGTGTAGAGAGAGGTGGTCACTAATATAAAAAGGTGCCTCTTCATGAATGGCTTTGTAAGTAAGAACAAGAACTTTAAAATCAATTTTATAATTTACAGGAAGCCAATGCAAGGAGGCCAAAATAGAAGTGATATGACAGAATCTACTGGACCTAGTTAGTAATCTTGCAGCAGCGTTCTGGACTAACTGTAGGCGGTGTAAAGAGCAGGGATGAGAATGGGGTTTTGGAAAAAAAGAGGAAACTTAGCCGGGGGTCTTGGGGGATGCAGGCCCCCAAGCTGAATCCAAGGCGGAGCCTTGGTGGTGGGTCTGGGGGGCAAGCTAACAAAATCTGGTGTTTTAGAATGCTCAAATGTGGTCTTATATTTAAAGTTAGTAGTTAAGTACAAATGCATTTATAGTTTATCTTTTTAATCTGCTGCTGCATCACATGTGTAATCATGTTCAACACTGTTTTGATTCAGTGTCACTTTCCCTGGTACTTTGCATTTCGCTATTAAGTCGGCCATTTTTTCAACCACAAAATAAAGTGAAACACAGTACATATGTATTAAATTTATGATATCTGAATAGTATGTTGATGTAATAATACTAAATTATATTTTACTACTATCTAATATGTTTAGAACTGACACAGAATTACATTTACATAGTTCTAGAACAGACAAAATAATTTAACCAAGTAAAATAAATTATAAATATTAACAAAATTCTATCACCAAGTCCATCACCCATTTATTAAAATATACTGACATTCTGCAAACATTTTGATTTATTAATGTGTGCATTTGTTAGTGTTACTAGGAATATAAAAAAGTTGCATATTAGTATATGCTGCCCCGGCCTTGGATGCGCTCTGCAGAGCGTGCCCAAATGCCAAGTCACGTTTCGTTACCTTGTTCATACATGTGTAATGACAATAAAGTTGAATCTCAATCTCGATCTCAATTTTAACCCCTTGAACTCTTGTGAATTCAGCGGGCGGTCACGTCTCTGCATCTCAGTGCGCACTGAAAAAAAAAAAAAGCTGTATTTCCGGTCTTCCAGTACAGACACAGCCTTGTTACAATCTCAGAAAAAAGCTGTGTAATATATATTCATTTTTTGTGGTATTTTTACAAAATTTTGACCTGAGCTTGAAAACACTTGGTTCTACATTTCTGTTGTGTTTTCCAGCCAGTATCTGACAGCTGTATGTTATTTGCAAGCATCTGTATCTAAAAAACACCCAGGTGAACTTTCCTGTTACTCAGTGGCAGGGGCACTTAAGAGAGATTATGACTGTTTTGCCAAAAAATTCAGAGTATTTTCTTTTAAATGAGACCAACCCCATGAAGATGCTGCAAAGGGTTGAAGAACAGCATTGTGTAATGCTGTGATGCAGTAAGTTGTGATGGCATGCCATCACAACTTACACATGCTATTTCATAACAAATTCATTACGTGAAAATTCTCAAGTACATTACTTAAACAAGAAAAAAAAAATCTTACCTCGGAATGCATCTTCCGATCACTAATTGCTGTAATCGGGGGCGACTGTGATGAACTTTGATTGACTGGCATCTGAGTATGACCGTGTCCATCGATCGTTTTGAACGCAGCACCGAGTGAGTAGTTCAATCTCATTGTAGCCACAATTTTGAGATGTTTCTGTTTTGAACAGTGCTCAACTATGGCAACACAACCACAAGATCCATAACTCAAGAAATCGTTGCAATAAACACACTGGGCTTTCCCTGGTGCTTCGCATTTCGCTATGAAGTCGGCCATTTTTTCAACCACAACTTCGGTATTTTTACCGATCTTTACAGTCATTGACACAGTTTTTTCAAGCCATTCCCAACAAAACTTGTTCTTTATCCCTTTGTCGATTTCTAAAATTCTTGCTTTGTTGTCTTTCGTGAGTTTTAGGTTCACCATTTTGACGAAATCAGGAAAACTCAGTTGATTGAACTGATTGAACTGTCTGCCACTTGCATTTCACTCCGAGTGTTATCCGGATATGACATAGGAAATCTAACAACATTGCCGATTGGTTGCTTCAATAAGTATCAGCCTATCAGTGGCCTTGTTACATTACATTACTGATCTCGCTGGGTAGCGCGTTCTGCATGGTGGATTTTCACAGCCGATCGAAAATACGACTCGCCGCCAGACCCCCCCCCCCTAAAATTTTCTCCTCGAATTTAGACGATTCACGAGAATGACCCTAGACATGATCAAATCCGAGGAATTCCTCAGATCAGAGGAGGATTCTCATCCCTAAAAGAGGATTTGCTAAGACATGTAAAAAGAGCATTACAGTTGTCCAAACGTGAAGAAACAAAGGCGTGAATAATGATTTCTAGCTGAGTGTAGGAAACCAATGACCTAATTTTGGATATATTCCTAAGGTGGAAAAAACAACTCCGGGTCAGAGATTTGACATGCTGATCAAAACTCATCGACTGATCGAAAATGACACCAAGATTTTTTAGATTAGACCGTACGTTAGAGCTTAATGAACCAATGCTATTAACCAACTTAGGAATTAGATTATCAGGTGCTACAATAAGGACTTCAGTTTTATCAGCATTAAGTTGCAAAAAGTTACTAGACATCCAGTCCTTAATTGCAGACAGACAATCATGAATAATTTTTAAATTGTCAACATGGTCAGGCTTAAAAGAGAAAAGTAGCTGTAAATCATCAGCGTAGCAGTGATAAGACACACCTTTAAATTTGCTGATAATAGAACCAAGTGGCAGCATATATAGGGCAAATAAAAGTGGACCCAGAATAGAACCCTGAGGCACCCCACAGGTTAAGGGAGCAGAGTCAGATGAATAAGAGCCAACAGCCACAGAGAAAAACCAATCCAGAGCTTTTCCAGAAATACGTACCCAATCTCTAAGTCTTTGTAACAAAATAAAATGATCAATAGTATCAAATGCTGCAGTAAGATCTAAAAACACTAAAACAGAGCATTTGCCACAGTCTGATGACATTAAAATATCATTTGACACCCTGAGAAGAGCGGTCTCTGTCGAGTGTTTCTGACGAAAGCCTGACTGAAATTTGTTGAAAATATTGTGTTCAATCAGAAAGTCAGTGAGCTGCTTGGCAACGTTTTCTAAAAGCTTAGAAATAAAAGGAAGCTTAGAAATTGGCCTGAAATTTTTAAACAGATGGATCAAGGTTAGGTTTTTTAAAAGTGGCTGCACAACTGCATGTTTAAAATACGAGGGTACACAACCAGATTCAAGTGAACTATTAATAATATTAACCAAAGACGTACCCACTAAGCCAATTACCTCCTTTAACATTGGGGAAGGCAAAATATCTAAAACGCAGGAGGAGGATTTCATGGAACTCACCAGCACTAACAAATCCTCAAAAGAAATTGGGGTAAAATCACTTAAAAAGGCCAGTCTGTTAGGACAATCAAGGATTAGGGGAAAGGAATGAGTAAAACCAGCCCTAACAGCAGTGACCTTGTCAACAAAAAAGGAAAGAAACTTGTTACAGTCATTAATTGAATAAACAGGGGGAGCAGAACTGACAGGATTAACTATACTGTCTATTGTGTGTGTGTGTGTGTGTGTGTGTGTATATATATATTTTTTATAGTAATATGTACATATGTATATTAGCTGCTCTTGCTTGCTTGTTTTTTTTTCTTGCCTTCTGATTGTTGCTCTGAGTGTTGCTATCCCTGTGCTGTTGCAATCCTGGAATTTCCCCGTTGTGGGACTAATAAAGGCTTATCTTATCTTATCTTATCTTATCTTATTGTACTGAAGAGGATCTTTGGATTGTTACTATTGGAGGCAATGATGTTGGAAAAATAAGAAGTTCTTGCCATTTTTATCATATTGTTAAATTCAATTAACAGCTCCTTAAGGTACAATCGATGCACCTCAAGTTTAGTGTACTTCCACAGTCTTTCCACCCTCCGACATTTACATCTAAAACAACAGAGATCATCATTTAAACCCACACAGTTTTTTGAAGGGATAGCAAATCTCCTTGACAGCTTTAAATTAAATGGTCATGAGACAGAACGTGCTTACAGAAAAGTTTTAAAAGCTGATTGGTGTACTATGTCAGGTAATTGGAGGTCAAAAGATGCCACAGGTAATATTTTACCTCCAAAAAATGCAGAGTTACACCAACAGGTGAGAGAATTGAATGAGCACATTTGAAAAAAATGGCTAGTGAAGCATGATTAGACAAGAATTCAAAATACAGGCGAAGGTGTGGAAGCTTACAGGACCAGATTGCAAAAAATTTTTGATAGCCATTCCGGTTTAATTAAGCCTGCTAATGACACAGGTGTAGAACCTTATTGGCAGCATTTGAAAAGTGCTTTCTTGCAAAACATGCACCCACATCTGGCTAAATACATCCACAAGAATTTGGTTACATACCGCACTTCTGTATTTGGTGATGTATTAACGTATGCTAAACATGCAGAACAATTAGAAGAGGAAAGAATGGAAAGGGAGGATAAAAAAATCAAAAGCAAAGCTAACCCGTTTTATATGGTGTTCACTTATATAGCGCTTTTTCCTCATCTCTGGATGACCAAAGCGCTTTACAGATCCTGTTGTCCACCCATTTGTGCACACATTCACACACTGATGGCGGCAGAGCTGCCATACACACACAGGCAGTAGCCTGGCCACCAGGAGCAACTGGGGGTTCAGTGTCTTACTCAAGGACACTTCGACATGCAGACTGCAGACAGAGCGGGAATCAAACCTGCGCCACCTAGGGCTGCACGGTGGCGCAGTGGTTAGCACTGTGGCAGCACAGTTTTACCCTCGGCCGGGGGAGCGCGGGGATCGTGGGTTCGATCCCAGCCCCCGACCAACAGTGATCTGTGTGGAGTTTGCATGTTCTCCCCGTGTTGCGTGGGTTTACTCCGGGATTTCTCCGGTTTCCTCCCACACGCCAAAAACATGCAGGTTAGGCAGTTAAGGGGCGCTTGCGCACGCAGCGACCGGCAGCTGGTGGCTTGTCACCAGACTGCAAAACAAATCTACCTACGGGTACAAATAAGTAAGAAAAAAAAACCCAAAAACCTATGACCCTCCAATCAGTAGTCAGTCACACTACACCTGCACCACAGCCGCCCCATTTATATGATTGCTGACCCCAGGGGGAAGCCCCCCACCTTTGTCTTTTACCAGGGTCCACCACGCGGAGGAGGAGGAGGACAAGGGCAAAGGAGAGGGCATGGTCGTGGAGCCGCCTACCTGCAGCCATGGGCACACGATGTTTGTCGCCAATGTGGACAACAAGGGCACTGGCAAAGGCACTGCCCTGAGGGCCTGCCACAGTGGGGGGGGAGGGGAGGACCCCACACCCAGTTGCGGCCGCCCCACACACAGGACCACAACATGTGACTAACCAACCCAAAGCTAAGTACAACACATGACACTGACACAGCAGACATTTTTCATTTACCTGATTTTGACTTGATGTTGACAATGCAGTGTTTACCTGAAGTGACATTGGAGGTTCAGTGCATCCCAATAAGGTTTCTCTGTGATACAGATGCGTGCAGATAAGTAATTGCAGGGACAGATGTCAGGGGTTTCACAAAATCAGATCAAACAGTAACTGTCATATCTGCAAATCGTAAGCTCAAAACAGAGCACCTCTCCAAAACTGTAAAGGTAAAATATCGTGTCACAGATAACATTGTAGAAGGTTCTTTCATATTATCACAGGTATGTGCCGTTAACCTTTTGGGAAGAGAGTTGCTCATAGCCCTCAATACTGCCATAATCCCAACAGAGAACGGAATGAGAGCATCATATTTTCCACATGTGGCAGGAGTAAATGTAATGCAGGATTTCAATGTGTCCAGGTACTGCTACTCACTGCATTTGGTTTTAGCCGGACCACACTCAGTAACATCAGACCTGCACACAAAAGCTATGCAATATTTTGAGTCCAAAATCCCAACTCCACAGCTGGCCACAGATCAATACCATTGCAGTATGTATGACAGACATTTGAGTGGCCCAGACCCAAATTATGAAAAAACATTCCTTGCAATCCATCCTCCAGACTGGTCATTAAAAATCTGTATTGGTCACCAAGGGGCTATGTGGGGGAATCTGTTGTGTTGTGTGATGAGGACAGCAGACATTTTAAACACTGGGAGGCATCCCACATCCCACTGGTCAAACCCAAACACATGCACTGGAAGGATGTAGGTCGGTTTGTAACAACAGCAGAGGAATGTGGTCAATCCTGGAAACAAACTCCTGATCCAAAGGTTCAATATTCCTCAAAACTTGATACCTACACACTGCCTTTGAACTGGGTGACCACAGCGCAGAAGGAAGTCCACACTGATGTTCCCAACTCACCCATGTGATCACTCTTTACATTAACACAAGGAGAGGAACACACACTCTCACAAATACCAAATTCTCTGTGGTCAACACAAAAGGCAGATGTACTGTAGGGTTAATAAAAAATGCAGAGTTGGTCAAAATAAATGCTAAACCACATTATAGACCATACCAAAGACAGCATCCTCTACGTCCTGAAGCCCAAGAATACATTAAACCGGTCATAGAGGAACTGAAAGCAGCAGGTGTCATTGTACCATGCCCAAATTCTCCATGTAACACATCTTTGTTTCCTGTAAAGAAGGCGGACCATCTTCTGGATGGAGAATGGTCCAATACCTTCAGTCGGTAAACAAAGCGGTCATCCCAATTAGGGATGGGCATAATTAACCGATTAACCGATAATTGATCATTAAGAATTTCACCGAGGAAGTTCATTTTCGTCGACAAACCGTTTTTTTTTTTTTAAACAATCCGAATGTAGGTTATTAGGCCTAGTGCACGGCCGTCCTCAAACAATGCAATGCATTTAACTGTGCCACTGGCAAAATTTGGGCACCAGGAGGCAACATTACACCATCGCCGTACCCTGGCGTGCCTCAGTTGATACATGCGAGCTTCCGTAGGGCAATCGCCAAATCATGAAGAGGTTGCGGCGAAGTGTTGCGTGGGACCATTTTAATTTAAAAAATGACCAGGTGTACTGCAATCACTGCAATGCAGCATACAAAAGAAAAAAGTAAAAAGAAATACAGTGATCCCTCGCTACTTCGCGCTTCACCTTTCGCACCCTCAGTGCATCGCGGATTTTTCAAAAATATTCATCAAAAATTCAAAATTGAGAAAAAATACATTAGAACATCACGTATCAACACGGAGAGCCCGCACAACTCAAAATCCACCTCTCTGATTCGCTGGCCAGCATCTCCCCCCAAGAGATCGCTCCCGACTCCTAGATTTTGTTCTCGTGTTGACTCGGCTCGGGAATCTCGCGAGGATTCTTTTCATTCTCTCGCTCTCTCTCTCTCCCGATGAACGTACGTATTATTTATATTATTTATACATTATTTTATGTATCAAAAAACTAACGAGATCAGCCTGGAATTCCACAAAGGGGGGTGACGCTACTTCGCGGTTTTTCACTTTTCGCGGTCGGTTCTGGGTAAAACGTCTCGGCCAATCAGCTTGCGGGGTGAAACGTCTCGGCCAATCAGCTTGCGAGATTCCCGAGCCGAGCCAACACGATGGCAACACGACATGTTGTGCGGCTCTCCGTGTTGATACCTGATGTTCTAATGTAGTCTACCTGCCTTGTTACCTACCTAAAAATGTTAATGATTAACCGATTATTAATCATTAATTCTCCCGACAATCGGTGAAGAAAATTTCACCGAATGCCCATCCCTAATCCCAATAGCTGTTTCAGTCCCAGACCCACACACTTTGTTGAATGACCTACAACCACACATGCAATATTTCACAGTGATAGACATCAGCAATGCCTTTTTCAGCATCCCAATACATCCAGATCATCAGTTCTGGTTTGCATTCACGTTTGAAAACAAAAGGTACACATTCACCAGGTTACAACAAGGTTACTGTGAGGCACCAACCATTTTTTCCACAGGCAATGCCAGCAAATTTGGCACAATTTATTCCTCCTAACAGGAGCCAGTTACTCCTTTATGTTGATGATATTTTGTTGCCATCACCTGATGAAGAAACATGCAAACAAGACACTATTGTCTTACAGCAATTTTTAGCAGAACAAGGTCACAAAGCCAACAAGGAAAAATTACAGTTGTGGAAAAAAGAGGTCAAATATTTAGGCCACATTTTGTCACCAGCACGCAGACATGCTGATCCAGCTCGAAAACAAGCTATTCTGTCAGCACGAAAACCCATCACAAAAAGAGACATGATGTAATTTTTGGGTACTCTAAATTATTGTCACTCTTGGATTGCAAACTATTCATTTGCGGTACAATCCTTATCTGATCCCATCTACAAAACACCCATGGCTCAGGTGGACAAAATTGAGTGGACACCTGAGGCAGAAGAGGCATTTGTCAAAATGAAAAAACTTTTGGTCAGCACTGACGTCCTGGCACTCCTGAATTACTAAAAACGATTTGTGCAAATGGTTGATTGTAGAGAGGGGCACATGACGTCAGTCCTTCTTCAGCCAAGTGGCACAAAAATACATCCAGTGGCATATTATTCCACACGACTTGACCCTGTCGCGAGGGCACCATTATGTACGTAAAATGTGGTACAATAATGAGATGAGTGGTGAACTGAACAGGACTTTATTATAGGACTCACTGAGTACAGACAGATGCTCCCGCTAGGCAGAGAGGCAGTCGAAGAGACCGTGTTTTATCAAGTCCAAAGTCAGTGCAGCCATCTACCAGACAAGTTTAGAGCACTTTATGCTTCCCTTTGCTGACAAGCTTTATGGAGATACTGGTTTCATTTTCCAGGAGGACTTGGTGCCTGTCCACACTGCCAAAAGTACCAAAACCTGGTTTAATGACCATGGTATCACTTTGCTTGATTGACCAGAAAACTAGCCTGACTTCAACTCCATAGAAAATCAATGGAGTATTGTCAAGAGGAAGATGAGAGACACCAAACCCAACAATGCAGATGAGCTGAAGGTCACTATCAAAGCAACCTGGGCCTCCATAACACCTCGGCAGTACCACAGGCTGATCACCTCCATGCTACGCTGCATTGATGCAGTAATTCATGCAAAAGGAGCCCCGACCAAGTATTGAGTGTGTACATGGACCTACTTTTCAGTCGGCCAACATTTCTATTAAAAAAACATTTTTTAAAATTAATTTTATGAGATATTCTAATTTTTTGAGAAACTGAATTTGGGGTTTTCATGAGCTGTAAGCCATAACTATCAAAATTAAAGGGCCTATATCATGCTATTTTAAGCCTTTCAGAGTAAACTATATGCATGTATGTGATAGTATATTACCTTTGGTACACTGGAGAATGAATTTCTTATGAAATATGAGTTATTTTCGCGAGCTACTTTTCCAACCCGGAAGTAAGATGCCTCGATCTCTGAGGCTCAGCCTCTCCTTCTTGTGGCTGCCGCCCATTTCATGACGTAACCCCTGAGCCGGCTGCTGCAGCGTGTCGCTGGGTTCCTCCCACGAAAACTTAGAAGACACTGTCTTACATAAAAAAGCAAACAGTTGTTGTCACTGAGCAGATTAGGTGCGAGAGGAACTACTTCTTCACAGCGTCAATGCTAAAGTGAAAGAGTTTTGCCGATCACCGCTCCGTCAGCTGCGTGGAGAAAGTGGGTGTGTGCGTTAGCCTGGGGGCGGTGCTGGCAGCAGAGGCACTTCCTGGAGTGGGCAGCTCACCCACGTTCATACGTATGAACGTGGGGACCCAGTCATTATCAGGGACAGGGCGGAGCAGCAGCTCAGAGAGCAGGGTTGAGGAGGAATACTCAGAGATGCGTGAATGGAGCCAAATACGGTTCCATTCCACCACCGTGGGCTGCACGGTGGCACAGTGGTTTAGCACTGTGGCAGCACAGTTTTACCCTCAGCCGGGGGACCGCGGGGATCATGAGATCGTGGGTTCGATCCCAGCCCCCGACCAACAGTGAGCTGTGTGGAGTTTGCATGTTCTCTCCCCGTGTTGCGCGGGTTTACTCCGGGATTTCTCCGGTTTCCTCCTGCACACCAAAAAACATGTAAGTTTAGGGCGCTCGCGCATGCAGCGACCAGCAGCCGGTGGCTTGTCACCAGACTGCAAACCAAGTCTACCTACGGGTACAAATAAGTAACAACAAAAAAAAAAATAAAATAAAAAAAAAAAAAATACCACTTTGGGGGTGTTTTTGGTGAGGAATTAACATTATAACATGCTTACCCTCTTGCACTCCGTTGTACCGCGGGCGGGCAAGTCTCTGCGTCCTAGGGCGCACGAGAGCACACTTGTGCGCTCTCGGACGCATGACGCATGATAGAGATACTGATGGTGGTGATTTAGTTGGTGTTGGCCTCCAAGCGCCACTGAAAAAAAAAGCTGCAGACACAGCCGCGAACAGATTAGTTCATCTGATTGACCTCTCATTCGACTAATAAGAGCCTTGAATTGGGTTTCTGAAACCTTGAAGAACCAATGAATGAAAACCTAGGAAGGAGGACCCGCCTACTGTGAATGCAGGAGACAACTGAAGCACAGAAGTTCGGGCTGGGTGAAAAGAGATTTACTGTTGCAGCAGATGAAAAAAAAAGGACGCTGGACGAACCTGCTACAGACCCAGCAGCATGGAGAACACCCACAAGTGGGACCTGCACTCATTCCAGCAGAGTAGACGTTTAGGATTCTCTTCCGTCATCATAGACCGACGGAGGCCGACGACAAAGGTCGTAAATCATTCACCAAAACCGCAATAATGGAATTATGTTTTGACTGGGATCCACGAGCGGACCAGCGTCGCGTTCGTCTGACAATGGGGAAGAGAAGTTCGCCAGGACTCTGCTGCTGTGAAGAGGTAAGGTGTTATAAGCTAAATTATTATTTCTCCCTGAAAACTGTAATCCAAAAATGACTTTTGACCGATCGGTAAATTACAACT
This sequence comes from Pholidichthys leucotaenia, assembly GCA_020510985.1. Taxonomy (NCBI): domain Eukaryota; kingdom Metazoa; phylum Chordata; class Actinopteri; order Cichliformes; family Pholidichthyidae; genus Pholidichthys; species Pholidichthys leucotaenia. The sequence continues at coordinate 134,441,096 of CM035841.1, read as the reverse complement.
GTACGGCGCACAAAGTACGAAGTGCGTGCGCCGCAATAAACGGTTCATTTGCCGTGTTTGGACCGTGAAGGCCCCCCCCCCCGCTTCAGAAGAGGAGCGGGGGGGGGGCGTTCACGGTCCGAACGCCCCCGGTCTGCGGGGGGAAGCCGCGCTGACTGCGCAGTGGTCGCCACATAGCCATATGAGTCTATTCCGTCATGTAGCGATGGCCGTCCTCTGTAGCGAGGGGGGGGGCAACCCCCCCCCCACACACACACACAGTAGCGAGGGGGGGGGGGGCCGCTGTGACAGCGTTGCTGCGGAAACATGCAACGAGTGTAATCCATCATGTAGCGAGGGCCAAACTCCGTCCTTTGTAGCGGGGGGGGACACCCACCCCCCCCCACACACACACACACAGACACAGCCCTGAATGTGACCTTTCATTAGAGCCCAAAATGAAGATTCTACATTGAATTATTCAAAAGTTACAGACGTTTTTCCAAACTGTGCCATTTGACACAATTTGGCACAGTTCCAAAATGCCTGGGAACAGCCTGAGAACAAAGCTGTGTAAAATATTCATTTTTTGTGGTATTGTTACCAAATTTGGACCTCAGCTGGATAACACTTGGTTCTACATTTCTGTTGCATTTTCCAGCCGGATCGGACAGCTGTGTGTTATTTGCAAGCATTTGTATCCAAAAAAACACCATGGCCAAATTTATTTTCTTCAAGTTCAGTATGTTTAGATGACTGTAACTCAGTGGTCGGAGCACGTAGAGAGATTATGTTTTTTTTGCCAAAAAATTCAAAGTGTGTTCTTTTAAATGAGACCAACCCCATGAAGATGCTGCAAAGGGTTGAAGAACAGCTTTCGATTTACTTTGGGCACGTTATTTTTTGGCGTTTTTAGGGAAATTGCCCGGAGTGCAAGGGGTTAAAAGCTCAAAAAAGTCAATTTTGCATAATATAGGCCCTTTAAAAGAAATAAACACTTGAACTACATCACTCTGTGTGTAATGAGTCAATATAATATAGGAGTTTCATTTTCTGAATTGAATTACTGAATTGAATTAACTTTTTGATGACATTCTAATTTATTGAGATGCACCTGTAAATGAGGAATTAAAGTAGAACTGAACTGAACGGCATTGAACGGCACTGGGTGATAGTACATACAATTATAAAGATAATTTATCATTGGCACCCCCTCCACAAATCCCGGAATCTTGGAGAAAATCGCGATTTAGAATTTCCCGCCCTGAAAAATCAGACAAATCCGCCGAAGCACAGCCGGAGTTCCGCATGATGTCACGAGTGTGACCCAAGTCCTCATGTTTACCATTGCGAGCACGTCGACACTGGTTGTTTTTGGTGCATTTTGTCATGATAGTCGACTACAAAACACTTCCAACCCTGGGAAGATCTGTTCAGTGGCCAAGGAAAGCTGTCATGGCGACGAAATAAAAGAAAGGGGGAGGAAAAGCGACTGGGAAGCGATGCGTTTCTAGATATACAGTGATCCATCACTTATCGCGTTTAATGGGGACCAGAACCGACCGCGAAAAGTGAAAAACCGCGAAGTAGCGTCACCCCCCCCCCAAGGGCGTCACAAGCACTATTTTGCACAAAAGGCACAAGAGAACACATTATGCACATTATTTGCACATAACAGTACTCTTAACTTTCTGCACTGCTGCATATATTTGCATATATTTGCTTAAATTGCACATACTGTTAATTACCGTATATACTGCACTGCTGTCCTTTGCACTTCTGATTGGATGCTAAACTGTGTTTCGTTACCTTGTATTCATACATGTGTAATGACAATAAAGTTGAATCTAATCTAATCTAATCTAAAAGAGAACAGCGAAAAGTGCCACTAAGCAACACGAGCGATAAAGAAGGCGCTCTGCAGGGAGAGAAGCTGGGTAAAACGTCTCGGCCAATCAGCTTGCGAAGTGAAACGTCTCGGCCAATCAGCTTGCGAGATTCCCGAACGGTGAAGAGGTGGGCGGAGAGGAGTGGAGCGGTGGTCAGAGAGGTAGATTTTGAGCTGTGCGGGCTCTCCGTGTTGATACCTGGTGTTTTAATGAGAAGGCAGGGAGACTACATTAGAACATCAGGTATCAACACGGAGAGCCCGCTCTCCCCGGCTCCCCAGCCCGCTCGGGAATCTCGCAAGCTGATTGGCCAAGACGTTTTACCTCGCAAGCTGATTGGCGGAGACGTTTTATCCAGCTTCGCTCCCTGCCGAGCGCCTATACCCAGCGAAGGAAGACCGCATTAAACGCGATAAGTGAGGGATAACTGTAATAAGTTGGAAAAAATGCTGATGTTTTTTTTTTCCCTTTCTTTTTTATTGTTAATTTTCCTTATCCTGACACCCCAAACATGCCAAAGTAAAGACTCACCATTCTGTATTCAATAAGCGACTCTCCTCCCCATCACTGCTGCGGTCTGAGTCGGTGCTGGAATCCCCTGAAAATTCTGGCTCTAATCTGTACGGTTCGATGCCTCCCTCGCTCTCTTCCTGTTCACCTGACACTCCTGCATCCTCCTCTGTCTTGTCACTGATCCTGAATGCCTCTTCACTCTGAAAATTCTGGTGTTCTTGACTGCTGGAACTGCTATCATCTGCCATTGTTGTTTTGATAAGGGTCACACTCGTGACGTCACGTAGCGTCGTCTGCACTACTTCCGGTTTGTTTGGCACTGCCAGCCAGAGGCAAAAGTTTATCGGCTTATAGTTTGGCCATCGCACGGCCTAAAAATTTCTTTTATGTGTTGAAAAATACAATAGGTAATAAGGAATTAATCTGCTATTCTACTTTTTTGGCAAAGGTGAGTTCAGTTCTACTTTAACAGCTCTTAGACTTATGTTGACCCAAAATAGAATGGTTTTTGATCAAATAACTGCCACCCGAAGGGGTGTGTGTGCAATTGTAGGTAATTATTGCTGTACTTGTATCCCTGCAAATGATGCAGAACGTAGTCACATTATTGCTCAGCCATACAGAACCGACTGCCTTGCAGACTGCCATGACCAAGGACAATGTGACTGATGAACATACCTGGTTAAGTTGGTTACTCTCTTCATGGAGAAGTCTCACCATGAGCCTGTTTATGATTTTTGTGGTACTATTTTTGGCCGTTTCTTGTGTCATTCCCTGTATCTGTAGTATGATGCTGGAGACTTGTGTATATTAACTTAGTGGATGTACCATGGAGCAGTTGCCAGGGATCGGTGGGGGTGAGACCGCTTTTTAGCAGTACTTCACTGGTCCCAGTTGGTTTTAGGATTCAGTTTAAAAATTTAGCTCTTGTTTGTAGAGCTATTCATGACCCGGTCCCTAAATACATCACGAGCTGCTTAAAGTGTATAACCCCTCACGGTCTTTGAGACCTCTGATCAACTTTTACAGCTGTCCCTCAACCCATTTTAAAACTCGAGGTGACAGAGCTTTCAGGCAGTGGCCACAAATTGTCGGAATGCTCTACCCATTGTCTTTGCGCTACAGTAGACTCTGTTTGACGGCTTTTAAAATGCAGCTGAAGACACTCCCTGTTTAAACAGGCTTTTTAGTTTGATTATGGTTTTTTTCTGTTTTTAACGTCTTTATACTTGTTTTTTCCAATGCTTTATTGTTAGTATTTGTGATTGTGTGTTTTGTTTTATTGTGAAGCACTTTGTGATTCTTTCTGTGAGAAGTGCTATATAAATAAATTTTACTTACTTAACAGTGTGAGCTCAGGTGTCTCTCCATGACCCAAGTACAGAGTAAAAGTATGACTGACATGCAGAAAAACGAAAGGAGTTGCATGATCATGATGTGAAGTTGAAATGTACTTCCTGTGAATACATTTATGAAGTTTGAAACATTATTTTTACTTTTATTTTGTTTTTATGTTTCTCTTATTTCTGTTTTTACATTTTATTATTATTCAGTCCCTCCAGGATTTCGCAATGTTGCAATCGCACCAATTCACGTGAAATCAGCCAATCAGCGCAATGATTGGACAAAGTTGCAAGCGCGCAATCACTGCAACTTTCCCGCAATTTTGGCCAATCCTCATCAACTTTCGCCAGTTTCACCAATCGAATTTGCCTCTAACTGGCGCTGCAACGGGCATCGCTGCATCGCACTCATTTCCATGTTTACAATGAGTAGTGAGATTATAGTTTATAATGAGTAACGGAACACATCAGCAAACAGAGTGTGTGATTTAAAAAAAAAAAAACACTCACCCGCGAGGTTTTCAACACCATTCCTTCCTCCATCTCCCCCAGCCTGCCCGTGGATGCCTCGCCATGTCTCTGTCCTGACAGCATCTACGAAGTGCTGGATTTGTGTTGAAAAACATGCGCCTGTCCAAAAGCACCTCCTCACAGGAGCGCACGTGAGGAGAGTACACTACACTACAGCCAGTGTTTGAACATTTATACATCTTTAGAGGTAAAATCATTACTACATCTGGTCAATGAGCTTTCAAACGCAGTCTCCGGTGTGGACGGACAAATGGACCCACCCATCCCCCCCTCACCGTCCCGCTGTAAATGAAAGGTGTGTGACGACCGACATGCAGCAGACAGGTAGGCATGGAAAGAGAGAGAATATTCTTTGTATTTTTTTTTTTTTTCAGAAAAACACAGACTCCAATAGCCAATACAGTGCAACAGAATTAATTATTTATTTTTTCCTGTCCGCCCGGTACCGAGTGGTTGGGAACCGTAGGGAGTTTTCAAATGAAGGTGCTGCCAATAATTTCCAAATCTATACTCTTTAACATGCATTCAGTGCAATTTAGCTGTTGTAATGGATATTGTGTTAATGTTTGTATTTGCTGTTGCACAAAAGAGTTTTTCTGTATAGAAGTTTCTGCTTAATTTACAAATCACTGTAATAGGAAATTTTTTGACAATCCTGTGCTTTTCTTGTATTGTTATATAGAATATCACTGCAGCAAACTGAAAAAAAAGCAACTGCTTTAAAATTTGGAATTCTTCCCAAATCTTTAAGTGCAAAAACACTCTAAAACATTGCAACGTTTATCGCAACTTTTTAAAAAAAAAAAAAAAAAAGCTCACACGAATTAAGGCTTTTTGGCCTGTAACAATCATAAAAACATCCTGCGAAATCCTGGAGGGACTGATTATTTGTTGTTTTGTTTTATCCCTTGTTTGATTTTATACAAACAAACAGCACATAAATCGAGAGTTCCGGCGCCACACGAGTCGGCTGCCTTTTGCAACAGCGGCTCAATTCTGAGTTTTTCTTTTCTTCCTCTCACTTCCTGATCCGGTGACAACTTTCTGATCCGGCGACACCTTACACTCCTTATACATCACGAACACACAGATCGCCCCAAATGTCTCCCGAGCTGGTGGACGGAGCCACTGTTTATAGCAGGAGACGGTACAGCAGGGAACAGCTGCTAGCACTCAACCGCCACTCGGTGCTAACGGAAAAACTCGACATACCGGGAGAACTGAGGCGAAAACAACGTGGGTGTCGGGCTGGAGTAAGACGACGGGCAAGAAATATAAGGTACAGACCCACCCTCCCATCCGTCGTTATGGGGAATGTACGATCGATACTGGGAAAGGTAGATGAGCTAGCGGCTATCTCCCGCTACGATAGCATATACCGGGAGTGTAGCCTGTTCCTATTCACAGAGACTTGGCTAACAGGACTAGCAGCAGATGCTAACATTGAACTGTCTCAACATTGTCTTTTAGATCCTATTCCTACCAGGTTATTTAAAGAAGTCTTCCCACTTATTGGTAGCTTTATTCTTCCTATAATCAATTCTTCATTAACTTTAGGCCATGTACCGCAGGCTTTTAAAACGGCTGTAATTAAACCCTTACTCAAAAAGCCAACGCTAGATCCAGGAGCTTTAGCTAACTATAGACCAATCTCTAATCTCCCTTTCATTTCAAAAATCTTAGAAAGAGTTGTTGCTACGCAATTATTTGACCACCTGCAGGGAAATGGTTTACTTGAAGAGTTTCAATCTGGGTTTAGAATCCATCATAGTACTGAAACAGCCTTAGCGAAGGTCACTAACGACCTCCTCATTGCATCTGATAATGGACTAGTTTCTGTACTTGTCCTTTTAGATCTTAGTGCAGCTTTTGATACTATTGATCATAATATTCTACTTGATAGATTAGAACACTATGTTGGACTTAATGGAACTTCGTTGCAGTGGTTTAGATCTTATTTATCTGATAGGTTCCAGTTTGTTCATGTAAATGATGAGTTTTCTTTCAGCTCAAAGCTTAGTCATGGAGTTCCACAGGGATCTGTGCTAGGCCCTACTCTTTTTAGTTTATATATGCTTCCGTTAGGCAACATTATTAGAAAGCACTGTATACATTTTCATTGTTATGCAGATGACACACAATTATACCTGTCAATGAAGCCAGATGATACTAATCAATTAGCCAAGTTAGAAGCCTGTCTTAAGGAAATCAAAGCTTGGATGACTTGTAATTTCCTGCTATTAAATTCAGATAAGACTGAAGTCATTCTTGTTGGTCCAAAAAACCTTAGAAATTCCTTTCCAAATCAAACTTTCAGTTTGGACGCAGTTACTCTTTCTCTTAATAGCTCTGTGAGGAACCTTGGAGTTATTTTTGATCAGGATTTGTCCTTCAATTCACATATTAAATTTATTTCTAAGACTGCCTTCTATCATTTGCGTAATATTGCCAAGATTAGGAGCATCTTGTCTCAGAGTGATGCTGAGAAGCTGATCCACGCTTTTGTTAGCTCGAGATTAGATTATTGTAATTCTTTATCATCAGGCTGTCCTAAAACATCTTTAAAAAGTCTTCAGCTGATCCAAAATGCTGCAGCAAGAGTTTTAACAGGTACTAGAAAGAGAGATCATATCTCTCCGGTTCTGGCCTCCCTTCATTGGCTTCCCATCGAGTTTAGAATTAAGTTTAAAATCCTTCTTCTCACTTACAAAGCTCTAAACAATCAGGCTCCTTTTTATTTAAAAGATCTGATACTACCATATTATCCTAACAGAGCACTACGCTCCCAAAATGCAGGATTACTTGTAATACCTAGAATCTCCAAAAGTACAATGGGAGGCAGAGCCTTCAGTTATCAAGCTCCTCTCCTGTGGAATCAGCTGCCAATCTGGATTGGGGAGTCAGACTCGATCTCTGTTTTTAAGAATAGGGCTAAAACCTACCTTTTTGATCTAGCCTACAATTAGGGAGGGATCATGTGTTTCTGAACCCTCCCTTAGTTATGCTGCTAATAGGTTTAGTCAGCCGGGGGACCTCCAGTAATGCACTGGGCCTCACTCCTTTCCTCACTCTCTATGAATATTTTTTTTTTGCTGGTCATTAACATTTGTTTGTTCTCTCCCATAGATTGAGTCCCCATCGTGCTGTTTGCTCTCTACATGTCTGTTCTTTTCTTCTTCTCTATCCCCTCACCCCCCAGCAGTCGCAGCAGATGACTGCCCCTCCCTGAGCCTGGTTCTGCTGGAGGTTTCTTCCTTTTTAAAAGGGAGTTTTTCCTCTCCACCGTTGCCAAGTGCTTGCTCACAGGGGATCGCCTGATTGCTGGGGTCTTTCTGCAACTGTGGGGGTCCCCCCTACAGTTGATAGTGCTATGAGATGACTGTTGTTGTGAAATGGCGCTATATAAATAAAGTTGAATTGAATTGAATTGAATTGAACTGGAGGGTTTCCACACGATACGGGCAGACCGAACACCAGACAGTGGCAAAGCAAGGGGCGGTGGAGTGATAATGTATGTTAACAACAACTGGTGCAGACCAGGACATATCACTGTTAAACAACAACACTGCAGCAAAGACATTGAGTTGCTAGCTGTTAGCATGCGGCCTACATATCTCCTGAAGGAATACTCACACATGATCTGCATTGTTATTTATGCAAATCTGACGGCGAACGCTGGGACAGCGCGTGACGTCATCCACTCAGTAACTGGCAGGCTGCAGACAGAACACCCAGATGCTCTTCTCCTCATCTCAGGCGATTTCAACCATGTTTCACTGTCTCCCATTCTACCCACGTTTACCCAGTATGTCACATGCCACACTAGAGACAATAAAACACTGGACTTATTCTACGCAAACACTAAGGAGGCGTACACCTCATCACAACTCCCCCCACTCGGGAGATCGGATCACAACTTGGTTCATCTCCGGCCGGTGTACAAACCCCTAGTGCACAGACAACCTCCGGCCATGCGCACAGTGAAGTTATGGTCTGAGGAGGCAATGGACGCTCTAAAGGACTGTTTTGAAAAAACCGCCTGGGAGCAGCTCTGCGATCCACATGGTGAGGACATCGATGGCCTCACTCACACCATCACGGACTACATCAGCTTCTGTGTGGACAACACCGTTCCCACCAAGACCATACGGTGTTGCTCGAACAACAAACCCTGGTTCAACCCTGAGATAAAAACACTTCTGAGAGAGAAGAAGAGGATCTTCAGGTCGGGGAACAGGGAGATGCTGAAGTCCATACAGAGGGAGCTGAGGAGAAAGATCAGAGAAGGCAAGGACAGCTTCAGGAAGAAGATGGAGGACAAGCTGCAACAGAGCGACATCAGCGGGGTCTGGAGAAACCTTAAAACCATCTCTGGGCTCCAGAATACCTCCCCCCAGGTCACGGGGGGCGGGGAGTGGGCGAACAATCTGAATCTGTTTTTCAATAGGTTTGACCAACCGCCCTCCCCCCTGACTGCACAACAACCACTGCTGCCTCTGAAGACATCAAGTCCTGCTGCCCACTCCCCACTCCACCAACACCCCCCCCACTCCCAACACACAGCCCCTCAACCTGACCCTCACTAAGACCCAGGTGAGGACGGAGCTGAGGAAGATCAAGGCGAGGAAGGCGTCGGGACCGGATGACATCAGCGCAAAGCTCCTCAAGTCCTGTGCAGACCAGCTGTGTGGGACTGTGGAGTACATCTTCAATCTGAGCCTGAAGCTGGGGAGGGTACCACAGCTGTGGAAAACATCTTGTGTGGTACCTGTACCAAAGACTTCCCACCCAAGATCTGAACAGCTACAGACCAGTGGCCGTGACGTCCCACATGATGAAGACCCTGGAGAGACTACTCCTTGCTCACCTCCGCCCCCTGGTGGGACCAGCGATGGATCCACTCCAGTTCGCCTACCAGCATGGCAATGGGGTGGAGGATGCGGTGATCTTCCTCCTTCACCGTTCTCTGTCCCACCTGGAGAAGCCTGGGAATGCGGTGAGGATCATGTTCTTTGACTTCTCCAGTGCTTTCAACACCATCCAACCGATGATCCTGAAGGGCAAGCTGCTGTGCGCAGGGGTGGACCAGCACCTGTCATCATGGATCCTGGACTACCTCACAAATTGGCCTCAGTTTGTGAGAACCCGGGACTGTGTGTCCAACACGATCATCGGTAGCACAGGGACCCCCCAGGGAACGGTTTTGGCTCCCTTCCTGTTCACCCTTTATACTGCGGACTTCTCACACAACACAACACACTGCCATCTACAGAAGTTCTCTGATGACTCTGCGATCGTTGGCCTCATCTCCAATGGAGATGAAGCTGAGTACAGAGGGCTTATCCAGGACTTTGTGGACTGGTGCCATCGGAACTGCCTCCAGATCAATGTGAGGAAAACTAAGGAGCTGGTGGTGGACTGCCGCAGGCAAGGACAACCCCTCACAGCACCAGTAAATATACAGGGAACAGACATCGAGATGGTGACATCCTTCACGTACCTGGGTGTTCATCTGAACAATAAACTAGACTGGTCACACAATACCGACGCACTCTACAAGAAGGGACATCGCAGGCTGTTCCTACTGAGGAGACTCAGGTCTTTTGGTGTACAAGGGGCGCTGCTGAAGTCACTCTATGACACGGTGGTGGCATCAACCATCACTTTTGGAGTGGTCTGCTGGGGCAGTGGCATTACAGTAGCCGATAGGAAGAGACTGAACAAACTGATCAAGAAAGCTAGCTCTGTCCTGGGGCAGCGCCTTGACCCAGTGGAGGAGATGGGAGAGAGAAGGATGGTGGCTAAACGGTCATCTCTGCTGGAGTCCGAGTTCCACCCTATGCAGGACATACTGAACGCACTGAGGAGCTCATTTAGCAGCAGACTACATCATCCTAGGTGCACAACCGAGAGGTTTCGCAGGTCCTTCCTACCTACGGCTGTCAGACTGTACAACCTAAGCAGGGCTGCTCGCAGAGATAACAAAAAGACGTGACAACCTAATAGTATTGAATAAAATAGACACAATAGACTTACACAATGGTCCCCTCCGGTATACAACTAGGAAAATACCGGTTGCTATGGAGGGTGAGAATATGTATGGGTACATAATCATACCATGTAGGATAACTAAGTAGATGGTTGTGCTGTTTCATTCAATCTAGCTACAATGCTCCGCACTGTGTATGTTTATATATTTACATATTTATTCCATCTAGCTACAATACTCCGCACTGTGTGTTTATATATTTATATATTTATTCCATCTAGCAACAATGCTCCACACTGTGTGTGTTTATATATTTACACATTTATTCCATCTAGCTACAATACTCCGCACTGTGTGTGTTTATATATCTACATATTTATTCCATCTAGCTACAATGCTCTGCACTGTGTGTTTATATATTCATATATTTATTCCATCTAGCTACAATGCTCCGCACTGTGTTTATATATTTACATATTCATTCCATCTAGCTACAATACTCCGCACTGTGTGTTTATATACTCATATATTTATTCCATCTAGCTAAAATGCTCCACACTGTGTTTATATATTTATATATTTATTCCATCTAGCTACAATGCTCCGCACTGTGTGTCTATATATATATTTATATTTATATGTACATATGTATACTCGCTGCTCTTGTTTTTCCTCTTGCCTTCTGATTGTTGCTCTGAGTGTTGCTATCCCTGTGCTGCTGCAATCCTGGAATTTCCCCATTGTGGGACTAATAAAGGCTTATCTTATCTTATGTTATCTTACAAGCTGCAATAACACACATATATCCTGATTATATCTTTACTATTATTTTATCATCATTTTGATTTCACTGTTTTTATCATTGATTACTTTTCAGAATCAGAATCAGAATCAGGTTTATTGCCATTGTTCATGTAGTACACAAACTAGGAATTTGTCTCGGTACAATGCTGCAACATTAAACATGATAAGATAAGAGAAATAAACTATACATGTAATAAAGTGTAGGATAAGATTAAGTGATACTGGTCAACAGTTAAAATATATATTAGCCAGCAGCAGATACTGTGGAGAACTATATAGTGCAGTCGGTAATGCAGGAAGAAAACAGTGATGATTGACATGAGTCTGGTTGAGCTGCTGTACATGGTGCACGAGAGTCACTTAGTGTTCAGCAGTCTAATGGCAGAGGGGAAGAAGCTGTTCATGTGACGGGAGGTTTTAGTCTGGATGGACCGAAGTCTTCTACCAGAGGGGAGGGGGGCAAACAGTACGTGACCAGGGTGTGAGGGATCGGCTATGATCCGGCCAGCACGCCTCCGGGTCCTGGAGATGTACAGATCCTGGAGAGATGGGAGCTTGCAGCCGATCACCTTCTCAGCAGTGCGCACGACGCGCTGCAGCCTTAGTCTGTCCCTGGCAGTGGCTCCTGCGTACCACACGGTTATGGAGGTGGTGAGGATGGGCTCGATGATGGCTGTGTAGAACTGCACTAACATCTTGGTGGGTAGCTTGAGCTTCCTCAGCTGCCGCAGGAAGAACATCCTCTGCTGGGCTTTTTTGATGAGTGAGCTGATGGTCAGCTCCCATTTGAGGTCCCTGGTGATGGTAGTGCCTAGGAAGCGGAAGGAATCAGCAGTGGTGATGGGAGAGCCTGAGAGGGTGAGGGGGGGCAGAGGAGTAGTGACTTTCCTGAAGTCTACAATCATCTCCACTGTCTTCAGAGCGTTCAGCTGCAGGTTGTTATTGCTGCACCAGGACGCCAGCTGGGCCACCTCTCTCCTGTAGGCGGACTCGTCGCCGTTGGAGATGAGCCCGATGAGGGTGGTGTCGTCCGCAAACTTGATCAACTTGACAGACTGGTGGCTGGAGGTGCAGGAGTTGGTGTAAAGGGAGAAGAGTAGGGGGGAAAGTACACAGCCCTGGGGTGATCCGGTGCTGATGCTAGTATAGTCTGAGACAGTCTTTCCCAGCCGCACATGCTGCCTCCGGTCCGTCAGGAAGTCGATGATCCACCTGCAGAGGGAGTCAGGCACGTTGAGCAGGGACAGCTTGTCCCGGAGCAGAGCGGGGCGGATGGTGTTGAATGCGGAGCTGAAGTCCACAAACAGGATCCTGGCGTAGGTTCCCGGGGAGTCCAGGTGCTGCAGGATGGAGTGGAGGGCCAGGTTGACTGCATCGTCTACAGACCTGTTGGCTCGGTAGGCAAACTGCAGCGGGTCCAGGAGAGGGGTGGTGATGGACTTGAGGTGGGACAGGACCAGGCGCTCAAAGGACTTCATGACTACAGAGGTGAGCGCTACAGGTCTGTAGTCATTAAGTCCAGTGATCCGTGGCTTCTTGGGGACAGGGATGATGGTGGAGGATTTGAGGCAGGATGGCACGTGGCATAACTTAAGGGAGGTGTTAAAAATGTCTGTGAATACAGGAGCCAGCTGTTTCGCACAGAGTCTCAGGGTGGAGGGAGACACGCCGTCTGGGCCGGGGGCCTTGCGCGGGTTCAGTCTGGAGAACTGTTTGAGCACACCTGCTCACTGATGATAAGGGGAGGGGGGGAGGAGGGGGGGGTGCCTTAAATGAAGTAGGGAATGTGGAGGCTGTGGAGCTGGAGGGAGGGGGGGAGTTGGACACAGATGACGAGGTGTCAAAACGGGCATAGTGTTGGGACAGTCTCTGACAAAGGGCTTTGTCATCCTGACCTTTAGGAGCCTGAGGCCGATAGTTGGTGATCTGCCTCAGTCCTCTCCACACGGAAGCCGAATCATTAGCAGTGAACTGCTGCTGGAGTCTCTCTGAGTACACAGATTTAGCCCTCTTCAGCTCTCTGTTAAACCGGTATTTAACCTCCCTGTAGCAGTCCCTGTCTCCACTTTTCAGCGCTGCTTCCTTCTCCTTCCTGATCTGTCTGAGCTTAGCTGTGAACCAGGGTTTGTCATTAGAGTAACTCACCCTGGTGCGTGATGGAAGAATGTTCTCTTCACAAAAGTGGATATATGAGTTCACAGTGTCCGTGTACTCATCCAGATCATGCGTGGCTCCTTTAAGCATGCCCCAGTCAGATATTTCCATGCACGTTTCCAGCTTCTCCTCAGCTTCACTGGTCCGTATCTTCGTAGTGCTCACAACAGGTTTAGTTCATCATTAATTAATGAGTTTTATTGTTCCATTTCTCCTCCTAAAGGACTAAAACGTTAGCCGGTGCCTGGGGCAGCAGGGCCGATGGCGGACTCTCCCCATCACTCGCTAGTTAGGATCTGTTGCATGCAAATGCATTGGAGCTTAGCATAGCTGCCAGATGGGGTTTTAGATGCCATAAATCGTTCTTTAATGATGCCTTGCATGGCATCAAAAGGGGGAGAATGATAGAAAAGTTTCATATTTGTTTCATATTTGTGATTTGTTTGTCTCAGAGTCTGTGTGAAAGTGCTAAAGATGCTGATGCAGCTGTACTTTGTTATCACTCTGTTTTAGTTCAATTGTACTGTTCCTGTGTTACTAGTGTTGAGTGAGTGTGATGGTTCCTGAGAAAGAGATAATCTGTACACTATGGGTAACCCCCACAGCCACGGACAAGCAGAGCGCTCAGCTGGAGCAATTAGCAGAACAATGAGATGTGTGTATTGAGATCAAGAGGCAGCTTCTCTTTGTCTAGCTCTTTCCTGCCAGTATCCTGTTGATATGTGTGACTCAAATGCAGGTGTTCATGCTTCCTGCTCTGTACTGTGATGCAAATGTGCCTTTCATGTATTGTCTGTAGTGGGGTATTTAAACTGCATATCGCTCTGTAACTCTCTCTCTCTCTGACTACTGCTTCTGACTACACGCCTTGCCTGAGAGCCTGAGAGCTCGCTCCGGCGCGCCTGCACGGCGCTGGAGTGAGTTCTGTGATGGTGGGATGAATGATCAATAAACACCCTTAAAAACTCTCAGTTCGCCACTTATTATTTCATGCCGCCACACTGGTGACCCCGAGAAAGCACACGCTTTGTGCAACGCAACCTTCTGGTCTGGACAGCCACACTGGACCGGCCGAGGGACACAAAAAGTCTTCTCCCTCTCACCGCTCCTCCTCCCTCTCACCGCTCCTCCGCATCGACACGAGCCCGAGGGACAAAGATCGTCTCCTCCCTCTCACTGCTCCTACGCATCTGCACGAGCCCGAGGGACAAAGATCGTCTCCTCCCTCTCACCACTCCAACGCATCTGCACGAGCCCGAGGGACAAAGATCGTCTCCTCCCTCTCACCGCTCCAACGCATCTGCACGAGCCCGAGGGACAAAGATCGTCTACTTCCTCTCACCGCTCCAACGCACCACAAGCGAACCACGCAACAGCTTCAGCAGGGATGACCATCGGCGCCGACGACGCTGATCTCCAGCAAGCTCCCTGACCCTGACTCGCCTCTACAGCGGTCCTGCCATGCACCGAACCCCGCAAGCACTCCGGGGGGTTATGAGGACAGCGCACCACGCACGGGACAATACCGGCTTCACACAGACCGCCATCGTCCTTCGCCGCTGCACACAGAACCTTCAGGGCTGCTCACACACCTGAAGCACGCACGCAGCTCGCTCACAGGATTTTGTAATGGTCTCAGCCACGGCGCACAAGGGAATTCAGCCGTCAGCTGTCCCCGAAGGCTTTAGGACTGCGCGCGCACCTAAAGTCAACACGCCAAATCCCACACTGCTGCAGCTCCTTTTTTTCTTCATGGCCGCGAGAGGAGTCAGAAACTAATTTTTCTTCTCACAGCTCCTGTGGACCTCCGCACGTTCAATGGGACAGCCCCTCAACATCGCGGATCCACATGCAATTTTTGCGCGGCCCAGACAACTCTGCCGTCCCGTGCCGACACTTGCTACCCCCACCCCCCTCCCTCCACCTCCGCCTGCAGCGAGCTTTCCCCGCAGCTCGCTACCAAAACCAGACGATCGAGGCCTCAGCCCCCCGCTGAGCCCTCTGGGGGGGAGTGTATGGGTAACCCCCACAGCCACGGACAAGCAGAGCGCTCAGCTGGAGCAATTAGCAGAACAATGAGATGTGTGTATTGAGATCAATAGGCAGCTTCTCTTTGTCTAGCTCTTTCCTGCCAGTATCCTGTTAATATGTGTGACTCAAATGCAGGTGTTCATGCTTCCTGTTCTGTACTGTGATGTAAATGTGCCTTTCATGTATTGTCTGTAGTGGGGTATTTAAACTGCATATCGCTCTGTAACTCTCTCTCTCTCTGACTACTGCTTCTGACTACACGCCTTGCCTGAGAGCCTGAGAGCTCGCTCCGGCGTACCTGCACGGCGCTGGAGTGAGTTCTGTGATGGCGGGATGAATGATCAATAAACACCCATAAAAACTCTCAGTTCGCCACTTATTATTTCATACCGCCACAACACCAAGTTTTGACCACAAGTACTGAACCAATCTGTTATGTCGGTGATAGGAGCCGAGTATTGAACTGGACACAGTTTTATTAGTGACGCTCTCACTACACACACACATCCATCAGGCAAAGAGGAGGACAAGAGACCACCCCTCTCCCTCACAGCCTTCTCATACCTCGGGTGGCAGCAGAACCAGAAAAGTGGAGCCACCACCCATGTCACACAATAGCAGGTCCCCCAAAACCCAACACAACACTTTCCCCCCCTTCAAAAAGGTCCAAAACACACGCATACAATCGAGACCCTCCCCAATTTGGAACCCAAATCACGCACTAAGAAAACTAAAAAGAAATACCTAAAAGTGGCCTATCACAGTCACTCAAAACAACTACAACTAAGGGAGGACAGGTGGACTACCGTCCCACCCCCACATACGGCAAGACAGATTATTCTTCGGTCTGTACTAAATAAACAGTCCAACTAAAAGAAAATAACTGCCGTGTTCCTAAAATAAGAGAAAATAATCCCCCATGAACAGAACTAAACAACATAACAGTTGTCCCCTTTCCATACACATGCATTACACATACTGTCCAACCGTCAGCTTGCCCTAGGAGAGGAACCACCCCCCGGATAACCTTCAGATGATTCCACTCCGGTGCGCCTCCTTTTCTTCACTCCCGGGGACGACCCACGTTCAGGTCCAAACACCTCCTTCTTCTCCCGGGTTCACCATAGCTCATTAGGATGCCTCCACGAGCCATCAGATAGATGGAGGTAGGCATCCCCCCTCACAGCCACAACCTGCAGCCGCCCCGGTCATCTTTTGTCCGACATTTGACCCAAATACCTCTCGACCGGGCCTCCTCCCTGGGTCGGACCACGTCCGCGACCCCCAGAGGGGCCCTACTCAGCTTCCAGTGTCTCTGTCTGGCACGTCGTCTCACCGTGCCAGCCAGTCCTGCCCTGCTCGCTTTCATTTCCGCTGCTGGCGTTGCTGTTGTGACCCCCCCTGCTCTCCGGTCCTTTCCAGCCGAAATCTGGGAGCAGAAGGAGCCAGCCACTCGGGGCCACCTGCCATCATGGGTGTCCCTCCGTGCCGCCCAGTTCCCTCAGCTAGGGTTACTTGGGCACTGGAACCCTCCCGCGATGGCCCTAGGTGGTATTGGTCCAGCTCATTTTCCAGATTACTAGGCAAAAGTTCGTCCCACACAGCTCCGTCCATCATCCGCGGGACCGGCCAGTCCCACAAACCCCAACCCGACCACTCTTCTCCAGCACTGCTCATGATGGCGAAGCCAAGGCCATAGAACAAATCACATCCCATTATGTTCTCTCCACAGGAAGTCACGATGAACTTCAGGTTGCACACCTCAGCCAACTTGTACCTTGCCATCAATTCCACTGATCCCACCGTGGCCAATCTTCCTCCACCATAACCACACAGCGATGCTGAATCACCTCTAAAAGTGTGTTCACACCAAACGCGAATGGGCAACGCGAATCCATACAAAGTGAATGGAAAGATGCGAGTACACGCGAATTTGCATTGTTGCGCATTCACGTCCGCTAGCTAGCAGCTAACTAGCTAGCTGCTAGCTTTGAGATTCTGCTGTGACCAGAGTAAAAAAGTATCACCATTGCAGAGTAAACTAGTTTGAAAATGAAACTCACTTACCGGGAGACAGAAAGACCCGGAACTCTTCAGCTAAATCAGGATTTTGGAGTTATTTACCCACGGTTTCCAGCCACGGACATCCTAGCAAGCTAGCAAGCTAGCAACATAAACACCCATCATCTGTGAAGTTTTGGAGGCTTGAGACAACATTTTCAGGTGAGCCCCCGGTCGGATAATGTAAACCTAAGCATGACGTTATTTGGGGAATTTCCACAGCAAGTTGAACACAGCTGCAGGAGTTTTAAAGACAACTTCGCCTGTCTGCATCTCAGCATGTCTGTTGGCGTGTTCATTCACTTTATATGGATTTGCGCCGCCCATTCACGTTTGGTGTGAACACACCTTAACACGATACTGTGGGAAAAAACTCCTCACGGTTGCCCAGTTCAACACAGATCTCACTGCTCCTGTGTCAATCAGCAATGGCACTGTTATCTCGTCCAGTTCCACCATACAGTAGGAACGGCCGTTGGCACTCGGGGATACAGTGTGAATAACCGTGGGAATGGGAGGGTCCTCTTTACGTCTCGGATCCCCTCCCTCAAACTTGTGACATGCCCTGGCGAAATGATGCAAGAGTCCGAACTTGCCGCAGTGTTTCCCTCTTGCTGGACACTCTCTGGCCTTGTAACGGTGCTTTGTGGTCCCACAACCCAAACACCTGAGTGATCCCGGGGTGGACCTCATCCTGACAGTATTAGTGTAGCCTTCTTCATCTTCCACACCATTGTCACTGTCCAGGTCTACTGCCTGCGCCGTCAACTGTGGATCAAACTACGTCAAATAGGTTCATTTTGTCTTCTTTTAATTATTTATCTTTTGTTCATATAAAAGACAAAAAATAACATAGAAAGATGTCTTTACCTTCTTTACATGTTTCAACTGCACTGCAGCCTTCGTCAGAAGAGTCAGATGATTGCTGCCAGGTGACATTTATCAGCTGATTTTCGTAGGCGGGGCCAACTCAGCAGATCTGTCGGATCCACCGAGCCGGCCCCGCCTCCCGCCGTCAGATGGTCTCTGGAGAATGTGGTCCCAGGTGTGGGAAAGCATAAAGGCTCCCTCATCTCGGTTCATGGTGTCTTTTCCCCGCTTCCTGATCTCTATGGCCTCCTTGATCCAGCGTTTGTGTCTGTTGCTCTCCGATCCAATAATTTTTGTGTTGTCCCAGTCCATGATGTGATTATTTCTTTTGCAGTGATCTGATATTGCTGATTTTAATGTTTCTTGTTCTGCCTTTTCTTTTTGTGATCTTGTGAGTCGTCCTTGTGTTTCCTTCTCACATTCCTTCTGGTGTTCTTTTTTTCTTGTGGTGAATAATCTTCCAGTTTCTCCAATGTAGGTTTTGTTGCATGATCTGCATGATATTTCATATATTACATTGCATTTATTGTCTTGTTCTATTCTGTCCTTGGGGTGTACTAACAACCGTCTTAATTTTTTGTGTGGTTTGACTGCTGTGTTTATTTTGTATTTTTTCATGATCCTTTGAATTGGTTCCGTGATCCCTCGTATGTATGGTATAGTTATGGTGTCCTTGTTTTTGATTTCGGCTTTTGTTCTATGTCTTATATCCTGCTTATTTTCTTTGTTTTTGACTTGCTGTTTCCCTTTGTTTATAGCCCATACTGGATATTGGCAGCGTATAAGTGAATGTTTTATGTGGTTTTCCTCCTCCTGTCTGTCTTCTTGGTCCGTGATGATGGTGGCTCGTTCATATAACGTCCTGACGACTGATAGCTTGTGTGCTGTGGGGTGTTCCGATGTCCATAGTAGGTATTGATCTGTGTGGGTTGGTTTCCTGTAGACCAGGGGTGTCCAACCATGTGCCATGGAGAGCCAAGACCCTGCAGGTTTTACCTCCAACCAGTGTCTTCAACAGCAGATTTCAGTGAACTTCTTCCCACTGATTGCTGATAAGTGAAAACACCTGCTGAAGAGACTGGGTAGAAGAGAAAACCTGCAGGGTCTTGGCTCTCCATGGCACATGGTTGGACACCCCTGCTGTAGACTGTGATTTTTATGCTGCCGTCATCGTTGTGGTGGATTTTCATGTCCAGAAAGGCTATGGTGCCAGCGTTCATTTCTGTGACCAGGAAACGCAGGAACAGATAAAAGCACAATTAAAACACGCACACGAACAAGAATTCCTTACAACGAAAAACCGCCAATTGAAAAAACTAAAAAAACTCACAAAAATGAAGAACGGACGAAGACAAACACACACGGAAATGAACGCTAAGTGGGTCAAAAACCTATCACAACGCACACTCATGGACACGGAAAAAACAGTGCTGAGCAGAGGACTGAACTTCGCCATCACACCAGCTAAAATACCCCATGAAGAATACATCCTTGCAACAGAACTGGCATGCGAAAAAATCCAGGACCAAGGAGAAAAGGCATCACTCTGGAACACAGTCGCAGGAATCCTAAAAACGGCCAAATTACCACAAATCAGCGTTACAAGAAAAGAAGAAAAAGCATTAAACTCACTCAAGACAGATAAAACGATCACAATCCTCCCAGCAGATAAAGGTAGAACAACAGTAATTTTGGATACAGAAACATACGAAAAACAGATGGAAACCATGTTGGCAGACAGCAGCACATATGAAATCATTAAAACAAACCCGACAGAAGAAAAGAAAAAAATGCTAAAAGCCTTTCTCAATCCTCTATTAGAAAGCAAAAAAATCACAAAGGACGCATATGATCACCTGATCCCCACAGCCAGCATCACCCCCCGGATCTATGGAACTCCGAAAATACATAAAAAGGATATCCCACTGCGGCCAATAATAGACAGTATCGGATCACTCATGTACAACTTATCAAAAGCCCTAGTTGAAATCATCAAACCCCTCCTTGGACTATCAGACTTCCACTGCAAAAATTCAAAAGAGCTGGCACAAGAACTCAAAGACATAAAAATAGAATCAGACGAGATCCTCATTTCACATGACGTCATCTCTTTATTCACAAAGACTCCTGTTGACGTCACACTACATATAGTGCAAGAACGCCTCAACAATGACAGTACCCTAAAAAGACGCACCAACCTCACAGTTCATGACATATCCAAATTATTACAGTTTGTTGCAAAATCCACTTATTTTCAATTCAGAGGAAACATTTACAGACAAAAAGAAGGATTTGCAATGGGAGACCCACTATCAGCCATCATGAGCAGCTTTTTTATGGAGGATCTGGAAAACAAAGCCATCAACACAGCACCTACACAATGCAAACCCACCCTTTGGAAGAGATACGTAGATGACATTCTGGAAAAAATAAGGAAAGGACACACACAAGAACTCACTGACCATCTGAACAGTACGGACAGCACTGGGAACATAAAATTCACACACGAAGAGGAGGAAAATGGCACCATAGCCTTTCTAGACATGAAAATCCACCACAACGATGACAGCAGCATAAAAATCGCAGTCTACAGGAAACCAACCCACACAGATCAGTACCTACTATGGACATCGGAACACCCCACAGCACACAAGCTATCAGTCGTCAGGACGTTATATGAACGAGCCACCATCATCACGGACCAAGGAGACAGACAGGAGGAGGAAAACCACATAAAACATGCACTTATACGCTGCCAATATCCAGTATGGGCTATAAACAAAGGGAAACAGCAAGTCGAAAATAAGCAGGATATAAGACATAGAACAAAAGCCGAAATCAAAAACAAGGACACCATAACTATACCATACATACGAGGGATCACAGAACCAATTCAAAGGATCATGAAAAAATACAAAATAAACACAGCAGTCAAACCACACAAAAAATTAAGACGGTTGTTAGTACACCCCAAGGACAGAATAGAACAAGACAATAAATGCAATGTATTATATGAAATATCATGCAGATCATGCAACAAAACCTACATTGGAGAAACTGGAAGATTATTCACCACAAGAAAAAAAGAACACCAGAAGGAATGTGAGAAGGAAACACAAGGACGACTCACAAGATCACAAAAAGAAAAGGCAGAACAAGAAACATTAAAATCAGCAATATCAGATCACTGCAAAAGAAATAATCACATCATGGACTGGGACAACAAAAATTATTGGATCGGAGAGCAACAGACACAAACGCTGGATCAAGGAGGCCATAGAGATCAGGAAGCGGGGAAAAGACACCATGAACCGAGATGAGGGAGCCTTTATGCCTTCCCACACCTGGGACCACATTCTCCAGAGACCATTTGACGGCGGGAGGCGGGGCCGGCTCGGTGGATCCGACAGATCTGCTGAGCTGGCCCCGCCTACGAAAATCAGCTGGTAAATGTCACCTGGCAGCAATCATCTGACTCTTCTGACGAAGGCTGCAGTGCAGTTGAAACACTTAAAGAAGGTAAAGACATCTTTCTATTTTATTTTGTGGATCAAACTGGTGATGTGACGCTCTCTCGCTGAGCTCCCGTGACAGCTTGTCTGCCACCTGTAACTGCTGAGCTACTGGTGCATTCCAAATAAGAGTATAGGTAGGAATAATAGTATAGGGTGGAAAAAACTGAAAATTTTAATAAGAGTATAGGGCGTAATAATAGTATAGGCTGGAAATTTGTTTAAATTTCAATAAAAGTATAGGTGCGCAATAATAGTATAGGGACGCACAATACATACAAAGTTAAATAATGTTCATAATTATGCCTGAGATATTGAAATATCTACAAAATTAAAAGAAACCACTTTCTGAATTGGTTTTATTTCTTTTGAAAATATTGTATGAACAATTTATCAGAGGAACATTAATAGCAATTTAAAATTTACCAAATTTAATGGTGAAGTTTAAACATTTGAAAAAAAAATAATACAACAAATGTACCAGTATATTCATAATATTGCAAATCAGCTTACATACCTGCTTTCCCAACTCCTCTTTCTGTTTCATAGAGTATTTCTTCAACTTTAAATCAAAACCGTCAGACACCGGGTCAGACACTTCAGAAGCCATCGTCTGCTGCTCCGCGCATGGCCCCGGGCACATGGCATGACGACATGTAGACTGTTTTGTAAACAACCGGCACGTGTATCCCGAACACAGCCGAGATAATACGGAAATAAAGGAAGTGCCTCCGACAGCTTTTGGAGTGTTCATGTTTGGTAAACAAAGCGTAATTCTAGCGCATGCGCAGTCCGCTGGTGGGCAAGAAAACATTGCAGCGTAGCAACGCGTTTTGCGTGGACCCATGTTTGGTGAGCGAAACAATCCACAGAAACGCTCATATTTTGCTCAATATCTTATGTTAACAAAATAATAAGACACTAGCATTTATTGTACAAAGATTATGAGATATCGTGGCATCGCAGAGGTTCCTTGTCAATGCCTGAGTCCTGCGGTTCACTCTCTGAAAAAGGATGAAACTGACCTGCCTGCACGTTTCCATCTCTGGCCTGACAGTCACGCTCACTGTCACTGTGTCAGTGTCAGTGATTCATCTAGTCAATTCTAGTTTGTGACATTTGAAGTCCAATTGCAATGACTTGATTCTTGAATGATGAATTGAAGTTAAAGCAAAGAACATCTCTTTCTGCCAGAGATCTTAACCAGGAAGCTGGAAATCACAGGTGACACTGAGGAAGAGGCTGAAGTACAGCTAGTGTGTGTCTGTAACAAGCCAGCAGCTGGGAAGATGATTGCTTGTGACAATCCAACATGTAACATAACATGGTTTCACTATTCTTGTGTTAATGTCAGGCGGAAACCAAGGGGTCACTGGGTTTGTCCAGGATGTAAAGCTTCCAGTTCTGATGATTAATTAATGGCATAAGAAATGTTCTGAGTGACTTCCTCTGTGTCACAAGCAGTTGTTACAGACAACCTGTTGTCAGTGTCAGCTGTGATTTTCCTGGTCTTCTCCTTTGTGCCTTGTCTCTCAACTCAGCCAGTTTCTAAGTGTTCATGCCAGTATTTTTGACACCCAGGAAACCACCTCTTTGCTTTTCCACTTTAAAATATTAGCAGTCATGATGAAAGATAGTAAAAGAAAGGGTATTATTTCAGAGTTTTATAACTCACTGACACTATCTTCAAGTGAAAATTCACTGAAAAGATTAAACTACTGGAAAGAAGATCTGCAAATTGAAATTTCAGAGGAACAATGGGAATTGGCTTGTACAGAAGCTCAAACCAAATCAATAAATGCACGCCTTAAATTGATACATTTCAAATGGTTAATGCGGATGTATGTTACACCGGAGGAGTTAAATAGATATAACAAAAATATACCAGATACATGCACAAAATGCATGGAAAGTAAAGGAACCCTATTTCATTGTTTATGGGAATGTAGATTAATAAGAATGTTTTGGGAAGAGGTGAGGGTAACAATTGAAAAAATAATCTCAAAACAAATCATATTGAATCCTAAACTGTTTTTGTTGGGTCTGTACCCAGAAAAGCATAATTTTAATAAAAGTGAAAGAACATTCATAGACCTCAGTTTGCTTAATGCCAAAAAATGTATTGCACTATTATGGAAAAAGACTCATAGACCAGATGTGACTCAGTGGTTAAGACAGATGTTAACAAACCTTCCATTAGAAAGAATAACATATATACTAAAATCAAAAGGAAATTGTGTTTGAGAATATATGGAGACCTTTTATTGATTATGTAAAAAATTTAAACATAACTCTTGAAGAAGAAGGTGAATGATGTGTGTGGACCTTGTAAATTCCAAACTGGTGAACATAATATGTATACTTATGTATTGGATTGTCTAGACTAAACAGAGGAGCATTGTTGAAGACTTGATTTTGTTGGTGGTTGTTGGTGTTTTTAGTGTATTTTTTTTTTTTTTTGTAGTACTTTAGTGTTAGTGTTTGATTGTTTGTATCATGTTTGTTAAAAAAAAAAAAAAAGGTTCAATAAAGATATTGTGGGAAAAAAAAAAATATTAGCAGTCCATTTTAAACTAGGCTGAATTAATTTAATTCAGCAGTGTGTGACATTTAACTGGCTGGAGTCTAGTTCTTGCTGGATAGGCTACTGTGGCAGGTTTCTGTGTTCAACTGTTGCCAATACATGCAGCAAAAAAAATAATTACAGTGCACTATGTTCATGACCTCAGAATACTAAATTTATTGCTATGTGATTGGATGGATCTCGACTCAGGATGGACCTTTTTGTAAAATGGCCACCACTAATGTTTAGCATTCAAAATGCATGTATTGTTGTTCTCTAGATTAATGATTACATTTACTCTATACAGTCACAGTGGTCCCCATCTTATATGACTGATCCTGTATTTCTAGTGCTTGGTCTATACTGTTAAACTGTTAAATTTTGCTGCAACTTCTATTTTATAATCTGTATGTACATGTAAATGAGCACCTTACATTTTCACTGTTTTCTAGCAGAGCATGAATTTTGCACTCTTCTTAAATTTTGTTAATCTACACAGGCCTCGCAATATTTGTGAAATAAAGGGCAAAGAAAAGGGTTTTACAGTACACGGTGGGTTCTGTCTTACCATTAATACTAAGTTCCTTGTATAATGTGATTGACTTTGTAAATTTGGCACTAGGTTTTTACAATCAGTGTATTTGTCACCTCAATGAGAGATGACAGTCTAAATGTTATAATTCTTTGGCCCTAGTAAGATGGTGACATATAAAGAGGGTACCACTATAATTATGACCATAATATGACCATAGAACTGTTGTGCAGATGAATTAGTTTATTAAAATCACACACGCGGACATCCTCCCCTGGGACACAGTCTTTGCGGTTCAATGCTGCCAGCCACACTCGCCTGCGCTCTGGATCTGCAGGAATCCTACTCCAGGACAATTTCCCCCCCTTCTCCCACCTGTTGGTACAGTCTTTAACAACACAAGACTGTGGCATTTTGCCGCAAAACGTCTCCGAATCGGCAGAAGCGTCTGCTCAACATGCAACACGTTAGCGTCTTGCCCACCAGCGCTGTGTTAACATCACGTGACATACTCGCGTGACGACACGGTGAACACTCCTATTACGAGGAGTGATTTAGTGGCTGCGGGCCCGCTGCTTAGTACACACACACTTGAAAAAATATATACATACGAGTGCCACACTTCAATCGGTAAAGCTTTGAATAAATCTCGAAAAAATGTCCTTCATGTCAAAGCTGGCGTGGACCCCGAAAATGCACACGCTTTGTGCAACGCAACCTTCTGGTTTGGACAGCCTCGCTGGTGTCCTGATGGCAACGAACGCAGCACCCGGCGGTGATTCTCCGACGACAAGCGAATGCAGCAGCCTGACTGATCTGCCCTCCCTTCCGCTTCAGGGAGACTTACGACGCAGAGTTTCCAGGCGAAACTCTCCGGAGAACACCCACGACTGGGACCTACGTTCAGGTCCACGCGTTCTGATAAGCGTATAGACCCAAATAAGACCGTATAGGGCTGCATTTTTGGGCGAAATAAATCCCCGTACATGTACGGGTATTTGGAATGCACCAGTAACTTGATGGCTTTGGATAAAGTCAGCTCGCCTGAGTATGTAAGGAGCTTCGACCTCGTAGTCGGGCAAATAGTATGTTCTGCCAACTGGTCGCGGACCATCTCTTCCTCCGACGCTCCAAACTGACACTATTTGTCCAGCTGGCGCAGGTCTGCCACAAAACGTTGCATTGACTCGCCAGTCCACTGGCAGCGCCATCAACACTGGATCATACGGACAATGACATTTTCTGGGGTGCAATAATGTCCCGCCATTCGCTCCACCCCTTCCTCAAAGCCATCACACTCGCCCAAAGTGCTTAAAATATGTTGACCCTCCATTCCTAAATTATGAACCAACAGTGCCCATGCCCTCAACTCCTCCAGTCTTCCAAGGTCCAATGCCACCAAGTATGTTTGAAAAGCAGTGAACCACCTCTTCCAAGGGACGGGCAGCTCACCGGGAAGCTCCAAAAAGGGCCAAATTGACGTAACACCCGCGTCCACACCTTTTACCCTCGTTGCCAAATGTTATGTCAGTGATAGGAGCCAAGGACGAGACCGAGTATTGAACTGGACACAGGTTTATTAGTGACGTTCTCACTATACACACGCATCCGTCAGGCAGAGAGGAAGCCAAGAGACTGCCCCTCTCCCTCACAGCCTTCTTATATCCCAGGTGGCGACGGAACCGGAAAGGTGGAGCCACCACCCATGTCACACAATAACCGGTCCCCCAAAGTCCAACACAACACAATCATCATGGACAATCTCTCCTCCCCCTCTTGGATAACGAAGGGCTTCAAGGACTGAGCGATGTGTATTTGAGTCAGAATGATGTGCGAATAGGCTCTGAGACTGTTTTTGTATTGTTCTCCACTGGTCAGTGTAATTAAATTTGCTGAAACTTTGATCCTGCCTGATTCCTGACTGAAGGCTAAGAAGAATTTTTCTAACATCCAGTAAGTAATGCATTTGCCTTGGTTTGATGGCATCTATGTGAAACTTGATAATTAAAATCTGGTTGTGCCAGACAAAAATCAGTTCTTGCCAGTCCCAAGTTGGAATATTTAGGTTCAAATAAATAAGAAATTAAGCTACAAGTGATGTATAATGTTGCTATATGGCAAAAGACAGAACTTCTTGACACTCAGTCCAATTTTTCCTCGGCTAATTTCATTTATGGAAATAAAAAGATACACAAGGCATGTGCAAAGGACAATCTACTCTCTTCATCAAAATTATTTTTCATAATTATTTACAGGTTTTTGATGATTTATCAGTAGCAATGTTGAGTTTTGACTCGTAAAAATACTGTTTTGTTTCAAAATATTAGGTTCAAGAACTGATAGATCCAGATGTAGAACGGAAAGAACACATGGGGAAATTAGGTCCAATGTAGTTAAAAAAAATTATGAAAAATCATATTTGGGATATTAAATTCAGTCCCAATTAACAGGTGAACATTATTTGAATTTTTGGCCTCTATGTCACACCTTGTCCCACGTTATAGTTAAATAGGCCTATCTCTGTGCTATTGTGAATTCCACACTGGAGGTGAACATAGTTGAAAGGAGAGATTTTTTCCTTCTACAAAAACTCCTTTGGATGACAATGAGCTATTTTTTTAGGGGTGTGGGGGGGGGGGGATCTGTTTCTATTATTTGCGTGGACACCTGTACGGAAACTCTGACATTCACTCACTTATATTTTAGCAGAGAATCTGCTGACATACATTATGACTTTAGAGATCGCCGTACTCAAGAGGAGGCTAACGTTAGCTTAGCATCATGGTTACGGTAGCGTTTCCATCAGAAGGAATTAAACTAACCGTCTCTTCTCAGCTCCATTTCAGCTTTTAAATCCACACCAGCCACTTTTCGGCGTCGATACAAATCTGTTCTGACCACAGAACCGGACTTTGACGGAGATTCTGAAGCCTGCTGTCATTCGACCAGCTAACCAAAAGTAGCAGCATTACGCTAGCTAACGGCCACATCCGGCAGGAGTTTCAAACTAAAACTCAATCCACCTTATTTCTGGGGGTGCCGCTGTAGGAACAATTATGGGCGGAGCTTCCGGTTTCGGCTGACGTAGTGTTAAATTAATTAATAAGAGTGGAGTTGCTGGGTCATTTTAAATCGCTTTTTTAAAAGTTTTTCAAATTCATTTTAATGTATCCACTGTATTGATATGTGAAGTTCATATGGAGTCACCACTAGAGGGCAGCATGACCCCGGCCATGACCTGACTATAAAAGGAGTTGTACTTGAGTCACTGTGTGGTTAGTTGTGAGTTGCTGTTGAAGTGACAAGTAAAAAGTCCTAACTGACACCCGGTGTGTGCGCCTCGTCATTACATGTTCCAGGAGAACATTACATGGTACCAGGAGAAAATTACATGATACCAGGATATAAAACTACGAACCGACGGCGAAGATGAACGCTCTTCGACAGCCGGATGAGTTAAAGTTGACCGGTAACGTCAACGAGAACTGGAAAGCATTCAAACAAAGTTTTGAACTTTATTCGCTTGCTATCGGTCTCCGTGACGAGGAGAGGAAAATAGCATTACTGCTAACAGTAGCAGGGCGAGCGGCGCTAAATGTGTTTAACACATTCGTCTTCACGGAAGAAGAAAAAGGCAACTTCGACGCCGTGATGAAGAAATTTGACGATTATTGCACACCGAGAAAGAATGAAACGTACGAGAGGTATGTGTTCAGAAAAAGACTTCAGAAAGAGTCAGAGTCCATAGAGCTGTATGTCACAGACCTACGGTTGAAATGTCAGTCATGCAACTTTGGAACATTGAATGAGTCAATGATACGGGACCAAATTGTAATTGGGGTCCAAGACAACAAATTGCGGATGCAATTACTGAAAGAGACTAACTTAACGCTGGAGAAAGCGATACAGATTTGCCAAGCGTCTGAGAGTACAAAGGCACAATTAAAGACTTTTAGCAGCAAGGAAAAAGAGACTGCTGAGGTCGATGCAGTGCAGCGCGCGAAGCCGAAAGGAACGTTGCAGGCAAGAAAAAGGGAGGCAAACCCAGAGCGCGCGTGCGGGAACTGTGAGCGGTGTGGAAGGCAACATGCGCCGAAACAGTGTCCAGCATTCGGGAAGGAATGTCGCAAGTGTGGCGGAAAAAATCACTTCGCAAGGACCTGCTTCTCGAAGAAGAGGGTGCAACTCGTGGAGAAAAAGAGCGACAGCGAAGAGGATCAGTTTTACGTGGACGCCATCGAGGGAGAGACGAGCGCTGACGAATGGATAGTGTGCCTGGAGATGAATGGCACGGACATGTCACTGAAGCTCGACACAGGTGCACAGGTAAACATCCTGCCAATGAAAGATTTTAAAAGACTGAAAAACAAACCGAAAATAAGAGATAAAAAGATTAATCTGAGAACATATGACGATAAGCCAATACCCACTAAGGGAATGTGCAGGGTTACACTGTCAAACAAAGATAAGACAGTGAATGCATTGTTTGTACTTGTTGATGGAAATAGACAAGCAATTTTGGGTTTAAAAACATGCGATCAGCTAGGTCTGATCAAAAGGGTGAATGTCATTGATACAGACAAAGTGACAACACGAGAAAATACAGAGGCTACAACAAGTAGGCACAAACACACTGACTGGGTGAAAGAATACAAAGAGGTGTTCAAAGGAATAGGCCGCCTACCAGGCAAACAAAAAATTAGGCTGAAAGAGAATGCAGAGCCAGTCATACATGCAGCAAGAAAAGTGCCAATAGCTCTTAAAAAGAGGCTGAGAGAAACACTAGACTCACTGATAGCAGACGGAGTGGTCAGAAAAATAGAAGAACCAACTGAATGGGTTAACTCACTAGTTATAGTGGAGAAGCCAAATGGAGATTTGAGATTGTGCATAATCCAAAAGATCTAAATAAAGTAATACAGCGGGAGCATTACAGGCTACCAACAAAATCTGACATAACCAGCACAATGAGTGGAGCAAATTACTTCACAAAATTAGATGCCAAATCTGGGTTTTACCAAATAGTGCTAGATGAGGAAAGCGCTAAATTGTGCACATTTAATACGCCATTCGGAAGGCATTGCTTTCTACGAATGCCGTTCGGGATTAGCTCAGCCCCTGAAATTTTCCATAGAACTGTGCAGCAATTGTTTGACGGAATAGAAGGGGTGGGAGTTTTTCTTGATGATGTGGTAGTCTGGGGAAAAACAAAAGAGGAGCACGACGAAAGGTTGGCAAGAGTTCTCACACAGGCGCAAAAGTCAGGTATGAAACTGAATAAGAGTAAGTGCCAATTCGGGGTACGGGAGATTACATACCTGGGAGAAAAATTATCTGGGGCAGGCGTGCAACCAGATCCGGAAAAAGTGCGGGCCATAGCAGAGCTGCCAGTACCGCAGAACAAAAAATGACTTGCAAAGAGCCCTAGGGCTAGTCAATTACATGGGGAAATTTATCCCAAATTTATCAGCTAACACAATAGCTCTTAGAAGCTTGTTAGAGACCAATACAATGTGGCAGTGGATGGCAGAGCATGCCAGAGAATGGGAGTGGCTCAAAAGCAGTCTAATAAAGGAGCCAGTGTTAAAATTCTATGATCAGGACAAATTGCTAAAAGTGTCCACAGATGCGTCCAAAGCCGGCCTAGGAGCTGTGCTATTGCAAAAACATGACACAGAGTGGTATCCAGTCGCATACGCATCGCGCACCATGACAAGCGCAGAAAAAAATTACGCGCAAATAGAGAAAGAGACTCTAGGTGCAGTGTTTGGATGTGAGAAGTTTCATGAATATGTGTATGGACGGTCAGTAATACTAGAAACGGACCACAAACCACTGATTGCGATCTCACAGAAGCCACTGGGTGACGCACCACCGCGCATCCAGCGTCTAATGTTAAGATTACAGAAATATGACTTGAAATTTGAGTTTACACCAGGCAAGCAACTAATTGTAGCCGATGCGCTGAGTAGGGCTAGCTTGAGCAACACCAGCAGCACAACAGAGGAAGCTGTGCAAATACATGTAGACTCTATTAAGGCACACATGCCAGTGTCAGATGCAAAATGGACGAAGATAGTGAAAGAAACACAAAAAGATGAGAAACTAAAAAGAGTAATGGAACAGATACATCAGCCAGGACAGGTTATGATTGACAAGCCTTACCAACACTTTAAAGGTGAACTGTCTGTGTTAGATGGGGTTCTGTTAAAAGGTACAAGGAATCAGAATCAGAATCAGGTTTATTGCCATTGTTCATGTAGTACACAAACTAGGAATTTGTCTCGGTACAATGCTGCAACATTAAACATGATAAGATAAGAGAAATAAACTATACATGTAATAAAGTGTAGGATAAGATTAAGTGATACTGGTCAACAGTTAAAATATATATTAGCCAGCAGCAGATACTGTGGAGAACTATATAGTGCAGTCGGTAATGCAGGAAGAAAACAGTGATGATTGACATGAGTCTGGTTGAGCTGCTGTACATGGTGCACGAGAGTCAATAAGTCACTTAGTGTTCAGCAGTCTAATGGCAGAGGGGAAGAAGCTGTTCATGTGACGGGAGGTTTTAGTCTGGATGGACCGAAGTCTTCTACCAGAGGGGAGGGGGGCAAACAGTACGTGACCAGGGTGTGAGGGATCAGCTATGATCCGGCCAGCACGCCTCCGGGTCCTGGAGATGTACAGATCCTGGAGAGATGGGAGCTTGCAGCCGATCACCTTCTCAGCAGTGCGCACGACGCGCTGCAGCCTTAGTCTGTCCCTGGCAGTGGCTCCTGCGTACCACACGGTTATGGAGGTGGTGAGGATGGACTCGATGATGGCTGTGTAGAACTGCACTAACATCTTGGTGGGTAGCTTGAGCTTCCTCAGCTGCCGCAGGAAGAACATCCTCTGCTGGGCTTTTTTGATGAGTGAGCTGATGGTCAGCTCCCATTTGAGGTCCCTGGTGATGGTAGTGCCTAGGAAGCGGAAGGAATCAGCAGTGGTGATGGGAGAGCCTGAGAGGGTGAGGGGGGGCAGAGGAGTAGTGACTTTCCTGAAGTCTACAATCATCTCCACTGTCTTCAGAGTGTTCAGCTGCAGGTTGTTATTGCTGCACCAGGACGCCAGCTGGGCCACCTCTCTCCTGTAGGCGGACTCGTCGCCGTTGGAGATGAGCCCGATGAGGGTGGTGTCGTCCGCAAACTTGATCAACTTGACAGACTGGTGGCTGGAGGTGCAGGAGTTGGTGTAAAGGGAGAAGAGTAGGGGGGAAAGTACACAGCCCTGGGGTGATCCGGTGCTGATGCTAGTATAATCTGAGACAGTCTTTCCCAGCCGCACATGCTGCCTCCGGTCCGTCAGGAAGTCGATGATCCACCTGCAGTGGGAGTCAGGCACGTTGAGCAGGGACAGCTTGTCCCGGAGCAGAGCGGGGCGGATGGTGTTGAATGCGGAGCTGAAGTCCACAAACAGGATCCTGGCGTAGGTTCCCGGGGAGTCCAGGTGCTGCAGGATGGAGTGGAGGGCCAGGTTGACTGCATCGTCTACAGACCTGTTGGCTCGGTAGGCAAACTGCAGCGGGTCCAGGAGAGGGGTGGTGATGGACTTGAGGTGGGACAGGACCAAGCGCTCAAAGGACTTCATGACTACAGAGGTGAGCGCTACAGGTCTGTAGTCATTAAGTCCAGTGATCCGTGGCTTCTTGGGGACAGGGATGATGGTGGAGGATTTGAGGCAGGACGGCACGTGGCAAGGATAGTCAAAGGAGCCAAAGGAGCCTATGAGGCCCCATGAGAAGCCTCAAGGGCCATGGAGAAAAGTGGGCATGGATCTATTTCAGCTTAAGGGCAAGGACTATCTGTTAGTCATGGACTATCATTCCACCTACCCAGAGTTTGCAGGGTTGAGTGACACAACAGCAGAAAAGGTGATTGCACATACAAAGACAATGTTCACACGCCATGGAATTCCAATGACTGTTGTGAGTGATAACGGACCACAATTCACGAGTCAGTGCTTCAAAGACTTTGCAGACACATATGGGTTCAAGCACGTGACCTCAAGCCCTCTGTACCCACAGTCGAATGGGTTAGCAGAGAAAGGAGTGCAAATAGTGAAGCGCATACTGAAAAAGGCTGCAGACAATGCAGAAGACCCACATCTGGCGATCCTGAATTACCGAGCATCACCACTGGAGAATGGACTGTCCCCAGCAGAAATGCTCATGAACAGAAAACTCAGAACGCGACTTCCATCAGCATCTCAAGTGATGGAAAAGAGAGATGTGAGGCGTGATGAGAGGCAAACTGAACTGTACAACAGAACAGCACGACCTCTGAGACCACTTGCACATGAGGACATAGTGCGAGTGAGATGTGATGGAGAATGGGGACCGCTGGCAAAAGTGGTTAAAGAAACAACTCCCAGATCATATGAAGTCATCACAGAGCATGGAAAAACAATGAGGCGAAACCGACGTCACTTACTGAAAGTGCCTCAGACAAAAATGAGAGTCACAGACAGTGAAATAAGCGACATGCTAATTTCCAGCCAAACCGAACAACCAGAAATGGCTGAGAACCAGAACATAGAGACAGACACTAACGAACAGACTGAGGTGACACAAATCAGAAGATCACAAAGGCAAATTGTGAAACCAAAAAGATTGAGGAAATGTAAGGAGTACGGGAAAAAAAAAATAAAAATGTGTTGATATTGAATTGTAAACAGAGAAAAAAAAATGTGTTGATGTTGAATTGTAAACAGAGAAAAAATTGAACTTGTGATTCAGTGTACAAGGTTGAAAAAAAATGTAAATAGAAATGGAGTTTATTTTGTATATAGAAATTTGAGAAAAAGTTTGTAGTTGGACATGACCTTTACTAGAAAAAAAGGGAGATGTATTGATATGTGAAGTTCATATGGAGTCACCACTAAAGGGCAGTATGACCCCGGCCATGACCTGACTATAAAAGGAGTTGTACTTGAGTCACTGTGTGGTTAGTTGAGAGTTGCTGTTGAAGTGACAAGTAAAAAGTCCTAACTGACACCCGGTGTGTGCGCCTCGTCATTACATGTTCCAGGAGAACATTACATCCACCTTATTCCTGGGGGTGCTGCCGTAGGAACGATTATGGTTGGAGCTTCCGATTTCGGCTAACATAATGTTAAATCAGTCAATAAGAGTGGAGTAGCAGGGGCATTTAAAATAGTGTTTTTCAAATTCATTTTAATGTATAGTCTACATACGTGTTTTGCACTCAAGTGGCAGCTAATTTCAGCTCTTCTAGTTTTTGTATTTTTTTGAATGTTTTGGCATAGTTCTGGCACTTGTTGCTGGTGTTCGTGGTGGAGGTTTCTTACCATACGGTGACAGATGACATCCAAGTACGGTGTTGTGGCGTACGTCTGCTCTAAGGCCCTTTTCCATATCGCTTTGGCCTTACTCACTTCTACTCGACTCGCTTTCTAGCCTTTTCCACTGTACCCAGCACAGTTTAACAGGCGCTATTTTCGTGCCTGTTCGAGGGCAGGGTACAACCGTGCTGAAGCGAGCCGAGATGTGACGTCAACAGACTGTGAGCCGCTGATTGGTCAGGGCGTAATGTCACGAAAGCGTCCGTCTTCAGTGGAATCTTTACGACCGCCATTTGCAATATTTCACGGACTAACTCAGTCACAGAGTAAATACGATATTAATACAGACAGCGTTGTAGGTTTTGCAGAAATCTACACCGTGGTCCAACGAAGAGGTGCGGAGTTTTCTCTGCTTGGTGGCAGATCCACAGTGAGAGGAGCGACCTGGACCAATAAAGATGCAGCCCAGCATAGAACCGGACTACGGACAAGCTGAAGACGAACGTGAGAGAACCATCGATGGTGAGTGATTTGTAATAATGTGCATCTATTCGCTTATTTATCCTGTTGGTGGTAAGCTCAATTTTTTTGAGCGTGCTGGCTAACGAGTTTTAGCTAGTAGCTAGCTAGTACCAACTGCTGATTCGCCCTTGTTTTCTCCTAAGTATTCGCTTGTGAGAGCAAAACGATGAAATATGTTAATCCTGGTTAAAGTCCTGGTTTGTGTACGTGCTGCACTTTGGTGCTGCGCATTAAATTGTGTGCAATTTAATGCTAGAATGTGTTTCCACATGCCAGGGTTTAGCCTCCCTTAGTGTTTATATTGTGGATACTGGTGAAATGGACCACAGGAGCCGAAATCTCAACAATATAAAAGTGTTTTTTCAAACCAGTGATTTATAAAGTCATTCATATAATTTTCTAAAGCATCAGAATAGACCCACACACCTATTCTGTGGATTTTCCATAAAAGGTGCTGGAACAGTATTGTGCTGTTATGTGATGCACATATGTGGGTTCCATATGCTTCACATGCTTATTACTGTATGCTTATTGTTTACTGCACGTCTCAGAGGAACAAAAGGTCTGAACCTCCTAGGGGTAGCAGGAGGATGCGAAGTCTGGCCTTTTGTATGCAGAGAGATGGCCGTGAGGGATTTCCTGACCACCAGGACCTCAAGTGGAGACAGAAGACCTGAAGGGGGGTGCATTGTGATTTGGGATGTAAAGACAATGTGACTGTGTGCTTTGATGTCCTGGGGGTATAAAAGGGACAGAGGTGGGGGCATGCCTTCCTCTTTTCTATTTTTGGATGTTGGAGAATGTGATGATGAATAAAACTGATCTTGAGAAATAAACTCAACCTTGTCTTTCCACATCTCCACACTGGTGACCCTACGACGTATCATGACGGACCGGAGGCAGCATGTGCGGCTGGGAAAGACTGTCTCAGACTATACTAGCATCAGCACCGGATCACCCCAGGGCTGTGTACTTTCCCCCCTACTCTTCTCCCTTTACACCAACTCCTGCACCTCCAGCCACCAGTCTGTCAAGTTGATCAAGTTTGCGGACGACACCACCCTCATCGGGCTCATCTCCAACGGCGACGAGTCCGCCTACAGGAGAGAGGTGGCCCAGCTGGCGTCCTGGTGCAGCAATAACAACCTGCAGCTGAACGCTCTGAAGACAGTGGAGATGATTGTAGACTTCAGGAAAGTCACTACTCCTCTGCCCCCCCTCACCCTCTCAGGCTCTCCCATCACCACTGCTGATTCCTTCCGCTTCCTAGGCACTACCATCACCAGGGACCTCAAATGGGAGCTGACCATCAGCTCACTCATCAAAAAAGCCCAGCAGAGGATGTTCTTCCTGCGGCAGCTGAGGAAGCTCAAGCTACCCACCAAGATGTTAGTGCAGTTCTACACAGCCATCATCGAGTCCATCCTCACCACCTCCATAACCGTGTGGTACGCAGGAGCCACTGCCAGGGACAGACTAAGGCTGCAGCGCGTCGTGCGCACTGCTGAGAAGGTGATCGGCTGCAAGCTCCCATCTCTCCAGGATCTGTACATCTCCAGGACCCGGAGGCGTGCTGGCCGGATCATAGCCGATCCCTCACACCCTGGTCATGTACTGTTTGCCCCCCTCCCCTCTGGTAGAAGACTTCGGTCCATCCAGACTAAAACCTCCCGTCACATGAACAGCTTCTTCCCCTCTGCCATTAGACTGCTGAACACTAAGTGACTCTCGTGCACCATGTACAGCAGCTCAACCAGACTCATGTCAATCATCACTGTTTTCTTCCTGCATTACCGACTGCACTATATAGTTCTCCACAGTATCTGCTGCTGGCTAATATATATTTTAACTGTTGACCAGTATCACTTAATCTTATCCTACACTTTATTACATGTATAGTTTATTTCTCTTATCTTATCATGTTTAATGTTGCAGCATTGTACCGAGACAAATTCCTAGTTTGTGTACTACATGAACAATGGCAATAAACCTGATTCTGATTCTGATTCTGATTCTGATGAGTGGAGACGAATCTCCCGAGCTAGACTCGCCAGGAGCCAGCCAAACGAATGCAGCCACAGTCCAACTACCGGACTTCTGGCCGAACAATCCGCGCTCCTGGTTTAACACAGTCGAGGCACAGTTCCACCTCCGGAGGATTTCGGTAGACGCCACAAAGTTCTATCATGTGGTTGCAAAGCTGGACAACCACACAGCCCAGCGAGTGGAGAGCCTGATCAACCACCCGCCGGACAGCGACAAGTACAGCATGTTGAAGGCTGCACTCATTCGTTACTTCACCCCCTCTGTGCAGGAGCGAGCAGAGAGGCTCCTGGCGCTGACTGAATTTGAGGGCGACAGACCTGCAGACCTGATGGGGAAGATGTTGAGTTTGAGAGACTCCGAAGATGATAACTTCATCTTCACCCACCTTTTCCTCAGAACTCTACCGTCAGAGGTGAGAGTGACCCTGGCCAATTCACCACTGCTGGCCTGACGAGACTACCACGAGCTGGGCCAGGAGGCGCAACGACTCGTCGACGCCAGTAAACGGTGCGCGGCTGCGGCTGCGGCAGCGGGTCCAGGTGCAACGTCCGGAGACGGCAGGGGCCGGGAAACACGGAGCAGACGACATCCTTTGCTTCTACCATTGCCGCTTCGCAGAGAGGGCACGCAAGTGCATTCCACCGTGCCACTTTAAGAGCTCGGGAAACGCCAAGGCCAGGGGTCGGTAGCAGCTGCGGCCCTCGGAGAGGAGAACAAGCTGCTCTACTTGAAGGATGCGCACTCGGGGAGGCATTTCCTCGTGGACATGGGCTCCCAGCTGAGTTTCATCACACCTTCCTATGCTGACCGACTGGCGCCTTCCAGTGGTCCCCGGGTGTCAGCAGCGAACGGCTCGGCGATTAAGACCTTCGGTGAGAGGACTCTGCTTCTGTCTTTACATGGCCGCACTTTCGAGTGGACTTTCGTCATAGCGGCAGTCAATTTCAACATGTTAGGGGCTGATTTTTTGTGCTCACATAGTTTGTTGGTCGATCTTGCTAACAGACGCCTGGTTAATGCACTCTTTTTCTTCTATCCCCTGTACAGCTCGAGTGGCCCCGACAACAGCACAAGCCAACGTCACAGCTGCAGGTGGTAAGTTCCACACTCTCCTCACTCAGTTCCCATCACTCACGGTCCCAACATTTTCGGCGACAGTGGCTAAACACGGGGTGGACCGCCCGTTTTCGCAAAAGCTCGGCGCTTGGATTCAGCTAAACTGACCATAGCGCGCGAGGAGTTCGCCAACCTGGAGAGGTTGGGCATCATCAGGCGTTCGAAGAGCCCATGGGCTTCACCGCTTCACATGGTCCCGAAAGCTGATGGCTCATGGTGGCCTTGTGGCGATTTCTGCAGGCTGAACAACGCTACAGCGCACGACCGCTACCCGAACCCACACATAAAAAGATTTTTCAGTTCATTTGGCGGGGGCGCGCATTTTTTCTAAAATAGATTTGGTACGCGGTTACCACCAGGTCCCAGTGCGCGCTGAGGACATACCCAAAACAGCGGTAATAACTCCTTTCGGGCTTTTCGAGTTTTTGCGCATGCCGTTTGGGCTTAAAGGCACGGCGCAGACGTTCCAACGCATGATGGACGCGGTTTTGCACGATCTCCCTTTCGTGTTCGTCTACTTGGACGACATATTGGTAGCCAGCGCATCCGAAGACGAACACGAAAACCACCTCACGGCAGTTTTCCAGAGGTTGGCAGAGCCCGGGTTAATAATTAACCCGGCGAAGTGTCAGTTCGGGGTGACGCAGATTGATTTTTTGGGGCATCGCGTCTCCCCAGAGGGAGCGGTCCCTCTGCCTGACAAAGTGCGCGCAGTAGCAAATTTTCCCCAGCCACAAACGGTCAAAGCGTTACAGGAGTTTTTGGGAATGGTAAATTTTTATAACCGTTTCCTCTCCCGCACAGCGCAGCTCATGCAACCATTGTATGCTGCACTAAAAAAACAAAAACCCACAAATAAAGTCGAATGGTCTCCAGAGCGAGAGCGCGCATTTTCCGAAGTCAAAACAGCCCTGGCAAACGCTGCGTTGTTAGCACATCCAGTCCCAGCGGCCCGCATGGCGCTCACTACTGACGCGTCAGATGTGGCCATAGGGGTGGTCGTGGAACAGTTTGTAGCCGGAGCCTGGCAACCGCTCACCTTTTTCAGTAAGACCCTGCGCGACAGCGAACGAAAATACAGTGCATTCGACAGGGAGTTGTTAGCTCTCCACTTGGCCATTCGCCACTTCCAGTTCTGGCTGGAAGGACGCCGTTTCACTGTGTTCGTTGACCACAAGCCGCTGACTTTCGCGATGGCCAAGATTTCAGAACCTTGGTCGGGCCGGCAGCAGAGACAGCTGGCCGCGATATTGGAGTTTACTACCGATATCCAGCATGTGGCGGGTAAACTTAATGTAGTGGCGGACTGCCTCTCGTGCACCGTGGGGGCTCCAGCCTGCGCGGAGGTAGATCCTGCAGCCATGGCCGTGGAGCAGGTTAGCGACGCGGAAGTGCGCGCGGCCCCAGTCCGCGTGGGGATAGATTATGCAGCCATGGCCGCGGAGCAGGTTAGCGACCCGGATGTGCGCGCGCTCCAGTCTGGACCAACAGGGTTAAGGCTGGAGAACAGAGTGCTGCAAGACAGTATGCCCCCCTTAATCTGCGACGTCTCCACTGGGCGGCCGCGTCCGGTGGTTTCAGCCGCGTGGCGCCGCCGCGTT
This sequence comes from Pholidichthys leucotaenia, assembly GCA_020510985.1. Classification (NCBI taxonomy): domain Eukaryota; kingdom Metazoa; phylum Chordata; class Actinopteri; order Cichliformes; family Pholidichthyidae; genus Pholidichthys; species Pholidichthys leucotaenia. The sequence continues at coordinate 134,401,692 of CM035841.1, read as the reverse complement.
TTTGACTCGATCCATTCTCTGGCGCACCCGGGAGTGCGCGTGTCAGTCAAAATGGTAGGAGAGAAATTTGTATGGCCGAGCCTGCGCAAACAAGTTAGAGAGTGGGTGGTAGCCTGCACGGCCTGCCAGCGGGCCAAGGTTCTTAGACACACGAGAGCTCCCTTGGAGCCGTTTCACATCCCGGCTAAAAGGTTTGATCATGTCCACGTGGACCTTGTAGGCCCCCTCCCGCCCTCACAAGGGTGCACACATCTTCTGACAATGGTTGACCGCACCACGCGCTGGCCGGAAGTGGTCCCGCTGTCATCAACCACAGCCGAGGAGGTGGCGCGCGCGTTTTTAATGGCATGGGTAGCGCGTTTTGGAGTCCCGTCGGACATTACGTCCGACAGAGGCCCGCAATTTGTTTCCGAACTTTGGTCAGCAATGGCCCGCAGCCTGGGGGCAACGATCCACCGCACGACCGAGTACAACCCGCAGGCTAACGGGTTATGCGAACATTTTCACAGGTCATTGAAGGCGGCTCTCAGAGCGTCGCTTACGGATCCAAATTGGGTGGACAAGCTACCATGGGTTTTATTGGGGTTGCGTTCTGCACCTAAAGAGGATTTAGAAGCCTCCCCAGCTGAGCTAGTTTTCGCACAGCCACTTCGGCTGCCCGGGGAATTTCTCCCAGATAATCCAGCGCCAGAGTGCTCCCCGGCTCAGCGGTTACAGAATAGCATGGGCCCGAGCATGCTACCTGGCCCCGTTCACCACAGTTTTCCGCGTATTTTTGTGCCTAAGGGTTTAAAAAATACGGAGTTTGTTTTTGTCAGACATGATGCCCATCGTCCGCCTTTACGCCCACCTTATGACGGACCATATAGAGTGCTGGAAACAGGGGATAAGCATTTTTTGCTGGATTTGGGGGGCAGAAAAGAAAGGATTGGCATTAACAGGCTCAAACCCGCTTTTGTGGTAGCTGACGAAGTTGTGCAGTTGGCGAAGGCTCCTCGGTGCGGCAGACCCCCTAGAGAGCATTCCCCAGAACACCCACAGGTTGACTAACAGTTCTCATCCCCAGGCAGCTACTCCACAGCAGGAAGACGCCGTGGAAGTGGTACAGCCTGCTTACAGCAGATACGGGAGAAGGTTGAGACCTAAGCAGCACTTGGACTGATATGTAGTGATTTTAGTATGACATGCAATCTGTGGTTATGTTGTTCCATCTTAGACGTTTGGGGGGGTCATGTAGTGCACATATGTGGGTTCCATATGCTTCACATGCTTATTACTATATGCTTATTGTTTACTGCACGTCTCAGAGGAACAAAAGGTCTGAACCTCCTAGGGGTAGCAGGAGGATGCGAAGTCTGGCCTTTTGTATGCAGAGAGATGGTCGTGAGGGATTTCCTGACCACCATTACTTCAGGTGGGAGACAGAAGACCTGAAGGGGGGTGCATTGTGATTTGGGATGTAAAGACAATGTGACTGTGTGCTTTGATGTCCTGGGGGTATAAAAGGGACAGAGGTGGGGGCTTGCCTTCCTCTTTTCTATTTTTGGATGTTGGAGAATGTGATGGTGAATAAACCTGATCTTGAGAAATAAACTCAGCCTCGTCTCCACACATCTCCACAGTTCCACCATAAATCCCTGGATTGATAATGTACTTGTACCTGCACAGTGTGGCTCCTGCTGTGCTTGTCAGGGAAACGAAGCATTTTTGTCACATCCCACCACTGACTTTCACAGGTGTATTTCCCTAATACAGGTACATCTCCAAAAATTAGAATGTCATGAAAAAATTCAATATTTTTTGACACTCATTTCAGAAAGAGAAATCTACATCTGTATATATTATATAGATTCATTACACAGACAGTGATATATTTCAAGCATTTATTTATTTTAATTTGGATGATTATGGCTTACAGCCCCTGAAAACCACAAATTCAATTTGGCAAAAAATTACATAAATAAACTTTAAAAAATAGTTTTTAAATAGAAATGTTGGCCGCTGAGGTGTTGATTAATATGGGCTGTAGCCATAATCATCAATATTAAAATAAACACTTTCAATATATCACTGCCCCTGTAATGAATCTATATATGGGTTTCACTTTCTGAAATGAGTGACAAAAATATTGAACTTTTTCATGATATTCTAATTTTTGAGATGTGCCTGTATATGTGTTGAACTTGCTTGAAACTAACCACCATCCATTTCTGTCATTCGTCTATGCAAGAAGAAAGCAGCCACCCCACAACGGACCTCGTCACTGTGGAAAGTACTGAAATCCTTTGCTTTTATAGGTAAAGTGTCAAAACCAAAGTAGCACAATTTCCACTTAATATAAAAGGGACTGAACTGAGATTTATTTGATTGTGTGAGTATTAATTACAGAATAATTGAAAAAGAATGGCGCATCAACTGTAAAATAAACCGCTTGTTAATGTATTTATATTTTTGTCAGATCACTTGTGTGATCCTTTGAGTTATGTTCATAACTGTATCTTTTGGGGAATGGCAGTTGTTCAGTCATCAATATAATTTTGTTTATATGTGTAGTTTATAGTCTATAATCAATAAACTCATGCAGTAACAGGACACATTACAAATATTTGAGATCCATTGTTGTGCATCCTTTTATATTTTAGCAATACAAGTACAAAACACCGCCCACACTTGAAGCCAGGGCAAGAAGAGACACTTTTACATTCAAGACAACTTTCATTAATAAAAACTCCATATTTTGACTGAGCGACTCCATACTCGGTGATGCACACCTTCAGTTAAAGTACTATATTCCATTCAAGTGAATGTATTAATTCATTCTGATTGCTGAGGCCACAGTAAAAACATATGATTTTAAATGTAATGCAGCCCTTGTAAAATCGACTTTACATCAGTGCAGCTACATGAAAATTGTGGTTAAATACAACAACAAAGTACTTAAGATAAGCCTTTATTAGTCCCACAACGGGGAAATTCCAGAACTTTATTGTCTTTATTGAACTTGAACTTTATTGAACAGAATACTTTATTGTCACATTGGAATTGGAATTGCTCCTGTTTTGTTTTTCTTTTGAATTCTTGGATGGAATATGGGTGGGCAATATAAGCTGCAGCTTCAGCCATCACCCATTTCAGATAACCTATGTTGAACTGTATAATCAGAGGAGTTATTGTTTAATTCGACCTTGTTAGATTTTTTTCCCCTTTGTTATATTATTCTATTTTCTTTTAATCTTTACTTTTAATCAATCCGAAATAAAGATTCATTCATTCATTCACATTCCACCACTGGCTTTTAGCAACAAGTGTATTTCCCAAATATGTTTTAAACTTGCTTTAATTAACCACCACCCATTTGTCTTTTGTCTAGGCAAGAGGGAAACTGTCCACCCCAACTGAACCTTGCCTCACTATTTACAGAGATGCAGGCTGAAGAGCTGCTGAACCAGGACCAGTATGAGGGGCCGATCCAGTTGCTTCTCAGTGAGGCAGCGTGGCTGCCGTGTGTGACCATTCCAGTTTTTTTTTTTTTTTTACAGTTTGAATTTTGCACATTCTGAATAATCTGGAATTTGCTGATGATTGTAATAAACAATTTAGTGACTTATGTGTTTGCATCATGATTTTCTATTTTGTCTGTTAAGACACCAGTGGGAAAAGAGTCAACAGTACAAAGTGAAGCGGATGACAAAATAAAGGCAGCGTTGAGAGTTTTAAGCAGGTTTATTAAATCATACCGCCTTCACGGGAACATCCGCCCCAGCCCAAGTATGAGCAGACTGGGAGCGGCGTTCCTCAGGCTCTCAGGCAAAGAGACAAAGTGCGTGTCTGCAGCAGTTGAAGGAATCAGAGCAATGAGAGAATGAACATGAAAATCAGACAGCTTATATACTCAGCTCAGACAATACATCAAAGACATTCACAGCAGTTGATCTGGGCATTTGCATATGAGAGGCACAGACAGTACAGGATGCATGAACAATGCATGAGTGGGACATTAACATCACAGCAGTGAAACCATGCATGAATGGCAGATTACTTCACAGCATGCAGCGGAAAAAACCAGAAGAGCGAGCTGTCTGTCCCAGTCTGTTGTGGGGGTTGCCACACCGCTCCCCCCCCAGAGGGCAAGGCAGGCAGCCGAGACCTCGATATTGCAGCTTTGGTAGCGAGCAGGGAAAGCTCTCTGCAGGAGGAGGGGGAGGGAGGTAGTACGTGCCGGCTGGGACGGTGAAATCGTCCGAGCTGCGCAAAAATTGCTTGCTGGTCCGCGATGTCGAGGGGCTGTCCCGTTGAACGTGCGGAGGTCCACAAGAAGAAAAATTAGTCTCTGACTCCTCTCGTGGCCATGAAGAAAAGCAGGAGCGGCTGTAAGAAAAAAAGGAAGCAAAGGGACTTGGCGTGTTGACTTTAGGTGCAGGCACAACCTTAAAGCCTTCGGGGACCGCAGACTGCTGAATTCCCATTGAGTGCCATGGCTAAGACCATAAAATCCAGTGAGCAAGCTGCGTGCCTCAGGTGTATGAACAAGCCTGAAGGGCAAGTGTGCAGCGGCGAAGAAGGAAGGCGGTCAGTGGAGCCGTATGTGTCCCGTGCGTGGTGCGCCGTCCGCGTAACCCCCGGTGCGTGTGCGGGGGCTCCGTGCGTGGGTGGGCCAGCTGGAGAGGAGAACCAGGGTCAGGAATCTTGGTGGAGATCGGTGCAGTCGGCGCCGATAAACATCTATGTTGAGCTGTGGCTGCAGATTAGTCATGGTGCGTTGGAGCGTTGAGGGGAAATAGACGATCTTTGTCCCTCAGGCTCGGGTAGATGCGTGGGATCGCTGAGAGGGAGGAGGAGTGGTGAGAGGGAGAAAACATTCTGTGTCCCTCGGCCGGACCAGCGTGGACGTCCCGATCTCAGGCGAGGGTCGCACCATGACGTTTTCTGCAGTTTTCCCGGTCGTGGGTGATGTCTGGAGAGTAGCTCGCCTGTGTTGGCTCTGCGTCGAGGTCTCCCTGAAGCAGAAGGGAGGGCAGATCGTTTGCGTCAGGCAGCTGTGTTCGCTGGCAGCGTGTTTTTTTCAGCGTTTGGTCGTCAGCGTGGCCATCCAGACCAGAAGGTTGCGTTGCACAAAGCGTGTGCATTCTCGGGGTCACCAGTGAAGCAGATGATAAAATAAAGGCAGCGTTGAGAGTTTTAAGCAGGTTTATTAAATCATACCGCCTTCACGGGAACATCCGCCCCAGCCCAAGTATGAGCAGACTGGGAGCGGCGTTCCTCAGGCTCTCAGGCAAAGAGACAAAGTGCGTGTCTGCAGCAGTTGAAGGAATCAGAGCAATGAGAGAATGAACATGAAAATCAGACAGCTTATATACTCAGCTCAGACAATACATCAAAGACATTCACAGCAGTCGATCTGGGCATTTGCATATGAGAGGCACAGACAGTACAGGATGCATGAACACAATGCATGAGTGGGACATTAACATCACAGCAGTGAAACCATGCATAAATGGCAGATTACTTCACAGCATGCAGCGGAAAAAACCAGAAGAGCGAGCTGTCTGTCCCAGTCTGTTGTGGGGGGTTGCCACACAAAGCATTTATCGGTGACCTTGAAAATAATGGCTCATTTTTAAGAAAAAAGTAACCAAAACAATTATTTTATTAACTGAAGACTGTATTGTTGGATGTGCCACTGCAGAAGACCCTGCATACTTTAGTGACAGTACCAGTATATGGAGGAATTCTGGGTCATATTAGCATCTGCTCTTCATCATAATGGGTTTGGGCGGGGGTGTCTAATCATGTGCCATGGAAGGCCAAGACCACGCAGGCTTTACCTTCAACCAGTGTCTTCAACAGTAGATTCCACTGAACTTCTTCCACTGACTGATCAGTGAGAACACTTGCTGAAGAGACTGGGTAGAAGAGAGAACCTGCAGGGTCTTGGCTCCCCATGACACATGGTTGGAAGCCCCCGGATTAGGTTTAATGGGATTTAACATTTTAACACAAACTGCTTTATGGTTCATAATTCTGTTGACAGACTTACACCAAACCAAAAGTGATTTCTCAAACTGCTGGATTATTCTTAGCTTTTCCAATCTTTCAGTATTTAATTTTGCCACATGGTGGTAACCTTCACATATAAAAAAAGAGACATCTGCAAAAACTTCAGAGGTTTATTGTCAGTGCAATTCCCAGTGCAATACTACATGAATGCATGTATAGTACATTGTTGATGCAGAGAATATACTGTATATTTCTACAGTACATGTATCTAGTAAATCAAGCATTTTCCATGTAACCTTGTGACTGCATTATTTTAATTGCTTTTAATCCTAGATCAAGTTTGTTTTGGCCTAAAATGCATCATAACTGTCAAATATATCTTATTATACCTAACAGTACTGTTTACTTTTTTTGTTTTTTATTTAAGTTTTTGTAAAGGGTATAAAGGTCGTTACAGCAATGCAGTGTTTACATTTTCATCACATGTTCCCTTATTTTCTGATATCTGACAACATTGGAAGATTAATTCTTACAACACCCCTTTTTTTTTTTTTAAAGTGAAAGAAAAAGTGAAATTAAAGAGAAAAAAAAACAAAAAACAAATAACAAAAAAAAACAAACAAACCAGTAAAAAACAAACAAAAAGAAAAAGTAAGTAAATAAAGATAAAAGAGCATCTGAGTAGTGTTGGAACAAAGAGCGGAACCATTATTGAAATGGTATTTGTCAAAGATTAGATCTAATGGAAGACACATATGCGGTCCAGGGTTGCCAAAAGTTCATGAACCCATCCATGTCCTGTCTCAGTGCAAATGTCAACTTTTCCATCGAGTAAATGTCTTGGATCACGTTAGTCCAATCTTCAGGTGTAGGACAGTCCTTCAACATCCATTTTTTAGTTAGAGCTTTTTTGCTTGCCAATATTAAAACATTGAATAAGTATTTTTCTCCTCGTCTTTCCAGTGAGTCCGGTAGTAAACCCAAATACAAAGTTACAAAAGAAAAGGGAACTGTAATTTTGAATATTTTCCCCAATATTGTCTGTACGTTGGTCCAATATTGGTGGATAACTGGGCATGACCAAAACACATGAAAATGATTTGCAGTCTTTTCACCACACAAGCGCCAACAGTTGAATCCCTTTGGGTAAATTTGTTTTGTGCAGGTGTTCTGAAAAATCTTGCCAAGTTTTTCCATCCAAATTCTCTCCACTGCAGGGATGAGGTACTTTTCCATTGTTTATTTAGCTTTTCCCATATTTCCAGTTGTAAAGTGAAATTCCCCTCTTTTTCCCATCTCTCTTTTATATAAGATGTGTTGTCTCCTTTTAAGTCTTGAAGACCTTGGTATATTTTAGAAATGTATCTGATCCCTGGGATCCCTTTATATGCCATTAAGAAGACCTTCAGAACACCTGACTGGGCCCTTTCCAAAACCTCCTTTTTAAGTATATTGTTTATGTGGTGTCTAAGCTGGAAGAACCTGTAAAGGTCTTGATTTATTAGGCCTTGTTTTTTCAAATCTTCAAAACTTCTTAAGATTTGCCCTTTAAAAAAATCGTAATATTTTATCAGCCCTTTCTCCTTCCACTTTTTAAATCTGGTGTCTGTTTTATTAGGAGTAAAGTCCTGATCATAGGCGATCCATTGCAGAAGTCGATAGGGCTCTTTAGTTTGATTCTCTCTGACTATCTTAAACCAAATTTTTAGCGGGGTCTCTATCCACGGGTTAGTGTTATTCAAAAGCTTAGGTAAGGCATTGTTCCCTATTATCGCCTGTAGGGGGATGTCACTTGTTATTTGGCATTCGATCTCCTTCCATTGTGCAGTGTAGACTGGGTTACATATCTCTACTAAAGTTTTAATTTGTGCGGCTTTAAAGTAGTCCCTGATATTTGGCAGCGCGAGCCCACCTTTGTCTTTGTTTAGCTGTAGGGTTCTATATCTGATTCTAGGTCTCTTGCCCTGCCATATGAATCTTGAGATCCTTCTGTCCAGCTCCTGCCATGTTTTTTTGGGAGGTTCTACCGGTATTGTTTGGAAAAGGTATAGAAGACGTGGAAGTATATTCATTTTGACTGCTTCAATTCTTTGTGCAGTACCCAAGAATGGTATCATATTCCATCTTGCTAGGTCAGATTTTATTTTTGTCACCAGTGGATCATAGTTTAGTGATATAATTTTGTTGAGTTGTTTCGGGATATTGACCCCCAGATATTTCATAGATTCCGACTCCCAGTTAGTTTTGAGTTTGCTTAGTGAATAATGATTTGGGTCATAGTTGAATGTTAAAACTTGGGTTTTATGCATATTTAATTTGTACCCCGATAAATCTCCATACTCTGAAAAAACTGAGGTTAGTTCTGGTAAAGAAGTGTCCGGCTGCCCTAGGTATATTAAAATGTCATCAGCAAAGAGTGCTATTTTATGTTCCTTCTGACCAAGTGTAATACCTTGAATTTTTTGGTTTTGTCTTATCCATTGGCTCAGAGGTTCTATGAAGATTGCAAAGAGCAGTGGAGACAGGGGGCAGCCCTGACGACATCCTCTTTCCAGTTCAAAAGATGATGATAAATTACCGTTAATCCTTATTTTAGCTGTTGGTTTTTTATACAATGCCTGTATAGTTCTAATGAAGTTGTTATGAAAATTGAAACTGGATAAGATTCTATATAGAAAAGACCAGTCAACCGAATCGAATGCTTTTTCAGCATCTAATCCCAATATGACTGCATTTAAGTTATATTTTTTTATATGATGAATTATGTGTAAAGTGCGTCGAATGTTGTCTTGTGTCTGTCTTTGTCTTATAAAACCTGTTTGGTCTAAATCAGGGGTTCTCAAAGTTTTGATGGGTGAGGGCCAATTTGGGAATCCAAAGTTGAACCGAGGGCCACCAAAGGGACGGAGGCAAAAAAAAAAAAAAGACTGAAAATTCAATTCCATTTGTAATCCTTTTAATTATCAGATTTAATTAGTTTGGGTAAAGTCATATTAACAGTAAGAAATTGGGACTGATGAAAATACAATTTTAGTGTCAACATACCTTTTAACTGCAGTGTGATTTGTGGTGCTGTTTTCGGTTGGCCACGAGTCCTCTGAAGTCTGGCTCCATCTCCGTCGTCGCGATGCGAAGGACTGCATGTAGGTGGGCATCTGTCATCCTGGATCTCAGCTTAGATTTGTTGATGGCCATGGTGGAGAAGGTCTTTTCACAGATGTAGGTGCTTCCGAATAAAGACGCCATTCTGACAGCATGTTGACGAAGAGCAGGGAATGTGGATGGGGAAAGTCCTTTGTAGAACTCGATCAGACTCTTGTCACGATATGCAGCTCTGGCCTCGGAGCTTTCCTGTAGGTCGATGAGCTCAAACTGCATGTCTGCAGGCACTGCCTCGGGCACACATGAGAAGGGATTTTGGAAAAGGTTGAAATCACCCTCGTGGTCCCTGAAGTCAGAGAATCGGTGGTCGAACTCGTCTCGAAGCTTTTCGATGAGGCCATGGTTCTTCTCTGAACGCAGGTGACGCAAAACTTCACTCCCGTCCGTGTCTGGGTCATCTACCAGCGCCCTGCAGGCAGGGAAATGAGCGAGATCTCCTTCTCTGAGCTGTCCCTGGAGCAGTTGGAGTTTTCGCTGGAAAGCTTTCACGTTGTCAAAAAGTGTGGAAATGAGTTTTCCATGGCCTTGCAGCTTCAGATTGAGATCGCTCAGACAATTATTCAGGTCGGCGAGGAAGGCTAGGTCACAGAGCCATTTGCTGTCCGTTAACTCAGTCACGTCTTGTCCTTTTGCCTGCATGAACTCGCAAATTTCTTTTCTCAGGTTAAAAAAACGTTTCAGTGTGGCACCTCTGCTCAGCCACCGGACGGCAGTGAAGTAAATGACGTCTCCAAAATCTGCCTCTGACTGCGCCAAAAAGGTTTTAAATTGGCGATGGTTCAGACCTCTGGACTTCAGGTAATTAACTGTCTTCACAACTACGGCCATGACGTGTTTCATTTCTAGCGTCTGAGCAGCGAGGGCTTCTTGGTGAATTATGCAGTGGTAGCTGACTGGTTTCTTACCACCGCTGTTCACCACTTTCTCAGCCAGCAGCGACACTGCACCTGTCCTACTCCCAATCATTGCTGGTGCTCCGTCTGTCGTGACACCGACCAAGGATGCCAGGTTAACATTGTGTGTGTCCAGACTGCGATACACTGCTTCGCAAATATCCACTCCCTTCGTTGTGTCTTTCATACTCTCCATACTCAGTAGCTCCTCGCCGACGTCAAAATTCTCAGTGACAGTTCGGATGAAAATCAACAGTTGGGCAGTGTCGGAAATATCCTTGCTTTCATCCAGTGCGATGGAAAACGCTCCCTTTTCTAGCCCCTCCACACGTATCGCCAGTTGGTCCTTCAAATCATTTGCCAGATCTTCGATTCGTCTTGTGACTGTGTCATTCGACAAACTTACGTCACGGAACTTTGTTTTTTGGTCTGGGCATACACGCTCTGCCACTTTTAGCATACAGTCTCGAACAAATTTTCCGTCACTAAACGGCTTGCCCCGTTTAGCTATTTCATGAGCTACCACATAGCTAGCCTCTGTTACTGCTTCGCTGGTTTTTGAAAATTGCGTGAAGATTGACTGTTGTGCTGTGTAGCCCCTTTTAAGTTGTTCCATCTTTGTGGTGCGATCCTTGCCACTGAATTTTTCATAATTTTTGTGTTTTGTTTCGTAATGGCGCCTGATGTTAAAGTCTTTTCGCACTGCGATTACCTGTCTGCAGATGAGGCATACAACTTTATCTGACCCGTGAGGTTCAACGAAGTAGTCCAAAGTCCATTTTCCCTGAAACTGCCTTTTTTCCTCGCTGACAGTTCTCGGTTTCCTCGAGTGAGCGGTCTCCATCTCTGCCTCTTTCTCTCGCTGATCCATCTTTATTTCCACACTTCGACTTCCACAAGCACTAATATTTATTTCTTATTCTTCTTCTGACTCAAAATGGTGCTCCGAAACCGTTGCCAACCAACACTTCTGCACTGTGCGCTGAACGTTCCATCTCCCATAATACAATTGGACTAGCTGCTGCAATGAAGTGATCGCAAGGTCGACAACACATGTAATTACGGCTTGTGCCTACAGATGACGCCAAAGACCACTAAACGTAGATGTGTATCGGAATTTTTCCAAAGCAATTAGTTCAGATCATATATTGGTTAAAGGCCTCGGACGGTGACATTTTTTTATTGAACCAATAAACTGATTGTATGAAAATATTCCATTCTGGCCATTCCCGTGATTTAAAATGTGTCACCAGCCTCCATAAATGACTTTATTTGTTAATAGCCCATATTTCACTTAGTGATGCTGCAGTACCGCCATCTCTCGATAAGGGCGTGCAGCAGTGACGTCAGGTCAGGGAGAAACAGGAAATGGCTGCAGGAAATGGATGATCACTGGCCTGCAGAAATGGCTGAATGACAGCAGAGTGATTCGGACAGCGATTATTTTATCGAGTATGACGACCGCAATATAAGTGATGATATTGAAACTGACGAATCTGATGATGAAGTAGTTTTGGGTGGTGCTGATGGGGTTATTCAGCCGTATTTGTTCGAGCCCGAGGGTGCGGAGGAAGACGCGGACGAAACAGCGACCGGAGCAGAACGAGAGGCAAGAACGAGAGGCTCGCCGATTTATATTGGTAAAATATGCTTTGAATTTTTTTTTTTTTTAGGCGATATGCATGGTCACACACTTAATTATCAAAATAAAACTGCCAATTTTTCCCTCGCTGCCTTACTTGGCGACTTACAAACATTCTCTTTCTGCTCAAAATTTTTTACATGTTTTAAATATTTTCTAATCAAACTTCATAGACCAATTTATATAGCACTCCCACGAGCCATTAGTTTATTATAAGCATCTGATTATACCATTTTTTTTAATAGGTGCACTTGTGAGAAATGCAACATTATGCCAACATCAACTGAATCTCGGTGCTGCCAGGAGGTATTGAAGGTGAAGAAGTGAGGGTGATACCTGCCTGTGCTGTGAGCCTCATCAGAGAAACATTCCCATCTGATCACAACAAGGGATTTTGCCTACCAAGATTAGATTTGTGATCAATGTTATTTAAATAAAGTTTTTTAAAATCATATATTGAGTTTATTAATGTGCATGTCAATTTTATAATTCTAATATTTCAGCATTCATCAAAGTCGGATCTCATATACATTAGAGTAATTTTTCTACCATTTTATGGTGTAAAATTCGTGTGCAATTTTTAAAAGCACATTTCTCTAAAAATCTTAGGCTTATATTTTTTTGTCTTAGCAAAATATGTTGCTTCCCTAACAATTGAAAGCTGAACTTTCATTGCTAATTGGAAATTTATTCTACTTTTACATGTTTGATTTTGAAAATCTAGATACATGTTGCTCAACAGCATCAGCTTTGATGGGACGCTGAAATTTGGCACTCAATGTTGCTGGAACTCTGGCTTGTGCAGAGTGCCACTGCTCCAATAAGTGGGTTGGATCAACCAAGGTTTTGTCAAAAAGAGTATTCATCAGATCATCCACATATTCTGAAATAAAATCAATTTAATAAAAATTAGAAATTGAAAGCTCCTTGTAAGTGGTCGTGGAAATTCCAACGATACCGGCTGCATTTAGAACTCTGAGGACCTTGACATATGACGCCCCAGTGAAGAGAATGGCGGATGAAAGCTGTATGTTACCAGCTGGCATGTCCCTGATCATCGGCTGGCTGTGCCAGGATAGATCCTCAACACAATGTGGACAATGTTGTTTGATCACCAACAGAGAGCCTTTAGTGTGACTTGTTACCTCACATGGATGACTGCAATGAGGACAATTGCTGAATAATCAAATTTAAAAAAAAAATCCACAGTATTTGAAGGTTGAGTGACAGTGGATAACATCTGCAAAAACAGTAGATCAACATAATTTCATTCCAGAGGTGTCAAATTGGATTACATATATAGAAATATATCTTGAGCAAACAGGCACAACCACCTCCCTATACAGCACTGAATATTTCATATTTGATTAGTATGAATACCCTAAAATTCTAATATTTGATAAATTGTTAAGGCAATGAAATTCATTGCTTGTAAATAATTTTAGTAAATATTGGCAGTGAATATTTAAAAAAGAAACATTACCCTGTTTACTTATCTTTCTGACAGCAGATTGCTGTCAGAAAGATAAGGTTGATCAGAAAGATAAGGATATCCCAGGTTGGCCTAGGATAGCCGGCCCCGGCCGCTGCTGGAAGGGCTCTCGCGACCGGCCCGGGGGACGGCCGGAAGGCGGCCGCCCCTCCCCGCTCACGGACGCGTGTTCGTGGAGAACCCGGTGCTAAATAACTCGTAAACGACCTGATGCCGGGCGTGACCCGCTCCGGGGACAGTGGCAGGTGGGGAGTTTGACTGGGGCGGTACACCTGTCATACTGTAACGCAGGTGTCCTAAGGCGAGCTCAGGGAGGACAGAAACCTCCCGTGGAGCAGAAGGGCAAAAGCTCGCTTGATCTTGATTTTCAGTATGAATACAGACCGTGAAAGCGGGGCCTCACGATCCTTCTGATTTTTTGGGTTTTAAGCAGGAGGTGTCAGAAAGTGTCAGAAAGATCGCATCGGTAGATCACCCTTGCTTTTCACGCCACTTCACTGACACTGTCTGAGAGTGGGACTTTGAAGTGAACGGATATATACAGTAGTTGGAACAGCCGATTTTTTTTATCAGCAATCTTTTTGCTAATTTCATTTCAAATTGCATCTTATTCTCAAAATCGCTGTCAACAAAATGTCTAATGCACATGTTGGGTGATTTTGCGACATAATTCCAATTTTTTTAGCGTTTTCTGAACGAAATTCACCCATGGGGTTCTGATTTTCCCAGGCAGGGGAAGTTCCTAAACACTCACCGCGTGCTCCACAGCGTACTCCTACTCCTACTCTTAATGCTAGGGGTTTACGAGACTCTATAAAAAGAAAGGCTACATTTCTATTCCTTAAAAATGAAAAAGCACATTGTTATCTTATTCAGGAGACTCACAGCAACAATACAGATGAAAAAATGTGGACAAATCAATGGGGAGAAAAAATATACTATAGTCATGGCACAAATAGATCAGCAGGGGTCGCCATACTCCTAAATAACTTTCCTGGGAAAGTAGTACCAAAAAGCCAGTTTAGACGGATTGGAGCAGCATCTGCAGTGATGCGGACGTTGTACCGGTCTGTTGTGGTGAAGAGGGAGCTTAGTTCTAAGGCAAAGCTGTCGATTTACCAGTCAATCTACGTTCCTACTCTCACCTATGGTCACGAGCTTTGGGTAATGACCGAAAGAACGAGATCGCGGATACAAGCGGCTGAAATGAGCTTTCTCCGTAGGATTGCTGGACTCACCCTCAGAGATAGGGTGAGGAGCTCAGTCATCCGGGAGAGGCTCAGAGTAGAACCGCTGCTCCTCCACATTGAAAGGAGTCAGTTGAGGTGGTATGGGCATCTGATTAGGATGCCTCCTGGACGCCTCCCACTTGAGGTGTTTCAGGCACGTCCCACTGGGAGGAGACCCCGGGGCAGACCCAGGACTCGGTGGAGAGACTATGTCTCCCAGCTAGTCTGGGAACGCCTTGGTATCCCCTCTGAAGAGCTGGAGCAGGTGGCTGGGGAGAGGGAAGTCTGGGCTTCTCTGCTTGAACTGCTGCCTCCGCGACCCGGACCTCCGGAAAAGCGGTAGAAGATGGATGGATGGATGGATGGATGGATGGAAAGTAGTTGCAACCAAAAGAGATGTCACAGGACACTGGATTATTTGCGTTTTTGAAATACACAAACAATTCTTGATTCTTGTTAACATTTATCGATTTATTAACCACAGTCAGAACAAACAATTAATTACAGACGTGACTAACATATTGAAGGAATTATCCCAAATATATATCAATCCTGTTTTTGTGTTGGGTGGCGACTACAATATGGTTATGGATGAATGGCTTGATAGGCAACCTTCAAGATTTCCTAATCATCAGTATAATACCACTTTACTAGACTTCTGTAACACATTTCAGCTTAGTGACATATGGCGTGCGTTAAATCCAGATACTCAAACCTTTACTTGGTTTAAACCTGATGGCACCATTAAATCGCGATTAGACTACTGGCTTATTTCTGAATTCCAACCTAATATAGACATAAATACCTCAATTTCTGCAGCTCCGCTTACAGATCATTGTATGATCAAGTTAACCATAACTCCCACTAGTGCAGTCAGAAGAAATAAAGGCTACTGGAAATTTAATTCAAATCTTCTAAAACATGACCCTTTCTGTCAGGATGTTAAAAGGACAATCGACAGTATAACTAAAGATACATTATTGTCAACTTACAGGGAGAAATGGGAATTTCTTAAATTTAAAATCCGTCAGATTTCCATTTCATACAGCAAAGTCATAAGCCGAGCCAATAAACAAAAAGAAATGGATATTGTAAAAGAGATCCATTTAATATGCAACAAACATTCCTTATGTGAAGAGGACAAACAAAAACTGATTTTATTGCACTCTTCCCTAGATAACATCTATATTAATAAAGCCAAAGGAGCATATATTAGGTCAAGAGCGAAATGGATAGAGGAGGGAGAGAGAAGCTCAGCATACTTCTGTAGGCTTGAGAAAAGAAGACAAGAACGAAATGCCATTAGTAGTAGTAGTAGATTAGTTTATTTGACAGGGACAGTGCAATAAACATAGACAATTAATCAAAGACAATCAATCTGATGTGTTGCACATAGAGTGTATAGCTATTAGCTAATTTGCAACTCTTGTCCCTTTTAAGGACAACAATTTGCAACTCTTGTCCATTATAAGTCTCTTATAATTGATGGTAAAGAATGTACTGATTCTGCGAGGATCTCTAAAGAAATATTTAAATTTTACAGTGAATTATACTCCTCCTCTTACTCGCATACTAATGCAGAGGGTTTCTTTGAATCCATTTCAGGACGGATACCGAAAATTGATGAATATTTTAGAAAATCATGTGATGCAGAGATCCAAATGGAGGAAGTAGAAAATGCTCTAAAATCCTTAGCTCTAGACAAATCACCTGGCTCAGACGGCTTGACAGCCAATTTTTACAGGCACTTCTGGATTAACCTAAAAGACTTATTTTTTAATATGTTAAAGGAAATCCGTGCTACATCAGTTTTACCAAATACTATGAAACAAGGAGTCATCACATTAATTCCCAAACCTGGCAAGGACCCAAAATTGATTGATAATCTCAGACCAATTACTTTACTTAATAATGATTACAAAATTTTAACACATATTTATGCCAACAGACTCAAAACTGGCATCACTGATCTTATCTCAGAGACACAATCAGGTTTTATTAAAGGGCGCTCAATACACAACAATATACGCCTGGTATTGGACTTACTTGACTATAGGGACCTAATTGACGAGGGGTTTATTTTATTTTTGGATTTTTTTAAAGCTTTTGATATGATTGAACACAAATTTATGTTTAGGACCTTAGAGCTTTTTGGTTTTGGGGAGCACTTTTTAGACTTTATAAAACTAATTTACACGGATACCAACAGCTCAGTTCTATTACCACATGGTACCTCCCCTAGATTTTCAATAGGCAAAGGAATAAAACAAGGCTGCCCGATTTCGCCTCTGTTGTTCATTGCAGCAGCTGAAATGCTCTCAATTTTTATAAAAAACTCTGACTTTGATAAATTAACAGTATTTGGAAAACAACTAACAATCAGCCAACTGGCTGACGACACAGCCATATTCATGCACAACTCTGATCAAGTCCCTAAAATTCTTAATTATATAGATGTTTTCTCTAAAGCCTCTGGGCTTAAACTGAATCTAGGTAAATGTGAATTATTACCTATTCATGATTGCAGTCTATCAGCCATTCATACCATTCCCGTCAAACAAACAGTGAAATATTTGGGCATGCATATCACTAAAGATGTTGATCAATTAGTCAAGCTCAATATATGGAATTGCTTGGAGAAATCAAAAACTTATCTCAACTCCTGGTCTCAAAGAGATATTTCCATCATAGGAAGAACATTTCTGACAAAAATGGAATGCATCTCCCGATTTATTTATCCAGCCCATTCATTACCAATGCCCAAAGATGCCGTTAAAGCCATCAACCAAACCATTTTCAATTATATCTGGAAAGGGAAAACACATTATATTAAAAAAGGTACCATGATTCAAGAATATGAGGAAGGTGGTGTTAAAGCAATAGACTTTGAATGCATTAATGGCACCATCAAAATTAACTGGCTGAGACAATTTATTAAACAACCCAAACATTTCTGGTTTCATATTCCCAATGAAATTTTTGCTAAATTTGGGGGCGTTGAATTCCTGCTCAGATGTGACTATGACCCAAAAAAACTCCCCTATAAACTCTCCTCATTTCATCAACAGGTCTTACTATATTGGAGATTGATTTATAAACATAATTTTAGCCCTCATATGACCCCTCTGTGGAATTGTAGATATGTACTATATAAACACAAATCAATATTCCTACAAAACTGGCAAAATAAGGGCATTTGGTCTGTACTACACTTATTAGACGGCACAGGGAATGTTTTAACTTTTGAGAACTTCTGTGCTAAATATAACATAAATGATAAACGAGAATATAACCAAGTAATGGAGGCAATACCTCAGACAGTTATACTAATGGCCTCAACTTTAAATAGATTTGGCTCTTGCCCAAACCTCCCTTTGCTTTTGGTGAATGGTTTCCGCCTAGATGACTCAAAATTAAACAATTTAACGATTAGGAAAATATTTAATAAAGAAATCTTCCCAGCAACAGTTTCTAGAGCTGCTATTCTTAATTTTTTCTCCAAAAAAGAAGCTCAAATTCTAAGATCTAAATTCTTTAAATTTCCTATTTCACCGAAAGCAAAAGAGATCCACTATAAAGTTTTAAATGGAATTTATCCTTCTGCTGAGTTTCTAAGTAAACGCTTTGGCTTTGAGAACAATAACTGTTCCTTTTGTAATGAACATATAGAAAGTACAGATCACATTTTCTTTTACTGTATGTACACCATTGCGTTTTGGGATGATTTTCATCACTGGTTATCTAAACATGTACCAACCCCTGTTTTTAACTGTCAGAATATTTTGTATGGCTTTATTATTAAGAACTCATTGCATGATATGTCTATTAACACCCTCGTAATCTTGGGAAAATTTTATGTACACAAAAATAGATTTTTAAAATGCAAGCCAAATTTTAATGTATTTCATAAAGAACTCTGCCTTTTTTTCTCATCACTGAAACACATGAAGAAGCGGAATGCTGTGAAACTCCACTGTTTGGTCGATGATCGGAAACTCATGGAAAACCCCTAGAACTCTGGACACTCTGGACTGAAAAGAACCCCCCGTTTCTCTTTTTGTCTACTTTTATTATGCTTTTAGTTACTTTATCTTATTATTATTTACTATTCTTATTACTTTATCTTATCCTTCTTACCTCTTGTAAGACTGTTAAAAAAAGTTAAAAAAACTCCTACTCCTACTCAGGTCGCTCCTGACCTGACGTCACACAGTCAGTGGCCATTTTAGCCGCTAATCGCTTGGCAGACAGACAGCTCTCAAGGAAATCATACTTCAATAGCGCATTGTCACCTTATGCGACATTTGTTGACACCAAAACATGTGCGGTTCAAATTAGCTCGTCTCACACACAAATTTAAGATATGATTTAGCGATATTGTAATTTCGTCCGGCCGAGACGTTAACAGATTGGCCGCGGGCCGCCAGAAATGTTTTCGCGGGCCGCCATTGGCACGGGGGCCGCACTTTGAGAAACATTGGTCTAAATGAATTAGGTCTGTCAGTATATTTTCTAACCTTTTGGCAAGGATAATGGTAAAAAAGCTTATAGTCCTGATTTAGTACACTGATTGGTCTGTAGTTGGAGCACTCTAGTTTATCCTTTTCAGGTTTAGGTATAACTGCAATGACCCCTTCTCTCCAGGAGGGGGGGATTTCCCCTGTGTGGAGGACATAATTAAATGTTTTCAGGAGGAGAGGAGATAGTTGCTGTTTAAAGGTTTTGTACCACTCTGCTGTATAGCCATCAGCTCCTGGGGATTTGTTAGCTTTAAGTTTCATAATTGCTTTTTCCAATTCTTTAGGATGTATTTCTGACAGTAGTGTTTTATTTTGTGACTCCGTAAGTTGGGGAAGGTTTAATGTGTTTAGGAATGCCTCGGATGCGTTTTTATGTTTTTTGTGGGAGTATAAGTTCTTATAGTAATTCTCGAAGTTTTTAAGAATATCCTGAATTCTGAATTTTATTTCCTTTGATACTGGGTCTCTGATTTTGTAGATTGCTCTTTCTGTTTGATGTTTCTTCAATTTATAGGCTAGCAATTTTGCCGATTTACTGCCTGCTTCATAGTATTTTTGTTTCAGAAATGTAAGTTTCTTCTGGATTTCTATTGTGTAGATCTCGTTTATTTGGTTTTTAATTTCCTTAATCTTGAGCGAGTCAGTAGAATGAGTGTTGCCTTTGTGTTCTTTTTCTAGGTTCCTAAGTTCTGACTCTAATGTGGATAGTTTTTCTTGTCTTAGTTTCTTTTGGGTTGCCAGTTTTGCAATAATCTTTCCTCTTATTACAGCTTTACATGCATCCCACAGTATTAAAGGGGATACTTCTCCATTATCGTTATCTTCCAAATATCTGAGAATATCTGATTCCAATTCATCTTTCAATGGTCCTTTCAGGACATTTGAATTTAACCTCCAAGAAAATGTATTATTTGTGTATTTTTGGATATTTAAGTCCATGTAGATCGGACTGTGGTCGGAGAGATCCATCAGTCCTATTTTACATGTTTTTACTCTTCCAATGTCTCTATTAAACATAAAAAAATAGTCAATCCTTGAGTAAGATGAATGTGGAGTTGAGTAAAATGTATAGTCTTTTACACTGGGGTTGAGTTCCCTCCACACGTCACAGATTCCCAATTCTTTTAGTAGCATCCGAGTCTTCCTGTTTTGGGTGTTATTTTGATGTGGGGAATTACCAGAAGCATCCCAGTATGGATTCAGTCTAAGATTGAAGTCCCCACCACATATCACTAAACCTTGAGCTTTAGTTATCATTAGGTCGAATACATTTTTATAAAATTTCCAGTTAGCCCCTGGGGGAGCATACACATTCAGCAGGGTGATATCTTCTCCCTCTAGCCGCCCAGTTACCAAACTGTATCTCCCTTCTTTATCTTTGTGTTCTGATTTTTTTTCAAATGTAATTTTGGTTGATATCAATGTCGCTACTCCCCTCCTCCTCCCTGATTTATATGAAGATGAAGAGATCATTTTAAACCCTTGTCTACTGAGTTTATTGTGTTCCACGTCTGTTAGGTGGGTTTCTTGTAAAAGTATTATTCCTGCTTTGTCTTTTTTCATTTTGCCTAGAATCTTGGATCTTTTAACTGGATTCAGGATTCCTTTTACATTATATGAAATTATTTTGGTTACACCCTGTTTCTCCATTGTGTTGTTTTGTTTAGTATAACTGTGTGGTGGCCCTCTTTTGTGCTACTCAGAAACTGAAAGAACATTAAAAACAAGAAAAACATTAAGAACATAGTGTAAAAAACTTTAAAACAAAAAGCTGTCATAAGAACTTCCTGAGCTGAGGTCTTTTTAAAGACCCTGTAAGAGCCTTGATGGAGTGAAGGCTCTGAGGGAAATTCCTCAAACTCTGTTACGTGTTGAGGGCCCTCTCTTACCACTGAAAGTAGTCCCATGCTTTTAACGTGAGTTTCAGAACCCAATCCAAACTTGTAATGATTTTTTTTTTTTTCCTTTTATGCCTAAACCCTGTGAAATTGTGTGCACCCTCCCACCCCCATCACATCAAACATTCACGCAAAAACAGTATTTGTTAGTATGAGGAGAACATTTTTTTTTATTTATTTTTTTTTGTTTGTTACTTATTCGTACCCGTAGGTAGACATGGTTTGCAGTCTGGTGACAAGCCACCGGCTGCTGGTCGCTGCGTGCGCGAGCGCCCTAAACCTACATGTTTTGGTATGCGGGAGGAAACCGGAGAAATCCCGGAGTAAACCCGCGCAACACGGGGAGAACATGCAAACTCCACACAGCTCACTGTTGGTCGGGGGCTGGGATCGAACCCACGATCTCATGATCCCCGTGGTCCCCCGGCCGAGGGTAAAACTGTGCTGCCACAGTGCTAAACCACTGCGCCACCGTGCAGCCCTGCACATGTGGATTATTGTCACATTTCTATTTTAACAAGTTTTTTTTTTTTTTTTTTTTATTACAAAGACTTATTTGTTTCAAATAATATGATTGTTCCATGAAATGTTTTACCACATGCTGAATATGCATCTCCTTTAATGTTTGTTACCTTGTATGAGGGGGGTAGGATGTGCGGATTGATTCAAGAGAAAAGGAAAAAAAAAAAAAAAAAAAAGGTCGCTATTCCAACCTGAAAACAGATAGTTTATCCGCGACGCTCTGGTGCTGGGTTTCCCGCTGCTGGTCCGTGGATTTTGAGGGTCTTTGTGTTGTCCATGTTTGCGCTTTGATCTTCTCACTCGGGTCTGCTGCGGGTTTAAATACCGTTACCGGGAGCCCTCTTTTCGCCATGTCAGCTGTTGCTTCTTCCGCCGAATTATAGAGACACGTTTCATCGCCGTAGAAGACCCTTAACTTCACAGGAAATGGTGTCTGAAAGCGCAATTTCTTCTCTCTTAACACCTTTTTCGCGTCATTGTATTCCCTGCGCTTTTTAAGGACCTCCGGGGCGTAATCGTGTTCCACGTAGACTTTTCTCTCCTGGTGCATAAATCCTTTTTTCTGCCAGGCCAGTCTTACAACCTCTTGTTTTATTTTGAAATTGGAAAATCTTACCAACACCGAACGTGGGGGCGCTTCCGCCGCCGGCCTAGCGGCTAATGAACGATGTGCCTTTTCTATCTTCAAGTCGGTGGTTTGTGGAATATCCAATTTCTCTCTTAGTAAGGATTCCACGCATTCTGCCATTGAGTTAAAACCATTTTCGGTTCCTTCTATCAGACCATGAATTCTTATGTTGTCTCTTCTTTGTTTTCCTTCTTGGTCGGTTAGCTTAGCCTCTATAGCTGCTTGTCTTTTGCGTAGGTCTAGCACAGAATCTTCGAGCACTTTTATTCGATCTTCTGTTTCCAAGATTCGGTTCTCGGCCTGGTCCACTCTGCTGTTTGTCCTTTTCAATTCTTCTCTGAATTCCCGAAATTCGGCCGTAACATCTCGGCGAAATCGTCGTAGCTCCTCAAATAGTGATTTCAGGCTAACCCTTTTGTTAGCTATCACCAGTTCCTCGTCTTCTGAACGGAGATCTTCCAGTTCAGATTCTCCGGCCGATACGTGTCCTGGCCTGGAGAATTTCAGTTTCTTCTGTTTTCCTTTAGACATGATGATTTTGTCTTTTGATTTTCACTCCTCCAAAAATCCGTTAAGTTTGATTTTCAAGGTGTTATCCTGGATTGGGTCTGAGAGCTTCAGTGTTAAGCTGCAGTCGCCATGGCGTCCAGACCGGAAGTCCCAGTACTGTTTACTTTTTGAATATACAGTATATTTTGTGGCTAATATAGTTATTAACATGGCGATCAAGTTGTGTCAGCTGATCATTTTTTTCTATGACACCACCTCAGACTCTGCTGCAGAAGCAGGTACGTCCATGATGTCTCAACAGTCTCTCCATGATTTTCACGCAGATCAGAGCAATTTGTTGTACAGGAAATAAACGTTTCTACAGACATTAAGCTCTATAACCACTGATCGTTTGTGAAGCTGTGCTGACATCAGTGACAGGCTGATGACATCCGTGACAGGCTGTGCTGAACGCCCAGACTGAATGAAGTGGTAATTTCCCCACAACAGAGCCATCTGAAACACACACAGCGTACATATTTTAGTACCTAACAGTGATAACTTGCAGACATTAAAGTGTAATACGACGTACTTATAGCAAACTAGCATTAGCAACACTAGCTTACCGTCATATATGACCTAGTTTGTATCCTCATGTCTTTGGCTCTCCCAGAAGCTGCAGAACTATTCCAGAGTGTTTCATCTCGCTGCCTGTACCCTTGTCTGGCGGTCCTTTTTTGGCATTTATGGTGAAAAAAGCCACAGACCGAGGAGTCGCCTTATACAGCTGCATGTGTTTATGTTTTGCTTGGGTCGCGTGTTTTACGTCACGGGAGTGTGGCGCCGCCTCGCTGTTATAGAAATCCCACCCACCCCAGCTTAACACGGTTGTAATGGAGACAAAAGCGAGCCGAACCGTGTCGAAGTGAATCGAGATGTGCCGAGGTGTGCTGGGCTAGTGGAAAAGTGCCTATAATAGAATTGTACTTAAAAGGGTGGAGTGATGCCCCAATAATGCAATAAAAAGGTATTTATTACACAAAATTTTGCACTAACTGGTATTGATCATTGTATTTTGTTACAAAGACTAAAAGACTGGGTAGGGATTTCTGGAAAAACTCTGGATTGGTTGTCCTCCTACCTTTCTGGTAGGAATTTTTCCATGGCTGTTGGCTCTTGTTCATCTGACTCTGCTCCTTTAACCTGTGGGGTGCCTCAGGATTTTATTCTGGGTCCACTTTTATTTGCCCTGTATATGCTGCCACTTGGATCTATCATCAGCAAATTTAAAGGTGTGTCTTATCACTGCTATGCTGATTTACAATTGTTTTGTTTTTTTTCTTTTAAACCTGACCATGTTGACAGTTTAAAAATTATTCATGATTGTCTGTCCACAATTAAAAACTAGATGTCTAGTAACTTTTTGCAACTTAATGCTGACAAAACTGAAGTCCTTATTGTAGCACCTGATAATCTAATTCCTAAGATGGTTAATAGCATTGGTTCATTAAGCTCCAATGTATGGTCTAATCTAAAAAGTCTTGGTGTCATTTTTGACCAATCAATGAGTTTTGATCAGCATGTCAAATCTCTGATCCGGAGTTGTTTTTTTCCACCTTAGGAATATATCCAAAATTAGGTCACTGGTTTCCTACAGTCAGTTAGAAATTATTATTCATGCCTTTGTTTCTTCACGTTTGGACTACTGTAATGCTTTTTTCACGTCTTAGTAAATCCTCTTTACATCGCCTGCAGTTAGTCCAGAACTCTGCTGCTAGATTACTAACTAGGTCCAGTAGATTCTGTCATATCACTCCCATTTTGGCCTCCTTGCATTGGCTTCCTGTAAATTATAGAGATGATTTTAAAGTTCTTATTCTTACTTACAAAGTCATTCGTGATGAGGAGCATTTTTATATCAGTGATCTGCTCCATCTACACCATCCCAGCAGGTCTCTTAGGTCTTCCAATCAGAATCTACTGGTAGTCCCTAGCACTAGGCTCAAAACCAAAGGCAATAGAGCCTGTGCTGCCGTTGCTCCCAGACTTTGGAACTCCTTACCTTTTGAACTTAGATCTGCACCTTCCATTGATGTTTTTAAGAAACAACTAAAGACCCACCTTTTTAGCCTGGCTTTTTAATTAACTATGTGTTGATTGTATTTTTATGTGTTTTTACTGTCTATTTTGTTCTTTTACTGCTTGATGTGCCTGTATTTTTATTTGCTTTGTTATTTACCATGTTAAGCACTTTGTGACTCTGTCTGTGAAAAGTGCACTATAAATAAAATTATTATTATTATTATTATTGCAGTTATAGCTATATCTTTTTCCCAAATAATGAAATGCACAGCATATAGACCAGGGGTGTCCAACCATGTGCCATGGAGAGCCAAGACCCTGCAGGTTTTACCTCCAACCAGTGTCTTCAACAGCAGATTTCAGTGAACTTCTTCCCACTGATTGCTGATAAGTGAAAACACCTGCTGAAGAGACTGGGTAGAAGAGAAAACCTGCAGGGTCTTGGCTCTCCATGGCACATGGTTGGACACCCCTGATATAGACACTATCCAATTACTTGGTCATGTTGACTTATAAGGATATTTAATTGATCAAACACTTCCATTTACTCTCTGCTAATAATATTTTTTGATTAATATTACTTGGTTCCTCTGGTACATTTCCTCCTAACCATCCCAATTTAGCTGGACGATTCAACCAGAAACAGAGAATTCTTTTTGAAGACGCACAATCAAGATTTTCCTTTCTTCTCTTCCCTCTCGTATTCTCCTCTAGGGGATGGTTCGGCTGTAGACCTGATGGAGAAGATGCTGGTGTTAAGGGGCATGGACGACGAGCACTTTCTGTTTGCCCACCTCTTCCTCCGGAACCTTCCGACAGTAGCGAGAGCGGTTCTGGCCAATTCGCCGTGGCTGGCCGCGCGAGACTACCGTGCGCTAGCCCAGGGGGCAGACCGGATCATCGTCACCACCAAGGCGATCACAGTCAACGCGGCAGCGACAGAGCCCAGCGAGACGACCAGAGGAGGCGAGGAGCCACCGACGGTAGCAGCAGCGGGGGCCAAGGAGCGCCAGAGGGACACGCTCTGTTCCTACCACCGCCGCTTCAGAGAGAACGCACGCAGATGTGCGCCACCGTGCCAATTCCAGCGCTCGGGAAAACGCCTAGGCCGGGGGTCGGTAGCAGCAGCGACCCTCGATGAAGAGAACAAGCTGCTCTACCTAACAGACGCACGCTCGGGGAGGGGTTTCCTCGTGGACACCGGAGCCCAGAAGAGCTTCATCCGGCCGACCTACGTTGACCGGCTGGCAGGATCTAGCGGCCCCGGGATGTTGGCAGCAAACGGCTCGGATATTAAGACCTTTGGTGAGAGGACTCTGCTCTTATCTCTACACGACCGTACATATGAGTGGACTTTTGTCATAGCAGCACTGAATTGCCATATACTGGGGGCTGATTTTCTATATGCACATGGTTTACTGGTTGATGCACTGTCTTTTGACTGTCTCCCCTGTATAGCTCGAGTGACCCAGCCAACAGCACAAGCCAACGTCACAGCTACAGGCGGTAAGTTCCACACACTGCTCACTCAGTTCCCAGCACTCACGGTCCCAACGTTTTCCGCGGCCATCGTTAAACACGGGGTGGAGCACTTTATCACCACCACCGGGCCGCCCGTTTTTGCAAGACCTCGGCGCTTGGACGCAGCTAAACTGGCCATAGCGCGCAAGGAGTTCGCCAACCTGGAAAGGTTGGGCATCATCAGGTGCTCGAACAGCCCATGGGCATCCCCGCTACACATGGTCCCTAAGGCTGAGGGATCGTGGCGACCGTGCGGTGATTTCCGCAGGTTGAACAACGCCACGGCGCATGACCGCTACCCGATTCCCCACATACAGGATTTTTCCGTTCACCTCGCCGGGGCACGCATTTTTTCCAAAATAGACCTGGTCCGTGGTTACCACCAAGTCCCAGTATGCGCTGAGGACGTACCCAAAACAGCGGTAATAACTCTGTTCGGCCTATTCGAGTTCCTGCGCATGCCATTTGGGTTAAAAGGAGCGGCACAGACGTTCCAGCGCATGATGGATGCAGTGCTGCGTGATCTCCCGTTCGTGTTAGTCTACCTGGACGATATCCTGGTAGCCAGCGCGTCCAAAGATGAACACGAAACCCACCTCACGACGGTTTTCCGGAGGTTGGAGGAGCACAGGTTAATAATCAACCCGGCGAAATGCCAGTTCGGCGTAACGGAGATTGATTTTTTGGGGCACCGCGTCTCTCCAGAAGGAGCGATCCCCCTGCCCGACAAAGTGCGCGCCGTGGTGGATTGTCCCCGACCTCAGACGGTCAGGGCACTGCAGGAATTTTTGGGAATGGTGAACTTTTATAACCGTTTCCTTCCCCGCGCGGCGCAGCTCATGCAACCATTGTACGCCGCGCTCAAGAAACAGAAACCCGCGGATAGGGTCGAATGGACCCCGGAGCGAGAGCGGGCGTTCTCGGAAGTTAAAGCAGCTCTGGCAAACGCCGCACTGCTGGCACATCCAGACCCGACGGCCCGCATAGCGCTCACCACTGATGCTTCAGATGCGGCCATAGGGGCTGTTGTGGAGCAGCGCGTCGCTGGGGCTTGGCAGCCGCTCGCCTTTTTCGGCAGAACTTTGTGCGACAGCGAACGTAAATACAGCGCGTTCGACAGAGAGTTGCTGGCTCTCCACCTGGCCATTCACCACCTCCAGTTCTTGCTGGAAGGGCGCAGCTTCACCGCGTTCGTAGACCACAAGCCGCTAACATTCGCGATGGCCAAGGTTTCAGAACCGTGGTCGGGCCGGCAGCAGAGACAGCTGGCCGCGATCTCAGAGTTTACTACCAATATTCAGCATGTGTCGGGTAAACTGAATGTAGTGGCGGACTGCCTCTCGCACGCCGTGGTGGCCCCAGTCTGCGTAGGCATAGATTACGCAGCCATGGCCGTGGAGCAGATTAGCGATGCAGACGTGCGCGCGCTCCAGTCTGGACCAGCAGGGTTAAGGCTGGAGAGCAGGGTGCTGCAAGACGGCATGCCCCCCCCAATCTGCGATGTCTCCACGGGTTGCCCGTGTCCCGTGGTCCCGGCCGCGTGGCGCCGCCGCGTGTTTGAGTTGGTTCACACTCTGGCGCACCCAGGAGTGCGCGAGTCCGTCAAAATGGTGGGAGAGAAGTTTGTGTGGCCGAGCCTACGCAAACAAGTTAAAGAGTGGGCTGCAGCCTGCGTGGCGTGCCAACGAGCCAAGGTACACAGACACACGAAGGCTCCCTTGGAGCCGTTTCGTATTCCAGCTAAGAGGTTCGACCATGTTCACGTGGACCTTGTGGGCCCCCTCCCGCCATCACAGGGGTGCACGCACCTCCTGACAATGGTGGACCGCACTACGCGCTGGCCAGAAGCGGTTCCGCTGGCGGCAACCACGTCCACAGACGTGGCGCGCGCTTTTTTAACAGCATGGGTGGCACGTTTTGGAGTCCCATCGGACATTACGTCCAACAGGGGCCCTCAATTTGTTTCTGAACTCTGGTCCGCGATGGCCCGCAGCCTGGGTGTTACAATTCACCGCACAACCACGTACAACCCACAGGCCAATGGGTTATGCGAGCGTTTTCATAGATCACTGAAAGCAGCACTCAGGGCTTCATTGACGGATGCAAATTGGGTAGACAAGTTACCGTGGGTTTTATTGGGGTTGCGCTCCGTGCCCAAAGAGGATCTGGAAGCTTCCCCGGCAGAGCTCGTTTTTGCGCAGCCACTACGGCTGCCTGGGGAATTTCTGCCAGATAATCCCGCGCCCGGCAGCTCCCCTTCTCAGCTTTTGCAGCATAGCGCAAACACAGGCACGCTGCCGGGACCTGCCCACCACAGTTTTCCGCGTGTTTTTGTGCCTAAAACTTTGAAGAACGCAGAGTTTGTGTTTGTCAGACACGACGCCCACTGCCCTCCATTGCGCCCACCCTATGATGGACCGTTCAGAGTGCTGGAAACAGGGGATAAGCATTTTTTGCTAGACTTGGGGGGTAGGAGGGAAAAAATTGGCATAGACAGACTCAAACCCGCTTTCGTTGTGGCGGACGAGCAAGTGCTGTTGGCTAGAGCCCCTCGGTGTGGAAGACCCCCACGGAGAGCTCCCCAGGGAAACGATTCATCAGAGCAGCCACACGGGCAGAGTGAACCCCCCCTCCCCTCTCCACGGCTCACCCGCAGTCAGACACACTTCCAGCAGCCTCCCACCGGCACAGCAGCGCCACCGAAGTGGTAAAACCCGGTTGCAGCAGATATGGGAGGAGGCTGAAGCCGAAACAGCATGTGGACTGATGTGCTATTGTTCTATCTAAGTTGCTGGGGGGGGGGGCAGTGTGGGCCTCAGGTTATTTCACACCTTAGACAGAGACAATGAATACACATGGGAGAACAGTGGGAGTGGGGGTTGAATGAAGCGAGGTGTAGATGTCCTGCTGTTATTAGGAAGTGTCTTGAATCTTGTGAAGTGTAACTTGATGTAGAGAGAAGGATGTTTAATGTGACGAGTCATTCTGTTCAGTGCTCGTGAGATGTGAGTGTGCAATAAATCACTTGAAATGAATCTGCCTGTGTCACCATGGGTTGAGATGCCGTCTCGGCACTCAGCCCATGTTTTCCCTCATCCCTGCTTCCCATTGAGCAGCGTCTCAGCTGGCCCCCAGCTGGCAGCATTACGGACGGCTGGGGCCAATTAGTCTTCATCAGCTGGGGCGCTGCCAATGAGGATAAATAGGAGCAGCCTCGATGACTCGGGGCTGCGACAAACACATTGCTAAGCTGAAGCCCCTTCGTCTGGTGTCAGCTTTTACTCCTCTTGCAGCATTCCTGTGTTTGTATCCCGCTGTGAGTATGTACGTCTTGTTACCCCCACGTCCGGTACGAGCTGCTTACCTCTGCGCTGTGCAACCTGTGAGTGTACCTCTGCATGAGTATCTGTGCTCTCCTCATCCCTTATCCCTTACCCAAAATAAACCATCACGACTCACTGGCTTGTCCCTGGCTCTGATTGCCCGGCTCCCTAGAGCCGGATATGACAGTCAGGGCTACGAAGCTTTCCCGTGCTCGACGCCTTCCTCGTCTCGATCTCCGATCTGGAGCGGCGAATCCTGGGTTTCCCCCTCGCTTCGTCCCCTGGGAGTAGTCGTCATCACATCGCCGAGTCACCTCTGCACGAACCTCGTCCGGATCCAGTTCTGGGTCATCGTCAGGACCGTTCCTCCCACGCAGCTGTCATCCCTTCGCCTCGTCAGTGTGGAGATTCTACAGCCTCGTCCCCTGAGCCTCGTTCCCCCGCTGTCATTCCTGGACATTCGGGCTGGCTCACCCCGGCTGTTTCCCCCTCCTCCTCGACGCGCTTCTTGACCGCTGTGTGTGCCTGGAATCCCGGCCTGGTGAGCTCTCTGCTGGAGACAACGCGAGCGACCCTCAGACGAATTCCCGGGGGGTCCTCCGTTATCGCCGGGCGGGGAGAGGAAGAAGCAGATTCCACTACAGCAGGCGATACTCAACCTCCAGGGGGCAGGCAAGTCATTGTTTTTTCACACCTGCTTAATGATTTGCTCTATCACATCCCTGGAGGAGAAGTTCAGGGTTCGCAGCTCCCTGAACTCTCCCCACCTGCTGTAACTTGTATTCCTAATCCCGCATCCTCTGTGTCTCTCTCCGCCGAGCGGTCCCCGGCTCCGGGTCAACGTGGTGGGATATGGAGAGGGCCTGTGGTTCCGCAGCTACATTGCGGACGGAGGAGGGGGACTGACTGCTGCGTGGAGTCTACGCCGACGACTGAGCGTCCCCGGGTCTCCACGGAGGAGCGGTTCGGTCCGGCGGGACGAGATTCTTCTGGCTTCACGCCGAGTGGATCGTCGGCGGGGTTACCTGAGCTGGAGGGATCTCAAGCTGCGCTGACCATCGTGCTGGCTGCGGGGTCCGACGCGGCTAGATGGGAGCCTGACAACGACCTCCTGACGACGGATCCTGGATCTTCGCAGTCCTGGACGGCGTCAGAACCCGAGATCAGGCGAGTGCTCTCCTTTCTTTTCTCTCTTTTTATCCCCGAGCACTTCAGCCTATCTCCAGGGGAGACGAGCCGGGTGCAGCCGTCCGCTGCGTCTGAGCTCGTCTCGCCGGGTTCTGGCGCTGCCGGTGATCCTGATCCCGGTTCTGTTTTCTCTTCTGAGCCTTCTTCCAGGGTCACTGGCAAGGAGTTGCTGTTCCTCGTGGTGCTGGAGGGTCCGGGTTCAACGTTGGAGGTCGGTTCTGGTGCAGTATTCAACGTGGGTTCGCCCGAGACCCAGTCGGGGTCCAACGTGGGTTCGCCTGAGGCCCGATCGGGGTCCGACGTGGGTGCTGCCCCAGTATTGTCCAGGTCCAGTGAGGAGGTGGCCGTTTTCCTGCGGCCTGACGCCCGCCGCCCTCGTCATCGGCTCTCCCCTGAGCCTCTTCCACCGGGATCCGCTCTGATCCTTCGCCCGTCTCAACGGTCCTGGTGGTTGAGTGATGCGGGTCGACGACCCGACCCACAGAACTTTCGGTTCGGTGATCTGGTTCCCCCCACTGGTCTGTGTTTCCCTCTGGGCAGCCTGGTTCGGCTGCCGGTGGACTGGATTCCTGGGATCTGGGTCCAGAGTTCGCCGTCCGAACACTTCTCTTTCCCTGATTCGCCAGCTGGACAATGGGCGGGGAGATCTCCGGAGCCATCTCGGCCATTTTTGGACTCTGCCTGCCATTCACCTCGGGTGTCACCTTTTCTTTTGTTATTAAGGTCACTCGGGTGTAATGTTTTGTCCTGTTGGTGGATTCGTTTTTATAGTGCTGTGTTTTCCATCGCTCATGCTCAGCATTTTACTTTTTGTGCCATGTTTTTAAGCCTCGTTTTTTGTATTGTAGAGTTATGTTTTGTTTTCCGTAACACCATGCTCTGCAGTTATCCATTTATTCCAGTCACTTTCATTTCTTTAGGTGACTGGGTATTTATATATTCGTGTGTGTGGTTTTTTCTTTGCCTGCACTCAGTATTTCTTTTTTGTCCTGTTGGTTCATTATAGAGTCATGTGCCTTGTTTTCCGTAACACCATGCTCTATAATTGTCATTTGTTCCAGTCACCCTCACTTTTCTTGGTGACTGTGTGTATGTACTTAAATTAGCGCTGTGTATAGGTTCCCCTTTATTTAACCGTACTCAGCATTTTTTGCCCTGTACCTTTTTGGTGGTTCTTTTTTCCTTGCTCTGGGTCACGCATGGTTGGTACTCTCTGGGTAGTATGTAACCGGCGTGCTGACCCAGTTCTTCTCCCCATCTGTACCTGGGTTAATTATTCTGTTTTGTCAGTATTGTATTTGGGTTTTTCTTTCCCGCTACCCTACATTGCCCCATTGGTGTTGTCCTTCCCTTGGCTTCTTCCCCTCCGGTCCGCCTCCCTTCCTCCCACCCTAGGTGGGGGTGGGGGGCTGGGATGTTCCTGGTCGTTCAGGAGCCCGACCTTGAGGGAGGGGCTCTGTCACCACGGGTTGAGATGCCGTCTCGGCACTCAGCCCATGTTTTCCCTCATCCCTGCTTCCCATTGAGCAGCGTCTCAGCTGGCCCCCAGCTGGCAGCATTACGGACGGCTGGGGCCAATTAGTCTTCATCAGCTGGGGCGCTGCCAATGAGGATAAATAGGAGCAGCCTCGATGACTCGGGGCTGCGACATAAACACATTGCTAAGCTGAAGCCCCTTCGTCTGGTGTCAGCTTTTACTCCTCTTGCAGCATTCCTGTGTTTGTATCCCGCTGTGAGTATGTACGTCTTGTTACCCCCACGTCCGGTACGAGCTGCTTACCTCTGCGCTGTGCAACCTGTGAGTGTACCTCTGCATGAGTATCTGTGCTCTCCTCATCCCTTATCCCTTACCCAAAATAAACCATCACGACTCACTGGCTTGTCCCTGGCTCTGATTGCCCGGCTCCCTAGAGCCGGATATGACAGTCAGGGCTACGAAGCTTTCCCGTGCTCGACGCCTTCCTCGTCTCGATCTCCGATCTGGAGCGGCGAATCCTGGGTTTCCCCCTCGCTTCGTCCCCTGGGAGTAGTCGTCATCACATCGCCGAGTCACCTCTGCACGAACCTCGTCCGGATCCAGTTCTGGGTCATCGTCAGGACCGTTCCTCCCACGCAGCTGTCATCCCTTCGCCTCGTCAGTGTGGAGATTCTACAGCCTCGTCCCCTGAGCCTCGTTCCCCCGCTGTCATTCCTGGACATTCGGGCTGGCTCACCCCGGCTGTTTCCCCCTCCTCCTCGACGCGCTTCTTGACCGCTGTGTGTGCCTGGAATCCCGGCCTGGTGAGCTCTCTGCTGGAGACAACGCGAGCGACCCTCAGACGAATTCCCGGGGGGTCCTCCGTTATCGCCGGGCGGGGAGAGGAAGAAGCAGATTCCACTACAGCAGGCGATACTCAACCTCCAGGGGGCAGGCAAGTCATTGTTTTTTCACACCTGCTTAATGATTTGCTCTGTCACATCCCTGGAGGAGAAGTTCAGGGTTCGCAGCTCCCTGAACTCTCCCCACCTGCTGTAACTTGTATTCCTAATCCCGCATCCTCTGTGTCTCTCTCCGCCGAGCGGTCCCCGGCTCCGGGTCAACGTGGTGGGATATGGAGAGGGCCTGTGGTTCCGCAGCTACATTGCGGACGGAGGAGGGGGACTGACTGCTGCGTGGAGTCTACGCCGACGACTGAGCGTCCCCGGGTCTCCACGGAGGAGCGGTTCGGTCCGGCGGGACGAGATTCTTCTGGCTTCACGCCGAGTGGATCGTCGGCGGGGTTACCTGAGCTGGAGGGATCTCAAGCTGCGCTGACCATCGTGCTGGCTGCGGGGTCCGACGCGGCTAGATGGGAGCCTGACAACGACCTCCTGACGACGGATCCTGGATCTTCGCAGTCCTGGACGGCGTCAGAACCCGAGATCAGGCGAGTGCTCTCCTTTCTTTTCTCTCTTTTTATCCCCGAGCACTTCAGCCTATCTCCAGGGGAGACGAGCCGGGTGCAGCCGTCCGCTGCGTCTGAGCTCGTCTCGCCGGGTTCTGGCGCTGCCGGTGATCCTGATCCCGGTTCTGTTTTCTCTTCTGAGCCTTCTTCCAGGGTCACTGGCAAGGAGTTGCTGTTCCTCGTGGTGCTGGAGGGTCCGAGTTCAACGTTGGAGGTCGGTTCTGGTGCAGTATTCAACGTGGGTTCGCCCGAGACCCAGTCGGGGTCCAACGTGGGTTCGCCTGAGGCCCGATCGGG
The DNA here is from genome assembly GCA_020510985.1 of Pholidichthys leucotaenia. Taxonomy (NCBI): domain Eukaryota; kingdom Metazoa; phylum Chordata; class Actinopteri; order Cichliformes; family Pholidichthyidae; genus Pholidichthys; species Pholidichthys leucotaenia. The sequence continues at coordinate 134,367,885 of CM035841.1, read as the reverse complement.
GTCCGACGTGGGTGCTGCCCCAGTATTGTCCAGGTCCAGTGAGGAGGTGGCCGTTTTCCTGCGGCCTGACGCCCGCCGCCCTCGTCATCGGCTCTCCCCTGAGCCTCTTCCACCGGGATCCGCTCTGATCCTTCGCCCGTCTCAACGGTCCTGGTGGTTGAGTGATGCGGGTCGACGACCCGACCCACAGAACTTTCGGTTCGGTGATCTGGTTCCCCCCACTGGTCTGTGTTTCCCTCTGGGCAGCCTGGTTCGGCTGCCGGTGGACTGGATTCCTGGGATCTGGGTCCAGAGTTCGCCGTCCGAACACTTCTCTTTCCCTGATTCGCCAGCTGGACAATGGGCGGGGAGATCTCCGGAGCCATCTCGGCCATTTTTGGACTCTGCCTGCCATTCACCTCGGGTGTCACCTTTTCTTTTGTTATTAAGGTCACTCGGGTGTAATGTTTTGTCCTGTTGGTGGATTCGTTTTTATAGTGCTGTGTTTTCCATCGCTCATGCTCAGCATTTTACTTTTTGTGCCATGTTTTTAAGCCTCGTTTTTTGTATTGTAGAGTTATGTTTTGTTTTCCGTAACACCATGCTCTGCAGTTATCCATTTATTCCAGTCACTTTCATTTCTTTAGGTGACTGGGTATTTATATATTCGTGTGTGTGGGTTTTTCTTTGCCTGCACTCAGTATTTCTTTTTTGTCCTGTTGGTTCATTATAGAGTCATGTGCCTTGTTTTCCGTAACACCATGCTCTATAATTGTCATTTGTTCCAGTCACCCTCACTTTTCTTGGTGACTGTGTGTATGTACTTAAATTAGCGCTGTGTATAGGTTCCCCTTTATTTAACCGTACTCAGCATTTTTTGCCCTGTACCTTTTTGGTGGTTCTTTTTTCCTTGCTCTGGGTCACGCATGGTTGGTACTCTCTGGGTAGTATGTAACTGGCGTGCTGACCCAGTTCTTCTCCCCATCTGTACCTGGGTTAATTATTCTGTTTTGTCAGTATTGTATTTGGGTTTTTCTTTCCCGCTACCCTACATTGCCCCATTGGTGTTGTCCTTCCCTTGGCTTCTTCCCCTCCGGTCCGCCTCCCTTCCTCCCACCCTAGGTGGGGGTGGGGGGCTGGGATGTTCCTGGTCGTTCAGGAGCCCGACCTTGAGGGAGGGGCTCTGTCACCACGGGTTGAGATGCCGTCTCGGCACTCAGCCCATGTTTTCCCTCATCCCTGCTTCCCATTGAGCAGCGTCTCAGCTGGCCCCCAGCTGGCAGCATTACGGACGGCTGGGGCCAATTAGTCTTCATCAGCTGGGGCGCTGCCAATGAGGATAAATAGGAGCAGCCTCGATGACTCGGGGCTGCGACATAAACACATTGCTAAGCTGAAGCCCCTTCGTCTGGTGTCAGCTTTTACTCCTCTTGCAGCATTCCTGTGTTTGTATCCCGCTGTGAGTATGTACGTCTTGTTACCCCCACGTCCGGTACGAGCTGCTTACCTCTGCGCTGTGCAACCTGTGAGTGTACCTCTGCATGAGTATCTGTGCTCTCCTCATCCCTTATCCCTTACCCAAAATAAACCATCACGACTCACTGGCTTGTCCCTGGCTCTGATTGCCCGGCTCCCTAGAGCCGGATATGACAGCCTGTGATTTTACACACTCCACAGGGTAGTTTTTCACACATAAGGAGTTGTTCAGAACTCCTTATTGATTCCGCCAGTGTTACGTAGTGTCCGTAGAATTGACCAAGTGCATTCTGGGTGCTGTAGGTACCGTTCGCTGAAATCACGTCAACGCTGGAGACATAGTCACAAAGCAGACATGGGGAAGTCTTGCTGTGTTGTAAACTGTAATAGTCGTTCTCACAACCGCCGTGGAGAAAAGGTAAACCACGGAATAGGCTTTTTTCGTTTTCCAGCATGGAATAAGAACAGCACAGCCCACGTTTCGGATGTAACTAAGAGGCGACGCCTGGCCTGGATTGCAGCAGTCAGAAGAACCAACATAACTTTCAAACACATACCTGTATCGATGGTGGTGTGCTCAAAGCATTTTCATAAAGGTACGTTATGATTTATTGTGTATGTCTGTTGTTAAAACTTGCTTGTGTTGTGGTTAAGACTTGCGTGGTCATAGCCTTTACCCTACGTCAGCAGTGCTAAGCTAAGCAGAGCTAAGCTAAAGAAAGACTCTGATATCCTACTAGCTAGAAAAAGTTACCACTCACACACCTGTGTGAGCGGGTTTAATTTGTTCTACACCAAAGTGTTTTCTTACCATTTGCTTTGCTTTAACAGGCAGACCAGCTTATGAAATGCTAGACTGTGATCCTGACTGGGCACCTTCTCTAAACCTTGGGCATGCAGAGCTTCCAGCTACCACTCCTGACAGGTTTAATCGCTTATGCAGACGGGCGAGATTACGACAAAAAGAATCGGCAGGGCATGCAAGTGACCCCCCCAGCACAGACCCCCAACATCACGGGCCCCGTGACTGAGATGGATAATGTAGCTCCTACAGGTAGTCTTTTTTTTTTTTTATTTTATTTTTTGTTACCTATGTTTTTCCTTCTACAGTGTGTCTTGGGATTCCTTTTGATTACAAAATATATTAACTACAGCTGTTTATTGTCCTGATCACCAACAGATAACACCACACCTCTGGCTGAGATGGAGGAGACGACATCTGATGAAGCAGCACAGATCTGTCAGGCTGATGATGCTCCAGAGGAAAATGTGCAAGAACTACAGAAATGCAGCATGTGTCACCTTAGGCTTAAAGAAATTTTACGCTTGCAAGAGGAGAACAGAAAGTTAAAGGAAGAGCTCTCCAGAAAGACCCTGGATGAGAATTTCCTCAAAGACAATGACTCAAAGGTGAAATATTACACTGGGCTTCCATCTTTCAGTTTGTTGATGGCTCTGCTGATGCAAATTTTTCCTAGCCTACAAAAGACAGAAAAAAATTCCCATTTTCAAATTCTCCTTTTAACTATGATGCGGTTGCGGCTTAATTTGCCTCTAGAACATATTGCACACCTTTTTGACATAAGCAGACAAACCACATCCATCCTATTCTGCGACACCATAAATGTACTCTATGCACACCTCAGCCCTTTGGTGTACTGGCCAAAGAGACATTGTTCGCAGGCTAGCATGCCACATCAATACGTTGAAATGTTTGGCAATAACGTCACAGTTATTATTGACTGCTTTGAACTTTTCATTGAGAAAGCGCAAAATCTAACTGCAAAGGCACAGACGTATTCAAACTACAAAAGCAGGCACACTATGAAATATCTGATAGGGATTACCCCACAAGGATCCATATCTTTTATTTCCAAAGGGTGGGGGGGCGTGCCAGTGACAAACAGATAGCAGAGAACTGTGGCATTCTACATAAACTGTCACCAGGAGACATAGTATTGGCAGATCGTGGATTTGACATTAAGGAAAGCATTGCCCTTGTAGGCACCACACTGAAAATACCTGCATTCACCAGGGGCTGCAGCCAGCTTGATGCCAGAGATGTAGAGGAGACGAGGAAACTAGCTCATGTCAGAATCCATGTGGAGAGAGTAATCGGCTGCATGCGCTCCAAATATATGATACTGAATGACACTATGTCTTGCATTTGTGGCGCCATGTGAAGGTGACGATATGACTTTACTGGATAAGATTGTTACTGTAACCTGTGCTTTGACCAATATGTGTCCAAGTGTTGTTATAAAGCAATAGTTTTAGAATGTAGACCATGATATTTTTTTGGTGTGGTTTAGCCTTTTTGACATGTCTTTAATATTGTCAATAATATTGAATCAATTAAAGCAGCACCTCTTCAATTTTTCTTATTGCTCAAGCATTTTGATTTCTTTCTCTTAGTTTTATATATGTAAATCACAATGAGTTGCCCTTGTGTATGAAATGTGCTATATAAATACACTTGCTTGCTTTGTAACAACTTTTTTGAATAAAGTACCCAATGGCTTACAAACTTCAGCTCTTATTTCGAAGATGCAAAATTGTAACCATAACCATAACACAACAATATAGATTGACATGTATCATTGTTCACACAACGTTATAGCGCATGACTGTCTCATGCTACAGCACTACACTACACGTTTTAGTTCTGCATTTAATATAAACCCTGAGTTTGAAATAAACGTTTGAATTGAATTTGAACTACTCTGATGTGCACATGTCGCAATGTCCAGTAGGCTGTGACATCTGTTGGTGTTATATTCCCCCGCAAATGTACAGCTGCATCAATTTTGTACAACAGTGCTGCAACATGTACACACTTCTCTGCAACCCCAGCCATACAGGTGCAGTGAGCACTCTCCACTTCTCCACTGAATGTTAGGATAGCCCATGGCTGAAGAGGCTGTTGGCCAAGCCGCATGGAGTGATTAACCTAAGAAATACAAAAAAAAATATATATATTTTTTTTTTTTTAAATATAAAACTTGTGTTACAATATTAAAAGCACATTGTCACATGTATATTGGGTGTATAATTCAATTTATGGCATGCACTTTTTTATTTAGTAAATAAATACTTGTAATCAAGACAAGAAATTAAAAAAAAACATACCTTTGTGCGCACAATTGTCTTCACCCCTGCCTTGTACATCTCCAAGTCATGCACCCATCCATCTGTGAACTGCACTTTTTCTTGCTTCAAAGACCGGAAGTTACTAAAAACTTCATGTGTGTATGGACTGACACTTAAAATCATATAATTATAAATGAAGCCATGGTCGAAGTTTGGCAGAATGTTTAGGTCCGAACTCCACATGGCATGTTGGTAGGGATCTAGTCCATTAAGCTTGAAGGGGTCAAGCTTCGCCAAATAGCGGGCCTTTGCTGTCCCGTTCAGTTTGGCGGAGTACGGTCCCTTTAAATTTTCTTTTGCACGGTCCATTTGGTAATTTTTTTTTTTTCCATTCACAACAAGTGCCGAGGCCTGTGTTCTTGCAGTCTGATTAGAATCACCGTACGTACCCAACCCAGAATGCATTGCGCGTTTGTCACGTGGGCTGGCGAGGTTAATACAAAGACATAGAACAGGAGTGGGCAATCATGCGCCACAGAGGGCCATTTCACTGCAGATTTTCTGTTGCACCCTGTGTTTTCAGCAAGCGTTTACTCTGATCAGCTGCAAGGATTGCTAATAATTAAAAACACCCGCTGAAGACACTGGGTGGAGCTGAAAACCTGCAGTGGAATGGCCCTGATGATAATCAAGTCTGGCGGGAACGTACCTGTAAACTGGTTGCCAACCGCCAATCTAATGAGGAAGTGAAGGGAGCGAGGCTGTGACGTCATTTTCGCGCACACGTGCTTTGACTCAAATGGCGGTGAGACTACTAGTAGGTATGATTTGCTGATAAAACAGTTAAAAAGACCTGTGTCACCAACAAATGTGATGGCGGTAATGCGCCTTTAAGTTGGGTGCCCCCGCCAAAAATAGAAGAAGAAGACGACCAACAAACGTGAGAAATATTTGCAAGACAACGACGCTGACCCGGAGAAGGTTTGGCTCAGTTTCTGCTTTCTGAAGACTTTTCTTCGTTACCTCCGCTGCCCACAGGTAAAAAAAAAAAAATCCACACAGCAGGTGTGTGCGACTAAAGGGTTTGAATGGGGATTTGGAAAACTGAATCTGTTTGTGAACTCCGAGTCTGTTTGTCAAAGACAAAATAACAATTACAGTTTTACAAAAAAACTCAGGTAGCCAACGGAATCGGGCGATCATGGCTGACTATCAGTACCTATGGCTGAGATCTGGTAATGGTTTGCCAAAACTCAGCCAAGTCAAGGCCAGGAACGGTGCCGAATCCGGCTGGGGGACGTAGTGGGACTCATAGATATAAAAGGCTAGATTGGCAGCGCTGGCCAGTCCGTGGTAGCTGGAGCGTGACGCGCGTCCGCCATCTTGGTACAGGATATGTGTAGCACATCCCTGTGGTCCAGTGCAGACACCTGCTTGGGTCATTCTCCTTTGTTAAACGTTTGACAGGCTTCAGTGAACATGTTTACAACACAGTGCATAGTGGTTTACTTTCAGAATAATCTGCATAAATATTAGGTGTTTAAGAGCTTCATAATTATTAAATTATGGCATTTTGCAGTGTCTCAATCAAGAACTGTCAAATGAGCTGAAAAAGAAGTTACCATACCCCCTGACTAATAATTAAGGCTAGCTCTTTCATTGTGGCCATTTATGCATAAATATATGGCTGAAATTGATTAATTCATACTTTGTCCTGGGCTGTATTTGTTATATTTGCCACCCCAGGCAACCAGCTTATTGCCCCCCCCCCCCAATTGTCAAAAATGTTTATCAAAGAAATATTTCAGCCTGTGCTATACAAATTGGCCTAGATATGTAAACTTTGAAATAAATAAAGAGAATAAAAAATTACAAATCAATTCAAGTTTCTTCATTTAACTAGACAGACATTATACACTTCCCCCCCCCCCCCCATCTACCTGGATCTGTATAGCAGTTGTTTAAAATCAATTTGAAGACTGACTTCCGGTCTGGACGCCATGGCGACTGCAGCTTAACACTGAAGCTCTCAGACCCAATCCAAGATAACACCTTGAAAATCAAACTTAACGGATTTTTGGAGGAGTGAAAATCAAAAGACAAAATCATCATGTCTAAAGGAAAACAGAAGAAACTGAAATTCTCCAGGCCAGGACACGTATCGGCCGGAGAATCTGAACTGGAAGATCTCCGTTCAGAAGACGAGGAACTGGTGGTAGCTAACAAAAAGGTTAGCCTGAAATCGCTATTTGAAGAGCTACGACGATTTCACCGAGAAGTTACGGCCGAATTTCGGGAATTCAGAGAAGAATTGAAAAGGACAAACAGCAGAGTGGACCAGGCCGAGAACCGAATCTTGGAAGCAGAGGAACGAATAAAAGTGCTCGAACTACGCAAAAGACAAGCATCTATAGAGGCTAAGCTAGCCAACCAAGAAGGAAGACAGAGAAGAGACAATATAAGAATTCATGGTCTGATAGAAGGAGCCGAAAATGGTTTTAGCTCAATGGCAGAATGCGTGGAATCTTTACTAAGAGAGAAATTGGATATTCCACAAACCACCGACTTAAACATAGAAAAGGCACATCGTTCATTAGCCGCTAGGCCAGCGGCGGAAGCGCCCCCACGTTCGGTGTTGGTAAGATTTTCCAATTTCAAAATAAAACAAGAGGTTGTCAGACTGGCTTGGCAGCAAAAAAGGATTTATGCACCAGGAGAGAAAAGTCTTTGTGGAACACGATTACGCCCCGGAGGTCCTTAAAAAGCGCAGGGAATACAATGACGCGAAAAAGGTGTTAAGAGAGAAGAAATTGCGCTTTCAGACGCCATTTCCTGCGAAGTTAAGGGTCTTCTACGGCGAAGAAACATGTCTCTATAATTCGGCGGAAGAAGCAACAGCTGACATGGCGAGAAGAGGGCTCCCGGTAACGGTATTTAAACCCGCAGCAGACCCGAGTGAGAAGATCAAAACGCAAACATGGACAACACAAAGACCTTCAAAATCCACGGGCCAGCAGCGGGAAACCCAGCGCCAGAGCGTCACGGATAAACTGTCCGTTTTCAGGTTGGAATAGCGACCTTTTTTTTTTCCCCCCTTGAATCGATCTGCACATCCAACCCCCCTCATACAAGGTAACAAACATTAAAGGAGATGCGTATTCAGCATGTGGTAAAACATTTCATGGAACAGCCATAATATTTGAAACAAATAAGTCTTTTTAATAAAAAAAAAACAAAAACTTGTTAAAATAGAAATGTGACAATAATCCACATGTTCTCCTCACACTAACAAATACTGTTTTTGCGTGAATGTTTGATGTGATGGGGGTGGGAGGGTGCACACAATTTCACAGGGTATAGGCATAAAAGGGAAAAAAAAAAATCATTACAAGTTCGGATTGGGTTCTGAAACTCACGTTAAAAGCATGGGACAACTTACAGGGGTAAGAGAGGGCCCTCAACACGTAACAGAGTTTGAGGAATTTCCCTCAGAGCCTTCACTCCATCAAGGCTCTTACAGGGTCTTTAAAAAGACCTCAGCTCAGGAAGTTCTTTTGACAGCTTTTTGTTTTAAAGTTTTATACACTATGTTCTTAATGTTTTTCTTGTTTTTAATGTTCTTTCAGTTTCTGAGTAGCACAAAAGAGGGCCACCACACAGTTATACTAAACAAAACAACACAATGGAGAAACAGGGTGTAACCAAAATAATTTCATATAATGTAAAAGGAATCCTGAATCCAGTTAAAAGATCCAAGATTCTAGGCAAAATGAAAAAAGACAAAGCAGGAATAATATTTTTACAAGAAACCCACCTAACAGACGTGGAACACAATAAACTCAGTAGACAAGGGTTTAAAATGATCTCTTCATCTTCATAGAAGTCAGGGAGGAGGAGGGGAGTAGCGACATTGATATCAACCAAAATTACATTTGAAAAAAAATCAGAACACAAAGATAAAGAAGGGAGATACAGTTTGGTAACTGGGCGGCTAGAGGGAGAAGATATCACCCTGCTGAATGTGTATGCTCCCCCAGGGGCTAACTGGAAATTTTATAAAAATGTATTTGACCTAATGATAACTAAAGCTCAAGGTTTAGTGATATGTGGTGGAGACTTCAATCTTAGACTGAATCCATACTGGGATGCTTCTGGTAATTCTCCACATCAAAATAACACCCAAAGCAGGAAGACTCGGATGCTACTAAAAGAAATGGGAATCTGTGATGTGTGGAGGGAACTCAACCCCAGTGTAAAAGACTATACATTTTACTCAACTCCACATTCATCTTACTCAAGGATTGACTATTTTTTTTTATGTTTAATAGAGACATTGGAAGAGTAAAAACATGTAAAATAGGACTGATGGATCTCTCCGACCACAGTCCGATCTACATGGACTTAAATATCCAAAAATACACAAATATTACATTTTCTTGGAGGTTAAATTCAAATGTCCTGAAAGGACCATTGAAAGATGAATTGGAATCAGATATTCTCAGATATTTGGGAGAAAACGATAATGGAGAAGTATCCCCTTTAATACTGTGGGATGCATGCAAAGCTGTAATAAGAGGAAAGATTATTGCAAAACTGGCAACCCAAAAGAAACTAAGACAAGAAAAACTATCCACATTAGAGTCAGAACTTAGGAACCTAGAAAAAGAACAAAGGCAACACTCATTCTACTGACTCGCTCAAGATTAAGGAAATTAAAAACCAAATAAATGAGATCTACACAATAGAAATCCAGAAGAAACTTACATTTTTGAAACAAAAATACTATGAAGCAGGCAGTAAATCGGCAAAATTGCTAGCCTATAAATTGAGGAAACATCAAACAGAAAGAGCAATCTACAAAATCAGAGACCCAGTATCAAAGGAAATAAAATTCAGAATTCAGGATATTCTTAAAAGCTTCGAGAATTACTATAAGAACTTATACTCCCACAAAAAACATAACGCATCCGAGGCATTCCTAAACACATTAAACCTTCCCCAACTTACGGAGTCACAAAATAAAACACTACTGTCAGAAATACATCCTAAAGAATTGGAAAAAGCAATTATGAAACTTAAAGCTAACAAATCCCCAGGAGCTGATGGCTATACAGCAGAGTGGTACAAAACCTTTAAACAGCAACTATCTCCTCTCCTCCTGAAAACATTTAATTATGTCCTCCACACAGGGGAAATCCCCCCCTCCTGGAGAGAAGGGGTCATTGCAGTTATACCTAAACCTGAAAAGGATAAACTAGAGTGCTCCAACTACAGACCAATCAGTGTACTAAATCAGGACTATAAGCTTTTTACCATTATCCTTGCCAAAAGGTTAGAAAATATACTGACAGACCTAATTCATTTAGACCAAACAGGTTTTATAAGACAAAGACAGACACAAGACAACATTCGACGCACTTTACACATAATTCATCATATAAAAAAATATAACTTAAATGCAGTCATATTGGGATTAGATGCTGAAAAAGCATTTGATTCGGTTGACTGGTCTTTTCTATATAGAATCTTATCCAGTTTCAATTTTCATAACAACTTCATTAGAACTATACAGGCATTATATAAAAAACCAACAGCTAAAATAAGGATTAACGGTAATTTATCATCATCTTTTGAACTGGAAAGAGGATGTCGTCAGGGCTGCCCCCTGTCTCCACTGCTCTTTGCAATCTTCATAGAACCTCTGAGCCAATGGATAAGACAAAACCAAAAAATTCAAGGTATTACACTTGGTCAGAAGGAACATAAAATAGCACTCTTTGCTGATGACATTTTAATATACCTAGGGCAGCCGGACACTTCTTTACCAGAACTAACCTCAGTTTTTTCAGAGTATGGAGATTTATCGGGGTACAAATTAAACATGCATAAAACCCAAGTTTTAACATTCAACTATGACCCAAATCATTATTCACTAAGCAAACTCAAAACTAACTGGGAGTCGGAATCTATGAAATATCTGGGGGTCAATATCCCGAAACAACTCAACAAAATTATATCACTAAACTATGATCCACTGGTGACAAAAATAAAATCTGACCTAGCAAGATGATACCAGTTTTTTCAGAGTATGGAGATTTATCGGGGTACAAATTACAACAGCATAAAACCCTAGTGTTAACATTCAACTAGGACCCAGAATCATTATTCACTAAGCAAACTCAAAACTAACTGGGAGTCGGAATCTATGAAATTTCTGTGGGTCAATAACCCGAAACAACTCAACAAAATTATATCACTAAACTATGATCCACTGGTGACAAAAATAAAATCTGACCTAGCAAGATGGAATATGATACCATTCTTGGGTACTGCACAAAGAATTGAAGCAGTCAAAATGAATATACTTCCACATCTTCTATACCTTTTCCAAACAATACCGGTAGAACCTCCCAAAAAAACATGGCAGGAGCTGGACAGAAGGATCTCAAGATTCATATGGCAGGGCAAGAGACCTAGAATCAGATATAGAACTGTTTTATGAAAATATTTAGACAGGTTCGTGAGAAGTCGGCACATAGAAAAGAATGTACACTGAGACAAAGTATTCACACTGAGACACGGCTGCTAGAATAAAACTGTATCTTTATTCCCCACAGACCATATCTCCATACACAAAAGAGAAATCATTGCATGTCACACATTTCCTTCACACACAAGGATCAATGCATTTCATGTCATTTCACAAGCTCTTACCGTTTGATACAGGTGACCGGGAGCCCACGGCCAGGAAGAGCGGGATTTCTCAGCCGGACGTTTTTGCGCAAGAAAACTCACGGCAGACTCAACGTATTGAGGGAAAACCCCTGTTTTTAAAGGAAGGCTAGGTACAGAACAGAGTGGCCATCTCTGCTCCGAGCAAGCCCCCCCCCTCCCATCATAGAATTGCGTGGGGAACAGGAAGGGCCAATTTCTGCTCCCAGGCAATTCCCAAAACATACAGGAACACCTGCTACATTTCTCCCAATACACACATATGTGAGAAGGAATAAAGGCCAAGCCTTTGTTTCATAAGCATGCGACAGTGATTTAAGGAGTGAGAGACTTGCTGTGCTAAGGAAAACTTGCTGTGTCTAAGAACAGGTCATACTGTCCAGGTCATGGTGTGCCTTAAGATAAAGAGAACTGGATTCATGGGAAGAGAACTGGATTGTTAAAACATATTAAAAACAACTGAGAAACAAATCAGGGCACACATTAAAAACACATTTATATTACATTCCACCCTTTGACCTTATTTGTGATCAGTTGTTAAGTTGGTGAAGATAATTGCTTTCTTCCCCAACTGAAAAACAAATCAGGGCACACATTAAAAATATTTATATCACATTTTCCACCCTTTGACCTTATTTGTTCTATCAGTTGGTGAAGAACATTGGGTAATTACTTTCTTCTTGGGGAATACTTTCATCCTCGTAAGGTATTCCAATATCATTGTGGTGATTTAATTCCACCCAATTAATGTCCCAAATGCATGTTACAACATGCCATAATAACTCATTTCTTGTGGTAGAATGTCTGGTGTACCAATTCCATTCATTACTCGGACCTACAGCATAACTATAACATATCCAGTGACCAGGGGGTTCAGCACTCACCTCTACTTTGCAAGATGTGGTACCATATCCTCCATCTCGAAAGATAACTTTTATTTTCATTTTGCCAGAGAATTATATATTCTTCTACTTAAAACCTGTTTTACTCTTCTAATATAGCAGAAAGCACTGAAATTGCATAGTGTTAAGACACATAGAACAGCAACTAATATAGCTAGGGGAGGCACCAGTGTTGTGCGAGCAGTGACTGACATGCCTGAGAATATATCCCACCAGTGATGAGCAGAAGCTTGCTCTATCTGATGAGCTGCATGCAATACCTTTCCTTGGGCCACCACAGTGGATATCACTGCAGCACGCACATTAGACATATGATCACCAATGAGCTGTTGTATCTCCGTGGATCCATTCAGTGCGCCTCTGAATCGATCCAGGGACACCTGCCATGGAACTTCCAGCACCCGCCATTGCAGGGCGGTCAGGTGGGCCTCACTAGAGAAGTTGGTAAGACGATATGTCCGATTATGCCATTGCCACATGTGAACACCATGCAGACACCCAGTGAAAGGTACCCTAGGCAACATTGGATGGGAGTTTAAAGTGGCTACACATAGAGTATGGGGCCCTATTTGCCACATCATGTCACGAGGTTTTTCTATTCTCCATTCACATAGTGCCTCTGTCATGGTTAAGCATGGTTCAGTATATATTGCTCGACTTAGGCATGCATATCCTTGGTCAGTCAAATCACATTCTGATAAATCATAGGTGTTATTCTGCCCTGGAGCAAACCATCCCCCCTTTAATTGAATAAACCAAAATGCTGTAGCAGTAATTACTGGTAACACGTGATATTTGCACACATCAACAGCTTCTGTAACATTTAATTGAGTCCATTGCCCGCTACACATCGTGCTATTGCAGATGGTTTTTTCAGGATGCGGAATTAACCACCATTCTTCAGTGATGTTCCACACGTCTCGCCATTGTCGAGCGTGATTGGTAGTGACAATGCGAGTAAAACGTTCCAACTGCATGCGGATATCCAAAACTTGAATGTTGCACATAGTCCAATTGAAAGCGCGAGTGATGTTTGTCATCAATTCACTCGTAGCATTCCACATGGTCAAATCCCAAGTCAAACGTTTTTGAAACAGATTGGCGGCCTCCATTTGAGGCCCCACCACTGTAGGCATCCAAAATCCAACTTGTTGAATGCCTAAAGACGTTTGATGTCCAGTATCTGCCAACATTGATCTGGTTACCTCATTGTTAATGGTGTTGGAGATTCCCAAAACTGTGCCAAATCCTCCCAGCAACGTGTCATACCATGCTCTCTTCTTTCTTTTTGAACATTTGGGAATGGGTGGTATCTTTACCATCCAATTGACGGTGATATGGCTGGTTTGTGTGGCTACTGTTGTACATGTCGACAGTATGGGTGCCAGATTCGTCAGGGATGTATGCTTTGGGTTTTTGTCGACCACCAGAATAAGGTACACAAAGGGGATGCGTCGACCCTTTATGACTGTTCCATTCATCAAATACACTTCCTTATCTCCTGTTATGTTGATGAATAGCTTTGTACCATTTAAGGTAGTGTCACATTTCAGTAAGTCATTAACCACTTTGGCCACACATATGGTTACATTGGCAGTCAAGTTAACTATACACCCCTTCTCCACCGCAGACACATTATATTGATATTTGACACATTTGGGGCATATGTAAATAGGACAGTGGCTGGTTAAGTTCAGTATCTTGCACTTTTGGTTTGATAAACAATAGAAACCGTCTTGACTCCGATTGGCACCGACCCGACTCTCCTTCCAGCTCAGCGAGACAGGTTGGTCCACCTCAAACATTTCTTGGCCTGGTGTGGCGTGGATCTGGATCCAGCAACCGGCGATACTCATCCACACGATCACAATGAGGGCAGGGCGGCACATGTCCCAGCAGACGACATAGCCATGTCCTCGGTGCTTGTGGGGGGTGTTGAAGAAGACCCATGACGTTGCGGGTGCCCAATCACCAGTCTCCCCCCGAACATTCCTGCAAAGCAAGCACATACTTAGGAGAAGAGAAAACACACAATTAGTTCTCCCTTAGATAACATTTTGATATTGGTACATTTATCCAGGTTTGCTCTCCTGGATACAAAATGGTCACCACCTGATCCGTCCCTTGAGCTATGATCTCAGCCGGGCGGGGAGGGCCATTTTCTTGCCTCACCCATACTTTGGCCCCAGATTTATCTGTGGAACCAAAGCCTTTTTCGCCCCTCTGCGTCATCACAGCCGGTTTAGCAATCTCTTCAGGGTCAGTCATTAGGCATGGTATAATGACCAATTGGGCCACTTCATCCCCCTTATTCAGGGTTATGGGCTCTGATCCCAGTACATAGCACACCACTCCCAGTTCTCCTTGATAATCACTGTCAATCACACCTGCCAGAGTCGTTAAACCTTTCAGGGATAATCCAGACTTTGGCAATATGTGACCATACATTCCATTCGGACATTTCAACCCTAGTCCGGTTTTTACCACAGTGGGTGTTCCTGGTACTAAGGTGAGAGTTTCCATAGCTCTTAGATCTAATCCAGCCGAGCCTTTCGTCGCTCGCACTGGCAGTGTTGCCTCTGGGTTAATTTTCCACATCTCAATAATTTGTCCTTCAAATTGTTCAAGATTGACAGTGATCATTCGGTTCAGTGGTGTTGTACCAGGTGCAATGGGTCTATTGTTTAGCTGTTTCAGCGCTTGTGGTAAGCGTTTTTTCCACCCTTCCAAACTATTGTTTGTCCCTCTTTTTTCAAGGTGGCTTTCAACAACCCATTCATTCTCTCAATTAAACCCGCAGCTTGGGGATGATATGGAACATGATAAATCCATTCCACATGATTGTGTTTGGCCCAATCTTTCACCAGATTTCCGGTGAAATGGGTCCCATTGTCAGTTTGAATCTGTACAGGTAGCCCATAGAACCTTTCAATTAGTTCCACACAGGCCAGTGTGGCCTTCTGATTAGCCACTTTGGCTGGGTGTGCCACTACCACACCCAAAAATGTATCCACAGCCGTGCATACATATTTACATCGTTGTGACTCTGGAAGAGGACCAATAAAATCCATTTGCCGGATTTGTCCTGGGCTCTTTCCCCTTTGTATATGTCCAGTGAGATGTTGTGGGACACCTCTTCTATGATGCTGACAGACCTCACACTGTTCAACGGCTGTCTTTACATCATCAGTTTTCAAATCAATGCCTCTATCCCTGGCCCATTGGGTGGTAGCTTGAATTCCCCAATGTCCACTCTTTTCATGGGCCCACCGGGCCAAATCCGCAGTGGATTGCCTCTCCACTGACATTGCTCTAACCACCCCATCAATATAGCTATTGTGGAGGGCTTCTGAGTCCATATTTTGGGTATGGGCATCGACATGGGTGACATGGATAGTGACCCCTTGAACCTTTTGCCAGATTTCCTCCCACAACTCTTTACCCCACACCTTTCTTTTGAATCCGCCATTGATTGGACTGCCATGTAGGCATCCATGTGGTTAACCCATTAACCACTGACCAGGAGTCAGAGTAAATATATGCTCCTGACACACTCGCATGTTGTATCACCATGTGTACGGCCTTCAACTCGGCCCATTGGCTGCTTTTTCCCTCACCCATTTCTTCCAAAATTTGCCCCAGATGAGGGTTGAAAGCCCCAGCTTTCCACCTTCATTTTCCCGCTACCCACTGAGAAGAGCCATCCACAAACCACGCCCTGCTCTTTTGCTTGTCTGTGAGTTCATCATAGCGGGGCCCTGTTAACACAAGAGATTCTTGCAGCTGTTCAACTTCAAAACAAGACTCATCTGCCTCTGGGACATCAGCAACTTGTTCATGCAAGACCGAAACTCCTTTTTGTCCAGATTTCACTCTTTCAGACACGTACCATTTCCACTTAATGATGCTACTCTCCTGGGCGGTACCTATCCGATGTGTGGTGGGGTCACTCATTACCCACGTCAGAATAGGTATCAATGGCCTCATGATCACCTCATGCCCTGCAGTTAATACCTCCGTCTCCACCAAACTCCAATAACACGCCAATAGTTGTTTTTCAAAAGGCGTGTAACAAATTCCTGCACTCGGCAGCTTCCTTGACCAGAAACCCAAAGGTTTCCGTTGTTTGCCTTGTTTTTGCCATAAGCTCCAATTTGCATAATTATTCCGAGCCGACACCTGCAACTCAACTGGACCAGATTGCAGTTTTCCTAATGATAGAGCTTGCTGTATGGCCTCTTTGGCCATGTCAAAAGCCACTTGCTGTTTTTCTGTCCACTCAAACTGCTCTTTTTTCCTTGTCACTTAATATAAAGGCTGCAAAATTTGCCCCAAATGAGGAATGTGACTCCTCCAATATCCAAACAGCCCAACAAACCGCTGCACATCCTTTTTGGTGTGCGGAGTGGCAAAAGTCATTATCTTTTCTCGGGCTTTATCTGTGATTTCCCTTTCTCCCTTATTCCAGCAGATTCCCAGAAATTTCACCCTCTGGGAGAGCTTCTGCTTTGTTCCAAATCCATTAAAAACTGGATCAAACTGTCCTCTTTGTTCACTGTTGATTCCTATTGTTTCTTTATATTTCCTTTATGCAACTCAGCATCTCCCAAGCCTTGTGAGGCAGGCAGCCCCGCCTCTTGCATTCTTCACTTGCCAGCAAAGAAAATTCACCTTCTGTTTTTTTCTAAAGGCCAAACTTTGCCTCTCCCCCGCCCCTCAGGCAAAAGGAGAGAGGGAGGGAGAGAGAACTTCCCGCGCCCGCCCCCTTTGGGAGAGCGAGGAACAGAGAGAGAGAGAGAGAGAAAGAAAGGAAAAGGTTTATTTTTTTTTACATGTAGCGCTGCTCGCCTCTCCCCTTGCCGATGGGAGAGAAAGAACGGCTACTCACACAACACCGCACCTGCTGCTGAATTCCGCTCAGCGGAGCAACTTCAATACCCCGTAGACACGCAGACATCACCGAAGGGGACCTGTCCCCTACCAAATCTGCCCATGGCGCTAATCTGCCACCTCCATCAGCTAAACACACACCAACCTGCTTCCATAAGCCATCCCAGCCTGGGATAACGGCACAATTACCAACACAATCACCAGCACAACAGCTGGGAGAGCCCCCAGCTACACTCTGTTTAATTTTTCTCTTAAACATGACTTTCCTATGCACAGCTCCTCTTTAACCTCTGTTATTTTCTTCGAATCCTGTTCGTGACGCCAAAATGTTTTATGAAAATATTTAGACAGGTTCGTGAGAAGTCGGCACATAGAAAAGAATGTACACTGAGACAAAGTATTCACACTGAGACACGGCTGCTAGAATAAAACTGTATCTCTTTATTCCCCACAGACCATATCTCCATACACAAAAGAGAAATCATTGCATGTCACACATTTCCTTCACACACAAGGATCAATGCATTTCATGTCATTTCACAAGCTCTTACCGTTTGATACAGGTGACCGGGAGCCCACGGCCAGGAAGAGCGGGATTTCTCAGCCGGACGTTTTTGCGCAAGAAAACTCACGGCAGACTCAACGTATTGAGGGAAAACCCCTGTTTTTAAAGGAAGGCTAGGTACAGAACAGAGTGGCCATCTCTGCTCCAAGCAAGCCCCCCCCTCCCATCATAGAATTGCGTGGGGAACAGGAAGGGCCAATTTCTGTTCCCAGGCAATTCCCAAAACATACAGGAACACCTGCTACATTTCTCCCAATACACACATATGTGAGAAGGAATAAAGGCCAAGCCTTTGTTTCATAAGCATGCGACAGTGATTTAAGGAGTGAGAGACTTGCTGTGCTAAGGAAAACTTGCTGTGTCTAAGAACAGGTCATACTGTCCAGGTCATGGTGTGCCTTAAGATAAAGAGAACTGGATTCATGGGAAGAGAACTGGATTGTTAAAACATATTAAAAACAACTGAGAAACAAATCAGGGCACACATTAAAAACACATTTATATTACAAGAACCCTACAGCTAAACAAAGACAAAGGTGGGCTCGCGCTGCCAAATATCAGGGACTACTTTAAAGCCGCACAAATTAAAACTTTAGTAGAGATATGTAACCCAGTCTACACTGCACAATGGAAGGAGATCGAATGCCAAATAACAAGTGACATCCCCCTACAGGCGATAATAGGGAACAATGCCTTACCTAAGCTTTTGAATAACACTAGCCCGTGGATAGAGACCCCGCTAAAAATTTGGTTTAAGATAGTCAGAGAATCAAGCTAAAGAGCCCTATCGACTTCTGCAATGGATTGCCTATGATCAAGACTTTACTCCTAATAAAACAGACACCAGATTTAAAAAGTGGAAGGAGAAAGGGCTGATAAAATATTACGATTTTTTTTAAAGGGCAAATCCTAAGAAGTTTTGAAGATTTGAAAAAACAAGGCCTAATAAATCAAGACCTTTACAGGTTCTTCCAGCTTAGACACCACATAAACAATATACTTAAAAAGGAGGATTTGGAAAGGGCCCAGTCAGGTGTTCTGAAGGTCTTCTTAATGGCATATAAAGGGATCCCAGGGATCAGATACATTTCTAAAATATACCAAGGTCTTCAAGACTTAAAAGGAGACAACACATCTTATATAAAAGAGATGGGAAAAAGAGGGGAATTTCACTTTACAACTGGAAATATGGGAAAAGCTAAATAAACAGCAATGGAAAAGTACCTCATCCCTGCAGTGGAGAGAATTTGGATGGAAAAACTTGGTAAGATTTTTCAGAACACCTGCACAAAACAAATTTACCCATAAGGGATTGAACTGTTGGCGCTTGTGTGGTGAAAAGACTGCAAATCATTTTCATGTGTTTTGGTCATGCCCAGTTATCCACCAATATTGGACCAACGTACAGACAATATTGGGGAAAATATTCAAAATAACAGTTCCCTTTTCTTTTGTAACTTTGTATTTGGGTTTACTACCGGACTCACTGGAAAGACGAGGAGATAAATACTTATTCAATGTTTTAATATTGGCAAGTAATAAAGCCCTAACTAAAAAATGGATGCTGAAGGACTGTCCTACACCTGAAGATTGGATTAACGTGATTCAAGACATTTACTCAATGGAAAAGTTGACATTCGCACTGAGACAGGACATGGATGGGTTCATGAACTTTTGGCAACCCTGGATCGCATATGTGTCTTCCATTAGATCTAATCTTTGACAAATACTATTTCAGTAATGGTTCCGCTCTTTGTTCCAACGCTACTCAGATGCCCTTTTACCTTTATTTACTTACTTTTTCTTTTTGTTTGTTTTTTGCTGGTTTGTTTGGTTTTTTTGTTTTTTGTTTTTTTTTTCCCTTTAATTTTACTTTTTCTTTCACTTTAAAAAAAAAAAAAGGGGGGGTGTTGTAAGAATTATTCTTCCAATGTTGTCAGATATCAGAAAATAAGGGAACATGTGATGAAAATGTAAACAATGCATTGCTGTAACGACCTGTATACCCTTTACAAAAACTTAAATTAAAAAAAAAAAATCAATTTGAAATTCTTATTGATTTTAGGCCCACATAACAAATTTATACAATACACCAATGTTCATTACAAATTTATTAAATTTATTGCATAGAATAATGCACTCAACATGAAAGCAGCAAGCTCATATGAATCAATTGTAAAGTGAGGTGAAGTGTTAATTGAATCAAAACACAGTTTAAAGCAGTAGATGTAGGCTTTATTAATTTAACCCAGAGCCCAGCCCATCGTCATCACCATCATCATCATCATCATCTTCATCACACGTAATATCCACCCTGTCCCCTCCTATCCATCATAGCAAATATTTATAGTAATGTCAGGCAAAATGTAATATAAGACAGAAATAGTAATGTCTATGAGATATGACTGCATTAATCATCACCAGATCTTCTTGTACCCCCTCCCTGTAATAGACAAATGCAAAATAAGTAATGTAAAATTCTATCTGTAAAGTTTCAATTTTCAAATAACATATCTGTAAATTACTATCTGCAAACCTTCATGATGTTGGTCTGATACAGGAGGTAGATGTTTGTACACATATATGTGTAATTATTGTGTAAAGACGGTTTGATAAACCTAAATCTTTCATTAGGCCAAGTGTATACAGGAAAAAGAAAAACTATCCTCACGCTATTTGAGTAACTACCAAACTAGTTACAAGAACCCAAAGTTCATTGTTGATAATATTGGCTACCAATACTGACCCAGTAACAAAGAACACAATGTAACACTGTATACTAATATTACATGAGAAATATTGCCATAACTATCGATACTGAATTACAATATACAGTATATTACACTCATGGCAGTCATGCATGTACAGAAATCAGTGACCTTCCAAATGAAAATCAGAGTTTTTACCTTTATTTTTGACAACACGCCATTAAATTATTTAAAAACAAATACTCGACACTTACCGTAAGGGTTCCAGCATAACAGTGCTTAAGTCGCAGCCCCGAGTGATCGAAGCTGCTCCTTTTTATCCTCATTAGCAGCGCCTCAGCTGATGAGGATTAATTGGGCCCCAGCCGTCCTGTAACACTGACAGCTGGGAGCCCGCAGAGACGCAGCCCAATGAGAGACAGCGATGAGAAGGGACATGGTCTGAGCGCCGGAAAACCCGGCGTCTCATCCCATGGTGACAGAAATGAAGACTTAATCAGAGTGTTGTGCGTTAAGCTGAGCTGTGGATTTGTTGTGATTCCTGTACCAATATGGCGGCCGGAAATCTCGCGCTCTAGTGACCTACTGCCAATCTAGCCTTTTATATCTATGGTGGGACTTGTGCTGGGGTTAGAGCCAATGACGTAGATAGAGCTAGATCGCTCACTGTTTGGCGGACAACAGCGTCGCCATGGCAAATCGGCGCTGACTTCCGGTAGTGGCAAGAAGCTGTGGCGCGCTATTTGATCCTTTCAAAACACATTAACTTCAAAGTCTCCATACCGTGTTTGATGACACGCTTTGTGTTGTTTCATCACACCAACTGATTGAAAAAGATAAAAACAAAGCACAAGGCATCTTTCTACGACAATCACACTCATACAATAGCAAACACAGAGCCTCCAATATCCTTCATATTTAGCCTCTTTTTTTTTTTTTTGTTACTTATTTGTACCGGTAGGTAGATTTGGTTT
Organism: Pholidichthys leucotaenia; assembly: GCA_020510985.1. NCBI lineage: Eukaryota > Metazoa > Chordata > Actinopteri > Cichliformes > Pholidichthyidae > Pholidichthys > Pholidichthys leucotaenia. The sequence goes on along the minus strand of CM035841.1, from coordinate 134,346,569 downwards.
GCAGTCTGGTGACAAGCCACCGGCTGCTGGTCGCTGCGTGCGCGAGCGCCCTAAACCTACATGTTTTTGATATGCGGGAGGAAACCGGAGAAATCCCGGAGTAAACCCACGCAACACGGGGAGAACATGCAAACTCCACACAGCTCACTGTTGGTCGGGGGCTGGGATCGAACCCACGATCCCCCGGCCGAGGGTAAACTGTGCTGCCACAGTGCTAAACCACTGCGCCACCGTGCTGCCTCTTCACACGTTGTGCCTACATGAGGCTACAACAAACAGAGACCACCACACAATGACACATGCATAATGATTGCTGACTGCTGATGCAGTGATTGTGTCAATAAAAACATTTCATACTTTCTGCAACATTAGTGTTTCACTTACCCTGTTTCATGGGCTCTAGAAAATATTCGAACCAATGCCAAATAAGAAATTTTGTTTTTTAAAATTTTTTTCTCCAATTCAAATTGTTCAGTTGGACTTAAAAAGCAGCACATGCAGTAATCAAAAATTCCAAATTATGTTTTAGTGTAAAGAGGGATAGAAAATTCACCTCAAGGGACTTGGTGGTGTAATACAGGGACTTGGTGTTTTGGCTGTGGTTTGCATGCTGGGCTGCTACGCCAGCGACCCGGGTTCGATTCCCCGCACAGCCATCTTCCCAACTGGCATGCCAGGTCTGGGACTCTGGGTGTCTAATTAATTCGGTACTGTTGCCAGCAGTACTACAGTACAGGAGTACTGTAGGAAATATATATTTCACAATGAAATTTCATGAACAATTTGCTATAAAATGCCAGCTTTAGGGCAAAAACAAAATGTTTGAAACTTATGAAGTAGCCTATTTTCCCAGAAATAGCGTGCCAAAATTGTTTAAGAAAAGCATTTTGACGATATGAAATGCATTGCTTTTTAAAAATCTCACCAAAAGTGTACTTTTCTACATAATTTTCACAAAGTGAACAAATTACTAATTTTCAGTGCGTCCAAAGGCTTCAAAATGCCAGTGCTGGTCTAGGCCCTCCTGGCCTGGTGGTGTTCTCAACGTATCTCAGGCATTGTGACTTGATTCCACCACAGAAGTTTACTGTAACCTTGGTAAATCACGAAACACAAAGCCACATTCCGTGCTGACGTTCGAATCTGACACCACGTCTTGCCACTACCGGAAGTCAGCTCCTATTTGCCGCCTCTCAGCGGGCAATGAGCGGTCTAGCTCTATCTACGTCATTGGTTAGAGCTGACTCTTCAGTGGCCTTCCCTGGAGGACATTGGAAATGCCTGCGACCTCCCCAGAGCCATTAACAAAACCATTGGCAGTAGGACTTAGCGTTGAATTTGGATAAAATCCTTGTAATATTAGTTTCATATAACTATTTAAACTGTTCTTGTTTATTTTTTTTATTGCATACACTTGAAAATGTTAAAATTTTGCCAGTAAACCCAAAAATGTAATGGGGACTGAATAACTTTTAGTTGCAACTCTGTGTGTGTATGTGTGTGTGTGTGTCTGTGTATATACGTATATATATATATATATAAAATCTGTTGTGGGTATGTACAGTATGTATGTACTTGGACAGAAACTTTGTCCCCCTATTAACTGAGAGGCCACTTGACCACAAGTTGAATCTCTTGCATGGCGATGCCACAATATCTGAAGAGTGCATCTCACATGGTTTCACTGACAGCTTGACCATAAGTGGTCAAAGGTCACCTTTTTGAACCAGCTTTTACCGGTAGAGATGCACACTGGGGGAGGAATTGTGTGCTCTCCAGACACGAATGGCAGTGCTTAGGATCTGCAGGTCTCTGCACAATACAGCCGTTGTGAACTCATGGGGAGACAGAGCTGCAGGTTGGTGCTGGGATACCAAAACTAATTACATTTAACTACATTTATTTATTTTAATCTGCACATCAAGTTGTACGCCGGTGATGGGATCAAGTGCACTTTGACCATTTTTGTCGGGGTGCAACGGAGAGACGGAGGTGGGAAACTGGAAGTTTGTGGTGCTGAATGGTGAGACGGGGTGGATGCTGGCTGCTGGGAGGTTGAACCTGCATATTATTTGCTCATATAGCACCCGTGTTGTTATCACTGTGTGTACATGTGAGTGGAGCACAGTGGACATGGACAGCAGCCTATACTACAGGTACAGCCTCATTTATGGCTCTCTGTGAAACTCAGAGTACCCTTCTGTGCAGCCCTTTGACAGTAATTTCTACTTGTGCACTGGTTTAAATGTGCTCTTGCCAAAATGAGTTTCTGATGTGTCCAGTGATTTGAATGAATGAATGAATCTTTATTTTGGATAGATTGAAAGTAAAGATTAAAAGAAAGGAACAGAATAATATAACAAAGGGGGAAAAATGTAATGAGGTCAGATTAAACAATAACTCCTCTGATAATACAATTCAACATAAGTTATCCGAAATGGGTGATGGCTGAAGCCGCAGCTTATATTGCCAACCCATATTCCAGCCAAGAATTCAAAAGAAAAACAAGAGCGATTACATTTCAGAACAAAGCTAAGACAAAACGTGACAAAACCCCAAAAACTAAACGGCGCTACACAGACTGAATATGATAATTCTTATGTGATTTTACATGTCATCTTGTATATATGTTTGGAGTATTTCTTCCTTTAGTTTTTGTTTAAATTGTCCAAGCGTTGTACATGATTTTAATTCAGGTCCAAAAGTGTTGCAGTCTGACTCCTTGCACTGAGACACAGTGTTGCTTGGTGGTAGTTCTCACTGGTTTTTGAAATATACATGTTCCTCTGAAATGATATTGTTTCTCCCTTATTTGGAACAACTCTTGGATATTTGCGGGCAGTGATAGATTCTTCACTTTAAACATTATTACTGCAGTTTTAAAGTCAACCAGATCTTTCAACTTGAGAGCTTTTAATTTAAGAAAAAGTGGGTTTGTTGGTTCCCTGTAAAAAGTATTTAGTGTGGGTTGATTCAGCAAATATTTCACTCTGTGTAGTATTGCGAGTGATTTGGATATTTTACCTTTACTATAATTAATATGTGACTTCCAACACAGTTTATCAATTATTACTCCAAGGAATTTAATTTCAGATACCCTTTCAATCTCTACACCATTTACACTGAGTTTAGATACTGAGTTGTTGTGATGGTTGTTAAAAATAATAAATTTTGTCTTACTTAAATTGAGCGTTGATTTGTTTGAATCAAACCACAGTTTAAGCTTTTCTAATTCCTTTCCGAGTGTATCCAAAAATTGTTCCAAATTGCTTCCACTGCATAATAAATTAGTCTCATCTGCAAACAATATTAAATCCATTTTTTCCCAAAACTTTACATATCATTTATATACATATTGTGACATAGGCGAGGTTCACACAAAGAAAGGGAGCAGATGGCTGCGACACAACAGGCTTTATTAAACACAATCACAGACAGGAGGGGAGGTCATTCTCACCGACCTCCGTTTATATTAGGGTTACACAACACATAATCACTCCTGCTCTAATTCTACCTATAACACTGCTGGCGTTATAATGACCCAGCAGTATAATAGCACAGTAATAACATTAAACACAAACAAAAATAAAGTCTCTACTGGCAAGGCATGTTGGGAAAAAGCCTCGATGTTACACTGCCCCCCTTAACACAGCCCCGACATTACACTGCCCCCCCCCCCGGACTAGTTTCTGTCCCCAGAAAAATGAGAGTCCAACACGAACCCATCCAGGTGTCGGGGTGGCCTTTGATGCCTACGACCAGCACGTACAGGCCCGCCAGTGTCCATCAGTGTCTCGGTTGGCGTATCTGGTCAGGGTGAAGGCTCCGGCTCGACCTCCAGTGGAGCGGATGGCTGGTACGGGGCGAGATGGTCACGGTGGAGCACCACGACCTGGTCCCTTTTCCTAAGCCTCACCCTGTACACCACATCCGACAGTCTCTGCAGAAGCACGCATGGTCCCGACCAATGGCTCGCCAACTTCGGTGATCGTCCTCTTTTTCTCTCAGGGCAGAAAACCCAGACACGATCTCCCGGTGCAAAGTCCCTCCCCTGGCAGCGGGAGTCATACGCCCGCTTCTGCCGACTCCCTGCCGCTGCCAGGGCCTCCCAGGCGGGCCGCTGGCCCGCGTCCAGCCACTGCCGAACCCGGGGAATGACCGGGTCTCTGTTCTGCTCGCTCTACAGCTGCTGCGCGCCGAGGGCCTCCGTGCCGTCACCGCTGGGGGGGGAGCTGCCTGACTATCCAAGGGGAACTGTGCACCGCTGTGTTATTCCTGCTCACAGCAGTCCGGAGAGCAGCAGCCCGTGGGACGGCCTGGTCTCGATCCTCTGTACGCTGGCAGTGACGACAGTCCAACAGCTCCCGCAGCTGGCGTGTCTGTCCTGATTCCAGCCTGCTGCAGCTCCACTGGAACAATTTCTCAACCGCCTGCTGCGTTTCTGCTGACACGTTGACCCGCTCCGCTGTGACCCCTCCCCTTGCTGTCCTTGTCTGTACTCATGCTCCCTCTGCTCGTGCTGGTGGCGCCGTTGTGGTCAGTCCTCGCGATGACCCGCCTGGTCCGGTCTGTCCTGGTGGTCCCTCCATCGCGCAGGCCTCTGGTTTCCTTCTCTAGGTCCCGCTGCAGAGTGTGATGGTCCGGTTTCCCAGCTGGAGGGACGGTTTGGCGGTGTCAATCTTGGCGTTCCAAGCTGCGAGCAGGTCGAGTCCAATAATACAGGGGTCTTGGAGGTCAGCCAGCTAGAACGGGTGGTTTGTGTTCTGGCCGGCCACCCCCACCATGAGAACTGTTAACCCTTCCAATCTGCTGCGCTCATCGGTGGCTGTGGTGACACAGCGCCCAGTGGGTTCCCACCCCTGTGGTGCTTTGTCGTCCGTGCCTGGCAGCACACCGGGTTGGACCAAGGAGATGGTAGAACCGGTGTCGATCAGGGCCCGGATCGGCGTGTTGTCCAGGCTGCACTGTAGGTACAACCCTTGCGAGCGTCCAATTCGGCCCACATGCAGTGACAGCTCATCGGTTTGTTGTGGGGTGGGTGCAGGGCAGTACCGCGCGATGTGTCCTGGCTCCCTGCAGCAGAAGCACCCTTCCTCGCGCCACCGCGGCTGTCTTCTCCATGGACGCACCACCATGATCTGCCGTAGCTCCTCCTCCTCGCTCTCAGCCATGGCCTGGAAGGCTCTTTGTCTTGGCTCGGCTGTACGATTCATCAGCGGCTCCACCCGCTCTGCTTCTGCTACCGCAGTCTCCCAGTTGCTCACGGCATTAATCCGGACATGGTTCTGGAGCTGGGCCGGGCGGAGACCTTGGATGAAGTTCTGGAGGGCGAGCTTCTCCACTACCTCCGGTTCGAAGTCCGGGTAGCTGCGCCGTGTTAGCAGCCGTATGTCCACCGCGTAGGCTCCTAGTCTCTCCTGACTGCCTCGACGGCGGTTGGCCAGCTGTTCCTGGGCGTGCTCAGCGTCGGCCGTTCTCCCAAACAATCTCCGGAGCGCTCCCTGTAGCGCTGGCCAGCTGCAGCGCTCCTCGGGCTGGAGGTCAGACAGCGTGCAGAGGGCTCTCCCTTCCAAGGCCGGCGCGACCTGCACGGTGGTTTCTTCTGGTGGCCAGCTGTTCAGAGCGGCAGCCAGCTCGACCTGGACCAGGTAGTCGTCCAGCAGGGTCTCGCCGTCGAAGCGGGGAATCTTGACCCGCTGCCAGGGAGATGGGACGGTTGCCTCTCGGTCTATCGCCGCCCCTGGTCGCAGTGGAATCGCCAGCCCGTCCTTCCCTGAAAAGGGCGGGGAGCGGGGCTGGTTTGCTCTGCTCAGCCCGCTCTGCCTTGAAAAAGGCAGAAGGCGGGGCACGCTGGTCCCGTCGGGTCCGCTGCTCCATTCATCCCGGCGAGCCACTCTGGGGGTCGGTGTCTCAGCTCTGTCGTCCGTTCCCAGCTGAGCGATGAATCGCTCCAGCTGCTGGATCTCTGCTCGGATCCTGGCTTCCATCTGCTCCATGCCCACTCCTGACACCAGTGTGACGTAGGCGAGGTTCACACAAAGAAAGGGAGCAGATGGCTGCGACACAACAGGCTTTATTAAACACAATCACAATCACAGACAGGAGGAGAGGTCATTCTCACCGACCTCCGTTTAATATTAGGGTTACACAACACATAATCACTCCTGCTCCAATTCTACCTATAACACTGTACTGTAGGTATAACACAGTATAATAGCACAGTAATAACATTAAACAGACACATGAAAATAAAGTCTCTACTGGCAAGGCATGTTGGGAAGAAGCCCCGATGTTACACTGTCCCCCTTAACACAGCCCCAACGTTACACTATTGAATAACAATGGCCCCAAAACTGAACCCTGTGGAACTCCGCAAGTAACCTTCAGTAACTGAGTTTTTGCTACCAACACATACATACTGATATCTGTTCTTTAACTACATAACCAGGACAGTGCTACCCCCCCATGCCATAATTTTGTAGTTTCTTTAATAATAATTTACAATCCACTGTATCAAATGCTTTTTTAAGATCCAGGAATACCCCAACTGAACACTCTTTATTTTCAACGGCAGTTGATATTTTTTCTATAAATTCCATTAGAGCAAATGCAGTTGTCCTCTTGTGTCTGAACCCATATTGCTGCTCACACAATAAATTATTCTTCATTATGAAGTTGTCAATTCTCTCACAGAATATTTTTTCAAGTATCTTGGAAAATTGCGGCAGTGGTGAAATAGGTCTATAGTTTGAATGTCTGTCACCCGTCTTGTATATCGTAATTACTCTAGCTATTTTCATGGTGTAGACGCTGGGATAATCATCTCAGACTGGATGCAGAGGGTAAACGGATGAGGACAGTAGGTATTGAGATGGGAGAGATTATGGTGATGTAGCAGGAAGGAGTAGCTGGGGGACAGTGAGGGGAGAATGGTTGAATGTATTGTGATGCGGGATTTCATGCAGATGGGAGATGGAGGGATGATATAAAAGGAGAGACCCTGGTGTATTGTGTAAAATGCTTTTCTGTGTATGACTTACGTGAGAGTGAATAAAGTCGTCTGCTGAGCAAGTCTGGCTCAGTTATTTGCACGCTCCACACTGGTGACCCTTGACGAATTATGGAACACGAGGCAAGAACCCCGAAGTCGGCCCGGTCAGGAAGCCCCAGCAACGCGGCAAGCACCCCAGAGACGGCCCGGATGGAAAGCCCCAGCAACGCGTGCGCTGGTTCAGTCAAACTACCGGACTTCTGGCTGCACGACCCGAGGTCTTGGTTCCACCACACCGAGGCTCAGTTCGCCCTCCGGGGAATAACGGCAGACAACACCAGATATTACTATGTGGTTGCAACGCTGGACGCTCGCACATCTCAGCAAGTAGCGAACCTGCTCCAACATCCTTCAGGCCACGATAAATACGGGGCTCTCAAGGACGTGCTGACCCAGTGCTACACGCTCTCCGACTGTGAGCGAGCAGAGAGGCTCCTGAGGCGCTCCAAGTTAGGAGATGGGTCGGCGGTCGAACTGATGAAGATGTTGGCATTGATGGGCACTGACGATGGGCATTTTCTGTTTGCCCACCTTTTCCTCCGGAACCTCCCAACAGAGGCAAGAGGGGTCCTGGCCACTTGCCGTTGCTGGCCGCGCGTGACTAACGTGCGCTAGCCCAGGAGGCAGATCGGATCATCCTCACCACCAGAGCCCTCACAGTGAACGCGGCAGCATCGGAACCCAGCGAGACGACCAGCGGAGGCGAGGAGCCGGCGACGGCAGTGGGTGCCAGGAAGCACCAGAGAGACATGCTCTGCTTCTACCACTGCCGCTTTGGAGAGAACGCATGCAGATGTCTCATGAGAGTCTGTTGACTCCAACAGACTCTCATGATAAATTGTATATCAAGGATTCAGTGTACCCCGCCCGGTATGGGGTTACCGGGGCCCCACCCTGGAGCCAGGCCTGGGGGAGGGGCTCGAAGGCTAGCGTCTGGTGGCCGGGTTTCCACCCATGGGACCCGGCCGGGCTCAGCCCGAAGGAGTTACATGGGTCCGCCCTCCAGTAGGTTCACCACCTGCAGGAGGGATCATGGAAGTCCGGTGCTATGTGGATTAGGTGGCAGTCAAAGGCGGAGACCTTGGCGGACTGATCCCAAGCTTTCTAAACTGGCTTTTGGTACGTGGAATGTCACCTCTCTGGTGGGGAAGGAGCCTGAGCTGGTGTACGAGATTGAGCGATACCGGCTAGATATAGTCGGCCTCACCTCAACACACAGCTCCGGTTCCGGAACCAGTCTCCTGGAGAGGGGCTGGAGCTTGGCCTTTTCTGGAGTTGCCCCGGGCGAGAGGCGACGAGCAGGGGTAGGTATTCTTGTATCGCCCCACCTTGCTGCCTCTATATTGGAGTTTTCCCCGGTGGACGAAAGGGTTGCTTCCCTGCGCCTTCGGGTTGGGAAACGGGTCCTGACCATCATTTGTGCCTATGCACCAAATGATGTTTCAGAGTACCCACCCTTTTTGGAGTCTGTGACTGGGGTGCTGGAGGGTGCTCCTCCTGGAGACTCCATTGTCCTACTGGGGGACTTCAATGCGCACGTGGGCAACGACAGTGAAACCTGGAGGGGGGTGATTGGGAGGAACGGCCTGCCCGATCTGAACCCGAGTGGTGTTCAGTTATTGGACTTCTGTGCTAACCACAGTCTGTCTATAACGAACACCATGTTCAAGCATAAGGGTGTCCATATGTGCACCTGGCACCAGGACACCCTAGGCCGCAGGTCGATGATCGATTTTGTTATCGTATCATCAGACCTGCGACCGTATGTCTTGGACACCCGAGTAAAGAGAGGTGCAGAGCTGTCAACTGATCACCACCTGGTGGTGAGTTGGATCCGATGGCAGGGGAGGAAGCCATTCAGACCTGGTAGACCCAAACGTATAGTGAGGGTGTGCTGGGAGCGTCTGGCTGAGGCCCCTGTCCGGGAGGTCTTCAACTCCCACCTCCGGAAGAACTTCAACCACATTCCGAGGGAGTCTGGAGACATGGAGTCTGAATGGGCCATGTTCTCCACCTCTGTTGTTGAAGCGGCAGCCCAGAGCTGCGGCCGCAAGGTGGTCGGTGCATCTCGTGGTGGCAACCCCCGAACCAAGTGGTGGACACAAGTGGTGAGGGGGGCCATTAAGCTGAAGAAGGAGTCCTATCAAGCTTGGTTGGCTTGTGGGACTCCCGAAGCAGCTGAGGTGTACTGGCAGGCCAAGCGGAGTGCAGCTCGGGTGGTTGCTGAAGCAAAAACCCGGGTATGGGAGGAGTTCGGTGAGGCCATGGAACAAGACTTTCGGTCGGCTTCAAAGAGATTCTGGCAAACTGTTCGGCGGCTCAGGAGGGGAAAGCAGCTCCCCGTCCACACTGTGTATGGTGCGGATGGGACACTGTTGACTTCAACTGGGGATATCGTCGGGCGGTGGAAGGAATACTTCGAGGATCTCCTCAATCCCACTGATACGCCTTCCACAGAGGAAGCAGGGTTTGGGGACGAGGGGGATGACTCGCCTATCACAGGGGCTGAGGTCGCCAAGGTGGTTAAAAATCTCCTTGGTGGCCGGGCCCCGGGGGTGGACGTGATTCGCCCCGAGTACCTCAAGGCCCTGGATGTTGTTGGGTTGTCATGGTTGACACGCCTCTGCAACATTGCGTGGAGGTCGGGGGCAGTGCCTTTGGCATGGCAAACCGGGGTGGTGGTTCCTCTCTTCAAAAAAGGGGACCGGAGGGTGTGCTCCAACTTTAGAGGGATCACACTCCTCAGCCTCCCTGGGAAGGTCTATGCCAAGGTACTGGAGAGGAGAGTCCGGCCGTTGGTCGAACCTCGGATTCAGGAGGAGCAATGTGGTTTTCGTCCTGGCCGTGGCACATCGGACCAGCTCTTTACCCTCTCGAGAATTCTTGAGGGTTCGTGGGAGTTTGCCCAACCAGTTTACATGTGTTTTGTGGACTTGGAGAAGGCATTTGACCGCGTCCCTCGTGGATTTTTGTGGGGGGTGCTTCGGGAGTATGGGGTATCGGGCTTGTTGTTACGAGCTATTCGGTCTCTGTACGACCGTTGTGAGAGTTTAGTTCGCATTGCCAACACTCGGTCGGAGTCATTCCCAGTGAGAGTTGGACTCCGCCAGGGCTGCCCTTTGTCACCGGTCCTGTTCATAATTTTTATGGACAGGATTTCTAGGCGCAGCCAGGGAATGGAGGGTGTCATGCTTGGTGACCACAGGATCTCATCTCTGTTGTTTGCAGATGATGTTGTCCTGTTGGCTTCATCCAGCAATGACCTACAGCTCTTGCTGGGACGGTTTGCCGCTGAGTGTGAAGCGGCTGGGATGAGAATCAGCACCTCCAAGTCCGAGTCCATGGTCCTCAGCAGGAAAAAGGTGGATTGTCCTCTCCGGGTTGGGGACAGGCTCCTGCCCCAAGTGGAGGAGTTTAAGTATCTTGGGGTCTTGTTCACGAGTGAGGGGAAAATGGAGCGAGAGATCGACAGACGGATTGGAGCAGCATCTGCAGTGATGCGGACGTTGTACCGGTCTGTTGTGGTGAAGAGGGAGCTTAGTTCTAAGGCAAAGCTGTCGATTTACCAGTCAATCTACGTTCCTACTCTCACCTATGGTCACGAGCTTTGGGTAATGACCGAAAGAACGAGATCGCGGATACAAGCGGCTGAAATGAGCTTTCTCCGTAGGATTGCTGGACTCACCCTCAGAGATAGGGTGAGGAGCTCAGTCATCCGGGAGAGGCTCAGAGTAGAACCGCTGCTCCTCCACATTGAAAGGAGTCAGTTGAGGTGGTATGGGCATCTGATTAGGATGCCTCCTGGACGCCTCCCACTTGAGGTGTTTCAGGCACGTCCCACTGGGAGGAGACCCCGGGGCAGACCCAGGACTCGGTGGAGAGACTATGTCTCCCAGCTAGTCTGGGAACGCCTTGGTATCCCCTCTGAAGAGCTGGAGCAGGTGGCTGGGGAGAGGGAAGTCTGGGCTTCTCTGCTTGAACTGCTGCCTCCGCGACCCGGACCTCCGGAAAAGCGGTAGAAGATGGATGGATGGATGGATGGATGGCATGCAGATGTGTGCCACCGTGCCAATTCAAGCGTTGAGGAAGCGCCAAGGCTGGCAGCCAGTAGCAGCTGTGACCACTGGTGAAGAGAACAAGCTGCTCTACGTGACGGACTCGCGCTCGGGGAGATGGTTCCTCGTAGACACCGGCTCCCAAAAGAGCCTCATCCTGCCGTCCTACGCTGACCGGCTAGCGGGAGCTAGCAGCCCCGAGCTGGTAGCCGTAAACGGCTCGGACATTAGGATTTTTGGTGAGAGAATACTGACTTTATCCCTACATGGCCGTATGTACGAGTGGACTTTTGTCATAGCGGCATTGAGTTTCCCAATCCTGGGAGCTGATTTTCTGTGTGCACACGGGTTGCTAGGCGATGTTGCTATCAGACGCCTGGTTAATGCAATGTCTTTTGATTCTCTCCCCTGTACAGCTCGAGGGGCCGGGCCAATAACACTAGCCAACATCACAGCTCCAGGCGGTAAGTTCCACACACTGCTCACTCAGTTCCCAGCACTCACGGTCCCGACGTTTTCAGCGGCCATCACTAAACACGGGGTGGAACACTTTATCACCTCCACTGGGCCGCCCGTTTTCGCACGACCTCGGCGCCTGGACACAGCTAAACTGGCCATAGTGCGCGAGGAGTTTGCCAACTTGGAAAGGTTGGGCATCATCAGGCGCTCAAACAGCCCATGGGCATCCCCGCTACACATGGTCCCTGAGGCCGAGGGATCGTGGCGACCATGCGAAGATTTCCGCAGATTGAATAACGCCACAGTGCACGACCACTACCCGATTCCCCATATTCAGGATTTTTCCGTTCACCTTGCCAAGGCGCGCATTTTTTCTAAAATAGACCTAGTCCGTGGTTACCACCAGGTTCCGGTGCGTGCGGAGGACATACCCAAAACAGTGGTAATAACTCCGTTTGGCTTGTTTGAGTTTTTACGCATGCCCTTCGGATTAAAAGGTGCGGCACAGACATTCCAACTCATGATGGATGCAATGTTGCGCGATCTGACGTTTGTTTGTCTACCTGGATGTATCCTAGTGGCCAGCGCGTCCGAAGACGAACACGTAACCCACCTCCGGACGGTTTTCCGGAGGTTGGAAGAGCACGGGTTAATAATCAACCCGGCAAAATGCCAGTTCTGCGTGACGGGGGATTGACTTTTTGGGGCACCGCGTCTCACTGGAGGGAGCGATACCCTTGCCCGACGACAAGGTGCGCACCGTGGTGAAATTTCCCTGGCCTCAGACGGTCAGGGCGCTGCAAGAGTTTTTGGGGATGGTTAACTTTTATAACCGGTTCCTCCCCCACTCAGCTCATGCAGTCATTGTACGCCGCGCTCAAGAAACAGAAACCGGTGGACAGAGTCGAATGACTCCGGAGCGGGAGCAGGCATTCTGAGGTTAAAACAGCCCTGGCAAACGCCGCACTGTTGGTGCACCCGGACCCGGCGGCCCAGATAGCGCTCACTACCGACGCCTTGGACGTGGCCATAGGGGCCGTCATGGAGCAACGTGTCGCCGGTTCTTGGCAGCCACTCGCTTTTTTCAGCAGGGCTTTGTGTGACAGTGAGCATAAATACAGCGCGTTCGACAGAGTTACTGGCTCTCCACCTGGCCATACGCCACTTCCAGTTCTGGCTGGAACGGCGCAGCTTCACTGCGTTCATGGACCACAAGCCGCTAACGTTCGCGATGGCCAAGGTTTCGGAACCATGGTCGGGCCGGCAGCAGAGACAGCTGGCCGCGATCTCGGAGTTTACTACCGATATTCAGCATGTGTCAGGTAAACTGAATGTGGTGGCGGACTGCCTCCCGCGCGCAGTAGTGGCCCCAGTCTGCGTAGGGATAGATTATACAGCCATGGCCGCAGAGCAGATTGGCGATGCAGACGTGTGCGCGCTCCAGTCTGGACCAGCAGGGTTAAGGCTGGAGAGCAGAGTGCTGCAAGACGGCAGCCCCCCCCCCCCCCCCCCCCAAATCTGTGACATCTCCACGGGACGCCCGCGCCCGGTGGTCCCAGTTGCTTGGCGCCACCGAGTGTTTGAGTCAGTTCACGCTGTGGCGCACCCAGGAGTGCACGCGTCAGTCATAATGGTGGGAGCGAAGTTTGTTTGGCCAGGCCTGTGCAAACAAGTGAGAGAGTGGGCTGCAGCCTGCGTAGTGTGCCAACGAGTCAAAGTACACAGGCACACGAAGGCCCTTTTGGAGCCGTTTCGTATACCGGCTAAGAGGTTCAACCATGTTCACGTGGACCTCGTGGGCCCCCTCCCGCCATTGCAGGGGTGCATGCACCTTCTGACAGTGGTGGACCGCACCACACACTGGCCAGAAGCAGTCCCGCTGGTGGCAACCGCGGACGTGGCACACGCTTTTTTGACAACATGGGTGGCATGTTTTGGCATCCCGTCGGACATCACGTCTGATAGGGGCCCTCAGTTTGTTTCTGACCTCTGGTCCGCGATGGCCCGTAGCCTGGGTGTCGCAATTCATCGCACAACCGCGTACAACCCACAGGCCAATGGGTTATGCGAGCGTTTCCATAGGTCACTGAAATCAGCACTCAGGGCTTTGCTGACGGATGCAAATTAGGTAGACCAGTTGCCGTGGGTTTTGTTAGGGTTGCGTTCTGCACCAAAAGAGGATTTGGAGGCTTCCCCGGCGGAGCTTGTTTTTTCTCAGCCACTGCAGCTCCCCGGGGAATTTTTACCAGATAATCCCGCGCCGGACAACTGTCCGTCTCAATGGTTGCAGCATAGCGCAGATACAAGCACGCTGCCAGGCCCGGCCCACCACTGTTTTCCACACGCTTTTGTGCCAAAAACTTTGAAGAACGCGGCGTTCGTGCTTGTCAGGCACAATGCCCACCGCCCCCCATTGCGCCCACCCTACGATGGCCCGTTCAGAGTGCTGGAACCAGGGGACAAACATTTTTTGTTAGACTTGAGGGGGGGTGGGGTCGTCGGGAGAAAATATGTTTAGACAGACTTAAGCCCGCCTTTGTAGTGGCGGAGGAGCAAGTGATGTTGGCTCGGGCCCCTAGGCATGGAAGACCCCCATGGAGAACTCCCCAGGTAAACGATTCATCAGAGCAGCCACACAGGCAAGTCGAATGTCCCCCCCCCCCGCCATTGCCCACTCGCAGACACACCCCCAGGAGCCCCCCACCGGTACATCAGCGCCGCGGAGGCAGAGAACCCCTATTACAGCAGATACGGGAGGAGACTGAAGCCAAAAGGACATGAGTATTGAAACTCGGTCTGAGATTCTGCGGGGGGACGGTGTAGACGCTGGGATAATCATCTCAGACTGGATGCAGAGGGTAAACAGATGAGGACAATAGGTATTGAGATGGGAGAGATTATGGTGATGTAGCAGGAAGGAGTAGCTGGGGGACAGTGGGGGGAGAATGGTTGAATGTGTTGTGATGCAAGATATCATGCAGATGGGAGATGAGGGATGATATAAAAGGAAAGACCCTGGTGTATTGTGTAAAATGCTTTTCTGTGTATGACTGAAGTGAGAGTGAATAAAGTCGTCTGCTGCGCAAGTCTGGCTTCATTATTTGCACTCTCCACAATTGCACTGGGAAATATACTTGTTTGGAGAGACAGGTTACAAATTGTATTCAGATTGTCTGTTTGTTTATTAAATGGCGATGGATAAGCACGGAAAGCAACTTTTCATACGATCGCTGCAATCAGGCACAGACTGAGCATAGGGAGGAGCGGGACATTTCCCGGTGGACTGGCCAATCAAGAGCCAAAGTGGCCTGACTGAGCACTCCACAGGGGACGTTTGAGTTCTGTCTGGTATGTGTTCGGTATGCTCAAGTGTGCGTTACTGTTCAGTAGTTTTGTGTTGTCTGAGGTACCTTGAATGCACCACAGGACTGAGAGTGGAGGCAGAAGCACAGATGTGGGCAGACCGGATGAGAGTGATGGGAGAGCTCCGAACTTCCTCAGTTGCTGATTAAAAAAACCTAATGCTGTCAATGATGTCCTGTCGGCAGCAAAATGGAAGGTTGTAGTGGTCAAAAGGAAAGGAGGAGCAGAGAGGGAGCGAATTAAGTTAAAAAGCCCTCATGACTGCTACAGCAAACTGCGGTAAAATCACCAAGATGTTTAGAGCTAATAAAACTTCAGGTCAGTCAAGATAACATATTTTTACATTGGCTAAGGAGGCTTCTGTATAGTAATTTCCCTTGTTTTCCAATCGTTTTATTTGCGTTATTGATGTAGTTTTTTTTCTGTGTGGTTTATTCTAAATCTCCTTATCATGGGCATTGAGTAATACTTCAAATAATTTTTTCAAAATAAATCCACACACGAGTAAATATTATATGATGTAAAATATATTTTTTTCCATCCAGGTTAAAGTCATATGGTAGCTTCTTCTTCCTTTAGATTTGATTGGCGGTTGGCAGCCAGCTTTACCACCACTGACTTGATTATCATCACACTATATCTTTGTATAAGAAGTTTTGAACTACTACTTATCCATCCATCCATCTTTTTCCGCTTAATCGTTTTATGTGTGAAAAAATTATCCATCCCTGGACTGTATCCGAGGTGTGGCTGTCTGCTGTGCTGTCAATCCATTTTTATATAGAGGGGTTCCACTGATGTCAGACAGATCACGTGTCTTGAGTTTACTGCGCCATTTTGGACGGCAATGAACAGTCACATCACCAACAGCAAGCGTGAGTGTAATCAACGAGATAAATGGCTACACACAAATCAACACCGTGGTCCAATGACGAGGTGCAGACTTTTCTGTGCTTGGCAGCTGATTAAAGAAATCCAGAGGGAGCTGGACAGAGAGACCTGAAAAGAATTCACGGCCACTGACCGGCGAAGGCAGATGGGAGGCAGAGTGGCGTAGACCCGACCACGGCATCATCATTGTTGAAAACGGTGATGGAGGATGGTGAGTGATGTGATATTATGCATCTTTGCCATTATTTTTCCCAGTAGTGGAAAGCTCACGTTGAACAAACACCGTTGTCTCCTGTATGCAGACAGTGAGCTAACTAGTTAGCCATCAGTGCTAACTCCGTGCTCTGCTTGTATTTTGTGCTTGTGTCAACAACATCTGATGATAAAAAACAGTGTTAATCCTGGTTAAAAAGTAGTTATTTACATGTTGCACTTTCGTGCTGTGCATGTACTTAAGTTGTGTGTATATTTTCATTCTAGAGTCCCACCACAGGCTGAAGATCTGCTGAACCGGGACCAGCAGTACATCCAGTTGCTTCTCAGTGAGGCAAGAGAGCATGAAACGGGAACAGGTCAAGTGGACCCCTGACTGAGTGAGCACCCCAAGTGGACCCCAGGGTCCAATCTGTACATGTACAAGTACATTTTCAATCCAGTGATTTACAGACTGATTCAGAGCTTCCTAAAGCCTCATTCAGAACATTATAGTCCCACATACCTATTCTGTGGATTTTCATCTGGGGGCAGCCAGTGTTGACGAGCAGCAGCAGCGGTGAAGAAGAGTCTTTTAAAAGCAGAAACGGAGCCAAAACCTTCTCCAGGTCAGCTTAGTTGTCATCTTACATATATATTTTTTACACTTCTTGGTGACCGGGAAAAGTCTTTCCAACAGTTTTACACAAATTCTTGTTTTCCTCCTTTGTGTTTACAAATCACTGGATTGAGAATGTACTTGTACAGATTGGATCCCCGGGTCCACTTGAGAGTGCTCACTTGGTCAGGGGTCCACTTGACCTGTATCCCATGAAAATACCTTGTGAAGGGAGGAGATGGCTCAGAATTGTTTGTTTTTTTTCTCTTATCTCTTTCTTATGTCCTGATTGGTGGAGCCTCGAGTACTTTTATCGTGTTTATAGTCAGCTTCATGTGTGCCCGTTTGTGTTCATGTTGAATGTAATTGTGGTTTGTAAATGCAGCCGTGGACAAAATTGTTGGTACTGTTAATGAAAGAAAAACCCACAGTGGTCACAGAAATGGCTTGAATCTGACAAAAATGGTAATAAATAAACAATGCTTTTGAATTGTGGTTCAACAGAATTACTTTAAAAAACAAACTCATGAAACAGGCCTGGACAAAAATGATGGTACCCCTAGAAAAGATTGAAAATAATGTGACAATAGGGAAATGTTCAACCAAGATGTCCTCTAATTACAGGGATGAGAATCCTCCGCGGATCCGAGGAATTCCTCGGATTTGATCATGTCTAGGGTCATTCTCGTGAATCGTCTAAATTCGAGGAGAAATTTTTGGGGTGGGGGGGGTTCTGTTATGAGCGGCGAGTCGTATTTTCGATCGGTTGCTCAAATCCACCGCGCAGAACGCGCTACCCAGCGAGATCAGTAATGTAACAAGGCCACTGATTGGCTGATACTTATTGAAGCAACCAATCGACGATTTTGTTATTCCTTTGTCATATCCCACACGCGGAGCGAAATGCAAATGGCGGACAATTCAATCAACCGAGTTTTCCCGATTTCGTGAAAATGGTGAACCTAAAACTCACGAAAGACAACAAAGCAAGAAGACAAAGGGATAAGGAACAAGTTTCGTTGGGAATGGCTCGGGGGGGGGGATCTCAAAATTGTGGCTACAGGGAGATCGAATTAGTCGCTCGTGCTGCGTTCAAAACGATCGATGGACACGGTTAAATTCAGATGCCAGTCAAATTTCATCACGATCGGCCCCAATTACAGCAATTAGTGATCGGTAGACACATTCCGAGGTAAGATTTTTTTCTCGTTATAAGTAATGTACTGAAGCGGCATGGAAAAATAAGCAGCAGTGCTGTGGTTTTAAGCAGGTTTTATTAATCATGTCGCCTTCACGGGATCCCCTCTCCGGTGCATAGTGGAGCAGCCCGGAGCGGGATCCCTAAGCTCTCAGAGAAGGAGAGGCGGACACAGTGTGTCCACCTGTTGCAGGATCAGAGTGAGAGTGAAAGAGGTGGACACACTGTGTCCGCCTCTCCTTCTCTGAGAGCTTAGGGATCCCGCTCCGGGCTTATGCTTATTTTTCCATGCCGCTTCACTGGTGACCCCGCAGACGCACACGCTTTGTGCGACGCAACCTTCTGGTCTGGACAACCACGCTGGCGACCCGACGCTGAAAAGAACACGCTGCCAGCAAACGCAGCACCCGGCAGTGATTCTCCGACGACGAGCGAACGCGGCAGCCCGACTGATCTGCCCTTCCTTTCTGCTTCAGGGAGACTTTGACGCTCTTCGGAGACCACCCACGACCGGGAAAGCTGAGGAAATTTCATGGTGAGGTCTGCACGCCTAGATCGGCACATCCACGCTGGACCGGCCGCTCTCACGGCTCCTGACACACGATTCTGTGTCTCCACACGAGAGCGCACACACCTTGCCCTCTCTCCACGACGGCGGCCCATGGCCGACGGAGAACGCGTGGACCTGAACGCACCATGACCCGGCACGAGCGACGACCAACAGCCCGAACAGGGGACACAATCGGCGCCGACTGCGCAGATCTCCATCAAGCCCCCTGACCCTGATTCGCCTCGCGACAGCGGACCGGCCATGCACAGAAGCCTCGCATCAGAACAGCGCAGCTGGAAGGCACGTGGCCGCAGCGTGTGCCGCGCACCAGAGACAAGCTGGCTCTACAGACTTATACATCATCCTCCACCGCTGCACACGGCTCTTCAGGACTGCTCACACACCTGAAGCACACACGCAGCCCGCACACAGGATTTGGTGTAAGTCTCAGCCACGGCGCACGACGGGAATCCAGCTGTCAGCTGTCCCCGAGGGCTTTAGGGCCGCGAACGCACCTAAAGCCTAAACGCCAAGTCCCTTACATAGCTTCAGCTCCTGTTTTTCTTCATTGCCGGACTGAATCGCGAGAGGAATCAGAGACTAACTTTTCTTCCCACAACCATGGACATCCCCCGCCACTTGCTACCCCCACCCTCCTCCCTTCCCCGGCACAGACTTTCCCCGCAGCTCGCCACCAAAGCGGGACTACCGAGGTCTCAGCTCCCCGCTAAGCCCTCTGGGGGGGGAGTGTATGGGGTACCCCCCCACAGCAGCCACGGACAAACACAGCGCTCGACTAGAGCAATTAACAGGACAGTGAGATGTGTGTGTTGAGATCAATAGGCAGCCTTCCTGTGCTTAGTTCAGGCACCAGCATCCTGTGGATATGTATGACGCAAATGCAAACATTCATGCTTCCTGCTCGCATTGTGGTACAAATGTCACATGTCTGAATGCATTTCCTTTGATGATAAAATGCCTTTGATGTATTGTCCGTTGCTGGGTATTTAAGTGGCTGAATTCATATGTTCACCCTCTGTTCTTCCTCTTTCTGCTTCTGACTACAGCTCATGAGAGCCTGAGAGCTTCGCTCCAGCATGCTTATGCAGCAGCTGGGGTGAGCTCCGTGATGGCGATGATTTGATCAATAAACTTCATTAAAACTCCAGACGCCGTGTCTTATTTTAACATCGCCACAGTACTTGAGAATTTTCGCGTTATGAATTTGTTATGAAATAACGTGTAAGTTGTGACGTCATGCCTGTTTTGAAACACTTGATAATTTGAAACACTAAACATCTTTTAGGTTTTACTTACTTTCTTAGATTATCTTTCAAATATTAAAATATACTAATATGCAACTTTTTTATATTCCTAGTAACACTAACAAATGCACACAATAAATCAAAATGCTTGCAGAATGTCAGTATATTTTAATAAATGGGTGATGGACTTGGTGATGGAATTTTGTTAATATAATTTATTTTACTTGGTTAAATTATTTTGTCTGTTCTAGAACTATGTAAATGTAATTCTGTGTCAGTTCTAGGGGCCGCAGTTTAGGGGGTGGCTGTGGCGCAGGTGTAGTGTGACCGACTACTGATCGGAGGGTCATGGGTTCGATTCTCACTCTGTCTGAAGTCTGCATGTCAAAGTGTCCTTGAGCAAGACAGTGAACCCCCAGTTGCTCCTGGTGGCCAGGCTAGCGCCTGTGTGTGTATGGCAGCTCTGCCGCCATCAGTGTGTGAATGTGTGCATGAATGGGTGGATAGTAGGATCTGTAAAGCGCTTTGGTCATCCAGAGATGAGAAAAAGCGCTATATAAGTGAATGCCATTTACCATTCTAAACATATTAAATAGTAGTAAAATATAATTTAGTATTATTACATCAACATACCATTCAGATATCATAAATTTACACGTCAGAATCAGAATCAGATTTATTGCCATTGTTCATGTAGTACACAAACTAGGTGATGTGATGCAGCAGCAGATTAAAAAGGTAAACTATAAATGCATTTGTACTTACTTCTAACTTTAAATATAAGACCACATTTGAGCATTCTAAAACACCAGATTTTGTTAGCCTAACTAAGACCCCCGGCTTAGTTTCCTCTTTTTTTCCTAAACCCCATTCTCATCCCTGTAATTAACATCACAGGTGTCTACAAACTTGTAATCAGTCAGTCGGCCTATTTAAAGGGTGACAAGTAGTCACTGTGTTGTTTGGTGACATGGTGTGTACCACACTAAACATAGACCAGAGGAAGCAAAGGAGAGAGTTGTCTCAGGAGATTAGAAAGAAAATTATAGACAAGCATGTTAAAGGTAAAGGCTATAAGACCATCTCCAAGCAGCTTGCTGTTTCTGTGACAACAGTTGCACATACAGTATTATTCAGAAATTTAAGATCCACGGGACTGTAGCCAACCTCCCTGGACGTGGCCGCAGGAGGAAACTTGATGAAAAATGGAAGAGACAGATAATACAAATGGTAACAAAAGAGCCCAGAACAACCTCTAAGCACATTCATGGTGAACTCCAAGGTCAAGGTACATCAGTGTCAGATCGCATCATCTGTCGTCGTTTGAGCCAAAGTGGGCTTCATGGGAGACGACCAAGGAGGACACCACTGTTGAAAACAAATCATAAAAAAAACAGACTGGAATTTGCCAAACTGCATGTTGACAAGCCACAAAGCCTCTGGGAGAATGTCCTATGGACAGACAAGACAAAACTGGAACTTTTTGGCAAGGCACATCAGCTCCGTGCAGGGTACAATGAAATGTCAAGACTATCAAGGTATTCTAGAGAGAAATGTGCTGCCCAGGGTCAGACAGCTTGGTCTCAGTCGCAGGTCATGGGTCTTGCAACAGGATAATGACCCAAAACACACAGCTAAAAACACCCAAGAATGGCTAAGAGCAAAACATTGGACTATTCTAAAGTGGCCTTCTATGAGCCCTGATCTAAATCCTATTGAACATCTGTGGAAGGAGCTGAAACACGCTGTCTGGAGAAGGCACCCTTCAAACCTGAGACAACTGGAGCAGTTTGCTCATGAGGAGTGGGCCAAAATACCTGCTGAGAGGTGCAGAAGTCTCATTGACAGTTACAGAAATCGTTTGATTGCAGTGATTGCCTCAAAAGGTTGTGCAACAAAATATTAAGTTAAGGGTACCATCATTTTTGTCCAGGCCTGTTTCATGACGTTGTTTTTTAAAATAAGTTCATTTTTGTGTCTGTGAACATAGAGCTGATGTGCCTTGCCAAAAAGTTCCAGTTTTGTCTTGTCTGTCCATAGGACATTCTCCCAGAGGCTTTGTGGCTTGTCAACATGCAGTTTGGCAAATTCCAGTCAGGCTTTTTTGATTTGTTTTCAACAGTGGTGTCCTCCTTGGTCGTCTCCCATGAAATCCACTTTGGCTCAAACGACGACTGATGGTGCGATCTGACGCTGATGTACCTTGACCTTGGAGTTCACCATGATTGTGTTTAGAGGTTGTTCTGGGCTCTTTTGTTACCATTCGTATTATCTGTCTCCTCCTGCGGCCACATCCAGGGAGCTACAGTCCCATGGATCTTAAATTTCTGAATAATATGTGCAACTGTAGTCACAGGAACATCAAGCTGCTTGGAGATGGTCTTATAGCCTTTACCTTTAACATGCTTGTCTATAATTTTCTTTCTAATCTCCTGAGACAACTCTCTCCTTTGCTTCCTCTGGTCCATGTTTAGTGTGGCACACACCATGTCACCAAACAGCACAGTGACTACTTGTCACCCTTTAAATAGGCCAGCTGACTGATTACAAGTTTGTAGACACCTGTGATGTTAATTAGAGGACACATCTTGGTTGAATATGTCCCTATGGTCACATTATTTTCAATCTTTTCTAGGGGTACCATCATTTTTGTCCAGGCCTGTTTCATGAGTTTGGTTGTTTTTTTTTTAAAGTAATTCTGTTGAACCACAATTCAAAGGCATTGGCTGATTTTCATTGGTTAATTTTCATAGAAATTTTATTTATTACCACTTTTGTCAGATTCAAGTTATTTCTGTGACCACTGTGGGTTTTTCTTTCATTAACAGAGGGGTACCAACAATTTTGTCTACGGCTGTATATAGATTCATGACACAGAGAGTGAAATATTTCAAGTGTTTTATTTTAATTTTGATCATTATGGATTACAGCCCATGAAAACCCCAAATTCAGTTTCTCAGAAAATTAGAATATTACATAAAATTCAAAGTTTTTTAATACAAATGTGGACCGACTGAATAGCATGTCCATGTACACACTCAATACTTGGTCGGGGCTCCTTTTGGATTAATTACTGTATCAATGTGGTGTGGCACTGCTGAGGTGTTATGAAGCTCCAGGTTGCTTTGATAGTGACCTTCAGCTCATCTGCATTGAGTCTGGTGTCTCTCATCTTCCTTTTGACAATACAACATCGTTTCTCTATGGGGTTTAGGTCAGGAGAGTTTGCTGGCCAATCAAACAATGATGCCATGGTCATTAAACCATGTTTTAATACTTTTGGCAGTGTGTGTGTGTGTGTGGGGGGGGGGAAGTCCTGCTGGAAAATGAAATCAGTATCTCCATAAAGCTTGTCAGCAGAGGGAAGCATGAGTTAAGTTAGTTAATTCCCTTCATGCCATGAAGGCGCATGGGGCAGCGCCCATCTCCGTTTCTAGTGGGAAGCGTGAAGTGTTCTTAAATTTCCTGGTAGACGACTGTGCTGACTTTGGTCTTGATAAAACACAGTGAACCAACACCAGCAGATGACCTCTATTCAGATAAAAGTAAATTTTGCATTTCATTTGGAAATCAGAGTCTGGAGAAAGAGTGGAGAGGCACAGAATCTAAGTTGCTTGAGGTTTAGTGTGAAGCTTCCACAGTCGGTGGGGATTTGAGGATCCATGTCATCTGCTGGTGTTGGTCCACTGTGTTTTATCAAGGCCAAAGTCAGCGCAGTCGTCTACCAGGGAAATTTTAGAGCACTCCATGCTTCCCTCTGCTGACAAGCTTTATGGAGAAGCTGATTTCATTATGATGATTATAACAGCCCTTGGCTCTGCTGGAGTGCATCTGTGCTGAACAAACAGTTAAAGGAGCTACATTTTCATATTTACAGTGGATATAAAAAGTCTACACACCCCTGTTCAAATGCCAGGTTTTTGTGATGTTAAAAAAAGAGACTAAGATCAATCATTTCAAAACTTTTTCCACCATTAATGACCTATAACCTGTACAACCCAATTGAAAAACAAACTGAAACCTTTTAAGGGGAAAAATTAAAAACTTGCAATAACCTGTTTGTTAAATATGTATACCCTTAAACTAATACTTTGTTGCAGCACCTTTGGCTTTTATTACAGCACTCAGTCTTTTTGGGTAGGAGTCTCAGCGTGGTACATCTTGATGTGGCAGTATTTGCCCAGTCTTCTTTGCAAAAAATGCTCTAAATCTGTCAGATTGTGAGGGCATCTCCTGTGCACAGCCTTCTTTAGATCACCCCACAGATGTTCGATCATATTGAGGTCTGGACTCTGGCTGGGCCATTCCAAAACCTTAATCTTCTTCTGGTGAAGCCGTTCTTTTGTTGATTTGGATGTGTGCTTTGGGTCATTGTCGTGCTGAAAGATGAAGTTCATCTTCAGCTTTCTAGCAGAAGCATGAAGATTTTGTGCAAACACTGACTGGTATTTGGAACCGTCCATTATTCCCTC
Organism: Pholidichthys leucotaenia; assembly: GCA_020510985.1. Classification (NCBI taxonomy): domain Eukaryota; kingdom Metazoa; phylum Chordata; class Actinopteri; order Cichliformes; family Pholidichthyidae; genus Pholidichthys; species Pholidichthys leucotaenia. The sequence continues at coordinate 134,322,454 of CM035841.1, read as the reverse complement.
CACCTTGACTAAGGCCCAAGTTCCAGCTGAAGAAAAACAGCCCCAAAGCATGATACTGCCACCACCATGCTTCACTATAGGTATGGTGTTCTTTTGGTGATGAGCAGTGTTTGCACCAAATATACCTTTTGGAATCATGGCCAAAAAGTTCAGCCTTGGTTTCATCGGACCATAACACATTTTCCCACATGCGTTTGGGAGATTTCAAATGTGTTTTTACAAAATTAAATTAAATCACCCTTTGTCATTCAACTGTACAACCAATCATGTACAGTAGAATGAGATTGTGTTTTACCTATCTACTGTGTTAATCACACACACCCCAAGTGTAGAATCAGAGAGCCGCTGCCATGCAAGGCGCCACCACAAATTTCCTTCCTCCATTCCATTATTGCTGAGCACCAAGCTGGATGGCAGGAAGTTCCACTTTTATATGGTCTTCGGCATGACCCGGCTGGGATTTGAACCCCTGCCTCCCGGGTGTGGGGCGGATGCTCTACCAACTGAGCCACCACTCCGGTGTGGCTGGACTTGGATGTTTTTCTTTGTAAGATAAAACTTCTGTCTTGCCACTCTAGATGGGAGATTGTTGTCACATGCACTAAACAGCCAGTACTTGCCAGCAGTTCCTGCAGCTCCTTCAATGTTGCTGCTGGCCTCTTGGCAGCCTCCCTGACCAGTTTTCTTCTCATCTTTTCATCAATTTTGGAGGGACGTCCAGTTCTTGGTAATGTCACTGTTGTGCCATATTTTCTCCACTTGATGATGACTGTCTTCACTGTGTTCCATGGTATATTTAATGTCTTAGAAATTCTTTTGTACCCTTCTCCTGACTGATACCTTTGAAAAGTGAGATCCCTCTGATGCTTTGGAAGCTGTCTGCGGACCATGGCTTGTGCTGTAAGGTGTGACTACAAAAATGTCAGGAAAAGCCTACTAGAACAGCTGAACTTTATTTGGGGTTAATTAGAGGCACTTTAAATGGTGGCGTGTGTGATGATTCAAACATGAGTTTGAATGTGATTGGTTAATTCTGAATACAGCCACATCACCAGTTATAAGAGGGTGTGCATATTTATGCAGCCAGGTTATTAATTTTTTTTCCCTTAAAAGATTTCTTTGTTTTTCAATTAGTTTGTTTTTCAATTAGTTTGTTCAGGTTGTAGGTCACATTAATGGTGGAAAAAGTTTTGAGATCATTTATCTTGGTCTCATTTGTTTTACATCACAAAAACCTGGCATTTGAACAGGGTTGTGTAGACTTTTTATATCCACTTTAAGTCCTTACATATTTATTTCAAAGCATTTTATAATTTTTTTTTCAACAGAACAATTGTTATAACCGCTTTTACAATACATTTCTTTTACATTCTTAAACAAGTATAGTCCATACCCCATGTTCAGAAGAGTTGGAACATCCATCCAGCCATCCATCTTCTTCCGCTTAATCTTTTTTCGGGTCACGGGGCGACTGGAGCCTATCCCAGCATTTTTGGGCGAGAGGCAGAGTAACACTTTTTAAAAATACAATTTAAAAAGGATTTTTCATTTACTTTATCAACTCTGTGTACTTTTTTCCCTGTAAAACACATATTTAGCAATTGGTTGAATGGAAACAACAGTTGGCTAAACTGAAACTATGGCTTTTGTTTTTCTGAAAAGGTTGGAGAAGGAAGCAGCAGCACCTAAGCTGCTTCTGCAGAGGCTGAGTATCCAAGTTCAGAGGCAGACACAGAACAGGATCTTTCATGTACAACATAGAACCACAGTCCTAGATATGTAGGTACAGTGGGGTAAAAAAATATTTAGTCAGCCACCAATTGTGCAGGTTCTCCCACTTAAAAGATGAGGCAGGTTTCCAATTTTCATCATAGATATACCTCAACTATGAGAAACAAAATAAGAAAAAAAAAATCCAGAAAATCACATTGAAGGATTTTTAATGAATTAATTGGTAAATTCCTCGGTAAAATAAGTCGTCGTCGGCCTCCGTCGGTCTATGATGACCATGGAAGAGAATCCTAAACGTCTACTCTGCTGGAACAGCACCGCCTGTGGCTGAACAGGCCGATGCGCGAATGACAGTCCCTGTCACACAGGTCACACTTGTGGGTGGTCTCCGTGCTGCTGGGTCTGTGGCGGTTCTTCCTGCGGGTCCTTTTTTCATCTGCTGCAGCAGTCAGTCTCTCTTCACCCGCCTTGAGCTGTCTGGTCAGGGTGCCTCTCCATTTGGAGCGGTCCGTTGCAAGGTCCTCCCAGCGCTCTGTGTTGATATCCAGGGCCTTCATGTCTCTCTTGCAGACGTCTCTAAAGCGCAGCTGTGGGCGGCCAACGTCTCTCCTGCCAGTTGCCAGTTCTCCATAGAGGACGTCTTTGGGGATTCTGCCATCCTCCATACGGTGAACGTGGCCTAGCCAGCGGAGCCTGCGCTGCCTGAGTAGAGTGAACATGGAGGGAAGGCCGGTGCGGGACAGAACTTCTGTGTTGGGCACTTTGTCCTGCCAGGATATGTCCAGGATGTGGCGAATGCAGCGCAAGTGGAAGGAGTTCAGTCTCTTTTCCTGCCGGGCGTATGTTGTCCACGTCTCACTCCCATAGAGCAGTGTGCTGATGACGCAGGCGTTGTACACTGCCATCTTCGTCTTGACAGAGAGTTTGGGATTCTCCCACACTCGTGTGGTGAGGCGAGCGAGTGTGAAGGCTGATTTTCCAATCCTCTTGTTGATCTCTGTATCAAGGGAGAGGTTGTTGCTGATCGTGGACCCCAGGTACGTGAACTGATTCACGACCTCCAGCTTGTAGTCATCAATGGTGATGGCTGGTGGTGCTTCCGTGCCTTGCGCCAAGACGTTAGTCTTCTTCAGGCTGATGGTAAGCCCGAAGTCCTTGCATGCCTGGGAGAAGCGGTCCATCAGGGTCTGAAGCGCCTGCTGTGTGTGGGTTGCGACTGCAGCGTTGTCTGCGAACAGCATGTCTCTGATTAGAGCCTCGCGTACTTTGGTTCTGGCTTTCAGGCGGGCAAGGTTGAAAAGCCTGCCGTCAGATCTTGTGTGCAGGTAGATTCCCTCTGTTGCTGTGCTGAAGGCATGCCTCAGGAGCATAGCAAAGAAAATCCCAAAGAGGGTTGGCGCAAGTACACAGCCCTGTTTCACTCCGCTGCGTATGTTGAATGGCTCTGAGACGTTGCCATCACGCTGCACTATCCCCTGCATGTTGGTGTGAAACGATTCGATGAGGCTTTGCAACTTTGGTGGGCATCCTATCTTTGGCAGGATCTTGAAAAGGCCCTCTCTGCTGACCAGATCGAACGCTTTGGTGAGGTCGATGAAGGCGACGTACAGAGGCATGTTCTGTTCTCTGCATTTCTCCTGGAGTTGGCGGATGGAGAATATCATGTCTACCGTCGATCGCTCAGCGCGGAAGCCACACTGAGACTCGGGGTAGACACGTTCGGCAAGCTTCTGTAGAAGAACGAGAACAACTCGTGCGTAGACTTTGCCAACAACGCTGAGGAGGGAAATGCCCCTGTAGTTGTTGCAGTCGCTTCTCTCCCCTTTGTTTTTGTAGAGGGTGATGATCTTGGCGTCCCTCATGTCCTGTGGTACGGCACCTTCCTTCCAGCACTGGCAGAGGACGTCATGCAATGGCAGCAGTAGGGCGGTCTTGCAGTGCTTGATCAGGTCAGGGGGTATGCCGTCGTTGCCGGGTGCCTTGCCAGCGGCCAAGCTATCAATGGCCTTACTGAGTTCGTCGATGGTTGGCTCGGCGTCAAGTTCGTCCATGGATGGCAGGCAGTCGATGGCATCAAGGGCTGACGGTGTCACGGTGTTCTGTCTAGAGTAGAGGTCGGAGTAGTGTTCCACCCATCTCTCCATCTGCTTGTTCTTCTCTGTGATCATCTCCCCAGTGGAAGATTTGAGGGGGGCCGTCTTGCTCTGAGCCGGACCAAGTGCTTTCTTGATGCCATCGTACATACCACGGATGTTCCCTGTTATGGCAGCGGTTTGAATGTCTTGGCTGAGCTGAGTCCAGTACTCGTTGGCACAGCGCCGAGCAGTCTGCTGAACTTTGCTTCTCGCAGCCCTGAGAATCTGGAGATTCTTCTCGTTTGGGTACTTCTTGTACTCAGCAAGTGCTGAGCGCTTGGCTTCAATGACGGGGGTCATCTCGGTCAACTTGGCATCAAACCAGTCCTGTGACTTCGAGGTCTTCCTCCCAAAGGTAGCCAAGGCTGTGCGGTAGATGGTGTTTCGCAGCTCTTCCCACTTCTGCTTTGCAGATTCTCCTCCTTGTGGTACACCAAGTTCCTTCTCAAAGGTGGAGGCAAACTGCTCAACAAGTTCTGATTGGGCCATCTTGCTGGTGTCAATCCGTGCCTTTCCAGGTTGTCTAGCACGATGGAATTTCTTCAGCTGCAGCTTGACCTTGCAACACACCAATGAATGGTCTGTGTCGCAATCTGCACTCTGGAACGAACGGGTGATTAGCACGTTCTTCAGTGAGGTGCGCCTGGTCAGGATCAAGTCTAGCTGGTGCCAGTGCTTTGAGCGCGGATGTTGCCAGGAAACCTTGTGTTGGGGCTTGGTCTTGAAGAACGAATTTGTGATGCACAGATCGTGATATGTGCAGAACTTGAGCAGCCGCTGTCCGTTGTCGTTCATTCTGCCCACGCCAAAAGGTCCAAGACAGGAGGGCCAGGAGTCGTGGTCAGCACCCACTCTGGCATTGAAGTCTCCAAGGAGAATGAGTTGTTCAGAGTTGGGGATGATCCTGACAGTTGTTGTGAGATTCTCGTAGAACTCGTCTTTTGCCTCTGGTGTGGCTGTCTGTGTTGGGGCATACACACTGACGAGGGTGACTGGGCCTTGAGTGGTGTTCAGGCGGAGGGTGAGGAGTCGTGCAGAGCCAGTGTTGCCCGGTTCCACCATCTTCAGCAAAGTGGTGTTCACTGCGAAGCCCACTCCGTGTTCCCTGTGTTCGTCACTGCCCTTTCCCTGCCAGTAGAACGTGTAGTCCTTCTCTCTCAGTGTGCCTGCATCAGCTAACCGTGTTTCCTGGAGAGTGGCGATATCCACTCCCTGTCTCTTCAGCTCATTATTGATGATGGCAGTCTTCCTGGTGTCGTTGATGTCCTTGAGGTTAGCAGCGAGTCCTGTCATCATAGTGCGGACGTTCCAAGTTCCCAGTTTTAGAGTTGGTCTCTTTTGTTTTATTGTCTTGCCTGGTGCGAAGGTTCTCAGCCTGCTGTTTGGATTTCTCCTTATCCCCATGCACCCAATGAGGAAAGCAAGCTGTGGCGGGACAACACCTTATTGGCTGGGGGCTGCCTAGCTTGAGGCGGGCGGTAGCTGTCCAGTGAGATCTGATGATCCCTCCCACCGTCGGGAACAACCCCTGGCGCCACGCTCTACGCCAATTGAGCAGTGGCTTATAACCGGTAACTGTCATTCCCCGTGTTTTGTCTACGCCAAAGGCGAAGCTGGAGTGTCCTCTCCAGTGATCCGGTGTTCTACCTTCCAGCGTTGGGCGTTGGTAGGATTCAAGCCTGGGCAGGAAGATATGGAGGACAAGATGTTGCCCATGCAGCATGTCCCCCCTCTCCACGTCACTGATGAATCCAAAGGAACAGCAGGGCTGCTACAGTTTGGCACCAGTGCCATTGCAGGAGCTGCCAGAACGATGTTGAGCACAACATAGAACTGCCATAGGGGCTCCGACTCCGGATTTTTCCTCAGGGTTGACTCCCGAAGCCTTTCCCGTGACCGGGTATGCCGCAAGGCAGCAGAGGTTTGAAATCAGGGTTTACCTTCCCCTAGATGGGCTACCTTCCCAGGTTGACGAGCCACCATCTACCCGAAGCATCTGGTTTTAAGGCGCCAGAGATCCGCCCTCGCCCCTTCTCCTATTAGTAAAAGCAGTTCCGCCGGGCTTAGAGACTAAACCACACGGGCAGGCTAGGAGTTGGACTTAGTTGCCAGAGGCTTTTCGAGACACACGCCATAAGGAGCATTTTATGAGCACTGGGAGCTTAACCCCAGTGCCGCTCCAGGCTATGACAAGTTCATCTCAATACTTTGTTATATACCCTTTGTTGGCAATGACAGAGGTCAAACGTTTTCTGTAAGTTTTCACAAGATTTTCACACACTGTTGCTGGTATTTTGGCCCATTCCTCCATGCAGATCTCCTCTAGAGCAGTGATGTTTTGGGGCTGTCGCTGGGCAACACAGACTTTCAACTCCCTCCAAAGATTTTCTATGGGGTTGAGATCTGGAGACTGGCTAGGCCACTCCAGGACCTTGAAATGCTTCTTACGAAGCCACTCCTTCGTTGCCTGGGCGGTGTGTTTGGGATCATTGTCATGCTGAAAGACCCAGCCACGTTTCATCTTCAATGCCCTTGCTGGTGGAAGGAGGTTTTCACTCAAAATCTCACGATACATGGCCCCATTCATTTTTTCCTTTACACGGTTCAGTCGGCCTGGTCCCTTTGCAGAAAAACAGCCCCAAAGCATGATGTTTCCACTCCCATGCTTCACAGTAGGTATGGTGTTCTTTCTCCTCCAAACACGACAAGTTGAGTTTTTACCAAAAAGTTCTATTTTGGTTTCATCTGACCATATGACATTCTCCCAATCCTCTTCTGGATCATCCAAATGATCTCTAGCAAACTTCAGACGGGCCTGGACATGTACTGGCTTCAGCAAGGGGACACGTCTGGCACTGCAGGATTTGAGTCCCTGGCGGCGTAGTGTGTTTCTGATGTAGCCTTTGTTACTTTGGTCCCAGTTCTCTGCAGGTCATTCACTAGGTCCCCCCATGTGGTTCTGGGATTTTTGCTCACCGTTCTCATGATCATTTTGACCCCACAGGGTGAGATCTTGTGTGGAGCCCCAGATCGAGGGAGATTATCAGTGGTCTTGTATGTCTTCCATTTTCTAATAATTGCTCCCACAGTTGATTTCTTCACACCAAAGCTGCTTACTTATTGCAGATTCAGTCTTCCCAGCCTGCTGCAGGTCTACAATTTTGTTTCTGGTGTCCTTTGACAGCTCTTTGGTCTTGGCCATATTGCAGTTTGGAGTCTGACTGTTTGAGGTTGTGGACAGTTGTCTTTTATACTGATAACGAGTTCAAACAGGGGCCATTAATACAGGTAACAAGTGGAGGGCAGAGGAGCCTCTTAAAGAAGTTGTTACAGGTCTGTGAGAGCCAGAAATCTTGCTTGTTTGTAAGATAAGATAAGATAAGATAAGCCTTTATTAGTCCCACAATGGGGAAATTCCAGGATTGCAACAGCACAGGGACAGCAACACTCAGAGCAACAATCAGAAGGCAAGAAAAAACAACATCTAGCAAACATATGTCCATATTACTATAAATGTATATATATAGACACACAGTGCAGAGCATTATGGCTGGTGGATGTGCAGCAGAAAGTCTAAGCTCTCTCTCCGCGGATGCAGCGGGCCAGCTGGAAGTCTTTGGGCATGATGGTGACCCCCTTAGCGAAGAAGAGACCACCAGGTGGGTCTCGCCTTATAATAATAATACAATACTAATACAAATAAGTATTTGTACGTGACCAAATACTTATTTTACCGAGGAATTTACCAATTAATTCATTAAAAATCCTTCAATGTGATTTTCTGGATTTTTTTTTCTCATTTTGTCTCTCATAGTTGAGGTATACCTATGATGAAAATTGGAGACCTGTCTCATCTTTTAAGTGGGAGAACTTGCACAATTGGTGGCTGACTAAATACTTTTTTGCCCCATTGTATGCTGTTAGATGGAATGTAATCAGGGTGCATAGAATTACTGTCTGCTCAAGAAGTACAGCTTTAAGTTTTATATTTTTTTATCTCGTTCTGCAGAGCAACAAGATGTGCAGAAAGATGGGGAGAGAGGTTCAGATGAGAAAATGATTGACTAAAAAAAACTCACAATGGATGTTTACCTTCCCACCTAAAAGTTGTAGTCAAATTTATAACTAGTTTAACACGCGATGTGTTATGCAATATGGTGCTCTCCAAATATAGCAGCAATGGTTTGATTCATAACAACAGGGTGGCCTGGGATGGAGTCAAATTCCCGGCATGAATTTTTTTTCCCAGTCCACCCCTGGCTACAATAGAGAAGACATTACACAAAATGGCATGTATGCCCACCATCATCATCATTTATCGATCTATGTAATTATTAATGGGGTTAGGAGAAGTCATTAAAACATTCTGTATCAGCTAACTTCCGCAATATTCTTTTGAATTTAGACCGTTGTATCCCACTCACTTTGGAAATGGCACCGCGGTGAACAAGCAGAGACAAGAATCAGGAAATGTAAAGGAGGATGCAATTGTCTCCTATTAAAAGTAATTGGCCTCATTCATGAAACATGAGCAGAACAGATTTGTTGGTAAATTGTTGAGAGGGAAATTTACAAATGTTTTGGCATTCATCAAAATGTTGGTTGTGTCAAGACATGGGTTGGACACATGTCCTCGCCTTGAGTTAATTTTTGTATTTCCTGTGTTTTGGTCCTCCTTACTATCTTAGTTCTGTGTTTTCCCTGCCTTTGCTCTAATTTATTTGGTCATTAGGTTCATTATTAAAATCTGGTTCTGTATGTTCATTGTCACTGTTGTCCGTGTCTGTCATCAGCATTGTCTGAGTTATGTTCCCCCTGGTCCTGTATTTGTCATGTTCACCTTTTCTCAGTCCCTCATGTTTTGCGTATCAGTTGCCATGCCCTGTTGTCTGATTGTCCCTGAGTGTTCCAAACTGTTCTGTGTTGTCTTGATTGCTCCCTTGTCTGTCAGCCTGAGTCTCTGTCCAGTATGGTGTCCTACAGTCGTCATGCTACGTGATCAACATGTACCCCGTCTAGTTAAAACTGAGGCCTCATGAAACAATGAGCAACTTTGAGGCAATTGCTTCATGAGTGACAGTTATGAAACATCTAATAAAGACTGCCATCTGGTGACTGACTGTGAGAACTGCATCGGAGTTGAAAACCTGAAAAATGGCAATATGCTATATCACAGGTTGCACTACACTTTTGTAATTTTCTCAGACAGGCTTGTGTAAAAAAAAATAAAATAAATCTGTTATCTATCATTTTAATTGACTAATTGGATCTCACCCTTCATGTAATCTGTCAAACGATAGCTTTCAGAATTTGTAGTCATTGCTGGAAAAATTCAGAGAGGGGGAGAGAGGGAGGGGCTCTATTGGAATTAGTCTTTGTTTTTGTTTTGTTTTTTTGGTTTGTATTGTTTGTTCCTGCCATCCAATTTTGAATAGACCTCAGGCAAATGTTCAAAGTATTGAGATTTTTTCAGGTTTTCCCACTCAGATGCAGTTCTGACACTCAGTCAGCAGATGGCACTCTTTATTAAATGTTTCATAACACTGTCGATCGTGAAGCAATTGAATCGGTGAATTCAAAAAGGGCCCAAGTCCCCATTGAAAAAGTGTGGACTTGGGCCCTTTTTGAATTCACCGATTCAGTTGTCTCAAAGTTTATTGTTTTATAAGGCCTCAGTTTCACCATCACTCTATTAAAGCAAGAAATCTGTGTGTGTGTCTGTCACGTATATAACGCATAATAGGACGTCCTATGAACTCGGGCATCATAGGACTCGCAATGCCATCATAAAGATATGTCTACTGTATATGACGGCAGATAGACAAATGTGTCTTTGTCATATAGACCATCACTCACGATGCCTAGACTAATGTGTCTTTGTCATATGGCTCAAAATTGGCAAGGTTAATAAGTCACAGGGCCAGTCTTTCAGCGTGTTTGTGTTTTCTGCACAACAGATTTCTGCAGCCATGGCCAATTTTATGTTGCCGTGAGCAGAGTTTCCAGATCAAGCAGTCTTCGTATTGTTGCTCAAGATGTAAGCAATGGTGTCGCTTTCTCAGCAATGTCATTTTTAAAGAGGTGATGACACCGTAAAAATGTGTAACCTTGAAAAATGCTAGTCTACACTACCAATGTGTAAAATGCCAAGCAAGGTGCTGATTTCTCTGGGTGCTCCAGTTTCTTGGTTTCTACGGGCAGGCACGGGCCTTCCTGAACAGGGTCGAAAGCCACTTTTTGCTTAGATCTATTTTCATGATCCTTCCCATGAACTTGAATTACGACACACCTATCCCTCAACCAGTGGTCTGAACGAAGAAGACCCACCAGATGGAGAGCAATAGAATGAGAACTGCTGCATGTCAGAAAAGATGCCATGAACATGAAACACCTCAGGTTCCAGCAGTATGCCGTAGCCATGACTGTGAACAACACAGCCGTCTGAGACAGGAGGAGACCCTTGAGCAACGGGCATGCAGAAATACTTGGTTTCTACGGGCATGGATGGGTATGCACGGCTATGTGCTAGTCTCACAAAAGGGAGCATACCCCTCACATTTTTGTAAATATTTTATTTTCATGGGACAACACTGACGATATGACACTTAGATACAATGTAAAATTGTCAGTGTACAGCTTGTATAACAGTGTAAATTTGCTGTCCCCTCAAAATAACTCAACACAGCCATTAATGTCTAAACCACTGGCAATAAAAGTGAGTGAGGTATGTTTGGATGATGGCAGCGCGCATGGACGCAGCAGCCCCTCTTGGCATCAGCGAGTGTGAGTGTTTTGATCTTCCCAGACGTACATTCTGTAAAACTTACAACCGTGAGACCTTATTAAACATCAAGGTACTGCACACTGCAAGAATCGAGGCGCTCGGTTGTGACTTGGACATTCTACGCCAGCATGGAATTCTGGCGGAGTTCCCGCTGGAGGCTACCCGGGAGAGGAGGAAGCGTAAGCGGAGCGAACGTAAGCAAAAGCGAGGAAAAAGGGCTGGGATTCATGCTAGGCTAAACACTAACCCCTCCAGACCAGCAGTACCGTCGCTCCTTCTCTCTAATGTCCGCTTCCTCGACAACAAGCTGGACGAGCTGCGTCTGCTGAGAGAAACACGGAGAGAGTGGAGGGACTGCTGTGTGCTTGCATTCACGGAGACATGGCTTCACGACAGCATCCCTGATGAGGCCATTCAAGTGGAAGGTACGACAGCATTCCGGGCGGACAGAGAAACTGCGAGCTCCGGTAAGAGCCATGGGGGGGGGGGGCCCTATGCATCTATGTTAACAAGAACTGGTGCGTTAACACCACGTTAGTATTTAAACACTGCTCTCTGTTGGCGGAGTTCCTTATTGTAAATTGTCGGCCATATTATCTGCCGAGGGAATTCAGCAACGTGTTTGTAGCTGCTGTTTACATAGTGCCGAGAGCTAACACTAAAGCTAATGCTAAAGAGGCACTCTGAGAGCTGCACGATGCTATTAGTGTAATCCAAACTTCACACCCGGACAGTTTTGTGGTGGTTGCAGGGGATTTTAACCACACCAGTTTAAAGACTGTGCTCCCCAAGTTTAAACAATGTGTAGACTTTAAGACCAGAGGAGAGAATATGTTGGACTTGGTGTACACAAAGACAGATGCTTATAAGGCAACACCTCGCCCCCACCTCGTCCTTTCTGACCACATATCCGTGATGCTGGTGCCTGCCTACATACCTTTACTGAAGCGCAGCAGGCCGGTAGTGAAACAAATCAGGATTTGGCCAGAGTGTGCAACCTCTGCACTGAAAGACTGTTTTCTGCACACAGACTGGGAGGTCTTCAAAATAGCAGCCTCCCAGGAAGACAAGACAGATGTGGAGGAGTATGCTGAAACGGTCACCAGCTACATTGCGAAGTGCATAGAGGATGTCACTCTAGTGAAGACCATCACTGTACGGGGAAACCATAAGCCCTGGATGACTGCAGAGGTGTGCTCGCTGCTCACAGCCAGAGATGCAGCCTTCAGAGCGAAGGACAGGATCGCCCTCCGCTCAGCCAGGTCTGCGCTCTCAAAGGGAATTAAGACGGTGAAGCACGCCTATGCGGAGAAAATCCAGGGGCACCTCTGTGACACTAGGAACACCAAGCAGATGTGGCAGGGAGTTTGGACACTGACGGGCTATAAGTCTAGGCAGGGGGTTGATGATGACGACGCTTCACTTCCAGACGGGCTCAATGACTTCTTTGCATGTTTTGAAGCATCAAACCCGACAATCAGAGGGAGAGCTGGCCCATCTCCACCATCGGTTGGGCCAGCTATCACCATCAACACAGCGGACACACGGAGGACCCTAACCAGGGTCAACCCACGTAAAGCTGCAGGTCCTGACAACATCCCGGGACATGTGCTCCGAGACTGCGCGAGCGAGTTGACTGATGTCCTGACTGACATTTATAACCTCTCTCTGAGTCAGGCCATCGTGCCCAGATGCTTTAAAACCGCTACCATAGTACCGGTGGCAAAGAAATCAGTTTTGTCCTGTCTGAATGACTATCGTCCTGTTGCACTGACACAAATTGTGATGAAGTGTTTTGAACGGCTTGTCAAACCACACATCACAGCCTGCCTCCCTGCATCACATGACCCGCTCCAGTTTGCATATCGTTCAAACCACTCCACGGAGGATGCTATAGTCACCATCCTGCACTCTGTCATCACCCACCTGGATCAGAAAGACACCTACGCCAGACTCCTGTACATTGATTTCAGTTCAGCATTCAACACCATTATTCCCCAGAGACTGATGGAGAAATTACTCCTTCTTGGTCTGAACACCGCCACATGTCTCTGGATCCTGGATTTCCTGACTGAGAGACCTCAATCTGTCTGCGTTGGAAATGACATCTCCAACTCTCACGCTGAGCACTGGATCCCCTCAAGGCTGCGTACTCTGTCCACTGTTGTTTACACTTCTAACACATGACTGTGTATCCAGACACGAGGGGAACCAGATTAAGTTTGCAGACGACACCACGGTGGTGGGACTTATTCAGAGGGATGAGGAATCAGTGTACAGGGAAGAAGTGAGAGACCTGGAGGGCTGGTGCAGGGAGAACAATCTGGTGCTCACCGTGGACAAAACGAAGATGATTATCGACTTCCAGCGGTCACAGCCTGAACACGTCCCTCTCTGCATCGGCGGCCGTTTAGTGGAGAGAGTGGAGAACATCAAGTTCCTCTCAGTGCAGATCTCGCAGGACCTGACCTGGAGCAAGATTTCCTTGGGTATCAGGAAGCGGGCCCAGCAGAGACTGCCCTTCTTGAGGAAACTCAAACAGGCCTCTCTCCCCGTCTGCATCCTCAGGACCTTCTACAGAGGTGTGGTGGAGAGTGTTCTGACATTATGCATTGCTACATGGTACTCCAGCTGCAGTATGTCAGACAAAAAAGCCCTGCAGAGGATAGTTAAGGGAGCTGAGAGGGTAATTGGAGTCTCCCTCCCCTCTGTCCAAGAACTTTTTCAGAACCGTTGTAGGAGCAGGGCACTGAACATTGTCAAGGACTATTCTCACCCTCTGAATAAACACTTTGAACTTCTGCCATCTGGCAAACGATTCCAGAGCATCAGAGGCAGAACCACCAGACTGATTAACAGCTTCCTTCCACAAGCTGTTAGGATGCTGAACAGTTGATCCGGAATCTCTCATACGTACTACTGCACCTACAGACATTATGTATATTATTTGTATATTATAGTTCTCGTTAGTTTTCAAGTATGTCTCAGGGAAGTGTGAATGGCTGTGATGGGGTGGTGGGGTGAGGGTATGTGTGAGTGTGTCTTAAATCATGTTCTTTTACTTATATGGATGCCGAGAGAAACGCAATTTCATCTTGCCTGCACTATAGTTGTATGTACAGCAATATGACGATAAAGGTTGATTTGATTTTGAGTACACCCCAAAGTGAAAATGTCCAAATTGTGCCCAATTAGCCATTTTCTCTCCCCAGTGTCATGCGATTCATTACTGTTACAAGGTCTCAGGTGTGAATGGGGAGCAGGTGTGTTAAATTTGGGGTTATCGCTCTCATACTGGTCACTGGAAGTTCAACATGGCACCCCATGGCAAAGAACTTTCTAAGGATCTGAAAAAAAGAATTGTTGCTCTACATAAAGATGGCCAAGGCTATAAGAAGATTGTCAACACCCTGAAATTGAGCTGCAGCACGGTAGCCAAGACCATACAGTGATTTAACGGGACAGGACCCACTCAGAACAGGCCTCACTATGGTCGACCAAAGAAGTTGAGTGCACGTGCTCAGCGACCTATCCAGAGGTTGTCTTTTGAAAATGGATGTATGAGTGCTGCCAGCTTTGCTGCAGAGGTTGAAGGTGTGGGGGCTCAGCCTGTCAGTGCTCAGACCATACGTCACACACTGTATCAAATTGGTCTGCATGGCTGTCGTCCCAGAAGGATTCCCCTTTTAAAGATGATGAACAAGAAAGGCCGCCAACAGTTTGCTGAAGACAAGCAGACTAAGGACATGGATTACTGGAACCATGTCCCGTGGTCTGATGAGACAAACAAACTTATTTGGTTCAAATGGTGTCAAGCATGTGTGGCGGCAACCAGGTGAGGAGTGCAAAGACAAGTGTCTTGCCTACAGTCAAGCATGGTGGTGGGAGTGTCATGGTTTGGGGCTGCATGAGTGCTGCCGGAACTGAGGAGCTACAGTTCACTGAGGGAACCATGAATGCCAACATCTTTAAGATGGCGCCCACTGTTGGCAAACATCTTTGCTCATTCCATTCCCGAATGCCGACTTTTCTCCTTTTTTGCATAGTTGTTCTTTCTACAGTGCATGGAGGTCATGCACGGCTAACATGGGACCAACAAACACGACTGGATATCGCCAAGTCAAGCAGCCACACGGTTTACTAGCTTTATACCACCTGACCTGCAATGCATCATCTGCCCCAACGATGACCATCTGCACCCCCAGGAAGGCCCCGAAGCACTGAGCCCGCTTGAGCATGCTGACCCGAAGAAGGCGAGGCAAGAGAGGAGGGCTACAGGCTAGGCTAAAGGCTTGCTCCAGCCGGTCACCACTACCCAGTCTGTTAATTGCAAACGTTTGGTCTTTGGAAAATAAGCTAGACGAAGTAAGAGCAAGGAATGAAGACCAGCGGGAGGCAAGAGTGATGTGCCCTAATATTCTGTGAAACTTGGCTAACAGAGTCCCGGAGAGCGCTATTCAGCTCCAGACCCACTCAACACACCGGGCAGACAGAAGAGGAGACTCTGGTAAGACGAGGGGTGGGGGTGTGTGCGTAGTTATAAATCACTCGTGGTGTGGAGATATGCAGACCGTTGACAAGCACTGCTCGCCCGATGTGGAGTTTTGACTGCTGAAATCCCCCCCCCTATTATTTAAGTCAAGTAAAATCAACCTTTATTGTCATGTTGCTGTACATACAACTGTAGTGCAGGCAAGATGAGATTACGTTTCTCTAGGCATCCATATACAGTATGTAAAAAGAACATAATTTAAAACACACTCACACACCCCACCCCAACACAGCCATTCACACATCCATAAGACACATTTGGTTATTACAGTAATATTATTACAGTTGCAGTTTAAAGTGATAACTGCCTATGTATAAAATACCAATTAAAGTAGCTGAGTGAGTCAGGTGGCTGAGTGAAATAAATACTTGAAACTAAGTAAAACTATAATATACATAATGTCCATAAGGTGCAGTAGTATGAAAGATTCCGGATCAACTGTTCAGCATCCTAACAGCTTGTGGAAGGAAGCTGTTAATCAGTTTGGTGGTTCTGCCTCTGATGCTCCGGAATCGTTTGCCAGATGGCAGCAGTTCAAAGTGTTTATGCAGAGGGTGAGAGTGGTCCTTGACAATGTTCAGTGCCCTGCTCCTACAACGGCTTTGAAAAAGTTCTTGGACAGAGAGGATGGAGACTCCAATTACCCTCTCAGCTCCCTTAACTATCCTCTGCAGGGCTTTTTTGTCTGACGTACTGCAACTGGAGTACCATGTTGCAATGCAGTACGTCAGAACACTCTCCGCCACACCTCTGTAGAAGGTCCTGAGGAAACTCAAACAGGCCTCTCTCCCCATCTGTATCCTCAAGAAGTGCAGTCTCTGCTGGGCCCGCTTCCTGATCCCCAAGAAATTCTTGCTCCAGGTCAGGTCCTGCGAGATCTGCACTCCGAAGAACTTGATGTTCTCCACTCTCTCCACTAAACGGCCGCTGATGCTGAGGAGGACGTGTTCAGGCCGTGACCGCCGGAAGTCGATAATCCTGTCCTTCGTCTTGTCCACATTGAGCACCAGATTGTTCTCCCTGCACCAGCCCTCCAGGTCTCTAACTTCTTCCTTGTACATTGATTCCTCATCCCTCTGAATAAATCCCACCACTGTGGTGTCATCTGCAAACTTACTAATCTGGTTCCCCTCGTGTCTGGATACACAGTCATGTGTTAGAAGTGTAAACAACAGTGGACTGAGTATGCAGCCTTGAGGGGATCCAGTGCTCAGCGTAATGGAGTTGGAGATGTTGTTTCCAACGCAGACAGACTGAGGTCTCTTGGTCAGGAAGTCCAGGATCCAGAGACATGTGGCGGTGTTCAAACCAAAAAGGAGTAATTTCTGAGGGAATTTACTTGCTGTTTTTGGCCACTGTATACATTTGTCCACAGAGCAACTACACAGTAGTGCTAAACAAACTCCACGACGTCATCAGCGCAGTAGAAACAAAACATCCCGATGCTGTTTTTATTGTTGCTGGCGACTTTAACCAGTGCAAGTTACGGACCGTACTCCCCAAATATAACCAGCATGTGGACATTCCCTCCCATGATAAAAACGCATTGGATCATGTTTATTCCAACAGAAATGGTGCCTACAGAGCGGCACTCTGCCTCCACTTTGGACAGTCAGATCACATCTCATTGTTTATGTACCCAGCCTACAGACAAAAGCTTAAACAAACAAACCCTGTTATTAAGCAAATTAAGCGCTGGACTCCAGAGACTGAGAACATCCTGCAAGACTGTTTTGCCTGCACAGACTGGGATGTGTTTAAAGCTGCAGCCACTTGGGAGGACTCTCCTGTTAACATACAGGACTATGCTGAATACGTGACTGCGTACATCAGCACGTGTGTTGATACCATTGTACCCACCATACAGGTCAGGAAGTTCCCCAACCAGAAGCCCTGGATCAGCAGTCAGCTACGTCAGATGCTGCGTGCTTGCTCTCATGCATTTAAATCAGGCTGTGAGGTCAAGTACAAAGCTGCAAAGTATGGACTGAGGAAGGCTATAACAACAGCCAAGAGGCTGGACAGCCTGTACTCCATTCCTGACCCAGGGCGCATGTGGCAAGGCCTGCAACACATCGGACTACAAGCACCGCTAGCCCTACAGACAGCCTGCTGGACAATCTCAACATCTTTTACACCCGCTTCGAGACCATCAGCCACAGCACAGAAAAGACACACACTCACGCATCCCCCCCTACCCCACCCACCCACTAAGAGACTCACCAGACCAGGTAAACAAAGCACTGAGAAATATGAACCCCCACAAGGCAGCAGGACCAGACAACCTCCCTGGGCGGGCCCTCAGAGCATGCGCTGCAGAGCTGACTGATGTTCTCACAACAATCTTCAACCTCTCCCTCAACCAGAACATAGTTGTTGTTTTGAAGCACAAGGGGACTATCATCCCCGTCTCCAAAAGGAGCCCGCCAACCTGTCTGAATGATTAGACCAGTAGTGCTCACTCCAATCATCATGAAGTGCTTTGAGAGAGTGGTGTTGCCCCTCATTCAGGACAGCATACCGGCCCCCCGGACCCCCTGCAGTACGCCTACCAGCCCAACAGATCCACCTCAGATGCCATCGCTGCAGCACTCCATTATTCTCTTTCCCACCTGGAAGATAAAGATTCCTACATTAGGATGCTCTTTGTCGACTACAGCTCCGCCTTCAACACGGTCATCCCCCACAAACTCACCGACGAACTGTCTTCACTTGGCTTGCACCCCACCCTCTGTGACTGGCTACTGGACTCTCTAACTGGCAGGCCCCAGTCTGTCAGGATGGGTAACAGGACCTCAGCCAGCATCATCACAAACACGGGTGTCCCCCAGGGTTGTGTTCTCAGCTCCATCCTCTACAGCCTCTTCACCCATGACTGTGTTGCCACCCACAAAGACATCATCCTAAAGTTTGCGGATGACACAGCAGTGAAAGGACGCATCACTGGTGATGACGAAGCATCCGACAGGAGGGAGGTGGCCAACCTGGTGTCATGGTGTAAGGACAACAATCTCACCCTCAACACGGACAAGACAAAGGAAATGATAGTGGACATGAAGAAAGGGAGGAGGAGATCCCATCGGCCACTGTTCATCCAGAAGCTTGAGGTGGAGAGAGTGAGCAGCTTTAAATACCTGGGCATCCACATCAGCGAGGACCTTAAGTGGACACAACACCACAGAGCTGGTCAAGATAGCTCAATGGTGACTGTACTTTCTGAGAAGGCTGAAGTTCAGCATGTCTTCCAGGATCCTCAACAATTTCTACAGCTGCATCATAGAGAACATCCTGACCAATGACATCACTGAGTGGTACGGAAACACCACTGCCCTGGAGCGCAAACGCCTGCAGAGTGGTGAAGACGGTGGAAAAGATCATCAGGACTCCACTCCCCTCTCTTCAGAGCATCTACCATCGCAGAGTCCAAAAGAGACCTGACGTCATCCTCCAGGACCCCACCCACCCCCAACACAGACTGTTCACACTTCTACCCTCAGGTCGGAGATGCAGAAGTGTGAAATGACGGACAACCAGACTGGAAAAACTCATTCTTTCCCACTGCCATCAGACTCATGAACAGACAACAACTCCCAAAACTCTAACACAGCTTTCCATATAGGAACTCACACACCAGCTGCTAAATTTGCACACTGCTCACCTGTACAGTAGATGTAGTATCACCTGTCTGATGTCCATATCATCTCTGCTGCTACTTACCAATAATTTGTAATTATACACTGCTTGTTGCACACTGCTCATTTGCACACTGTACATAAGTCTGTGCCATCTCAGGTTCACATCAGCTTGCACACTGCTCATTTGCACACTGTACATAGGTTCATGCCATCTCAGGTTCACATCATCTCTGATATCAATATACCACTATCACTTTAGTCATCCGGTGACTTCATTTTCATTCCTCTACTGCCTAACTGTGTGTTGGTGTATGTGTCTTAGCATCCATCAGTACTAGGATTGAGTTACTGTTAGTGTGTCATGACCTATTAGAATTGTTGTTTCTGTACTTTTAACTTGGCATTCGTTCGGAGAGCAAAGTAAGAATTTCATTGCTCAGGAAATGTAGTATTAACTGTGCCCATGATCATAAAGCCTTTGAATCTTGGATGTACTGTGACATACTGAAGCAGAGCATGATTCCCCTCCCTTCGGAAACTGGGCAGCAGGGCAGTATTCCAACATGCTAATGACTCCAAACACACCTCCAAGACGACCACTGCCTTGCTAAAGAAACTGAGGGTAAAGGTGATGGGCTGGCGAAGCATGTCTCCAGACCTAAACCCTATTGAGCATCTGTGGGGCATCCCCAAACGGAAGGTGGAGGAGCGCAAGGTCTCTAACATCCACCAGCTCTGTGATATCGTCATGGAGGAGTGGAAGAGGATTCCAGTGGCAATCTGTGAAGCTGTAGTGAATTCCATGTCCGAGAGAGTTAAGGCAGTGCTGGAAAATAATGATGGCCACACAAAATATTGACATTTTGGGCACAATTTGGACGTTTTTACATTGGGGTGTACTCACTTTTGTTGCCAGCAGTTTAGACATTGACTGTGTGGTTATTTTGAGGGGATGGCAAATTTACACTTACACAAGCTGTACACTGACTACATTGTATCAAAGTGTTACAGTATATCTTCAGTGTTGTCCCATGACAAGATATATTTACAAAAATGTGAGGGGTGTACTCAGTTTTGTGAGATGCGGTATGTGTAATATTTGGTACATGTAATGTGGTGTTTAATGTTACTAAACTTAGTGGTGTGAAAGTGTTTGCCCCTTCCTGATTTCTTTCTTTTTTTTTTTTTTTTTTTTTGTTTGTCACACTTAAATGTTTCAGATCATCAAACAAATTTGAATATTAGACAAAGACAACACAAGTAAACACAAAATGCAGGTTTTAAATGGTGTTTGATTAAGGGAAAAAAAATCCAAACCTACATGGCCCTGTATGTGTGTGTTTGGGGGGCATTGCCCCCTAAACCTAGTAACTTGTTGGGCCACCCTCAGCAGCAACAACTACAGTCAAAAATTTGTGACAACTGACAATTAGTCTTTTGCAGCACTGTGGAGGAATTTTGGCCCATTTGTCTTTGCAGAATTGTTGTAATTCAGTCATATTGGAGGGTTTTTGAGCATGAACCACCTTTTTAAGGTCATGCCATAGCATTTCAATCAGATTCAGGTCAGGACTTTGACTAGGCCACTCCAGTCTTCATTTTGTTTTTCCTAAGCCATTCAAAAGTGGATTTGCTGGTGTGTTTTGGATCATTGTCCTGCCGTAGAACCCAAGTGCGCTTCAGCTTGAGGTCACAAACGGATGGCCAGACATTCTCCTTCAGGATTTTTTTGGTAGACAGGAGAATTCATGATTCCATTTATCACAGCAAGTCTTCCAGGTCCTGAAGCAGCAAAACAGCCCCAGACCATCACACTACCACCACCATATTTTACTGTTGGTATGATGTTCCTTTTCTGAAATGCTGTTACTTGTACACCGGATGTAATGGGACACACACCTTCCAGAAAGTACAACTTTTGTCTTGTCAGTCCAGAGTATTTTCCCAAAAGTCTTGGGGATCATAGAGATTTTCTGGCAAAACTGAGATGAGCCTTTATGTTCTGTTTGCTCAGCAGTGGTTTCCGTGTTGGAACTCTGCCATGAAAGCCATTTTTGCCCAGTCTCTTTCTTATGGTGGGGTCATGAACACTGACCTTAACTGAGGCAAGTGAGGCCTGCAGTTCTTTGGATGATGTTGTGGGGTCTTTTGTGACCTCTTGGATGAGTTGTCGCTGCGCTCTTGGGGTAATTTTGGTCGGCCAGCCACTTCTGGGAAGCTTCACCACTGTTCCATGTTTTCACCATTTGTGGATAATGGCTCTCGCTGTGGTTTGCTGGTGTCCCAAAGCTTGAGAAATGGCTAGAAAATTGAACTCAGCTTTCCAAAATGTGATGAACCACAGTTAATTTGTTTGAATGGGGGGGAATCACTTTCTCACAGGGCCATGTAGGTTTGGATTATTTTTACCCTTAATAAATGCCTTCAATTTAAATACTGCATTTTGTGTTTACTTATCTTTATTTAATATTTAAATTTGTTTGTTCTGAAACATTTAAGTGTGACAAACATACAAAAAAAATGAGAAATCAGGAAGGGAGCAAACACTTTTTCACACCACTGTAATTCTAACTTGTGTAATATGGTCCCTGACTTCTACTCAAATAGCGAATGCAATGATGATAGCAAATCTTCTCCTCCTCTCAAAAAACCCTCAAGCTGAGTGGTGAATCAATTAAATCCTTCACTATTGACGTATGCAACGCCCAGCCCTCTCAAATTTCCCACCAGGTCTCCAATCACATGATGTGACAATGAGGCCTCGTTCGCTACGGTCATGTGACTCTGGGCATGTTGACACAGTGCTCGATACTCTGCTCACGACACTTCCGCATTATATTGCTTGAGTTGGTGTCAAGTGGGCAGTGTTGAGCAATAACATCACTACTGTCTAGTCTGTTTATCCTGCCTTTATCCGGCTGTGCTTTTGCCTGCCAAGTTTGTTTGCTGTACCTGCCTGCCAACTTGTTTATTTTCTGTTTTGGCCTCCAAGCTGTGTTTAGGTAACCAGCTCAAAATAAAAACTGTTGAACGTGAGTCTCACATCTGGGTCCTGCATCTACAACTCATGACAAGTAGCTCCAAACCTTTTGTAATTGTGAACAAAATCTATTCCTGCCAATGTGTGTAAATCCAGCTGCACCTACAGGTATATATTGCCTGTGTTTATCACACATTTCAACTTTAGTTAACCTCAAACTGTTCTGTGTTATGTTCACAATATGCAAATGCCTTTCAAACATGTTTTTTAAATGTGACTAAAAATGGCCCATAATAGATTTAGCTTAATCAGCAATTTATATATTTAAGCTTCAGATTAGAGTTCTTAAAAATTTGAGTTAATTAAATTAACTTGATATCCTATTTTTGTTTAGACTATTGCGTTAAATAAAAATATAAAAACCGAAAAGCTGAAGTTCACCTTAAAAATTCCTTTCATGTTTGCTTTAAAATGACATTTGATTTTGATAATTATAGACTTAAATAAAGTCTTCCCATTTTAAATTGTGGACTGACTCACTCTGTATGCTGGATCTACTTCCGGCTTCTAGAGAGAGCAGTCGCATCTTTTCCACCTCCTCCTACCCTGCCTTCCTGACCTAAATCCCAGCTGGCTGTCTGAGTGATTGTTTGTACCTGTTCTCCTTCTTGCTAATCTCAACCCAAACGGAAAAAACGAAAATGGATGTTATTAGCTGGGCTTTAAATGCAATTGACACAATCTTTTCAACCAGGAAATCGGGCCCGGGGGAGCCCAAATGTCCCGCAGGCACTTCGGCTGCGGGTTATGTGAGAGATTCATGGGACAATTGGAAACTCGTGTGTCTGTGTGATCTTTCCATCGAAGATGCGGAAGATCTATATTTATTCGGCTTCATGGTCGCAGGATACCTTTTGATTGGCCTGGGGGTCTTCCTTGTGTACCGCAAATCTAAAAAACTGGAAGGAGCTAATCAAAAAGCGGACCCGGCTAAGCTTCTCCATCAATTTGACCAGATTGGAAGAGTGCTGATGGCGGCGAATGCTGAACTGAATCGAAAGGTTGGTTACATCTCGGAGTCGCTGAATGTTCTTCAAGGAATGAACTTAAAGCCAGTGAATGTTAATTGGAATTATGATGCACAGAATCGAGGAGAAGAAAATCCTACAGTCATCCTGCACAGTTTCTGTGCAGATTCGACCTTGATCGGCGCCCCTGGACAACACTCCTCCAGAGCTGAGATAAGCAGATGTGTGAGCTGGTTCTGTTACCCAAACACTACCGCTGCTGTGCGATAATCAAAACTCTCCAAGGACAGCGTTCATGAGACTAACATGGAGCTTTTACCATCTGGCATGAAGAAGAGATACCTCTGGACATGTTCAACTATGTTTATAAACATGAAAATATAACATTCTTATTAAAGTTAAAGTTTCTTATTAAAGTTAAAGTTTCTTCCTGTTAAAACTCCCTTTTAACAGGAAGAAACCTCCAGCAGAACCAGGCTCAGGGAGGGGCAGTCATCTGCTGCGACTGGCTGGGGGGTGAGGGGATAGAGAAGAAGAAAAGAACAGACATGTAGAGAGCAAACAGCACGATGGGGACTCAATCTATGGGAGAGAACAAACAGATGTTAATGACCAGCAAAAAAAAAATATTTCATAGAGAGTGAGGAAAGGAGTGAGGCCCAGTGCATTACTGGAGGTCCCCCGGCTGACTAAACCTATTAGCAGCATAACTAAGGGAGGGTTCAGAAACACATGATCCCTCCCTAATTGTAGGCTATATCAAAAAGGTAGGTTTTAGCCCTATTCTTAAAAACAGAGATCGAGTCTGACTCCCGAATCCAGATTGGCAGCTGATTCCACAGGAGAGGAGCTTGATAACTGAAGGCTCTGCCTCCCATTGTACTTTTGGAGATTCTAGGTATTACAAGTAATCCTGCATTTTGGGAGCGTAGTGCTCTGTTAGGATAATACGGTAGTATCAGATCCTTTAAATAAAAAGGAGCCTGATTGTTTAGAGCTTTATAAGTAAGAAGAAGGATTTTAAACTTAATTCTAAACTCTATGGGAAGCCAATGAAGGGAGGCCAGAACCGGAGAGATATGATCTCTCTTTCTAGTACCTGTTAAAACTCTTGCTGCAGCATTTTGGATCAGCTGAAGACTTTTTAAAGATGTTTTAGGACAGCCTGATAATAAAGAATTACAATAATCTAATCTCGAGCTAACAAAAGCGTGGATCAGTTTCTCAGCATCACTCTGAGACAAGATGCTCCTAATCTTGGCAATATTACGCAAATGATAGAAGGCAGTCTTAGAAACAAATTTAATATGTGAATTGAAGGACAAATCCTGATCAAAAATAACTCCAAGGTTCCTCACAGAGCTATTAAGAGAAAGAGTAACCGCATCCAAACTGAAAGTTTGATTTGGAAAGGAATTTCTAAGGTTTTTTGGACCAACAAGAATGACTTCAGTCTTATCTGAATTTAATAGCAGGAAATTACAAGTCATCCAAGCTTTGATTTCCTTAAGACAGGCTTCTAACTTGGCTAATTGATTACTATCATCTGGCTTCATTGACAGGTATAATTGTGTGTCATCTGCATAACAATGAAAATGTATACAGTGCTTTCTAATAATGTTGCCTAACGGAAGCATATATAAACTAAAAAGAGTAGGGCCTAGCACAGATCCCTGTGGAACTCCATGACTAAGCTTTGAGTTGAAAGAAAACTCATTATTTATGTGAACAAACTGGAACCTATCAGATAAATAAGATCTAAACCATTGCAACAAAGTTCCATTAAGTCCAACATAGTGTTCTAATCTATCAAGTAGAATATTATGATCGATGGTATCAAAAGCTGCACTAAGGTCTAAAAGGACAAGTACAGAAACTAGTCCATTATCAGATGCAATGAGGAGGTCGTTAGTGACCTTCGCTAAGGCTGTTTCAGTACTATGATGGATTCTAAACCCAGATTGAAACTCTTCAAGTAAACCATTTCCCTGCAGGTGGTCAAATAATTGCGTAGCAACAACTCTTTAAGATTTTTGAAATGAAAGGGAGATTAGAGATTGGTCTATAGTTAGCTAAAGCTCCTGGATCTAGCGTTGGCTTTTTGAGTAAGGGTTTAATTACAGCCGTTTTAAAAGCCTGCGGTACATGGCCTAAAGTTAATGAAGAATTAATTATATGAAGAATAAAGCTACCAATAAGTGGGAAGACTTCTTTAAATAACCTGGTAGGAATAGGGTCTAAAAGACAAGTTGAAGGTTTGGATGAGGATGTATGAAGATGTCTGTATGAAGATCCATCTATGTATGAAGATGTCTGTATGAAGATCCATCTATCATCAGAAGCTTTAAAATGGAGAAAAAACTTCCTTCCCAACAAAAACATTAAACATAAATGGATCATTGTCGAGATGAGCAGAAAAAATAATCCATTACATCGAACAAAAATTTTAAGCAGCATCCATATGAACATTGCAAATTTACAAGAAACCAAGTTTAAATTTGACAAAGTGACAAATTTATAAGACAAATTTTGCAAGAAACCCATAGTAAATTTATGATTAAAAAATGGCAAGTTGAGTTTAATTTTTCGATGAAAAAATACAAATTTAAATCTTCAAGAAAAGTTGCAAATTTACAAGAAAAGTCAAAAATTTGAGAAATGTTGCCAATTTATGGTAGACACAAATTTAAGTGGGAAAAGTTTTTAAAAATTCAAATTTGAGGAAAAAAGCAAGATTTATAAGTAGCAAATTTCAGAAAAACTAATTTCACTAAAGTGAAACAGTAGTAAAAATGAAGACGTACAATAGTAAAGGACTATATCATGACTGAAGAATAAAGTGATGCATTAAGTAAATAAGGTAAATAAAGGACTGTGCTATTACCAGCCCATGCTGCATTTTACTTTATGCAATAAAAAATTAATATGAAAAATAAATGTTTCATGCTTTACAGTTACAATCGAAATTAAATCTGCAAGCAGGTGTAAACGGGCCTTCGCCCGCGGAACCCGGAGCCCGTCGTCCCTTGCTGGCTCGGAAAATGTGCCGTCATCACTGCAAGGGTTGCATGAATAATAAAGTAAACCATTTGGCGCAGATCTTCCTATGAGCAGTAAGTGGCACTATCCCTTTTGTCAAATATTTTTGTCTGAGCGTGCGGAGTGGGACTAATCTCCATCACTGCAATTGCGGTGAAAATTCGACAGTTTGTCCAAGTTACAACTGTCCAACGTATTGTGATTATTTAAACTTGGACATGTGGCCATGGCACCCCTTAAATTTTAGGTACATGTTGCAGACCTATACAGAACTACAGAAGAGTCACCTTGACTTACGTTCCACATTTGGTGACCCTTGGACTTAACCAACCCTCCAAAGTATAAAACATATTGAATGGCAAGGAGTGGGTTTTCATGGCAACTGTGGTTATCGCAGTGCTGTGGGGCCATAAAAACTACTCCAGTAGCAGCACTCCAGGTGGAGATGGGTGAGTTGCCTCTAGAGTTAAGAAGAGCTCAAATAAGATAAGATAAGCCTTTATTAGTCCCACAATGGGGAAATTCCAGGATTGCAACAGCACAGGGATAGCAACACTCAGCGCAATAATCAGAAGGCAAGAAAAAACAACATCTACTAAACATATGTCCATATTACTATAAATATACTGTATATATACAGTATATATATACAGTGGGGCAAAAAAGTATTTAGTCAGCCACCAATTGTGCAAGTTCTCCCACTTAAAAGATGAGAGAGGTCTCCAATTTTCATCATAGGTATACCTCAACTATGAGAGACAAAATGAGAAAAAAAAATCCAGAAAATCACATTGAAGGATTTTTAATGAATTAATTGGTAAATTCCTCGGTAAAATAAGTATTTGGTCAATAACAAAAGTTCATCTCAATACTTTGTTATATACCCTTTGTTGGCAATGACAGAGGTCAAATGTTTTCTGTAAGTCTTCACAAGGTTTTCACACACTGTTGCTGGTATTTTGGCCCATTCCTCCACGCAGATCTCCTCTAGAGCAGTGATGCTTTGGGGCTGTCACTGGGCAACACGGACTTTCAACTCCCTCCAAAGATTTTCTATGGGGCTGAGATCTGGAGACTGGCTAGGCCACTCCAGGACCTTGAAATACTTCTTACGAAGCCACTCCTTCATTGCCCAGGCGGTGTGTTTAGGATCATTGCCATGTTGAAAGACCCAGCCAAGTTTCATCTTCAATGCCCTTGCTGATGGAAGGAGGCTTTCACTCAAAATCTCACGATACATGGCCCCATTCATTCTTTCCTTTACATGGATCAGTCGTCCTGGTCCCTTTGCAGAAAAACAGCCCCAAAGTATAATGTTTTCACCCCCATGCTTCACAGTAGGTATGGTGTTCTTTCTCCTCCAAACACGACAAGTTGAGTTTTTACCAAAAAGTTCTATTTTGGTTTCATCTGACCATATGACATCCTCCCAATCCCCTTCTGGATCATCCAAATGCTCTCTAGCAAACTTCAGATGGGCCTGGACATGTACTGGCTTAAGCAGGGGGACACGTCTGGCACTGCAGGATTTGAGTCCCTGGCGGCGTAGTGTGTTACTGATTGTAGCCTTTGTTACTTTGGTCCCAGCTCTCTGCAGGTCATTCACTAGGTCCCCCCGTGCGGTACTGGGATTTTGCTCACCGTTCTCGTGATCATTTTGACCCCACGGGGTGAGATCTTGCGTGGAGCCCCAGATCGAGGGAGATTATCAGTGGTCTTGTATGTCTTCCATTTTCTAATAATTGCTCCCACAGTTGATTTCTTCACACCAAGCTGCTTACCTATTGCAGATTCAGTCTTCCCAGCCTGGTGCAGGTCTACAATTTTGTTTCTGGTGTCCTTTAACAGCTCTTTGGTCTTGGCCATAGTGGAGTTTGGAGTTTGACTGTTTGAGGTTGTGGACAGGTGTCTTTTATACTGATAATGAGTTCAAACAGGTGCCATTAATACAGGTAACGAGTGGAGGACAGAGGAGCCTCTTAAAGAAGAAGTTACAGGTCTGTGAGAGCCAGAAATCTTGCTTGTTTGTAGGTGACCAAATACTTATTTTACCAAGGACTTTACCAATTAATTCATTAAAAATCCTTCAATGTGATTTTCTGGATTTTTTTTTTCTCATTTTGTCTCTCATAGTTGAGGTATACCCATGATGAAAATTGGAGACCTCTCTCATCTTTTAAGTGGGAGAACTTGCACAATTGGTGGCTGACTAAATACATTTTTTCCCCACTGTATATATATATATGTATAGACACACAGTGCAGAGCATTATGGTTGGTTGGTGAATGTGCAGCAGAAAGTCTAAGCTCTCTCTCCGCGGATGCAGCGGGCCAGCTGGAAGTCTTTGGGCATGATGGTGACCCCCTTAGCGAAGAAGAGACCACCAGGTGGGCCTCGCTGGTCTCCTGCAGAGCCATGACGGCGAAGCTCAGGAAACGCGGGACGGTCTTGAAGTCCTGAGCGATCTCCCTCACCAGGCGCTGGACGGGCAGCTTACGGATGAGCAGCTCCATGGATTTCTGGCAGCGACGGATCTCTCTCAGAGCCACGGGCCTGTGACGGCGAGGCCTCTTCACTCTGCCGGTGGCCGGAGCGCCTCTCCGAGCAGCCCTGGTGGCCAGCTGTCTCCTGGGGGGCTTCTTCCTCCAGTAGATTTTACGGGCGGTCTGCTTGGTTCTTGCCATCGCTCTTTATTATTCTGTCTTGTGGTAGACTGCAAGTCTAATTTAAAACATTACTGGCACATGCCTCTAGGGGGAACTACCTGTATTGTTCAGCACTACTATTAAGGGGACACATTAGAACAAGAGTGTGAAAACCCCGCGCAGAATCCATGTTCAGTCATATTGTGTGTGTTGCAGAATAAACGGCAGAGTTAGCCAAAGAAATAACTCAAGTGTGATCATTGCTACACGGTAGGATATCACACAATTGGCGACGAGGATTAAAAGAAAAAAATCAGCGGCGAGAAACAGAGAACATTGCAAGTGTGGCGAACTCAAGTGACTCCAGTAGTTCGAGTGCAAGTTCAGAGGAGGAAAAACGAGGTTTCCCCACCACGACGAGCAATGGCGGCTGTAATCGGAACGGTAACCCCTTTTGATAACTCGACTCAGTCATGGGAAGAATATAGTGAAATGTTGGACTTTTTCTTCCAAGCTAATGAGATTGAGGAGCCAGACAAAAGGAAGGCTGTACTGTTGAGTGGAGTTGGTGCAACTACTTACAGCTTGTTGAGAAATTTAATAAGCCCTGCATTACCGAAAGATAAAACGTACGACCAGCTTACTGCTGAGCTTCAGAAGCACTTCAGCCCCAAACCGAGTGAAATCGTGCAACGATTCAAATTTAATTCACGCATAAGGAGGAACACTGAGTCCATAGCAGAGTATGTGGCAGAATTGAGGAAATTAGCACTGCACTGTGATTACAAAGACTCATTGGAAGAAATGTTAAGAGACAGACTTGTGTGTGGAGTGAATGATGACCGAATGCAACGGCGACTTTTATCTGAAACAAAACTCACTTTTGCGAAGGCTTTGGAATTATGCCAAGCGATGGAAACAGCATCTAAAGATGTGAGAGAGATGCAAGGGAAGCTAACAGAGGACACAGCAACGCATGTTCGTGTGCCTAAGACCCAAGTAGGTGTCCACAAAGTGTTGACTGACAAAACTCAGCACAAATTCCCCAGTTGTTATCGCTGCAAAGGCCAGCACAATGCCGCCGAGTGCAAATTTGCCACTGAGCTGTGTCATAATTGTGGCAAGCGAGGGCACATTAAGAAAGCATGTAGAATAAAGGTGGACAGCGCACAGGTGCTGAAAGCGACAGTTAATGGGCAAAAGTATGAAAACAAGGGCCCAGGAAAGGAACAGCGAGCGAATCAACTGAGAGGGGAGGGAGAAAGTGATACAGAAGACATGGATTTTCACACAATTTACAACACGTCAGAGGAGCTGACCAAGGTAGCGCCCATCACGCGTACCATGAATGTTAATGGAATGAAAGTAACATTTGAAGTTGATACAGGCTGTGGAGTAACCATATTAAGTAAACAGCAATATACACAACTGTGGAAGAAAACAGACACAGCAGAATTAAATCCCTGTTCATTAAAATTAAAAACATACACAGGAGAGAAGCTAGACGTGCTAGGCATGGCACAAGTGAAGGTGCAGCACGAAAACAAAGAAAAGGACTTACCTGTAGTAGTAGTTGGGAGCGAAGGACCAAATCTACTAGGGCGAAGTTGGCTACAAGAACTGGCCATGATTGATCAGTTGGTGAATAAAGTGGAATCTCAGCCCAAATTACAGCTGGAGGAGATCCTCGAAAGACACGCTGAGGTGTTCAAAGAAGGCGTAGGACAGCTAAAAGGTGTCACTGCAAAGATTAATGTGGACAAGGAGGCCCAACCACGATTCTGCAAACCCCGACCGGTACCCTATGCAGTCAAGCCACTGGTTGAAAGCGAGCTACAGAGGCTGCTGGATGACAAGATCATTGAGCCAGTGCAGGTTGCAGAATGGGCGGCGCCCATAGTCCCAGTGAGAAAGCCGGATGGCTCCATTAGAATATGTGGAGATTACAAACTCACTGTCAATCGAGCATCACGGGTGGATCAGTATCCAATTCCTAAAGTGGAGGACCTCTTCGCACAGCTGAACGGCGGCCGACACTTCACGAAATTAGACATGAGTCACGCCTACCAACAGATAGTCCTGGAAGAAGAATCAAGAAAGTATGTAACCATCAATACACACAAAGGCTTATATACCTACACACGCTTACCATTTGGAGTAGCTTCCAGTCCTGCTATATTCCAGAGAACTATGGAGGGCATCCTAGGTGGAATTCCGAATGTTGCCATTTATTTGGATGACATCCTTTGTACAGGACCAAATGAACAAGAACATCTGAAAACGCTGGAGGAAGTGCTTCAACGGTTGGAGAAAAGCGGTCTGAGGTTGAAAAGAAGCAAGTGTGAGTTCATGGGAAAAGAGGTGGTGTTCCTAGGCCACAAGATCAACACCAGTGGTCTACACCCTCTAACAGACAAAGTGGAAGCCATTGCGGAGGCGCCTGAGCCACAAAATGTTACTGAGTTAAAAGCCTACCTGGGCTTGTTGAACTATTACCATAGGTTCCTCCCAAAGCTCTCCACGCTGCTGGCACCACTACATACCTTACTTAAGAAGGAAGAAAAATGGTCATGGGGGGTCAAGCAGCAGAAGGCGTTTGAAGAGTCCAAAGCGCTACTTCAGTCCTGTAGTGTGTTAGTGCACTATGATTCAAACAAACCACTCATCCTGGCGTGTGACGCATCACCCTACGGTGTGGGTGCTGTACTCTCTCATCGTATGGAGGATGGCTCAGAGAGACCCATAGGGTTCGTCTCAAGAACTCTTAGTGCAGCTGAGAAAAACTACTCCCAGCTAGACAAGGAGGGCCTTGCAGTAGTATTTGGTGTAAAAAAATTCCACAAATACCTGTACGGGAGACAGTTCGCTATAGTGACTGACCACAAGCCACTAATTTCACTGTTCAGTGAAATGAGAGCCATACCCCAGATGACATCTCAGAGAATTCAGAGATGGGCCGTTACATTAGCAGCGTATGAGTACACCATCGTTTACAAAGCCGGACGGGACCATACAAATGCTGACGCGATGAGTAGGCTACCCTTGGATGGAGGAAGAGACAGCACGCCTGAGGAGGAGGAGAGAGTGCTATTGTTTGAAGATATCGGCGTGCCCCTGGTGAACGCACAACAAATAAAGAAGTGGACAGACAAAGACCCTGTTCTAGCAAGAGTGCGAGAATACATCTTGCGAGGATGGCCGAAGATGAACAGTCCTGAGTTCATTCCCTATGCCCGACGACAGGATGAGCTCAGCACCCAGGAAGGTTGTATCCTGTGGGGAGGACGCGTGGTTGTTCCACCACCTGGTAGGAATGCCTTACTGCAACAACTACACCAAGCACACCCTGGCATCACTCGCATGAAAGCGTTGGCAAGGAGTTACATGTGGTGGCCCAACATGGATGCAGAGGTGGAGGCGCTTGTGAAGTCATGTGCGGCATGCCAGGAGAACAGGAACAGTCCTCCAGCAGCCCCACTACATCCCTGGGAAGTTCCAGATAAACCATGGAGAAGAATTCACATTGACTACGCAGGTCCATGGATGGGAAGAATGTTCCTGATCATAGTTGACGCATACTCAAAGTGGATCAATGCATATTCTGTGAGTAGCTCTACTTCTACTGTTACCATTGAATGTCTTAGAAAGAGTTTCAGCCAACATGGGCTACCTGAAATCATAGTATCAGATAACGGTACATGTTTTACGAGTGAACAGTTCCAAGAGTTTTCTGAAAAGAATGGCATACGTCACATCACGACTGCGCCATACCATCCTTCTTCTAACGGCTTAGCCGAGAGGGCCGTGCAGACATTCAAGTCACTCATGAAAAAGATGACAGGAGACTCTATTGAAACCCGAATGTCGAGAGCTCTGTTCAGCTATCGAATAACACCCCAATCTACAACTGGCAAGTCACCAGCTGAGCTGTTGTGTGGAAGGAAGTTGAGGTCAACATTTGACTTAATACATCCAGACTTCAGAAACAAAGTGCATGATAAACAAGAGAAACAAAAAGGTTATCATGACATGCATGCTAGAGAGAGAATACTGAGAGAAGGAGACGTGGTCTACACCCGCAACTTTGGCTCAGGACCAGCCTGGGTACCAGGAGAAATAACAGAAAAGACAGGCCCTGTGTCATTCAAGGTGACATTAGGTCATGGACAAGTGGTGAGGCGACACATCGACCAAGTTCGTGGTAGGAGCTCCATTCCCCTGCCGATGGCACCAGAGGTGTTGTCTGACACCCATTCTGAGGAGAGCATCAACGAACCACCACTTCAGGTGATACCTGAGGTACCCGTCTCTGCAGATTCTACGGGCAGCACTGCAGCAGCCGAAACAGTGGAGCAGTCTGAGTCTTCACCTGCAGTTGGCTCACCCGCCGTGAGAAGATCTCAGCGAGCTAGGAAAGCTCCAGACTACTTGAAGGACTATACTTAGTCAGTAGTGAGTTCCCCAGCCACAGGACAAGAATGCGTCCTGGAACCTCACTGGGATGCGGTAGTCAAACCAAATCCCCAGTTAGACTGTTATGTGTGTTATACATGTAAAAAAAAAAAAAAAAAAGAGAAAGAAATTATGTGTATGGCACATGTGTTTAAGAAGTTAAAAGTAACTGTGATTGTTTAGGGTTAAATGGGAGTTCCAGGATGTCTAGCATAATTGGCTAGTGTAATTAAAAGTAGTTTAATCTAGAGGGGAGGGATGTGGTAGACTGCAAGTCTAATTTAAAACATTACTGGCACATGCCTCTAGGGGGAACTACCTGTATTGTTCAGCACTACTATTAAGGGGACACATTAGAACAAGAGTGTGAAAACCCCGCGCAGAATCCATGTTCAGTCATATTGTGTGTGTTGCAGAATAAACGGCAGAGTTAGCCAAAGAAATAACTCAAGTGTGATCATTGCTACACGGTAGGATATCACAGTCTTATATTTCTTGCACGCCGCCTAAACTCCAGCCTGGCACCCGCGTCGTTTTCGCTACAGCTCCCGGTATGTCGAGTTTCCCATTAGCACCGGGCGGCGGCCAAGTGCTAGCTAGCACTAGCTCCTCCCCGCTGTAGCGTCTCCCGCTGCAAACCGTGGCTCCGTCCGCCGACCCGGGAGACCCCCGGGGCGATCCGTGCGTCCGTGATATATATACAGAGTGAAAGGTGTAGAAAGAAGAAGGAAGATAAAAAAAAAAAAAAAAAAAAGGCTGTTGCAACAGGCAGCCTACTCGTGTGGCGCCGCCGGTCCGGCGGAACCGGAAAAAAAAAAAAAAAAAATAGCAGCTACATACTGGGTCAGTATCAGAGGATTTAGTAACAGTCACCCAGTACACAGTGTACTGAAACTTTGCCAAGAGAAGGAAAAGAGACAAATGAGAAGCTTTGGATGGACAATAGAGAATGAAGTCAGGGAGCTAAGGGTTGCTGATAAAGCAGGATGTCCAACAGTCCCTCTTTCTGCAGAACCACCATGGTGTCTGGAAGAAGTAAAGGTGGATTTTAGACTTTTAACAAATAACATAAGAGGGAGGATAAACAAGAATGAGGTTAATAACTATTTAGACGGTAACTATCCTGACTATAAAGATTTATACGGATGCATCTTAATCAACAAAGAACATTGTGGGAATAGCATTCATCATTCCAGAATTGGATGTCATGAAGAAGGAAAGGGTTAGTGATGACTTGGCTGTGTATACTGGGGAGCTTTTGGCAATCTGTTTGGCATTGGGCTGGGTGGAGGAAGTAAAGCCCAGAAAGGTTTTGATAGGGTCTGACTCTAGCAGCGCAATGGAGAGTATTGGGCAAATGCACTCAAGAGTCAAGACAGGATTTGGTGATGGAAATTGTACATTCAGTAGGGAGAATCTCAAAGGCAGATGTGGACATTAGATTCATTTGGATCCCGGCGCACATTGGAGTGGAGGAAATGAGCTAGCAGATTAATGTGCAAAAAGGGCAACTAGGATGAGTCAAGTTAGTTGGAATGTGAAACGGTAAAGCAGAGGTCAAGAGCATTATCAAAACACAAATTAAAAAGAAGTGGCAGGAAGAGTGGGACAAAGGAAGTCAAGGACAGAGCCTGTATGGCATACAAAGGAAAGTAGGGGGAGCTAGAGAAGTTCACAGGAGTAGGAAGGAGGAAGACAACATCATATCCAGGTTAAGATTAGGTCACACAGGGCTGAATAGTACATTAGTTATAATAAAAAAAACACCCAAATGGAAAATGTGATTATTGTGGAAACGAAACAGTTGAACATATATTTATACACTGTCCAAAGTATGAGTTTGTATGGTTAGCATTGGTGGACAGTCTATACAGGAGCAAAACCAGCTCAGTATGAAAGATTTTGCAGAGAAGTTCAGGGGATGCGGTCTATAATGCAGTTTTTAGGTTTATTAGGGCAACAGGACAAATTTCAAGGATATAGGAGAGTAATGCCATTTCGAATCACACTCCATTCCAGAAGGTGACGGTAATGCACCTACAAGCCGTTTGCCAACCGCCATAAAACATCAGAAGAAGAAGAAGAAGAAAAAGAAGAAGAAGCAGCAGTTATCCAATAGAAGAAGAATGTTTTAGGTCCGCAGTCCTGAGCCAAGCACAGCCTGTAAGTTGGTTTAAACTTAACATTTTGCATGTTAACCGTTAGATATGAGTGCTACGTTTATTTTGTTATAAGTTGTGAGAAAACATTGCTAAATTTGTTTACTACTACTACCTTGAGATTAGCATTTTAGCTAACGTTCGCGGCTAGCCCGTTAGCATTAGCATGTTTGATCTTTGATAGACTTACAGCCAATATGCACATTACAAAAAAAAAAAGCTGTAATGATAATAAAGTGTGATACAGAGACCAATCCAACTCATTGTTTTTAAAGTCACATGCCATAAAGTTCATGGATTTATCTAGTTAAATATACGACAGCACAAGTAATGAAAAGGCAATTAATAATCAACTCCCAAGTAATATACAAAAAATATTAAAAAAAAAAAAAAAGAGACGGTGATTATAATTTGAGAGGAGACTTAAACTATAAAAAAACCGAAGGTACAAACAACTAAAAAGTTTGTGCATTTCTGTCAGTGGGGTCAGTGATGACTTGAAGAACCACGTCATCGGCTGGTGTTGGTCTGCTGTGTTTGATCAAGACCAAAGTCAGCACAGTCATCTACAAGGAAATTTCAGAGCACATCAAGCTTCATGACACCACAGCAGTGCCACAGGCTGATCACATCCATGCCACGCCACATTGATACAGTAATTAATCCAAAATTTGCCCCGACCAAGTATTGAGTGTGTACATGGACATAATTTTCATTTGGCCAATTTTATCAATTTTCTAAATGACTGGAGATAAAACAATTGACTGCTCTTTTTTTTTCTGTGCGGGTGTAATCCAGTTTCCTAGATGTCGGCGATGAGGCAGAGCTTTGTCCAGGTCTGGGGTAGATTGCTGCAAGTGTGGTGTGAAGGTCAGCAAAGAAGATTGAGAATTTGAGCGTTTCCTAGATATCAGCAACCTGGCATCCGCACAAACTTCAGAAGCAACCCGCCCGCTTGACCATTCCAGTTGCAGTTAAATAATTGTTCTGTTGTTGCTCTGCAAAATTATGTTCAAAAGTGTAAATTGTATAAGGAAAAAAGTCAATTGTGAAGCTGAGGAGTCTGAACTTTGTTGGCCCAAACCAGCTGGGAGACATAGTCTCTCCACTGAGTCCTGGGTCTGCCCCGGGGTCTCTTCCCAGTGGGACGTGCCCGAAACACCTCAAGTGGGAGGCGTCCAGGAGGCATCCTAATCAGGTGCCCATACCACCTCAACTGACTCCTTTCAGTGTGTAGGAGCAGCGGTTCTACTCTGACCCTCTCCCGGATGACTGAGCTCCTCACCCTATCTCTGAGGGTGAGTTCAGCAATCCTACGGAGAAAGCTCATTTCAGCCGCTTGTATCCGCGATCTCATTCTTTCGGTCATTACCCAAAGCTCGTGACCATAGGTGAGAGTAGGAACGTAGATTGACTGGTAAATCGACAGCTTTGCCTTACAACTAGACTTGTACAGGTACATCTCAAAAAATTTGAATATCATGAAAAAGTTCAATATTTTTTGTCACTCATTGCAGAAAGTGAAACCCATATATTTTATAGATTCATTACAGAGAGAGTGATATATTTCAAGTGTTTATTTTAATTTTGATGATTAGGTCTTACAGCCCATGAAAACCCCAAATTCACTTTCTCAAAAAATTAGAATATTACAGAAAATGTATTTTAAAAAAATAGTTATTTAATAGAAATGTTGGCTGACTGAAAAGTATGTCCATGTACACTCAATACTTGGTCAGGGCAAATTTTGGCTTAATTACTGTATCGGTGTGGCGTGGTATGGAGGTGATCAGCCTGTGGCACTGCTGAGGTATTATGAAGGTCCAGGTTGCTTTGATAGTGACCTTCAGCTCGTCTGCATTGTTGTCTGGTGTCTCTCATTTTCCTCTTGACAATACTCCATAGATTCTCAATGGGGTTTAGGTCAGGAGATTTTGCTGGCCAATCAAACACAGTGATGCCATGGTCATTTAACCAGGTTTTGATACTTTTGTCAGTGTATGTGTGTGTGGGGGGGTGCCAAGTCGTGCTGGAAAATAAAATCAGCTTCTCCATAAAGCTTGTCAGCAGAGGGAAGCATGAAGTGCTGTAAAATTTTAGCCATTCTTGGGTGTTTTTAGCTGTGTGTTTTGGGTCATTATCCTGTTGCAAGACCCATGACCTGCGACTGAGACCAAGCTGTCTGACACTGGGCAGCATATTTCTCTAGATTGCCTTGATAGTCTTGAGATTTCATTGTACCCTGCACAGATTCAAGACACCCTGTGCCAGATGCAGCAAAGCAGCCCCAGAACATAACAGAACCTCCATGTTTCACAGTAGGGACAGTGTTCTTTTCTTGTTATGCTTCATTTTTGCGTCTGAACATAAAGCTGATGTGCCTTGCCAAAAAGTTCCAGACTTTTGTCAGATTCAAGTTATTTCTGTGACCTTTGTGGGTTTTTCTTTCATTAACAGAGGGGTACCAACAATTTTGTCCACGGCTGTAATTAACTGCTCTTATTTTTCTCTACAGGTGGCGTGAAGGTCAGCAAAGAAGACTGAGTTTCCTAGATATCAGTGACCTGGCATCCGCACAAACTTCAGAAGCAACCGGCCCGCGTGACCATTCCAGTTGCAGTTAAATTATTGTTCTGTTGTTCCTCTGCAAAATTATGGTCAAAAGTGTAAATTGTATAAGGAAAAAAATTCAAAATTTTATCGCAATCTGTTTCAAATGTATAAAAAAAACCCCAGTAATTTAAAAAATAGACAAAAAATTAGTCATAAAAAATCCACAAATTTATAAACTTTATGTACAAGAACAGTCAATTTTACAAGAGGAAATTACAAATTTGAAGAAAATGGTTTCAAATTTATCTAAATTTACAGAGAAAAGTAGAAAATGATAACCATATTGTTATAAATTTTGGAGAAG
Source organism: Pholidichthys leucotaenia (assembly GCA_020510985.1). Taxonomy (NCBI): domain Eukaryota; kingdom Metazoa; phylum Chordata; class Actinopteri; order Cichliformes; family Pholidichthyidae; genus Pholidichthys; species Pholidichthys leucotaenia. The sequence goes on along the minus strand of CM035841.1, from coordinate 134,284,397 downwards.
AACCTCAAACCTTCAAGACTGAAGTCATTGCTCAAGCTTTTAAGTAGGTGCTTTTTGCATCCTTAGCTCTCCTAGAAATTTTTGTGTGTGTGTGTAATGGAATGTGTAGTTATAAAAACAGGTTCCTACTCACACTTGGTGATTTAAAAGAAAACAAAGGACAATAATCAATGTGCAATGTTTGTTAATGTTATCAATCTTTCCATTTGGCAAAATGTCAAAGTTGGTCCAAATGTTGTCCTATGAATGGCTATCACTTAGTGGTGTACTTACTTTTGTTGCCAGCAGGTTAGACATGGCTGTGTGTTGAGGAATTTTGAGAGGACAACAGATTTCCACTGTTGTACAAGCTGTATACTGACTACTTTACATTATATCAAAGTGTCAGATCTTCAGTGTTGTCCCATGAAAAGATATAATAAAATATTTATAAAAATGTGAGGGGCGTACTCACTTTTGTGAGACATTGTATATTGGAAGATGGTGAACTGTAGACTGTTTTTGTAGAAATATTTATTGAACTGTTTTTTCCATGAATGATATGTCCAGTGGGAGGTGCTTGGTCATTAAAATGGGGTTGCTGTGAGGCTGAGGAGTCTGAACTTTGTTGCAGCGGAGGTAACGTGGATTCTGCTGTTTGTAAATGAGACAGTGGCCTGTTTTCTCCCATTTTGAAGGAGTTGTTAGAGGACTCCATTTTAAAGAGACTTAAAGATCTTTAATACACTCATTCAGACTCATAGTTCTTGGAGCAGCTGTTAGTCTCTTTGGATCTGCACATCACTGATGGGTAAGTGTTACCATGGTGACATGGCGAAGGTTGACTCCTTGCCATGGGACATCGGAAATATATATCGGAAATTCAACGGAAATATTCTCAATTTCTAGAGCTTAAACTATTCAGAGTTTAAAAGTTAAGTTAAAAATTTCTACATGAGAGAGCATCATACAATTTTTCTTGGTGGGGGGCTTCAAGGTTTTAATTAGGTTCATTTTTTTTTTAATCTGCAATTGTGCAACTACAGAGAGCCGCTTAGTCACTAGTGGGTGTGCAATTTTTGCCTCAAATGTGTGGTTATGTACATATGTTCAAAAATTTATAACTCCAAGACCACCTTCCCACCCCTCCCCATAAGCTCATGGTTTGAATGGCGAGGAGGGCGTGTCCATGGTAACACATTTGATGTCATGCTAACGTTGATGTTCAGTTATGATCATGGCTGTGGTCTGATGAATCTCAGAAAATTTCACGTCATTCTGGCCAGCGGCGCGTGAGTAATAAATAAAACAGTTTTCAGCAATTCTTTTGTTAACCACTATGTGGCGCTATAACTTTTGTCAGGGATTTTGATGTAGTTGCGTTCGGGGCGGGACTATTTTCCATCATGGAAAGTTTGGTGCACATCGGGCAAGTTTTGCCCGAGTTACAGCTGCTTGATTTTGTAAAGGGAGGAGTCAAAATTCGCCATAGCATCATGGCAACACTTCCTTGTCAGTTATGTGTTGTACACCCATATAGGACTATATATGACAGTCACCTAAACCTGTGTTCCAAATTTCATGACTCCAGGACCTTCCCACCCCTCCCCATAAGCTCACGGATTGAATGGCAAGGAGGGCGTGTCCATGGTAACAAGTTTGATGTCATGCTAACGATGTTCACTTATGATCATGCCTGTGGTCTGATGAATCTCAGAAAATTTCACGTCATTCTGGCCAGCGGCACGTGAGTAATAAACAGTTTTCAGCAATTCTTTCGTTAACCACTATTTGGCGCTATATCAGTTTGCAGGTATTTTGATGTCATTGCGTTCGGGGCAGGACTATTTTCCATTATGGAAAGCTTGGTGTACATTGGACAGGTTTTGCCCGAGTTACAGGTGGTTGAAGTTGTAAGGGGAGGAGTCAAATTTCGCCATGGCGCCCTGGCCACGCCTTTTGAGATTTTTGACTTAATTTATACAATTTTTAATGGCCAATGCCTATAGATGCCGCCATGTAAAAATGAGCTCAATTGGAGCAGGTCCCTAGGACTAGTTCGTTTAAATGCGAGGTGTGACTTTTTTCCGAATTGGAGGTGGGACGACTTTGAGGCAAGATGGCAGCCTTCCTGTTGGCGGTGGGTATGGGCCACAGTGATGTTTTTTGCATATCTTGAGGTGATGCACACATCACCCAAATTTTATGTCTCTACAGCAAAGTTTATGGTCTCCATAGATCTTGTACGTTTGGCCCCACCCACAAAAATGAGGGGTGGGGGGGCACATATGTTTTCCAGTTTATCTGATTTTTTGCCGGGTCTGAGAGGTTTGCCAAAAAAAAAAATCGCGTTTTGGTTAATGTTCAGAGGGTGAAAAATGCAATCATTTAGGCGGAACGTGAAAAAAAAAAAAAGAAACGAAGCAGATACAATAGGGCTTTTGCCAACTGACATCAGTGGCTCAGGCCCTAATTATTCAGCCCCCACTGAAAATTAGGTTTATTGGCAAAATGTACAAATTAGCAGCTGTTAGCAATAAAGAGATCATACAAGAACAATAGCTCAACACATCTAATATTACAAGTGGTTTCTCCAGATTCAACACAAAATTCCACTTTAAATGACTATGGCCATTTCAAATTTATTCAACCCCTTCATGCCTACCATCTTCAGTGCTTAGTAGAGCACCCTTTTGCTGGGACGACCTGCTGCAAATGTGGTGGTTTGACACTTATATAGGAGCCACATATTGATGGGTCACTTTTATTCAGGGACCTCCGACCTCAACTACAGGAAGACCCATTTTCATCAGTGTCTGTCCAGTCTTTCTACCTCAAAATGTGCTTCGGTCTGCAGGGATAACTTCTCTTAATCAAATCACTTTTTCATCAATTTTTATAAAAGAAAATCTTCATTGAGTCTTAAAATGAAGGCAAAACTGTTATAAGAATAAACTGGCCCACCATTAGTAACGGGAGATTTTTTTTTTATTATTATGAAATTTCTCAGAAACCTGATTTGTAAATTTGGGGGAAAAAAATGACATGTTTTACTTCCTTCTCATAAGTTCACACAGGAACAAAGTAATGGGGTCTTGTTTTGTGACATTTATATTTTTTTTAATCTAGCAATGCTCTTTTTATTTTTTCCCCTCAATGTATGTTTTTAATAAGAATTTAATTTTGCATTAAATGTATCACATTGGTAACCTTTTACTCTCAAATTCATGTTTTTTGTTATAAATTTGCAACGTCTGCAAATTTGTATTTTTTTCTTTCAAATTTTTATTTTTAATCCTAAATTTGATAAATTTTTATTTCATAAATTTTCAACATGACACTTTTTGTTTCCCCCTCTTTTCCCCTCAGGACTTCCCACTGCAACCTGACTGTAGGGAGAAAGAGACCCTGGTTGAGCAGCAGCTTGGGAACCAGGAGAGGAACTCTGTTCTGGACCAGTAGGAACCAGAAACGCCACAGGTTAAAGACGAGCAGGAGGAACCAAAACATCTACAGATAAAAAGGAACCAGAACCTCCACAAATGACAGAGGAACAGGAGGAACTCTGCATCAGTCAGGAGGGAGAACAGCTGGAGGCCGATACCTTCATGGCGACTCTTATTTCTGGGAAAAACCAGCAGAGTGAAGCAGAACCAAACAGTGAGCAGCTCCTCTGTCACAGCTCTGCTAGACCTGAGATCCAAGATGAGGAAAGAAGCAGACGTGTACACTCAGGATCAACTAAAGAAGAACCCAAATCAAAGAAGAGACGACTGCAAACAAGAAGTCACAGTAACAGTGATGATGACTCGCTGACCTCAGACACTCTCTGTGAGAATGAAACAGGTAAAAAGAAAATTTTCAGGTTGAGTCTTGGAGAAATAGTCCTAAAATACTATAGTAATGCCTCCAGTAAGTACGTAAATCCAACCCAATGGTTTCACTGGGAAATCAAGGAAAATAAGATGACAAGAATTCTAAGACAAATCTTGGACAGTTTATACCCTGAGCTGACCATGGGTTTGGGGTCAAAATGTCAAATGTCACAGTTAACTGTCCATTTACACTGTCACTATAGAATGAGTCAAGCTAGGGCCACCAAACTTGCTACACCTTGTTGTTCACCTTGGGATCCTGATCTGCAGCTATGTGTTGTATGTGTTATGTCCGAATAACATGAGACTGGAGCCACTCTTACTGAACACTGAACTCCTTTTATTATGTAACTAAATAAATGTATGTAAATAACTTGTTGAAGCTGAGACAGATCTATTACTACAGTCCTTTTCACATGGAAGGAAAGGAACTCTGTTACCAGGTGGTGACATTTGTTTCACCGCACAGTGCATTTATTCTTTGCAGTTTTTCTATTACTAATATTTTTGTCTCCTTGTCACTCCAGTCGCTCCACATACGTATGACCGGAAGGAGGAGGAGGTTCTTGCCATCCAGCAGCAAAGTAACCATGAGAGGAACTCCAGTCTGGACCAGGAGGAACAAGATGCTGCAAAGGCTAAAAAGGAAGAACTCTGTATCAGTCAGTCTTTAAAATATCCTGTTAATGACAAAGACTTTAACAATGAGTCCCAAAAGAAAGCTCACACAGTGGATGAAATACATATTTGCTATGTGTGTGGAAACAGCTTCAGTGACTGGGAACAGCTCACGCTTCATCTGAGAAAGCACATTGGTGAGAATCCATTTTCTTGAGAAACATCTGGCCAAGGTTTTAATAATTTGACGATTCACAGGAGAGTTTACAGAAGTCAGAGGCCCTTTTCTTGTGAAATATGTGGAAAAAGTTTTATTTACAGTAGTTATTTGACAGATCACTTGAGAATTCACACAGGTGAGAAGCCATTTTCTTATGAAACATGTTTGAAAAGTTTCAGTCGACATAGTACTTGGAATAAACACAGGAGAGTCCACACGGGTGAGAAGGAATTTTTGTGTGAAACGTGGGAAATGCTTGAGTGATTGAAATGCTTCAGTCACCTTTGTAATTTGAATAAGCATATGAGAACTTGCACAACTGAAGTGCTGTAGTAGACTAACAAATGTATATAGTTTTTCTTCAGGTTGAAGTCTTTTTTTGTGAATAAAGTGAAACAATTTCCCTTTGAAAAATGAGGGCAGAGTTTTAATTATCATTCCTGAATTCAAACACATGAGAATTCACACAGGTGAGAAGTTGTTTTCATGTGAAATGTGGACAGAGTTTTAGGGGGTGTGCACATGACAACGTTCTCACAGAAACTGGAAAAAAGATGTGAGTGCACACGTCAGCTTCAGTGAAACAACGGTGTGTTCACACGGGACCACCTAATTTGTAAAAACTGCTGTTTTAACTATGTCAGACCAGTAGATGGCAGTGTGACTTTACAGCACCATATCCTGTATAAACTACTTCCTGTCATCCGTCAGCCTTGTCTTGACCGCTCACTGATAAACGTGTCGATCAATGAGGTGCAGCTTGTGCGTTTTGCCAAGCAGCACATGCATATGTCAATCGTTTGTTGTGGCTCTGGTGGTTATGTCCCATCCATGTTCCTGTGACACTGATGTCACCGCTAACATTTTTCCTGTGCGTACAAAGGAGAAAAGAGTGCCAGCAAAAACCATTCCACTCAGGAGACTGGTTTCACACTTCCAAAATCCTGGCTTCGCATACACGGATGGCCAAACTGCAGGGTTCCCATGGGTGCTTGAAATCCTTGAAAATGCTTGAATTTTAATGTTTTTCAAGGTTCGGAAAGTGCTTGAATTTTGTTTAAAAAATGCTTGAAATCAGATGTTAACAAACCTTCCACTAGAAAGAATAACATACATACTGAGATCAAAGGAAAATGTGTTTGAGAATATATGGAGACCTTTCATTGATTATGTAAAGAAATTAAACATGACTTCTGAAGAAGAAGGTGAATGATGTGTGTGGACCTTGCAAATTCCAAATTGGTGAATGTATAATATGTATACTTATGTAATAGATTACCTAGACTAAACAGAGGAGCATTGTTGATGACTTGCCTTTGTTAGTGGTTGTTGGTGTTTTTAGTACATTTTTTTTTTGTAGTTAGTGGTTGTTGTTTTTTATTTTTAAATTACTTTAGTGTTAGTGTTTGATTGTGCCGTGTTTGTAAAAAAAAAAAAAAAAAAGGTTCAATAAAAAATATTGTGGAAAAAAAAAATGCTTGAAATTGTAAGCAAATTTCTTTGACAACAAATGGCTACCTGACTGAATAGTTTGCTGTAATTCAGTTATTAGATGAGGAAAAATGAAATAAATTGGAAAGGCTAAAATGAAGAGTGCCCCTGCTTCAGCTAAGTGATTGGTCAGTTTTCCTCAGTCAGAATAGAGGAAGTTTAGTAAGGTAGTAGATTTTTAAAATAAAAAAAACTTGTACAAAAATTTATTGATGTTTAGCATGCTGCAATTTGAAAATTAAAGGTCTTTTCAGTGACTCTTTGATTTCTGTCGATGTATGATCACAAAGCCATCTGGTATATTGGTCTTTCAAAGTAAAAGCTCCTCTATACCGAATAAACCTGTAGTTGGACAATGAGAATTCTTTTTAAGTTAAGTAGCTTGAAATTTTTAAGTTATTAGCTCATTCCTGCAATGCCAAAAGGAGCTAATGCGATGATGAGGCATCGGGTCCATCAGTCTGTCTAGATTTCATGGGCATCACTTCGCTTAGGCATTTTCCCCGATGCTCACCAGACTCACTCACAATGATCCTCAGGTGGGTCTGCATCCAAGTTGTGGTCAAGGTCAGGAAATCCGGGCATTTATAATTACATGAAAAACAATACTCCTCCTAGGCCATTGACCTTGACTTTAAGTACATCCTAGATGAGACTGACCTTGACTGTAAGCACAGCTTTAGATACAGTGGTCAAGAGATCTGAGCACTCCCTGGGTGATTTCATCAGGCCGGAATGAGCTACTCTCAGTGACGGTCTGGTTTTCCCTTTTATGCAAAGATCAATTTATAAAATTTTTGAAGCATTTTAAAGCTTCAATCCTTTTAGTATATTTAAGGTAACATTTTTTCATTTTAGGTTATTTCTTCAATTTTACTAACATTGAATTAGAGCTGGGCGATCTGAAAAAAATCACCATTTTTTTCATATTTATCTATATAGTGATATAAATCAAATCACCATTTCTGTCAAGTTTAAAGGTTCATTTTTACCCCTGAGATGTGAAGCTATCACAAGATTAATTTTAAATATTTATTTTGTCAAGTTAAACTTGACAAATGTAGTGTCGAACAAACTGTATTTCAAATAATTATGAAACATTACAAAATATATTTTATAATATTCTGCTCATCAGCTTATCAATAGCTGAGTGAAGTACCATGCTCAAAGCATTGTAGCCATGTCCACATGTTTAGTGATGTGGCCTTCACTATATTTGTCCCACTGTCTGTCGTGATGCGGACTTGTTTGTCTTCACTCAGTCTCCAGGATGCAAGTGCTCCACCTGTATGGTCTTCAGGAAAGTTTGAAGACTTTTGCTATTCAAATTCCAATCTTGATCAGTGAAGTGGACAGTGAGGCTCATATATGATTCAGACATGCCACTTGACCACAAATCTGACATAGGAGCGAAGTATGGCACTTTTTGCAGCTCCTTTTCAATCGTTTCTCTACATTCCATGTACAGCTGGGGCAGTGCCATCTGGGAGAAATATTTATGGCCAGAGAGTTGGTAACGAGGGTCAGTTACTTTAATCAGCCGCTTAAATCTGACATTTTTAACTGTGCTTAAATAGCCAAAATATCTCCAAATTACTGAATTCCTGGGACTCTTCTTTTCAACAATGTCCTCGTCGACTGAGCATTGGGCGCCATTCGTTTCGGTGTCTTCTTTGGTAACGCTGTCACTGGATTTTTCATTTTGTCATTTTCATTTTAACCCCCTCCAACTCCTACACAGTTGTCAGCCCAAACATTAGCAGGTGTGCTAAGCCCTGGCTTATTGACCCTATGCGCCTACACACGCTGTTGTGTGCGTCAATCTAACGTGACTTCCAGCCACATGATTGGTTCGTACACTGTACCGAACCATTCTAATTTTCACTGGCTTTTCGTGTTTTGTCAAAACAGTTCTATCGAGGTTCTATCACCGTGTTTTGTCTCTATCGAGGAAGTTATTTTGCGATAATTATCGTTATCGCTTTGTCGCCCAGCCCTACATTGAATATATTTTTACAATTTTAGTCATGTGAAAAAATTAGGACACCCTGTATAAGCCTGTGGGTGTGTGTTTTAACATATTTGGACATATGGGTATTTAATATCAGTGTTTAAAATACTGGGAGATTCATGTAATACAACTAAACAATTACAAATGAATTAAACCTTTTCAAATTTTCTGTAAAATATAATTCTAAACAAATAGTGAGGAATAAGTTAGGATACCCCTCATCTTTTTTAGGACACCCCCACATTCATTCCCACTTACACACACACACGAGCCTGTCGAGGGCGACAATGACGGTTTCATTTAGGTCTGATCAGATTCCTCCACGCAGCTGTCCTTCGCCTTCTGCTGCCAGGAACCTCCTGACCTTGTTAACCTTGGTGATGTCCGAGTCGGTATGAGTTTCTTTCTGACTGACCATTTCATGAAATTGCTTGCAAAGTATTTGAGTACCGCTAGCTTTTGCTGGACTAGCGGCACATTCTTCTTGGCAGAGGCATTATCAGTGGCAAGGACAGGCCAAGACAAACTGACTCCAGTATTTGTTGCAGTGACTGACCAGATGATAGGTTTGTTTATCTCTGCTCTTTGTGTAGTGCATGTCACGATGCACCGACTGGCAAAAGTCCACCACAGACCTTGCGACAGATGTGCTTATCTGCCAGGATGTCCAGTCTCACCCTGTGTAACTGGGAGTGGTCCTCCACCGACCTGTGACAGATATAGTTTTTAGTTCTGCCAGGATGCCCAGTTTCACCCTCCATGCCCTCGGAAGGGCGGGGTTGCCAGTTGAGTTGCTAACGGCCCGACCCATGAGACAGGTAGTACCGGTTTTCGTGGTTATCCAGTAGCAAGCAAATCAGTGCCCGACCTGACGTGCCATTCCCACTTAAAATGGCTAAAATAAATGTTAAAAAATGCAAATAAACACACAAACAAGGTTAAAACAAGGTCACATAGATATGTGAACATTTCTTAATAAAGAACTGGATATTTAATGGGGAATCCTAATTTTTTCACATGACTAAGCTTTAATTGAACATTATAAGGTGAAATTTGTTCACATTAAAGCTATTTAAGCTTTTGTCATTTTTCCAAATAAGACTAGCTTAAAAGATGCTGCGTGTAGAATTTGATGATCTATGAGCCAATGCTAAGATAATTATCTGTAAATATGTTTTCAATGGCATATAATCTTTAAAAAAAACCCGATTTTTGTTACCTTAGAATAAGTTGTTTATATCTACATAGTGTTGGACCTGCACTCCATGGAGGCTTTCATTTTGTGCTGCCATTTTACACTGCCAAGACAGACTGCACTGTATTCCTTTTTGGGTTTCAGTGTATTAACGCTGTAGTACTGAGCTTTACCTTATGGGCACTAGTGCACCGTTTAAGAAAAATAACAAGTAGAAGGTGAGTGTGGTTGAGCCGGTGGATGTTTTACCGTAAATATTTGAGAAATCAGGGTTAACAAGGATAGAAAACAAAAATTAACATTGGTGTGGCCTTTGTTTTGCACAAATACCACTGATGAGCATCAAGGATTTATGATGAAGTGATGGTTGTTGCATGGTTACAGTGGCTGTGTGGAGAGATGAAAGCAGACGAGACAGCGAGCTGGGCAACACATTAACGTTATTTACCTCCCAACATAAAACACAGAAAACTTCTCTCGGGGTCTCTGGGTGCCTCCTTTTATACCACTTTATTTCTGCCCAATGAGACCCAGGGAGCCAAAGACGATATACACAGTACACACAGCCTGTCTGGCATATTAACCTTACAGGACACGAAACCCTGCTTATCACTTCCCCTCCCACTGTAGCAAACTCCGGTGTCTCCTGACTCACCAGGGTGCGGCCAGTCCTTTGTTACATCTGAGACCCCCCGGTGCCACTTCCTCCTTCAGTCCTTTATTCCAGCCCCCCCCCCCCCGACTTCCGACTGTGAGTGGAGAACCCCCCACTCGGTGCCACCACACAGCCCCCCCACCCCCCCGAACACCCAGAAAGGGGACTAACCCTCTGGCCCCTTGGGCTTGAGCCGGCGCCCATTGCGGCTGTAGCGGGGGGTCGCCGGTCCGGTCAAAGCGCCCTCCTGGCGAGATGTGTGGGAGGGCACATTGGTCTCTGGAGGGGAAGAGGGGGGGGGGAGGTTAGCTTCGCGAGCGCAGTTCTCTACCGGGGGAACACCAAATTGCGGAACCACCATCGGTGGGCGTCCGCACCAGGAAGCTTGGGCCAACACCACCCGTTTGTCTGCCAACACATAAGTGGGCTTCAGCCTGTCAATGCAGACAGTCTCCTTATGCCTCCCCAAGTCTAACACAAAATGCTTTGCTCCAGTTTCCAGCACTCTGAATGGTCTGTTATACGGTGGACGCAGCAGGATTCTGTGTGCCTCGTGCCTGACAAAAACGAATTTGGTGCTCTGTAAGCTTTCTGGGACAAAGGTGTGGGGAAAACAATGGTGGGCCAGGCCCGGCACGTTGGCAGCCTCTGTACTGTAAAAAAATTGTGCGGGCGGGTCAGTCCCGGATGCGGGGTTTTTTGGTAAAAATTCCCCGGGGATCTTCAGCTGCTAAGAAACAAACAAGTTCTGCCAGGGAGGCTGTTAGATCCTCCTTCAGCGCGGAGTGTGACCTTAACAGGACCCAGGGCAGGCGGTCGACCCAATTTGCATCCGTGAGTGAAGCTCTGAGCACTGCTTTAAGCGACCTATGAAAACGTTTGCATAACCCGTTAGCCTGGGGGTTGTACGCGGTAGTGCAGTGGATTTTGACCCCCAGGCTCTGGGTCATCGCGGACCAGAGTTTCAAAACAAATTGCAGACCCCTGTTGGAAGTGATGTCCGACGGGGATCTGAACCGTGCAACCCAAGCCGATAAAGTGCGAGCCACTTCCGCAGAAGTGGTGGAAGCCAGCGGGACCACTTCAGGCCAATGCATGGTGTGGTCCACAATTGTTAAAATGTGTGTGAAACCACGCGACAGCGGAAGGGGGCCCACCAAATCCATGTGGACATGGTCGAACCTCCTGGCCGGAATTTGGAACGGCTCGAGGGGGGCTTTGGCGTGCTTGTGCACTTTGGCCTGCTGGCACGTAACTCATGCCGCAGCCCACTCTTTCACGTCCCTACATAAGTGAGGCCAGACAAATTTCGCCCTCACCAGTTTAACCGAGGCACGCACGCCGGGATGTAAAAGGGAGTGGACTGACTCAAAAATGCGGCGGTGCCAAGAACTCGGAACCACGGGGCGTGGGCGATCGGTGGAGACGTCACAGAGCAAGGGGGGGCATCCTTCTTGCACCATCCTGCTCTCCAGTTTTAACCCAGTAGGTGCGGACTGGAGCGCGCAAATGTACACCTCCCTGGTTTGCTCCATGGCGGGGAAATCTATTCCCATGTAGATCGGGGAGACTAACGCGCATGACAGGCAGCCAACCACAACATTAAGCTTACCAGCTATGTGTTGAATGTTGGTCGTGAACTCCGAGATTGCTACCAAATGTCGTTGCTGCCGGGCCGACCATGGTTCCGAGACTTTGGACATTGTGTACGTTAGTGGTTTATGATCAATGAACACGGTGAACTCGCACCCTTCCAGCCAAAACTGGAAGTGGTGCGTCGCCAGGTGGAGGGCCAACAGCCCTCTGTCAAACGTATTGTATTTCCGTTCGTTGTCGCGTGAAGTATGGCTGAAAAACGCAAGCGGCTGCCATGAACCGGAGATGTACTGCTCCACCGCTGCCCCTATGGCAACGTTGGCTGCATCGGTGGTGAGTGCTATCCACACTGACGGGGCCAGGTGGGCCAGCAAAGTGGCGTTAGCGAGCGCTGTTTTGGCATTTGCCAAAGCCTGGACTCACTCGGGGGTCCAGTCAGTGTCTTCCGCGGGCTTCTTGTTTTTGAGCATGGTGTACAATGGTTGCAGCAGCTGTGCTGCTCGGGGGAGGAAACGGTTGTAAAAGTTGACCATGCCCCAAAATTCCTGCAGGGCCCTCACGGTCTGCGGACATGGAAAATCCGACAGGGCACGCACCTTATCAGGCAGCAGAATTGTGCCCTCCGGCGAAATGTGGTGACCCAAAAAATCAATCACTGGCACACCGGACTGGAACTTCTCCGGGTTAGCGATAAGCCCGTGCGCTTCCAACCTCTGGAAAACTATTTTGAGATGGGCGAGGTGCTCCTCCTCGGACACGCTAGCCACTAAAATGTTGTCTAAGTAGACAAAAACAAAAGGTAGGTCACGGAGCACCACATCCATCATTCTTTGGAAGGTTTGCGCCGTGCCCTTTAACCCAAACGACATGTGTAAAAAGTCGAAAAGGCCAAAAGGAGTTATTACTGCTGTTTTGGGTATGTCTTCCATGTGCACTGGGACCTGGTGGTAACCGCGGACCAGATGCACTTTCGAAAAAACATGCGTCCCGGCCAGATGCATGGGAAAAATCCTGAATGTGCGGGATGGGATACCTATCATGTTCCGTGGCGTTGTTCAAGTGCTGTTGGAGCTCCTAACAATGCCCAGCTGCTCTAAGTTGGTAAACTCCTCACACACGCTGGCTAGTTTAACCGCGTCCAGGCGCCAAGGTTGTGCGAACACCGGCAGGCCTTTTGGGGTTATAAAATGTCCGACCCCATGTTTGGTTACTGTAGCAGAAAAAGTCGAAACTATGAGTGCTGGGAAGTGTGAAAGCAAATGCTGGTACTTACCCCCTGGAGCTATAACGTTAGCATGTGTTGTTGGCTCAACTCCCCAAGCTGTGCAGGGCAAGGAGGAAAAAACAGCATCCACTAACCGTCTGTTGGCAACATTGACTAACAATCCATAAGCACATAAAAAAATCAGCGCCTAAAATGGGGACAGAACATGCAGCTACCACAAAGTCCCACTGGTAATTCCATCCGTGTAAGCATACTGTCAACGTTTGTTCGCCAAGCGTCCTGATGTTGGATCCGTTGGCGGCCGTAAGCTTGGGGCCACAGCCTTCTGCTGACCTTCTGAGCTGACCGGCAGAATGAGGCTCTTCTGGGAGCCGGAGACCACCAAGAAAAGTCTCCCCGAACGTGTGTCTGTGATGAAAAGCAGCTTGTTCCTGTCGCCAGCCGTCGCAGCTGCTACTGACTGCTGGCTGTGCCGTTTCCCTGGCTTCTTGACTTGGCATGGTGGCAGACAGCATTGGGCACTCGAGCCAAACTGGCAGTGATAGAAACGGAGTGTCCCGTTCCTGCATCTCTTGGCGTCCGTCCCAGCCACCCCCAAAGGCTCCTCGCCCTTGCTGGAGTCCTTCATGGCTGCTGGTGTCGCTGCATGCACACTGAAAACTCTGTTCACCAGGATGATGCGGTCTGCTTCTTGCGCCAGGGCGCGGTAGTTCTTGGCCACCAGCAGCGGTGGACCAGCACCAGGATCACCGTCGCTGTAGCTGGTCGGTTCCTGAGGAAGAGGTGGGCAAACAGGAAGGGTTTGTCGTCCTTCCCCCTCAGCGCTAACATGCTATCTATCAGCTACACAGCTGACCTGTCACCCAATTGTGAGCGTGTGAGGAGTTTGTCTGCTCTCTCACTGTCCAACAGGGTACAGCGTTGAAGCAGCATCTGCTTGAATGCGTCATATTTCCCCTGGGCTGGCGGCTCCTGGAGTAGGCTTGTTACTTGCTGTGTGGTGTGCACATCCAGGGCAGCGACCACATAATATTTGGTGCTGTCTGTGGAGATCCCGCGGAGTGCGAACTGAGCTTCCACATGTAGAAACCAAGCAGTCGGATTGTGGAGCCAGAAGCCCGGGAGCTTGACTGTGATAGCGCATGCTGAGCTAGTGTTCTCCCTCTGGGTTGTCTCCGGAGCGGTGTTTGGCTCGTTCTCCATTGCACGTCTTAGAGTCACCAATGTGGATGATGAAAGCAGACGAGACAGCGAGCTGGGCGACACACGAACTTTATTCACCTCCCAACATAAAACACAGAAAACTTCTCCTGGGGTCTCTGGGCGCCTCCTTTTATACCACTTTATTTCTGCCCAATGAGACCCAGGGAGCCAAAGACAATATACACAGTACACACAGCCTGTCTGGCACATTAACCATACAGGACATCAAACCATGCTTATCACTCTCCCTCCTACTCTAGCAAACTCTGGTGTCTCCTGACTCCCCGGGGTGTGGCCAGTCCTTTGTTACATCTGAGAACCCCTGGTGCCACTTTCTCCTTCAGTCCTCTATTCCACCTCCTTCCCCCTGCCCCCGGACTTCTGACTCTGGGTGGAGAACCCCCATTTAGTGCCACCACAGCCATGGCACAAGCATAATTACACAGGGTTACAAAAATATTTTTTTCAACTGATTTAAGACAATTTTGCACCACTGAATCCGAAAATGACATCAGTTTCTCTCAATCAGGTGCTAAGTAAACACCTGTACTTAGTACTTACTTAGTACTGTACATGTACTTACCTTTATATAAAGGTAAGTACATGTAAATTGAATGTTGTGTCATCATTGTTCAAAATTCAGAGAATTTCAAGAAATAAAGAATTTTGCATCATATAAAGCAAAAATACCCGTACATGTAAACAAAAATGTATAAAACATGTGGCCATAAATTCAAAAGGTTGACCTGACTGAGCAAAACCAATGTGATTTTTGGATTTAGCACATCAAAATTGCCCTAAATCAGCTAAAAAAAAAAACTTAGACAATAAATTTGGCGTTGACCAGTGTTATTTTCACATCTTTTTTTAAAAAAAAATATTGATATGCAAAAACCCAGTGTAGTTGGTGAAACCAGCCCACAGCTACTGGTAATTATTGCTAATTACTATTAAAATACACAGAATGTGAGCTCAAATCCAAACCAGAAAAGAAAGTGACTGTACATGTCCATAATTTTTCTTACTGACTTGATAGCTACTTGGTGACTGTGGATTTCTTTGCCTTTTTTTTCCCAAGGGCAACAAAGTCTCTTTAACAACTTTAGGATGTATCCGAATAAATTTCATGCCACTGTAAATATATAAATTGGAAGCCTAAATTGTTTTTAGTAGTCCTGCTACATGTGTGAAAGGGAAACTTCAGGTCACAACTCGTACTGAAATTAATGTGACACAATTGATCACCAATAGAGACTCAAGGGGCTACTTTTTTTTTGTTCCTGTTTAGTATTT
This sequence comes from Pholidichthys leucotaenia, assembly GCA_020510985.1. Lineage (NCBI taxonomy): Eukaryota > Metazoa > Chordata > Actinopteri > Cichliformes > Pholidichthyidae > Pholidichthys > Pholidichthys leucotaenia. The sequence goes on along the minus strand of CM035841.1, from coordinate 134,269,036 downwards.
ATAAGGCAACATAAAATGCAGTTGTCAGTCAATGGTGACACAACAGTAACGGTTGAAATGCTTATGTGGAAATGCAATCACAAAATTATCCAAAAATTGTAAGACAACATTGTGTTTCTAAAAATAAAAAGGGGCCACATTTGTGTGGGAAAAAAATTCAAACTTACAAGAATAAGATTACAGATTAGAGAGAAACCTGATGACAAGTTTGAGGGGAAAAAAAACTCACATATTTATAAGACAGAAGTTGCTATTGTGGGGAGACTTGAATAACGAAACCGAATTGCCTTTAATTCCAGTTTATTTCAAGTAACCATTCCACTGTCTGCTCTCATTCCTGAGCAGCGAACAAAGAGCGTGAACACACCAAAGTTCTCCCTTTTAAACATTCTCACATCAAATCATTTCCCTCGCAGGGGAAATCACACATCTATATCAAAATCCCTTTATTCACATTCATTAACCTTTTATTTACATAACTCCCCCTTCTCTCCTCTCGAGCCTCAGCGGTCAGGAAGTCTTCTGTCCCCTGTCCTCCGCAGGGGGTCCAGGCTCTGCGGCTCCGCACCGCAGGGGGCTGCAGCTCCGTGGCTCTCCTTCATCGTGAGGTTAAATCACATATGCAGTGTCCAACATATACATGTCTAACAACACAGCCATATAACCCCCCCCAAACGATGAAGAACAGACTAATTCCTAAAATTTAATAGCACCTTACTCACTACTGAATAATCAACACCAACATTCAGTCTGTGCGCCGCTTGGGCTTCAGCCGTCTGCCGAATCTGCTGTGAGTTGGCCCCGCCTTGCCTGCGGCGCCTTTCTGCTTCGGCTCTGTTGACTGAGGAAGAGAGTGATTATTTGCCCTTTGCGGGGGCCTGCCTCGTCGAGGCGCCACTGCGACCGGTACAGACACGTCCTTCATGACAAAAGCAGGTTTTAGTCTGTCAATACTGACTGTCTCTTTTCTGTCTCCAAAATCTAGCACAAATTGCTTATCACCTGCCTCCAGCACTCGAAATGGCCCTTCGTAAGGTGGTTTGAGTGTTGCTTTTAGGGCTTCGCGCCTGACAAAAACGAAGTCGGCATTTTTCAAAGCCTTGGGGACGAAAACTCGTGGAAAAGCGTGATGAACCGGACCCGGGAGCGTGTCTGCTCCCGTGCCGACTAACGGTCCCAGAGCAGAGAGAGGTGGGGGGCTCTGGGTGCTCTGGTAAAAACTCGCCCAGCAGCCTCAGAGTTTGTGCGAATACCAGCTCCACTGGGGAGGCGTCTAAGTCCTCTTTAGGCGCAGAACGCAACCCTAATAAAACCCATGGTAGTTTATTTACCCAATCTGCATCCGTGAGCGACGCTCTGAGTGCTGCCTTCAAAGACCTATGAAAACGCTCGCATAAACCATGAGCCTGAGGGTGGTAAGCCGTAGTGCGGTGAATTTTGGCTCCTAAGCCATTGGCCATCGCTGACCACAGCTCAGAGATGAATTGCGGTCCTCTATCGGACGTAATGTCCGACGGAACCCCGAAGCGCGCCACCCAAGCCGTTAAAAAAACGCGAGCCACCTCCGCGGCCGTGGTCGTCGCAAGTGGGACCACTTCCGGCCAACGTGTGGTGCGGTCCACCATTGTCAAAAGATGCGTGAACCCCTGTGATGCCGGTAGGGGGCCCACCAGGTCGACGTGCACATGGTCGAACCTTCTGGCCGGAATGCGGAACGGTTCTAATGGGGCTCTTGTGTGCTTGTGAATTTTGGCCCGTTGACAGGAAATGCAGGTTTTTGCCCATTCCTTCACGTGCTTGCGCAGGCACGGCCAAACAAACTTTTCCACCACTAGTTTCACCGACGCGCGCACCCCCGGGTGCGCCAGTGAGTGGGCCGAGTCAAAAACACGGTGGCGCCACGTGGCCGGAACCACCGGACGCAGGCGCCCCGTCGACATGTCGCAGATCAGGGGGGGCATACCGGTTTGTAAACACTTGCTCTCCAGCCTCAACCCTGTTGGTCCAGACTGGAGCGTGCGCACGTCTGCGTCCGCCCCCTGGTCCGCTGCCATGGCTGCGTAATCTATACCCATGTGCACCGGGGCTGCGCGCGCCACCGTGCCGCTCTCCTGCGGCGCGGTCACGGTGGCCCGTTCTGCCTCTGTGCGTGTTGGAGTCGTGAACGCGCGCGAGAGACAATCTGCTACTACATTGAATTTGCCCGCGACGTGCCTAATGTCAGTGGTAAATTCCGAGATTGCGGCCAGCTGCCTCTGCTGCCTGCCGGACCACGGATCTGAAATTTTGGCCATGGCGTATGTGAGCGGCTTGTGGTCCACATAAGCGGTGAAGCACCGTCCTTCCAGCCAGAACTGGAAATGACGAATAGCCAAATGCAGCGCCAACAGTTCTCTGTCGAACGCGCTGTATTTTCGTTCAGCCGCGCTTAAAGATTTGCTAAAGAAAGCCAAAGGCTGTCAAACTCCGGCTACCTGTTGCTCAATAACGGCCCCTATGGCTAAATCTGAAGCGTCTGTTGTCAGCGCGATACGTGCTGCAGGGTCTGGGTGGGCCAGGAGCGCAGCGTCAGCCAAGGCTTTTTTAACCTCTGTGAACGCGCGCTCCCGCTCCGGGGACCATTCGACCGCCTGGGTCGGTTTTTGTTTTTTGAGCGCGGCATATAACGGTTGCATGATTTGAGCTGCGTGGGGCAGGAATCGGTTATAAAAATTCACCATCCCCAAGAATTCCTGTAGTGATTTGACCGTTTGTGGACGGGGAAAATCCGCTACCGCGCGTACTTTATCTGGTAACGGAACCGTTCCCTCCGGGGAGACACGGTGACCCAAAAAATCGATCCGCTCGACGCCGAACTAGCACTTGGCTGGGTTAACTATTAATTCAATTCAATTCAATTCAACTTTATTTATATAGCGCCATTTCACAACAACAGTCATCTCATAGTACTATCAACTGTAGGGGGGACCCCCACAGTTGCAGAAAGACCCCAGCAATCAGGCGATCCCCTGTGAGCAAGCACTTGGCGACGGTGGAGAGGAAAAACTCCCTTTTAACAGGAAGAAACCTCCAGCAGAACCAGGCTCAGGGAGGGGCAGTCATCTGCTGCGACTGGCTTGGGGGTGAGGGGATAGAGAAGAAGAAAAGAACAGACATGTAGAGAGCAAACAGCACGATGGGGACTCAATCTATGGGAGAGAACAAACAAATGTTAATGACCAGCAAAAAAAAAAAAAATTTCATAGAGAGTGAGGAAAGGAGTGAGGCCCAGTGCATTACTGGAGGTCCCCCGGCTGACTAAACCTATTAGCAGCATAACTAAGGGAGGGTTCAGAAACACATGATCCCTCCCTAATTGTAGGCTATATCAAAAAGGTAGGTTTTAGCCCTATTCTTAAAAACAGAGATCGAGTCTGACTCCCGAATCCAGATTGGCAGCTGATTCCACAGGAGAGGAGCTTGATAACTGAAGGCTCTGCCTCCCATTGTACTTTTGGAGATTCTAGGTATTACAAGTAATCCTGCATTTTGGGAGCGTAGTGCTCTGTTAGGATGATACGGTAGTATCAGATCTTTTAAATAAAAAGGAGCCTGATTGTTTAGAGCTTTGTAAGTAAGAAGAAGGATTTTAAACTTAATTCTAAACTCTATGGGAAGCCAATGAAGGGAGGCCAGAACCGGAGAGATATGATCTCTCTTTCTAGTACCTGTTAAAACTCTTGCTGCAGCATTTTGGATCAGCTGAAGACTTTTTAAAGATGTTTTAGGACAGCCTGATAATAAAGAATTACAATAATCTAATCTCGAGCTAACAAAAGCGTGGATCAGCTTCTCAGCATCACTCTGAGACAAGATGCTCCTAATCTTGGCAATATTACACAAATGATAGAAGGCAGTCTTAGAAACAAATTTAATATGTGAATTGAAGGACAAATCCTGATCAAAAATCAGAATCAGAATCAGCTTTATTGGCCAAGTATGCACAACACATACAAGGAATTTGACTTTGGCTAAAAACTTGCTCTCGTTGTTCAGGTGAAGGATTTAAATAAGGATTCAATGACAACCACAGTATGTACAGTAAATTACAGTCTGTCCACGTTTCTATAAAAGGATGCAAATATATACAGGAATATATGCAGTTATTTACTCGGACTAACCACACTTTGCAGAAATATATGAAAAAAATATACAATCACACAGTATTTCAATGTGGACTCAGATTCAGTGATATAATGTGAATGAAGTAAAAAGCAGTGTGAGAGTTATGTGCAATGTAATAATGGATGAAAAGTCATGAGTACAGCAACAGGTAGGACTAGATGAATGTTAGGAGTTCATCAGAGTGATGGCTTGAGGAAAGAAACTGTTCCTGTGACGGGTGGTTTTGACCTTCAGTGATCTGTAACGACGACCAGAAGATAGAAGTTCAAACAGTTTGTGGCCGGGGTGTGATGGGTCAGCATAGATGTTTCCCGCCCGTTTCCTGGTTATGGACTGATATAAGTTCTCAATGGAGGGTAGGTCGGTACCAATGATCCTCTCCGCAGACTTAATGATCCGCTGCAGTCTGGTCTTGTCCTGTTTAGTGGCAGATCCAAACCAGACAGTGATGGAAAAGCAGAGGACAGATTGGATGATGGCGGTGTAGAAGACAACCAGCAGCTCCTGAGGCAAATCAAACTTCTTGAGCTGACGCAGAAAAAACAACCTCTGCTGGGCCTTTTTCCGGACAGTGTCAATATGGGAGGACCACTTCAGGTTCCGGGAGATTGTGGTACCCAGAAACTTGAAGGAGTCCACAGTGGACACTGTGCTGTTGAGGATGGTGAGTGGGGGGAATGAAGGGGGGTGTCGCCTGAAATCCACAGTCATCTCCACCGTTTTGGCTGGGTTAAGTTCAAGATGGTTCTGGCTGCACCAGAGGATCAGCTGCTCCACCTCCCGCCTGTATGCAGACTCATCACCATCCCGGATCAAACCGATGACTGTGGTGTCGTCCGCAAACTTCAGGAGCTCCACCGAAGGGTCCTCTGAGGTGCAGTCGTTGGAGTAGAGGGAGAAGAGCAGTGGGGAAAGGACACATCCTTGGGGGGCGCCAGTACTAATTTTTCGGGAGCTGGATGTAAATCTCCCTAGCTTCACCTGTTGCCACCTGTCAGTCAGAAAGCTGGAGATCCACTGGCAGGTGGAGGGGGGCACCTTGAGCTGGAGGAGTTTCTGATGAAGAATGCCTGGGATGATGGTGTTGAACGCTGAGCTGAAGTCGACAAACAGGATCCTGGCGTACGTCCCTGGGGAGTCGAGGTGTTGCAGGATGTAATGTAGTCCCATATTCACTGCATAATAACTCCAAGGTTCCTCACAGAGCTATTAAGAGAAAGAGTAACTGCATCCAAACTGAAAGTTTGATTTGGAAAGGAATTTCTAAGGTTTTTTGGACCAACAAGAATGACTTTAGTCTTATCTGAATTTAATAGCAGGAAATTACAAGTCATCCAAGCTTTGATTTCCTTAAGACAGGCTTCTAACTTGGCTAATTGATTAGTATCATCTGGCTTCATTGACAGGTATAATTGTGTGTCATCTGCATAACAATGAAAATGTATACAGTGCTTTCTAATAATGTTGCCTAACGGAAGCATATATAAACTAAAAAGAGTAGGGCCTAGCACAGATCCCTGTGGAACTCCATGACTAAGCTTTGAGCTGAAAGAAAACTCTTCATTTACATGAACAAACTGGAACCTATCAGATAAATAAGATCTAAACCACTGCAACGAAGTTCCATTAAGTCCAACATAGTGTTCTAATCTATCAAGTAGAATATTATGATCAATAGTATCAAAAGCTGCACTAAGATCTAAAAGGACAAATACAGAAACTAGTCCATTATCAGATGCAATGAGGAGGTCGTTAGTGACCTTCGCTAAGGCTGTTTCAGTACTATGATGGATTCTAAACCCAGATTGAAACTCTTCAAGTAAACCATTTCCCTGCAGGTGGTCAAATAATTGCGTAGCAACAACTCTTTCTAAGATTTTTGAAAAGAAAGGGAGATTAGAGATTGGTCTATAGTTAGCTAAAGCTCCTGGATCTAGCGTTGGCTTTTTGAGTAAGGGTTTAATTACAGCCGTTTTAAAAGCCTGCGGTACATGGCCTAAAGTCAATGAAGAATTAATTATATGAAGAATAAAGCTCCCAATAAGTGGGAAAACTTCTTTAAATAACCTGGTAGGAATAGGGTCTAAAAGACAAGTTGAAGGTTTGGATGAGGAAACTATTTTGTCTAACTCACAAAGGTCGATTGGCGTAAACTCATCAAGACAGACATCAATAGAAGGAGTTGTAGTAGTTACAGTATTTAAGTTAACTGTGGGAAGAATCTGATTGATTTTATCTCTGATGGATGAAATTTTATTATTGAAAAAGTTCATAAAGTCCTGACTAGTAAGCTCTAAGGGGATGCTAGGATTGACAGAGTCCTGACTCTTTGTCAACCTGGCTACAGTACTGAAAAGAAACCTGGGATTATTCTTGTTCTCTTCTATTAATGCAGAGTAATAACTCGTTCTAGCTTTTCTAAGAGATTTTTTATAAATTAAAAGATGATTTCTCCAAGCTAAATAGATTTCATCTAAATTAGTAGAGCGCCATTTTCTTTCTAATTGACGAGTCTTCTGTTTTAAGCTACGAGTTTCTGTATTGAACCAAGGAGTTAAAAATCTCCGATTAGACTTTTTCTTTTTTAAGGGGGCCACCAAGTCTAGAGCCTGATGCAGAGAAGCTGAAACACTATCCACCATGTTATCAATTACAGAAGGAGCAAGCTGTCTATAGCTTATTTCCGTTGTGTTGACACATGGCATAGAGGAAACAATCTGCATAAATTTGGAAACGGCATCATCTGAGAGGCATCTACTGTGATAATATTTTTCTTTAGGAGCCAAATAGTCAGAAATAGTAAAATCAAAGGTTAACAGACAATGGTCTGACAGTACAGGGTTATGAGGAGACACTACAAGATTTTCTATTTCTATGCCATATGTCAGAACAAGGTCCAATGTATGGTGGAGGTAATGAGTAGAATTTCCTACTTTCTGAGAAAACCCAATCGAGTCTAATATTGAATTAAAAGCCACATTAAGGCAGTCACTATCTACATCCACATGTATATTAAAGTCCCCTACTATAATTATTCTATCAGATTTCAGCACTAAATCAGCTAAGAAATCAGCAAATTCGGATAAAAATTCTGAATAGGTTGATGGGGGACGATAAACTATGGCAAATAAAATTGGGTTTAACCTGAAATTGCTAAAGTGCCCAACACTGAGGACCAGGCCCTCAAAGGAATTATAACATGTTTTTTGCTTTACATTAACTAGTAATTTGGAATGGTAAATTGTTGCTACTCCTCCTCCACGACCAGAACTTCTGGGATTTTGACAGTTTAAATAACCAGAGGGAGTTGATTCATTTAAACCAACATAATCCTCTTGTCCTAACCAAGTCTCTGTAAGGGAAATTAAATCAATTTGATGATCAATTAACAGATCATGGACTAACAGAGACTTGGGAGTTAGAGACCTAATATTTAATAAACCACATTTAATTTTTAAATTGTGAGGAGGAACAGAGGCCAAATCATTCAATTTAGAGGCTTTATGTTTAATTTGAGTTTTACCAATATTTTGCTTTATCACTTTGGGATGCTTATACATTATATTTTTATTTACTTTGGAGGGAGCAGACAACGATTCTCTGATGGGGAAGACAGGGGCTAAGCTGAAGGGTGGCGGATGAAGAGGAGCTGCAGAGAGGCGTGTAAGACTACGACTCTGCTTCCTGGTCCCAACTCTGAGTAGTTAGGTATTAAGCCGTGCTCTCCCAGCCTCCTAAAAACTGCTGTGAGGTGCGTTTCGTGTTCGTCCTCTGAAGTACTCGCGACCAAAATGTCGTCGAGGTACACAAACACGAAAGGGAGATCGCGTAACACGGCATCCATCATCCGCTGAAATGTTTGCGCCGCCCCTTTGAGACCAAACGGCATGCGTAAAAATTCGAAAAGTCCGAACGGGGTTATTACCGCTGTTTTAGGAATGTCCTCCGGTTGGACTGGGACTTGGTGATAGCCACGAACTAGATCAATCTTTGAAAAAATGCGCGCCCCCGCCAGGTGCACCGAAAAATCCTGAATGTGCGGGATGGGATAACGATCGTGCGCCGTAGCGTTGTTTAGCCTGCGGTAATCTCCGCACGGTCTCCAGGAGCCATCGGCTTTCGGTACCATGTGCAGCGGCGAAGCCCACGGGCTCTTCGACCTACGAACGATGCCTAGCCTCTCCAGGCTGGCGAACTCCTCGCGCGCAATGGCGAGCTTAACTGCATCCAAGCGCCGAGCTTTTGCAAACACGGGAGGACCAGACGTGGGGATAAAGTGTTTCACCCCGTGCTTCGCGACTGTCGCTGAAAAAGTGGGCACAGTGAGCGCTGGAAATTGGGTGAGGAGTGTGTGAAACTTACCACCTGCTGTAGCGACGTGGGTCTGTACTGGTGGCGGGGACACTCGAGCTGAACAGGGGAGAGAGTAAAAAGAGAGTGCATTTACCAGCCGTCTATTAGCAAGATCAACTAACAGATTGTGTGAACACAAAAAATCCGCGCCCAACATGTTGAAACTCACCGCTGCTATTACAAAAGTCCATTCATATGTGCGGCCATGTAAGCACAAAGGCAAGGTCCTTCTCCCGTAGGTGTTGATGTTCGAGCCATTTGCCGCCGTAGCTCCGCTACCGTGGGGTCCAGTCACCCGGTCCGCGTATGTTGGGGTGATGAAGCTCACTTGTGCTCCGGTGTCGATGAGGAACTCTCGTCCGGAGCGCGCATCCGTGATGTAGAGCAGCTTGCTGCGTTCTCCGAGGGTCGAAGCTGCTAGCGACCCCCGGTCTTGCCGTTTCCCGAACTCCTGAAGTTGCAGGGCGGCACACACCTGCGTGCCTTCTCTGCGAACCTCCGATGGTAAAAGCAGAGATCTTCTCCTCCGCTGTGTCGTGTCCGCGCCTCTGCCGCCGGGCCATTGGCTCCACCTCGTCGCGGCCGTGCTGCCGCCGTCGTCGGCCAGTCTGGGTCTGCCGCCTCTGGCTCCCCGCTGTCTCGGGTCGCCGCTGTGGTTGCTTGCCCACCACAGGCGTCCAGGATCCCATCTGCTTCCTGGGCCAGCTCCCGGAACTCCTCCAGGGTGTGACACTTTTTGCCGGCCAGCGTGCTTCTCGCATGCGTCGGGAGGTTGGAGAGGAAGATGAACTGAAAAATGAAATCATCGTTGTCCAACCCTCTCAGCTGTATCATCTCCTCCATCAGGGCGCTCGGCCTGTGTCCTCCTTGGTCTAGCAAAGACAGGATCCTCCTCGCCCTCACTTCAGCCGAGGGGGTGAAAAACTTGATGAGGGTGGATTTCAGCTTGCCGTACCTGTTGGTCGCGGGTGGCTGCTCCACCAAGCTCTGCACGCACCGAGCTGTGCTGTTGTCCAGTTTAGCGATGACATGGTGGAACTTAGTGTCATCCACCGTTACTCCTGCGAGTGCGAACTGCGACTCTGCTTGCAGAAACCACGACCGTGGGTTATCCTGCCAAAAATCAGGCAGCTTAACGGCCACTGTGCTCGCCAGCTCTGAGCGCTGTGAGTCCGGGACCCTGAGACCTTCTTCGTTCATTCTCAACGTCGTCAGTCACCAATGTGGGGAGACTTGAATAACGAAACCGAATTGCCTTTAATTCCAGTTTATTTCAAGTAACCATTCCACTGTCTGCTCTCATTCCTGAGCAGCGAACAAAGAGCGTGAACACACCAATGTTCTCCCTTTTAAACATTCTCACATCAAATCATTTCCCTCGCAGGGGAAATCACACATCTATATCAAAATCCCTTTATTCACATTCATTAACCTTTTATTTACATAACTCCCCCTTCTCTCCTCTCGAGCCTCAGCGGTCAGGAAGTCTTCTGTCCCCTGTCCTCCGCAGGGGGTCCAGGCTCTGCGGCTCCGCACCGCAGGGGGCTGCAGCTCCGTGGCTCTCCTTCATCGTGAGGTTAAATCACATATGCAGTGTCCAACATATACGTGTCTAACAACACAGCCATACTATTATCAATTATAAAGTTGTAAATGTCCAAGAAATAAGTTGAAAATTTATGCAAATACAAAATTTATTTCACTTGAAAAACTACAAGAAAATGTTTGTAAATTTATAAGAAAAAATTGTAGATTATTGAGGGAAAATGTACAAGAAAAAATGGTCCAAATGAATCAGAAAAACCTCACACATTAGTGAGAATAAAATGAATGACTGTTGCAACTATGGAAATTTGATATTTAAAGGTAGAATATGCAATATTTTCTTTCTGATATTCCAGAAATACCTAATAATAACACCGGGCTGCACGGTGGCGCAGTGGTTAGCACAGCGGCAGCACAGTTTACCCTTGGCCGGGGGATCGTGGGGATCGTGGGTTCGATCCCAGCCCCCGACCAACAGTGATCTGTGTGGAGTTTGCATGTTCTCCCCGTGTATGCGTGGGTTTACTCCGGGATTTCTCCGGTTTCCCCCCACATGCCAAAAACATGCAGGTTAGGTTAATTGGAGACTCTAAAGTGGCCCTAGGTGTGAATGTGTGTGTGAATGGTTAAGGAATAGCGCCGTATCGTGGCTGCTTCATCCATCCAGGTGGTGGATGACCCTCAATTTCCCCTCTGGGGATCAATAAAGTATACTAAAATCTAAAAAATCTAAAATCTAATGCAATTGGTGTAAAGAAACCTCTCTTTTGCTATCATGACAAATATGATCATTTATGGTATTGCAGAGCTATGAATTCATTTATGATTTTTGCCTGGCTGACAGTGATAAAGACCATGCTACACCAGCAGGGTGGGCCAGTTTTAGTAATTAACCGGAGTAATTAAGTTTAGTTCTGATTATACAACATACAGACTCCAAAGGAAATTCCTCAGGTGTAACAGGTATATTATACTGTAATAAAAATTGTTATAATTATAATACTTTGGGGGCATAGTGTGTGGAGAGTGGACAGGCCTTGTCGCACTCAGGGTCACCGCAGGAGAGCCCCAGTGCCAGAGCCTGAGTTGCCCTTGACAAGGGTACTGGGTGGCACGGGGGGCGCCTGCCCTGATGAGTGATGCCGAGAGGATGGTCCCAGGTGTTCCCGGAGCTCGGCTAAAGTGGGCCGGTGGACATGGGGCCACATCGGCTAGACCCACAGCGGATTTAGAAGAGGCTGGGGCAAGACCGATTGGCACTGAGAAAGCAAGTGCCAGGCAGAGACCCTGCAAGCCGAGCAGAGCCCCGCTGGGAGCCGCGGACTGGGTTCGGGCTCGAGTGGAGGCAAGATCACAGTGGGTACACGCCAAACAGCAAGTGGAGGAGCGCCAGGGCCGACTGCATGTTATGGCTGGACAGGGCAACGCTCATCTTCATTATTATCATTATCAATCATTTATCAATACCTGTATGTATTCATACCTGTATCAGAGGGCATGGTCTTGTACTGTAAGACAGGGTCAATTTCTGTAGATTCTCTTGTTAACCTTATCTGTGTTACTGGCAAATATGCCAGCCATAATGAGTGCTATCAACTGAATCTAACAGGGATGGCAATTTTCCGCCGATCCGCCAATTTATTTTCAAATTGATCATTTCTGTGAATCGTCTAAATCCGTTGAGAAAATTTTAGGGGGGGTAAGGTACCTTATTGTTACAGATTTTAGCAAAAATCAACACGATTACATAAGCGCTCGGCGCTTCTCCGGAAGTCGTCTCCCTCGATAACCCGGATGTGTTGTGTTCAAGCTACTGCTGTATTGTAAACCACCCTGCGATTGGATAGTTGCAAACGATTGGACCAATCAAATGGCTCGTTGTATGCTTTTTCAAAAATTCATGGTGGCGTGTTCTCAGGGATGTGATTTTCTGCTAATTCGCCGAATTCCACTTTATTTTATCTTCCAGGAAGATAAAGTACGTTAAGTACGTTAGTGACTTGTGGTCCACGAACACAGTGAAGATGCACCCTTTCAGGCAGAACTGGAAGTGGCGTATGGCCAGGTGGAGAGCCATTAACTCTCTGTTACTGGCGGCGTACAACGGCTGTATGAGCTGGGCTGTGCGGGGAAGGAAACGGTAATAAAAGTTAACCATCCCCTTTTATGATTCCAAACAGTTTGAAATTGACAGTGCACAGTGGACATTGACTCATAACTTTTGAATATTTCTAAGACTTGGCTACATCAGTGATTGTGCAAAATGAACTGTTCAAGTCTCAATGGAGATTGAAACTGGTGGTCTGAAATGAATGCTGAAATTATAAAAAGTAATGGTATGTTGGAATTTTATTTCTATTATGGAATAGATAAAATTAACTGATTTTGATTTGATCAAGTGTTAAAGCATGTGATGGATAATGCTTGTTGGAATATTTACCTCCGCCAAGGAGGTTATGTTTTCATCGGCGTTGGTTTGTCTGGAGTTTGTTTACTAGCAAGATAACTCAAAAAGTTATGGACGGATTTTCATGAAATTTTCAGAGATTGTCAGAAATGGGGTATCCTACAGATGATTAGATTTTGGTGGTGATCCAGATCACCGTCTGGATCCAGGAATTTTTTTACTTATTGGGATTTCCAAAACGGGAATCACAGTAATTTGCATTAATACAGGACAAGTTTTCAACAGCTTCTACAAGACAGTTAAGACCTAAGGAAATGGAATAAATCTGGATAATGATGCAAAAAAATTAAAAAATAGGGAACCTTTGAAATTTTTAAAAGAACAAATGAAGCTATAAACACGCAACAAGCATCACAGTATAGCTAATATATGCCACTTGCGAATGGCATTTTTTTCATGGCCAAGGAATCTATAAAGTTACACAAAATAAATGGAGGATTAATATTTATGATGTTAAACACTGTATGGGGGGAACTGTGGTGCTTGGCGGAGGTCTGCGCTCTCCGAGTGCTTTTCTAGTTACCTCCGCCAAAGGGGGAGGTTATGTGATCATCGGCATTGGTTTGTTTGTTTGTTTGTCTGTTTGTTTGTTTGTTAGCAAGATAACTCAAAAAGTTATGGACGGATTTTCATTAAATTTTCACAGATTGTCAGAAATGGGGTATCCTACAGATGATTAGATTTTGGTGGTGATCCGGATCACCGTCCACAAGAAAACCGCTATTACGCAAAATGCCATTTTCGTGAATAACTACTAAACCACTAATCCTATCATTGTCAATCCAATTGCTTGTCATATGTTTTCATGGTCAAGGAATCTGAAAACGTACACACAAACACTGTATGGGGGGAACTGTGGCGCTAAAAAGCCATTACGGAAAATGACATTTTCGTCAATAACTACTGAACCACTAATCCTATCATTGTGAATCCAATTGCTAGTCATGTGGTGGTTTGGGATAACCCCCACAACAGACAGCCCGCTGCTTCTGGCTTTTTCCGCTTCACTGCTGTGATGTGCCATTCACGCATTGTTTCACTACTGTGATGTTAATGTGCCATTCATGCATTGTGTTCATGCATCCTGTCCTTACTGTGTCTCTCAAATGCAAATGTCTCATGCCTGTCTGCAGTCTCTTTGATGACACCATGCCTTTCATGTATTGTCTGTGACTAGGTATATAAGCTCACTGAAATCCATGCTCACTCTCTCACTCTCCAACTGCTGCTGCTGACACACTGTGTCTCTTTGCTAGAGAGCCTGAGGACACACACCAGCCCGCCTGCACAAGGGCTGGTGTGGAGTTCCTATGATGGTGGTATGATTTAATAAACCTACATAAAACCATCACTTCGCTGCCTTTATTTTATCATCCGCCATATTGGTGACCCCGACGATGCACACGCTTTGTGCATCGCAACTTTTTGGCTTGGACAGCCACGCTGCCGGCGAACGCAGCACCCGGCGGTGATGCTCCGACGACAAGCGAACGCAGCAGCTCCCTTCTGCTTCAGGGAACTCTCCGGACATCACCCACGGCCGGGAAAGCCGCAGCAAACTTCATGGTGGGATCTGCACGCCTAGATCGGCACATCCATGCTGGACCGGCCGCTCTCTCAGCTCCTCCACACGAGAGCGCATGCACCTTGTCCCCTCTCCACGACGGCGACCTCCATGGCCGACGGAGAATGCAGCGTGTGGACCTGAACGCACCATGGCCGAGCGAGTGACAAAGATCGTCTCCTCCCTCTCACCACTCCAACGCATCTGCACGAGCGCGAGGGACAAAGATCGTCTACTTCCTTACACCGCTCCAACACATTGAACAGGGATGATTACGCTCCCTGACCCTGTCTCCTCTCCAGCTGGCCCAACACCGCACGGAACCCCGGCACACGCACCGGGGAGTTACGAGGACGGCCCACCACGCATGGGACACATACGGCTCCACAGACCGCCATCATCCTTCGCCGCTGCACACAGAGCCTTCAGGGTTGCTCTCACACCTGAAGCACACACGCAGCTCGCCCACTGGATTTTCTAACGGTCTTAGCCACGGCACGCAAGGGGAATTCAGCAGTTTGCGGTTCCCGAGGGCTTTAGGTTGTGCCCGCACCTAAAGTCAACATGCCAAGTCCCTTTGCTTTTATTTTTTTTTTCTTACAGCCGCCCCTGTTTTCTTCATGGCCGCTGTTTATCCTCGCCGCTTCCTTTTTTCTTCACGGCTGCTATTAATCCTTGTAGGACTTAATCGCGAGAGGAGCCAGTGACTAATTTTTCTTCTTGTGATCTCCGCACGTTCAACGGGACAGCCCTTCAACATCACGGACCCACAAGCAATTTTTGCGCGGCTCAGACGATTTCACCGTCCCTGGCCGGCACTTACTACCCCCCACCCCCCTCCACCTCCTCCTGCACAGAGCTTTTCCTGCTCGCTGCCAAAGCTGGACTATCGAGGCCTCGGCCGCCTGCCGAGCCCTCTGGGGGGGAGCAGTGTGGCGGTTTGGGATAACCCCCACAACAGACTAGGGACAGGCACGGCAATGTGTGTATTAATGTCTACAGACAGCCCGCTACTTCTGGCTTTTTCCGCTTCACTGCTGTGATGTGCCATTCATGCATTGTTTCACTACTGTGATGTTAATGTGCCATTCATGCATTGTGTTCATGCATCCTGTCCTTACTGTGTCTCTCAAATGCAAATGTCTCATGCCTGTCTGCAGTCTCTTTGATGATACCATGCCTTTCATGTATTGTCTATGACTGGGTATATAAGCTCACTGAAATCCATGCTCACTCTCTCACTCTCCAACTGCTGCTGCTGACACACTGTGTCTCTTTGCTAGAGAGCCTGAGGACACACACCAGCCCGCCTGCACAAGGGCTGGTGTGGAGTTCCTATGATGGCGGTATGATTTAATAAACCTACATAAAACCTTCACTTCGCTGCCTTTATTTTATCATCCGCCATAGTCATATGTTTTCATGGTCAAGGAATCTGAAAACGTACACACAAACACTGTATGGGGGGAAGTGTGGCGCTTGGCGGAGGTCTGCACTCTCAGAGTGCTTTTCTAGTTTAGGAATGCTATCTTCTTGGAACATAAGTCAATATTATACAGTAATAAGTGGCATTCAGCTGTTTGTTTTATGTCATTTAAGCACAGTTCTGGTACTTAAAAATCATAAAAACCCAGGAGCTTCAGGGGGCTTTGCCCCCCACCCACCGCGGACTGTGTCCCCCAGACCCCCTGCTGAATTCTCAGATAATTTCCCCAACCCCAAATCACATCCCTGGTTCGTGCTGGAATTCTGAGCTTTCGGTATTGTTTTCAGTGGAATTATGAGATTTTTATCGAAGGATCAGGAGTCATCAGTGCTAGAAATAGACAAAAGTGTCAAAAATAAGTTCCGATGGAATTAGCTTGAGAGAAAAGTGATGGTAAAGGTGAAAATTGGCTCAAAGTTCGACAAGGTAACAGAAACACTCGGACAATTTCTGAAGAAACCAGAAAAGGAGATGAAGTTCAAAGTTCAGAGACTGACACAGCTTGCTGCCAAAAGGAAGAAAGTTTCACATTAGAAGTGACTTGGTGACCAGTGTAAATAGTGTAATAAACTCTTATAGAACTGTTAAATATGTTGGACTAAAGACAGTGAGACAACATTGAAGAAAAAGTAAGTTAACTTTTCATTAAATTTAATGATTTATCTAAGTCTAGTATTTCATTTTTTTTAATCATTTTTTTTCAGTCTAAATTACTTCTGTTTTACTGAAAACCTCCCAGCTTCAGGGGGGCTGCACCCCCCCAGCCCCCCAATAAGTCAATCGACCAAATTAGATTTCAGCTGAAATCAGAATTTCCTGTTGCCATCCCTGATCTAAAATGTCCCTGTTCTGTACTGAACTTTAGTATATGACTATATCAAAATGACAACAAACAAGAAAGTGGTTCGTACCTTGTTTGTATTGATAAGTCATGCATTCATGTGTTCTTTGTTTTAATTCTTTAATCTTTATGCATGTTGTCGTTGTATTTTTATTACAATGTTTACACATTTCTGTGATTCTCTAGAATAGAATACTTCTTCTTTTAGATTTGATTGGTGGTTGGCAACCAGCATACAGGTACATTACTGCCACGTACTTCACTCTGTATCATCACTCTATCTGGTCAGGACCTGTAGTCCTATCATCATTGCTGTGTCCAATCGAACCTCAACTCTCTTTAGACATCACTCTTCTTCATCTCCTCGTACTTCACTCTATTTCATCACTTCACTCGATATCATCACTCTACAGTTGCCACGGCAAAGACTTCTCGTACTTCACTCTATCCCATATCGTCCCTGGAAGTTATTCAAGAATAGAATAGAAAAATGTTGGCTCGGTGGGAATATTGACCTCGGGTCCTTGTATCGGTCAGTAGGTCTGGTAGACAGGGACCTGTATGTATTTGTTATGGATGTACTTAAAGGTGTTTGAGTTTCCTGAATTTCACAACTCCAGAATTGTGAATTTTTTCTGGTGTTTTGGGATTAATAAAAGCTTAATTATGTTGTGTGAACATGTTATTCATTTTATGGTATTTACGAGGCTTGTCCCACATCATAGTTATTTAAATGTTTATTATGTTGCAGATAAACTGTCAAAAGACTGAGCAATTACATAATTTCTATTTACAGATAGATCCTTTGATGAAAAGAGAAAAATGTTTTATGATTTTGACTTTTACTTTGAAACCCCTACCGGATGTGACTCTTAGCTAGCAAGATGCTACTACAGGATAGCTTGTTGAACGCCAGGCAGCGGGATTCAGAGTCTCCGTCAGAATCTGGTTCTGTGGACAGAGCAGAGGCGGCTCGACATCGAGAATCGGCTGATGTGGATTTAAAATCTGAAATGGAGCCGAGGAGAGAAGGTTAGTTTACTTAGAATAGAAACACCAACCATGATGCGAAGCTTACGTTACCTCCTCCTGTGTCCGCGGATCCTTAGTCTTCAGAGCTACGTTTCGATCCACAGTGTACTTCAGTTGTATTCCCTACTCCCTGCTCCGTTCTCAGGGAATGTCAGTTAAGTTAACTGCCCTTCACAAAATTTCTCCATTTGAAACACCTTGTAACCTCCTCCGTGCGTTACCACGGTAACCATAAACGCGTACTGGGAACAAGTCAAGTGACCAAAAAGTAAGCACCCCAAGTGGACCCCGGGGTCCAGTCTGTACATGTACAAGTACATTTTCAATCCAGTGATTTACAAACTGATCAAGAGCTTTCTAAAGCCTCATTCAGAACGTTATAATCCCACGTACTTATTCTGTGGATTTTCATCTGGAGGCAGCCAGTGGTGACGAGCAGCAGCGGTGGAGAATTAGTCTTTTTATATTTCTTAATAAAATATTAAATAAAATATTAATACAAATGTATATTTATTACAATCAGTTGATATAAACAATAACCAACATCAATTTAGCTTGTTAATAATGTTAGCAACAGTAGTTTGTTTTACTCGTATTTGATGGGACTCCTTCTTCAGCTTAATGGCCCCCCTCACCACTGGTGTCCACCACTTGGTTCAGGAGTTGCCACCACGAGATGCACTGATGACCTTGCAGCCACTTCAACAATGGAGGTGGAGAACATGGCCCATTCAGACTCCTTCTCCAAACTCCCTCAGAATGTGGTCAAAGTTCTTCCAGAGGTGGGAGTTGAAGACCTCCTGGACAGGGGCCTCAGCCAGACTTTCCCAGCACGCCCTTACTGTACGTTTGGTCTTCCAGGTCTGAATGGCATCCTCCCTTGCCATCGGCTCCAACTCACCACCAGGTAGTGAGTTGTAGCTGAGGTGTACCAGCAGGCCAAGTGGAGTGCACCTCGGGTGGTTGCTGAAGCAAAAACCTGGGTGTGGGAGGAGTTTGATGAGGCTATGGAACAAGACTTTCAGTCGGCCTCGAAGCGATTCTGGCAAACTGTCCAGCGACTCAGGAGGGGGAAGCAGCTCCCTGTCCACACTGTGTATGGTGCGGCTGGGACACTGCTGACTTTGACTGGGGATATCGTCGGGTGGTGGAAAGAATACTTCAAGGAACTCCTCAGTCCTACTGACATGCCTTCCACAGAGGAAGCAGGGCTTGTGGACGAGGGGGACAACTCGCCCATCTCACAAGGGCTGAGGTCGCCAAAGTGGTTAAAAAACTCTTCAGTGGCCAGGCCCTGGGGGTGGACGAGATTCGCCCCGAGTACCTCAAGGCACTGGATGTTCTAGGGCTGTCATGGTTGACATGCCTCTGCAACATTGTGTGGAGGTTGGGGACAGTGCCTTTGGCATGGCAAACCAGGGTGGTGGTTCCTCTCTTCAAGAAGGGAGACCAGAGGGTGTGTTCCAACTTTAGAGGGGTCATACTCCTCAGCCTCCCTGGGAAGGTCTATGCCAAGGTACTGGAGAGGAGAGTCTGGCCATTGGTCGAACCTCAGATTCAGGAGGAGCAATGTGGTTTTTGGCCCGGCCGTGACACATATGACCAGCTCTTCACCCTCTCGAGGGTTCATGGGAGTTTGTCCAACCAGTTTACATGTGTTTTGGGGACTTTGAGAAGACATTCAACTGCGTCCCTCGTGGTTTTTTGTGGGGGAGTGCTTCGGGAATATGGGGTATCGGGCTTGTTGTTATGAGCTGTCCGGTCTCTATATGACCTTGGGCTGTGCGATATGACCAGAATCTCATATCGTGATATAAATAATTTTACTTGTCGATAACGATATACAGACGTGGACAAAATTGTTGGTACCCCTCTGTTAATGAAAGAAAAACCCACAGTGGTCACAGAAATAACTTGAATCTGACAAAAGTGGTAATAAATAAAAATTCTATGAAAATTAACCAATGAAAACCAGACAGTGCTTTTGAATTGTGGTTGAACAGAATTACTTTAGAAAACAAACTCATGAAACAGGCCTGGACAAAAATGATGGTACCCCTAGAAAAGATTGAAAATAATGTGACCATAGGGACATGTTCAACCAAGATGTGTCCTCTAATTAACATCACAGGTGTCTACAAACTTGTAATCAGTCACTCGGCCTATTTAAAGGGTGACAAGTAGTCACTGTGCTGTTTGGTGACATGGTGTGTACTACACTAAACATGGACCAGAGGAAGCAAAGGAGAAAGTTGTCTCAGGAGATTAGAAAGAAAATTATAGACAAACATGTTAAAGGTAAAGGCTATAAGACCATCTCCAAGCAGCTTGATGTTCCTGTGACTACAGTTGCACACGTTATTCAGAAATTTAAGATCCACGGGACTGTAGCCAATCTCCCTGGATGTGGCCGCAGGAGGGGACGGATAATACGAATGGTAACAAAAGAGCCCAGAACAACCGCTAAACACATTCATGGTGAACTCCAAGGTCAACATACATCAGTGTCAGATCGCACCATCCGTCGTTGTTTGAGCCAAAGTGGACTTCATGGGATACGACCAAGGAGGATACCACTGTTGAAAACAAATCATAAAAAAGCCAGACTGGAATTTGCCAAACTGCATGTTTTAATATTGATGTGCAGGATATTAGAAGGGAGTTCTGCGCTGTATAAGTGAACAAAAGTCAGGGCCCTGATAATATATGGCTGCACGGTGGCGCAGTGGTTAGCACTGCGGCAGCACAGTTTACCCTTGGCCGGGGGATTGTGGGGATTGTGGGGATCGTGGGTTCGATCCCAGCCCCCGACCAACAGTGATCTGTGTGGAGTTTGCATGTTCTCCCCGTGTTGCGTGGGTTTACTCCGGGATTTCTCCGGTTTCCTCCCACATTCCAAAGACATGCATGTTAGGTTAATTGGCTGTTCTAAATTGTCCCTAGATATCTGTTTCCTATAGGCCCTTAGAATAGAGGGTTAGTATTAATGAAAGCGCTTTGAGTGGTCTTTGTGACTAGAAAAGCGCTATATAAATGCAGGTTAGTTAGTTAGTTAGATATGTGGGCGCTTGGTAAAGTCCTGTGCACATGAACTGAGTCCTATATTTCATTACATTTTCAATAAGTCCTTACAGACACAACATGTGCCTAACATCTGGAAAGAAGCCGTGGTTGTTCCCGTTCCAAAATCCAGCTGTCCTAAAACGGTAAACGACTTTAGACCAGTTGCTTTGACTTCAATTTTAATGAAAATTTTTGAAAAACTGGTCAGATGTGAGGTCCTAAAGCAGACTGAGCATGCATTGGATCCTCTGCAGTTTGCCTATAGGCCTCACAGAGGAGTGGAGGACGCCACTGTCACTCTGTTTAACATGCTTTTTAAACATCTGGATTTTAATGGGACACACGCCAGGCTTTTATTTGTGGACTTTTCCTCCGCCTTTAATACAATCCAACCTCATATTTTAGTTGAAAGGCTCCTGCACCAATTTGATTTGAGCAATAATCTGGTGGGTTGGATTCTGGATTTCTTAACCAACAGGACGCAGAGAGTAAGGGTCAATGGTACATTGTCTGACCTAAAGTGCTCTTCTACTGGCTCTCCTCAGGGGTGTGTGTTGTCACCACTACTCTTCATCCTGTACACAAACATGTGTCGGAGCAGACATGACAACAGACACATTATAAAGTATGCTGATGACTTAGTTATTGTCAGTCTCCTCCAGGATGGTGAGAGTGGCCACGGCCCAGTAGTTGATGATTTTGTTCACTGGTGTGAGGATTCCTCCCTGCAGCTGAATACAACAAAAACTAAAGACATGATTCTTGACTTTAGGAGGAAAACTCCCAGGCACAAAGTCACCGTACTAAAAGGCCAGACCACCGAATGTGTACAATCGTACAAATATCTTGGGACGATTATTGATAGTAATTTAAACTTTGAAGAGAACTGTGAAAGGGTGTGCAAAAAGGGTCAGCAACATTTGCATTGCTTGAGAAAACTTGCACGCTTCCAAATTGACCGAACCATAATGACAATGTTTTATCGGGCTTTTATTGAATCTGTTTTATCCTTTTCTTTAGTGTCATGGTTTGGTCAGATAAAACTGAAACAGAGGAAATCCTTGGATCAGGTAGTTAGATGGTCCAGTCGTTTGCTTGGTGAGTCACAGCTGAGCCTGACATCCCTGTACACCAGACAAGTACAGAGGATTGCTACCTCCATTTTAAATGATGACTCCCACCCTTTGCACTGCAACTTTCAGCTTCTTCCCTCAAGACGGAGGTTTGCTGTCCCAAAAAGTAAAACCCAGCGCTACAAAAACAGCTTTGTTCCTGCTGCTGTCAAAGAGTTGAACAAGTTGTAACAATATATTGCACATAATTTAGGTACCTATTTATTAACTCCATTTTATATTTACTTATTTTTGTAGGATGTTATTTGGGTTCTAAATATTTTATTGGGTTTTAGACCTTTGAGTTTTTAACCTCTTTGACTAGTTTTTAACTTTTAATATGACCCTTCTCTCTTACCTCTGGTTTTTCCTCTCATCTCTTTGTCTTTATACCCTGATTGATGGAGCCTTGAGTATTTTTATCATGTTTATAGTCAGCTTCGTATGTGCCTGTGTTTGTGTCTATGTTGAATGTAATTGTGGCTTGTAAATATGGATGTCACCAGACTGCAAAACAAATCTACCTATGGGTACAAATAAAGTAACCTGAACCTGACAAGCCACAAAGCTTCTGGGAGAATGTCCTATGGACAGACGAGACAAAACTGGAACTTTTTGGCAAGGCACATCAGCCCTATGTTCACAGACGCAAAAATGAAACATACCAAGAAAAGAACACTGTCTCTACTGTGAAACATGGAGGAGGTTCTGTTATGTTCTGGGGCTGTTTTGCTGCATCTGGCACAGGGTATCTTGAATCTGTGCAGGGTACAATGAAGTCTCAAGACTATCAAGGTATTCTAGAGAGAAATGTGCTGGCCAGTGTCAGACAGCTTGGTCTCAGTCGCAGGTCATGGGTCTTGCAACAGGATAATGACCCATAACACACAGCTAAAAACACCCAAGAATGGCTAAGAGCGAAACATTGGACTATTCTAAAGTGGCCTTCTATGAGTCTTGATCTAAATCCTATTGAACATCTGTGGAAGGAGCTGAAACATGCCATCTGGAGAAGGCACCCTTCAAACCTGAGACAACTGGAGCAGTTTGCTCATGAGGAGTGGGCCAAAATACCTGCTGAGAGTTCCAGAAGTCTCATTGACAGTTACAGAAATCGTTTGATTGCTATGATTGCCTCAAAAGGTTGTGCAACAAAATATTAAGTTAAGGGTACCATCATTTTTGTCCAGGCCTGTTTCATAAGTTTGTTTTTTAAAATAATTCTGCTGAACCACAATTCAAAAGCATTGTCTGATTTTCATTGGTTAATTTTCATAGAATTTTTATTTATTACCACTTTTGTCAGATTCAAGTTATTTCTGTGACCATTGTGGGTTTTTCTTTCATTAACAGAGGGGTACCAACAATTTTGTCCAAGTCTTTATATCATGATATACAGTTCTGTAAATTCTGTAGTTTATATATGATAACCAGTAAAAAGGACCATCTCTTTTTCTACATTTTAAATTACATTATGAAAAAATCAATTGTACAAATTCATCTGTCATTAATTTTATGCACTTTTTCCCCTCTTAATTTTACATTGTTGTTATAAAATTGTTTTTAATGTGCATTTGAGATGACTTCAACTTCATTCTTTATTGCTACTGGACTAATTAAAAAGATTAGAAATCAAGTTACAATGAGAGCCAATTTGTTCCTCCGACACATTTTAATGTATTTATTTAGTGTGTATGCGGTCGCTGTCATGCACTTTTGCAACTTTAGTAATTTTTTTCAGACAAAATTAAGAAACTCAGCAGTGATTTAAATCAGAGTGATGGTCTGATACACTGTGTCCTATTAGCGACAAGTTAGCATCGTCATTTGGCATTTGCCGTCTTATAATTGGAGAGAGATGGTGTTAACGTGACTTACCTCCAATTAAAACAAGGTTAGAGGACAATCCTTTCTGACACAGCACAGTGGGAAAAAATCCAACATCCCTGGCTGGCACACAAGTAGCGGCAAAACATTAGTTTGCAGTTAGCTGCTGTGGTGCACCTGGCGCACTGCGGGGGAGAGACAGGGCGATGACGTGTAGAAATGAGTGTCTCTTAAATCCCGATATAAACGATACGGTTTTATATGAAACAGTAGACATTTTTTATTGCCTCACCTATATATACGTATATATATATATATATATACTGTATATATATACTGTATATATACACACTACCGTTCAAAAGTTTGGGGTCACCCAGACAATTATTTTGTGTTATCCACGAAAAGTCACACTTATTTACCACCATGAGTTGTAAAATGAATAGAAAATATAGTCAAGACATTGACAAGGTTAGAAATAATGATTTGTATTTGAAATAATAATTTTTTCCTTCAAATTTTGCTTTCGTCAAAGAATCCTCCATTTGCAGCAATTACAGCATTGCAGACCTAACATGATTGCACAAGGGTTTTCTAATCATCCATTAGCCTTCTGACACAATGAGCAAACACATTGTACCATTAGAACACTGGAGTGATAGTTGCTGGAAATGGGCCTCTATACATCTATGTAGATATTGCACCAAAAACCAGACATTTGCAGCTAGAATAGTCATTTACCACATTAGCAATGCATAGAGTGTATTTCTGATTAGTTTAAAGTTATCTTCATTGAAAAGAAGTGCTTTTGTTTCAAAAATAAGGAAATTTCTAAGTGACCCCAAACTTTTGAACGGTAGTGTATATATATCATCATATCGCACAGCCCTAATATGACCATTGTGAGAGTTTGGTTCGTATTGCCAATACTCGGTCGGACTCATTCCCAGTGAGAGTTGGACTCCGCTAGGGCTGCCCTTTGTCACCGATCCTGTTCATAATTTTTATGGACAGGAATTCTAGGCACAGCCAGTGTCATACCTGGTGACCACAGGATCTCATCTCTGTCGATGATGTTGTCCTGTTGACTTCATCCAGCAATGACCTACAGGCCTTACATGGGATGGTTTGCTGCTGAGTGTGAAGTGGCTGGGATGAGAATCTGCACCTCTTAAGTCCAAGTCCATGGTCCTCAGCCGGAAAAAGGTGGATTGTCCTCTCTAGGTTGGGGACAAGCTCCTGCCCAGAGTGGAGGAGTTTAAGTATCTCGGGGTCACGAATGAGGGGAGGATGGAGCAAGAGATTGACAGACGGATTACAGCAGCATCTGCAGTGATGCGGACATTGAACTGATCTGTCATGGTGAAGAGGGAGCTAAGCTCTAAGGCAGGGGTGTCCAATCATGTGCCATGTAGGGCCAAGACCCTGCAGGCTTTACCTCCAGCCAGTGTCTTCAACAGCAGATTCCACTGAATTTCTTCCCACTGATTGCTGTTAAGTGAAAACACCTTCTGAAGAGACTGGGTAGAAGAGAAAACCTGCACAGTCTTGGCCCTTCATGGCACATAATTGGACACCCCTGCTCTAAGGCAAAGCTGTTGATTTACTGGTCAATCTGCATTCCTACCCTCACCTATGGTCATTTGGGTAATGGTAAATGGTGACCGAAAGAATGAGATCGCGGATACAAGCAGCTGAAATGAGTTTTCTTCATAGGATTGCTGGAGTCAACCTTAGAGATAGGGTGAGGAGCTCAGTCATCCGGGAGAGGCTCAGAGTAGAACCGCTGCTCCTCCACATTGAAAGGAGCCAGTTGAGGTGGTTTGGGTATCTCATCAGGATGCCTCCTGGACGCCTCCCACTTAAGGTGTTTTGGGCACATCCCACTGGGAGGAGACCCCAGGACTCACTGGAGAGACTATGTCTCCCAGCTGGTCTGGGAACATCTTGGTATCCTCTCTGAAGAGCTGGAGCAGGTGGCTGCTGAGAGGGAAGTCTGGGCTTCTCTGCTTGAACTGCTGCCTTCGTGACCCAGACCTCCGGAAAAGCGGTAGAAGATGGATGGATACTTATATTTGAGACGCAATGGCTTATGGGTAATCTTCTTGTTAACGTCCGGTGAAGTGATGTACCGTTGTTCACTTCTTCCCTGCTCAGTTCTCAGTTCCCTTTGAACGGAAGACTGTTCGCTCCCTTCGGTTTGGAATCTGTTAATATGGCGGAATACCATGTGCAGTCCACTTCAGAGTATACCATTGGGAGATCGGAACGCACCCCATGTGTTTGTCAGCAGATTCTCTGGTAAATATTTGCCACATAAGCTATGAACCCTGCTTAAATTACGAGACCACAGGGTCCTAAAAACATTTGCAATAATACCACATACCGCGGTGTTGAGCTATCCACAGTCACCGCAGGGGAAATTCCTCTACTGCAACTGCTCTACATAGAGGTGATAATTCGTTCATGTTCCATGCACAGATGTGCCATTCCATTTTGGGTTTCAGTTGGCACCATTAACGACTGATTTGCATACTGTAGATTGGTGGCGTCCTGGGGTCCTGTACACCAGCGGGGTGTACTACAAAGCCAGATTAATGGCTTATTGAAGTATGTTGAGGCTTCAGTCAGAGTTTTCAGCATCATGAAGATGGCTGCCTTTTTACTGGGCTACATCACCATGGTAACTGATGCTGAACTCATAAGGTGGTCAGAACTAGGTTAAAATCAGCTGAAAATGCTCCATGATCACTAATAATTATCATTCAACTTTTTATTGCCATGTCAACATCCAGCTGATTGAAACTCATCTCCATGTGCCCATCACAGATACAGCATACATCACACATTCATACAATTCAGCATTCATTACACCAATACAAACCACTGATGCATTAATACTATTTCTATTTTTTTTTTTTTTTGTAAACAGGGATCCGAGTCTTCAAGGCAGAAATACAAACAGGTTGTTTGAAGGATGTGAGAAATCTTTGAGTCTTTTTTTGCCACCCGTAATTCATAGATTTCATTAAGTGCACGAAGACTGACCCCAATAATTTTTGATGCCAGGTGCACGATTCTGTGCAGCTGTTTCCTTTCATGATTTGTGGTACAGCTGAACCAAACTGTTACTGAGAAGGTGAGTGTGGATTCAGTGACTGATCTGTAAAATAACAACAAATCCTCCACTGATACTTTACATTTTTTAAGCTCAGAAAATAAAGTCTCTGAGCTTTACTGACAATAGCTGTGCTGCTGTCTGTCCATTTCAGATCAGAGGAGATGGTTACCTAAAAATATAAAATTATTCACTGGCTTGACCTGCTGTCCATTAATGGTTAGATGTTCTTGGGACCTCTTCTAAATTCAATAGTCATTTCTCTAGTTTTAAAAACATTTAATTGCAGGTTGTTGTTTTGACACCATTTGGTCATGAGGGAAATCTCATACTGATAAAAGGTTTCATCATCATCAGAGATGAGATCCACCATCGTTGTCATCTGCAAACAAATATTTTAACTGATTCGTGATGGGAAATGAAATTATTGGTATAAAGTGAATGAAGGCAATAACACACAATGCTGTGGAGCACCTGTACTGCTGGTAAGAGTCTTAGACAAGCTGTTATTAATTTTAACCATCTGCTTCCTGTTTTGGAGAAAGTCCAGAATCCATCTTGTAAGTGAATGGGTCATACCTACAGTTAGGTCCATTTATATTTGGACACTGACTCAAGTTTTATTTTAGCTGTTTACCAAAGCATATTCAAGATACAGTTATAGGGGGATGGGGGTGGGGCTGAAAAGTTCATAGGCTGACCATGATGCAGTGATCAAATTTGATCAAATGTGGTTTATTGTACTCGTACTCTTGACAGTTCCCTCACTGTCAACTCTGCTCTGCCCTCTTGTTCCTCAGCCACTGAAGCACAAATACTACTGGCTCAGCACCTACAAACATAACTCCTTCTTAGACAGCCTATGAACTTTGCAGCCCCCTCCCCCGCCCCCATGTAATCAGTATGAGCTTAAAGGTCACATATCTAAGGTATTCACATCCAAATTGGAGTTATGGTTTAGGAATTACACCCGTTTTTATTCAAAATCTCTTCACTTCAGGGTCTCAAAAGTAATTGGACAATTTACTCAAAACCTATTTCATGGGCTGTATGGGCTGTTCCCTAGTTAATCCATCATCAATCAAGTAAAGTAAAAGTTCTAGAGTTGATTCCAGGTCTGACGTTTGCATTTGCAAGCTGTTGCTGTGAA
The DNA here is from genome assembly GCA_020510985.1 of Pholidichthys leucotaenia. Lineage (NCBI taxonomy): Eukaryota > Metazoa > Chordata > Actinopteri > Cichliformes > Pholidichthyidae > Pholidichthys > Pholidichthys leucotaenia. Next base: position 134,241,314 of record CM035841.1, on the reverse strand, counting down.
CCTACAACATGTGGTCAAAGGAGCTCTCAGTGGAAGTGAAACAGACCATCCTTAGGCTGAAAAAAGAAGAAATCCATCAGAGAGATGGTGGAAGTGTTAGGAGGAACCAAATCAACACTTTGGTACATTCTGAAAATAAAAAAAATGGCACACTAGTGAGCTCAGAAACTCAAAAAGTCCTGGGTATCCACGGAAGACAACAGTGGTAGATGATCGTAGGATCCTTTCCATGGTGAAGAAAAACACCTTCACAACATCCACCCAAGTGAAGAACACTCTCCAGTACTCGCTCACTCTCTAGGTGTATCAGTATCCAAGTCTACCATAAAGAGAAAAATTCATGAGAGCAAATACTGACAGTTCACCACAAGGTGTAAACCAGTAATCGGCTTCAAAAGTAGAAAAGCCAGATTAGACTTTGCCAAAAAATAAAAATCTAAAGAAGCCAGCCCAGTTCTGGAGCAGGATTGCTTGGACAGATGAAACCAAGATTAACCTGTACCAGAATGATAGGAAGAAGACAGTATGGCAAAATCTTAAAATGGCTCAAGATCTAAAGAACACCATATCTTCTGTAAAACATGTTGGAGGCAGTGTGATGCATGGGCATGCATATCTTCCAATGGTACTGGGTCACTAGTGTTTATTGATGAATTCTGAAGTGTATAGGGATATACTGTCTGCTCAGATTCAGCCAAATGCAGCAAAGTTGATAAGATGGCACTTAACAGTAGAGATGGACAATGACCCAAAACATACTGTGAAAGCAACCCAGGAGTTTTTTTTAAAGGGGCAATTGACTGCACTTTTTCCACATTTTAATAGCTCACACATCTTAATGAAATGTTTGACATATTTTGTTCACATTTTCTTTAATTATTGAAGCAATTTAGTTTTTTTTTTTTTTTTTTTTTTTACTTTTCCTGACTTTCTTGAAATGCTCTGATTTAAAGCCTGCCACTTTATGAACCATCCTTCACCACTTCAACTCCGCCCTCCCTCTTACGCCAGTTAGCCATTATAGCTGACTAGCTTCTAGTCTCCCAGCTTGATTGAGCAGCGCTCTGGTTCACTGGTCCACAGTCGATGGTGTATCTCACGTCAGTCTGGTCTATCTCCCAATAATTTTGCTGATTCCATGACAAATCACTAGCACCACACGCTGGACGACTCCCCCGATCGCTGCAACCCGAGACGAGCTACCAAGCCAAGGGATCTCAAAGGGCAGTGTGGCTCTGTGGGACTCCATTCTGCTCTCATGGTCAGCTGAAAGGTGGAGCAACTACGCTGCCCGCAAGAGCAGCGCGGATCCATGGAGGATGGTGGGGTTACTGGGTGTGACAGCCAGCAGCATCTGGTGCCGGGACATTTTGATTGCAGGGAGCCAGAGGCTTCTTCATGATTCCACAGCTAATCGCCTGTACTGGCTTGTGGCTGGCACGGCCAGCTAAAGGTAGCGTATTAGCCCACGAGCTATTAGCCCACGAGCCAACACTGGTACCAGGATGCTGGCTGTAAGCACAGCTCATATTATTATTTTTTTCAGCTCTTAGCCACCCTAATAGCCGTCCTTGCTATCATCTGGTTCGGCGAAGTGCCTCACATTACTGCGGCCCATCAATGGTTTCGTCGTGATTCCGTGGTGGATTGCCCATACCGGTGTTATGCTGAGAACTCCCCTGCCCATTCAGGGGAGTTCTCGGCATAACACTGGCCAGTAGCCCTGGTCCCGGGCCATAAAAGCGATGGTGTGCCGATACAGGCAATTGATAGAAAAATTCTATATTATCCACATTATTATTGTTAATAATAATGTATTATTGTTATTAAGATGTATCATGCCTTTCCTATTTCATGTGTGATATTTATATGTGCATTCCATGCAGGATAAGTTCATACATTCCTTTATATTATTCTTCCATATTATATTTCATATTATATGTCTGATATGACTTGTGATTCATGTATGGCCTTGAACAGCCCCTGTCTGCGTGTGAGTGTGCCTGAGTTAGCAATTTTAATCACCAGCTGTACTAATACATTTTTGGATGTCTAGTCCTGTGTGACCGAGAATGTACTGGCTCCTTTTTTCCTGGGAGCAAAGATAAGAACTGTTACACCCTGTCTTGCCAGATGTACTCAAGGACAGTTTCTCCGTCTTCCCATGGATAACACAGCTTTAAAAGCTAGAACAATGAATGGCTGATTCAGAGGCTTGGATGGTCAGACTTGGGGCCGCCTCTGTATTTCTCCCTCATGAGGAATAAATCTACTTATATCTAAATTTTCTGCCTGATTTTTGACTCGGATTAATTATACTGAAAATTATTCTAACACAATCCACCGCAAAATCATGACAAAACCACTTGGAGATGGACCGGAGTGAACCAGGTGGTAGCAGGGATGGCTATTAGGGTGACTAAGATCTGAAGAAAATAACAATATAAGCCACGCTTACAGCCAGTGTCTTGGTACCAGGGTTAGTTCATGGGCTAATAGCTCAGGGGCTAATAGGCTACCTTTAGCCACCACTTCGATCTACATGACAGCTAGGTGGGCCAATAATAGTGCAGTGGGTGGGCAATTTCCAAGACTTGATGTAGGAAACTTAACCAGAAGAGTCAACAAAAAGTTTTTGGGAGTTTCTGTAAGAGAAAAATGAGATAAAGGCTGTTGGGAAGCCCAGCAGTGAAGCCTAGTGCAGTGTTTCCTCTGGCTTAAAGACCTTGGCGCAGTGGCAACATATTTTTCCGGGGGGGCGGGGGGGGCAGAAAACACATAACATGCTTGTAACCAGAATATGTTAATTTTACAGTATTTTTATTTTTTTTTAATTTTGCACAGTAATATTGCATAATGGAACTTGCCATTAGAAGTATTGTACAACCAAGGCTTGAATACTGGAATATTGGGCCATTTGGGGTCCCACTCAGATGTCCTGTGTTTGGACTTTTTACTGGTGTCATCCTTTTCTCCTTCTCTGCTCTCACCTCTCCTGGACCCTCTGCCTGAACACTTTCCTCTCCTTGACTCCTCTCTTCTTTCTCATCTTTCCCTCTCTGAGCTCTGTTTGCTTCAGGTTCTCTCTCTGTCTATGGTGGTATACAAACAGGTTAGAAAATATCAAGTGTCACGTTTTGTCCTGCAGGATTTTTTTTTTTTTTTTTTTTTGCCATGGTTTACATAAATGACAAAAATATGTATTTTTTTTTTTGTATTTTTATTCTTGTTTTTTCCATTGAGAAAAAGAAAGAAAGATAGATAGATAGATAGATAGATAGATAGATGTACTTTATTGATCCCAAACTGGGAAATTACAGTGTAACAGCAGCATGACAGTTAACAGCCAAACAACAGAAACACACACATGACAGACAAAGGGATTACCCATGGAAAGTAAAAACTAACACGACTATAAAACCTATATACATCATAGCTCAGAATCAGAATCAGAATCAGGTTTATTGCCATTGTTCATGTAGTACACAAACTAGGAATTTGTCTCGGTGCAATGCAGCAACATTAAACATGATAAGATAAAAGAAATAAACTATACATGCAATAAAGTGTAGAATAAGAGTAAGTGATACTGGTCAGCAGTTAAAATATATTAGCGAGCAGCAGATACTGTGGAGAACTATATAGTGCAGTCGGTAATGCAGGAAGAAAACAGTGATGATTGACATGAGTCTGGTTGAGCTGCTGTACATAGTGCACGAGAGTCAATAAGTCACTTAGTGTTCAGCAGTCTGATGGCAGAGGGGAAGAAGCTGTTCATGTGACGGGAGGTTTTAGTCTGGATGGACCGAAGTCTTCTACCAGAGGGGAGGGGGGCAAACAGTACGTGACCAGGGTGTGAGGGATCGGCTATGATCCGGCCAGCAGGCCTCCGGGTCCTGGAGATGTACAGATCCTGGAGAGATGGGAGCTTGCAGCCGATCACCTTCTCAGCAGTGCGCACGACGCGCTGCAGCCTTAGCTTAATATATGATGACCCGTATAAACACATGAATCATCCCATTGCACAAAGAAGGACTATCACGGTGGCGCAATGGTTAGCACTGTGGCAGCACAGTTTACCCTCGGCCGGGGGATCGCGGGGATCATGAGATCGTGGGTTCGATCCCTACCCCCGGCCAACAGTGATCTGTGTGGAGTTTGCATGTTCTCCCCGTGTTGCGTGGGTTTACTCCGGGATTTCTCCGGTTTCCTCCCACATGCCAAAAACATGCAGGTTAGGGATAAGGGGCACTTGCGCACGCAGCGACCGGCAGCTGGTGGCTTGTCACTAGACTGCAAAACAAATCTACCTACGGGTACAAAATAAGTAATAATAAAAAAAAAAAAAAATATCAGGAGCAGAGTGAAAAAGTGATGTACCAGTTAGTCTGTAAGTCTGTAAGATGCAGTGTGGCAGCATAGCTATGCCAGAATACAACATCATAGTGAGTTATTGTACAGTGAAATTGCATGTGGCAGGAAAGATTTCCTGTACCTGGCCGTTCGACAGCGAAGCTGTAGTAGTCTACTGGAGAAAGTGCTTCGCTGCCTACCTAGTGCGTGGTGGAGGGGGTGATCAGGATTGTCCATGATGGATGGCAGTTTATTTAGTGTTCTCCTCTCCACCACTGTCTCAAAGGTCTCCGGTCTGAGACCAATTACAGAGCCAGCCCTCTTGATGATCTTGTCAAGTCTGTTGGTATCTCTGGCCCTGATACTGCTACCCCAACAGACAGCAGCAAAGAAGATGGTGCTGGCGACAACAGTCTGGTAGAAAAGCTCCAGCATCCTGCTGCACACATTGAAGGATCTCAGCTTTCTCAGGAAGTAGAGTCTGCTCATCCCCTTCTTGTGCGCAGCATCGGTGGTGGATCTCCAGTCCAACCCACTGCTGATCCTGACACCCAGATATTTGTAGTCCTCAACCACTCCCTCATCCTCCGCCTGCGCCCGGATATCTTCCAGAAAACACAGTGCCTGTTGCTGCATCTCACGCATAATGGCAACTGCTCTGACTCAGGTACGTGAAAAACAGACAGATGAAAAAAACTACAACTTCACCGCTGGGCTCTCACTGGTTGGTGCATTCTGTCATGTGTGTGCACTTTACACAGACACAAATGAGGAGAGATGAGCCCACTTGCGAATGAAGTGAGTTTTATTACAATGAATCAACAGGCAAAAAATCCAACATACGATTCCTAATGGTAGGCTTCACAGCAGGCAACTACAGTTCAGTCAAGTCAAGTTTTGGACTAGAGAAAAACAGTTCACATCAGGCCCAGGGTAACACTGGCCGCTGGGGAAAAACAAGAAATGTAAACCAAGGAGGAGGACTTACATGGATGTGTCGGAGCTAGGCTCTGAGGAAACAACAGCAAACATGGTGCAGAGGAAAAATTCCAAAAACAAGGAGTCGACTGAACAGAACGACTTACTACGTGCAGGCAGATGACAATACAATGCACCGACAATGCACAGGAGGGCGGACAGGGCTTAAGTAACACCAGCCCTGATTATCACCGTGATTGCCGGTGCGAATCAGTGATTGAAGAGTCGATGGAGAGCAGATATGAATGATAGTGTGTGTATGGGTGAGAGTGTGTGTGTGAGTGCGTGTGAATCTGAGCAGGGAGAGAAACAGACGATGACAGATTGGAATCACCTGTCAGAAACTGACAAGGGGGGGGAGAGAGTGGCTACTAGAGGCAAAAGGCACAGAAAAACATATGGAAAGCAAAAGGTAGCATAAAACACAGATAATATGGAACAGGAAACCGTCATGAAGCCTGAGCTTGGGAACCACCAGCTCGGCTCATGACACATTGTGGGTGTGGAGGTGCAGAGAAATAATTGTGGGTAGGTGGGCTTGTTAATCGCTCCCCAAAATGGGGAATAAAAAAAAAAGTTTTTTGAGCTGCTGGTATAAACAACAACAACAAAAAAATCAGCAGATTACAATGACCACAGTCTCTGAACTTCTACTGCTGACATGGATTTGAAACTGTCAGTGCTTCAGTCCACTCAGATGTGCAGAGTGGAGGTGGAGCATAAACCCAGCTTTACCATAATGAACTTTGTGCTGAATGTTATCCAAGTTAAATTATCCAAAACATGCTGTGTTACAGTGTTGTTGTTTTTTTTTTAAACTTACTTGGGTAATCTCACTTGGAGCTCAGTGAACAGACTGGGATGGTGTTCCCGGGATGAATGTGCTAATTGGTTGTGTTACGTTGGGGGCAGATGCTTTTTTAGCAGGTTTTGCAGGTTTGCAGCTCATCTCCTTGTTGATCTGGTGTCTGGATTCCATAATAATTCCAGACCTCAGCCTTCAATTTTTAGAGACACTCTGAATCCAGGTCCTACTCCTGCTTGGCTAAGATGGTAGTGATGGTGTGACAATTTGACAGAAAAATTTTGGCCTGCTTGTCAGGTAAGACCCTTTTTCACTAGTACCTACTCAGCCCTACTCGCCTCAACTCTACTTGGTTTGTAGGGTTTTGCATTAGTACCTGGTACCAGGTACTTTTTTGGGATCTACTTCAGTGAGGTTCCAACCATGCTGAGTCGAGCTGAAAATGTGACGTCAACAGATTGCAGGCCACTGATTGACCAGGGCATAACGTCAGTGGATGAGAGCGACGTCTTCACAAGAACTGCCATTTGTAAATTTGGCTGTGAGTTTTTATTATTTCTGTGATAGTCAACGAAACAAATGGCTACACACCAAATCAGCACTGTCACAAAACACTCACAATCTTCCCTGTGAGTAGCCATCAGCTCAGAGACCTGGTATTTCATTTGGGAACACTCCGCCGGGGCTGAAAAGTTCATATAGTGGTCAAATTTGAACTAATGTGGTTATTTTTCAACAGTTTCCCCATCGGTGTACACAGTTCTTCTATTGGTGTTGCAGCGCTTGGATCCCTGCGCATTAAAAATAAACTACATTTGGTCAAATTTGACAACCATGAACTTTTCAGCCTCATCAGCCCTGCTGCGGCTGGGCAACCTGAAATGAAAAAGCAAACCAGGAGGTCTCCGAGCTGATGGCTCCATGGTGATGGCTGATGGTGTTTGTCCACTGTGTTTTATCAAGACCAAAGTCACCGCAGTCATCTACCAGGAAATTTTAGAGCATTTCATGCTTCAGGTTCAGGTTCAGGTTCAGGTTACTTTATTTGTACCCGTAGGTAGATTTGTTTTGCAGTCTGGTGACATCCATATTTACAAGCCACTAATTACATTCAACATAGACACAAACACAGGCACACATGAAGCTGACTATAAACATGATAAAAATACTCAAGGCTCCATCAATCAGGGTATAAAAGACAAAGAGATGAGGGAGAAACCAGAGGTAAGAGAGGAGGGTCATATTAAAAGTTAAAAACTAGTCAAAGAGGTTAAAAAACTCAAAGGTCTAAAGTCCAATAAAATATTTAGAACCCAAGTGACATCCTTCAAAAATAAGTAAATATAAAATGAAGTTAATAAACAGGTACCTAAATTATGTACAATATATTTTTACAGCTTGTTCAACTCTTTGACAGCTGCAGGGACAAAGCTGTTTTTGTAGCGCTGGGTTCTACTTTTTGGGACAGCAAACCTCCGTCTGGAGGGAAGAAGCTGAAAGTGGCAGTGCAAAGGGTGGGAGTCATCATTTAAAATGGAGGTAGCCATCCTCTGTACTTGTCTGGTGTACAGGGATGTCAGGCTCAGCTGTGACTCACCAAGCAAACGACTGGACCATCTAACTACCTGATCCAAGGATTTCCTCTGTTTCAGTTTTATCTGACCAAACCATGACACTAAAGAAAAGGATAAAACAGATTCAATAAAAGCCCGATAAAACATTGTCATTATGGTTCGGTCAACTTGGAAGCGTGCAAGTTTTCTCAAGCAATGCAAATGTTGCTGACCCTTTTTGCACACCCTTTCACAGTTCACTTCAAAGTTTAAATTACTATCAATAATCGTCCCAAGATATTTGTACGATTGTACACATTCGGTGGTCTGGCCTTTTAGTACGGTGACTTTGTGCCTGGGATTTTTCCTCCTCAAGTCAATAATCATATCTTTAGTTTTTGTTGTATTCAGCTGCAGGTAGGAATCCTCACACCAGTGAACAAAATCATCAACTACTGGGCCGTGGCCACTCTCACCATCCTGGAGGAGACTGACAATAACTGAGTCATCAGCATACTTTATAATGTGTCTGTTGTCATGTCTGCTCCGACACATGTTTGTGTACAGGATGAAGAGTAGTGGTGACAACACACACCCCTGAGGAGAGCCAGTAGAAGAGCACTTTAGGTCAGACAATGTACCATTGACCCTTACTCTCTGCGTCCTGTTGGTTAAGAAATCCAGAATCCAACCCACCAGATTATTGCTCAAGTCAAATTGTTGCAGGAGCCTTTCAACTAAGATATGAGGTTGGATTGTATTAAAGGCGGAAGAAAAATCCACAAATAAAAGCCTGGCATGTGTCCCATTAAAATTCAGATGTTTAAAAAGCATGTTAAACAGAGTGACAGTGGCGTCCTCCACTCTTCTGTGAGGCCTATAGGCAAACTGCAGAGGATCCAATGCATGCTCAGTCTGACTTAGGACCTCACATCTGACCAGTTTTTCAAAAATTTTCATTAAAATTGAAGTCAAAGCAATTGACCATGCTTCGCTCTACTGACAAGCTTTATGGAGAAGCTGATGTAATTTCCCCCCCCACACACACACACACACACTGTCAAAAGTATCATAACCTGGTTTAATGACCATGGCATCACTGTGTTTGATTGGCCAGAAAACTCTCCTGACCTAAACCCCATAGAGAATCTATGTTGTATTGTCAAGAGGAAGATGAGAGACACCAGACCCAACAATGCAGACGAGCTGAAGGTCACTATCAAAGCAACCTGGGCCTCCATAACACCTCAGCAGTGCCACAGGCTGATCACCTCCATGCCACGCCACATTGATACTGTAATTAATCCAAAAGGAGCCTCGACCAAGTATTGAGTGTATACATGGACATACTTTTCAGTCAGCCAACATTTCCATTAAAAAACTATTTTTTAAAATTAATTTTATGTAATATTCTAATTTTTTGAGAAACTGAATTTGGGGTGTTCATGGGCTGTAAGCCATAATCATCAAAATTAAAATAAATAAACACTTGAAATATAACACACTCTGTGTAATGACTCTATATAATATATGGGTTTCGCTTTCTGAAACGAGTGACAAAAAATATTGAACTTTTTCATGATATTCTAATTTTTTTGAGATGTACCTGTATGTCCATCCTGTGTGCTCCCATGTGAGTAGCATGTTGGAAATATATGTGTTGAAAAAATGCTGAGACATTTAATACTTATTTCCCCATTGTAGAAAGAATGGAAAAGAGATTGTTTCACAGAGATATCAGTGGAAATTAATAACTTTCATCCCTGATCAAACTTGAAGACTCACTCACGCTGCTGCATTCCACTGTTTTTTTTTTTAACATGTGAACTGTTTACATGGTGCTGCTGCATGGTGGCGCAGTGGTTAGCACGGCGGCAGCACAGTTTACCCTTGGCCGGGGGATTGTGGGGATCGTGGGATCGTGGGTTCGATCCCAGCCCCCGACCAACAGTGATCTGTGTGGAGTTTGCATGTTCTCCCCGTGTTGCGTGGGTTTACTCCGGGATTTCTCCGGTTTCCTCCCACATGCCAAAAAAACATGCATGTTAGGTTAATTGGCTGTTCTAAATTGTCCCTAGATATCTGTTTCCTATAGGCCCTTAGAATAGAGGGTTAGTATTAATGAAAGCGCTTTGAGTGGTCTTTGTGACTAGAAAAGCGCTATATAAGTGTAGGTTAGTTAGTTAGTTAGTTAGTAGTTTACATTTCACTTGGCTATATTATTGATCCATCCATCTTCTTCCGCTTAATCCTTTTCGGGTCATTATTATAGCTAACTTAAAAATCAGAAATCAGTAACCCATGACAGGCTAAGTAAGGGTGTAAATTGATAAGGCACACTGAAAACGACTGCTAGTACACATTCATGAAGTTGGACACTGAAGTGCGCGAGCCAGGGTAATGCAAGGACCTAATGAGAAAGTCGGACAACAGTGGTGGTGAGACCTTTGTTTATCTGAAGTTCTCTCACTGACAGGTGACTCACTGCCTCAGGTGTGCAGATTAAATTATATTGTGACGTTTGCAAGGTTCACACAAAGAAAATGGAGCAGATGGCTGTGATCAACCAGATTTATTTTGTACACCCCAACCCCCCAACTTGCAACTTAGTACACAGAGCAGGGGAGGTCATTCTCACAGACCTCTGTTTACATCACGGTTGCACACACATAACGTTTTCATCTGGCAAAGCATGCTGGGAAATTCACTTAACATGGCCCCAACGTTACACTGCCCCCCCCCCCCGGACTGGTTTCTGTCCCCAGAAAAATAAAAGTCCAATTTAAAAGTCCAATACAAACTCATCCAGGTGTCGGGGCGGTCTTCGGCGCCGGTGGCCAACACGTACAGGCCCCCTAGTGTCCATCTGGGTCTCGGTCGGGGTATCGGGCCGGGATGGAAGCTCCGGTTCGTCCACCAGCGGTGCAGATGGCCGATACGGGGCGAGACGGTCACGATGAAGGACCACAACCCGGTCCCTTTTTCTAAGCCTCACCCTGTACACCACATCTGACAGTCTCTCCAGGACCACGCATGGCCCCGACCACTGGCTCGCCAGCTTCGGTGATCGTCCTCTCTTCCTCTCAGGGCAGAAAACCCAGACTCGATCTCCCGGTGCAAAGTCCCTCCCCTGGCAGCGGGAGTCGTACGCTCGCTTCTGCCGACCCCCTGCCGCTGCCAGGGCCTCTCGAGCCAGCTCGTGCACCGTGTGGAGACGTTCTTTCAAACAAAAAAAATAATCCAATCCGGGTTTTCCCTCCACCTCCGGCTCAGGGGGGCAACCGAATACCAAATCCACCGGTGTGCGTAGCTCGCGTCCAAACATGAGCGCCGCAGGGGTGCACCGGGTAGATTCCTGAGCAGCCGTCCGGTACGCCCACAAAACAAAAGGCAGATGCAGGTCCCAGTCTCGCTGTCGCTGGTCCACTAGGATAGCGAGCTGGGTGGTGAGGGTCCGGTTGAATCGTTTGACCAGGCCGTCGCTCTGTGGATGCAGTGGGGTGGTCCGGGTCTTCCGGATGCCCAGCCGTTTGCAGACCTCTCCGAAGACCTCCGCCTCGAAGTTCCGACCCTGATCGCTGTGCAGCTCCTCCGGTGCGCCAAACCGACAGAACATTTCATCCACCAGCTTTGATGCCGTCGTAGCGGCGCTCTGATCCGGGACCGCGTACGCCTCTGGCCACTTAGTGAAATAATCCATCGCGACCAGCACGTAGCGGTTCCCCCGGTCCGTGGTCGGGAAAGGGCCCAGGATGTCCACTCCCACTCGCTCCATCGGTGCTCCCACCCGGTACTGTTGCAGGGGAGCGTGGGATCGCTGAGTTGGTCCCTTCTGAGCTGTGCATGTGTCGCAGCGATGAATGTGGAGCTCCACGTCCTGATGACAGCCGGGCCAGTAGAACCGGGCCCGAAGGCGCTGCAGCGTCTTTGTCACCCCGAAGTGGCCCGCTCCTACCGCCCCATGAACCAGCTGGAGTACTTTGGGCCGGAGTCGACGAGGAACCAGCAGCTGCCAAATGTGCCGCTGCCCAGCTGGAGTCTGCCACTGCCGATACACCACGCCCTCATGACAGCGGAGGTTGGCCCACTGGGAGTGTAGGGCCTTAGTCTCTGGGTCCAGCGGTGACACAACCTCCCAGGCGGGCCGCTGTCCTGCGTCCAGCCACTGCCGAACCCGCGAAATGACCGGGTCTCTGTCCTGCTCGCTCTACAGCTGCTGCGTGCCAAGAACCTCTGTGACGTCATCGCTGGGGAGAGCTGCCTGATCATCTGAGGAGGGGCTGTGCATCGCTGCGTGATTCCTGCTCGCAGCGGCTCGGAGAGCGGCAGCCCGTGGGGCGATTTGGTCCCGATCTTCAGCCCGTTGACAGTGACGACACTCCTCTGTCGCGCAGGGACGCCGAGACAGCGCGTCAGCGTTGGCATGGAGGCGGCCTGCCCGATGCACAATCTGGAAATTATAATCCTGCAGTGCCTCCAGCCACCTTGCCAACTGTCCATCCGGTTCTTTGAAATTTAACAACCAGGTCAGGGAAGCGTGGTCCGTCCTGAGCTGGAACCTCCCACCGTACACATACGGGCGGAAGTGACGCAGTCCTTGAATGACAGCCAGCAGCTCTCTGCGAGTCACACAGTAATTTCTCTCGGCTCTGCTGAGAGTGCGGCTGAAGTAAGCGACTGCCTGCTCTCCATGCTCTCCCTCCTGGGATAGCACCGCCCCGATGCCCTGGTTGCTGGCGTCCGTGTCCACAATGAAAGGGCGGCACGGGTCAGGATACCGCAGGACGGGGGCTCTGATGAGCGCTGCGCGAAGCTGGCAGAAAGCAGCAGCACAGCTGTCACTCCACTGGAACGGGCGTCCTTTCTGCGTCAGCTGATGCAGCGGGCTGGCAATGGTGGCGAAGTCTTTCACAAACTTCCTATAATAGGAGGCCAATCCAAGAAAACTCCTCAGTTCTCCAACGTTCCGCGGCACTGGCCAGTCTCTCACTGTTGCCACTTTTTCCGGGTCGGTGGCGACCCCCGCTGCGCTGATGACGTGGCCCAAAAAGGTGGTCTCTCGCCGGAACAGGTGGCATTTCCTAGGGTGTAACCGTAGCCCCACCTGCTGGATGGCTCCCAGCACCTCTCGGAGATTTGACAGGGCGCTGTCAAAATCAGCTGCATGTACCAGCAGGTCATCCAGGTAAACAACGCAGCGGCTCCTGGGCACGTGAGCCAGCACTCGCTCCATCAAGCGCTCAAAGGTGGCCGGGGCGTTGCAGAGTCCAAACGGCATCACTTTAAACTGGTACAGTCCCTGCCCGATGGAGAAGGCTGTTTTTTGGCGGGCCTCGGGTGACAGCTCTACCTGCCAATAGCCGCTGCGTAGATCCAGCGAGCTGAACCAGCTGGAGCCTGCGATGTGGTCCAGTGCGTCATCGATGCAGGGCAGGGGGTAGGAATCTTTCCTGGTGGCATCGTTCAGGCGTCGGTAATCCACACAGAACCGCCACGACCCGTCCTTCTTCTTGACCAGCACCACAGGCGCTGCCCAGGGGCTGCTGGAGGGCTCAATAACATCTGCCTCCAGCATTTCTCGCACTTTTTGTTCCGCCGCTGCCCGCCTTGAAAAGGGCAGCCGGCGTGGGTGGAGTCGAATCGGCCTGGCCTCACCGGTGTCGATCTCGTGCTGCACCAACCCGGTCCGGCCTTATTCCTCATCCTTCGCAGCGAAAACACCCATGTAATAGTCCAATAGCTCCCGCAGCTGGCGTCTCTGTTCCGGGTCCAGCCCGCTGCAGCTCCGCTGAAATAATTCCTCCACCACCTGCTGCGTCTCTGCTGACACGTTGGCCCCTCCCCTTGCTGACCCTGTGTGTGCTCGTGCTCCCTCTGTCCGCGCTGGTGACGTCATCGTGTCCAGTCCTCGCGGTGGCCTGCCTGGTCCGGTCTGTCTTGGCGATCCCTCGATTGTGCGTGCCCCCGTGTCCCTTCTCTGGGTTCTGCTGTGGAGTGTGATGGTCCGGTTTCCCAGCTGGAGGGAAGGTCCGGTGGTGTCGATCTTGGCACGCCAGGCAGTGAGCAGGTCTAATCCAATAATACAGGGGTCTTGGATGTCAGCCAGCCAGAACGGGTGTCTTATGTTCTGACCGGCCACCCCCACCACCAGCACTCTCCGCCCCTTCAGTCGGGCGCGCTCACCGGTAGCTGTGGTGACGCAGCGCTCGGTGGGTTCCCACCCCCGCGGAGCCATCTTGCTCGTGCCCGGCAGTACGCCCGGTCGAACCGAGGAGATTGTAGAGCCGGTGTCAATCAGGGCCCGGATCGACGTCTTCCCCAAGCAGCACTGTAGATAGATCCCTGGAGAGTGTCCAACTTGGCCCACGCGCGGTGCCGGCTCCTCGGGGGAAACATCTGCTGGAGGTGGCCTGTCCCCGTTCACGCCACCTCGCTCTAGTTTAACGCCGGCGAGGGGCCGGTTTGTCGTGGGGTGGGTGGGGGCAGTATCGCGCGATGTGTCCCATCTCCCCGCAGCGGAAGCACCCTTCCTCGCGCCGCCGACGCCATCTTCTCCGTGGACGCGCCTCCGTGGTCTGCCGTAATTCCTCCTCCTCCCCCTCGCTCTCCATCGTAGCCTGGTAGGTTCTTCGGCTGTGCGTTGCTGCTTCAGCGGTGCGATTTATTAGCGGCTCTGCCCGCTCTGCTTCTGCCACTGCAGTCTTCCAGTCGCTCGCGGCGTGGAGCCGTACGTGGCTCTGGAGCTGGGCCGGGCGGAGACCTTGGATGAAGCTCCGGAGGGCGAGCTTCTCTACTGCCTCCGGCGCGAAATCTGGGTAGCTGTGCCGGGTTAACAGCCATATGTCTGCAGCATAGGCTCCTAGTTTCTCCTGGTGGTTCCGGCGGCGGCGGGTCAGTTGTTCTTGGGCGTGCTCAGCGTCCGCTATTCTCCCAAATCGTCTCTGGAGCGCCCCTTGTAGTGCTGGCCAGCTGTGGTGCTCCTCGGGCCGGAGATCAGAGAGCGTGCAGAGGGCTTTCCCTTCCAAGGCCAGCGCGACCTGTACGGCGGTTTCCTCTGGTGATCAGCCGTTCAGCGCCGCAGTCAGCTCGACCTGTGTCAGGTAGTCATCTAATGTGGCTTCGCCGTTGAAACGGGGAATCTTGGCCCGCTGTCGAACAGGTGGGGTGGTCGTTTCCTGATCGATCGCCACCCTTGATCGCCGTGGGGTCGCCAGCCCGTGCTGTCCTGAGAAGGGTGGAACGTTTGCTCTGTTCTGCCCGCTCTGTCTTGAAAAAGACAGGAGGCGGGGTGCGCTGGCCCCGTCAGGTCCGCCGCTTCGTTCGTCCCGGCTCCGGGCTCCCGGTGGTGGTGTCTCGGTCTCATCATCCATCATCAGCTGAGCAATGGCCTGCTCCAGCTGCCGGATCTCCATTCTGATCGCTTCCATTTGCTCCATGCCCACTCCTGACACCAGTGTGACGTTTGCAAGGTTCACACAAAGAAAATGGAGCAGATGGCTGTGATCAACCAGATTTATTTTGTACACCCCAACCCCCCAACTTGCAACTTAGTACACAGAGCAGGGGAGGTCATTCTCACAGACCTCTGTTTACATCACGGTTGCACACACATAACGTTTTCATCTGGCAAAGCATGCTGGGAAATTCACTTAAAATGGCCCCAACGTTACACTATTTTAAGGGCTCATTGTTGCTTAAAGCCATTCTTTCTCAACCCTGGGACATAAACCATTTACAGATGCTCCAAAACTACTGTTTATATTTCACTGATTAATAGATCTGTCATAAAAGTGCAACAAATATTGGACTGTTTGCTTTAAATTGTGACTACTGGTCAACCAGGAAAATCTTTAGTCAGGGGCAGCCCTAGTCTTTCTGGTGTTTCTTCATCCCTCCTCCCTCTGTTCTCTGTAGAGAAGCAGTTAGAAATTTAGTGAGGGCTCTATCAGGTCATTCCTTCTGATTGTATTATTGTTGCTCAAGTTGACTTGTTCACAGCAGCTCAAAAAGACAACAGAGGAGGACATTTATTTCCTTAGAACTAAGTTCTGCTTTAATCCCATTGGTGAGTCATTTCTTTTATCTGTTTTCCCTCTAGACTTCCCAGAGCAACATGTCTGTGAGAACGAGTTTTCTTCTGACCAACAGCTCTGGAACCAAGAAGAGAACTCAGGTTTGGAACAGGAGGAACTAGAACCTCCACAGGTTAAAGAGGAACAGGAGGAACTCTGCATCAGTCAGGGGGGAGAACAGCTGGTAGTGAAGCTGGAGGCCGATACCTTCATGGTGACTCTTATTTCTGACGAAAACCAGCAGAGTAAAGCAGAACCAAAAAGTGGGCAGCTCCTCTCTCACAACTCAGGATCAACGAAAGAAGAACCCAAATCAAAGAAGAGACTACTGAAAACAGGAAGTCGCCATGAAGGTAAACACTCTGAGAACAAAGACTCATTGTGAGAATGAAACAGATAAAATGTTTCAGAAATGTTTGTCTTAAAGGAAAAGAAAACAGAAATGAAGAAACCAAAATGTATTTATACTACAATCTAGAAGGTCACAATGAATAAATCTGATTTGGTTTTTGTTTAATCATTTTACAGTGATGCATGCTGGGAATTTTTATTGTTGGAATACAGGAGTAAACTCCAGAATCCCAACTTTACTGACTTCTAGTGCAACTTAAAATCAAACCTGCACACACTAAAATTAAATCTACAGCCATCTGCTACTACCGATGTTCATGATTAATTGACTTTTGAGTAATTGTCGATAAGAATTTAGCCAATTAAAGTAGTTATCAATTAATTGAAATTCTTTTCAACAGTTTATTTTCATTAAATGTAGTGGCGTCGCCAGTCTTGGCGAGGGCGCTATAGTCTAATCTCTACCACACCTGCCATACTTCACTCCAGAAAATGAAGTGCTCTAAATGGAGTGCAGTGGGGGATCATATTAAACTGGTAAACGCTAACAGCGAAGCTAAATGAAAAGCATTGAAAACCATTTATATTAGATTAATCAGATCAGTGTTGGACTATGGACATATCGCTTTTGGATCAGCAGCAAAAACAGCTCTCAAAAAAAATTGGACAACATTCAATATCAGGCATTGAGAATGGCTACAGGCGCTTTTAAGACAACCCCTACATCAGCTCTTCAAGTAGAAATGGGAGAGATGCCCTTGGAGTTAAGAAGAGTACAGCTGGCATTAAATTATTGGGTTAACTTGAAAGGACACAATGGGAGTCACACTGACCCAAGAAGTTCTGAGGCCTTGTTGGGAGAAAGAGAAAAGAGAAACAAGAAGTTTTGCATGGATAATTGAGAATAAAGCAAAAGCGCGAGACATCATTGACTTTGATATCAGTGCAGCAACAGCATATCTACCGTACAGCCATGCTTGTTTCCTGAGCCCAGCTTTGAGCTCACCCTGCTCAAGGAAAAGAATAGAAATAAGGGATTTAGATTTCATCCACACTTAATGCAAGAGTACATTGTTAATAATTATGATGGATATCTACAAATATATACAGATGCATCAAAGAGCTTAATTAGTAATATGGGTATTGCGTTCATTGTTCCAGAGTTTGACCTTAAAATGAATAAAAGAATTAGTGATAGTTTGTTTGTATATACAGGGGAGATGATGGCAATTTTGTTGTCAGTTCAGTGTGTTGAGGAGGTGAGACCAATGAGAACAATAATATGTTCTGATTCGAGTGCATCATTAACTGGCCTGAAATATTGCCGTTCAGAGTGCAGGTCAGACATTCTATTAGAGATTCAACAGACATTATTCAGAATCCAAATGATGGGGCTAAGTACAACATTTGTGTGGATTCCAGCTCATGTAGGAATCAGAGGGAATCAAACTGCAGACAAATGGGCAAAAGAAGCTACCAGAAAACAACATATTGACATAAAAGTCCCTTTCAGTAAGGCAGAAATGAAGAGTTTAGTTAAGCAGAAACAGAAAGAAATTTGGCAAAAGCAGTGGAAAAAAACAATCAACTGGGAGATGGTTCTATAAAATTCAAAAGAAAGTGGGTACAGGAAGAAGAACAGCAAGATCCAGCAAAGAAGAAAGAATTATGTCAAGGCTTCGGTTTGGACACACAGGGCTCAACAGTACTCTATTCAAAATAAAGAGATGTAATTCAGAAAAGTGTGAATTTTGTAATCAAGAAGAAACAGTAGAGCATGTCATCATTCATTGTTCAAAGTATAAATGAGAGGAGGGAACTAGTGGGGGACCTTAGGAAGATGAAAATAAACTTAGATCTGACAGACATATTGAAAAGATACTCAATGGAGGAGTGTTACAGAGCCGTGTTGCGTTTTCTTATGGGGACGAGCTTGATAAAAAGGATTTTTTTTAATTTTTTTTTTTTTTTTTTTGAAGTAGAGGAGTAGTATCCCAGCCCAGGCTTCACACCAGTTTTTTGGCGGTAATGCACCCTAATATTATATGCCAACTACCATTAAACGCCAGAAGAAGAAATGAAGCATTAATATACACTATGTGGTACTACATTGAAATACAACAGCTCAACCACTTTGCTAAGTTACCACCTAAAGAACTCACATTCAGCCGTGCTGCAAGAAGCGACTAGTTTGGCTTCATCACAACCAACAGTTACCGCAGTGGGGAGGCAGGTATGTGATGAGATGAAGATGGAGGATTTGAAACATGTCTGAAAAGGACATGCCAATAAGTAATGTTGAAGGAGAGTGCTTTCAGTAGCTGATAAACTTTATAGAGCCAGGGTATAATATTCCGTCTAGAGGAACAATAACTACAAGCTTGGAAGCACGCTACAAGAAAAAAGCTGACCTGAAAACAAAGCTAGCCACTGAAAATGTGGCACTGACAACAGATTGTTGGACTGTCTGAACTACAGAAATCTACATTACAGTCACTTGATAATGACTGGCATGTAAAATCAGCATTTCTTCTCAGAGAGCATGTCCAATTTTATGTAGTTTTTTAATATTATGTGGACAAAGTGTACATTTTTTTTATTCAGAATTTATGTTGCTGAAGTTTAATACCAGCCAGTGCACATATTTTTATGTTATAGTAGACTTAATATTTATTTTTCTGAGGTTTTTTTGTTGTTAATGTTTAACATGCAACAAATTACATAAATAAATCAAATCCTTAAGGAATATGACTTGCAATTTTTTGATCAGTATATTAAACAATAATTGGCTTTTTATGTTATAGACTATAATGTACCAAGGGAAATTCAAATTCTGAGGAAAAACACTGCTTTATCAATTAATCATTAATCAATCGATAAGGTGAATCAATGAACAATTAATGAATTAATCGATAACTTGCATCCCTATCTGCTACTAATTACATCTGAACATTTTTTTTTTTACTATCAATGACAAACATGTGCAGTCAACACTACATGTTAAAGATTTCCCTCTGGTAACAGTCGAAACTGGTAACTGTTTCATGGTCCAGTCTAAAAAGTCCATAACACATCTGCATCCAAATATTTCCAAATCACATTTTTACAGTTAGAATTTTACTTAAATATGTGATTGACGTATTCACACAGCAGAGCTCTGTTCAACTTTTAAAGCTACGATACATTTACTCTGAGTGCTTTTAATCCCCTGCCGGTCGAAGCCCAAAGGGGTCGAAGGGCCCTTTGGGCAAAGACCAAAGGGGGATTATGTTATGGGTCGGTCAGTCTGTCCATCCGTCTGTCTGTCCCACTTTTGTGAAATCAACTCTTCCTACAGTAGGTTCAGTTTGTCTTCTTTTAATTATTTATCTTTTGTTCTTATTAAAGACAAGAATAGAAGGGAGATGTATTTACCTTCTTAACATGTTTCGATTGTACACTGCAGCCTTCATCAGAAGACAAAGGCTGACGAAGGCTGCAGTGTACAGTCGAAACATGTTAAGAAGGTAAATACATCTCCTTTCTATTCTTGTCTTTAATAAGAACAAAAGATAAATAATTAAAAGAAGACAAAATGAACCTACTTGAGCTAACTCCTCCTACATTTTTGGTCTAATTGGTACCATGGTTTGATATACACCAATGATGTGCATATTGCAATTTGCTTCTGATTGGATGATTTTTGTGGGAATTGCAGCCCCTGGCCTGTGACCTCCTATTTCACCTCACTTCATAGACAGTAACTGTCTTGTGAAATCAACTCCTCCTACAGTTTTGGTCAGATCATTTTGAAACTTGGTACCATGGTTTGATATACTCTGATGATGCGCATATTGCAATTTCACTCTCATTGGATGACCTTGAGGTGAAAGGTCAGGTCAGATTTTTCCCTAAATCTTCTAAACATGGTAACTACTGAAAGAAATGGTGTGGGCTTTTCAAATCGAAACAGTAGTTGCATCTAATACACATCTTGGACGACTTGCACCCTCACCGAACTATGGGTTTGGGGTCAAGGGGTCAAAGGTTCAAAGTTAACATTGCAGTTGCACTATGGTAAATGCTACATTTACTACTACTATAAAACGAGTAAAGCTAGGGTCACCAAACCTGGAATACAGGTTCGCCTTGGGATCCTGAACTCTGATTATGGGCTTGGGGTCAACAGGTCAAAGATCAAGGCATAACATTTCTTATGCCTTATTACTGTGCAACGCATAAAGCTAGGGCCACCAAACCTGGTACACAGGTTCACCTCTGAATCCTGACCTCTGACTATGGATTTGGGGTCAAAGGTCAACATCAAAATGGCTTATAAACTATATCTCAACAACAAAGAAAGCTAGGGTCACCAAACTTGCTACACAGGTTCACCTTAGGATCCTGACCTCTAACTATGGGTTTGGGGTCAAAAGGTCAAGGTTAACATTCCCTATGCCTTATTACTGTACAGCGAGTAAAGTTAGGGTCACCAAACTTGGAACACAGGTTCACCCTGTGACCCTGAAGTGTGACTATGGTGTTGAGATTGCAAGATCAAAGGTCAACATCAAAATGGCTTATAAACTATATCTCAACAACAAAGAAAGCTAGGGTCACCAAACTTGCTATACAGTTATGCCTTATTACTATACGAGTAAAGCTAAGGCCACTAAACTTGGTACACAGGTTCACTCTGAGACCATAACCTCTGACTACAGGTTTGGGGTCAAAAGGTCAAAGGTCAAAGTTGGTACTCCCTATGATCTCTTACTATAGATGTGTAAAGCTCTCTAGGATCACTATACTTGCTACACAGGTTCACCTTGGGATCGTGACCTAGAACTATGGGTTGTATACTTTGCTGTATATTCATGGATGATGGACTTATCATAATTTGGTTCTGCCAGAGTAATTGTATTGAAAAGTTGAAAACTGATCTTCGTCAGTAAGTATTAAGATCTTCAAAGAAAATGGAGGCGAGGGTATTGCACTCACCTCAGAGTGCTCTTGTTTCCCTTTGTTCTTGTCCCTCTTTGTCCCTCCAGATGCTCCACAGCTACATGACTGTAAGAAGGAGGAGGTTCTCACTGTCCAGCAGCTGTGTAACCAGGAGAGGAACTTCAGTCTGGACCAGGAGGAACAAGATGCTGCACAGGTTAAAGAGGAAGAAGAACTCTTTACCAGTGTGGAGGAAAAATACTTTGGACTTAAACAAGAGACTGATACCTTCATGGTGACTCCTACTGGTGAGGACAGTGACAACAATGAAAGTGAACAAAACAATGAGCAGCTCCTCTCTCACAACTCTCCTGACACTGAGAGCCAAGACCAGGGAGCAGGTAAAAATGTAAACCCGGGATCAAGTAAACACGAAGAGTCAAAGTCAAAGAAAAGACTTCACAGAAACAGAAGTGTCCATAAAAATGTAGACAACTCCTCCATGTCAGAGAATCAGTGTGATACTGACACAGGTGAAAAGTCTGTAAAATGGTCTGATAATGGCAAAGACTATAATAATGAGTCGCAAAAGAACTATCCCACAGTGGAGAAATCACATGTTTGCAACACATGTGGGAAAAGATTCAGCTTGAGTTGCAGTTTAGCAATTCATGAGAGAGTTCACACTGGTGAGAAGTTTTTTTGTGAAACATGTGGGCACAGTTTCAAATACCATGGGGCTTTTAAAGCTCATATAAGAGTTCACACAGGTGAGAAGCCATTCTCTTGTGGAACATGTGGAAAAAGTTTTAATCAACTTGGTAACTTGAAAACTCACATGAGAATTCACACAGGTGAGAAGCCATTTTCTTGTGAAACATGTGGGCAAAGTTTTAATCAACGTGGTTATATGAAAACTCACATGAGAATTCACACAGGTGAGAAGCCATTTTCTTGTGAAACTTGTGGGCAAAATTTTAATCATCGTGGTTATTTGAAGACTCATATGAGAATTCATACAGGTGAGAAGCCATTTTCTTGTGAAACATGTGGGCAAAGTTTTAACCAACGTGGTTATTTAAAAACTCACATGAGAATTCACACAGGTGAGAGGCCATTTTCTTGTGAAACATGTGGACAAAGTTTTAATCAACGTGGTTATTTAAAAACTCACATGAGAATTCACACAGGTGAGAAACCATTTTCTTGTGAAACATGCGGGCACAGTTTTAATCAGCGTGGTGCTTTGAAAACTCATATGAGAATTCACACAGGTGAGAAGCCATTTTCTTGTGAAACATGTGGGCAAAGATTTAATCATCGTGGTGCTTTGAAAACACATGAGAATTCACATAGGTGAGAAGTCATTTTCTTGTGAAACGTGGACAAAGTTTTAATCAATGTGGTTATTTAAAAATGAGAATTCACACAGGTGAGAAACGATTTTCTTGTGAAACATGCGGGCACAGTTTTAATCAGCATGGTGCTTTGAAAACTCATATGAGAATTCACACAGGTGAGAAGCCATTTTCTTGTGAAACGTGGGCAAAGATTTAATCATTGTGGTGCTTTGAAAAGACATGAGAATTCACATAGGTGAGAAGTCACTTTCTTGTGAAACATGTGGACAAAGTTTTACTGTAATTTAAAAACTCATGAAAATTCACACAGGTGACAACCTATTTTCTTGTGAGACATATGGGCACAGATTTAAAGAATGTGGTCATTTGGAAGCTCACATGAGAATTCACACAGGTGAGATGCTGTAGTCTTGTAAATTATGTGGGAAATGTTCACTCAATGTTGTAGTTTGAGTTGCCACATGAGAGCTCATAGTTGAGCTACTGGAGTCTTCCAGTGTCTGTAGCTTTTTATTTTTAGATTTAAGTCTCTCTTGTGTCAATGAAATGTTTTTTAAAATTGTTGAAGTTGTAATGTAAATAGAAATTGGTTTGGTAAGAAAAGGTATCATCAGATTATCTTCATATTCTTTCTGCTTTTCACCCTCGGACCTCTAATGTTTAATTTGCTGGATTCATGGACATCATAAGCATTTTTAATATTGGGTGCTTTATGGTGAGGGGTCTGAAGGGTTCCTCCCCACTAAACATTTAAATGTAGTTGATTCCATTTCCTGCATTTGTGTATTTTAGCACATTTTTATTTCATTGAATACTTTATTTTGAACATGTGAATAAAAAATAATAAAGTAAAATGGTAAACTAACAGCAAAAGTACATTGTGAACTGATTAAGAAAGGAATAAAGACATTGAAATGCTTTTGATAACCCAGAACTACTCAATTTACGTGCTTGAGAGGGAGTGGGATGAAAGATAAACTTACTTAGTCCTACCCCTTTTATTTTTATTCTCTCACTACATATGCATACATAACCATACATAACCATACACAAAACTATAGACACATAATATAATGGACTACTTGCACTGAACACCTTGATGTGTATCCAGTTGCAAATGATGCAGCTCCTTCAGATCTGGTTTACATTTAGAAGATTCATCAGGAGTGTACATAAAAAAAGTATTTAGGATTATTATTATTTTTATTTATTATTATTATTATTATTATTTTGGAGCAGTGTTTTTCAACCGAGCTTCCCTGGAGCTTTCAGGCTTCCATGGAAAATTGTCTAATTTCACTGCAAATAATTTGCCATTGTTCTGCATGGGTGCATGGATGCCAAGAGAACCCATGCACAACAGTAAATTATTTACAATTTTCTTGACCATTTAAGAAGTGAAATTTGCCAGTTTCCCACAGAAACCCAAATGTTCCAAGGAGTCCCGGTTGAAAAACACTGATCTGAAACATTTCTGAGGACAGGAAAAAGAATACTCAAAGAATGGTTGTGCCCTGCTTTGCACAACATCACAGTTTTGTGACAGAAATTGACATTTTCACCATGACTTGCACCAAGGATTTGCACCAAGGAGCAAATCATGATTTTCATCATGATTTGCACCAAGGAGTAGTCCATGAGCCAGACCAGATTTGACTACCAGAAAATGGGGCAAATTGCTACAGTGTTTTTTGGTTAGCCACCCTCCTGATGGATGTGAAAAAATATGATGGGCATCTGGGATACTCAGCTTAACAGCATTTTGGTGACCATTTTGAAAATGGGATCCATCAATACAGCAAAAACACGTTTTTGATTATAATGTTACTTCTAAATCACAAAGAGACAAGATTTTGGTGTCTATATAGCTAGCTAGTGATGCATGGCTCATTCAGAGTCCTTGCAAAAAAGTGAACATGTGGTGTGGAGATGAGGACGCATTTAAACCCAGCAGACAGGGATACTCTGGACTTCCTTCAAATGCAGAAGTGAAAATCGATCTGCCGGCTCTGTTCACATCAGATGGGAGTCAGAGCTTTCTGAACTGGGTGAGACAGCTAAAGGTTGCTGTGGAGGCTGTTACTGGAAGCCGTCATGACCTGGCCAGAATTCTTCCTACCTGCTTGGGCAGAGCTGCTTTTCTGTTTTGGGACAGTTTTCCTGATGCCATTAAGCAGGACTATGATGCTGTTAAAGATGAGCTGAAAACGTTTTTTGGACAAAGACAGCTTTTGGATCGCTTCAGAGCTAGCATTTTTCCAGGGCTGCATGCACCCGGTGAAAGCTTGGAGGTCTGCGCTGCAGATATCAGCCAGTTGGTCCAAGAGGCATTTCCTGATTATGGAGACAGTGTGCTCAGAGAGGAAAAGTTTCAGTGCTTCCTAGCTGGCCTGGATCCAGCCCTGAAAGCCAAATGCTTGAGGCAAGGGGCCACAGACATGGGGGAAGCTTTGATAATTGCAGAGCAGTGTGAGACCGTCCAAGAGGCTTTACAGAGAGACTGTACAAGTAACTATGCAAGTGGCACCGTGCAGTCTGTATCTACTATGGACAGTTTGAAAAACGTTATGGATAAGCTGTCTGAAGAGATGAGCTCCATCAGGATGGAGATGAAAGAGATGAGAGAGGACAACCAGAGACTGAAAACATAGAGCCGTCAGAGCGAGAACGGCACCCCCACTCATCTTCTAGAAGGAAATGTGGATGAACGTGTGGAGAATCTGGATGTCAGTCACGGGTGTTCCATGGTGACCCGCATGACCGCTCCCCTGCCTGCGAACCAAACCCAGGGTCAGATAGCTACCAATCATACTGGCGACTCCAAGAATGCCGACTGTCCCCCAGTCCTGTGGGGAGGGGCAGTAGGAGCTGTAGTCCAGGGTGGCATCCGTGGCGAGAAGAGAGAAAAAGAAGAGAAGTGCGTTTCTTGCCACGGGAGCAGAGTTCAGGGAATCACCATCAGGGAAACTGACTAGAGCTGATGTGGAGGCCCACACATCAGTTTATTCAGATGAGGGCCCAACAGATGTGAGTACTGCCATGAACATTAATAAACCGAACACTGGTGACCGGCCTACAGCCTATGTAAAAGGGTTGGTGGAAGGCACAGAGGCTTCTATCTTAGTAGACTCTGGACCATCTGTGTCCTTGATTAGTGCAGATTTCCATATGGTAATCCCTGCCTTGAGGAGTAGGCCGCTGGCAAAGAACTATGTTGACTCTAGAGCAGTAAATGGACAAATATTGGACACATTAGGCACCATTTCAGTGACTTTTCACCTGGGTCCCACATCCTGGCAGCATACATTTCATGTACTGTGGGAGTCCACACAGGCCATGCTGCTGGGCCTAGACTTTTTGACCAGGAATCATGCAGTGCTGGACTTAAGGCGGGATGTATTACAGCTATGGGACATTATGGTGCCTCTACTATGGGCCCAAGAGCTGATTCCCGAATCTTGCAATGTGTCACTGGCCTCTGACATAATCATATCGCCCCTGAGTGAAGCGTTGGTGCCAGTCAAGGTAAACTCCCTAACAGGGACTGATATAAGAAGTCATGGGCTCATCCAAGGGGGGTTGCTGCTCCTCGCTCTGGGCTCAGTGTTCTGAGTGGTGCTGCAGAGCAAGGCCTGGATGGTGCATTGAAGGTGGGCCCTGCCTTTGCTGGCTGGAGCACCCCCCTTCCCCCAGGCAGCAGGTCTAAATGCCACCCTAACGACAAGTGTCGTGCCACTGATGGGTTAGTGGCTAGCACCCATCAGCCTGTAGCTATGGCCTTGAGGCTGGCAAATGCTAACACACTTCTTTGTGGTGTATTTACAGGGTTTGATAAAGGACCAAAGCAGAACTAACCTTTTACCAGGTTTGGTAAGGATTGTGGACGCTGTGATTCAAGAAGCTAATTTTGAAGCTACAGTTGTTGGGAATTCCTTGGCCAGCTGACCATGGCCAGTGGCATGTGTGACTGAGCCAGTCTGGACTGGCGGATACAGACAGGGCCCACAGCAGAGGCAGTGTTGGGTGAGGTGCAGAAGGCGAGACTGCGTGCACAGTTCTTTCTTCAGCCAGGACCACCCAGATCGAGTGTCCGGAGACCTCTTGAGGTGTGTGAAAATCCACAACAGCTTCTTTTGCAGAGCCAGGTTTCTTGCAGAGCTGGGGTCACCTGAAGCAGAGGGCCTCTCAGCAGCGAGTGCAGGTTCAGCAGCACTCACATCCGTGCTCTTTGGAGCTTGTAGACTGTGGTTCTGCCATGCCCCACCAGCGTCCCTGACAGTACGCTTCCCCTGATGGTACGCTTCCCCTGACGTCAACTTTTTCCGTGGCGCACCTCATGAGTTGGCGCCGGTGCACCTTGGGTCCATGGGTGATCAGTACACTGGTGTGTGGATGCTGCCTACAGTTGAAATCTCTTTTCCTAACTTCAAGCAGTTGGAAGTGGAAGTAAGAAGGACTCTCCTCCGCAGTTCTGGGCAGTGAGGTCTCTGCCCTGCTGGGAGAGAGTGTGATACGGTCTCTGTCTCCAGGAGAAAAGAAGCGAGGTTTTTACACTGCCTATTCCTTGTTACCAAGCAGATTGATGCGTGACACACACAGCTACTGGAGGACTGACCCCCCCACTTTAGTTTCACTACGTACAGTGACTGTGTGGCCCAAGGCCAGAGGAACGGGATAAGTGCTGCCCTATACACTGTATGGTGTCCCACATGCTGTGGGAGGGAATTACTAACTAACTAAACAAACCGGGGGTCTCCGTCCAGTTTTTGGACCTGAGACGGTTGAGCAGGTGTCTCAAGGCGCCCCCTTGTCCGGTGCTCAGGCTGAGGACATTATTCAGGCCATGGGGCCAGGCAATTGGTTCACAGCAATGGGCCTTGGCGATGCTGATTCCATATTCCCATAAATCCGGCCACAGGAAGTTCCTCAGGGTTCCTTCAGGACAGCCTTTGGTTATGACATCCTGCCTTTCGGCCTGTCCCTGTACTCGAACGTTCACCAAGTGCATGGATGTTGCACCCGTTCACTGCGGCAGAGGGGCGGTCAAATTCAATTATCTGGATGATTGGCTGGCTTGTGCACCATCGGAACCCATAGCAAGGAGCCATATGGAGGCCATATTGGCTCTCCTGTCAGCTCTTGGGTTGCATTTGAATGCGGGAAAGAGCTGCCTGGTTCCAACCAGTGGTGTCGAGTACTTGGAGCTCGCCCTGGATTCAGTTGACATGAGGGCATCCCTGACTCCGAAGAGGGGGCATGCTATCAGGGAATGCATCAAGAGCTGCATCTCAAAGAGGACTGTGTCAATGCAGCAGTGCCAGAAGGTCTTGGGTCTCTTTCCTGCAGTCACCCAGGCAGTGACGTTGGGTCTTTTGCATACTCATCCCCTTCAGTGGTGGTTTGCGCTTCAGAAGGTGGTTTTGCCCAGAAACAAAGGAGGAGGCTAGTTCTTCCAAAGGAGCCTCATGGTTCTCAGGTGGTGGAGATGCTCGTCAGCAGTCCGGGATGATGTTCCCCTGGACCAAGAGGGCCGCAGGGTGATCATTATAACCGACGCCTTCGAAGCAGGCTGGGGTACAGTCTGTTCAGGGACACTAGGCTCCAGCACAGTAGTCTTGGCATAGGAACCATCCCAAGATGGAAGCGGTGCATTTGGCTCTGAGGCCTTTTCTTCCAGTTATTCAGGACAGAGAAATTCTGGTAGGGACGGACAGTACGGCTGTGGTGTCGTACAACAACCAGCAGGATGAACTGGGGTCCCCCTCTCCATGCGAGTGTAACCCAGTGCTAGAAACGTGAATTAAGTTATAAATATTGATACCGCTTTTAAAAAGAAAAACACCCATTTCACAATGGGAATAAATAATTTGAATATGAATATTTAAATAAATATATACATAAATAGTTAGGAACATTTTCTAGAAAGTTCTGATGAAGTTCTTAATATGTTTGTTGGTATTTTGAGCAACCAATGGCTGCGCCGTTTGGTGGCGGTGTCAGCCAATGGGTTAAGCGCTCTCTTTCTGGATCTGGGTATGACTTTCAATTTTTGGCTCAGTCACGTCAGACGCCGAAAGCCACCGACCAAGAGAGAGACGGTCCTTGATGAGATGAAGGCGCTAGCGTACTAGCCACAGCCTTTGCTTGGATAAAACTTTGAAATTGATTGGGATCCAAAGGCTGTGAACTCACGTTGAGCGCGGGAACCCCCATGACGCACAAGCCACTTAGCATGGTCAGGTTTTTTTTTCTGGGTTCAGAGGACTGTGGATTCTCCAGATCTGGATGGCGAGCCGAAGCCCAAATCTAACCCACTGGTAGAGGTGATCCCACTAATCACCTGGAACGGACACTAGAGAACTGTACACACTGTAAATATATTTGGAGTATTTTACTTTTATTTTTTTTATTATTGTTACAGTGCTGTGTTTTTGTTTATGTGTACACATTTGTAAAAAGAAATATACATAGTTGCAAGTTCTATACGGCTGTGTATGTGTCATCTGTTGTTACGCCCTCCAGGCTCCTACGAACCTGTAATCGGTCTGATCTGGCCCAATTATCCCTTTTGTCCAGGTAGTAAGGTTGAAGGTAACTACACTGCCATACCCAATACTACCACAAGGGTACAAGATTACACCTAAAGCAGTGTTACAGTATTGGTGCGTCATCTGCTTGTGTGGGCTCGAGCCTGCTAGGTCCACTAGCTACAGATGCTCTGAGCGTGCTTGGCCTCCAGTGAACTGTTTGCATTTCCACTACTGCCTCTTCTGCCAGCTTTCCTCACGGAGGCAAGACTGCTGTCTGTTAAAGTAATTTTGATGGCCTGAGTTCGCCGCAAGACCATGGATGGCGGAGACCCATGAGATATTGGGGGGGGCTGTCCTTGGCCTCTCCCAACCAGATGGGATATACTTTCACAGGCACAGAGCGAGAGTTGGCATCTGGATTTCCAGCTCCTGAGGTCTCATGTATGGCCCTTGGACAGGAGCAATTGTGGAAACTGGGCTTGGAGAAGGAGGTCATAGACACCGCGCAGGCTTCACTGGCCCCATCTACCCAGCTGCGATGCAGTGGGTAGTGGAGAGTGTTTTGAGCTAGTGGCGGACCAAGGGGAAGGATCCCTTGTCATGTCACATCTCTTGTCATCTTGTCTTACCTCCAGTACCTTTGCCCTAGGTTGGGCGGAGTCGACTACCAGGGGCTACCTGGCGGGGGTGTCAACTGTCCATGAGAAATGTGATGGCTTATCTCATGGAGTGCATCCCTTGGCTAACCAGTTTTGAGAGGTGTGGAATCGAGCCATCCATTTCGGCGTCTGTTGCTGCCCACTTGGGATTTCCAGACAGTTATCAGGTTTCTATGCTTACTCCCCTTTTTTGAGCCACTCTCCAGTGCTGACCTTCGTCTGCTCTCCTGGAAGACGGCTTTTCTCTTGGCAGTTGTCTCAGCCAAGAGGGTTGGTGAACTGAATGCGCTTTCTGTGGACGCGGCATGCCGTAGGTTTGATGATGATCAGGTGGTTCGCCTGCGGCCCAACCCAGCTTTCAGCTCAGGGTGCTGGCTAATGGGTTGTTTCCCACCTTTTTGTGTTTAAGGCCTTCTACCCGCCTTGCACACCTCTTCAGAGGCTGGGAGACGTCATAGTTATGCCCAGGGGGGCCCTTAAGCTTTGTGTTGACCGGACAAGGTCTGTACGTTCTTCAGATGGGCTTTTTGTATCCTATGGGGAATCCACGATGGGCAGACATATTCCTGAGCAGTGCCTGTCCCATTGGATAGTGACTTGATTGCTTCGCATAGGTACAGGTTGGGACAGGACCACCAGATATGCTGGTGGCTTGCTCGACTCGAGGAATGGCCACTACGTGGGCATTGTTCAGGGGTGCAACCCTGGAGGATGTATGCGGACCCGCTGGTTGGTCTCTTCCTCAGTGTTCACCTGCTTCTGTAGGCTCAATTTGGCCTCATCAGTCATCCCCTCATCTGTTGTAGGGGTCACAACAGATTCTTAATTGTGTCCTAGTTTTAACTCGCTGAGCCGGCAGGTGTGCCTAGTGCTCGGAATGTTTTTTTGTTCAGCTCCGGTTGCCTGGAGGAACCAGCTTGACTTGTAGGTATCCAGCTGGGTGCAATAAGGAGTCAAACTCATCTGTCTGGAGGTTGCAGCAGATTCTTAAGTTGTATCTTAGTCTCCCTCATGTGAGCCGGCATATGTGTCGTGTGCTCGAAGAGGTTTGTTTCAGCTCCAGTTACCGGTAAGAACCGGCTTGACTTGTACATACACAGGTGAGTACAATAAAGGAGCCAAATGCATCAGACCGTGTTATGCATTGTGCTCCTTGGACATGTGGGTGTTGCCCTCTCCATTCTTTCTCAGGACTCATTTGGTATACGGTTGTCACTTGGTTACAGGTTCACTGAAATGAAATAAAATGTGCATTTGTGCATGTAAATGCGGTTTTATGAATGAAAGTGAACCTGTAACCATTCATTGTCCTTCATCGGTGGAGGCAGGCTCTTCCCAGTTGTCAGAAAGAGGAAGAGGGAGTGGATGCACAGGGTATATGTATATGATGTGCATCCACAGGTGTGGTTAATTTGGTATAATGCTCCTACCCTGAGGATTGGTGTCACTTGGTTACAGGTTCACTTTCATTCATAAAACCGCATTTACATGCATAAAAGCACGTTTCATTTGATCAGCCATCTTGAATTCCAACATGGCAGCCTAATTTACCAGCTAATTGTATTTTCGGAGCTAACATTACTCCTTAAAGACATACAGTAACTACTGTTTTGGAGCATATACATATATGTTTTGGAGTATAAAACGATAAATAAAATACAAAAAATGTCTGTCCTCTGTTGACTTTGTATGGGACATAAAATCAAGTCAGATCTGAACAGTATCTTTATTGCCTTTACTGTGTACCAACCAGATTTACAGATGCAGAAAAAAAATCTCTTAACACAAATATGTATCAGTCATTCTGAGTCATTCTATTGGAAGCATCCTTTTCACCTCGCTGCAAATCATTTTTGTCATCTTTGATGTTGAAGCAAGTGGTCAACTTGCATGCCATTGTACACTTCAGACCAGGGATGGGCAACTTTGGTGCGGCACCTAGGTTTCAATTAGCGCTCCCTCTGCTGGCGGACTCTATAATTGCATTTAAGAATACCGTTCCAAATACGGAAAACGTAATATAAAAAAAAAAATAATTGATTTTTGGAAATGGACTGGTGGACTGCAGTGGATGAGATGGCAGGCCAACAGTTTCCCATCCCTGCTTCACACCATTGATGATGCAGGTGCTTCAAGATGGAAACAAGAATGAGAACCCTCTCAGGTCATCAGGGCAAGTACCACATCCAGAGCTGGAGGACCTGTCATCCACTGGATAATGAGATGTCGATCTTCATTGGATGTCCAATAGGGGTGTTGAAAAAAATCTATTCACATAAGAATCTAGATTCTGTGGGCACCCAGCACAATGCAGACTGATAATATTCACGCTCAGCAGGGACTGCATATGGACAGCGAGCCCCTTGGGGGACAACCAGTTAATCATGCGATTGATATGTATTGACTGATATGTATATCAATATGTAAATGTGTCATGCATTCTCTGTCTGTATAAAAGAGCTGACTTTACATGCCTCATGTCAGCGCACTCACAACAGCACACACACAGCACAGCGCTACTGTGTGTCTCACGATGATAGAGGAATAAAACTCTTAAACCTTCAGCTCGCCGTGTCACGCCTGAACTTATTTTGTTCCTCCACACTGGTGGCCCTTGACGAAGAATGGAACACGAGGCGAACACCCCGGTGATGACCCGGACAGGAAGCCTCAGAACGCGTCATGGTGTGTCCCTCGCCTGATCTTTTACCTCCACACTGGTGACCTGATGAGGGAGAATGACCGTCTGCTCCCTCTCACTGCACTGTGGATCCCAGAGGACCAGAGATTGCCTACATCCTTCGCACCCACATGGGAGCGCGCGCGCCTTGTCCTCTCTCCACGATGGCGACCTCCAGGGCTGAACGGAGAGCGCAGCGCTGGGACTGAGACGCACGACGAGGATCAGTGACACAAGCAACGCACAGAAACAGCCTGAACAGGGAAGACCATCGGCACCGACTGCACTGATTTCCATCAAGCTCCCTGACCTTGACTCACCTCTCGACAACGGACCTTCCGCGCACAGAAGCCACACGCGTACACTGCAGGGTTACGAGGACAGCGCAACTGCCAGCTATGTGGTCACTGCACCATTCGCGCGCCACGCA
The DNA here is from genome assembly GCA_020510985.1 of Pholidichthys leucotaenia. NCBI lineage: Eukaryota > Metazoa > Chordata > Actinopteri > Cichliformes > Pholidichthyidae > Pholidichthys > Pholidichthys leucotaenia. The sequence goes on along the minus strand of CM035841.1, from coordinate 134,208,622 downwards.
CACGGGACTAAACCGGCTCCACAGACTGATACATCGTCCTCCACCACTGCACATGCCCGAGAAAAACAGCCGATCGCCACCCTCGGAACCTTCAGGGCTGCTAGCGCACCTGGATCGGACGTGCAGCCCGCACACAGGACCGTTGTATGAGTTTCTCAGCTGCGGTGCACATCGGGAATTTAGCCGATTGCTTTCCCCGATGACTTTAGGGCTGCTTCCCGCACCTAAAGCCAAACTGCCGAGTCCCTGACACAGCTTCAGTTTGTCACAGCTGCTACACATCCTCGGGGAATTTGGCCGCTCGCCTTCCCTACATCCTTGCTGGTCGAGCCACGAGAGAAGTCAGAGATATAATTTTTTTTTCTCACAGCCGCTGTGGATCTCCGCTACGTTTAACGGGAAAGTCCCTGACCATCGCGGATCCACACGCAATTTTTGCGCGGCCCAGGCACCTTTGACGTCCCGGGCCGGCACTCGCTTACTCCCACCCCCCTCCCCCTCCCCCTCCTCCTGCACAGAGCTTTTCCCGCACCTCACTCCCTAAGCCGACCAATCGCCGTCTTGTTCCATTATGCACGACAACACACCAGCCCGTGCACCCACGATCCACGGCCGTTCAACCTGCTGGAACTCGGAGCGGAGAACACTGCCCTTTCCACCCCTCCCCCGTCCCCCCACGGACTGACATGCCCTCCGACAGTTCTACCGGAGCTGGAGCCAAACTACAGGGGATTGGGGGAGAGGGTCACAGCCCCTTCTGACCGTTCTGGGGGGAGTGGTGTGGGCACCCAGCACAATGCAGACTGATAATATTCACACTCAGCAGGGATTGCATACGGACAGAGAGCCCCTTGGGGGACAACCAGTTAATCACGCAATTGATATGTATTGACTGATATGTATATCAATATGTAAATGTGCCATGCATTCTCTCGTGTCCTATTGTTATACATCCCTAGAGTAAGGAGAGTAATTCCGGCGCCAGTTAATCACGCAATTGATATGTATTGACTGATATGTATATCAATATGTAAATGTGCCATGCATTCTCTCTTGTCTGTATAAAAGAGCTGACTTTACATGCCTCATGTCAGCGCACTCACAACAGCACACACACAGCACAGCGCACAGCGCTACTGTGTGTCTCATGATGATGGAGGAATAAAACTCTTAAACCTTCAGCTCGCCGTGTCACGCCTGAACTTATTTTGTTCCTCCACAATTCTCATTTTAAATGACCCAGAACAGATTCCAAAAAATTAAGAATAGATTTTTTAATCATCATCATCATTATTATATATATATATTTTGTGGTGGTGGTGCTGGGGTCCACTCACATGACACGTATTGCTGCTTTGTGATACACAATTACACACTGATGTTGCCGATGCAGGAGAATCACGCAGAGTAGCTTACTAAGCTTGCAGCCAGATGAACCAGTTGGAATATAGAGAAAATGGAGCAGCAAGAAATTCAAGACAGGCCCGTCTGCTGCTTGCAGACTCTGTCAAGTTACACCCATTCAACTTTACGCGCCCTCAGCAACTTACACCCCCACGGTATGTTACTCCACAAAATGGCTGGCCTTAGCTGACCATGCAAATATGGCTGAGTCAGCACTGGGCTGATCATACACAAATTCAGGTGTTGTAGCCTTGTAGACGGGCCGATGGTGGCCACACATTTCAAAGGACAAATGTAAAAGAATTTAAAAATGAGAGAGTTTAGTCCATTAATGATTAAAAACAGTTTAAGAAGAAGAAGCCAACTTTGTCATTCAGTCCATACAGCCAATCATGTACAGTAGAATGAAAATACATTTTTCCTATCTGCAACATTAATCACATCTATAATCAGAGGGGCCGCCACAAACAGCTTTTCCTTCCCTCATTCTATTATGCTGAGCACCAAGCTAGAAGGCAGGAAGTACTATTTTTATATGTTCTCTGGTATGACCCAGCTGGGGCTTGAACCCACGACCTCCCGGGTGTGGAGTGGATGCTGTACCACTAGGCCACCACTCCGGTCTGTTGGTCTAGTCTTTGGATGACATTTGTTTGTGTGACCACATGCTACCCTGTTGCTTAGCAACCCTGACAGCTGCAGTTGAGTTTTTTTTTGTAACATTTTTTGACAGTGATGGAAGCAGTGTTCTTCTCATTGAATAAAAACCTATTCATGTTATTGACTAAAAGTAGACAAACACTATTGATAATGAACAGACTAAAATAAAAATAAAATCATCAAAATAAATCTGGACTCAAATTAGGTGTCAGAAATAAAATGCATAAATAGTAATTTTAGTTTAATTTCTAGCTTTACTGAATGAAAAGAATAGATATAGTTTTAGTTTATTTATTTATTTAGCGAATGCAAAGTCCTCAGGCCAAGCAATTGCCTCCTGGTTTGCTGTATGGAGGGTGTGTAATCCTCCTTCCAGTCTTTGGAGTGGGCAAGCCTCTATGATGTGTTCCATTGTTTGCTCCTCTCCACATGCGCACAGTGGGCTAGGGCTACTGCCCCATCTGTGAAGGCTGGCCAAGCAGGGGCCATGTCCAGTCCTGAAGCGATTGAGTGTAGACCACTGTCTCCTTGGGAGGTTGGTGCCCGGGACCTGTTGGTTGGGGTTTGTCACCAGATGCTTGTTTGGGACCTCCTTGGTCTCCCATTCCTCTTGCCAAGCTGTCTGGATGGTGAAGTCAGCTGGGGGAGGGTTTTTCCAAATCGGCCGTCTGGATAGAAGTCGGGCAGTGGGTGGGGTATAGATATCTGCATGGAATGGTAAGTGAGGAGAGTCTTTGGCTTTTTGAAGCATCCTTTGAGTTAGTGCTGCTCGCCGGATGTGTGTGTGTGGGGGGTATGTTTGACAGTACAGGGAGCCAGGGGAGTGGTGTTGAGAGGATTGTCCCAGTTATGGTTCTCATGGCTGTGTTGAGCTGGGTGTCTACGTGGTGTGTGTAGGATGACCTGGACCAGACAGGGGCACAATATTCTGCTACAGAGTATGAAAGGGCCAGTGCTGAGGTGCGCAGGGTGGAGGCTGCCACCCCCCATTTTGCACCAGCGAACTTGCAGAGCAGGTTGTTTCGTGCCTTCACCTTAGCAGCCGTCCCCTTTAAATGTTCCTTGAAGGATAGGGTCCTGTGAAGGGTCACTCCAAGGTAGGTTGGATTCGAGGCATGCTTAAGCTTGAGTCTGCTCAGGTGGATGTTTAGTTCTCTGGCAGCTTTTACATTGTGGAGATGGAATACACTGGAGATGGTTTTTGCTGGGCTTGGTTTTAGGTGCCAGGTTTTACAGAACTGGTCCAGTTTGGCAAGATCTTCCGTGAGCACCCGTTCCAGTGGCTCAAAGTCTGGTGCTTGGAGTGCCAAAGAGATGCCATCTGCATAGATGAATTTGCGAGATTTTGTAGTGGGCAGGTCGTTTATGTAGAGGTTGAACAGGGTTGGCGCTAGAACTGAGCCTTGTGGGAGTCCGTTTTTCTGCGTTCTCCATGCGCTTGTGTTCTGACCGAGGTGGACTCTGAACCATTGGTTGGTCAGCAGGGTTTTTATAATTGCTGTTGTCCAGGCAGGGATCGCCTTTATAAGTTTCAGGAGGAGGCCTTTGTGCCAGACCGTATCATAGGCGGCTGTAAGATCGAGAAACACAGCCCCTGTCTTCAGTCTGCTCTCGAAGCCATTTTCGATGAAGGTGGTTAGGGCCAGTACTTGTTCTCCTGTGCTGCGGTCCTTGCGGAAACCAGCTTGCTGGTAGTTTGTGGTCTTTGCCAGGTTTTGGTATGGCAATGACCTTTGCTGTCCGCCATTTCTTTGGGATCGGGTTTGTTTGTATGATCCTTGTGTAGAGTTGTGTCAACCAGGTTAGGGCTCGGGGGCCAAGATTTTTCATGAATTCTGGGAAGATATTGTCGTATCCTGCTGCCTTTCCACATTTCAGGCCCTGTAGGACTTTCTCCAGTTCAGCAGCCTCGAAGGGTTCAGGGTTTGTTTCCTCTATCGAGTCCATCCTCACCACCTCCATAACCGTGTGGTACGCAGGAGCCACTGCCAGGGACAGACTAAGGCTGCAGCGCGTCGTGCGCACTGCTGAGAAGGTGATCGGCTGCAAGCTCCCATCTCTCCAGGATCTGTACATCTCCAGGACCCGGAGGCGTGCTGGCCGGATCATAGCCGATCCCTCACACCCTGGTCACGTACTGTTTGCCCCCCTCCCCTCTGGTAGAAGACTTCGGTCCATCCAGACTAAAACCTCCCGTCACATGAACAGCTTCTTCCCCTCTGCCATTAGACTGCTGAACACTAAGTGACTTATTGACTCTCGTGCACCATGTACAGCAGCTCAACCAGACTCATGTCAATCATCACTGTTTTCTTCCTGCATTACCGACTGCACTATATAGTTCTCCACAGTATCTGCTGCTGGCTAATATATATTTTAACTGTTGACCAGTATCACTTAATCTTATCCTACACTTTATTACATGTATAGTTTATTTCTCTTATCCTATCATGTTTAATGTTGCAGCATTGTACCGAGACAAATTCCTAGTTTGTGTACTACATGAACAATGGCAATAAACCTGATTCTGATTCTGATTCTGATTCTGATTCTCTACGGGCATTTTTTGGTGTTTTTTTTAGCTCAGTTGTAACTGCTCTTCTGGTGTCTTTATCTTGGGGTGCTTTGGCGATGGTCAGTAGGTGGGATGCAACTTGGTTGGGTGTGACAGATGCTCGGCTTGGCTAAGGGGCTTCTGTGCAGCTCCTAGGTGACGGATGAGGCTCCAACATTTCCTGCTAGAGTGGGTAAAGCTCCGGTCAGCAACTGTCTCCTCCCATTTCTTTCGCCAGGCTGTACTTAGTGATTCAATGAGCTGGTCTGCTATCTCTGGGTCCCCTGATGTTTGATAAGATTGTAGGAGGGCAGCGCTTTCTCCGTCCAAGCATGGGACATAGAGGGGTCGGTAGCCTCGTGGGATTGCAGTGTGAGCAGCCTTGAAGATTGCGCTGCAGAAGCGATTGTATGCTTCATCTACAGTGATGGTGTGGAGTGGGATGGTAACAGCACTCTGATCCAGGGTTTCACTGAATTTCTTCCAGTTGGCTTTGCGGAAGTTCCAGCGCATCTTCCTTGGGCTGTTTATGACTGGAAGTTGTAGGCCAATGTGTACAAGCAGGGGCCGGTGTTGGCTGTGTGGAAAATCGTCAAGAATGAGGATTTGTGTAGGATATGGCGTCCCATTCAAAGAGCTGACCCAGCACAGGTCAGGAGAATAGTCCTTCTTTCACCTAGCAGAGTGGAAGGTTCCTCTTTGTTTGGGGTCGTGTATCAGAACGAGATCATTTCTAGATGCCCAGTCTGAAAGTACCTCCCCGTCACTATCCACTGCTGGGTACCCCCAGTCAGGGTGATGGCTGTTAAAGTCCCCCACATAGATGGCAGGGTAGGGTAGGGTGGGTAAGACCTGCAGATCCCAGTTGGCACTAGGGGGCTTGTACACATTGACAATATGGAAGCCACCAATGGTTATGGTGTCTGAGAAATGTGTTGTTGCCAGGTGGTTTACTTCAACTATGTCAGAACGCACATAGGTGGCACGTCCATGTTTGGCATGTGGAACATAGCACAGGAGGTCAAAGCCATTGATGGTGTAGCAGCCAGCTTCCTCTGTGCTAATATGAGTCTCTTGGAGGCAGATTACATCAATCGAGTGTTGGAAGGCGAGGACTTCGATAAAGCTTCACTTGGCTGCAGATAGGCCTTCAACGTTTAGTTGTAGTATGCGAAGGGCAGGTCCTACCGCAAGGTGCTCTCGGGGCTGTTTGCTTTCAGCTTTGGGACTGTGACTAGGATTCTTCTTTGACTTGGCACTAAGGCGTCGTCTCTTCGAATTTAGTCTGCTGGTAGGATCATTAGCTTCCCCAGGCAAGCCCGGGTACTGGCGGAGGGCGCGACGAGAACGCTGATCCATTGCCATAGTTTTAGTTGATGAAATTAACACTGGATGAAAGTGTATGTTTGTTTTAAATTATTACATTTACTTTACCTTTTACTGGAGAAGCTTCACCAGGCAAAGGAACATGACCAGATAATCACCCAGAGTGGAAAGTGCTACATATGAGTTTTAGCATTAGTATTAGAAAGATGGCGGCTGGGTTGGCCAGGGAGCAGACAGGGGTGGCGGACTGTCTTTTCCGGTAGTGACGCCACCCAGAGTATAAAGGGCACAGGCGGGAGAGGCACGTCCTCTTTGCACCGTCAAGCCCTGGACTATGGAGCACCGTACACCTGTTGTATGTATTACTTATTGTTATAATAAAGCTACGTTCAGTGCACCTCTGCCCTGCTCATTATTATAAGAAGTATGGACACATTTGGCGAGGAGGAGAACACTGTTTTGGAGCATGCTGCTACCAGTTTTCGGCCGTTCCTGGATGCCCAGGCGAGCCTCCCGTGTCTTGGCCTAGGTGGTTTGCGGCTTTCAATAATTACCTGGTGGCCCTTAACCTCGGCAAGCTCAAGAAGCTTCACGCGAGGGCGATATTGGTCCATAATTTGGGCACGGAGGGCCAACGGATCCTCAAGACACTAGGAGGAGCAGACAGTTTCGACAAGGCAGTAGAGCTGATGGTGCACTATTTTCACGCCCCAGACAACATTACTGTCTGCCACATCCAGTTTCGGCAGCGTCGCCAGCAAGTGGGAGAGTCGGCAAAGCGGTTCATTTTGGACCTGCATCAACTGGTGGGTGAGTGCCAATTTGGAGTCCTGCAGGATGAAATGATCCAGGACCAGCTGGCGGAGCATGTACGCTGCCCTGCGGCTCAGTCAAGACTCCTGACTTTTTCAGGCGAGCTAACTTTATCCACAGCCATTGAAATTGCACAACAGTTTGAGGCTGCGGAAATAATAACGAGGGACCTCAGTGGGAGGTCCACTCCAACATTAGATGAGCCTTGTGTAATGGCGCTGGCACTGGACCCTGGGAATGAAGATGACGTCGAGGAAGAAGAGTACACCTCCATTGTCAAGATTAGGTCTGCTCCAGGTTTGTCAAGATGTTACGGCTGTGGGTCCGTGAGACATAATTACAAGTCCAGAGAGTTTCCGCGAAGGGCAAGCACTATGGGAGATGTGGTCTGCTGCACCATTTTGCCAGGGCCTGCAAGAATTTTGAGTGAAGGGGACGAAGACAGGAGGAAGGCCCTTCCGTGAAGACTCCGACAATGGTCCATGCTGTTTCCCTGGAGACGTACAGGCATGTGCACTGCACTGTGGAGCTGGATGGCATTGAAGTGTTGCTACTAGTGGATACTGGTTCGGTAGCTTCGGTGCTGAATTCGGCAACGGTGAAGAGTCTGTTTCCCCACTACCGCATACACAAGGAGTCCACCCCCTTCTACGGCTACAGCTGGAATAAGCTCGCTGTGCTGGGGGCAGTAGAATTAATGGCAAGGTACAAGTCACAGATCATGGCGGACATTCATGTTGTGGTGACCGTTTCGGGATCCAGTATCATGGGGTGCGACATGTTCCGTGGCTTGGGCTTTTACATCGCCAGTGACACTGGAGAGGAGTGGTCGGGTTGTGGTTTGTGGGACCAACCTGCTCCGGAGGTGGAAGATGGTGAAGTGTGGAACCATGATTGGCCTGGCCTTTCAGGAGATGGAAAGGATGAACATCATAGGGCGCCTCCCCAGGATGGACCTGGTGCCAGGATTCAAGTTGCCCTTGGTGTGGGAACTGGACAGCACGGTGGGACCCCCGGGCCAGTAAGCAGGACCAACCCGGCGGCGCTGAACAGCACCGGAGCAAGACTGACGGGTGCAGTTTTAAAACGCACCGAAAGACGGCCTTCGAAAAGGGCTTCAGGCCGGACTGGAAAATCGACTAGTCCCAACATGGTGGTCTGAAGAGGATTAATAGAGCTCCCCTGCGTGTTGATGAAATGGTTCGTCCAAAGGTTGAAGCTCGGCTGAGAGGGACCCATGCCTGTTGCAAGACGAATGATGACCAGGGGCGGCTACAGGTGATGGCGGCCCGAAGTAACAGCTATTTGGGCCTGTCCGACGAGACATGGAGGCACCCCAATGAGCTGCGCCGTGTGGTGGAGAAGAGGAGATGGCGCAGTTCTTCTCCAGAGGCCAAAAGATGGAGGCGCTCTGGGTGGGATCCACCAGATGGTAATCTAAGGGGGGGGGGGAGCTCCACTGGGTCTGTGATGTGGCTGGGGTGTATTTAATGTGTGTGTTTTGAGTTCCAAACCCCATGTCATAGTGTAAATAGTTTGTTTGATTCTATTGGGTTTGTGCCCCAATAATGTGGAAAAAAAAAAACTAACTGCCAAGGGATATAAATTCAGTGAATTTGGTGTAAAGTTTGGGTGATTCACTTTATTCATGGAAAACATAAAAGATATTTGGATATTACAAATTATTGAATTTATTTGAAGATATGGTTTATCCAACACTGTATTTCTGTATATGATGTGCCCAAGTGTGGGGTGGGTGTGTTGGGGTGGGGGCCGCCAATAGAGGGTTATTTAGGTTCTGTTTTATGTTGTTAATTGTTGTGTGTATATACAGTATGGTAAATGTTCTGGGATTAATTTATTTGGAAACACTGCCTTTTTTTTTATTTGGACTATTAGGGACAAGGCGGCAGAATAATCCGCCTGGCCGTGTAGGGGGCGCTGGTAGTCTACCCAGCCCTCCAGCCTTGGCTGTGTGAATGGATAGGTTGTTTGTTTATTTTTGTATATATGTTTTGTGATTAGAGTGTGAGTTGGGTGATAAATTTGGGTGGGCCAACCTGTGTGCTTGCCATTTTTTTGAAGGGGGGATGTTACATATGAGTTTTAGCATTAGAATTAATAAGATGGTGGCTGGGTTGGCCGGGGAACAGACAGGGGTGGCGGACTGCCTTTTCTGGTAGTGACGCCACCCAGAGTATAAAGGGCAGGAGAAACACATCCTCTTTGCGCCGTCGAGCCCTGGACAACGGAGTGCTGTACACCTGTTGTATGCATTACTTATTGTTATACTACGTTCAGTGCACCTCTGCCCTGCTCATTATCATAAGTATGGACACAACAGAAAGGGGTGGAAAAAGTTCAAAGTCCTCCTGCTGAACAATGCGCATCCATTTTAACAAACTCCCAGCAAATTCTGGATGGGCAAAAAAAAAATAAATCACAAAACCTTGTAACAGCACTTTTTTTTTTTTTTGCCTCCGAAGAATTTAGATACTTAAGTTTATATTTGTTAATTTGGTTAACTGGCATCAAACTGGGGATTCTAAATTGTCCTTAGGTATGATTGTGAGAGTGAATGGTTGTCTGTCTCTCTGTGTTGGCCATGCGATGGACTGGCGATCTGTCCAGGGTGTATCCTGCCTCTCACCCAAAGATGCTGGGATAGGCTCCAGCCCCCCCGCGACCCGAAAAGGATTAAGCGGAAGAAGATGAATGAATGAAGTTTATATTTGTGCTGATTTAAAATTAATGTTACTTATGCAGCAATTGCATTCAGTTCTTATTGAATTTGTTCATTACATTAAGTTACTGTATAGGTAACTGTACATTGACTGCATACAGTCAGGTAGCACTACTATTTTTAAATAGATGTTCAAAGTATTTGAAATGGAATTTACTTTAGTTTTTTAATGAATAGCCTATATTTCTAGAATGCTGGAGGGTGACAAAAGCTGCACAGTGTGTAAAAGCTGTTAGGAATTGTGATATGCTGAAAAGGAAAATTTTCAAAATTTTTCACTAGTGTACAATTTCATTTTTGAAACTCAGAAGTTTAACAAATAAAAAAGCAGTTACTAACCTAAGCCTACTTTTTCATTTAACAGTATTTGATTGCAAATCAGTTGAATTTTTTTTTTAAATATAACCCCCCCCCCCACAAAAAAAACAAAAAACAAAACAAAACAAAAACATCAACACACTGTACTCTGCTTTCAAGTTTACCTCAGCATTTTTTTGCAGTGCACTGGACTTTTTTTTTTTCCTGAGATTAGTGGGTTTTTATACTAAACTTAGAGCCAAATGCGAATTAAAAATAATTTTGAATCAAAAATTGATTCTGAATCAAATCGTGACCCCAAAAAATCAGAATCGAATTGAATCGTGTGACTTTTAAAGATTCAAAGCTCTAATGTCCAATCATGTTGATGTTCATCTCTGGGGCTTGGAATGTCAGGATAATTTTTGCAGCTCTTTTACCGGATGGCAGACTGGAAGTTTGCTTGACGTGTGTGCTGCAATAAAATGTCTTCACATGGAAGAAGCTGCCCAGACTTGACATCCCCATTTTTGTTCGAGAACATCTGATGTCGTTATTCAGTGACAATCTTTGGTATTGTGACAGTACAACTGGCATGTAACTGTTACGTCTGCCCCTTTCAGGGCATAAATGGGACGCCAGAGGCCAACAGAGAGTTTGCTGTTTATTACAAAAAGACAAAAGTAATGAGCCACAGGGGGCGAAACACATAAGCTAAACACTCAACCACGGAGGGTCAAAATAACTGGTAATACAAAGGGTCAAGGAGAGAACTTACACTCGAACAGCGAGGACGGAACCTAACGCTGAGACTGGAGCCGGACATGGGGACTTCAGCCTGATTGGGTGTGAGATCGCAGCGAAGAATTAATTTCTACTGCGATCTTAAATAGAGCGAAGCCTAATGATTACCAGGTGAGAAAAACAATGCAATCACAGGATAGCGATCAGCTGTGGCAGCCCGCGGACCAGTTGACAGCCGAAAGTCTGGCCGCAGCGCTGTCACAGTAAAAGCATCAGGGAAAGGTGTCAAATATTAACCGGGACTAGGAATACGAGGAAAAAGGAGAAACACTTGAGTGACTCGAGTGCGGGGCAAATCCGTGCTCGGATCATCACAGTAAATCCTTGAATGGTGCTACACATTTTGTTTGTGATATTCCAGTTGAATTACTGGTCAGTGCAAAAGCAGTTTCAAGGAGCTTATCTTTCCTTGACCAGCAAGGACACTTGACTGTATCACAACCAGTCCAAGAATGAAGTCCAGTTAATGCTGTAAGTACATCTTGTCCCAGAGATGCAGCCAGTTTGGTAATATTAATCATCCTAAGAGCTGACTTGTGTCCACATTATGGAATACCTTATGGAATACCTTATATGGAATACCAAGTCCTTATCCCTTATGAAGGGATAAGGACTTGTGCTTATACAGTATAGTGCTTTTTCTAGTCTCAAAGACCACTCAAAGTGCTTCACTAGTACTGACCCTTTAGTCTAAGGGCCTATCAGAGACTGATACCTAGGGACAAGTTAAAATCACAAATTCCTTGGATTGTGGGAGGAAACCGTAGCACCCAGAGTAAACCCACTGGGAGAACATGCACACTCCACACAGAAAGGTTCCTAATCCTGCCAACCTGGGGATTGAAACCTGGTAGGCAACAGTGTTGACCACTGTACCACCTTCCCATAAGATATCACTGTTGATATTTCCTCATAGTCCAAGACATATGATCAAGACATCTGTGTCATCTGTGACCAAGAGGAAAGCTGGGTAGTAATTTGCAGCACACTGGGAGTGTAGAACGAGTCATGTATGAGTTTCCTCTTATGTTGCCTTAAGCCTGTTGACTTCTTGCCAGCCTTCTTGTGTCAGCTGATGCATATTTCCACCAGGTGTGACAAACGTGGTTCCGTGACCAAGCATGTCTCTCTTCTTCTGTTCCTTCCAACTCTCAGCAAGGAAAGCAGTCAGCTTGTTCTTACTCTCTGTGCAAGCCAATAGCGTCCACCAGTTCTTTATTTTATAACCAGGCACTGTTCTGCTAAATGCTAACCCTTCTTGAGAACCACAGTGAACACATTCTGCAGACTTCATTGAATTTGCACGACATACATCAAATACAACATCAATCTTGCTACTTTCCTGGCCTGCCTGAAGCATATATGCAAACACATGATCAGAAAGTTCATCAAAGGTGAGATTTTCACCATGAAGTTTCTGGACAAGTCTCATGACATCTATGAGTGTTGCACATGTACGAGGAATGTCTTCAGCAGGTACCACCTTTGCTTCAAGGTGTGTGGCTAGAGTAGCTTTCTTGGTGGTTTTCATCATGCCATCAAGGTTTGCTAAGGCCATAGATAGACAAAGGCCCAAGAGGGTGACACAACATGTCAGACATCTCTAGTTTCTTGCTTTGTGCAATGACCACCATATTTGCAAAAAGTCTTCCGGTATAAACATTAATGGGGCTGTCTCTGGACTTCCACACAAAAGCAGTTCTGGTCCCCTTGATGCTACATTTTTTCTCCAATTTGCACATTTTAGATAATGTGAAAATAAAGAACAACAATAACAAAAAAATATATATATTCTAGGGAAACTTGGACTACAGAAGTGGCTGTAAACAGCTGAAACAGAGCTCCTCTGTGCTAAAGTCAAAGTTTCTGTTCAGAAAAGTTAAAGAGCAAATGTTCTGATGACCTGAAGGTTGTCATGACCTGAAAAGCATAATTATTACAACTATCAATAAATAACAATATATTTTACTAGCACTGTGCTGTACAGAGAGCCAGCACAGATGTTCGTTGTGCCCCTAGGATGGCACAGCCTACCACTTAAAGAGCTCCTCAGTGCGTTCAGTGTGTCCCACATGGGGTGGGACTCGGACTCCAGCAGAGATGACAGCTTAGCCACCATCCTCCTCTCTCCTATCTCCTCCACTGGGTTGAGGTGTCGCCCCAGAACAGAGCTATGTTTTTTGATCAGCGTGTTCAGTTTCTTCCTGTCAGCTGCTGTGATGCCGTTGCCCCAGCAGACCACTCCAAATGGTTGATGCCACCACCGAATCATAGAAGGTTTTTCAGAGTGTCCCATGCACTCCAAAAGACCTGAGTCTCCTCAGGAGGTACAGCTTGCGCTGCCCTGTCTTGTAGAGTGCATTGTTTCATTGTACAGCACTTTGGTCATTTTGATTGTTTTTAAACGTGCTCTATAAATAAACGACTTTGACTTTGACTTTGGTGTTGTGTGACCAGTCCAGTTTATTGTTCAGGTGAACACCCAGGTACTTGTAAGAAGTCACCATCTCAATGTCTGTTCCCTGGATGTTTACTAGTGCTGCGGGGGGTTGTCCTCGCCTGCGGCAGTCCACTACCAGTTCCTTGGTTTTCCTCACATTGATCTGGAGGCAGTTCCGCAGGCACCAGTCCACGGAGTCCTGGATAAGTCCTCTGTACTCCGCATCATCCCCATCAGAGATGAGGCTGACGGTTGCAGAGTCGTCAGAAAACTTCTGTAGATGGCAATGTGGTGTATTGTGTGAAAAGTCAGCAGTGTAGAGGGTGAAGAGGAAGGGAGCCAGAACTTTTCCTTGGGGGGGCCCCGAACTGCAGATGATAGTTTCAGACACAGTCCTGAGTTCTCATAAACTATGGTCAGTGTTTAAAGTAGTCCAGGATCCACAATGATATTTGCTGGTCCACCCCTGCATACAGCAGCTTGTCCCTCAGTACCACCGGTTGGATGGTTTTGAAAGCACTACAGAAATCAAAGAACATGATCCTCACAGTGCTCCCAGGCTTCTCCAGGTGGGACAGAGAACAATGTAGGAGGAAGATCACTGCATCCTCCACCCCGATGCTATGCTGGTAGGCAAACTGGAGTGGATCCATCACTGGTCCCACCAGGGGGCGGAGGTGGGCGAGGAGCAGCCTCTCTAGGGTCTTCATTAGGTGTGATGTGAGGGCCACTGGTCTGTAGTTGTTCACATCCTTGGGGTGCGAAGACTTCGATATGGGTACTACACGGGATGTTTTCCACAGCTGTGGTGCCCTCCCCAGCTTCAGGCTCAGACTGAAGATGTGCTCCACTATTCTGCACAGCTGGTCTGCACAGGATTTGAGGAGCCTTGAGCTGATGCCGTCCGAACCTGCAGCCTTCCTCGTCTTGATCTTCTTCAGCTCAGCTCTCACTTGGGTCTTAGTGAGAGTCAGGCTGGGGCATGGGGGGCTATGTGCTGGGAGGGGAGGGGTGTATGGGGGGGTAGAGGGAGGGCAGTGGACAGCGGGACAAGATGAAGGTGGGGGCAGCAGTGGTTGGTGGGCAGGTGGAGAAGAGGTTGGTTGGTCAAACTTGTTCAAGAACAGGTTCAGGATGTTCACCCACTCCCTACCCCCCGTGGCCTGGGGGAGGTATTCTGGTGCCCAGAGGTGGTTTTGAGGCTTCTCCAGACACCGCTGACGTCACTCTGCTGCAGCTTGTCCTCCATCTTCTTCCTGTAGCTGTCCTTCCCCTCTCTGATTCCTCCTTAGCTCCCTCTGTATAGCCAACCTGAAGATCCTTTTCTTCTCCTTCAGCAGTGACTTTATCTCAGGGTTGATCCAGGGTTTGTTGTTTGAGAAACACCGTATGGTCTTGGTGTGTACAAGGTTCTCTACACAGAAGTTGATGTAGTCTGTGATGGTGTGTGTGAGGCCGTCGATGGCCTCACCATGTGGATTACAGAGCTGCTCCCACACAGTGGATTCAAAACAGTTCTTCAGAGCGTCCTCTGCCTCCTCGGACCATATCTTCACTGTGCGGGTAACAGGAGGTTGTCTGTGTACCAGGGGTTTGTACACAGGCAGGAGGTGAACCAGGTTGAGATCACATCTTCCGGGGGGGTTGTGGGGTGGGGGGAGTGGTGATGAGGTGTAAGCCTTCTTGGTGTTTGCATAAAATAAGTCCAGTGTTTTATTGTCTCTGGTGTGGCATGTGACATACTGGGTGAAAGTGGGCAGAATGGAGGACAGGGAAGTATGGTTAAAATCACCAGAGATGAGCTGGAGAGCATTTGAGTGCTGCGTCTGCAGCCTGCTGGTGACTGAGTGGATGATGTCACATGCTGCCTCAGCGCTCACAGTGGGGGGTGCATAAATAACGGTCACTATGACGTGAGAACTCTCTGGGAAGGTATGCCGGTCACATGCTAATGGCTAGCAACTCAGTGTCCTTGCTACAGTGTTGTTCTTTAATTGTGATGTGTCCAGGATTTCACCATCTGTTATTCACAAACATTATCAGCCACCTGCCTCTGCTCTTCCCGCTATCTGGTGTCCAATCTGCCTGTATTAAGTGGAAACCCTCCAGTCTGATGTTAGCATCTGTTTTTAGCTCTGTTTGCTACGTTTCAGTAAACACCATGATGCTAATTTCTCTGAAGACGCTTTCATACCGGGACACAATTGCTAGTTTGTCCGTCTTATTAAGCAGCAGTCTCACATTTCCCATAATAACGGATGGTAGAATGGACTTGTACCTTGTCTTCCTTGTGCATGCTTTGCTCCAGCTCAACATCGCCATCGTTTTTGCCTGATTTCTCATGGGATATTGGGTCTCTCAGTTAGCACCACGGAGCAGCACAATGCTAAAAATTGACTCCTACTGTAAACAGTGGCTCCTCAACTCACTGGGTCAGTAGTCATTGGCGATATGAGTAGAAAGATGGCTAATATCAATGCCAGTGCAGTGATATTAGTGTTCTTGGCATCCATGATGGATACAGGGTAACAGGATCAGAAAAGCTGTGGCAAAGAAAAAACGGATAGTAAATAAAAACAAGAAAGAAACTCAGAATTGAGCCACTGCTGCAAAAAGGTTGTCAATTCGTGTGGTGCCTATAATTGTGATGGCAATAATACCAGAATAAATAACCCTCGTTCTAATCATCAAGATGCCCAACACATGCGAAACTGCCGAACCACCATTCCAGGCCCACAGTAACGGCACATTACTGTGCACCTGACATCAAAACAAGATCCTCACAGACATCAAAACCAGTGGTTTTTGATGTCAAATAACAACAGATTCATTCACTGAACCTACTATTTCTCGCATGAAGTGATGTTCGAAACACTTTTCACTGGTTTGTTTTAAATATATGGAAACCAATGACGCCATATTAACTGGTAGCAGCTGGGAGCTGAAGACCGCCCACGGATGGATCCATCGACCAATCCAGTGAACCAGCCAGCTGAAGAGAAGATGAGAGAGGAGGGGGGAGAAGAGAAGCAGCTCTGTATGTTACCTGTTGTTGTGAAGACATGAAGGAGAAATTAATAACCGCTGTTTCAGGCAGCCCAATACTATATGACCAGTTCTTGCTGTCATATAGAAACAACATACAGAGGAACGAGGTGTGGAGAGCAGTGGAACATGGGCTCATCCAGCCAAAGCTCACGAACCAGGTGGTCAAATTCGCCATGCATTATGCAGGTCTGTAGGATTGGGTGAACCCAAAACCGGTGGCGACAATGACAAAGTAACCGCCATTTGTAGCGCAAACATACCAGCACTATTAAAAACACTTATCAATCTGCTCATGGTTAATAATGACTATTCCAGTATTTCCTTCCACATTGCTCTGACTCCACCTATCTGAGAACTCTACCGGCCCCATACCCACGCCCCCTGCCCGCACTTCACTGGTTCCGGTGACTGATTCCTTCTGGAAAAATCCGGACCATTGGACATGTACCTTAATATCTAAAATGTAAAGTTAATACCAACATGACTGTGCAGTGGAATGGCCAGATGCGGGGATATGAGGACACACTGTCCAGAAGAGGGGAGTCTGTGGCAGCTTCTCCTTCCTGTGTGGGACCGGTATTACACCGCTAGTACTAGCCAGCAGAGCTGATCACAGTGGTCATCTGGCATGTAGAGGAATGAAGCTGGTGTCATATTTATTTTGTGCATAATCATCTCTGAATGATTTTAACATTTTGTTTTGCTGTGCTGCATCAAGGTGAAGAAGTTCTGTCCCCCTCAGTCATTTGGGGCTCATATTTACTTCTGTAAACACAACGCTGCGTCTGACATTACGTTTTCTTCTGCACATGCAGGTTACTTCATAGCTGTAGACTGTTCACACTGGAGCCTGATGGGGGGGGGTCACATTTTAAATTATAATGTGAACGCCCACACACACAAAAAAAATCGTATCTCGGCAAAAAATCGGAATTGAGTATTAAGACCAGCAGTGTGACCAAAGCCTTTGATCCCAAAAGCATAGCCAAATATGGCACTCCTGTGGTCTACCTGTGCCAAGTTTGGTCACCCTAGCATAATTTCCTAATGAATCAGAGCACGGGATACACAGACAGACAGACATGCTGACTCAGGCCACCACCAGCCCTACCAACACCTTGACTCTGTCAGTGTGGGTAATAAAGTTGCTAGAAATTTCAGCAATAAAAATATTTTTTACATAGAGTGAATAATAAACCAGATGATAAAAGATGAGACTGAAGTTACTAAGAAAGCAACTTTATTTAAATGTATCATGTCAGCCGAATTCTGTTGACATGATACATTTAAATAATACACTTTTTAAGTAGTACTGTATTCATTATTTGTATTCAGTATTTGGAAAATATGAAAAATAAAGTAGAATTTTCCCGTTACAGCATGAAAATGGCACCCATTTGGTGGAATGGCCTTTTAATGTGAGCAATTACTGAGGCACACATCATGAGAATTATGCAAAGAGGCAATAACAAGAGGAAAGACCAGGCAGAATTCTCTGCTGAAGATCAAATTAACTTCCATAACTATGCATGCAAACTAATAAATGAAGATCCTGTGGAAGTAAGTGACTTTTCTGCGTGTCCTCTCCCGGAGTCTCCCTCTATTTCCCTGATGTATAAGAAAGGAAAGCAGGCTGTCAGCCAGGACCTAGAGAGCATTGAGACAAGGCTGTCAGTCTTTATAATGTATCTGACTCTACAGAAAAAAATGGTGTGAGATAACTCCATTAAGATTGATAGTTTAAAGAAAACTATTGACTTTTTATCGGAGGATTTGAGAGACGTTAAAAAAAGTGGACTCACGGCTGAAAATGATGGAGCAATGCCACCATTAGAAGAATTATCAAGGTTAACTAAAAAAAAATCGGGATGCTGAGCAAGAGCAGTGTGCAGGGCTATTTCTTAAGTTTTATGATACAAGATTTTTTTTGTTGTTGTTGTGTTTTTAGTTTTATTGTTTGGTGTGTGTTAGACCAACAATCATAACAAACAGACAGACCTGCAAACATGCACAGATGGCGTGGCCTCCGCTTCACTCTGTATGTGCTCATTAGCAAGGAGTTCAGGGGCCTCATGTATAAAGGATTGCGCCAGGGGCAGTTCTAGGATCAGAGCTTTAGGGGTGCTGAGCACCCAATGAGCTCCACCACACACCCACCCTTTTTACACACACACACACACACACACGTTATTTTGTTAGCGTTATCATCTTTCATACAGGTCCTCCTTGGCTTCTAGTTAGTGAACAAGGTATGTGATGATACATAAAAACAGTGACAGCTTGGACACGGGGAGAACATGCAAACTCTGTGTGGAGTTTGCATGTTCTCCCCGTGTCTGCGTGGGTTTACTCCAGGATTTCTCCGGTTTCCTCCCACATGCCAAAAACATGCAAGTTAGGTTAATTGGCATCAAACTGGGGATTCTAAATTGTCCTTAGGTATGACTGTGAGAGTGAATGGTTGTCTGTCTCTCTGTGTTGGCCCTGCGATGGACTGGCGATCTGTCCAGGGTGTACCCTGCATCTCGCCCAGAGATGCTGGGATAGGCTCCAGCCCCCCTGTGACCTGAAAAGGATTAAGTGGAAGAAGATGAATGAGCTTGGATTTAATGTTTTGCTTATACCAAAACAA
This sequence comes from Pholidichthys leucotaenia, assembly GCA_020510985.1. Taxonomy (NCBI): domain Eukaryota; kingdom Metazoa; phylum Chordata; class Actinopteri; order Cichliformes; family Pholidichthyidae; genus Pholidichthys; species Pholidichthys leucotaenia. The sequence goes on along the minus strand of CM035841.1, from coordinate 134,189,901 downwards.
CAACAGCTTCTTTCTCTCAAATTCAAATAGTGCACAGTTGTTGACTGACAATGCAACCATTAAAGAAAAATGTCTGCTACTAGCTGTCTTAGCCAGGGCTGGACTGGAACAACAACAACAACAACAAAAAATCAGCCCTTGCGTTTTTGGTCCAATTTGTTAAGTAGCAACATTCAGCCATCACACTTAATGGTCTAAAGGTGCATTCAGACCAAACGTGAACGGGTGGCGTGAATCCATACAAAATGAATGGAAAGGGGCGAGTACACGCGAAAATGCGCATTTGCATGTTCGCGTCCGAGGTAATATGCTAGCTTTGAGATTCTGCCATCACCGGAGTAAAAGTATCGCCATTGCAGAGTAAACTAGTTTGAAAATGAGACTGCCACTCACTTGGAAACAGAAGGACTCAGGAGTTCTTCAGATGAATCGGCATGTCGGAGTTATTTACCCATGGATTACTGCCACGGATGTGCTAAACAAGGATATTTTTTTAATTTATTTTTTTGTTACTTATTTGTACCCGTAGGTAGATTTGGTTTGCAGTCTGGTGACAAGCCACCGGCTGCTGGTCGCTGCGTGCGCGAGCGCCCTAAACCTACATGTTTTTGGTATGCGGGAGGAAACCGGAGAAATCCCGGAGTAAACCCACGCAACACAGGGAGAACATGCAAACTCCACACAGCTCACTGTTGGTCGGGGGCCGGGATCAAACCCACGATCCCCACGATCCCCCGGCCGAGGGTAAACTGTGCTGCCGCAGTGCTAACCACTGCGCCACCGTGCAGCCCCCGGTGCACGGTGCAAGCTAGCAACGGAAACACCCATCATCTTGTGAAGTTTTGAAGGCAGGGACAACTTTTTCAGGTGAGCCTTCTGTTGGATAATGTAAACCTAAGCATGACATTATTTTGGGAATTTCCACGGCAGGTTGAACACAGCTGCAGAAGTTATAAAGGCAACTTCACCTGTCTGCATCTCACTCAGAAGGGGAATTCATGTCTGTTCACGTGTTTGCATTGAGTTATTATGTAATCGTGCCACACGAAAAATTCACCCGTTCACATTTGGTGTGAACGCACCTTTACAGAGGACAGAATTATCCCACTTTTGCCCTTAGCAAATGAATCCCTGTGGTTTTTGTTATGCCTGGAAACAGGACAGCGAGGGCAGGAGTTGTACCAAACTCGAACTTTATTACAGGGCACACTGTTAGCCACACGTGTTACAATCGATAGCATACAAGTTAACCTCAAGCTAATACAAGCTACTACTCATACGGAGGCGGAGCAACAAAGAGGATGACTCCCGCCATTAGTCCTCCTTTATAGCCACAGCATGATGACATTGTCTCGTGCATACTGTACTTCCTCACATCTGTGGCATCTGCTGTGGTATTTCCAAGATGCCATATTTACCCCCCCCCCCCCCCCAGGGAAAAACCAGAACTTCACTGGTGATGGTTAACCTTAGCTGGGTACCTCTATTGTGGCATTATAGTGGCCTACAGCCAGCAGAGCACATACGTACACAACCAGACCCACACAATGTAAAGCAGCATGGAGTTAACTAATATACAAATGTGGCCTGGCTATCAGCAGGTGTCATTACTATTAAGGCATTAAACATAATGTTTAAGACACACACACATCCTTGATGCTAAAAGCACAAGATGGTAGCATTAACAACTATACCCATAACCAAAGGTTTAATGTACCAACTCAAAACCATTATCTTAAATCAATATGAACCTGGGTAACCAGGTAGACTGCCGGTAACACCTTGTATGGTTGAGTGAGTTATTTTGCCAGTGTTGCAACCATGCTGTGCCTAAACATTTCAAAACAGAGTCATTTTAACAGTTTTCCTTCAGGGAGGAGCCTCAGTTGAGCCCACGGTGGGTGCACCCTTGGAGGCACCAGCTGCAGCAGACCTGGGCGCCATCTCGCTGGAGTCATGGCTCGCTCATCAGCAACACCCCAGCCCAGGTCCCACAACAGCTGGGTCAGCTCCAGCACTGCATCTTGATCCAAGGCAGCTGCTCTTACCTTTTGCAGACGGCTGGTGTGCCATCTTGAGCCATTGGCCATCTGGACAGCAGCTGGCGTCTTTTGTGCAGTTTGGACCCGAACCCAATGAAGTAGTGCGAGCAGCAATCTGTTCAGCTGCACTCGGTGCTGCTGCTCTCTCATCATTTTTTTTCCCCTTGTCCTGTCAGGCAGCCAGGTAAGCAGAACACAGATCTGTTACCCTTATTGTGCTAAAGCAGATTTACTTTGCCAAAAGGAGCTTTATACAGTACCTATCTATGTACTGTATATTGTTGTAAACTCCTCCTGTAATAACTTTTAATACTTTATTTAAATTATTTTACCCATGAAGGACCCGACAGGATGGGGAATGGGGAAAGGAAGTGTGTGGAGGGGGAAAGAAAAAGGAGAGGAACAGACAAAAAAAGACAAACAAACCAACAACTAAAACAAACAGAAGTGCTCGCTCGTCTCTGATGCTGGTTGCTGTTGTGGCGGCGTGCCATTCATGCCGGTGGCAGGACATATCCTCCTTTGACGATGCTCTTCTGGGTGCTGCTGGGCCACAAACTCTCTATCCTACTGTGCTGCGGCGGTTTCCTGAGGCTGATACTCGGTGAGGATATGAGATGAGTTCAGCTTCTGCCCTCTCTCTCTCCTGGTGCTGGTTGTGGTCGCGGTGATGTGTCGCTGTTGTTGGGGACGGGACGTGCGCCGGGTTGTCGTCATTCACCGGGGTCCCCTTTCTTCATGAACTCCCTCTCCTGCAGCTCCCCAGCTGCTCCTTGAGGCTCATGCCGGGTGAGGATCGGAGACAAGTCCAGTTTGTGCCCTCTCTCCATGCTGTGTTCTCTCTCTGTGCTCTGATCTTTGGCTGTACCCACGTCCCCGAAATTATACTGTCCCTCCTGCGATGAGGCTGCAGCTCTAGAATGCTTGTGCTGCGCAGGGACCAGCTACGGGTCCCGTGTGGCTGCAGACTGGGGCTCTTCTGGCTGCTACGGTTCTGCTGGGTCCTGTTCAGCATGTGGTGCAAGGCAGGGAATGGCTGTGTCCTCATCTGAGTGCAACGGACTCAAGCCGTCATCGTCCAAACTGAGTTTACAGCTGGGTCATTGAGCTGTGGTGTCCTGCTGTCCCGCAGTGTCTTCCTCGGAGCCCTCCCGAGAAGGTGTGGGGTTGGCGGGATCAGCAACCAGTGCAACTGTTTGTGCTGGCAGAGCTGACTGTGTGGAGCGTGGGCTGGGGCCCATTAGCTGCAATACTACCTGGGCAGTTATCTCCAGCTAGGACACTAATTCCATCACTGCCGACTCCAATAGGAGGTGCAGCGTCCCCAACAGTGCCACCCGTAGCCATTTCACTGTCTGGGTGTCCAGCCCCTCCAGCAACATTTCCTGTATCAATGGATTCACAGTGTAGCACTTCAACTGTGACTATATCAGCCTATCCTCCGCGTGCTCGAACTCGCACATGCTAGCCAAACAATGAAGGGCGGCTGCGTAATGTTATACTGACTTGTCCGGTCGCCGTCAGCACTGGTCAAACAGAAATCTCTGGGCCATCCCATTCTGTGGGGCAGTGAAATGTTTGGTCAGCAGCCCAACGCAGTCTTCATATGTGTCCGCCCGTCCCAAACCAGCGATTATCCGCAGCCCCTCGTTACCCAGGCAACAGAGCAGTTACTCACTTCCACGGCTTTTCGTGTCTCTCCAAGTTCAGTGCCTCCACTTGGATGTGGAACAACTCGAACCAACGGAGCCATGGAATGGGTAGCTCCCCTGGGATTGCGAGGAACGGCAGCGGCGGTGCCAGACACGCTTCCATCCTCAGGAAAATGGTTAGTTTTCCTCCAGAAGATTAAGTTTCTCCTCATCACCAAATGTTGTCTGGAAACAGGACAGTGGGGGCAGGAGTTGTACTGAACACAAACTTTTTTACAGGACACACTGTTAGCTACATGTGTTACAGTCAGTAGCATTCAAACTAACCTCAAGTTAATACAGGCTACTACTCATACTGAGGCGAAGTGCCAAAAAGAATGACTCACGCTATTAGTTCTCCTTTATAGCTGCAGATTGATGACATCTGTCAGGATGCTGAGCATGAGGTGGGAACCATGCTCACACTTTAAGTTTATTTTGATTATTTTGTGTATTCCCTGCCTCAGTTTAGTTATTAAATTTGATCATGGTTTTGTTTGCAATTATGTTTCTTGAGTTTGCCATTACTGGTACTGGAGAGGAGAGTCCGGCCATTCGTTGAATCTCGGATTCAGGAGGAGCAATGTGGTTTTCGTCTTGGCCGTGGCACATCAGACTGGCTCTTTACCCTCTCGAGAATCCTTGAGGGTTTGTGGGAGTTTGCCCAACCAGTTTAGGTGTGTTTTGTGGACTTGGCGAAGGCATTCAACCACGTCCCTCATGGTTTTTTGTGGGGGATGCTTCAGGAGTATGGGGTATCGGGTTTGTTGTTACAAGCTATTCAGTCTCTATACGACTGTTGTGAGAGTTTGGTTCATATTGCCAACACTCCATTGGATTCATTCCCAGTGAGAGTTGGACTTGGCCAGGGCTGCCCTTTGTCACCAATCCTGTTCATAATTTTTATGGACAGGATTTCTAGGCATGGCCAGGGAATGGAGGACATCATACTTGATGATCACAGGACCCCCCCGCCCCCCCACTGGTATCGGCAAGCACTTCGAAAAAAGCAGAGGAGATGGGGCTGGGGAGATCGGAGGGGACTGTTTGAACCACTGTACCGAGTGGCACTTAGACAATGTTTGTTTCCTAGCAGAGCTTTTAGCAGCCAGCTGGCCCGAGAAGCGCAGCGCCTCATCAACGCCTGCGGCGAACAGATGGCCACAGCAGCATCTGCAGATCTCAGCCCGGAAGCCCAGAGCAGTGGAGAACCGCAGACAACGGAGCAGAGCCCGCCCACCATGGCAGCGACACGACCAAGGCGCAGCAGGCAGAACGACCTCTGCTATTTTCATCAGCGTTTCGCCGAGAGGGCGTACAAATGCGTGCCCCCCTGCAATTTCAAAAACTCGGGAAACGCCAAAGCCCGGAAAACGTTGGCAGCTACGGCTCTCGGCGAGACGAATAAGCTGCTTTATGTGACTGACGGACACACCGGGAGACAGTTCCTTATCGACACCGGAGCTCAGCTGAGCTTTATCACCCCTTCCCACGCAGACCGGACCATGGGTCCCTGGGGAAATGGAGCGATGGCAGCCAACGGCTCGATCATCGACACTTTCGGTGAAAGGAACCTGCCTCTTTGCATCCACGGCCGCAACTATAGATTGACATTTATTGTAGCGGCGGTGAGTTTTAACTTGTTGGGCGCTGATTTTTTGTGTGCACATGGGTTGTTAGTCGATCTTGCAAATAGGCGCTTGGTTAATGCACTGTCATTTTCTTCTATCCCCTGCTCAGCTCGAGTTTCTCCACCACCCGTGCAGGCCAGCGTCACAACAGCAGGAGGTAAGTTTGACCAACTCCTCACCCAATTTCCAGCACTCACAGTTCCCAAATTTTCAGCAACAGTAGCGAAACACGGGGTTGAACACTTCATCCCCACAGCAGGCCCACCCGTGTTTGCCAAAGCTCGGCGCTTAGACGCGACCAAGCTCGCCATAGCACGGGACGAGTTTACCACCCTGGAAAAATTAGGCATTATTAGACGCTCGAAAAGCCCCTGGGCATCGCCACTCCACATGGTCCCGAAAACTGACGGTTCTTGGAGACCTTGCGGCGATTACCGCAGATAAAACAATGCGACAGCGCATGACCGCTACCTAATTCCTCACATCCAAGATTTTTCACTACATCTGGCGGGTGCTTGCATTTTTTCTAAAATAGACATGGTCCGCGGCTATCACCAAGTCCCCGTTCGAGCGGAAGACATTCCTAAAACGGCTGTAATAACCCCTTTCGGTCTTTTTGAATTTTTGCGGATGCCGTTCGGCCTCAAAGGCGCTGCTCAAACCTTTCAGCGTATGATGGACGCAGTATTACGCGACCTCCCCTTCGTGTTCGTCTACCTCGACGATATGCTGGTAGCCAGCCCGTCAGAGGAAGAACACGAACAACACCTCACTACAGTTTTTCAGAGACTAGAAGAGCACGGGTTAATAATCAACCCAGCCAAATGCAAATTCGGCGTGTCACAAATTGATTTTTTGGGACACAGAGTTTCACCGAAGGGGGCAGTCCCATTGCCAGACAAAGTCCGTGCGGTAAAAAATTTTCCATGACCACAAACGGTTAAATCGCTGCAAGAATTTTTGGGAATGGTGAATTTTTACAACCGTTTCCTCCCCCGCGCAGCTCAACTCATGCAGCCCCTGTATGCCGCGCTCAGAAAACACAAGCCTTCCAACGCGGTCGAATGGACCCTGGAGCGCGAACGCGCCTTCGCAGAAGTAAAAAGTGCTCTAGCGAATGCCACATTGTTGGTTCACCCCGATTCCTCGGCCCGCATAGCGTTAACCACAGACGCTTCAGACCTGGCCATAGGGGCAGTCGTGGAACAACATGTTGGCGGAACCTGGCAACCTTTAGCATTTTTTAGCAAATCTTTAAACCAAACTGAGCGTAAATACAGCATTTTTGACAGGGAGCTGCTAGCGCTTCATTTATCCATCCGCCACTTCCAGTTCTGGTTAGAAGGGCGGCGTTTCACGGCTTTTGTAGACCACAAACCGCTCACTTTTGCAATGGCTAAAATTTCAGAACCATGGTCAGGCAGGCAACAAAGACAACTAGCTGCAATTTCAGAGTTCACCACAGACATTCGACATGTGGCAAGCAAACTTAACGTGGTAGCAGACTGCCTCTCTCGCGCTGTGACATCGCCAGAGCACGAGGAGACAGATTATACTACCTCAGCCGCAGAACTCTTCGCCAACGCAGACGCGTACGCGGCCCCAATTCACGTAGGGATAGATTACGCAGCCATGGCAGAGGAACAAAGCAGTGACGCGGACGTGCGCGCGCTCCTGTCTGGACCAACAGGGTTAAGACTGGAGGAAAGGGGTTTACGTGACGGTGTACCCCCCCTAATCTGCGACGTTTCAACCGGCTGACCTCGCCCGGTAGTCCCAGCTGCATGGCGCCGCCGCATTTTCGACTCGGTTCACTCCCTCGCGCACCCAGGGGTGCGCGCCTCAGTTAAAATGGTCGCGGAAAAGTTTGTTTGGCCGGGCCTGCGCAAAAATGTAAAGGAATGGGCAAAAACTTGCATGTCTTGTCAGCGCGCCAAAATACACAAACACACAAAAGCTCCTCTAGAGCCTTTTCGAATCCCAGCCAGAAGGTTTGACCACGTTCATGTCGACCTTGTGGGACCACTACCTTCGTCTCAGGGTTTCACACACCTGTTAACAATGATAGACCGTACTACGCGCTGGCCTGAGGCGGTCCCTTTGGCGTCAACCACAGCTGCGGAAGTCTTTCGTGTTTTTTTAACAAACTGGGTGGCATGTTTCGGCGTCCCATCGGACATCACGTCCGATAGGGGGCCTCAATTTGTCTCAGAGCTTTGGTCAGCCATGGCCAGCAGCTTAGGGGCGACAATTCACCGCACCACCGCATATCACCCTCAGGCTAATGGGTTATGCGAGCGTTTTCACAGATCTTTAAAGGCCGCCCTCAGGGCCTCACTAACGGATACAGATTGAGTGAATAAACTTCCCTGGGTTTTATTGGGGTTGCGTTCTGTGCCTAAAGAGGATCTAGACGCCTCCCCAGCAGAATTAGTTTTTGCACAACTTCTCAGACTCCCAGGTGAGTTTTTACCAGAGAATCCAGAGCCTGGGCATCTTCCAGCCCTGAGGCCTTTAGGCAGTACTGGACCGGACACTCTCCCCGGACCGGCACATCACTCTTTTCCACGGGTTTTTGTCCCCCAAGCTTTAAAAAACGCCGAGTTCGTTTTTGTTAGACACGAAGCTTTAAAATCAACCCTCCGTCCTCCATACGACGGACCATTCAGAGTGCTGGAACCTGGTGATAAGCATTTTGTGCTTGATTTAGGGGACAGAAAAGAAACAGTCAGCATTGACAGACTTAAACCTGCCTTCTTGTTGAGAGACGAACCTGCACGGGTGGCGAGAGCACCTCGGCGGGGTAGACCCCCCCAAAAAAAAAACTCAGCCCCCCTGCAGGGAACAAATAACCACTCTCCTCCCCAAGCTGCAGATTCCTTACAGGAGGGTCCCACCAGGACGCCAAAGCGGACCTACAGCAGATTCGGGAGAAGATTAAAACCCAGACGGCACAGGGACTGATGCAAATTGACCAAGAGTTGTTAACTATGTTATCAGATTGTGCCGTGACAGTTTTAAGGCTGATTTGTGATATTACTATACTGTTGTGGTTACCACTGAATTCTCTACAGGAGCATGACTGCTGGAAAAAATTTTCCTTGTTTTCCCTGTCAAGAGGTTTAACAGTATAATATGTCATAGAGATTATCTTAAACTGTAAACTTAATTTGATTGTCCTTTTCTTAGTCGTTTGGGGGGGGGGTGGCTTATATTAATCATATATTCCATACCTACATATGTATAGACATATTAGAATGTTTAGTGATTACATATGTGGAATGACCTCACGCCTCAGAACAGGACAAGAGGTCTCAACCGCCAGCGAGGATCAAAGAGCAGACGGAGTCGCAGCGGTGGAGACCGGATCGATCTCCCTGACCACCCAGGGTCAGGTGGAGGAGAAGGAGGACAATGGGGGGGGGGGATTATGTTAATGTGGGATGTCGGCTTTGATATGCAATGCCTTTTGTTGAGTGTGGGTATAAGTATGAAGGTCTGACTGTGCTCAACCTCTTATTCTGCTTCTGCACCGAGATGAGACATGTTAGGGAGGTGAAGCTGATATTAAACTTTGGTTTATAAAATCATACCGCTTCTTCATTTCAAGCTCCCTACAATTTGTTGAATTTGCAGCAATGAGGGGGTCATATTTACTGAAGTCAAAAGCTATTTCAATCGAAAACATCTTAACAGGCCAAGTTACATGTTAACATAGGACCTCTTCTTTGACATAACTGTCCCAATTCTTGCATCCATGGAACTTGCGAGTTTTTGGAGAGTTTCTGCTTGAATTTCTTTGCAGGATGTCAGAATCGCCTCCCAGAGCTGCTGTTTTGATGTTGGAGATGGAGCCGCCAGGCAGGAGGAAAAGAGGAAGACCACAGAGAAGATTCATGGTTGTAGTGAAGGAGGACATGGAGAGGGTTGGTGTTACAGAGGAAGATATGCAAGGGATAGGGTGAGATGGAGGCAGATGAGCCGCTGTGGCGACCCCTAAAGGGAGCAGCCGAAAGAAGAAGAAGATTATGTTGCAGCTAAATGGTCAAAAGACTGAGCAATTATATAATTTCTACTTGCAGATAGATCCTTTGATGAAAGAAGAAAATGTTTTATGGTTTTGACTTTTACTTTGAAACTCTTACCGGATGGGACTCTAAGCTAACAAGACGCTACTTCCAGGTAGCTTTTTGAACAGCAGCAAGATCTAAACTCTTTGTCAGAGTCCGTCCGGTTCTGTGGACAGAGCAATGGTGGACCGACACCGAAAATTGGCTGATGTGGATTTAAAATCTGAAATGGAGCTGACGAGAGAAGGTTAGTTTACTTCCTGTTAGAATAAAAACACTAGCCATGATGCTTAGCTAATGTTAGCCTCCTCTTGTGTCCGCGGATCCTTAAAAAAGTCTTCATGTGTTTATCAGCAGATTCTCTGGTAAATATTCGTAGATGTCTGAGTTTCCGTACGGATCCGCACATAAATAATAGAATTTAAAGAACTCCTCTCCCCCCAAAAGTTAATTATTAACATATTGTCATCCTAAAGAGTTTTTACAGGAGAAATCTCGCCTTTCAACTATGTTCGCCTTCAGTGTGAAAATTAACAATCGCATAGAGGTGATAATTCCGCATATTTGTTCATGTTCTGTGCATAGATGTTACATTCCATTCTGGGTTTCAATAGGCACTACTAATGACTGATTTGCATACTGTAAATCGGTGGCGTCCTTTAGACCAGCAGGGGGTACTATGAAGCCAGATTATTGGTTTATTGAGGTACGTTGAGGCTTCAGTCAGAGTTTTCAGCATCATGAAAATGGCTCTCTTTTTACTGGGCTACATCACTAAGGTAACTGATGCTGAGCTCATAAGGTGGTCAGGATCAGGTTAAAATCAGCCGAAAACGCTCCATGATGACTAATAATTATCATTCGACACTTTATTGCCATGTCAACTTCCAGCTGATTGAAACTCACCTCAGTGTGCCCATCTCAGATACAGCATACATCACACATTCATACAGTTAAGCATTCATTACACCAATACAAACCACTGATGCATTAATACTACTTCTGTTTCTTTTTTGTTCTGTAAACAGGGGTCAGTCTTTTTCTTCAGGGCAGAAATACAAACAGGTGGTTAGCAGGATGTGAGAAATCTGTTAATTTTTGAGCCTTTTTTCGCCACCATTCGTAGATTTCATTAAGTGCAGAAAAACCAACCCCAATAATTTTTGATGCCAAGTGCACGATTCTGTGCAGCTGTTTCCTTTCATGATTTGTGGTACAGTTGAACCAAACTGTTACTGAGAAGGTGAGTGTGGATTCAGTGGCTGATCTGTAAAATAACAACAAACCCTCCACTGATACTTTACATTTTTTAAGCTCAGAAAATAAAATCTCTGAGCTTTACTGACAATAGCTGTGTTGCTGTCTGTCCATTTCAGATTAGTACCTAAAAATGTAAAATTATTCACTGGCTGCACCTGCTGGCCATTAATGGTTAGATGTTCTTGGGGCCTCTTCTAAAACCAATAATCATTTCCCTAGTTTTAAAAACATTTAATTGCAGGTTGTTGTTTTGACACCAGTTGGTCATGAGGGAAATCTCCTCCTGATAAAACGTCTCATCATCATCATCATCAGAGATAAGCTCCACCATTGTTGTCATCTCCAAAGAAATATTTTAACCCCTTGCACTCTGGTCAAGTTCCCTAAAAACGCCAAAAAATAACGTACCCAAAGTAAATCAAAAGCTGTTCTTCAACCCTTTGCAGCATCTTCATGGGGTTGGTCTCATTTAAAAGAAAACACTTTGAATTTTTTGGCAAAACAGTCCTAATCTCTCTAAGTGCTCCTGCCACTGAGTAACAGTCATCTAAACATACTGAACTTGAAGAAAATAAATTTCGCCTGGGTGTTTTTTTGGATACAAATGCTTGCAAATAACACACAGCTTCAGATACTGGCTGAAAAATGCAACAGAAATGTAGAACCAAGTGTTATCCAGCTGAGGTCAAAATTTTGTAACAATACCACAAAAAATGAATACATTACACAGCTTTTTTCTCAGGTTGTTCCCAGGCATTTTTGAACTGTGCCAAATTGTGCCAAATGGCACAGTTTGGAAAAACGTCTGTAACTTTTGAATGATTCAATATAGAAGCTTCATCTTGGGCTCTAATGAAAGGTGAAGGGCTGTGTGTGTGTGGGGGGGGGGTGTTGTTTATTCATGAATGAATGAATGAATGAATGAACAAACAAGCCCCCACACACAAAGAAGCATGCCACGTAAAAAATGTGTGGCTTTTTTTTACAAGAAAAAATAACCTACAGTGCACTAAAAATTATACTAGAATATCTGTAATGTAGAAGATAACACCCCCCCCCCCCTCCCGTTACAGAGGATGGACATCGCCCATGGCTACATGACTGAAAGCGGTGACGGTGCGCCGCAGTCTAATACGCACAGTTGCACTAAAATATCTGCAATATATCTGCAATCCGCTACAGAAGAGTAGTGGGGGGGGGGGGCGTTCACAACATGACGGACCCGGACCGGAGCGGTCCGGGTCCGTCATGTTGCGATAACGCACAGTTGTAATTTACCGATCGGTCAAAAGTCATTTGGATTACAATTTTCAGGGATAAAGAATAATTTAGCTTATAACACTTACCTGTCCACAACAGCAGTGTCGCTGGCGAACTTCTCTTCCTCATTGTCAGACGAACATGATGCTGGTCCGCTTGTTACGGACTCGTGGTTCTGGTCACGCGACCCGGTCAAACCATAATTCCATTATTGCGGTTTTGCGCTTCCATGATTGCGGTTTTGGCGAGCGATTTTTCAAAACAAATAAGAACAGTAGTTAGAAAAAAAGACTGGCGAACGCCTGTGTGTCACCCAGCCTTACACAAAACAGCTTTCAAACTTCTGTGCTTCAATTGGCTGGCTGTATTCGCAGCCGTTGGTAGGCGGGTCCTTCTTGCTAGGTTTTCAGTCATTGGTTCTTCAAGGTTTCAGAAACCCAATTCAAGGCTCTTATTAGTCGAATGAGAGGTCAATCACATCTAAACCAATCAAAGCACTCCTTTGGCTTTCTGTTCGCGGCTGTGTCTGTAGTGGAAGAACGGAAATGCAGCTTTTTTTTTTTTTCAGTGCCTCCTAGGACGCACAGTGTGCGACAGTGTGTGATGGGAAATAAAATTATTGGTATAAAGTGAATAAAGACAATAACACACAGCACTGTGGAGCACCTGTACTGCTGGTAAGGGTCTGAGACAAGCTGTTATTAATTTTAACCATCTGCTTCCTGTTATGGCGAAAGTCCAGAATCCATCTTGTAAGTGAATGGGTCATACCTACAGTTAGGTCAATTTATATTTGGACAGTGACTCAAGTTTTGTTATTTTAGCAGTTTACCAAAGCATATTCAAGATACAGTTATACGAGGGGGGCTGAAAAGTTCATAGGCTTACAGCCAATGTCCTGGTACCAGTGTTAGCTTGTGGGCTAAGTACAAACAAAATCTCTATACCACTGGTTCTTAAATATAAATGCCTTTAAATATTGCTTCTCATCCCCACAAAATTCAAGTTAACCTTAAACTGTTCTGTATTTTTAAAATGTCATGATTTTGATAATTATAAAATTCAATTAAAAATCAAGTTTTACCACTTTTGATTAGTTCACTTTTACAGCGCAGAACTCCCTTTTAACATCCTGCACCTCAGTATTAAAGTGCTGATTGTCTTTGAGTTTCTGTTTCAAATCTTGGGTTTCTGTGCTAAAATCAAAGGAGTCAAAACGACCATAAAAACAATTAAGAGCATTAGCCAGCTCTGTGTCTGAATTAAAACCATCTAAAAACACACGATTACTGCGCTCTGTGCTCTGAAGGCCTGCAATAGTTTTCATACAGGCCCAGGCTGAACCAAGTTTCTTTGTTGCCATCTTGCTTTCCAACTCTGATTTATAATTCTGTTTTGCTCTTAAAATTTCGGACTTTAGCTCTTTTGTGGCAACCTGTAGCTCAGAAACAGACCCCTGTTTAAAGGCAAGTGCTTTCCTCTGTAAGCAGGATTTAACTGATTTTGTAACCCATGGTTTGTTGTTGGGATATAATTTGATACGTTTACGTGGAACAATCTTATTTTTACAGAAAGCCATATATGAGCATGTGACGTCCACCAAAGAGTCCAAATCATCCCCACAGGCCAGTGTGAACATCTCCCAGTCTGTACAGTCAAAGCATTCCTGGAAGCTGTGCACTGAATCTTCTGTCCACACATCAATGTCTCTCGTCTCCACCTTGCCTCTTCTGAGAGCAGTTTTATATGTGGGCAGCAAATGTACACAGTTGTGATCTGAGGATCCTAAAGGAGGAAGGGGAAGTGATTTATAGGCCCTCTCTATGGATCCATAGCACAGATCCAATGTCTTTTTTTCGCCTGGTTGGGCAGGAGACATACTGATAAAAGTTTTTAAGTGTCTTCTTTAAAGAAACATGGTTAAAATCCCCAAGAATGAAGTTTGGCACCTCTGGAGAAATTGATTGCAGCTGCTGGATCACATCAAAGATAGTGCTGCAGGCGGAGTCAGCGTCTGCCCTCGGGTGAATATACACAGTTGTGATGAAAAGCTGGGGGAACTCGCGAGGCAAATTAAAGGGGCGTAGTGACACAGACAGCATCTCCACATCGGGTGTACAGATGCGCTCTCTGACCGTGACAGATGTGCAATACTGCTTATTAATGTATAAACATACGCCGCCCCCCTGACGTTTCCCCGTTATCTCTTCCTGCCGATCCAAGCACAGTGGGGCTCCAAAGCCGTCAATCCACAGGTCTGCGTCTCGGTCATGCGCAGTAAGCCAAGATTCGGTGAAAGCCATGACACAGCAGTTCTTAAAGTCCTTCTGGTAGCGTACATTCCCTTGAATTTCATCCACCTTGTTTCTCAGAGACTGTACGTTCCCAAAAATAATCGAAGGAAGAGGAATGTTACCAAACTGACGTCTTCTCAGGCACAATTTCACACCTCCACGCCTTCTGCACTTCCTTCTGCCGTCTCTCTCATCTCTCTTTTCACCGCTGTGTCCGTCTCTCAAAATAAAGTCCGGCAGTTGTGGCTTAGGCTCAATCACAGCCGCTGCATCAACCGTGTTTAAATGCAGCAACATGTCCCTGGAATAATGTATCCTGCCCGCCATGATGCCGAACGCGTTTACCTCATAGACAAAGAGCCGGAGGAAAAGTAGCAGCAGTGCAAGAAAGGGAAGGAAGTCCATGTTGTTGGAACCAGGGAGCTCTTCGCCATATAGTCCACAAACACTCCAGGGCAGAAACGACACAGAGGATTTCGTAAGAACATATAAAAGTACATAAAAACAGACAGACAACGAACTTTTTCACCAGCTGCCGGTCACTGCATGCGCATGCTATATGTGGGCGCTTGGTAAAGTCCTGTGCACATGAACTGAGTATATATATATATTTCATTACATTTTCAGTAAGTCCTTACAGACACAACATGTGCCTAAGATCTGGAAAGAAGCCGTGGTTGTTCCCGTTCCAAAATCCAGCTGTCCAAAAATGGTAAACGACTTTAGACCAGTTGCTTTGACTTCAATTTTAATGAAAATTTTTGAAAAACTGGTCAGATGTGAGGTCCTAAAGCAGACTGAGCATGCATTGGATCCTCTGCAGTTTGCCTATAGGCCTCACAGAGGAGTGGAGGATGCCACTGTCACTCTGTTTAACATGCATTTTAAACATCTGGATTTTAATGGGACACACGCCAGACTTTTATTTGTGGACTTTTCCTCCGCCTTCAATACAATCCAACCTCATATCTTAGTTGAAATGCTCCTGCAGCAATTTGATTTGAGCAATAATCTGGTGGGTTGGATTCTGGATTTCTTAACCAACAGGATGCAGAGAGTAAGGGTCAATGGTACATTGTCTGACCTAAAGTGCTCTTCTTCTGGCTCTCCTCAGGGGTGTGTGTTGTCACCACTACTCTTCATCCTGTACACAAACATGTGTCGGAGCAGACATGACAACAGACACATTATAAAGTATGCTGATGACTCAGTTATTGTCAGTCTCCTCCAGGATGGTGAGAGTGGCCACGGCCCAGTAGTTGATGATTTTGTTCAATTCAATTCAACTTTATTTATATAGCGCCATTTCACAACAACAGTCATCTCATAGCACTATCAACTGTAGGGGGAATTGCAGAAAGACCCCAGCAATCAGGCGATCCCCTGTGAGCAAGCACTTGGCGACGGTGGAGAGGAAAAACTCCCTTTTAACAGGAAGAAACCTCCAGCAGAACCAGGCTCAGGGAGGGGCAGTCATCTGCTGCGACTGGCTGGGGGGTGAGAGGATAGAGAAGAAGAAAAGAACAGACATGTAGAGAGCAAACAGCATGATGGGGACTCAATCTATGGGAGAGAACAAACAGATGTTAATGACCAGCAAAAAAAAAATATTTCATTGAGAGTGAGGAAAGGAGTGAGGCCCAGTGCATTACTGGAGGTCCCCCGGCTGACTAAACCTATTAGCAGCATAACTAAGGGAGGGTTCAGAAACACGTGATCCCTCCCTAATTGTAGGCTATATCAAAAAGGTAGGTTTTAGCCCTATTCTTAAAAACAGAGATAGAGTCTGACTCCCGAATCCAGATTGGCAGCTGATTCCACAGGAGAGGAGCTTGATAACTGAAGGCTGTGCCTCCCATTGTACTTTTGGAGATTCTAGGTATTACAAGTAATCCTGCATTTTGGGAGCGTAGTGCTCTGTTAGGATAATACGGTAGTATCAGATCTTTTAAATAAAAAGGAGCCTGATTGTTTAGAGCTTTGTAAGTAAGAAGAAGGATTTTAAACTTAATTCTAAACTCTATGGGAAGCCAATGAAGGGAGGCCAGAACCGGAGAGATATGATCTCTCTTTCTAGTACCTGTTAAAACTCTTGCTGCAGCATTTTGGATCAGCTGAAGACTTTTTAAAGATGTTTTAGGACAGCCTGATAATAAAGAATTACAATAATCTAATCTCGAGCTAACAAAAGCATGGATCAGTTTCTCAGCATCACTCTGAGACAAGATGGTCCTAATCTTGGCAATATTACGCAAATGATAGAAGGCAGTCTTAGAAACAAATTTAATATGTGAATTGAAGGACAAATCCTGATCAAAAATAACTCCAAGGTTCCTCACAGAGCTATTAAGAGAAAGAGTAACCGCATCCAAACTGAAAGTTTGATTTGGAAAGGAATTTCTAAGGTTTTTTGGACCAACAAGAATGACTTCAGTCTTATCTGAATTTAATAGCAGGAAATTACAAGTCATCCAAGCTTTGATTTCCTTAAGACAGGCTTCTAACTTGGCTAATTGATTAGTATCATCTGGCTTCATTGACAGGTATAATTGTGTGTCATCTGCATAACAGTGAAAATGTATACAGTGCTTTCTAATAATGTTGCCTAACGGAAGCATATATAAACTAAAAAGAGTAGGGCCTAGCACAGATCCCTGTGGAACTCCATGACTAAGCTTTGAGTTGAAAGAAAACTCATTATTTACATGAACAAACTGGAACCTATCAGATAAATAAGATCTAAACCACTGCAACGAAGTTCCATTAAGTCCAACATAGTGTTCTAATCTATCAAGTAGATTATGATCGATAGTATCAAAAGCTGCACTAAGGTCTAAAAGGACAAGTACAGAAACTAGTCCATTATCAGATGCAATGAGGAGGTCGTTAGTGACTTTCGCTAAGGCTGTTTCAGTACTGTGATGGATTCTAAACCCAGATTGAAACTCTTCAAGTAAACCATTTCCCTGCAGGTGGTCAAATAATTGCGGAGCAACAACTCTTTCTAAGATTTTTGAAATGAAAGGGAGATTAGAGATTGGTCTATAGTTAGCTAAAGCTCCTGGATCTAGCGTTGGCTTTTTGAGTAAAGGTTTAATTACAGCCGTTTTAAAAGCCTGCGGTACATGGCCTAAAGTTAATGAAGAATTGATTATATGAAGAATAAAGCTACCAATAAGTGGGAAGACTTCTTTAAATAACCTGGTAGGAATAGGGTCTAAAAGACAAGTTGAAGGTTTGGATGAGGAAACTATTTTGTCTAACTCACAAAGGTCGATTGGAGTAAACTCATCAAGACAGACATCAATAGAAGGAGTTGTAGTAGTTACAGTATTTAAGTTAACTGTGGGAAGAATCTGATTGATTTTATCTCTGATGGATGAAATTTTATTATTGAAAAAGTTCATAAAGTCCTGACTAGTAAGCTCTAAGGGAATGCTAGGATTGACAGAGTCCTGACTCTTTGTCAACCTGGCTACAGTGCTGAAAAGAAACCTGGGATTATTCTTGTTCTCTTCTATTAATGCAGAGTAATAACTCGTTCTAGCTTTTCTAAGAGATTTTTTATAAATTAAAAGATGATTTCTCCAAGCTAAATAGATTTCATCTAAATTAGTGGAGCGCCATTTTCTTTCTAATTGACGAGTCTTCTGTTTTAAGCTACGAGTTTCTGTGTTGAACCAAGGAGTTAGAAATCTCTGATTAGACTTTTTCTTTTTTAAGGGGGCCACCAAGTCTAGAGTCTGATGCAGAGAAGCTGTAACACTATCCACCATGTTATCAATTACAGAAGGAGCAAGCTGTCTATAGCTTATTTCCGTTGTGTTGACACATGGCATAGAGGAAACAATCTGCATAAATTTGGTAACAGCATCATCTGAGAGGCATCTACTGTAATAATATTTTTCTTTAGGAGCCATATAGTCAGAAATAGTAAAATCAGAGGTTAACAGACAATGGTCTGACAGTACAGGGTTATGAGGAGACACTACAAGATTTTCTATTTCTATGCCATATGTCAGAACAAGGTCCAATGTATGGTGGAGGTAATGAGTAGAATTTCCTACTTTCTGAGAAAACCCAATCGAGTCTAATATTGAATTAAATGCCACATTAAGGCAGTCAGTATCTACATCCACATGTATATTAAAGTCCCCTATTATAATTATTCTATCAGATTTCAGCACTAAGTCAGCTAAGAAATCAGCAAATTCGGATAAAAATTCTGAGTAGGTTGATGGGGGACGATAAACTATGGCAAATAGAATTGGGTTTAACCTAAAATTGCTAAAGTGCCCAATACTGAGGACCAGGCCCTCAAAGGAATTATAACATGTTTTTTGCTTTACATTAACTAGTAATTTGGAATGGTAAATTGTTGCTACTCCTCCTCCACGACCAGAACTTCTGGGATTTTGACAGTTTAAATAACCAGAGGGAGTTGATTCATTTAAACCAACATAATCCTCTTGCCCTAACCAAGTCTCTGTAAGGGAAATTAAATCAATCTGATGATCAATTAACAGATCATGGACTAACAGAGACTTGGGAGTTAGAGACCTAATATTTAATAAACCACATTTAATTTTTAAATTATGAGGAGGAACAGAGGCCAAATCATTCAATTTAGAGGCTTTTTGTTTAATTTGAGTTTTACCAAAATTTTGCTTAATCACTTTGGGATGCTTATACATTATATTTTTATTTACTTTGGAGGGAGCAGACAACGATTCTCTGATGGGGAAGACAGGGGCTAAGCTGAGGGGTGGCAGATGAAGAGGAGCTGCAGAGAGGCGTGTAAGACTGCGACTCTGCTTCCTGGTCCCAACTTTGAGTAGTCAGGGTTTTGGAAATTTGGATAAAAAAGATGCCAGATTGTTAGATAAATGAGAAGCACCATCCAAAGTGGGATGAATGCTGTCTCTTTTCATAAGACCAGGTTTTCCCCAAAATGAGCTCCAATTGTCAATGTAGCCCACGTCATTTTTAGGACACCACACAGACAGCCAGCGGTTCAAGGATGACGAGCGGCTAAACATGTCATCACTGGTCAGATTGGGGAGGGGCCCAGAGAATACTACAGTGGCAGACATCGTTTTTGCAAAGTCACACACCGATTCTATATTAAGTTTTGTGACTTCCAACTGCCGGAGACGGATGTCATTAATGCCGCCGTGAATAACAATTGTGTTCACTGGTGTGGGGATTCCTACCTGCAGCTGAATACGACAAAAACTAAAGACATGATTATTGACTTTAGGAGGAAAAATCCCAGGCACAAAGTCACCGTACTAAAAGGCCAGACCACCGAATGTGTACAATCCTACAAATATCTTGGGACGATTATTGATAGTAATTTAAACTTTGAAGAGAACTGTGAAAGGGTGTGCAAAAAGGGTCAGCAACATTTGCATTGCTTGAGAAAACTTGCACGCTTCCAAGTTGACCGAACCATAATGACAATGTTTTATCAGGCTTTTATTGAGTCTGTTTTATCCTTTTCTTTAGTGTCATGGTTTGGTCAGATAAAACTGAAACAGAGGAAATCCTTGGATCAGGCAGTTAGATGGTCCAGTCGTTTGCTTGGTGAGTCACAGCTGAGCCTGACATCCCTGTACACCAGACAAGTACAGAGGATGGCTACCTCCATTTTAAATGATGACTCCCACCCTTTGCACTGCCACTTTCAGCTTCTTCCCTCAAGACAGAGGTTTTCTGTCCCAAAAAGTAGAACCCAGCGCTACAAAAACAGCTTTGTCCCTGCTGCTGTCAAAGAGTTGAACAAGCTGTAAAAATATATTGCACATAACTTAGGTACCTATTTATTAACTCCATTTTATATTTACTTATTTTTGTAGGATGTCACTTGGGTTCTAAATATTTTATTGGGTTTTAGACCTTTGAGTTTTTAACCTCTTTGACTAGTTTTTAACTTTTAATATGACCCTTCTCTCTTACCTCTGGTTTTCTCCCATCTCTTTGTCTTTTTATACCCTGATTGATGGAGCCTTGAGTATTCTTATCATGTTTATAGTCAGCTTCATATGTGCCTGTGTTTGTGTCTATGTTGAATGTAATTTGTGGCTTGTAAATATGGATGTCACCAGACTGCAAAACAAATCTACCTACGGGTACAAATAAAGTAACCTGAACCTGAACCTGAACTGTGAAGGCTATTCTTAAATATCCGCGTTAAAAGAAATTGATTATTTTCCCCGCAGATCATTTTCAGATCTTCTATCCTCTGTTAAAATACCACAACTGCAGAAGAGTATCTAAATGAATATATAAAAAATAAATACCAAATAGATGAATGAAAGAATGGATGCATTTTATTGGCCTAAACTTTTTAAAATATCTCATTAAGGAAAATACAGTGCTCTAAATTTTTATCCATATGCATGATGTCTTAAAATGAGTTCAAAAGCACTGCAATCCAGCATCAGTGATTAATTTGGAATTTAATTATTGAGCTTAAAATCCCAATCACAAGACAGCATTACACAAATTAGGCAGTGATCAAACTGAGATATTGATGACTTATTGTCATCACTGTATAATGATTTAGCTCCTAGTATAACAAGATTCATCACCTTAACACCGTACCTTTTGAGTTTGTTGGTGTTTAAGGGTCCATTTGCAATAAAGGGAGCACTAAAATATAAATAAATTGATAAATCAAAAGTTGCAATGCTTCTTCCAGCATTTTTTTTTCTTACAGCATTTGTCATCTCCTCCAGCCTGTTGCTTTTCCTGTATGGTCACTTCAGTACTGAATATACCTGTGTGTATGTATATATAATATACTGTATGTATACATACATATAATATATATAATATATTATATATCAACTAAAAGCATATTATAAACCCATTTAAAGTTAGAGCTGCCTTCACTACCAACTTTTGGGGCTCCAAATATTCTGTCCAATTTTTTTCTCCCTTAGTAACTTCATCAGTGTTTTATGTAGCATAGTGACATTTCTAATGTCACTTTTTCGTGTGTGCAACTTTTCTTCTAAATCAGAGACATTTTTTTCTTGTAAATTTCCCTGCTCTTTGCATAAAAATGCAGTATTTCCCCCATGTTGTTTTCCCCCTAAATTCACAGTTTCTCATAAAAATGTAGCAGTTGCATACTCTTGTCCACTGAGGAAGGCTGTCGCACATTCAGAAAGCTGCAACCCTTGCACAAGTTCTTCAAGCAGCACCCACTGATTTGGCTTTAAATCAATGTTTGCCCTGGGAGTTACCTCTGGATCAGACAGGGTTGCAGTGACTGGCCAGTGCTGTTCTAGGAGTTTTTCTATCATGTAATATGTACTGTTCCATCTTGTACTGACATCTTGGATCAGCTTGTGCTGAACGGTGTTCATCTGCTGCTGTTTTAACTTCAGTTTTGTATTGGCCAATTCACTTCTCTTGAAGTGTTCAACTAAGCTTCTTGCAGCACCTACAGCTTGACTGATGCTGGGCTCTTTAAGAGCACTGTTATCTATGAGCTGGAGAGTGTGCCCAGCACAGTGGACAGAAACCCAACCATGTTCTTCTTCCAGCATTCGCATTGCTGCCACTATATTAGAACCGTTGTCATGCACTACTGCTTTTATTTTGGAAGGCATGATGTAGGGCTGTCGCAATAACCGCAATTATGTAGGGCCGTGCTATGGACAAGCCTACCGTGAAGGATAATGAGCAACCATGGTGTAAATAACCCCAGAAAGGTTTATTATTTTAGGTTAATTACCTGATCAGTAATTCTGAGATATGTATTTTTTGATCTTTGCATGAATGTTTTCCTATTAGTAGTTAATTTTACAAAGTACAGAGGCCTTATGCCATCCTATGCACTGAAGTACAAAAGCAGGCTCTTGTTTTGATAATGGTGGTTTTGTTTTCACTTCCTGTACCTGCCGGAATTGTCAGTAAGGCTACAGCACTTAGTAGAGACAGCCGAGCTATGAACGCTAACGTTAATCAGTTTATGGACCCCTAATGAGGCAAAAGCTCTTCCGGTGGTCGTAGTTTATGTTTTACTCTATGTGTACTGTGCTAAAATAAGAAAATAAAACTGTAAACTTCACCAGCAGTCAAGACCATTGCCATCACATATGCCATACACGCAGTGTTCACTTTTTTGTGTGTGTGGCTAAATCTCATTGTTCACGTATGTGCGCCTATTGATTATTAAATAAATTGTTAAATGTTAAGTGTATTTTTATTGCCAACAGCATGTTTGCACCCAGTACTGTGGAAGCTTCCACAGCACCGGGTGCTGCCACCGCCAACACCATGTGGAGCACTCTCCAGATGGACTCCAGCAGGTAGTCAGTGGCGGAAGTGTTTGGACGAATTGCTAAATACAGCCGTGACAGTGAGCACTGAAAGGGCACAAAGCGTGCTATTTCCTTCTGAGCAGAGTGTTCATCTCTCGGCGCCACACCAGTCGGCTGCCTTTTGCAACAGCGGCTCGATTCCGAGTTTTTTTTTTCCCTTCCTCTCTCTTTTGATCACTTTTTTTTTTTTTTTTTCACCCCACTTATATCACGGACACACAGATCGTCCCAAATGTCTCCTGAGCCGATGGACGGAGCCACTGTTTATAGCAGGATTCGATACAACAGGGAAGAGCTGCTAGCATTTAACCGCCACCCGGTCCCACTGGAAAAACTCGACATACCGAGAGAACTGAGGCGAAAACGCGCGGCTGCCGGGCTGGAGTAAGGCGGAGGACAAAAAATATAAGGTACAGACCCTCCCTTCCATCTGTTGTCATGGGAAATGTACGGTCGATACTGGGAAAGTTAGATGAGCTAGCGGCTATCTCCCGTTATGATAGCACTTACCGGGAGTGCTCTCTCCTTTTGTTTACTGAGACGTGGCTAACTGAACTAGCAGCAGATGCTAACATTGAGCTGGAGGGTTTTCACATGATACGAGCTGACCGAACACCAGAGAGTGGCAAAACTAGGGGCGGTGGAGTGATAATGTATGTTAACAACAACTGGTGCAGACCGGGACATATCACTGTTAAACAACGACACTGCAGCAAAGACATTGAGTTGCTAGCTGTTAGCATGAGGCCTACATATCTCCCGAGAGAACACTCACACGTGATCTGCATTGTTGTTTATGCAAATCCGACGGCGAACGCTGGGACAGCGCGTGACGTCATCCATTCAGTAACCAGCAGGCTGCAGACAGAACACTCAGATGCTCTTCTCCTCATCTCAGGCGATTTCAACCACGTTTCACTGTCTCCCATTCTGCCCACTTTCACCCAGTATGTCACATGCCACACTAGAGACAATAAAACACTGGATTTGTTCTACGCAAACACTAAGGAGGCGTACACCTCATCACAACTCCCCCCACTTGGGAGATCGGATCACAACTTGGTTCATCTCCGACCGGTGTACAAACCCCTAGTGCACAGACAACCTCCGGCCATGCACACTGTGGAGTTATGGTCTGAGGAGACAATGGACACTCTAAAGGACTGTTTTGAAGCCACTGCCTGGAAGCAGCTCTGCGATCCACATGGTGAGGACATCGATGGCCTCATTCACATCTTCACGGGCTACCTCAGCTTCTGTGTGGACAAATCCGTTCCCACCAAGACCATACGGCGTCACTCAAACAACAAACCCTGGATCAACCCTGAGATAAAAACACTTCTGAGAGAGAAGAAGAGGATCTTCAGGTCGGGGAACAGGGAGATGCTGAAGTCCGTACAGAGGGAGCTGAGGAGAAAGATCAGAGAAGGCAAGGACAGCTTCAGGAAGAAGATGGAGGACAAGCTGCAACAGAGCGACATCAGCGGGGTCTGGAGAAACCTCAAAACCATCTCGGGGCTCCAGAATACCTCCCCCCAGGCCACGGGGGGCAGGGAGTGGGCGAACAACCTGAATCTGTTTTTCAATAGATTTGACCAACCGCCCTCCCCCCTGTCTGCACAACAACCACTGCTGCCTCTAAGAAATCAAGTCCTGCTACCCACTCCCCACTCCACCGACACCCCCCCCACTCCCAACACACAGCCCCCCATCCTGACCCTGACCAAGACCCAGGTGAGGACGGAGCTGAGGAAGATCAAGGCGAGGAAGGCGTCGGGACCGGACGCATCAGCGCAAAGCTCCTCAAGTCCTGTGCAGACCAGCTGTGTGGGATTGTGACGTATATCTTCATCATGAGCCTGAAACTGGGGAGGGTACCACAGCTGTGGAAAACATCTTGTGTGGTACCTGTACCAAAAACTTCCCACCCCAAAGACCTGAACAGCTTCAGACCGGTGGCCTTGACGTCCCAGCTTGATGAAGACCCTGGAGAGACTGCTCCTTGCTCATCTCCGCCCCCTGGTGGAACCAGCGATGGATCCACTCCAGTTCGCCTACCAGCATGGCATTGGGGTGGAGGATGCGGTGATCTTCCTCCTTCACCGTTCTCTGTCCCACCTGGAGAAGCCCGGGAATATGGTGAGGATCATGTTCTTTGACTTCTCCAGTGCTTTCAACACCATCCAAACCGATGATCCTGAAGGACAAGCTGCTGCGCGCAGGGGTGGACCAGCACCTGTCATCATGGATCCTGGACTACCTCACGAACCGGCCTCAGTTTGTGAGAACCCGGGACTGTGTTTCCGACACGATCATCAGTAGCACGGGGGCCCCCCAGGGAACGGTGCTGGCTCCCTTCCTGTTCACTCTTTATACTGCGGACTTCTCACACAACACAACACATTGCCATCTACAGAAGTTCTCTGATGACTCTGCGATCGTTGGTCTCATCTCCAGCGGAGATGAAGCTGAGTACAGAGGGCTTATCCAGGACTTTGTGGACTGGTGCCATCGGAACTGCCTCCAGATCAATGCGAGGAAAACTAAGGAGCTGGTGGTGGACTGCCACAGGCATGGGCAGCCCCTCACAGCACCAGTAAATATACAGGGAACAGACATCGAGATGGTGACATCCTACAAGTACCTGGGTATTCATCTGAACAATAAACTAGACTGGTCACACAATACTGACGCACTCTACAAGAAGGGACAGCGCAGGCTGTTCCTGCTGAGGAGACTCAGGTCTTTTGGTGTACAAGGGGCGCTGCTGAAGTCATTCTATGACACGGTGGTGGCATCAGCCATCACTTTTGGAGTGGTCTGCTGGGGCAGTGGCATTACTGCAGCCGATAGGAAGAGACTGAACAAACTGATTAAGAAAGCTAGCTCTGTCCTGGGGCAACGCCTTGATCCGATGGAGGAGATAGGAGAGAGAAGGACGGTGGCTAAACTGTCATCTCTGCTGGAGTCCGAGTTCCACCCTATGCAGGACATACTGGATGCACTGAGGAGCTCATTTAGCAGCAGACTACATCATCCTAGGTGCACAACCGAGAGGTTTCGTAGGTCCTTCCTACCAACGGCTGTCAGACTGTACAACCTAAGCAGGGCTGCTCGCAGAGATAGCAAAAAGACGTAACAAACTAATAGTTTTTTGAATGCAAAAGATGCAATAGACTTACACAATGGTCCTCTCCGGCATACAACTAGGAACATACCGGTCGCTATGGAGGGTGAGAATATGTATGGGCACATAATCATACCATGTAGGATAACTAAATAGACGGTTATGCTGTTTCATCCCACCTAGCAACAATGCTCTGCACTGTGTGTGTTTATATATTTACATATTTATTCCATCTAGCTACAATGCTCAGCACTGGGTGTGTTTATATTTATATATCTATATATTTATTCCATCTAGCTACAATGCTCCGCACTGTGTTTTTATATATCTACATATTATTCCATCTAGCTACATTGCTCCGCACTGTGTGTGTTTATATACTTGCATATTTATTCCACCTAGCTGCAATGCTCCGTACTGTGGGTGTTTATATATTTACATATTTATTCCATCTAGCTACAATGCTCTGCACTGTGTGTTCATATATTCATATATTTATTCCATCCAGCTACAATGCTCTGCAATGTGTGTCTGTGTGTGTATATATATATTTTATAGTAATATGTACATATGTATATTAGCTGCTCTTGCTTGCTTGTTTTTTTTCTTGCCTTCTGATTGTTGCTCTGAGTGTTGCTATCCCTGTGCTGTTGCAATCCTGGAATTTCCCCGTTGTGGGACTAATAAAGGCTTATCTTATCTTATCTTATCTTATCTTATCTTATGATCCTGACAATTGAGTTCTGAGAGCGAAACAACTACTGCATGGTGCATTGCTTGTTTGAACATGATTTTTCGGACAGCGGCAAAAATCCAAAAATCACAGAGACAAGAGCTACACAGGGTCCTGTACGGAGGCTGTCCTGTTTAAATAAGCTGAATGTCGCTGCAGTCTCCAACCAGTCCACATACCCTGTAGCTGAAATACTGGAGTTACTGCCACTGCTTTATGAAATTGATTGCGTTTCTTTTTTTTTTTTTTAACAGAATCAGAAGTTCATGCCTGTAGGAAGACCGGAGCGCCGTACAATTGTCACACACGCACAATTGTCACACACACACAAGTTCTCACAGCTTCTATCGTTAAGTTATGAACCCTGTTTAAATTACGAGACCACAGGGTCCTAAAAGCATTTGCAATAATACCACATATTGTGGTGTTGAGCTCTCCACCATCACCGCAGGGGAAATTCCTCCACCGTGACAGCCCTAGCATGATGTCAAATTTTTGTATCACTTCCTTTATCCAGGCCTTGATGTTTACAGCAGTATGTCTCTCATCCAGAGGCATGGTGGCAAGGTTGAAACTCTTCATTTGCCAATCTTCAGTAATGAAATGGCAAGACACTCCAAGATATGCATCTGTGGCATGGCTGGTCCACATATCAGTTGTCAGTGTGAAGTGGCTGTTAACCTCTTTTATGGTTTCCTTTACCTTTGAAAACATGAGAGGTGATTTTAGTTACAATTAGTATTGCAAAAACCCACACAGTGTATATGGCAAACATTCAAAAAGTTAATTAAGTGTTAATAAAATGTAAATATTAAAAAGTTTTAAACTTTTTAATATTTACATTATTATAATCATTTTATGATTTAATGAGAATTGAATTATATTATCAGAATTCTTGATATGATCATAACAAATTTATTTATGATTTGTCATGATGAAATATACATTTATATTGTGTTTATTTACATTTAAGTCAATCTTTACATGCTATTACAGCAATTGTGTGTGTGTACATGCGCGCGCATGCACGTGAGAGAAAATCACTTACGTTTGCAAGGGTTGTCTCATATTTCTTCTCCATCAAGTGGGTGAAATGGGTTCTGGATGGCAGTGTATGTTCGGGGTTGAACTGGTGAATCAGTTGTTGAAATCCTTCCCCATCAACCATGGAAAGTGGCCTCATGTCTTTGACCATCATGTTTAGAATTGACTCTTAATGCAATGAATTGACTTTTTCTACAAAAAGCCATCCATGGTCCCTGTCCTCTTTTTTATGCTGCATAAATTTTATAATGAAGTTGTCAGACAAAATGACTTTACTCTTTAAACTGTCATGATCCTTCACACACGCACCTACAGTATTGGTTTCTGGACACTCCGTCCCAAGTCACTTCGTACCCAAATCACAAGGTACCCTAGACGTTCCGTACCTGCGTAATTTAATACTTACCAAACAAAAATGTTTATTTTTAATATCAAAATGTGATTACTAGCTTATCAAAAGCTTCAAAACAGAAGCTGAAATTAAGGGTACTGTCAAACTCTCAAAAATGTCATGGCAGTCAGTGGCATTAGAGTAGCAGCTGACAGCTAGACACGAATGGAGGGATGTTTTGCCTTCCATTTGTTTTGTTTTTTGGAAGTTCAAGGAGTTAAAAGAAAAATTTCATACAAAAATTTATTTATTAAAAAATCACTGCAGAATCTATGGTAAATTATTGACAAGTGTCTACATTTTAAAGAAACGATATAAACAACAACAAATACAATAAAAATTTCAGATCACACCATATAAAATATTGTTTTTGAGAGTTTAATTTCAGCTTCTGTTTTCAATCACATTTTGATATTAAAAATAAACCGTAACATCATTTTGGTTCGGTAGGTATTTAAAGTAGAACTGAACTGAACGGCATTGAACGGCACTGGGTGATAGTACATACAATTATAAAGATAATTTATCATTGGCACCCCCTCCACAAATCCCGGAATCTTGGAGAAAATCGCGATTTTGAATTTCCCGCCCTGAAAAATCAGACAAATCCGCCGAAGTGTAGCCGGAGTTCCGCGTGACGTCACGAGTGTGACACAGTCCTCCATGTTTACCATTGCGAGCACGTCGACACTGGTTGTTTTTGGTGCATTTTGTCGTGATAGTCGACTACAAAACACTTCCAACACCTGGGAAGGTCTGTTCAGTGGCCAAGGAAAGCTGTCATGGCGACAAAAGAAAAGAAAGGGGGAGGAAAAGCGACCGGGAAGCGATGCGTTTCTAGATATACAGTGATCCCTCACTTATCGCGTTTAATGGGGACCAGAACCGACCGCGAAAAGTGAAAAACCACGAAGTAGCGTCACCCCCCCCCCCACCCAAGAGCGTCACAAGCACTATTTTGCACAAAAAGGCACAAGAGAACAGCGAAAAGTGCCACTAAGCAACACGAGCGATAAAGAACAATGAATGCGGTCTTCCTTCGCTGGGTAAAACGTCTCGGCCAATCAGCTTGCGAGGTAAAACGTCTCGGCCAATCAGCTTGCGAGATTCCCGAGCGGTGAAGAGGTGGGCGGAGAGGAGTGGAGCGGTGGTCAGAGAGGTGGATTTTGAGTTGTGCGGGCTCTCCGTGTTGATACCTGATGTTCTAATGTAGTCTCCCTTCCTTCTCCCTGCCTTCTACATTAGAACATCAGGTATCAACACGGAGAGCCCGCACAACTCAAAATCTACCTCTCTGACCACCGCTCCACTCCTCTCCGCCCACCTCTTCACCGCT
Organism: Pholidichthys leucotaenia; assembly: GCA_020510985.1. Classification (NCBI taxonomy): domain Eukaryota; kingdom Metazoa; phylum Chordata; class Actinopteri; order Cichliformes; family Pholidichthyidae; genus Pholidichthys; species Pholidichthys leucotaenia. The sequence continues at coordinate 134,160,686 of CM035841.1, read as the reverse complement.
CGGGAATCTCGCAAGCTGATTGGCCAAGATGTTTTACCTCGCAAGCTGATTGGCCGAGACGTTTTACCCAGCTTCGCTCCCTGCCGAGCGCCTATACCCAGCGAAGGAAGACCGCATTCATTGTTCTTTATCGCTCGTGCTGCTTAGTGGCACTTTTCGCTGTTCTCTTGTGCCTTTTTGTGCAAAATAGTGCTTGTGACGCCCTTGGGGGGGGGGGGTGACGCTACTTCGCGGTTTTTTCACTTTTCGCGGTCGGTTCTGGTCCCCATTAAACGCGATAAGTGAGGGATCACTGTAATAAGTTGGAAAAATGCTGATGGTTTTTTTTCCCCTTTCTTTTTTATTGTTAATTTTCCTTATCCTGACACCCCAAACATGCCAAAGTAAAGACTCACCATTCTGTATTCAATAAGCGACTCTCCTCCCCATCACTGCTGCGGTCTGAGTCGGTGCCGGAATCCCCCGAAAATTCTGGCTCTAATCTGTACGGTTCGATGCCTCCCTCGCTCTCTTCCTGTTCACTTGACACTCCTGCATCCTCCTCTGTCTTGTCACCGATCCTGAATGCCTCTTCACTCTGAAAACTCTGGTGTTCTTGACTGCTGCAACTGCTATCATCTGCCATTGTTGTTCTGATAAGGGTCACACTCGTGACGTCACGCAGCGTCGTCTGCACTACTTCCGGTTTGTTTGGCACTGCCAGCCAGAGGCAAAAGTTTATCGGCTTATAGCTTGGCCATCGCACGACCTAAAAATTTCTTTTATGTGTTGAAAAATACAATAGGTAATAAGGAATTAATCTGCTATTCTACTTTTTTGGCAAAAAGGTGAGTTCAGTTCTACTTTAATTAAGCAGGTATGGATTGTCTAGGGTACGTTGTGATTTGGGGACAGAGTGACTTGGGACGGAGTGGAAGTATACGGATTACCTGATACCACAGTAATAGGCTAGCTACTAGCATGGGAGCTAATTATCTTACTGAGGGGCATTTGACTCTTCCAAAACATGTTTCCTCTTCAAATGTGCATTGCCATAATGGCCCCATGGTATGCAAGGCTCACTTTACAGAACTTGCTTTGAACAGTTTTGTTGGCTCAGTCACGTACAAAATGTTCCCAAACTTTGGAATGTTTGCTTCGCATGAGCTCTCCTTTAGCGTCCACCATGATGCTGGTTCCCCTGCTCTGTACCTGGTCACTAGTGTGCATGCTCTGTCAACGCACCAAACAGCTAGGAAAAGCGTGATGTGTCACTCTGAGCTACTTCAATTGGCTACGGTGAAACATTGTTTAGCGTGGCATTGCATGCTATGGGATACACACGATGACGTCACTAACAACACGTCAACTACTAAATTAATTGTCGACGGAGCTTGCCGTCAACTATTTGTCGACTAGTCGTTGCACCCCTAATTACATGACCAGTTAACACATTTGAGACAGTTAAAACCTACAAACACACCACTTTTCAGTCAATGAACCCTTTAAGGCAAAGTAGAAGATTCTGCAATGGCCGAGTTAGGGATGTTAATGATTAATTGACTTTGATTAATTGTTGATAAGAACATGCTTCTTCCACTGAAGAGGTCTCAACATGAGTCTTGTATCTGCCCCTGTTAAAGGAGAGACATGTCTGTGTGTGCATCCATGTGTGTGTGTATGAGAGCACGTGCAAATAAGTGTGTGCATGTGAGTGGTTTGTCAGGAAACATACGAAGAGGGTGGCCGATTACAGCAACACCCCCCCCCCCCCGGAAACCCCAAGCAAGCAGGACAACGCCACCAACCCCCACAGAGCACAAATGTCAGAGGCCAACAATCCCCAGGAGAGCCAGGCAGGTGGCTGGCGCGGCTGGCCCACCCATGCCCCTGGATGGCCAACCCCCCAGCGGGGCCAGTGCCAGCCCTCAGGCCCCAGGCGCTGGGAAGCCAGCACCTATGCCCCCGGTATGAGCCCCCCCCAGGCACCCTCCACCATGGGTCCGCCCCCACCCAAGCACCACCGCCGCACACCCCGGGGACCCCCACACCCAAAGAAGCCCCACCCCCTGTCCAGGGGAGCCCACACAGCCAAGAGGCATTACTGCCTTAATCCAGCACCTCCTGACCAGGACACACACCCATTCCCACACATTCACACCCTCATGCTCTCATACGCACCCACACGCACTCACTCACTCTTGTTTGCCCTCTCCTCCGCACAATCCCACACTTGCACTCCCGAACCCACCCACTCTCTCCCACTCTTGTACCCACTCAATTTTGCTCCCGCTCCCACTTGCCCTCAGAGTCACTCGAACTCACTCATGTTCACCCATACACACACTCTCACTTACGCTCCGACCTACTCACATCCATTCGTGCTCTCCCCCACACACTCACCCACACTCATTCACCCTTATTACTTAGGGCAACCGTGATGCAGATGCAGTGAGCATGAATGCGCACCCGGCAGTGGTCAGGGAGACCACTGGCCCAGGCCAGCAGCCTTACCCCCACCAACCCACCCCAGGGCGGCCACGGCCACAGATGCAGACCACCACCCCCATCTCCCACCCGAGCGACTGATCAGTGGACCAGCACAGGTGCTCTGAGATGCCACCCGACATGCAAAGCGCCACACAAAACCACCCCACCATCTCCACTCATCACTCCCTCACTCTCGCTTACTCTCTTATTCAATCACTCTCTCACTCCCTTGCTCGCATCTATTCATTCGGCAGCACCCAAGGATTTTGACAACATGATGGGCCCCAGACCCCTGGCAGAAGGAGGGCAACAGGGGTGGGGGAAGACCCCCACCCCCCTCCCCCATACATGAATCATGATGGGTGTGTGTCAGTTGTGTGATGTGATTGTGTGCAGGTGTGTGAACTACCAAAGTGCAGTTAAATTGGGGGATGGTGGTTGGACCACCACTAGCCACTGTGATAGGCAGCAGGGTTATCATCCTTCCAAGCACTCAGTGTCTAAAATCCAATTAAGATTGAGGTGAGGGCAGCCCCCCTGCGCAGCAGACAGAGGTATCCACTTCACCGACACAGTGTGGCACACCCCCACCTCAAAACCCTAAGTGTATCCATGGGGGGTGGAGAAGTAAGACTGGGAGGGAGGCGGTCCAAAAGGCAGCCCCCCCCCCCCCCCCCCAGAAGCAAGCTCGCAAACTGGTTCAGGAGGCCACCCACTGCCCACAGATACCAATCCAGGGCGAGAGCCGCCAGGCCGAGCAGCCCAGGACCTTCCAGTGTCACACTCCCAGCACCACAAGCATGATGAAGCAGCCGCACCCACACTCAATCCCACATGTCTTGCACTCACAAACATGCACAACAACAATAACCGCAATAATGAACAATGGGCCGGACCCATAAGGCGCCCCACACGCCAAGCGACACCCCAGAGCGCCCACCGCAAGCCCACCAACCACCCACCCCAGAAACACTGACAGCGGCAGGCAGCCACAGCCACCCTGGAGCAAACCGACAGCAACACGGCCACCAACCCTCTCCAACACCCCCCGAGCACCCACACACACCCGGTGTCAAGGACACAGGAGGCAGTGCGACAAAGCACCCCACCTCTTGACACAACGGCAGAGCAGCCAGTAAAAGCAGGCTCTGAATTGCCAACCCCCAGGCCACCAGATGTTCCACCCCACCCCCGCCACCCAATGAGGTCCCCCTATCCACACACACATCCTCCACCCCCGCATGTCCACCCACAGGTACCCACACACACACGCACCCACGCCCACCCTCATGTGCACACACACACACACACACTCACCATCACACATGCCCACCTACACCCACACACAACCCTGCATGCCCACACACACACACAAACCCACACACACCCACACTCACGCACACCTGCACACACGCATACGCTCACACACGTACACACATACACACGCACGCCCCCACTCGCAGGCCCCAGAGGACAGGGGGCAACCTTCCCCTGGGATGCAGGCACCAGTCCCCAGAGCGCTGCCAAGGCCCCAGGGATGGCACGACTCCACCACACAAGGACGCGCTGGGGCCGGCCCGCACCACCGGCGCACACCCAACCCAGAGGGGGAATGCCCCCCTCCTCCCAGCACCAGGGGCCCAGGGCCAGACCCAGCCCCACCCGGGAGGCAAGGTCAGCCAGCCCAGGGCCATGGCCCACCTCCCTGGCCCACCCTGCAGTCCCCCCCCCTTCACCAACCCTCCCAGGCCAGACACACAGCCAACAGGCAAACAGCCTCCCCAGACACCGCCACCAGAGGGTCACGGAGACCCCTCGTGGTTAGGGCGCAGCCAGCCACTAGAGGTGCCATGGAGTGCGAGCCGCCACCCCTCAGGTTACCTAGCTATAAATTCAATCAGTCAATCAAACTTTATTTGTATAGCACTTTTAAAACATTAGATGCTGTGCAAAGTGCTTTACATAGATAAAAATAGACAGATTTAATTACATATTTTACATGATATATCTCTACCCCTTCCAACCCTCCCATAAACATACCCACAAACACAACACACAGACACATACATGACCCCCTACTTCTCTTACACACATATAAAATAAAGGAGATATTGCTCGGCACCGAGGCACCACATGAAGGAGCAACCATCCTGTGGAGCCCCCCACGCTGGGACACCACACAGCCAGTCACCACAGAAGGCGCCACAAGGGCTGCCCCAACCAGGATAGGCCGGGGCCTGCACCACAGCTGTAGGCAGTGGTATAAAGCCCCCACCCACCCAAGCTAGAGCGACCCACGAGACCAACACCCCTGTAGATGGGCCAGGCAGCAACCGGCATGAGGGACCCCACTGAGGAAACACTGGAGCTAAAACACATAAATACAGAATAAAACTAAGAACACAAAGAGCAAAGGGAACTAAAGATCCATACTTAGAAACTGAGGTAAGAACACATCAAAATAAGAAAATCTAAAAGCATATGGAGCTAAGAAGAATGTAAAAACAATGGAACATAAATGACTACTTCAATAATAGTTAAACGGTTTGTTAAAAGCCAAAATTTAAAAAGGTACAAAAAGAACTAAGAACACATAAAAACAGGAACTAAAAACCCATACTTAAAAAAAAATTCACAAAGTCTCTGTGTGTCTATCTGTCTGTGTGTCTGTGCCACGCATATCTCTTGAACCGTTCCTCAGACTGACCTAAGGTTTTATACGTGGTTTCCTGAGGTTACAAGGGTGTGTATCCCCGAGTATGGAGTCGTTCAGTCAAAATATGTAATTTTTGTCAATAAAAGTTTAGCCACCGCACTGTCTCTCCTCATGCCTGGCTTCAAGAAGTGTGGGCGAGGTTTTGGATTGACTCCATGCTGATTGGATAATACGCAGCATCACGGCCATGCTGATTGGATAATATGCGGTGTCACGGCCATGCTTATTGGATGACACACAGCATTACAACCTGTCGGTCACTACGGTATTCCCTGGAGAAAACAAGGAAAAGAAAGAGAAAAATATAGCACTGAAGATTTAATGCTTAAAAAAATTATACCATTAAGTTGCCGTGATTATGTAGGTCTAAAGGATAATTCGCCATATGTGGAGATTGAGGTGCACGAGCAGACTGGGCAGAGCATCAGCAGACCGGGTCTGACAAATCAACCGGGAGAAGCAGTGGCCAGACACTGCCTTGCTCAAAGGCACCCAACTGATGGCGATCAGTTAGCGTGAGATGGTGTAAAGAACCTCTGCTCATTGCATCCTGGAATTTCCCCATTGTGGGACTAATTAAGGCTTATCTTATCTTATCTTATAGACATTATTCTTTTGTGGCACAAGGACATCACATTTTTTTAAGAGGGGGGATATGTAATGACCTCCTTTCTGAGGACTGTTTCTTGAAGTCTTTTTGGTTACTTTGGCAGCTGGTGCACTGTGAGTGTGTGTTTTGTTTTGTTTTTTTTTGGATGCAACGAGCAGAGGTTCTTTACGTCATGCTGCCTGTACCGTACATCTGAACTCCAAAGCACAAGTTTTTGTATTATTCTTTTCAAGTGCAACTGTAAAGGATGTTTAAGCTTCCGTGCAAATGGTAAACGTGCAGTGTGACGGTAACAACTTGTCTTGGAGTCATTTTTTTGAAACTCTTTTAACTGTGGAGATCCCCTTGATTTCTACAGCGGTCATCGCAATAAATGATGGTGACAATAATAGAAGTTCTTCACGATTGTCATTATCACTTTTTAATCACGATAACAGATAATATTGTCTCTCGTTCCCCCCTGCATATAGATGATGGATGGACGGAAGGACATATGTCAGTTATATGTAGGGGTGTAACGAGAGACGATATCATCTGTTATTGTGATTAAAAAGTGATATTTTTGACAATTTGACAGACAAATTGTGGCCTGCCTGTCAGGTAGTCAGTAATCCAGAAGATCACAGAGCTGTCAACCCCCCCCCCCCCATCACCAGCAGCTTCTTGCACAGCAGCTGTGGCTGAATGGTATTAAAGGCACTGGAGAAATCAAAGAATGTGATTCTTACAGTGTCGTCTCCTCCATCCAGGTGCAAATAAGCTCATTGCAGCAGGTAGATGACAGTGTCTTCAACTCCTGAATGGGGCTGATATGCAGACTGTAGAGGGTCCAGCCACGTCTTCACCTGCGACCTCAGGTGGGCTAAGACCAGACTTTCTAGGACCTTCACCACATGCGATGTGAGGGCAACTGGTTGATAGTCTGTCAGGTCCAATTGAGATGACTTCTTGAAGATAAGAACCAGGCAGGACGTCTTCCACAGCACCGGTACTCTCTCCAGTCTCAGGCTCAGTTTGTATACAGTCATGTGAAAAACTTAGGACACCCTGTATAAGCCTGTGTTGTTGTTTTTTTTACATATTTGGACATATGGATATTTAATATCCATGTTAAAAATACTGGGAGATTCACGTAATACAACTAAACAATTAAAAATTAATTAAAGACTTTTTACAAATTTTCTGTAAAATGTAATTCTAAACAAATAGTGAGGAATAAATTAGGACACCCCCATCTTTTTTAGGACACCGCCACATTCATTCCCACTTAAAATGGCTAAAATAAATTTAAAAAATGCAAATTAAAAACAAAAACAAGGTTAGACAGAGATATGTGAACATTTCTTAATAAAGAACTGAATATTTAAAGGGGTGTTCAAATTTTTTCACATGACTGTAGGTGTTTCAGTACTGGAGATAGCTGGTTGGCACAGGTCCTCGGGATCCTAGTGGAGATGCCATCAGGGCCTACAGCCTTCCGCTGGTGGAGTCTCTCCATCTGCTTCCTAACCTGGTCTGTGGTCACAGTGTTGTGGGGGCTGGTGCTGATGTCTTCAGTGGAGAGAAGAGGGGGTGAGGGAGAGAAAGGTGCTGCACAGGAGCGTGGGGGGGGGAGGGGTGTTGTGAGGGTGACAGACAGTGAGTTGAACCAATAAGCGACTTTCGCATCTCGGCTCGCGCAAAGCATCATGGGAACGTGGCTACCAAACATGCTGTATCGATACATTTAATTTATGGAAAGTTCCTGATCTATGAGCATATTGTATACATTGGGGTCTTCCCGGTTGTACCCGCAAACGCAAGGATAAATTAGTTACGCTTGCATTCGTGGCCACGTTGCAGAAATTGGCCAAAATGGCCCCCCTGTATGTACGCTGACATAGCAGAATTTTTGTTGTCAAAGGACCGAGCACCCTTACTTGCGAGACTCCGAAACAACTACAAAGAAGGTAAGCAAGTGGTTTGACAGCTCAACTTTGGTTTTGTTATTTTGAGTAAATTTCACTACAAGGCATAGCCTGCTTACTTAGATCTATAGGTCGATACTACTATAGTTTAAGTACCACACGTTTTCAATGATTTGTAATTTTATTTTATACCAGCCTACTTATCAATGGTCTTAATTACATGTGTGTGTAGATCAAGCTTCATTACCAATATACAAAGAACTATATCCTAGATCCCTGCCTGCCTGTCCGTACCTACTACTTCAGGGTTTAGACTCCTGTCAATTAGGCTAGAACTTGAACAATACACAACACTATTTAAGTATGTTATAATATAGGCTTACTGCTTTAATCCAACAATTATGTCCATCCGGATCCTTCAGCTCCGTGGGGAATGTGTATATAACGTGAATGGCGGTGGACATGTACACATGCTGGTCCCGAAGTTACACGCATGTATGCTGCAAGTTTTCTTTTTCCACCGCTCCAGATGATACATGCCGTTCCCACACTTCACAATGGCACAATGTGCACCTGGCATAACGGCGATTTAAAGCTTGAAGTAGACTTTAAACGGCAATTGTTCAGGTGTGACAGTACTGTCTATACAAAAGCAAGCCGACTACCGGAATGTTTGGTAGTTGTGAACTTTGAACTCACATAATCCGCATATGCACACTCGTAATGCGAAAGTCACTTATTGAGGGCATGCAATGACGTCACTTCGCTTTCAGCCATGCTCCCCTCCTTCCAGATTGAGTGGCAAAACAAATCAAAGATGGCTACGTGTAGCAGTAAAAACGCAGATACGGAGAGGAATACAACTGATTATATGCTCAGATTGAAGGCAGTTGGACTCAACAGCGACCCTCATAGCTTTCAAAAGAATCAGTGGTCCGCTAATATCCACATGTGGCCAGAAATTGGGTTTCCTGATATTTATATGTACTTAATTTCGAAACCAGGAAAATATACAAAACAGAGCCTGAAAGCATTTAAAAGCCTGGACGCTTGGTCATACTTCAAGGCAGGATTTGTGGCAAAATTAAAGTAATGAAGACACCTATGGATATTCTGGTTGTCTGTGGACAAATATATGTATATTACTATTATGTTCATTTAAAAATGTTGCTACCGTTAGCTAACCTAGCATTAGCTAGCTATCATTTCACATGTTTTTCCCCGCATCTAATGGTTACTCATTAATTGTGCAGGTAAAACACAGCCAGTGAATGGGTGAACCCCCTCTTAAACCTTGGTTAGCTGCAGAGAAATCGGGAACAATTTTGACTGCTCACTGTACATGTATGGCAGGACTTGGAGAAACTTGTTTACATGCCGCTGCCCTGATGTTTGCAGTTATGTCAGGAGTGAGGATATGTGCTTGATGTGCTTTGAAGGCATTAAAAGGCAGTAAAGTGGCAGAAATACCAGTAGTAGTGTTAGCTGGATTGCCTTGAAAACCAAAGGAATCGTCAGACAAAGTTGCAGCATCCGTTATTTCACAGGCACCTAGAAAAGCCTCCAGTTGAGCCCTCTCCTCAGGTAGGTGCTACCAACTGCGCCGGGAAGCTAGGCTAACGCATGGTTAGCCGCTAACTAACAAAACCGGACTTTCTGGGTGACCTTGCACTGTAAAAAAAATATTTTAAAAAAATCTCTAAAATTTCAAAAATTAGAGCATACACAAGATTTCAAACAGGTCGCCTCAAAAGTTGATTAAACCAGCCCGTCCTCATTTTAGGTGTTTTTTGCTGCATTCAAATGATTCAAACCAATGGTGGCACACACATTCTTTTTGCCACTCAGTGCTGAGTAGAAACAATAACTTCTGGGATTGTGACCTCATGCAACGTCATGCACATTCCCTCAATTAAAAAGCAGGTTCAACTCATCAGCTCTCTCAAGGTTCCCCGATGTCTGTCTGTCTCTCCCCTTGCACCCAGTGATGTGTTTCATTCCAGTCCGCACATCTCTCACATTTTTCTGCTGTAACTTGTCCTCCAGCTTCCTTCTGTAAATGTCTTTACACATCCTCAGCATCTCTTTCAGTTCCCGCTGTACTCTCCTCAGTTCCTCCCTGTCTCCAGACCTAAAAGCCTCCTTCTTTTTGTTAAGGAGTGCTTTCAGGTCACTGGTGATCCATGGTTTGTTGTTGGGAAAACAGCGCACGGTCTAGGCTGGCATGGTTGAGTTTTTACAGAATCTGATGTATTCAGTGATGCAGACAGTCATGATGTCTATGTCCGTCCTGTGTGCTCCCATGTGAGTAGCATGTTGGAAATATATGTGCTGAAAAAATGCTGAGACTTTTAATACTTATTTCCCCATTGCAGAAAGAATGGTAAAGAGATTGTTTCACAGAGATATCAGTGGAAATTAATAACTTTCATCCCTGATCAAACCTGAAGACTCACTCAAACTGCTGCACTCCACTGTGTTTTTTTAACATGCGAACTGTTAACATTTCACTTGGATATATTATTGATATAATTATAACTAAATTAACTAGAAAAGCACTCGGAGAGCGCAGACCTCCGCCAAGCGCCACAGTTCCCCCCCATATAGTGTTTGTGTGTACGTTTTCAGATTCCTTGACCATGAAAACATATGACTAGCAATTGGATTCACAATGATAGGATTAGTGGTTCAGTAGTAAAAGCATTACCTCCTTGGCAGAGGTAATAAACTGAAGTGTTGGTGTTGTGTCCATCTCCTCCACTGAAAGCAGCACTCAGGGCTTCACTGACGGATGCAAATTGGGTAGACAGGTTGCCGTGGGTTTTATTGGGGTTGCGCTCCGCGGCAAAAGAGGATTTAGAAGCTTCCCCAGCAGAGAGCTTGTTTTTGCGCAGGCCCTATGGCTGCCCGGGGAATTTCTGCCAAATAATCCGGCGCCGGACAGCTGCCTGTCTCAGCTTTTGTAGCATAGCGCAAACACAGGCACGCTGCCGGGCCCTGCCCACCACTGTTTTCCGCGTGCTTTTGTGCCTAAAACTTTGAAGAACGCGGAGTTTGTGTTTGTCAGACACGATGACCACCGCCCTCCATTGCGCCTGCGCACATGTTGAAAATGGCCGTATCTCACAATGTTAAAGAATCCTTTAAAAAAATTCCTGTATCCAGACGGTGATCCGGATCATCCCCAAAATTTAACCAGTTCTTCCTTGTACCATTTCCAACAACGCCTGAAAGTTTCATCGAAATCCGTCCAAAACTTTTTGAGTTATCTTGCTAACCAACAGACAAACAAACAAACAGACAAACAGACAGACAAACGCTGGCAAAAACATAACCTCCTCCTGGCCTGCGGCCTGGCGGAGGTAAAAATCAGTAACCCATGACAGGCCAAGTAAAGGTGTAAATTGATGAGGCACACTCAGAACGACTGCTAGTACACATGAAGTTGGATACTGAAGTGCACGAGCCAGGGTAATGCAGGGATCTACTGAGAAAGGAGGACAACAGTGGTGGTGAGACCCTTGTTTATCTGAAGTTCTCTCACTGACAAGTGACTCACTGCCTCTTAAGTGTGCAGATTAAATTATATTTTAAGGGCTCATTGTTGCTTAGAGACATTCTTTCTCAACCCTGAGACATAAACCATTTACTGATGCTCCAAAAGTACGGTTTATATTTCACTGATTAAATTAGTATATCTGTCATAAAAGTGCAACAGATATTGGACTATTTACTTTAAATTGTGAATATTGGTCAACCAGGAAAATCTTTAGTCGGGGCAGCCCTAGTCTTTCTTGTGTTTCTTCATCCCTCCTCCCTCTGTTCTCTGTAGAGAAGCAGTTAGCAATTTAGTGAGGGCTCCATCAGGTCATTCCTTCTGACTGTATTATTGTTGCTCAAGTTGACTGTTCACAGCAGCTCAAAAAGACAACAGAGGAGGACATTTATTTCCTTAGAACTGAGTTCTGCTTTAATCCCATTGGTGAATCATTTATCTGTTTTCTCTCTAGACTTCCCAGAGCAACATGTCTGTGAGAACGAGTTTTCTTCTGACCAGCAGCTCTGGAACCAAGAGGAGAACTCGGGTTTGGAACAGGAGGAACCAGAACCTCCACAGGTTAAAGAGGAACAGGAGGAACTCTGCATCAGTCAGGAGGGGGAACAGCTGGTAGTGAAGCTGGAGGCCGATACCTTGATGGTGACTCTTATTTCTGAGGAAAACCAGCAGAGTGAAGCAGAACCAAACAGTGGGCAGCTCCTCTCTCACAACTCAGGATCAACGAAAGAAGAACCCAAATCAAAGAAGAGACTACTGAAAACAGGAAGCCACCATGAAGGTAAACACTCTGAGAACAAAGACTCATTGTGAGAATGAAACAGATAAAATGTTACAGAAATGTTTGTCTTAAAGAAAAAAAAAACAGACACCAAAATCTACTTATACCACAATCTCGAAGGTCACAAAGAAAAAATCTGATTTGGTTTTTGTTTAATCATTTTACAATGATGCATGCTGGGAATTTGTATTGTTGGAATACAGGAGTAAACTCCAGAATCCCAACTTTACTGACTTCTAGTGCAACTTAAAATCCAACCTGCACACAATAAAATTAAATGTACAGCCATCTGCTACCAATTACATCTGAACAGCACTATTTTTATTTTTTTATTTTTATTTTTTTTTAGCATCAATGACTAACATGTGCAGTCAACACTACATGTTGAGGATTTCCCTGTGGTAACAGTAGAGACTGGTAGCTGTTTAATGGTCCAATCTAAAAAGTCCATAACACATCTGCAGCTAAATAGTTCCAAATCACTTTTTTACAGTTAGAATTTTACTTCAATATGTGATTGATGTATTCACACACCAGAGCTCTGTTCAACTTTTAAAGCTACAATATATTTACTCTGAGTGCTTTTCCCCTTTGTTCTTGTCCCTCCAGATGGTCCACAGCTATGTGACTGTAAGGAGGAGGAGGTTCTCACTGTCCAGCAGCTGTGTAACCAGGAGAGGAACTCCAGTCTGGACCAGGTGGAACAAGATCTTACACAGGTTAAAGAGGAGGAAGAACACTTTACCAATGGGGAGGAAAAATACTTTGGACTGAAACAAGAGACTGATACCTTCATGGTGACTCCTACTGATGAGGACAATGACAACAATGAAACTAAACCAAACAGTGAGCAGCTCCTCTCTCACAATTCTCCTGACACTGAGAGCCAAGACCAGGGAGCAGGTAAGAATGTAAATCCAGGATCAAGTAAACATGAAGAGCCAAAGTCAAAGAAGAGACTTCACAGAAAAAGAATTGATCATAACAATGTAGATAACTCCTCAATGTCAGAGAATCAGTGTGATACTGACACAGGAGAAAAGTCTGTAAAATGGTCTGATAATGACAATGACTGTAAGAATGAGTCGCAAAAGAAAAACTACCCCACAGTGGAGAAGTCACATGTTTGCAACACCTGTGGGAAAAAGATTCAGCTTGAGTTGCAGTTTAACAATTCATGAGAGAATTCATACTGGTGAGAAATTTTCTTGTGAAACTTGGGCAAAGTTTTAAATATCATGGGGCTTTTAAAACTAATATGAGAATTCACACAGGTGAGAAGCCATTTTCTTGTGAAACGTGGGAAAAGTTTTAATCAGCTTGGTCATTTGACAACTCACATGAGAATTCACACAGGAGAGAAGCCATTTTCTTGTGAAACGTGGACAAAGTTTAAATCAAAGTGGTTATTTAAAAACTCGAGAATTCACACAGGTGAAAAGCCATTTTCTTGTGAAACGTGTGGGCAAAGTTTTAATTATCGTGGTTATTTGAAACTTCATTAGAATTCACACAGGTGAGAAGCCATTTTCTTGTGAAACGTGGGCACAGTTTTACACTGTAATTAATGTCACACTGTAATTAAAAGTCTCACATGAAAATAAACACAGGTGAGAAGCTAGAAGCTAGAAACATTCTGGAGAAACATATTTGAGGACCCAGTACAACATAAAAGTAATAATTGGATTCAAACTGTTGCCGATGAAAATAAAGGAAAATGACAGGTGCTCTCATTAAAAATCACAGAAGAAACTGCTAAAGAAAAACTAGAAAAGCACTCATAGAGCGCATACCTCCGCCAAGGCTCCTTCCATTTCTCATGGATCACCTCCAAAATGTAATGACTTTGTGTGTAGGCCTACAGCCACTTGTGGTGAAAATTGCATCAAAGTCTGTCCATCAGTTTTGGAGTATTGTTGCTAACACACTGTGAGAAGATAAGAGTCTTGGCTGAGGTATGCATTCTCAGATCATCACCAAAATGTAATGGGTTCCTCTCTAGGCCAAGAAGCACCTCTGGTGAAAATTTATCCAAATCCATCCAGTAGTTTTTGTGTAATCCTGCTGCACAAATACAAACAAAGCCCTTGGTGGAGGTATGCACTCTCAGATCATCACCAAAATCTAATCATCTGTAGGATACCCCATTTCTGACAATGTCTGAAAATTTCATGAAAATCCGTCCATAACTTTTTGAGTTATCTTGCTAACAAACAAACAGACAGACAGACAAACCAACGCTGATGAAAACATAACCTCCTTGGCGGAGGTAAAGATCAGGAAATATCTCAACTTCAAATCCTCTGGAATAGATAAAATACCAAACTTCTGGCTCCAAACGATGACATGCACAAACACTATGCAGAGGCATTCAGCCGACTTGTTAGGGGAGAAGAAGCGCCGGAGTGGCTCACATATGGAAACACCATACTCCTGCCCAAGAGCCCTAAAACCCAACAAGTTAATAAATACAGACCCATCTGTTGCCTCCCCCCTACATGCAAGTGGCTGACAGGACTCATTACTGAGGCCATCTATGAACATCTGGATATAGGAAACTGCTTGCAACCACAGCAAAAAGGCTGCATAAGAAATAAGCCGGGAGCCAAAGAACAGCTGCTCATTAATAAAACCATCCTGGAGGACTGCAAGAAGCATGAGAGAAACTTAAGCATGGCGTGGATAGACTACAAAAAGGCATTCAGTAGCATCCCCCATTCCTGGATAACACACTATCTGGAGCTGTATAATATCAACCCAGAAGTTAAAACTTTTCTGGAGGTCCAGATGGCTAAGTGGAAAACCACAATTACACTTAATCATAAAGAAGGGCAAATAACAATCCCAGACATCAGGATCCAACGAGGAATATTCCAGGGGGACAGCCTCTCGCCATTGCTCTTCTGTCTATCGACCCCTTAAGCAAAATCCTATCAGATCTTGATATCAGGTATGATTTAAGCAAAGGCAGAACAAGAAAAGGTAACAAAAGAGTGAATCATCTGCTCTACATGGATGACCTCAAGCTTTATGAAGAATCTAAACAGAAACTAAATCAACTTGTCAATACTGTTCACATGTTCTCAAAAGACATCTGCATGGAATTTGGACTCGACAAATGCACAAAATGTACAATAGAAAAGGGAAGAAAACGGCATCAGAGAACATCCAAATAGATGACAGTAAGCACATCAAAGACCTGGCAGATGAATTGGCATATAAATATCTGGGCATAGAGGAAAACACAACTATTGAACATAGGAAAATGAGGGAAATAATCAAAAAAGAATACCAACATCGTCTAAAGAAAATCTGTAAATCAAACTTCACGCCTAAAAATAAGGTCACTGCGATAAACCAGCTGGCAGTACCAGTTGTCACTTATGGATTTAGGGTGATAGACTGGCCACAGGGGGAACTGGACAAGTTGGATATTAGGACCAGGAAGACCCTGACCCTGCACAAGGTAACATATAAAAATCAGTGCTTAGATAGGATATATATATACCCTGTAAAGAGGGAGGGCTGGGCCTAATTGAAATAAACCAGGCCTACAGGGCGACAATAATAAGCATTGGTCAATACCTAAAAAGCTCAAACGACGAGACAATGGAAAAAGTCACCCAACACCATGAAACCCTGAGTCACTTCACATCCATAACTAAACAAGCCGAGGCCTTTGCAGGAGACTTATTAGACAACATAAAAGCCTGTCAACAAAACCCAGCAACAAAAATAGCTAGAAAGACATGGGAAAAATACAGCAAAAGGACACAGGAGGAAAGAAAAGAAAGATGGAAACAACATAAGCGAGCAGGGCGCTTTCAGGAGGAAATCAATAGGGATTATATTGATAGGGAAGAGACACTGCGCTGGATCAGGAACGGAGATCTGGGGTACGACGAGGAGAGACTAGTGGTTAGAGCACAAGACCAGGGACTTTTGACTAATGGCTTTAAAAAAATGGCAGGACTGTCACAGAGTGACAAACGTCGATTCTGTCATGCAGCGGTGGAGAGTGCAAGCCATCTACTCTCTGGCTGCCAGATCCTAATGGCCGATGGACACTACACTGCTCGTCACAATAAGATCTGCTGTTATAAACACTGGAAAATATGCAAAGAATTTAAAATAGAAGTAAAAGGACCAGTATGGGAGCACGATCCAGAGCCAGTCAGCTCCAACAGAGATATTACCATGTTTTATGACAAGGAAATCCCAACTGGAAGACACATCGAAGGAGGAACAATAAAACCGGACATTGTTATCTTGAACAAAAAGGACAAAACTTCCAAATTAATAAATGTAACCATACCAAATGACTACGGCCTCAACAGAGCAGAAAGAGAAAAAAATAACAAAATATCAAGATCTCAAAAACGACCTAAGGAGCACCTGGAAACTGCAGGAAGCAGATATTATACCTGTGGTGGTGGGAGCAACTGGGATGGTGAAGAAGAACCTGAAAAAATATCTACAAGCGATCCCCGGCTGCCCTAGTATCTGTGAAATACAGATCTCAGCAGTCAGAGAAACAGTCTCCATCTTGAAGAGAGCCCTCGGATACAAAGCTTTTTGATTTAAAGTGTAACCATAGACCCCTGGTTGGGGCCCATTGCACTTGTAAGGAAATGAGATGCAAATAAATAAAACAGTGAGAAGCTATTGTCTTGTGAGACGTGTGCACAGATTTAAAAAATGTGGTCATTTGAAAACTCACATGAGAATTCACACAGGTGGGATGCTGTAGTCTTGTAAAATATGTGGGAAATGTTCACTCAGTGTTCTAGTTTGAGTTGCCACATGAGAGCTCATAGTTGAGCTACTGTACTTTCGCAGTGCCTGTAGCTTTTCATTTTGAGGTTTAAGGCTGCATTTAGGGTCCTGCGATGGACTGGTGATCTATCCAGGGTGTACCCTGTCTCTCGGCCAAAGATACTGGGATAGGCTCCAGCCCCCGCCCCCCCCCCCCGACCCCAAAAGGATTAAGTGGTAGAAGATGGATGGATGGATGGCTGCATTTAGACTAGGATAGTCCAGGGGTCTCTGCTCGACTGGGCGGGGAATGCCGAGAATTTTCACACCTTCATTTGGTTTGGTTTGCGTTCACACTGCAGTGGACCAAACTGCCTGGACAACGTGAAATGCTGTTACAACAATTGCATGTTTGGGGTGCTGTAGCTGAAACCACCACTGACCAGGAAGAAAAAACCTCCGTGAAGAAAAAAAAATCCGGCTCGACTGGCCAGGACAGAAAACGGAAATCCGTTCCTTTCAGCTGGGTTGTTTGTCCATCATGGAGTGTGTGGACTGGAGACTGCAGTGACATTCAGCTTATTTAAACAGGACAGCCTCCGTACAGGACCCTGCATGGCTCTTGTCTCCATGATTTTTGGATTTTTGCCACTGTGATTTTTGCCACTGTCCGAAAAATCATGTTTAAACAAGCAATGTACTATGTAGTAGTTTGTTTGGCTCTCGGAGCTCAGTTGTCAGAATCATACACACTCCGCTCAGAAGGACATAACATACTTTGTGTCCTTTCAGTGCCCACTGTCACGGCTGTATTTAGTAAGGAGTCCAAACGCTTCCGCAACCAACTGCCTGCTTGAGTCTGCCAGGAGAGAAAGTGCCCCACACGGTGCTGTCACCGTCAGCACCCGTGGTAGCTTCCGGAGTACCGGGTGCAAACATGCTGTTGGCAATAAAAATACACTTCATTTAACAACGTATTTAATAATCAATAGGGGCACATAAGTGAACAACGAGACATAGCCACACACACAAACAAGTGAACACCGTGGTTGCTCGTTTTCCTCCGCGGTAGGCTTGTTCATAGCGCGGTATTACATAACTTGACAGCCCTAGCTCACAATTTATTTTCTTGTTAAAACAGTCTGCTAGTGCATCTCAGTAAATTAGAACATGAAAGTTATTTTTTTTGTAATATAACTAAAGATAAATTTATATTGGTAAGAGTTTTTAAAATAAATTATAAAACATGAAATTTGTAATTTACTGAGATGTACCAGCATATAGTACACACTATACAGTACAAAATTTATTAAACTACAAAAAATGCCATTGTCTGTCATAAAAAATGCAAATGGTACAATAAATCATTGAGGAATAGGATGTTCATGTTTTATTCAGTATATCAAAAACGGTAATTAACTTTTTGTATGTTAAAGATAGACTGTATTGTACCGAGGGAAATTCAGATTCTCAGGAAAGTTTCTGCTTATCAATTAATCGTTAATCGATCGATAAGATGAATCAATTAACTATTAATGAATTAATTGATAACTTGCATCCCTAGGCTGAGACAATCCCTAGCTCTCAACCCGATCCAGCAGCATTTGATTTGCTTAGATAAAACTTAAGGCAGAAAGACGCATAAACATGCTGTAGTAAAGACTTGGCAAAGCATCACAAAGGAGGAAACCCAGCATTTAGTGATGTCCATGGCTTCCAGACTTCAGGCAGTCATTGCCTGCAAAGGATTCTCAACAAAGTATTAAAACTTAACATTTTATTTATGGTAATGTCAGTTTGTTCATTTTCTTTTGAGCCCCTGAAATGTGGAGATTTTGCATAAAAATGGTTGTAATTCCTAAATCATAACTCTAATTTGGATGTGAATACTCTGAAATTAAAGCTGAGAGTCTGAACTTTAAGTCCATATTGATTATATAACTGCACCCTGAATATGTTTTGGTAAACGGCTAAAATAACTAGAAAAGCACTCATAGAGCGCATACCTCCGCCAAGGCTCCTTCCGTTTCTCATGGATCACCTCCAAAATGTAATGGGTTTGTGTGTAGGCCTACAGCCACTTGTGGTGAAAATTGCATCAAAGTCTGTCCATCAGTTTTGGAGTATTGTTGCTAACACACTGTGAGAAGATAAGAGTCTTGGCTGAGGTATGCATTCTCAGAGCATCACCAAAATGTAATGGGTTCCTCTCTAGGCCAAGAAGCACCTCTGGTGAAAATTTCATCCAAATCCATCCAGTAGTTTTTGTGTAATCCTGCTGCACAAATACAAACAAAGCCCTTGGTGGAGGTATGCACTCTCAGATCATCACCAAAATCTAATCATCTGTAGGATACCCCATTTCTGACAATGTCTGAAAATTTCATGAAAATCCATCCATAACTTTTTGAGTTACCTTGCTAACAAACAAACAGACAGACAGACAGACAAACCAACGCTGATGAAAACATAACCTCCTTGGCGGAGGTAATAAAACTTGTCAGTGTCCAAATATACTGGGCCTAATTATGCTTCAGTTTTTGCATCCACTTGGCCAAGCGTTTGATGTATGCTCATTCCACCCCAGCCCAATAGGTAGCACAAATGTGCTGAAGTACCAAAAGAGAAGAAAAACAAGAGCCACGTGCATTTTAGCAACAACAATAGAGACTGCACAAAGGAGAGAAAAGTGTTTACTACTTTGACCATTCATGGTCATTTCTTTTTCTGTCTCTAGTCTTGTCACATTTCTTTTTAATTCATCTTCTTCCTTTTTGTCTTTGTATGCTGTGCCAGTACTGCCATCTCTTCAAAGGGAGGTTCACTCTTGCACATGTGTAGTTGGCGCACACAGGCAACGTGGTCAAAAAATTTAGGCTGCAGGTGCTCAGCCATGGAGAGGCCCCACAGAGCCTAGCAGACTGGAGACGATGAACACAACCGAAATCAAACCAACCAGGCTGCTGGAGCAGACAAACACCCCTCTGACGCCACACCCACGATCAAAATCATGCAGCAAAGTCAAAGGAAGCCGTTACCTGTGAAATCAGCATCAAAGGTGTTGACAAGGTAGCAGTAGTGGACACAGGAGCTTCTCAGTTAGCTGTCCGCTTCTCCACTCTTGTAGATTGTGGTGTTGGTAGTGACGCTGTGATGCCATATAAGCTTAGTGACCTTGAACTTGTAGATTCTACAAGCTGTACCTCGTGGGCATTGTCTCACTGTCTTTTCAGCTGCTGGGGCAGTTTTTTAATCATTAGTTTGCTGTAATCCCTAACCTTTCCTGCTTACTTCTCCTTGCCACTGACTTTATGGTCCCTGCTGATGCCTACATTCACCCCTCCTCAAATACACTGTGGTTGGGAGAAAACTCATCAGCAAACACTGAGCCTTGCTGTGACAATAACGAACTTGAGGGTCACCTCACCTGCTTGTGGATGGTAGACTCTGCAGTTGATTTTAATGGGAAGGTGGCTGATGCTGACTAATCAGAAACTGAAAAGACTCAATTGTCACAGGAGTTGAGTAGTTTCTCTCAACTTTTTGATGGGAGACTGGGACAGACGTCTCTTGTGGAGCACAGTATTGACACTGGTGACGCAAAGCTAGTTTGTCTTCCTTCATATCATGCTTCCCCAAAGAAAAGACCAATTATAGAGGAACAAATAGATGAAATGTTGAAGCACAACATTATTAAGCCGGCCTCAGGCAATGGGCTTCTCCAGTGGTGATTGTGGAGGCACCTTCTAACGATCCACGTTTCTGCGTTGACTTCTGCAAAGTCAACAAAGTAACAGAGACTCCAGCTCTCTTCCGAGAGTTGATGACTCACTTGACTTTCTCACACGTGGAAAGTACAATGGTGTGAAAAAGTGTTTGCCCCCTTCCTGATTTCTCTTTTTTTTGTATGTTTGTCACACTCAAATGTTTCAGATCATCAAACAAGTGTAAATATTAGACAAAGATAACACAAAATGCAGTTTTTAAATGAAGGTGTTTATCATTAAGGGTTAAAAAAAAATCCAAACCTACATGGCCCTGTGTCAAAAAGTGATGGTCCCCCTTGTTAAAACATAAATTAAGTGTGGTTTATCACATCTTTGGAAAGCTGAGTTCAATTTCTTGAGCCACACCCAGGCCTGATTACTGCTACACCTGTTCTCAATCAAGAAATCACTTAAATAGGACCTGCCTGACAAAGTGGTGTAGACCAAAAGTTCCTAAAAAGCTAGACATCATGCTGCGATCCAAAGAAATTCAGGAACAAATGAAAAACAAAGTAACAGATCTAGCGGTCTGGCAAAGGTTATAAAGCCATTTCTAAAGCTTTGGGACTCCAGCGAACCACAGTGAGAGCCATTATCCACAAATGAACAGTGGTGAACCTTCCCAGGAGTGGCCAGCCGACCAAAATTACCACAAAAGCGCAGCGACAACTCATCCAAGAGGTCACAAAAGACCCCACAGTAACATCCAGAGAACTGCAGGCCTCACTTGTCTCAGTTAAGGTCAGTGTTCATGACTCCTCCATAAGAAAGAGACGGCAAAAATGGCCTGCATGGCAGAGTTCCAAGATGAAAACCACTGCTGAGCAAAAAGAACATAAAGGCTCGCCTCAGTTTTGCCAGAAAATATCTTGATGATCCCCAAGACTTTTGGGAAAATATTCTGTGGACTGACGAGACAAAAGTTGAACTTTTTGGAAGGTGTGTGTCGAATTACATTGGGCGTAAAAGTAACAGCATTTCAGCAAAGGAACGTCATACCAACAGTAAAATATGGTGGTGATAGTGTGATGGTCTGTGGCTGTTTTGCAGCTTCCGGACTTGGAAGACTTGCTGTGGTAAATGGAACCATGAATTCTGCTGTCTGCCAAAAAATCCTGAAGGAGAATGTCCGGCAATCTATTTGTGACCTCAAGCTGAAGTGCACTTGGGTTCTAAAGCAGGACGATGATCCAAAACACACCAGCAAGTCCACCTGTGAATGGCTTAAGAAAAACAGAATTAAGACTTTGGAGTGACCTAGTCAAAGGCCTGACCTGAATCCGATTGAAATGCTGTGGCATGACCTTAAAAAGGCGGTTCATGCTCGAAATCCTCCAATGTGGCTGTATTACAAAAATTCTGCAAAGATGAGTGGACCAAAATTCCTCCACAGCACTGTAGAAGACTCATTGCCAGTTATCGCAAACACTTGATTGCAGTTGTTGCTGCTAAGGGTGGCCACCCAGTTATTAGGTTTAGGGGGCAATCACTTTTTTCACATAGGGCCATGTAGTTTTGGATTTTTTTTCCTTAATAATAAAAACCTTCATTTAAAAATGGCATTTTGTGTTTACTTGTGTTATTGTTGTTTAATATTTAAATTTGTTCAACTAGTGCATACCTGTGCATTGTTGTGCATACCCGTGCATGCCCGTAGAAACCAAGTCTGAGCAATTATTTCTGCATGCCCGCAAAAAGCAAGTGTAAGTAAGCACTTCTCCATTTCTGCCTGCCTTTGATGTTTGACATGGTTACCATGGCAACAGTAACCCTGGTGAAACCTGCCTTTGATCTTTGACGTCACCATTCGTTCAGTGATGCCTGCCTTTGATCTTCGATGATGTCATAGCGAGTCCTATGATCGTGAGTGATGGCTGCCTTTGATCTTTGATGATGTCATAGCTAGTCCTATGATCATGATTGATGGCTGCCTTTGATCTTTGACATGGTTACCATGACAACACAAAGTCTTATGATTGTGACACACACCCATAGGCAGTCCTATGATCTTTGGCATTGTAGGAACATCATAGGACATCATAGAAAAATCATAGGTGGTCCTATGATCTTTTAGCGAGTCCTATGATCGTGACAGACACACAGACAGATTTCTTGATTTATAGAGTGATGATCTGAAACAAAAAAATGAGAAATCGGGAAGGGGGAAGGGGGCAAACACTTTTTCACACCACTGTACATCTCAACCCTAGACTTTGCATGAGGGTATTGGCAGGTATCCATGGCTCCTGAGTCTTGTCAAAGGACAGTTTTATCACACATAAAGGCTTGTACCAGTTTAAAGTAATGCCGTTTGGCCTGTCGAATGCGCCGGCCACCTTTCAAAGGCTTATAAATACAGTGCTGGTGGGCCTGATTTACAACTGTTGTGTTGTCTATTTGAATTACATTTTTGTGGCTTCGCAAACTTTTGAGCAGCATCTGAAGGACCTCAGAAAGGTAGTGATTCGCTTGTCAGAGGCAGGCCTCTCCCTCAAGTTTGAGAAATGCATTTTAGAAAGCCTCACTGCGCTGTCTTGGCTATGTCATAACACTTGAGGGTTTGAGCCCAGATAAAAGCAAAATTAGTGCCATTAAAAACTCCCACACCATGTTCAGTCAAACAAGTCAAGCAGTCCTAGGAATCACAGGTTACTACAGACGCTTTGTGTCTGGTTACTCAAAGGTTGCAGAACCCCTCATCTCTCTTACTAGAGAGGGAACTCCATTCATTTGGAATGAAGACTGTCAAAAGGCTCTGGACCTCCTTAAATTGGAGATGTACACTGCCCCAGTCCTGGCTCTCCCAGATTTTGATCGGCCATTTGCTATCCACACTGATGCATGTGATATTGGCCTGGGTGCAGCGCTGGTTCAGTGTGTTAGTGAGGGAAGAGAGAGAGCTGTAGCTTATGCAAGCTGCACTCTGCACAAGTCAGAGCAGGCCTACTCCTCATCTAAAAAGGAGTGCTTGGGGGTGACTTGGGCGCTGGAACATTCCCACCCCTACTTTGAAGGTTCTCATGTTAAAGTTGTCACTGACCACAACAGCTTGAGGGTGGCTGATGTCACGGCCATTCCCTTCGGGCAAGCTGGCTTGTTGGTGTCTCAGGTTACAGGACTTTGATTTTGAGATAGTTCATATGCCAGGTGTTTCTAATTCAGTCCCTGATGTACTGTCCCGAAACTCAGTTTCCTCGGTGAAGTGATAGATTTGCTCCCCCCTTATGCCACTGTGGGATCTCTGAATGTTCGTCTTCAACCCCTGCTGATTTTAGACGACAAGGAGCAGTTGTGTTCTGTACAGAAGGGTGATGTAGTCATTAGTACACTAAGGACGCAACGGGAAAATGATTCTTGTGTAGATTCCTCTGACTTTTGTCTTCATGGTGAATTAGTTTACTTCAGAGATCGGAAGGCCTCACCCTCGTCTTCACCCGTACAAAGACCTTCAGTTCTATGTCCCGTACTCACTTCACAACACACTTCTACAGTACTTGCATGACCACCCAACAGCAGGGCACTTAAGTGTTGCTAAAATGTTTGGTCTCTTGCAAAAATGTGTGTTTTGGCCAGGGATGAGGGGAGATGTTAAGAAATATGCTTTCTCTTGTGTGACATGCCAGCTCACAAAACCCACTAATCGCAAGCCAGTAGGTTACATGCAGCCAGTCGTAGCCTCTTATCCCTGGGAGTTTGTGGGTGTGGATTTTGTGGGTCCCCTGCCACAATCAGCATGTGGAAACGAGTTGGTCCTTGTGTTCATTGACTACTTTACAAAGTGGGTTGAGATCTGCCCGGTGCATGAACCTTGTGCTGTTGTTGCTGCACAGAAATTCATGTCGGAGGTCGTTGCAAAACACGGAGCTCCGAAGTACCTGGTGTTGGAAGGGGTGGGTGTGCAGTTCGTCAGTGGGTTTTTTGAGTCGCTGGTTGTATCTTTGGGTTCTGTTCATCGGCTGACAACAGCACCATCCTCAATCTAATCAAACTGAATGAGTCAGCCGCACGATCAAGACTGCCATCAGAGCTTATGTGGGGTCCAAGCACAGCGATTGGGACCTCTACCTTCCACACATCTCCTTCACCTTTCGAACGGACTCGCATCAGAGCACAGGAGACACTCCTGCTTTCCTCCTTCATGATAGAGAGCTCAACACCCTATTGGACCTTTGGCTTCAGCCAGATACTGTTTGTGCACCTGAATCTATGGACAGCTACAAGTTTGAGATGAAGTCTTCTCTCCATGATACCTATGACCATGTGCAGGAGGTCATGGCCTCTAACCAGGATATACAGAAAAAACACTACGACAAAAATCAGTGCCATGCCACATTCAAGGTCAGTGATCTTGTGCGGCTGAAAGCTCATCCGAGGTCTAATGCAGCTGCTGGGTTTGCTGCTAAGCTAGCACCTGTCTTGAAAGGCCCCCACAGAGTTGTTCAGGTGATGTCAGATCTGGACTATAGACTGGCGGATGTCTGGTCAGAGGAGGATGTCGGCATTCACCATATCAGCAACTTACTCCCATTCACGACCTGGGATGGTAACGTTGGGCCTCTACACGCTATCCCTCACTGCATGGCAGGTGTGGACCCAATAGCCTCTAAATCGGGGGATATGGAGGACTTGGAGGAGTATGGGTTTGACTTTCTTTTTGGTGAGACCGACCTTCGTCCTGCAGATTCAATTGTGGGTCAGTTTCAACATTCAGACTTCGAACCTCATTCTCACGCATCACGTTATTTTCTCAGGCTCAGGAAAAAACCTGAGTAGCTCTGAGTCAGGGAGTCTATAGGAGAGCCTAGCTTTATGTTACATTAGGCTTCAAGAGTTGTCTGTTTTTCTAATGTTATTGAAGTTTCAATTATGTCTCAGGTTTATGGTTTTGGGATGTTGTATATCTTGGGTATACCTTGTTAACCTTAGGGTTTACAGAAACATTCTCCTGATTTGTATGTTTGTTATATGTTTCTTCTGGTAAGGCTTATCTTATCTTATAGACATTATTCTTTTGTGGCATGAGGATGTCCCATTTTTTAAGGGGGAGATATGTAATGACCTCCTTTCTGAGGACTATTTCTTTAAGTGCTTTTGGTTACTACGGCAGCCAGTACTCCATGAGTGTGGTTTTTTTTTTTTTTTAATGCAAGAAGCAGAGGTTCTTTACGCCATGCTGCCTGTACCGCACATCTGGACTCCAAAGCGCAAGTTTTTGTATTATTCTTTGCCAGTGCGACTGTAAAGGATGTTTAAGCTTCCCTGCAAACATGCAATGTGACTGGAACAACTTGTCTTCGAGTCATTTTTTTGAAACTCTTAACTGTGGAGATCCCCTTGATTTCTACAGTGGTCATTGCAATAAACAATGATGACGATAGTAGAAGTTCTTCACGATCATCATTATCACTTTTTTTATCATGATAACAGATACTATTGTCTCTCATTCCCCCCTACATATAGATGACGGATGGACGGACGGACATCTGTCAGTTATATGTAGGGGTGGAACGAGACACAATACTATCAGTTATTGTGATAGAAAAGTGATATTTTTGACAATTTAACAGACAAATTGTGGCCTGACTGTCAGGTAGTCAGTAATCCAGGAGATCACAGAGCTGTCTACCCCCATCCCCCGCAGTTTCTCGCCCAGCAGCTGTAGCTGAATGGCATTAAAGGCACTGGAGAAATCAAAGAACGTGATTCTTACAGTGTCTCCTCCTCTATCCTTGTGCAAATGAGTTTGTTGCAGCAGGTAGATGACAGTGTCTTCAACTCCTGAATGGGGCTGATATGCAGACTGTAGAAGTTCCAGCCACGTCTTCACCTGCGGCCTCAGGTGGGCTAAGACCAGTCTTTCCAGGACCTTCATCACATGCGATGTGAGGGCAACTGGTCGATAGTCTGTCAGGTCCGATGGAGATGACTTCTTGGGGATAGGAACCCAGCAGGACATCTTCCACAGCACTGGTACTCTCTCCAGACTCAGGCTCAGGTTGTATAGGTGTTTCAGTACCGTAGCTAGCTGGTTGGCACATGTCCTCAGGATCCTAGCAGAGATGCCATCAGGGCCTGCATCCTTTCGCTGGTGTAGTCTCTCCAGCTGCTTCCTAACCTGGTCTGTGGTCACAGTGATGTGGGAGTTGGTGCTGATGTCTTCAGGGAAGTGAAGAGCAGGTGAGGGGGGAGAGGTGCTGCACAGAAGAGTGAGGGGGGAGGGGTGTGGGAGTGGCAGATGGTGAGTTGAACCTATTAAAAAACAGGTTCAACTCATCGGCTCTCTCAAAGCTCCCCGATGCCTGTCTGTCTTTCCCCTTACACCCAGTGATGTTTCATTCCAGTCCGCACATCTCTTGTTTCTCTGCTGTAACTTGTCCTCCAGCTGCCTTCTGTAATTGTCTTTACACATCCTCAGCATCTCTTTCAGTTCCCGCTGCACTCTCCTGAGTTCATCCCTGTCTCCAGACCTAAAAGCCCTCTTCTCTTTGTTAAGGAGTGCTTTCAGGTCACTGGTGATCCATGGTTTGTTGTTGAGGAAACAGCACACGGTCTGGGCTGGCATGGGTGTGTTTTCACAGAATCTGATGTATTCAGTGATGCAGTCAATCATGTTGTCTATGTCCGTCCCGTGTGCTCCCATGTGAGTAGCATGTTGGAAATATGCTGTGTGTGCCATTTGAGACATTTAATACTTATTTCCCCATTGCAGAAAGAATGGAAAAGAGATTGTTTCACAGAGATATTGTGTAAATTAATATCTCTCATCCCTGATCAAACCTGAAGACTCACTCACACTGCTGCACTCCACTTTTTTTTTTTACATGTTTACTGTTTACATTTCACTTGGATATGTTATTGATATTATCATAGTTAACTTAGAAGTCAAAAATCAGTAACCCATGACAGGCTAAGTACAGGTGTGAACTGATGAGGCACACTCAGAGCGACTGCTAGTACACATTCATGAAGTTGGATACTGAAGTGCACGAGCCAGGGTAATGCAGGGATCTACTGAGAAAGGAGGACAACAGTGGTGGTGAGACCCTTGTTTATCTGAAGTTCTCTCACTGACAGGTGGCTCACTGCCTCTTAGGTGTGCAGATTAAATTATATTTTAAGGGCTCATTGTTGCTTAGAGACATTCTTTCTCAACCCTGGGACATAAACCATTTACCGATGTTCCAAAAGTACGGTTTATATTTCACTGATTAAATTAATATATCTGTCATAAAAGTGCAGCAAATATTGGACTGTTTGCTTTAAAATGTGACTACTGGTCAACCAGGAAAATCTTTAGTCAGGGGCAGCCCTAGTCTTTCTGGTGTTTCTTCATCCCTCCTCCCTCTGTTCTCTGTAGAGAAGCTGTTAAAAATTTAGTGAGGGCTCCATCAGGGCATTCCTTCTGACTGTATTTTTGCCACTCATGTTGACTGTTCACAGCAGCTCACAAAGACAACGGGGGGGACATTTATTTCCTTAGAACTGAGTTCTGCTTTAATCCCATTGGTGAATGATTTATTTTATGTTTTCCCTCTAGACTTTCCAGAGCAACATGTCTATGAGAACAAGTTTTCTTCTGACCAGCAGCTCTGGAACCAAGAGGAGAACTCGGGTTTGGAACAGGAGGAACCAGAACCTCCACAGGTTAAAGAGGAACAGGAGGATCTCTGCATCAGTCAGGAGGGAGAACAGCTGGTAGTGAAACTGGAGACCGATACCTTCACAGTGACTCTTATTTCTGAGGAAAACCAGCAGAGTGAAGCAGAACCAAACAGTGGGCAGCTCCTCTCTCACAACTCGGGATCAATGAAAGAAGAACTCAAATCAAGGAAGAGACGACTGAAAACAGGAAGCCACCATGAAGGTAAATACTGAGAACAATGACTCATTAGCCATGTTCCAATCCAGAGTGTACTTCAAACCGTATTCCCTACTCCCTGCTCCGTTCTCAGGGAATATCAGTAAGATAACTGCCCTTCACAAAATTTTTCCATTTGAAACACCCTGGAACCCTCGGCTCCTCCTCCGTGAGTTACCATGGCAACCATGGACACGTACTGATACGGATAATTTATATTTCTTAAATAAAATATTAATACAAATATATTTTTATTACTATCAGTTGATATAAACAGTAACCAACAGCAGTTTAGCTTGTTAATAACGGTAGCAAAAATAGTTTATATTACTTGTATTTGAGGTGCAATGGCTTATGGGTAATCTTGTCAACTTCCGGTGAAGTGATGTACCATTGTTCACTTCTTCCCTGCACAGTTGGCAGTTCCCTTTGAACTGAAGACCATTCGCTCCCTTAGGTTTGGAATCTCAGTTAATATGGCGGATACCCTGTGCAGTCCACTATGGAGAATACTACTGGGCAATCAGAATGCAGCTATAGTGAGAATGAAACAGATAAAATGTTACAGAAATGTTTGTCTTAAAGAAAAAAAAAACAGAAATGAACAAAAATGTATTTATACCACAATCTCGAAGGTCACAGTGAATAAATCTGATTTGGTTTTTGTTTAATCATTTCACAGTGATGCATGCTGGGAATTTGTATTGTTGGAATACAGGAGTAAACTCCAGAATCCCAACTTTACTGACTTCTAGTGCAACTTAAAATCCAACCTGCACACAATAAAATTAAATCTACAGCCATCTGCTACCAGTTACATCTGAATATCACTATTTTTTTTTTTTACTATCAATGACTAACATGTGCAGTCAACACTACATGTTGAGGATTTCCCTGTGGTAACGGTAGAAACTGGTAGCTGTTTCATGGTCCAATCTAAAAAGCCCATAACACGTATGCATCTAAATAGTTCCAAATTACTTTTTTACAGTTAGAATTTTACTTCAATATGTGATTGATGTATTCACACACCAGAGCTCTGTTCAACTTTTAAAGCTACAATATGTTTACTCTGAGTGCTTTTTTCCCCTTTGTTCTTGTCCCTCTTTGTCCCTCCAGATGGTCCACAGCTACATGACTGTAAGGAGGAGGAGGTTCTCACTGTCCAGCAGCTGTGTAACCAGAAGAGGAACTCCAGTCTGGACCAGGTGGAACAAGATCCTACACAGGTTAAAGAGGAGGAAGAACTCTGTACCAGTGAGGAGGAAAAATACTTTGAACTGAAACAAGAGACTGATACCTTCATGGTGACTCCTACTGATGAGGACAATAACAACAATGAAACTGAACCAGACAGTGAGCAGCTCCTCTCTCATAACTCTCCTGACACTGAGAGCCAAGACCAGGGAGCAGGTAAGAATGTAAACCCAGGATCAAGTAAACATGAAGAGCCAAAGTCAAAGAAGAGACTTCACAGAAACAGAAGTGACCGTATTAATTTAGACAGCTCCTCCATGTCAGAGAATCAGTGTGATACTGACACAGGAGAAAAGTCTGTAAAATGGTCTGATAATGACAATGACTGTAAGAATGAGTCGCAAAAGAAGAACTACCCCACAGTGGATAAATCACATGTTTGCAACACATGTGGGAAAAGATTCAGCTTGAGTTGCAGTTTAACAGTTCATGAGAGAATTCATACTGGTGGGAAGCCATTTTCTTGTGAAACATGTGGGAAAAGTTTTAATCAACTGACTCATTTGACAACTCACACGAGAATTCATACAGACGAGAAGCCATTTTCTTGTGGAACATGTGGGAAAAGTTTTAATTATCCTGGTAATTTGAAAACTCACATGAGAATTCACACAGGTGAAAAGCCATTTTCTTGTGAAACATGTGGGCAAAAATTTAATCATCGTGGTGCTTTGAAAACTCACATGAGAATTCACACAGGTGAGAAGCCATTTTCTTGTGAGACATGTGGGCACAGATTTAAAGAATGTGGTAATTTGAAAACACACATGAGAATTCACACAGGTGAGAAGCCATTTTTTTGTGAAACATGTGGGCAAAGATTTAATCGCCGTGGTGCTTTGAAAACCCACATGAGAATTCACACAGGTGAGAAACCATTTTCTTGTGAAACATGTGGGCACAGTTTTAACCAGCGTGGTACTTTGAAAACTCACATGAGAATTCACACAGGTGAGAAGCCATTTTCTTGTGAAACATGTGGGCAAAGATTTAATCATCATGGTGCTTTGAAAACTCATATGAGAATTCACACAGGTGAAAAGCCATTTTCTTGTGAAACATGTGGGCAAAGCTTTAATCATCGTGGTGTCTTGAAAACCCACATGAGAATTCATACAGGTGAGAAGCCATTTTCTTGTGAGACATGTGGGCACAGATTTAAAGAATGTGGTCATTTGAAAACTCACATGAGAATTCATACAGGTGAGAAGCCATTTTCTTGTGAAACATGTGGGCAAAGATTTAATCGTCGTGGTGCTTTGAAAACCCACGAGAATTCTCACAGGTGAAAAGCCATTTTCTTGTGAAATATGTGGGCACAGATTTAAAGAATTGTGCTTTGAAAACTCACATGAGAATTCACACAGGTGAGACGCTGTCGTCTGTGGGAAATGTTCTTTCACTGTTCTAGTTTGAGTTGCCACCTGAGAGCTCATAGTTGAGCTACTGTACTCTAACAGTGTATGTAGCTTGTTATTTTGAGGTTTAAGTCTTTCTTGTGTCAATGAAATGTTCTTTAAATTGTTGAAGTTGTAATGTAAAACACAAAATCCGAGCTACCACCAGAAAATCCGAGCTACCACCAGAAAAGAAAGCAGCCACCACCACCTCCAAATTAACATCTATAGTCTCTCAGGTCTCAAAATACTTAGGACAAGAAGAAATAGAAAAGATCAAATATGAAGCTCAAGCCCAAGCAATAAAAGATTATCAAGATGCCAACCTATTTGAACAACAAGAATACAAACAAAGTCAGTGGAGCATGGAGGAAAGATGGGTTTTAATATGGGCAACCGAGTACGCCAAGATGAAATACAGCAACCAGCGGGAACGATGCAATGAGTGGCAGTGAATCTTTTTCCATCACTGCCCGGACAAAACTGTCGTACCCCGAGCCAAACTCACAACCCAGAGACACAACTTCCTCACCCAAAGGTACTTCACAGAGCAACAATTGGAGTACATGCACACTGAAATAGGAAAAATGGCACAGAATAACATCTGCCCAGTTGAGTGTCCACTACCACTACCATTAATTGAAAAACCTCTGGAACAACCTTGTCAAACACACCCTACAGAGGTGCCACCAGGCCACCCAGGTGAATCCCCTGCAACTTCTGGCTCAGAATCAGAATATCCTGATGAAGCAACAAGGGGGAGTGTAGACCAGGATCCAAGAAGGAAACAGATCAACCCCCAAATAGAAATGAGCCAACATCAACTAGAAATGGAAGAGGAACTTGCCAACAAAATAGAAGAAACAAAAAAAATGACAATGAAAGAACGTCCTAAATTAATTAAGCTTAAAGAGAATAAAGAATTCAAATTACTACTGCAAAAGGTCAACAGAGGCCTATGTGAACTTGTACCTCAGGGAGTCAGTCTGACAGAGCTTAACTGCATAAACTTTGGTGCAGCGTGGTATGTGCAGAGTAAGCTAGCTCCACAGCATAAAGAAAAAACTGAACGTCAAACCAAAACAAAAATCTCCACACCCATTTGGAAAAATAAACTTCAAGGAAAAATTAATCGATTTAGGGCAGAAATTTCTCAAATGACTTATTATATACAGAACCAAAACTGCAATACTAAATTACTGAGAGTAATCAACAGAATCCAAGAAAAATATAACATTAGGAAAGAGCAAATAATAGGAAAAATAGCAGAGCACCAGGTGCAAGTCAAGGCCCTAGCAGCCCAAATCAGAAACAGGCAACGGAGAGAGAACTCAAAACTGATAAATAAATTATTTGCACAGAACCCAAAACAAGTCTACAGGAGGTTTATAGATGAAACTATTGAAGTAGAGGTACCTCCTGAGAAAACCCAACTGGAAACATTCTGGAGAAATCTGTTTGAGGACCCAGTTCAACATAAAAATAATAATTGGATTCAAACCATTGCTGAGAAAAATAAAGGAAAACAAACAGATGCCCTCATTAAAAATCACAGAAGAAACAGCTCAAGAAAAAATCAGGAAATACCTTAACTTCAAATCCCCTGGAATAGATAAAATACCAAACTTCTGGCTCAAAAAGATAACAGCACTACATAAACACTACGCAGAGGCATTTAACCGACTTGTTAGGGGAGAGGAAGAAGCACCAGAGTGGCTCACATGGAAACACCATACTCCTGCCCAAGAGTCTTGAAACCCAACAAGTCAATAAATACAGACCCATCTGTTGCCTCCCGACCACATACAAATGGCTGACAGGAATCATTACTGAGGCCATTTATGAACATCTGGACGCAGAAAACTACTTGCAACCACAGCAAAAAGGCTGTATAAGAAATAAGCTGGGAGCCAAAGAACAACTACTCATTAATAAAACCATCCTGGAAGACTGCAAGAGGCGTGAGAGAAACTTAAGCATGGCGTGGATCGACTACAAAAAGGCATTCGACAGCATCCCCCACTCCTGGATAATACGCTGTCTGGAGCTGTATAACATCAGCCCAGAGATTAAAACTTTTCTGGAGGTCCAGATGGCTAAGTGGAAAACCACAATTACGCTTAACCACAAAGAAGGACAAATAACAATCCCAGACATCAGGATCCAGCGAGGAATATTCCAGGGGGACAGCCTTTCGCCACTGCTCTTCTGTCTGTGTATTGACCCCTTAAGCAAAATCTTATCAGACCTTGACATCGGGTATGACTTAAGCAAAGGCAGAACAAGAAAAGGGAGCAAGAGAGTGAATCATCTGCTCTACATGGACGACCTCAAGCTCTACGCAGAATCTGAACAAAAACTGAATCAACTTGTCAGTACCGTTCGCATGTTTTCAAAAGACATCTCCATGGAATTTGGACTTGACAAGTGTGCAAAATGTACAATAAAAAAAGGAAAGAAAACAGCATCAGAAAATATCCAAATAGAAGACAATAAGCATATCAAAGACCTGGCAGGGGAATCGGCATATAAATATCTGGGCATAGAAGAAAACACAACTATTGAACACAGAAAAATGAGGGAAATGGTCAAAAAAGAATACCAACATCGCCTAAAGAAAATCTGTAAATCAAATTTAACACCTAAAAATAAGATCACTGCAATAAACCAGTTGGCAGTACCAGTTGCCACATATGGATTTGGGGTGATCGACTGGCCACAGGGGGAACTGGACAAGTTGGATGTTCGGACCAGGAAGACCCTAACCCTTCATAAGGTAACATACAGAAACCAATGCCTAGATAGGATATATATGCCACGTAAAGAGGGAGGGCTGGGCCTAATTGAAATGAACCAGGCCTACAGGGCAACAATAATAAGCATTGGTCAATACCTAAAAAGCGCTAATGATGAGACGATGGAAAAGGTCACCCAACATCATGAAACCCTCAGTATTAACACATCCATAACTAAACAAGCCGAGACCTTTGCAGCAGATTTATTAGATAACATGAAAGCCAGTCAGCAAAACCCAGCAACAAAAATAGCTAGAAAGACGAGAGAAAAATACAGCAAAAGGACACAGGAGGAAAGAAAAGAAAGATGGAAACAACATAAGCGAGCAGGACGTTTCCAGGAGGAACTCAATAGGGATTATATTGATAGGGAAGAGACATTGCGCTGGATCAGGAATGGAGATCTGGGGTACGACGAGGAGAGACTAGTGGTTGGAGCACAAGACCAGGGACTTCTAACCAATGGTTTTAAAAAAATGGCAGGATTGTCACAGAGTGACAAATGTCGATTCTGTCATGTAGCGGTGGAGAGTGTAAGCCACCTACTCTCCGGCTGCCAGGTCCTCATGGCCGATGGACACTACACTGCTCGCCACAACAAGATCTGCCGTTATATACACTGGAAAATATGCAAAGAATTCAAAATAGAAGTAAAAGGACCAGTATGGGAGCACGATCCAGAGCCAGTTAGCTCCAACAGAGATATTACCATCTTTTATGACAAGGAAATCCCAACTGGAAGACACATTGAAGGAGGAGCAATAAAACCGGACCTAGTTATCTTGAACAAAAAGGACAAAACTGCCAAATTAATCGATGTAACCATACCAAACGACTACGGCCTCAACAGAGCAGAAAGAGAAAAAATAACAAAATATCAAGACCTCAAAAACGACCTAAGGAGCACCTGGAATCTGCAGGATGCAGATATTATACCTGTGGTGGTGGGAGCAACTGGGATGGTTAAGAAGAACTTGAAAAAATATCTACAAGCAATACCCGGCTGCCCTAGCATCTGTGAAATACAGATCTCAGCAATCAGAGGAACAGTCTCTATCTTAAAGAGAGCCCTTGGATACAAAGCTTTTTGATTTAAAGTGTAATCATAGACCCCTGGTTGGGGCCCATTGCACTTGTAAGGAAATGAGATGCAAATAAATAAAACAGTGAGACACTGTCGTCTGTGGGAAATGTTCTTTCACTGTTCTAGTTTGAGTTGCCACCTGAGAGTTCATAGTTGAGCTACTGTACTCTAACAGTGTATGTAGCTTGTTATTTTGAGGTTTAAGTCTTTCTTGTGTCAATGAAATGTTCTTTAAATTGTTGAAGTTGTAATGTAAAACACAGTGGTGTGACAAAGTGTTTGCCCCCTTCCTGATTTGTCATTTTTTTGTATGTTTGTCACACTTAAATGTTTCAGATCATCAAACAAATTTAAATATTAGACAAAGCTAACACAAGTAAACACAAAATGCAGTTTTTAAATGAAGGTGTTTATTATTAAGGGTAAAAAATAAAATCCAGATCTACATGGCCCTGTGTGAAAAAGTGATTGCCCCCCCTGTTGTTATTTATATAGCGCCATTTCACAACAACAGTCATCTCATAGCACTTTCAACTGTAGGGGAAACCCCCACAATTGCAGAAAGACCCCAGCAATCAGGCGATCCCCTATGAGCAAGCACTTGGCGACGGTGGAGAGGAAAAACTCCCTTTTAACAGGAAGAAACTCCAGCAGATCCAGGCTCAGGGAGGGGTAGACATCTGCTGTGACTGGCTGGGGGGTGAGGGGATAGAGAAGGAGAAGAAAAGAACAGACATGTAGAGAGCAAACAGCTCAACGGGGACTCAATCTATGGGAGAGAACAAACAGATGTTAATGACCAGCAAAAATATGTGTATATACAGTGGGGCAAAAAAGTATTTAGTCAGCCACCAATTGTGCAAGTTCTCCCACTTAAAAGATGAGAGAGGTCTCCAATTTTCACCATAGGTATACCTCAACTATGAGAGACAAAATGAGAAAAAAAAAATCCAGAAAATCACATTGAAGGATTTTTAAAGAATTTATTTGCAAATTATGGTGGAAAATAAGTATTTGGTCACCTACAAACAAGCAAGATTTCTGGCTCTCACAGACCTGTAACTTCTTCTTTAAGATGCTCCTCTGTCCTCCACTCGTTACCTGTATTAATGGCACCTGTTTGAACCCGTTATCAGTATAAAAGACACCTGTCCACAACCTCAAACAGTCAGACTCCAAACTCCACTATGGCCAAGACCAAAGAGCTGTCAAAGGACACCAGAAACAAAATTGTAGACCTGCACCAGGCTGGGAAGACTGAATCTGCAATAGGTAAGCAGCTTGGTGTGAAGAAATCAACTGTGGGAGCAATTATTAGAAAATGGAAGACATACAAGACCCACTTATAATCTCCCTCGATCTGGGGCTCCACGCAAGCTCTCACCCCATGGGGTCAAAATGATCATGAGAACGGTGAGCAAAAATCCCAGAACCACACGGGGGGGGGCCTAGTGAATGACCTGCAGAGAGCTAGGACCAAAGTAACAAAGGCTACCATCAGTAACACACTACGCCGCCAGGGACTCAAATCCTGCAGTGCCAGACGTGTCCCCCTGCTTAAGCCAGTACATGTCCAGGCCCGTCTGAAGTTTGCTAGAGAGCATTTGGATGATCCAGAAGAGGATTGGGAGAATGTCATATGGTCAGATGAAACCAACATAGAACTTTTTGGTAAAAACTCAACTTGTCGTGTTTGGAGGAGAAAGAATGCTGAGTTGCATCCAAAGAACACCATACCTACTGTGAAGCATGGGGGTGGAAACATCATGCTTTGGGGCTGTTTTTCTTCAAAGGGACCAGGACGACTGATCCGTGTAAAGGAAAGAATGAATGGGGCCATGTGTCGTGAGATTTTGAGTGA
Source organism: Pholidichthys leucotaenia (assembly GCA_020510985.1). Classification (NCBI taxonomy): domain Eukaryota; kingdom Metazoa; phylum Chordata; class Actinopteri; order Cichliformes; family Pholidichthyidae; genus Pholidichthys; species Pholidichthys leucotaenia. The sequence continues at coordinate 134,123,873 of CM035841.1, read as the reverse complement.
AAACCTCCTTCCATCAGCAAGGGCATTGAAGATGAAACATGGCTGGGTCTTTCAGCATGACAATGATCCCAAACACACCGCCCGGGCAACGAAGGAGTGGCTTCGTAAGAAGCATTTCAAGGTCCTGGAGTGGCCTAGCCAGTCTCCAGATCTCAACGCCATAGAAAATCTTTGGAGGGAGTTGAAAGTCCGTGTTGCCCAGCGACAGCCCCAAAACATCACTGCTCTAGAGGAGATCTGCATGGAGGAATGGGCCAAAATACCAGCAACAGTGTGTGAAAACCTTGTGAAGACTTACAGAAAACGTTTGACCTCTGTTATTGCCAACAAAGGGTATATAACAAAGTATTGAGATGAACTTTTGTTATTGACCAAATAGTTATTTTCCACCATAATTTGCAAATAAATTCTTTAAAAAATCAGACAATGTGATTTTCTGGATTTTTTTTCTCATTTTGTCTCTCATAGTTGAGGTATACCTATGATGAAAATTGGAGACCTCTCTCATCTTTTTAAGTGGGAGAACTTGCACAATTGGTGGCTGACTAAATACTTTTTTGCCCCACTGTATATATATATATATATATATATATATATATATATATATTATATATATGAGTAAAGAAAGGAGTGAAGTCCAGTGCATTGTTGGAGGTCTCCCAGCTGTCTAAACCTATTATCAGCATAACTAAGGGAGGGTTCAGAGGCACATGATCCCTCCCTAATTATAGGCTATATCAAAAAGGAAGGTTTTAACTCTATTCTTAAAAACAGAGATCAAGTCTGACTCCCGAATCCAGATTGGCAGCTGGTTCCACAGGAGAGGAGCTTGATAACTGAAGGCTCTTCCTCCCATTGTACATTTGGAGATTCTAGGTATTACAAGTAATCCTGCATTTTGGGAGCATAGTGCTCTGTTAGGATAATAGGGTAGTATCAGATCTTTTAAATAAAAAAGGGGCCTGATTATTTAGAGCTTTATAAGTGAGAAGAAGGATTTTAAACTTAATTCTAAACTCTGGGAAGCCAATGAAGGGAGGCCAGAACCGGAGAGATGTGACCTCTCTTTCTAGTACCCGTGAAAACTCTTGCTGCAGCATTTTGGATCAGCTGAAGACTTTTTAAAGATGTTTTAGGACAACCTGATAATAAAGACTTACAGTTATCTAATCAAGAGCTAATTAAAGCGTGGATTAGTTTCTCAGCATCACTCTGAGACAAGATGCTCCTAATCTTGGCAAGATTATGCAAATGATAAAAGGCAGTCTTTGAAACAAGTTTAATATGTGAATTGAAGAACAGATCTTGATCAAAAATAGCTCCAAGGTTCCTCACAGAACTATTAAGAGGAAGAGTAATCGCATCCAAACTAAAGAGTTTGATTTGGAAAGGTATTTCTAAGGTTTTTTTGGACCAACTAGAATGACTTAAGTCTTATCTGAATTTAATAGCAGGAAATTGCAAGTTATCCAAGCTTTGATTTCCTTAAGACAGGCCTCTAACTTGGCTAATTGATTACTATCATCTGGCTTCATTGACAGGTATAATTGTGTGTCATCTGCATAACAATGAAAATGTATACAGTGCTTTCTAATAATGTTGTCTAGCGGAAGCATATATAAACTCAAAAGAATAGGGCCTAGCACAGATCCCTGTGGAACTCCGTGACTGAGCTTTGAGTTGGAAGAAAACTCATTATTGACATGAACAAACTGGAACATATCAGATAAATAAGATCTAAACCACTGCAATGAAGTTCCATTAAGTCTAACATGTTCTAATCTATCAAGTAGAATATTATGATCAATAGTATCAAAAGCTGCACTAAGGTCTAAAAGGACAAGTACAGAAACAAGTCCATTATGAGATGCGATAAGGAGGTCATTAGTGACCTTCAATAAAGCTGTTTCAGTACTATAATGGATTCTAAACCCAGACTAAAACTCTTCAAATAAACCATTTCCCTGCAAGTGGTCAAATAATTGCGTAGCAACAACTCTTTCTAAGATTTTTGATATGAAAGGCAGATTAGAGATTGGTCTATAGTTAGCTAAAACTCCTGGATCCAGCATTGGCTTTTTGAGTCAAGGTTTAATTACAGCAGTTTTAAAAGTCTGTGGTACATGGCCTAATGTTAATGAAGAATTGATTATTTGAAGAATAGAGCTACCAATAAATGGGAAGACTTCTTTAAATAACCTGGTAGGAATAGGGTCTAAAAGACAAGTTGAAGGCTTGGATGAGGAAATTATTTTATCTAACTCTAAAATGCCAATTGGAGTAAACTCATCCAAACAGATATCAATTGAAGGAGTTGTAGTAGTTACTGTATTGAAGTTAACGGTGGGAAGAATCTGACTGATTTTATCTCTGATAGATGAAATTTTATTTTTGAAAAAGTTCATAAAGTCCTGACTAGCAAGCTCTAAGGGAATGCTAGGATTGACAGAGTCCTGACTCTTTGTCAGCCTGGCTACAGTGCTGAAAAGAAACCTGGGATTATTCTTGTTCTCTTCTATTAATGCGGAATAATTTGTTCTAGCTTTCTGAAGAAATTTTTTATAAATTAGAAGATGATTTCTCTAAGCTAAATAGATTTCATCTAATTTAGTGGAGCGCCATTTTCTTTCTAATTGACGAGTTCTCTGTTTTAAGCTACAAGTTTCTGTGTTGAACCAAGGAGTTAGAAATCTCTGATTAGACTTTTTCTTTTTTAAAGGGGCTACCATGTGTAGAGCCTGATGCAGAGAAGCTGTAACACTATCTACCATGCTATCAATTACAGAAGGAGCAAGCTCTCCATAGCTTATTTCTGTTGTGTTGCCACATGGCATAGAGGAAACAATGCTTAAATTTGGTAACGGCATCATCTGAGAGGCATCTACTATAGTAATATTTTTCTTGAGGAGCCAAATAGTCAGAAATAGTAAAATCAAAGGTTAGCAGACAATGGCCTGACAGTCCAGGGTTATGAGCAGACACTTCCAGATTTTCTATTTCTATACCATATGTCAGAACAAGGTCTAACGTGTGGTGGAGATAATGAGTAGAATTTCCTACTTTCTGAAAAAAACAAAACAAAACATCAAGACTTCACCTGAACAACGAGAGCAAGTTTTTAGCCAAAGTCAAATTCCTTGTATGTGTTGTGCATACTTGGCCAATAAAGCTGATTCTGATTCTGATTCTGATTCTGATCAAGTCTAATACTGAATTAAATGCCATATTAAGGCAATCACTATCTACATCTACATGTATATTAAAGTCCCCTACTATAATTATTCTTTCTGATTTCAGCACTAAATCTGCTAAGAATTCGGAAAAAAAACTCTGAGTAGGTTGAGGGAGGACGATAAACAGTTGCAAATAAAATTGGGTTTAACCTAAAATTGCTGTCATGCCCAATACTGAGGACCAGGCCCTCAAAGGAATTATAACATGTTTTTTGCTTTACATTAACTAGTAATTTAGAATGGTAAACTGTTGCTACTCCTCCTCCACGACCAGAACTTCTGAGATTTTGACAGTTTAAATAACCAGAGGGAGTTGATTCATTTAAACCAGGGGTTCTCAAAGTTTTGATGGGTGAGGGCCAATTTGGGAATCCAAAGTTGAACCGAGGGCCACCAAAGGGACGGAGGCAAAAAAAAAAAAAAAAGACTGAAAATTCAATTCCATTTGTAATCCTTTTAATTATCAGATTTAATTAGTTTGGGTAAAGTCATATTAACAGTAAGAAATTGGGACTGATGAAAATACAATTTTAGTTTGTCAAGTACAGTATGAGTGTGTGTGTGTGTGTGTGTGTGTGTGTGTGTGTGTGTGTGTGTGTGTGTGTGTGTGTGCGCTTAGCGAATAGTTATCATTCATATTTACCATTGCTTGTCATTAAGTCACACACAGTATGTGTTACTTGGTCAACATACCTTTTAACTGCAGTGTGATTTGTGGTGCTGTTTTCAGTTGGCCACGAGTCCTCTGAAGTCTGGCTCCATCTCCGTCGTCGCGATGCGAAGGACTGCATGTAGGTGGGCATCTGTCATCCTGGATCTCAGCTTAGATTTGTTGATGGCCATGGTGGAGAAGGTCTTTTCACAGATGTAGGTGCTTCCGAATAAAGACGCCATTCTGACAGCATGTTGACGAAGAGCAGGGAATGTGGATGGGGAAAGTCCTTTGTAGAACTCGATCAGACTCTTGTCACGATATGCAGCTCTGGCCTCGGAGCTTTCCTGTAGGTCGATGAGCTCAAACTGCATGTCTGCAGGCACTGCCTCGGGCACACATGAGAAGGGATTTTGGAAAAGGTTGAAATCACCCTCGTGGTCCCTGAAGTCAGAGAATCGGTGGTCGAACTCGTCTCGAAGCTTTTCGATGAGGCCATGGTTCTTCTCTGAACGCAGGTGATGCAAAACTTCACTCCCGTCCGTGTCTGGGTCATCTACCAGCGCCCTGCAGGCAGGGAAATGAGCGAGATCTCCTTCTCTGAGCTGTCCCTGGAGCAGTTGGAGTTTTCGCTGGAAAGCTTTCACGTTGTCAAAAAGTGTGGAAATGAGTTTTCCATGGCCTTGCAGCTTCAGATTGAGATCGCTCAGACAATTATTCAGGTCGGCGAGGAAGGCTAGGTCACAGAGCCATTTGCTGTCTGTTAACTCAGTCACGTCTTGTCCTTTTGCCTGCATGAACTCGCAAATTTCTTTTCTCAGGTTAAAAAAATGTTTCAGTGTGGCACCTCTGCTCAGCCACCGGACGGCAGTGAAATAAATGACGTCTCCAAAATCTGCCTCTGACTGCGCCAAAAAGGTTTTAAATTGGCGATGGTTCAGACCTCTGGACTTCAGGTAATTAACTGTCTTCACAACTACGGCCATGACGTGTTTCATTTCTAGCGTCTGAGCAGCGAGGGCTTCTTGGTGAATTATGCAGTGGTAGCTGACTGGTTTCTTACCACCGCTGTTCACCACTTTCTCAGCCAGCAGCGACACTGCACCTGTCCTACTCCCAATCATTGCTGGTGCTCCGTCTGTCGTGACACCGACCAAGGATGCCAGGTTAACATTGTGTGTGTCCAGACTGCGATACACTGCTTCGCAAATATCCACTCCCTTCGTTGTGTCTTTCATACTCTCCATACTCAGTAGCTCCTCGCCGACGTCAAAATTCTCAGTGACCGTTCGGATGAAAATCAACAGTTGGGCAGTGTCAGAAATATCCGTGCTTTCATCCAGTGCGATGGAAAACGCTCCCTTTTCTAGCCCCTCCACACGTATCGCCAGTTGGTCCTTCAAATCATTTGCCAGATCTTCGATTCATCTTGTGACTGTGTCATTCGACAAACTTACGTCACGGAACTTTGTTTTTTGGTCTGGGCATACACGCTCTGCCACTTTTAGCATACAGTCTCGAACAAATTCTCCGTCACTAAACGGCTTGCCCCATTTAGCTATTTCATGAGCTACCACATAGCTAGCCTCTGTTACTGCTTTGCTGGTTTTTGAAAATTGCGTGAAGACTGATTGTTGTGCTGTGTAGCCCCTTTTAAGTTGTTCCAACTTTGTGGTGCGATCCTTGCCACTGAATTTTTCATAATTTTTGTGTTTTGTTTCGTAATGGCGCCTGATGTTAAAGTCTTTTCGCACTGCGATTACCTGTCTGCAGATGAGGCATACAACTTTATCTGACCCGTGAGGTTCAACGAAGTAGTCCAAAGTCCATTTTCTCTGAAACTGCCTTTTTTCCTCGCTGACAGTTCTCGGTTTCCTCGAGTGAGCGGTCTCCATCTCTGCCTCTTTCTCTCGCTGATCCATCTTTATTTCCACACTTCGACTTCCACAAGCACTAATATTTATTTCTTATTCTTCTTCTGACTCAAAATGGTGCTCCGAAACCGTTGCCAACCAACACTTCTGCACTGTGCGCTGAACGTTCCATCTCCCATAATACAATTGGACTAGCTGCTGCAATGAAGTGATCGCAAGGTCGACAACACATGTAATTACGGCTTGTGCCTACAGATGGCGCCAAAGACCACTAAACGTAGATGTGTATCGGAATTTTTCCAAAGCAATTAGTTCAGATCATATATTGGTTAAGACGTTAACAGATTGGCCGCGGGCCGCCAGAAATGTTTTCGCGGGCCGCCATTGGCACGGGGGCCGCACTTTGAGAAACATTGATTTAAACCAACATAATCCTCTTGCCCTAACTAAGTCTCTGTAAGGGATATTAAATCAATCTGATGATCAATTAACAGATCATGGACTAGCAGAGACTTGGGAGTTAGAGACCTAATATTTAACAAACCACATTTAATTTTTAAATTATGAGGAGAAACCGAGGCCAAGTCATTAAATTTAGAGGCTTCATGTTTAATTTGAGTTTTACCAACTTTTTGTTTAATCACTTTGGGATGCTTATACATTATATTTTTATTTACTTTGGAGGGGGCAGACAGTGATTCTCTGATGGGGAAGACAGGGGCTAAGTTGAGGGGTGGCGGATGAAGAGGAGCTCCTGGTCCCAACTCTGAGTTGTCAAGGTTTTGGAAATTTGGATAAAAATGATGCCAGATTGTTAGATAAAAGAGACACACCATCCAAAGTGGGATGGACACCGTCTCGTCTAATAAGATCAGGTTTTCCCCAAAATGAGTTCCAACTGTCTATGTAGCCCACGTCATTTGCAGGACACCACACAGACAGCCAGGGATTGAAGGATGGCAAGTGGCTAAACATGTCATCACTGGTCAGATTGGGGAGAGGCCCAGAGAATACTACAGAGGCAGACATCATTTTTGCAAAGTTACACACCGATTCCACATTAAGATTTGTGACTTCCGACTGCCGGAGTCGGATGTCGTTAATGCCAGTGTGGGTAACAGTTGTGGAGTATTTACAGTTACTTTTAGCCAGCATTTTCAAATTTGACTCAATGTCTCCTGCTCTGGCCCCAGGAATGCATTTGACTATGGCTGCTGCTCTCTAGGTTCACGTTTCTGACTATAGCGTCGCCAATGATCAGAGTTTTTTCCTCAGCGGGTGTGTCGCTGGGCGGGGAAAAGTGATTAGAAACATGAACAGGTTGGTGGTGAACCAGGGGCTTGCGACTATGCTTCCTTCTCACCGTCACCCACCCGTTCTCTCCTGGCTCCTCAGGAGAGATGGAAGCCAGGGGACGGCTAGCAGGCCCTATGCTAGGGTGCTCCGCTGCAGCTAAGGGGAGTCCGTCATTATTAGCTGGCGCCGACGGTGTTTCAATGCAACGGAGCCGGGATTCCAAATCACACAACCTCACCTTGAGCGCTTCAAAAAGACAACATTTATTACATTTACCATTATCACTAAAAGAGGCAGAGGTGTAGCTAAACATCTGACACAGAGAGCACACCAGAGGAGAAGGGGAAGGAGAGCTAGTAGCCATAGCTAGAGGCTAACCCAAAGCTAACACAAACACAGATGAAAGGTGAACATAAGGGAAAAGAGGGTGATTAGGTGACACTGAGTGCGCACACAGGTGCAAGGGGCACCTGTGTGTGCACTCAGTGTCACAAATTTATGACAAAAGGTACAAATTTACATGAAAAAAATCTTTATAGCAAAAGCCATTATATCTGAATGTAATAATCTTCTTCTTTTGGCTGCTCCCTTTAGGGGTCGCCAGTCACAGCGGATCATCGGTCTCCATCTCATCCTATCCCTTACATCTTCCTCTGTAACACCAACCTTCTCCATGTCCTCCTTTGCTACATCCATGAATCTTCTCTGTGGCCTTCCTCTTTTCCTCCTGCCTGGCAGCTCCATCTTCAACATCCTTTGTCCAGTATATCCACTATCCCTCCTCTGCACATGTCCAAACAATCTCTGCCTTGCTTCTCTTACTTTGTCTCCAAACCGCTCAATGTGAGCTGTCCCTCTGATATACTCATTTCTAATCTTGTCCCTCCTAGTCACTCCCAATGAAAATCTTAGCATCTTCAACTCTGTCACCTCCAGCTCCACCTCCTGTCTTTTTGTCAGCGCCACTGTCTCCAAACCATACATCATAGCAGGTCTCACTACTCTCACTACTGTCTTGTAAATCTTGCCTTTCACTCTTGCTGCTACCTTTCTGTCACAATTCAGCCTGGACATTCATCTCCACCCACTCCACCCTGCCTGCACTCTCTTCTTCACCTCTCTTGCGGATTTTCATTGCTTTGGATGGTGACCCCAGGTATTTAAACTCATGTACTTTCACAACCATTATTCCTTCCATCTTCACTGTTGCACCTGCCTCCATCTCATTCACACTCATGTACAGTATTCTGTCTTGCTTCTTCTGACTTTCATTCCTCTTCAATCCAGAGCATACCGCCATCTCTCCAGGTTCTCTTCCACCTGCTCCCTACTCTCACTGCAGATCACAATGTCGTCTGCAAATATGGTCCACAGAGACTCCTGCCTGACCTCATCTGTCAACCTGTCCATCACCATGGCAAACAAGAAGGGGCTCAGAGCCGATCCCTGATGTAATCCCACCCTCACCTTGAATCCATCCGTCACTCCTACAGCGCACCTCACCATCATCTCGCTGTCCTCATACATGTCCTGTTTGAGACCAAGGAGTGGTTGCGTGACAATTTTCTGCAACTTAATACTGATAAAAATAACAAGTTTATTTATAGAGCACTTTTCACAGACAAGGTCACAAAGTGCTTAACATGATGAGAAACAAAAAAGATAGTAAAATACAATAACAAAGCAAATAAAAATACAGGCATATAAAACAGTAAAAGAGCAAAGTAAATTGCAAAAAAAAAACACATAAAAATACAATCAACACATAGTTAATAAAAGGCCAGGCTAAAAAGGTGGGTCTTTAGTTGCTTCTTAAAAAACATCAATGGAACTGAGGTCCTCATTGTAGCACCCAACAGTATAGCTTCAAAGGTGCTGGATGGTATCGAGTCACTGAGCTCACATGTATGGGCTGATCTTAAAAATCTAGGAGCTATGGTTACCGGAATGGTGGCCTAATTGGTAGAGCATCCACCCCACACCCGGGAGGCCTGGGTTCAAATCCCGGCTGGGTCATGCCAAAGACCATATAATAGTGGAACTTCCTGCCGTCCAGCTTGGTGCTCAGCAGTAATGGAACAGAGGAGGGAAATTTGTGGCAGCGCCTTGCATGGCAGCGACCCCCCTGATTCTAGATGTGATTAACACTGTAGATAAGAGAAGCATAATTTTGTTCTACTGTATATGGTTGGCTGTATGGATTGAATGACAATAAAGTTGGCTTTACCTTTACCTTATTTTGATCAGTCCATATCTTTTGATAAACATGTAAAGTAATTAACTAAGTCATGTTTTTACCATTCCAAAATATCTAAAATTAGTTGGTCTCACAGATTCAGCTTGAAACTATTATACATGCCTTTGTCTCTTCACGTCTGGACTACTGTAATGCTTTTTTCACGTTTGAATAAGTCTTCTACAGTATAGATCACTTACAGTCAGTCCAGAATACTGCTGCTCGTTTCCTAGCTCAATCTAGTAGGTTCTGTCATATAACACCCATTTTATCCTCCCTGAATTGGCTTCCCATTAATTTTAGAATTCAATTTAAAATTCTTGTTTTTACCTATCAAGCTGTTCATGATGAAGCTCCTTCTTATATCTGTGACCTACTGCGTCCATACTCTCCTAGCAGGTTTCTTAAGTCTTCGAGTCAGAACCTTCTCTCAGTACCAAAAACTAGACGCAAGACCAGAGGCGACAGAGCCTTTGCAGCTGTGGCACCAAATTTATGGAACTCCCTACCCCTCATTTTAAGATTTGCACCCTCACTTGCTCATTTTCAGAAGCAGTTAAAAACCATCTTTTTACTTGGGCGTTTTATTAATCCTCTGCTGGTTGTACATTGTTCTTGTGTCTTTTATTGTTTACTGTTTTTTTTTTATATTGTCTTTTATTTATTTACTGTTTGATTTTATGGAAATCACTTTGTGACCCTGTCTGTGAAAAGTGCTCTACAACTAAACTTATTATTATTATTATTATTATTATTATTATTATCTTCGACCAGCAGTAGCCCAGTTTCCACCGGCACCTTGTCAGTTAACAGCACCGGTGGCGGTCGTTGTTAACCCGGGTCCTGACCGATCTGGTATGAAAGTCTCATTCGTCATGATCTGCATGTTTGATTTGGGAAAAGTTTTACGTCAAATGCCCTTTCCTGACACAACCCTCTCCATTTACCCGGGCTTGGGACCGGCACTAGGAGTACTGGCTTGTGCACCCCCTGTGGCTGGGTTATTATATCTGAATGTAATGATAAAGGTTGTAAAATAGCCTACTACCTTACAATGCACTCGATTTCAATTCAATTCAGCTTTATTTATACTGCACCACATCACAACAAAAGCCGATTTTCTCGATTTGTCACATTAATGTAAATACTTATTATTTTTTTAATGGAAAATAAATTTGACCCAAAGGACATCCAAGCTGGGGGTCAAACTCGCAGCTTCTCACACCAGAATCCAGCACTCTACTTATGTCACTAGGAGGCCCGATCGTTTTGCAAATAAAAAAAAACTCACTTCATGCATTCAGCAGTTCTTTGCAGGTCAGCTTCCTATATCTTTGGCTGATGTTGCTGTTTTTTCCTTCTTGATTGTGTTTTTTTTTTCCCCACTCCTCATTTTTTCCCCACTACTCTTCCTCAGAGAAATAATTGTCTCTTTTCCTCCACTGCTTGTGGCCTCTGTGTTCAACACATGCTATCTTAAGCCCAATTCATAGTTGCAAAAACACACTGGTATGCGAGTGAGCGCAGTGGACGCATTTGTGTGCAAACCCACTGCGTAGGGTTTGCACTGACCGAGCGCATGCAGGTCCCAAAAAGTGACCGCTCATGCAAGAACGCAGTGGTCGCAGTGAACTGCACATGCACAAGGAAACTCGGGGATGGCAGGACCTTGAAATAAACGTGCATTCTTCTACTGTGAAGTGGCGCGTCTGTCAATTTTTCACCCAGAACACCAAAACAGTAAATTATATTCCTACCTGTTTTGCCGCTTTGCATTTGTCCGTAGCTTTTGACAGCAGCTGCGACAGGTGTGGTTTGGGGCTGGGGAAAATTGTTTCAGTCACTTTATGGTAAATATATACAGTATACTACTTACTTAAGCCCATAGCTCACCATGGTGCGTAGGCCATCGACGACCTTTGCTATCACACTCGGTTTTGGGCTGCTCTCTCTACTCCCCTACAGTTGGTTCCCTGCTGTTTCAGCTTCGCCTCAGTGTCTCGTCTCCTGCTGTTTTGAGGCCGGCCTCTCTTTCTCTTTTCCTGCAGGTTCCAGGTCAGGTCTTGGTGTGTGATGCTGGATGCTGGTTTCCTGAGGGTGTGTCTAATTTAGTCCCACTTCCTCGACAGAATCTGTTCTGCCACTGGTTTCTGTCCCGCTCGCTCCCACAGGTCTTCATTCCTGATCTTCTCCGGCCACCTGATGTTAAAGATGCACCTCAGGCATGTGTTAAAGAAAGTCTGGATCTTCTGCTGCATCATCTTTGTCATCCTCCAGGTCTTACATCCATAAAGTAGAACAGACTTGGCATTAGATTTGAAGATGTGAAGTTTTGTTCTCGTGCAGATCTCTTTTGATGCCCAGATATTCTTCAGTTTGACAAAAGCTGCTCTTGCCTTGCCAATCCTGACTGTGACGTCTCTGTCTGTGCCCCCCTGTCGATCCACCACACTTCCCAGGTACGGTAGCTAAAGACTCCACCTCTCTGATGGGCTCTCTTCCAGCTGTGACTGGTGTGTTGGCAGTGGTGTCAATCTTCATCAGCTCCGTCTTCTTCTTATTGATCTGGAGTCCTGTCCCGGCTGACATAGTCTCCAGGTGAGTAGTCTTGTCCTGCATCTGGCTGTGGTTATGTGACAGGAGCACCAGGTCATCAGCAAAGTTGAGGTCATCCAGCTGCATCCAGAGTGTCCACTGTATTCCGTTTTTTCTGCCTGTTGTTGTGATCTTCATGATGTAATCGATGACCAAGAGGAAGAGGAATGGTGACAGTAAGCATCCCTGGCGGACTCTGGTCTTCACCTCCAAGCTCTCTGACAGCTGGCCAGCATGTGCAGTCCTGCAGCTCCTGTCCTGGTAGATGCACTGGATGAGGGAGATGATCTTCTCGGGAACTCCATAATGCCTCAGCAACTTCCACAGCGTCTCATGTTCCACACTGTCGAAGGCCTTCTTATAGTCTATGAAGTTGATTTAAAAGGGTGAGTTCCACTCCAGCGATTGCTCCACAGTGATGCATAGACTGGTGATCTGGTCAGCACAGGTTCCGTTCTTGCGGAAGCCCGCCCGCTGATCTCGGAGCTTGGGGTTGACTGCCTCTTTTAACTTTTAAGCTGTGTGATTTTTTTTGTGTGTCCCTAGTGGCAGAGCACGGCACTGCACCTGTCAACTCATAACAACGTGCCAAACAATCCCCAGCTGGACTGAGGATTTGTACTGATCATGCCAGTTCACATGGTGGCAGGTACGCGTTGGAGGACTCATGGATGACACGTAATACACCAAAGAGGAAGAAATCCTTCTTCTTCTTCTTCTTCTTCTTCTTTGTCTTTGAGATTACAACACAAAATGGACGGCAGCCATCGTTGTGGCCATACACGACCACAGACGGAGGAGCAAATTCAGAGGATTTGGTCCCGAATTTGCCAACTATGATTCTAAAAAGAGATTATTTAGTTTATGAAGGTAGATGGTTACATGTTCTTATAACACAGGGAGTGTGAAGCTTGTTGATTTCACTTGCCGGCGCCTGGAGCACCATGTGACTGTAGAGCAATCGCCGGTTGCATGTCGTCATATAAGATAAATTTGCTGCGGAATAAAAGTGAAATTAAGGTGGAATAATCAGTAACAGTTTCTGGATGTAGGGGAGAAAGCTAAAATGACCGGGAGAGGACAAAATTATGACCAGAATGCCGCAAAAGGACCTCGCTTTGCCAGCGGTAAGTGACGAACGTCTTTGTTGGTTTGTATGCAAATTAGATGCATAAATTCACTCCTATCTGAAACTTTGGATCATATTCTACATTTTCTAATTGACAGTAAGCCCATTATCTCTTACCACTTTCAAGGCATAGCCTTGGAAAGTTCTGACATCTGATCTGAATATTTTCTTGAAAAAATCTTTACCACTGTTGACCACTAGGGGTTATGTCACAGTTTGGCGACATACACAGTTGATGGGTTAATCTCTCTAGTAGAACTCGGTTAAAAACCTTGCTCAGCACTGACAGGAGCATGATCCCTCAGTAGTTGCTGCAATCTCTGAGGTTCCCCTTCTTCGGCAGCTTGATGGCAATCCCTTCCTTCCACTGGGCTGATACCTCTTCCTTCTCCCGGATCTTGCTGAAGAGGCTGTGTAGCATGTTGTTGGCTGCTTCAGTGTCTGTTTTGATGGCTTCTGCTGGTATCTCATCTGGTCCTGTAGCTTTTCCATTCTTCAAGGTCATGATGGCCTTCTTGATCACCACTTTTGAGGGGTTGTCACAATTGATTGGTAGTGTTGTCTCTGCTGGTGGGATGTCTATTTTTTTTTTTTTGATTTTGTATACTTTATTTATCCCCAGAGGGGAAATTGAGGGCATCCACCTGGATGGATGAAGCAGCCACGGTACAGCGCTATCCCTTAACCATTCACACACACATTCACACCTGGGGCCACTTTAGAGTCTCCAATTAACTTAACCTGCATGTTTTTGGCCTGTGGGAGGAAACCGGAGAAATCCCGGAGTAAACCCACGCAGATACGGGGAGAACATGCAAACTCCACACAGTTCACTGTTGGTCAGGGGCTGGGATCGAACCAGGGATCCCATGGCCAAGGGTGAGTTGCTGTGCTGGTACAGTGCTAACCACTGCGCCACCGCACCACCCTCTAGTGGTGTTTTGAGGGCTGGGTGGTTCAGCAGCTCTGTGAAGTGCTCTGCCCATCTCTTAAACTGTTCCACAGTTGTTGTTAGTGGGTTTCCATTTTTGTCTTTCACTGGCTTGTCTGTCAGCTGGAACTTTCCTGACAGCTTCTTGGTCACTAAGTACAGGTCCTTCAGGTTCCCCTGTCCTGCTTCTTCTTCTGCTTGACTGGCCAGGTTGTCAATGTAATCTCTCTTGTCCTTTTTGATGCTTTTCTTCACTTCCTTGTCCACTACTCTATAGTCCTCTTGTGCTCTTGCTTTAACTGCTCTTGTCCGGCACATGTTCAAGACGGTTTTCTTCCCTTTCCTTTCTTCCAGTTTCTGGATGGTGTCTGCAGAGATCCACCCTTTGTGTTGAATCTTCTTTCTGCCCAGAACTTCTTCGCAGGTATCGTGCCAGATTTTCCTAGTGTGCTGCCACTGTGTCTCTATGTCTGTCTCACTGTCTTCTATCAACTTTTGTAATGGCTCAAACTTGTTGGCAAGGCTGATCTGGAAGGCTGCTTGTTTGTCTTGATTCACCAGCAGTCTGATGTTGTACCTTGTCTGTGTGTTGCCAGAGTTGTTGAGTCTCTTGAGCCAGAGTCTCACTGATGTCAATAGAAGGTGGAGGTCTGAGGATATAGCTGCACCTCTCATCACGTGCACATCCTGCCACAATCTCCTAAACTTCCTGCTGATGCAGATGTGGTCTATTCGATTTTCTGTGACGTGGTCCGGGGTTCTCCAGGTGGCCTTGTGGATGTGTCTATGTGGGAAGATGCTTCCACCAATCACCAGTTGTTTCAAGGCACACAGGTCTGCAAAGCACTCACCATTGTCACTCATCTGTCCCAGTCCATGTGTCCCCATGATGTCCTCATAGCCTGTGTTGTCTGATCTTATCTTAGCATTGAAATCTCTCATCAGAATGGTCATATCCTTGGCTTCTCCTCTGTCTCTCACTGCTTGCAGCTGTTAGTAAAAATCCTCTTTCTTCTTATCATCTGCATCATTGCTGGGAGCGTAGCACTGGATGACGTTCAACTTGATTTTCTTCTTTCTGGTGGTGAACTTGGCTGTAATGATGCGTGAATTTACTGGTTCCCAGACGATGAGTGCTTGCTGTGCCTCCAGTGCCAACATCAGGGCCACACCCTCAGTGTGTGTGTGTGTGGGGGGACTCCATCCTCTGTGTGTCCTGAGTACAGCACTGTCTCTCCAGATGCAAGTCTTAGCTGTCCTGTCTGTAGCCACCTGGTCTCACTCAGGCCGAGTACTACTATCTTGTAGGTCTTCATTTCTCTCACTACTTGAACGGTCCTTCCTGTTTCATACATCGTCCTGACATTCAATGTAGTGATTCTCATTTTTGTCCTGAGAGTCAGAAGGAGAATTTCAACTTTCACCGCACTGCATCATGAGTCTCCGGGGTGGGGACCCTTCTTCTCCCAGATGTCTTGGTTTGTTGTCGTCGATGCTTCTGTAACAAAGTGTTTTTTTGTTTGTTTGTTTTTTACAGGCAGTGTTGTTAGCCCTACACAAACCTATTTATCCTCTAGGTGAGGTGATCCACATTTGTCTGACCTCTACCCTTCAACCTGTCCAGCATGAGTGACCCTACCAGGAGCATATGCTCCTGCTGACATAGCTCTCCGGGTCATAGAGGTACACACGCCATCACACCACAGCAAGAGGTGGACCATGTGATGTAAATATATACAGTATGTAAGACATACTGACAAAAGAAGAGCTCAGTGGTGGGTTGGTTTTTTTTTTAACTTTTAGTAATCTGTGGATTAAATGTCAAATATATACAGTATGTAAGACATTTAATCCACAGATTACTGAAAGTTAAAAAAAAAACACCACCGAGCTCTTCTTTTGTGTTTTGATTGTAGCTGTTAAAATGTTTAAATGTATTTTCACTGTGCATGTGTGAAACGCGGCTACTGAACGGTAGCTGCAGTGGCTCAAAAACAAGTCACCATTGCCATATCTCAGTTCCAAGATGGTGGAGTGTCTTGTACATGCATGCTCCAAATTGGGTAGTGACACTCAACACATGCTTCAAAGCCTCGACACAGAAGGACAAATCACTAAGCATCCGCTACCTCCCTCTGACAAACGGAGGTGCGCATGCACAGAAACACTACTGTTAGAAAAATTCTTGTAGACCTTCAATCAAAAACCAGGCTGGACCAAAGTTTCAGCAAATGTAATTGCAGTGATCAGCGGAAGACAATACAGAGTACAGCTCTCACAGACTGCTGCAGTACATTGGCTTAACTAACAGAGTGTTTCTGGCTAATAGGGGTGGGGTCTCTTTTTGATAAGCTCATTCATGACTCAGTGTGATAAGGTTTGCTGAGCTTCTTGATTATTTCATTCATGACTAAGATTGTATCTGCTGAATCCATGCAGAAAACACTAGTGATAAGCTGTACAGTCAGTGATAGAACTGAACATTCACAGTCACATCAGCATCCTTTAATCTGTTTTTTCCACTACTCAGCAACTCCAGATATGGTAACAGGATTTCCTAGGGATACACATTAAAATTAATAAAGAAAAATTCATATTCATATTCATAAAAATTTATATAACTTAGTGTAACATAGAATTTTCCCATCACCCCCCCCTTTGATGCCATAAAGGCATCATAAATGAAAAATGATACATTATGGCATCCAAAACCGTGCTTTTAACCATTCTTTGTTCCACTACTTCAATCACTTCGCCAGGTGATCAGCAAAAGAGTTCATTAGTGGTTGGTGGGCACTGCTGATGAGTCCTGGATTCGGGACCTTTGTGGCATGGTTCCAGACAGATGATCTTCTTTCCATTGTATAGTCACATATGAATTATTGCTTGTTGAAATGAAGCCATTTGCATCCCCATGATGGCAGTCTGGGCCCCTCCTTATCTGCCTCAGTGTCCTTCTACACTCCGTCTGAAAGGAGGGAAAAAGGACAGTCACATCCAGGCCAAGTTGTCAAAATGTATAGGGATACTGGGGAAGACAAGACACATCTTGGACTATAACTCATTATTCTTACTGTACAAGTCACTGTTTCTACCATATCTTAACTACTGTGTAGAAGTCTGGGGAAACACCTACAAGACCAACCCACAGCCAATATACACATTACAAAAAAACTGTAAGGATAATAAATAATGTAGGATATAGAGACCACACCAGCTCATTGTTTTTAAAGTCACATGCCATAAAGTTCATGGATTTAGCTAAATTTAAGACAGCACAAGTAATGTACAGGACAATTTATAATCAACTCCCAAATAATATACAAAAATGTTTTTTAAAAAAGGGAGACAATGATTATAATTTGAGAGGAGACTTAAACTTTACAAAACCTAAGGTACGAACAACAAAGAAAAGTATGTGCATATCTGTCTGTGGGGTGGACTTGTGGAACAGTCTGGAGCTGGAGCTGAAACAATGTACAAACAGAAATCGATTCAAAAATAGGTATAAACATTATTTGCTAAAAGGATATATGTTAGAGGTGTAGTATTAATATGTAAAATGCACTAAACTCATTCTGGGACACTATGGTATGGTAGGTGGGACGGTACTGTGTATATCTGTGTTTGGGGCTGGGTATAGATGAATGGACTGTTGACTACTAATGGACTATTGGCTTTAGGAGGAAAACTCCCAGGCACAAAGTCACCGTACTAAAAGGCCAGACCACTGAATGTGTACAATCCTACAAATATCTTGGGACGATTATTGATAGTAACTTAAACTTTGAAGAGAACTGTGAAAAGGTGTGCAAAAAGGGTCAGCAACATTTGCATTGTTTAAGGAAACTTGCACGCTTCCAAATTGACCAAACCATAATGACAATGTTTTATCGGGCTTTTATTGAATCTGTTTTATCCTTTTCTTTAGTGTCATGGTTTGGTCAGATAAAACTGAAACGGAGGAAATCCTTGGATCAGGTAGTTAGATGGTCCAGTCGTTTGCTTGGTGAGTCACAGCTGAGCCTGACATCCTTGTACACCAGACAGGTCTAGAGGATTGCTACCTCCATTTTAAATGATGACTCCCACCTTTTGCACTGCAACTTTCAGCTTCTTCCCTCAAGACGGAGGTTTGCTGTCCCAAAAAGTAAAACCCAGCGCTACAAAAACAGCTTTGTTCCTGCTGCTGTCAAAGAGCTGAACAAGTTGTAACAATATATTGCACATAATTTAGTTACCTATTTATTAACTCCATTTTATATTTACTTATTTTTGTAGGATTTTTATCTGGGTTCTAAATCTTTTATTGGGTTTTAGACCTTTGAGTTTTTAACCTCTTTGACTAGTCTTTAACTTTTTAATATGACCCTTCTCTCTTATCTCTGGTTTTTCTCTCATCTCGTTGTCTTTATATCCTGATTGATGGAGCCTTGAATATTTTTATCATGTTTATAGTCAGCGCCATGTGTGCCTGTGTTTGTGTTTACATTAAATGTAACTGTGGTTTGTAAATACGGATGTCACCAGACTGCAAAACAAATCTACCTACGGGTACAAATAAAGGAACCTGAACCTGAACCTGAACTGTATGTATGTAAGGATGGATGGGTGTCAATGTTGACATGTATAAAATATAGTTAATTGTCTACTTGGGGTTCTTAATTGAGGTAATATACATATATTTCACATGGGTTGTACTCATGGAAAAGAGAAGTTGGAGTAAATAAGTGTTAACTTCTTCCTTCTCCCTTTCGAGCACTGTACACAGTCACTTTCATTGCACTTGCCATTTTGTTTTGTTTTTTGCTTTTTTGTTTGAAATAAAGTATCTATGTATCTATCGATCTATCTATCTCGCTTGCAAAATCCAATGGTGTTTTGTTTTTATTTTTCTTATAATTATAATATTTCAAATTGATTAAAGCAGTAGCAGACAGGACTGCTTTTATTCTCTTAGTTTTAAATAAATGGTACATCAATGCAGTATATAACAAATTGATCTGCACATTGGTTAGTTATTCAGTTTCCTGTGTAGTCCAGTGAAGTATGAAGAAGAGGAAGAGGAAGAACAACAAGGGAACCCTCAGCCAGACCAAGGGAACCGGGGCTTCTGGATCCTTCAAGGTGGCAAAGGCAGAGAGCAAGGCCAAGAAGCCCGCAAAGAAAGGCCCTGCTAAAGCCAAGAAACCTGCTGCCAAGAAACCAGCAGCAGCTAAAAAACCCAAAGCAGCTAAAAAACCCAAAGCAGCAGGAGCCAAGAAGGCTGCAGCTGCTAAGAAGTCCCCGAAGAAGGCCAAGAAACCAGCAGCGGCCAAGAAGGCACCAAAGAGCCCCAAGAAAGCTGCAAAGAAGACCCCTGCTGCCAAGAAAGCTGCGCCTAAGAAAGCGGCTAAAGCTAAGAAGGCAGCCCCCAAGAAGAAGTGAGCTGTCATGGCTGACAATCGCATGGAAACTCACTTGTTCCTCTTCTTCGTCTTCTTCTTGTTGTTGTTCTTCTTCTTGTTCCTCTTCTTCGTCGTCTTCTTCCTGTTCTTGTTCTTCTTCTTGTTCCTCTTCTTCTTCTTCTTCTTCTTCTTCTTCTTGTTCCTCTTCTTCTTCTTCTTCTTGTTCCTCTTCTTCTTCCTGTTCTTCCTGTTCTTCTTCCTGTTCTTCTTCCTCTTCTTCTTCTTCCTCTTCTTCTTCTTCTTCTTCTTCTTCTTACTGTTCTTCTTCTTCCTGTTCTTCTTCTTCTTCTTCTTCTTCCTGTTCTTCTTCTTCTTCTTCCTGTTCTTCTTCTTTTTCTTCTTGTTCTTCCTGTTCTTCTTCTTCTTCTTCTTCTTCTTCTTCTTACTGTTCTTCTTCTTCCTGTTCTTCTTCTTCTTCTTCTTCTTCCTGTTCTTCTTCTTCTTTTTCTTCTTCTTCTTCCTGTTCTTCTTCCTGTTCTTCTTCTTCTTCTTCTTCCTGTTCTTCTTCCTGTTCTTCTTCTTCTTCTTCTTCTTCTTCCTCTTCTTCTTCTTCTTCTTCCTCTTCTTCTTCTTCTTCTTCTTGTTCCTCTTCTTCTTCTTCCTGTTCTTCTTCTTCTTCTTCTTCTTGTTCCTCTTCTTCTTCTTCCTGTTCTTCTTCTTCTTCTTCTTCCTGTTCTTCTTCTTCTTCTTCTTCTTCTTGTTCCTCTTCTTCTTCTTCCTGTTCTTCTTCTTCTTCTTCTTCTTGTTCCTCTTCTTCTTCTTCCTGTTCTTCTTCTTCTTCTTCCTGTTCTTCTTCTTCTTCTTCTTCTTCTTCTCGTTCCTCTTCTTCTTCTTCTTGTTCCTCTTCTTCTTCTTCCTGTTCTTCTTCTTCTTGTTCTTCTTCTTCTTCTTCCTGTTCTTCTTCCTGTTCTTCTTCTTCTTCTTCCTGTTCTTCTTCTTCTTCTTCCTGTTCTTCTTCTTTTTCTTCCTGTTCTTCTTCTTGTTCTTCTTCTTCTTCTTCTTCTTCTTCTTCTTCCTGTTCTTCTTCTTCTTCCTGTTCTTCTTCTTCCTGTTCTTCTTCTTCTTCTTCCTGTTCTTCTTTTTCTTCTTCCTGTTCTTCTTCTTCTTGTTCTTCTTCTTGTTCCTCTTCCTCTTCTCCTTTTTCTTGTTGTTGTTCTTCTTCTTCTTGTTCTTCTTCCTGTTCTTCTTCTTCTTGTTGTTGTTCTTCTTTTTCTTCTTTTTCTTCTTGTTCCTCTTCTTGTTCCTCTTCTTCTTGTTCTTCTTGTTCCTCTTCTTGTTCCTCTTCTTCTTGTTCTTCCTCTTTTTGTTCCTCTTCCTCTTCTTCTTCTTTTTCTTCTTCTTCTTGTTGTTGTTCTTCTTCTTCTTGTTCTTCTTCTTGTTCCTCTTCTTCTTCTTCTTTTTCTTCTTCTTCTTGTTGTTGTTCTTCTTCTTCTTCTTCTTCTTCTTGTTCCTCTTCTTCTTCTTCTTCTTCTTCTTCTTGTTCCTCTTCTTCTTCTTCTTCTTCTTGTTCCTCTTCTTCTTCTTCTTCTTCTTGTTCCTCTTCTTCTTCTTCTTCTTCTTGTTCCTCTTCTTCTTCTTCTTCTTCTTGTTCCTCTTCTTCTTCTTCTTCTTCTTGTTCCTCTTCTTCTTCTTCTTCTTCTTCTTCTTCTTCTTCTTGTTCTTCTTGTTCCTCTTCCTCTTCTTCTTCTTGTTCTTGTTCTTGTTCTTCTTGTTCCTCTTCTTCTTGTCCCTCTTCTTCTCGTTCCTCTTCTTCTTGTCCCTCTTCTTCTTGTTCTTCCTCTTCTTGTTCCTCTTCTTCTTCTTCTTCTTGTTCCTCTTCTTCTTCCTTTTCTTCTTCTTCTTCTTCTTCCTGTTCTTCTTCTTCCTGTTCTTCTTCCTGTTCTTCTTCTTCCTGTTCTTCTTCCTGTTCTTCTTCTTCTTCTTCCTGTTCTTCTTCTTCTTCTTCTTCTTCCTGTTCTTCTTCTTCTTCTTCCTGTTCTTCTTCTTGTTCTTCCTGTTCTTCTTCTTCTTCTTCTTCTTCTTCTTACTGTTCTTCTTCTTCCTGTTCTTCTTCTTCTTCTTCTTCTTCCTGTTCTTCTTCTTCTTCTTCTTCTTCTTCTTACTGTTCTTCTTCTTCCTGTTCTTCTTCTTCTTCTTCTTCTTCTTCTTACTGTTCTTCTTCTTCCTGTTCTTCTTCTTCTTCTTCTTCTTCCTGTTCTTCTTCTTCTTCTTCTTCTTCTTCTTCTTCCTGTTCTTCTTCCTGTTCTTCTTCTTCTTCTTCCTGTTCTTCTTCCTGTTCTTCTTCTTCTTCTTCTTCCTCTTCTTCTTCTTCTTCTTCTTCTTCTTCTTCTTCTTCCTGTTCTTCTTCCTGTTCTTCTTCTTCTTCTTCCTGTTCTTCTTCCTGTTCTTCTTCTTCTTTTTCCTGTTCTTCTTCTTCTTCTTCTTCCTGTTCTTCTTCTTCTTCTTCCTGTTCTTCTTCTTTTTCTTCTTGTTCTTCCTGTTCTTCTTCTTGTTCTTCTTCTTCTTCTTCTTCTTCCTGTTCTTCTTCTTCTTCCTGTTCTTCTTCTTCCTGTTCTTCTTCTTCTTCTTCCTGTTCTTCTTCTTTTTCTTCTTCCTGTTCTTCTTCTTGTTCTTCTTCTTGTTCCTCTTCCTCTTCTCCTTTTTCTTGTTGTTGTTCTTCTTCTTCTTGTTCTTCTTCCTGTTCTTCTTCTTCTTGTTGTTGTTCTTCTTTTTCTTCTTTTTCTTCTTGTTCCTCTTCTTGTTCCTCTTCTTCTTGTTCTTCTTGTTCCTCTTCTTGTTCCTCTTCTTCTTGTTCTTCCTCTTTTTGTTCCTCTTCCTCTTCTTCTTCTTTTTCTTCTTCTTCTTGTTGTTGTTCTTCTTCTTCTTGTTCTTCTTCTTGTTCCTCTTCTTCTTCTTCTTCTTCTTCTTCTTGTTCCTCTTCTTCTTCTTCTTCTTCTTGTTCCTCTTCTTCTTCTTCTTCTTCTTCTTCTTCTTGTTCTTCTTGTTCCTCTTCCTCTTCTTCTTCTTGTTCTTGTTCTTGTTCTTCTTGTTCCTCTTCTTCTTGTCCCTCTTCTTCTCGTTCCTCTTCTTCTTGTCCCTCTTCTTCTTGTTCTTCCTCTTCTTGTTCCTCTTCTTCTTCTTCTTCTTGTTCCTCTTCTTCCTTTTCTTCTTCTTCTTCTTCTTCTTGTTCTTCTTCTTGTTCTTCTTGTTCCTCTTCCTCTTCTTCTTCTTGTTCTTGTTCTTGTTCTTCTTGTTCCTCTTCTTCTCGTTCCTCTTCTTCTTGTCCCTCTTCTTCTTGTTCTTCCTCTTCTTGTTCCTCTTCTTCTTCTTCTTCTTCTTCTTCTTGTTCCTCTTCTTCTTCCTGTTCTTCTTCTTCTTCTTGTTCTTCTTTTTCTTCCTGTTCTTCTTCTTCTTCTTCCTGTTCTTCTTCCTGTTCTTCTTCTTCTTCTTCTTGTTCCTCTTCTTCTTCCTGTTCTTCTTCTTCTTCTTGTTCTTCTTCTTCTTCCTGTTCTTCTTCCTGTTCTTCCTGTTCTTCTTCTTCTTCTTCTTCCTGTTCTTCTTCTTCTTCCTGTTCTTCTTCTTCTTCTTCTTCTTCTTCTTCTTCTTCTTCTTCCTGTTCTTCTTCTTCTTCTTCTTCCTGTTCTTCTTCTTGTTCTTCTTGTTCTTCTTCTTGTTCCTCTTCCTCTTCTCCTTTTTCTTGTTGTT